>OZ014519.1:444593028-446993028 GCA_963966055.1 Lathyrus aphaca
AATGTTTAGAAACAAATAAAACTAATTCTTTAATAAAATATTAAATAATAATATTTTTGGATTTTTTTTTCATGGAATAAAACATTTAAAACATTTAAAACATTTTTGAGAATTAATGAAAAAAGAATCATTCAAAAACTCAAAAACATCAGAGAGAAATTAATTTTGCAATCAATTAAAAATAACTTGGAAATTCAAATATTTGAATTTTTGAAAAAGGGCGCCAAGAACACATGAAGAACATGTGTGTGTTCTTCATGTTGCCTAGAAATCTGATTTTTGCAAAATCTATGCTATCTCACTGAATATGCAATGAAATTGAATGAAATAAAAACCAAACTTGTGTGCTTTTAACCCACGAACATGATGGTGACAATTAATTTCATTTATTTTAAGTGTAGAGTGAAAAATCAATGATGAACATTGAAGAACCCTAATTTGGCCTAAGCCTCGTGAAATTATACATGATGATGATTTTGTAAAATTGATTTAGGGAATGATTTAATATATGATCACACACATGTAGTAAAAAGATAGTTGGAGGAAATATGCATGGATTATGAAATGACCAAGTTTAAGGCTTATCTAAACTTGAAGCAGCAACAACTGAGGTGATATTGATTTGGAGGTGTTACAAAAGACATGTGATGATCTGAACAACTTCCTTGGATGATATAGAGTGTGTTTGAACACTTGGACTTAATTGCAAATGGCTGGATCAAGTTCTGATCTTCAAGTTGCAGAAGTAAGGCTTCTTTGAGGTTTTGAAGAGTGATTTTGGGATGGAAGTGTTTCTGGGTTGGTTCAAGTGTTTGAACACCTCATACACATCATTTATGATGTGTTTGAGCAATTGGTTTGAGCTTGTTGTGGCTCAAACTCAAAACTCGATGGTGGTTGCACAATATATCAAGTTTTGAGTCTTTGGGAGTGAAGAAGAGAAAGCTTGGGATTCAGAGGCTTTAGTGTAAGTTTTATGATCAAATGAGGTCTTTATTTATAGGAAAATATGATGAGATTGCTTAACCTACAAGTTTTGAAGTGATAAGATCAGCATTGTTGATCATTGCTTTCCATAATATCTCTTAAATGGTGAATGATGAGATTCCTCAAATAGCTCACCTTTGCAGCAGGCAAATTCACATTCTTCAGAAGTTTTGATCTTGGATTGTGCACACCTATTGCTTATTGAAACTCATAAATGCCATAAATGGAAATTCCTTGGTGCAATCATTAAATTGCAGGTTCGATCAGGTTTGTAATGATTGCTTAAATGCTTAAGACCACTTAACCTGGTCCCTTGACTCATCAAAATCAGAATTTAAAGTTTTAGGAAAACCTGTTTTTGGAAAACAGTTTGTCACGGTGACTTTGATCCATGATTTCTTCGTGCTCAAGTAAGATCTTTTCATGCCAATTGATTCTTTGCATTGTTGGCAACATTTGTGATAACATTGATGTATAACATTGGAATTGATTCAGCTTCAAACTATGTGAAAAAAGCCTCCAAGTTTTGATGTTTTGACTGATTTTGTACTTAGGCAGATTTTGTCTAAGTATTGAAATTTCCATTTTTTTTTCTTGATTTTGAAAAATCTTAAACTTAAAATCCATATTGAATTGGAGTTTTGTGTTGTTGAATTATTTGTAGTTTGTGGCAAGATCTTTCATTTGATCTTTGGTTCACAAAAAAATTGATATTTGGATCACAAGTTATGATGGTTGAAAGTAGGGTACTTGAACACTTTTTCTTATAACTTAGAATATTTTCTAAGTTTCAAAGATTGCCCCTTTTACAAGTTATCTTCAAATTTATGATTTTTGGTGATCAAATGCATTCATGGGCCATATATTCTTGTAATATAGGTCATGGGGATCATTTTGGGTGAAAAAGTCAAACTTTGACTTTTTGGTCCAGATAGAAATTACACTAGATACCCCTGGTTTTCTGATTTTTTAATTGGACATCCTCTAGGATATTTTGAACTTGTGAAGGGACTTCCATGATGTATATGAGTTATTTAAACCACCCCATATGGTATTGGCTCATGTCTATATGAAAAGTTTTACTTTGGGTTCCCCGATTAGTCAGAAACCCGGATTTGGGCACTATGAAACCCTAATCTTGAAATCCTTGATCTTTGCATCTCTTGGACTTGTAGATGATCTGTCAAAGTCTTGTCAACCTTTCTTGATGACATGTAGAGGCCTTGGCTTCTTTTTTCATGAAAAATTTCCTCTGGAGGGCTCAGTTGACTGAAACCCTAATTGGTGATACTAATGGCTCGGGGCCCATATCACTGAAATTCTTGTACAATCTTTTAAATGATTCTTTATAATTTGAGATTTAATGATGTTTTGATAATGATTCATAGGTTGAAAATATTAGGTATTAATGATTGGTCCTTTTCCTGAATCTTCAGAGGGACTCAGGAATCTTGATTCATTGCGGGGATACTGTTCAAACCAGTCTGACACAGTCCTTAGGTTAGTGGATATCTTCTGACGAGGTATACATCTTAGGGTAAAAATTTAGGGTATGACACTTGGTTTTCAGAACCTTTAGTCTTTAGAGCTGCAAGTCATCAGAGTCTTTCATCACTTGGTCTTCATACTCTTCAGTCTTCAGAACTTCAAGCCACTAGAGTCTTCAGCACTTGGTCTTCATAACTAACCTATCAGAGTCACACTCAATCATAATCAAAATCCTAGAAAACATTGCAACAAAAACATAGGCTTTCTCAATATCTTTCGAGTGAATTGGTACAGAAGCAACCTTGCTTCTTTTCACACAGGAGCGGATATCGTCATATCAGAATTACTGTTCATGCGATCTCTATCAGAGTCAGAACCTATTTGTTGGAACATTCAGAACCACAAATGTTAGAATATCAAAATTTCTTTCACACAAATACTCCGTTGTTATTATCAAAACAAAGAGATATTGAGCATAACCAAATTTTGCTCTTACAATCTCCCCCTTTTTTATAATGACAAAATAATGTATTTTTTAGAACCAATTTTGTACGAAGATAATAAATGGGTATTAACTTAAGATACATTCATTATTATCTTCCCTTTACAAGATATATTCCCCCTGAATCTAATAATCCAAAAAATCCATTTTAGCTTGTTCAGGGTCTCCCCCTGATCCCATGACTCCCAAAAGGAAATTTGAACTTCTAGATCGTATGATCGAGTAGGAACACTTTTCTGTTATGACTCATTATAGTATGAATAGTACACCGGTCTTCATCTCAGAACCTGGTAACTATCGAAACTTGATGATCAAGGTTTGACATAAGAATGACAGCCATAGAGCTTGATTAGCTCAAACTTATAACCTGATTATGAATGCTTGATTCTGATGATTGATCATTTCTTATCATATTCATAATTGCGAGATCATCAATATCATTCCCGAAACAAAACATACTAAGAGAAATTTACATATTTAATATTGTAAACACCCCAAATTTTCCCTCACTCATATTACACCATGGCTTGTGATCTTTCATTTTTGCATAAGCATAAGAATACTACATATTTGTTTCATCTGCATAGTTCAAGTTCATCGGCATCTAGGGTTTGTGATCTGAGCAATCTTAGAATCCATCTGAGCCATCCCAAAGGCCTCAAAGCTTTCCAAGAGGGTCCATGTGTGTTCTATCATCATATTATTCTCCTCAAAGTTCATGAAAGTCATGGGATCACAAGAACTAGCAAAGGCATGGAAGCATGGGCTAGGGTTTTCACTACACAGATGACCAAAATTAGGGTTTTGGTTTCAAAGGCCTTAACTCCAAATTTTTGGGTCATTCTTGTTTCTAATATTCTTAAGATGTTATAAGGATCATATGTACCAAGTTTGATGAAGAAATTCATTGTGGAAGTCATCTGTTCACTAGGTAACTTCTTGAGCAAGTTAAGTCAAAATCAGGGCATCTGAGGCCCCCAACAATGGAACCAAAGGATTATTTTCATCAAATTAAAGTTATATGATATTTATTTGATCTTAGAAGAGGTTGCAAGTTCACAAGATTGAAGAATTTTGAGCCATTTGCAAACTTGCCAAAAATGGAAATGACTTGAAATGCAAACTTTCCATTTTGGGAAAGTTTTTCAACCTCCTCTTTCTCAACCAAAAATGCTTCAAATGAAAAATTCTTGGTCATGAAAGTTATAGATTGGATCTTTCCCTTTTCAAAAAGTACAAGAACATGTCTTGATTCATCCTAGAACTCAAGATATGGCCTTTCAAAGTTGGCAAAAATCCTAAAATTTTAAGTTTCATGTCAAAGAGGGATTTTGCAAATTGGCATATTCAAGCATTCTAATGACTTCAAATGGACACAAACATTTCACAATATGTCAATTGGACCTCTAAACATCAGAATTGTGCATTGAACCATGTATTTTCATGACTTAAACTCCAAGAAATCAAAAAGGGCCAAAATTCTCAAGAATTGCAAAATGCATTGGATTCTCTCATCCACTTGTGACAGCTGCATCAAAACCATTCCATGGCTCTCCGTGAAACTTGCTGAGGCCATACACCCCAAGAAATCAAACCTTCCATGGCCCATACCTCAAGTACACAAATCTTGACTTTTTTTCAAATCACCCCATACCAATCACACTAGGCCACAACAACTCTCTGAACCAATCAAGAAACCTTATACAAACCCTAAGAAACACAAAACACATAACATTGAAGCCTGAATCTTCCCCACACTCAGAATCCATAAAATTTGTCAAAAACTTCCCTTCTTCGAAACTTAAGAACCAACCATTGAAACTTCAATTTTCTTTCACCAATCATCTCTACATAACCTATGGATCACAAAGCACCCTTCACCATAGCCTAAAAGCCACTAAATCAGAAATACGATTTCTGCATCCTCAGAACCAAACACCTAAAAACATCCATCACAAGCTTGCTCTAAGCTCATCTTCATCACCAGGAAGATCATTGGGGTGGTTTTGAACCAAGAGGGAGGCCAGAAAGCTCAAGCACACAAAGCTTCAACTCAGGTAGCTTCATGAACTTTTTTTCCAGAACTTGTTATTTAAGTTTCTAAATGAATCTACATGCTTCACTGATCATCCTGATATAATTTGTTTTGAAAATGATTGAGAAATGAGCATGTATTGAACTTCTGAAAGTTTTGTTCATTTTTCACGATTTGCTTCGAATCTTGTTTTTGATGTATGATAAATGTGTTTTGATGATGGATTCTTGTTGAGGGAGGTTTGTAGATCATTTCTAGAGCTGTAGAGCTTTTGATTTAACCTAGGGAAGAAGATAGGTGTTTTGGCTTGCCGGAGAAGATGACCGGAGCTAACGCCGGTCACCTGAAAATGATTAGAACCCTAATTAGGGTTTAGTGGCCCAGTTTGAATATCAGCCCTTGGATGTGTATTAGCGCGTGTTTGAATGGTCTTGATTCACTCACTTAACCCTAATCCAGATTAATTAATTTAATTAATTAAAAATTGCCAGAATCAATCTCAGCCTTCCATCTGCGCGCGCAGTCAACCCTCACCCTCTGAATTTGAATTCCAGCCATTGGATGCACATACTTTCATTTTAATCCATTTTTATTTCATTTTAATTGCATTTTCTTGCATATTTAATTTAAAATACCAAAAAGCATCCAAAAAAATATTTTCTTTTGCATTCTGACTTTAAATATTTTTCTCATTCCAAAAATGATTTTTATTTTATTTTTTGCATTAAAAAAGTATTTTTAAAATATTTAAATGTTATTTTTAATTAATTAAAGTCTTTAAATTAATTAAAAATACATTTAGGTTTCTAAAAATCACCAAAAAAATCATGAATCATCCCAATGCATTTAGAAACATTTTCAAACTCTTCACACAAATTTCTTTTTAGGTTTGATCATACTTTGTGAATTTTCTTTGAATTAAGGGTCATTAAAATCATATTTTTGAACCCTAACTTTAAAAAATCATTTCTGCCAAACCAAGAAGAGTTTGAAGATGATTCTTTTTGCATTGTGTTGAATATTGCTTGTAGTTTATAGGACATTTTCCTCATGAATTTATCTTGCATTTTCAATTTGATTTGCATTTTTCCCTTTGAACCACCCAAAAACCCTAGAAAATTTAGGAAAATCATAACTTTTGATTGGTTAGGCTTCTGACCTTCTCCTTTGGGGTGTGACCTAGTATGGGGTTAGGGTTTGATTGAGCTTAGTTTTAAATTTTTTATCATGTCATATGCTTTTGTTTTGTTCATTTGCATCTCATACTTCCATATAACCCTAATATCTCATGTTCATTCACATTCATCTTGCATATGCATCCTTAAATGAACTTGCCATGACATTTCTTGCATTCATAAGTCATCTTAGACATCTTAGGACATATTAGAACCATGTTTGATCATTTCTTCATTCATTTTCCATGTTTGCATTCATTTCATTTCATTAACTTTCATGTGTTTTCAAACTTCAAAGCATGCTTCCATTTGCATCTCATCTTTGTATGATTATACATATGCATTTTGTATGCCTTTGCATCATATTACATGAAATTCACATTGCATAAACACTTTATGATTATTGTAAACACTATACCTCCGGGTTAGAAGTGTTTATACTTCTCATAACTGATCCAAGTCTGAGCATCCTTGTTCTAGAACAATACATATGACGGGGTTGGGATGTTTACAGGTTTGCAGGAACCATTGGCTTCATCATACCCTTGTTACTAATGTTGTTTTAAGGTTGTACCATTTTGGATTGTTCTTGTGAAACCCTGGACTTGTGACTCTTTATTTAAGTCCCCCACCTGGTTACTAGTTTTCTAAGCCTTCATCCGGATTTATGAATACACATGGACCCTATCAAGGCAGATAACAGATCCAACACTTGATCACAAAGCCTTTGCACATCATTCTGCATACATCATTCTGCATCATTTAACATTTGTCTATTTGTTTTACAAGGTATCCACATCTTATATTTGGTTTGGTTTTGACCTGTTCTACTGCTCAGCTATCTACATCAGCCTCTTCATCAGTTATCTTCATCAGGGGTTCTTCTTCAGTACTTTCTCCAGTTATCTCCATCAGTCTTCAGCAGTTGTCTTCATTAGTGCTTCTCCTCAGTCTTCTTCATCAGCATCCATTATCAGCATGGACACATCCAGGTAGAGCAACATCACATATCATTTCTTTGAGCCCACTTTGACAGGCATCAGGCATATGCAGTCTCTCATCACTCCTGATCATGTCCCTTTATTTAGGGAACATTATGGTGGCATTATGGACATGATCATGGATTTGGATGCATCCTAGAGGAGCATGATCCACACCTATCTCCAGTTTTATGACCCTCCTCTCAGATGTTTCACTTTCCCAGAGTTTCAGTTAGGACCATTGATGGAAGAGTTCTCCATGTTGTTAGGTGTCCCTATCAGGAGAGGGATTCCTTTCAACCCAGAGATGGTTGCTCCCAAGAATGAAGATATAGCTAAGGCTTTGTACTTGGAGTCCACCCTTATTGACCAGAGCATGACCACTAAGGCTGGAATGCCAGGCCTTCACCTGGATTTCTTGGTTACTCAGGCCACCCTGCATGCTGCAGTAGGGAAATGGGAGACTGTTTGTGCTCTCCTAGCCCTCAGCATATATGGAGTTATCTTGTTTGCAGACGAGCCAAAGTTTGTAAGCAAGAGTGCTATTCACCTCTTCCTGTTGAGGAATCCAGTACCTACCTTGCTTGGAGACTTTTACTACTCAGTGCATCAAAGGAATGAGAAGCAAAGGGGGAGATTGGTCAGATGCTATGCACCCCTCTTCTACTGTTGGTTGTTAAGGCACTTGCCGAAGTCAGACACTTTCTTGAATCCTCATCAGCCAAGAAACTGGGCTAAGAGGATGATTGCCCTTACATCAGAAGACATCAGATGGTGCACTCAGAGCACCAAGGGCAAAGATATCATTACTAGCTGTGGGCAGTATCCCAATGTACCCTTGATTGGAGTAAAAGGTTGCATCAACTACAACCCTTTAATTTTCAAGAGGCAATTAGGGTATGCCTTGTTACATCCCCCAAGAGGGCAAGATTTGATAGAAACCCTCTATTGTGACATCCAGCACAACTTCTCCATTGTCAGACAAACTGCCTGGGCTTGGGACAATATTCAGACTAAGGGGACAGCTACCCTTGGCAAGTGCAACAATATAGCTTCAGCCCAGTATCTTGACTGGTCTCGTGCCAGGGGACAGATAACCCGGATGCCATTCACCTTAGAGGATGTGCCTGGACCATCAGTAGTGGAGCCTGCAGCTACTGTCAGTTTAGAGGAGTTTGAGAAATTGAAGGAAAGGAATGCTCAGCTCTCTGTAGCTTTGAACAAGACCCCCTGGGAGAGGAATGACAACCATCTAGATAATTAAAGGTTAGAGAAGCTCCGGATTGAGCACTTGCCCAAGATTGAGAAAACATATGACTACATCAGAAAGGCTAGAGCAGGAGAGTTAGTGCTGAAGAATCCTTGCAAGGGAGCTAAGACTCAGAAGGCCAGAGCTGAGCATTACTTAGAGGAGAGTCAGGCTAGGTGGATCAGGATCACTGAGGATCGTGCACAGGAAGATCAGAGAACCCAAGCTAGAATAGAGCAGCTGAAGGCTAGTGAGAAGAAGAATCAGGCATCTTTGTTAGCAGCACAGAAGGAGATCTCTGAGTTGAAACTTCGGGCGGGGTTAAAGAGGTCAAAAGACCAGGATAAGCACAAGAAGTTAACCAGTGCCATTGCCACCAGGAACCTTCTCATCAAGACCATTACAGAGCATCCAGTAGGTCCATTGAATGGGGCTCTCCTGAAGGAAGTCAGAAAGGATGACTTTGGACTGGATGTTTGATTTCTTTATACTTGTATTTCCTTTTGTTTGTACTTTTGATTTTGTTGTTGTATTTTGACTCACCATGGGAATTTTGTTGTAATCAAACTATGTATCTTCACATTTTTGTAATATATGGTTTGTATTATTTCATGGGTTTTTTTATCTCTCTGCAACATCATCATTTCCTCGAGGCCTGGAAGGTCAAAACCAAAGAACCAAACCGGATACCCTTGGAAGACAAATAGGCATCCTGCATTGCATACTAACATCATTTCTTTGTTTTGTAGGTTTTTTGTTTTTGTTGTTTCTCACTTTGTTGTGATTTCAGGAAACATTGCTCGTAGAAGAGTGTTCCCCGTCAATAGAGTGCACCGGTATCCGACAAGAAACAATCTTCCGGGCTTACAAATGGATCAAGTTCAACAGGATTTGACTGATGTGAGGACCCAAATGGCCAATGAAAGAACAGAGATGAGGGCCCAAATGAATCAATTTATGGAAGTGATGACTGGATTAGCTCAGAGCCATGAGAGACTGAGAGAGTTAGTCGAGCGGCAAACTCCCGAGGAAAACCATCCGGGTACAGGGGGTGCTAGCAACAACGATCACATACAGCCTCGTACTGATCCACCAGAGTTTTGACCTCATCTGAACCCAGACATCAATGCTATAAGAAACACCCAAGGTAACACTGGAGGGAGGGCCTTGCAGGAAGACCCTCAGGAAGAACAATTTACTGTGGTTGGGGCTGGAGACGAAGTTTACGATCGTCGATTGGATGAAATAGCAGAAAAGCTAAGGTCTCTTGAATCCCAAAACTCTCTGGGTTTTGATGTCATGGACATGGGATTAGTGGAGGGGGTTAGAATTCCTTATAAGTTCAAACCTCCTTGTTTTGAAAGATACAATGGCACATCCTGCCCACGTACCCATCTTCAGTCTTTCCTGAGGAGATTGAAAGCCTACACTATGGATGAGAAACTATGGATGTTTTACTTCGAGGATAGCTTGACAGGGACATCCCGAGAGTGGTACTCTCACTTGACCAGGGCCACAGTAAGGAATTGGAAAGACTTGGCAGAAGCTTTCATTCGTCAATATCAGTATAATCTGGACATGGCTCCAAACAGAACCCTTCTGATGGGAATGTCATAGTCTTCCCGAGAAATCTTTAGAGAGTACGCCCAAAGGTGGAGGCAATTGGCTGCTGCCGTTCAACCCCCGATGTCAGAAAAGGAGATGGTAGATATGTTCATGAACACTCTCCAGGGGACTTATATTGACAGATTGGATGCATTTTCTTCCACCAGCTTTGCAGACGTGGTTATAGCCGGGGAAAGAATTGAGAGCTTACTGAAGATAGGAAAGATTTCCGACAACGGTGCCAGTTCAAGCAGTGCAAGGAAGCCATTTGCAGGGCCCCGCGGATCCGGTGAAACAAAGTCTGTACATGTGGGAAGAGGTAGACCCCAGTATCTGCCAAGATCAGTTGCCGCCGTCACTATTCCCACTCCACCTCCTCAATACACTCAACAACCACAACACTTTCCTCAACAGCTGCAGTTTCCTCAACAAAGATCCTACAACAACAATAACAACAACTCCCTTTTCAACAGCGGCCATCTCAGATCAACAGGGTAATTGACCCTATACCAATGCCATATGCCACATTGCTACCACAACTCCTAAAGCTTAATCTTGTCGAGTTAAGGACATTGGCTCCACCAGATCCTCAAAACCTTCCGAGAAATTACGACGTCAACGCTAGGTGTGCTTTTCATTCTAATGCACCTGGTCACTCCACAGAAAAGTGCAGGGCTCTGCACATGAAGGTCCAGGATCTGGTAGATTCAAAGGCCCTAAATTCTGCACCACCTCCCAACGTCACGAAGAATCCTATGCCCAGCCATGGTGGGCCAAGGATAAATGCAATAGAGAGGGCTCGCCCTTGATTTTTATTGAAGATACTGCAAGTATTCAGACACCTCTGGAAGAGGTTAAAGCTCAGCTTTTAAAATGCTAGGTGTTTCCAGGTTGTGAGGCCTGTTGTGAATCTTGCAAGGTTTCTGTGAACGGGTGTGCAAGCATGAAGAATGGCATCAATGGCTTGATCAGAGAGGGTATTCTGCAAATAACAACAACAACTTCTACAACACCATCAACTCCTTTTTCAACAACAAGTATTTTTCCTACAACTGCAACGACAATTGTTCCTACAGACCCGTCTACAAAATCAACAATCACCTCTTCCATCACTTCAACAAACAACAGTTCCATTGCATCTACTTCTACAACTACAACAACCACCAACAACGACGTCTCCACAGTTACCATCTATTATGACCCTGCAACGGTCCCTGCTTCCAACAATTATCAACAACAATCTCAGCAACAGTTTCAACAACAATCAAGCTTCAATCAATTGCCACCAACATCCACAAGAAGTCCTGTCACCATTTTCTATGATCCACATACAATAACGGTCCCAGCCTCTGCCGCAGTTAGCCCAGTCACCATCACGGTGCCAGAGCCCATTCCATATGTTAAAGACAATGCTGTACCATAGCATTATGGTGCAGACCTTTACTACAACGGAGAAAAGGTCCTTCTTGATTCTTCAGTTCCTACCTCACAAGTGGATAATGTCGGGGGAGACGGAGGCTTCACCCGAAGCGGAGGCCTCTTCGCGTCACAAGCTCCAAGAACTAATACTGAGGCAGAGGTTGATGCCAAAGCCAAAGGAAAAAGTGTGATACCTGAAGAATCTGCATCAAAAGAGACTCATAAATCATCCTTCGACCAGGATGTGGATGAATTTATAAGGATAATTAAAATAAGTGCCTACAAAGTTGTGTATCAGCTCCACCAGACTCCTTCCAAGATCTCCATCTTATCCCTGCTGTTGTGTTCCGAAGCTCATCGGGATGCACTACTTAAAGGCTTGCACGCTGCCTATGTACCGGAGGAGATCACAGTGAATCAGCTTGAGACAGTGGTGTCCAATGTTAATACTAGCCATGGGCTAGGTTTCACCAATGCTGACTTGACAACGGAAAGATGTCACTACAACAAAGCTTTACACATCACTTTGGAGTGTAAAGGAGCTGTGCTCTCTCATGTTCTTGTTGACACTGGGTCCTCACTCAATGTCTTGCCGAAGAAAGCTCTTGTCAAGCTCGAATATGATGGTATAGCTCTCCGACCAAGCAATCTGGTGGTCATGGCTTTTGATGGCTCCAAGAGGTCTGTTCTTGGAGAGGTGGAACTTCATGTGATAATCGGTCCGCAGGTCTTTCAGACTAATTTGTATGTGATGGACATTCAGCCGGCCTACAACTGTTTGTTGGGTCGACCATGAATTCACGCTGCCGGCGCAGTTACGTCGACCCTTCACCAGAAATTGAAATATGAGTGGGAATGACAAATTATCACCATCTGTGGTGAAGAGGACATCTTTGTTAGCCATCTGGCTACATACAAATACATTGAGATGGATGGTGAAATCCATGAAACTATGAGCCAGGGGTTCGAAGCACTGAACGTCAACGAGGCGACAACTGAAGTATTTGCTGCATCCCAGGAGGATAAGATGGATACTTCAATTGTCTCCTATCAGCAAGCCCGAAAGGTTGTTGAAGATGGAAATGCCCAAGGCTGGGGCAAGCTGCTACCAGTGGAGAAGAAGGAGGACATATTCGGTTTGGGTTACAAACCATTCCGACAAGATCAAGAAGAGGCTGCTAAAGAGCCCAAGTTCATCAGTGGGGGGATGCTCACCCCAGACGTTATTAACAACCTGGAAGACGAGGCGGAAAGCGACCTCAACCTGGAGAGCTGGATTTGTCCAAGGATCCCGGGTCACCAAGTCCTTAACTGGTCTTCCCAGGAAATTATAAGGGTTACTCCTTCAGAGTAATTATTATTTCCTGCTTTTTTCAACATGCATCAAGTCCTGCATCTTGCCCAAGGTGTCAGGACTCATTTTGTAATAGGGCCATATTGTAATTTTGTGCAAATGGATTATCAATGAATATCAGACATCTTTTGCAAACAAGTCTCTTTTTCGCTCACTGTCTTTTCATTTTTCACTTTTGTACAAAACATTAAAATGGCAATGTTTTTAAAATATTAATTTCATTTACACTTTTTCTAAACAAGGTTAAAATTGATCACTAAAACGAACAAATCTCAACCCTTGCAGAGATTATTCTCCAGATTGCACCGACAACAACACTGCTATGACCTTGTATGACTTCGACAATCCAATTAATCAAGCTGATGAAGGGGTTGAAGAAGACTATGAGTTACCTGAAGAATTAGCCAGATTGTTGAGGCAAGAAGAGAAAGTGATCACTCCTCATCAGGAGGAGGTTGACACAGTTAATCTTGGTACCGAAGAGGATTTGAAAGAAGTGAAGATTGGGGCCTGTCTGCAAGCTTCAGTAAAAGAAAAACTTATTGACATGCTTCGAGAATATGTCGACGTCTTTGCTTGGTCCTACCAAGACATGCCGGGTCTAGATACAGACATTGTTATGCACAAGCTGCCCTTGAAAGAAGAATGCCCCCTAGTGAAGCAAAAGCTACGCCGTACTCTCCCGGATATGGCCATGAAGATTAAGGAAGAGGTACAAAAGCAGTGGGATGCCGATTTCCTTGCTGTAACTAGTTACCCGCCGTGGGTCGCTAACATTGTACCAGTGCCTAAGAAGGATGGAAAAGTACGTATGTGTGTGGATTACCGGGACCTGAACAGAGCTAGCCCGAAGGATGACTTCCCATTATCTCACATTGATGTATTGGTCAACAACACAACTTAGTTCTCAGTAGTTTCTTTCATGGATGGATTCTCCGGTTACAATCAGATCAAGATGTCACCCGAAGACATGGAGAAAACAACCTTCATCACACTTTGGGGCACGTTTTGTTACAAGGTAATGCCATTTGGACTGAAGAACTCCGGTGCCACTTATCAACGGGCTATGGTAACGTTATTCCACGATATGATCCACAAAGAAATTGAATGTTATGTGGATGATATGATTGCCAAGTCCCTTACTGAAGAAGATCATCTGGTAAATCTGCTGAAGTTGTTCAAGCGTCTGAAAAAGTATCAACTAAAGTTAAACCCCAACAAATGCACATTCGGGGTATGTTCTGGTAAGTTGTTGGGATTTATCGTAAGTGAAAAGGGAATTGAGGCTGATCCCGACAAAGTCAAAGCCATTCAAGAGATGCCTGCACCTAGGACTGAAAAGGAAGTTCGGGGGTTCTTAGGTAGATTGAACTACATATCAAGGTTCATATCTCATCTTACTGCAACCTTTGAAACCCTTTACAAATTGTTAAGAAAGGAACAAACAGTCAGGTGGAACGTAGATTGCCAGAAGGCTTTTGACAAGATCAAGGAGTACTTACAAGAACCTCCAATTCTCATTCCTCCGATTGAATGAAGACCTCTGATAATGTACCTGACAGTATTAGAAGGGTCAATGGGATGTGTGCTGGGCCATCATGACGAGTATGGTCGAAAAGAGTATGCAATATACTACCTAAGCAAAACGTTTACCGTCTGTGAACAACGTTATTCACTGCTCGAGAAAACTTGTTGTGCTTTAGCGTGGGCTGCTCGCCGACTAAGGCAATATATGTTGACTGACACTACCTTGTTGATCTCAAAAATGGACCCCGTCAAGTACATATTTGAGAAGCCAGCACTTACCAGAAGGGTTGCAAGATGGCAAATGATTCTGACAGAGTATGACATTCAGTACACATCTCAAAAGGCCATCAAAGGCAATGTACTGTCTGACTATCTAGCTGAGCAACCCATTGATGATTACCAGCCCATGAGATTTGACTTCCTTGATGAAGACATCATGTACCTAAAAGCAAAAGATCATGAAGAGCCTGTTCACACTGAAGGGCCTGACCCAGAAGAAGAGTGGACAATGATGTTTGATGGGGATGTCAATATGAATGGACGTGGGGTTGGTGCAGTGCTTATTACACCTAAAGGATTTCATATGCCTTTCTCAGCAAAACTCACCTTTGCCTGCACTAACAACGAAGCAGAATACGAAGCATGTATCACGGGCCTTGAGGAAGCCATTGACCTCAGGATCAAGACATTGAATGTATTCGGAGATTTAGCTTTGGTAATCAATCAAACCAACGACAAATGGTACACTCACCAAGAGCACCTAATTCCATACCGTGACTACACGAGGAGATTATTGACTTTCTTCACAACAATCAAACTTGAGTACATCTCTCGAGACGAAAATCAGTTCGCAGATGCTTTAGCTACCATTTCCTCCATGATCAAAGTTCAAACTACAAATTATGTGCCTCGGATTTCGGTATCCAGGCTAGACCGACCAGCATACGTATTCTCTATGGACATTGTTAAAGATGACAAGCCTTGGTTCCATGATATCAAAAGCTTCTTAGAGGATCAAAAATACCCACCTGGGGCATCATCCAATGATAAGAAGATATTAAGAAGGCTGGCCGGTAGTTTCTTCCTCAATGTTGATGGTTCATTATACAAGCGAAACTTTGACATGGTGCTGCTCAGATGTGTTGATAAGAAAGAAGCAGACTTGCTGATGTGTAAACACCCCAAATTTTCCCTCACTAAGTTCACACCATGTATTGTGACCTTTTCATTTGCATAAGTTCAATCATATCATCTCATATTGCATTTTTTGCTTCACTGCATTGGTTCAAAGTCATCTGCACATAGGGTTTGTGATCTGAGCAATCCATGAGCCATCTGAGCCACTCCAAAGGTCTCCAGTCATCTCAAGAGGGTCCATGAATGTTCAATCATCATATTATATCCTCCCAAGATCAAGAAAGTCAGAAAATCACAAGAACTGAGAAAGCATGGAAGCTGAGCTAGGGTATAACTACACAGATGACCTAAAATTAGGGTTTTGGTTTTAGAGGCCATAACTCTAATTTTTTTGGTCATTCTTGTTTCTATTGGTCTTAATATGTTATAAGGATCACGCATACCAAGTTTGAGGAAAAAATTCATTGTGGAAGTCATCTGATCACTGGGTAGCTTCTTGAGCAAGTCAGAGCCAAATCAGGGCATCTGAGGCCCCCATCCATGGAACCAAAGTGGATTTTTAATCAAATTGAAGTTATATGGTCTTTATTTGACCATTGAAGTGTTTAGAAGTTCACAAATTTGAAGAAAAGTGGGCTAAACCCAAAGTTGCCAAATATGGAAATGACTTGTAATGTAAACTTTCCATTTTGGGAAAGTTTTTCAACCTCCTCTTTCTTAACCAAAAATGCTTCAAATGAAAAATTATTGGTCATGAAAGTTGTAGATTGGATCATTCCCTTTTCAAAAAGTACAAGAACAAGATCTAATTCATTTTGGAACTCAAGTTATGGCTTTCCAAAGTTGGCAAAAATCACATAATTTCATGTTTCATGCCAAAAGGGATTTTTTTGCAAAACCTCATACCAAACCATTTTGTGACCTCAAATTGACTTCTAACCATCATACAAAAATAACACATGACTTAAAACTCAGAATTGGCCCAAGAATCCCAAGATTCCATGACTTGTGCATGAAGAAATTTCAAAAGGGGCAAAAGTTCACAAAATTGCAAAACCTCCCACAACTTCCCACAAACTTGCCAAATTGCCTCAAACTGATTTCCATGGCTATCCATGAATCATGCTGCGCCAGACACCCCCTTGTCCTTGGCCTGAAACAGCCCATACCTCAAAGGACAACTTTGTTGACATTTTTGCAAGACAAGCCATACCAATCACACTATGCCATTACCAACTTTCTGACCAATCACAATACCTTATACTAATCAAAAGCAAGCCAAACATAACAAGAAGCAAGCCTGAACTCTCCCATAACTCAGCATTTACCAAAACCTCCCTCTTGGCATTTTCTATCGTATCTCACAACTCAGCCATTCATTCTTCAAACCAACACCACCATTCATCTCAGCATCAACCACTGATCATTTCCCACCTTTCATTTTGCCCTAAAAGCCATCATACACAAAACACGATTTTCTCCCCCTTTGAACTGAAATTCACTGAACTTCAAGGAGAAGCCACATACACTTCAGCAAAGCATTCCAGAAGCATAAGGGGGTCAAGAGGAGTGGAAAAGCACCAAAGAAGAGCCCAGACAGTGCCATTTTCGAAAGCTCCATTTCAGGTAACCTCAAGAACAAATTTTCCAGAAGCTTGATTTAAGGTTATAGAATTGTTCCTCATGTTATGCTGGTCATGCTGATGCTTTTCTTTTTGAAAATGGTTGAGTTTTAAGGATTTTATGAACCTCTGAAACTTTGCCCGTGAAATGTGTTTTGATTCGATTTGCATGATTCACGAAAAATAAATGAGTTTTGTTGTGTGGTTCGTGTTTAATGATGTTCAAGGATTGATTCTGGAGAGTTTAGTGAGTTTTTATGGCGTTTTGAGAGAGATTGAGTGAGAGAGCTGCCAGAGAAGATGACCGGAACACTGTTCCGGTCATCTGAAAGTCATTATGGTTCAGATTAGGGTTTTAATCATAATTAGCGTAGTTTGAATTTCAGCCGCCAGATTCGTGCGGGGTCAATTCCCTCCAACCCAACTTTGAACCTCAGCCCCAGGATTAGATGACTTTTCCTTTTTCCCTCATTTAATTAATTTTTATTTCATTTGTTTCTATTTAATTTGTACGAATTTTTAAAAATAGAAAAAGACATCAAAAAATTCTGAAATTTTTTATCCAGCCTTTAATTAATTTTCAGAACCCAAAAATATTTTTATTTTTATTTTTTGCATTAAAAAATTATTTTTAAATCATTTAAATGTTATTTTTAATTAGTTAATGAGAATTAATTAATTAAAAATACATTTAGGTATTTAAAAATCACAAAAAAATTCAGAGAACATCTTCAAACATTTAGTAGCATTTACAAACTCACCGCACAAATTTCTTTTTGATTTTGATCATACTTTGACATTTTTCAAATGAATTAGGGTTCTTCAATTTGCATATTTTTAACCCTAACTTCAAAAATTCATAACTTTTGATCCAAGTTGAGTTTGTGAATGATTCTTTTTGCATTGTGCTATACATGGTTCCAAGCATCTAAAAACATTTTTGTTTCTTTTTTATCTTTCATTTTTAATATGTTTGGCATTTTACCCTTAGGATCACCCTTTAAACCCTAGAAACTTAGGAATTTCATAACTTCCTTTAGGTATAGCTTCTGATCTCACCCTTTGGATGATGAACTAGTATAGGTTTAGGATTCCTTTGAGTGCATTTTCAATTTTTTATCTTATGTTTTGCTTCTGTTTTTGAATTGTGCATCTCACATGTTCATATAACCCTAATTTTGCATCTCATTTGCATCCATCTTGTACAAGCTTGCATACATGAACTTTCCATGACATTTTGTGCATCCACATGACATATAAGACATATTAGGACACATTAGAATCATGTTTGATCATTGCATCATCCATTTGCCATGTCATGCTTTCCTTTCATTTCATGTGCATTAATGAACTTTCATGCTTCCTTTATGCTTCATCTGCATTCCCATCCCTTGTATGATCATCTTCATCTCATGACATACATTTATATCATCTCTTTGCATCATTAGCATCATGAACATGCTTCTGATTTTGGTTTCCATCTTTGCATTTCATTTCATTTTCATTCCATTGCACTTCCTTTTGCTAACCTTTCAGGTGGTAAGTGTTTGAGAAGTGAATTTTCCTTCACTTCTCACAATCTCTTCTCATCTCTCTTATGCATTCATTGCTGCATTTTACTTTTGTATTAGAGTGAGCTTTCTCATTCATGCTCCTTCCACACTTTTTTTCTTCAAGCAACTTATCTTCTTAAGTGAAGTAAGTTGGCTTGCTTCTTTCTGCTTCTTCTCCTTCCATCTTTCTTCTTCCTTGGTGGCTCTTCCTGAAGATCCCTTGCAAGCCTCATAAATCCTAGGAATACCCAAGCATGATAACAATTAGGGTTTGATTATTCCCCCCAATAGTTTTACCTTTGTGTCATCTTTGTGTCTTGTCTTCTCACCTCTTAATCAGGGATTAAACCTTAAAGGTTTTAAGGCTTTGTGATTAAGCTTATGCCTGCATCATTATATTAGGATGGAGTGTATAAATTTAATCCTAAGTGTTAAACCCTTAATGTGTTTAAATCCTTTAATCAATCCACCTAATAATCACTAAGACATCAAGCTTGTAACTTGGGCCTTGCATTAGGGTTCTAATTCTTCCTTTATTGGTTAAGAAGGACTAACCCTAGTGTTAATGGACAAGTCTCCCTCAAGTTGTCTTACAAATTATAAAATCCATTTCTTAATCTTATCATTAACTAAAATCCACTTAAATAAGGGCTTTTTTTTGTCATGAGGTTAATCCCTAACCATGGATTAAGTTGAGGAGCCTTCCTCAGCTTAAATGTTCTCATCTATTATCCTTCTATTAGGATGGTGTAATGAGTCCATTAAATCCTTGATTATGGCTTAAACTCATTACTTAACACTAAACAAAAACTCCAAAAAACATTTAAATAAATACAAGTAGGTTAATGATCTTAATCCTACATCATGGTGATTAAGTGTGAGGTGCTTACTTCACACTTAAGGTATTCTCATTACCCCTAATAAGAGGTAAGATGTGATGAGTTTACTAAACCTTGGTTTAGGCTTAAGCTCATTTTCTTATGACAAACTACAAAAAGCAATAAAAGATTGAATACTAAAAAACAAACAATAATCGTCTCCTTCGGGATTCTTTTCTCATCATCTCCACTCACAAACGAGAACTTGCTTCTTCCGTCTAATGCAAGACAATTAGCACTCGAGCCAGACGAGTCATACGCTTGAGCATAGGCAAGCAAGCAGTTCATCAGTCAATTTTATCTTTCAGTCTCTTTGAGTCGAACTACGGTGTTCTGACTTCCTCATTGCACGAGAGGATACGTAGGCATAACTTAACAGTTATCGAACAAAAGTCTCTATATATTCCCCCCTCTTCTAGCATTATTCTTTAAGCCTCATTGTCTTGAACTCTGCACTCTTTTCTTACACTGACACTCCTTTATTTCACTTCACATTTCCTTTGCACTGACACTTGCATTCTTTTCCAGCTTTTGCACACAAAAATAGCACTGACACTACCCCTTTAAACACAAACTTTAAAGCGTGGATCCCGTCGAGTACGGCGGATAATATGGGTGCTAATACCTTCCCAGGTTGTAACCAATACCCTTTCTCAGTTTCTCTGGTTCACAACCGTCTTATCCATCTTTTCTTAGGTTTATGCAGCATTACCTTTCCTCCGGGATAAAAATGCCTAGCTGGCGACTCTTTTTTAGTTCACCCTTGTGTTTTCTCCTTTCGCCGACCGTTCACGTCTGTACCCCTTAAGGCCCTGTGTCATTTGGTGGGAGCGACAGCTTGGCGACTCTGCTGGGGACCCTTATACTGCAACCAGGGCTTCTGGTTCTTTTTGTGGGTTCCTCCTAGCGCTTGTTTGATTTGTGTTTACTGGGGTGTTATGTGTGTTTATTTATTTTGCTTTATTTATTACTTTATGTACAACTTTATTTATTGCTTTCCTTACAGTCTTATGCATATTTCATACTGTCATTACTGGATCTGGTTTTCTGTTTTGGTAGGTGGGGTTCCATTAAGAGATTAAGGTCCTATACCTGGGACCTGAGTGACACCTAGGCTAGAGTGGTTCATGTTCTTTCCCATTCCATTTCGGTCTGGTGCGGGAATATGAAACACGGTTCAGATGTGGGTTTCTTCTTGAGAACTCTGTGCTACAGATTTCCTGTAGTGCTAGGGCTATCTGGGAAGCCTGCTAAGTCTGGATGACCTTTATTATGACCTTCAGAATCTGGGGTGAATTAGAGGAGGATCTTTTATGGTTATTGTAAACACTGTACCTCCGGGTTAGAAGTGTTTACACTTCTCATAACTGATCCAAGTCTGAGGATCCTTGTTCTAGAACATTACATGTGAGAGGGGGTTAGGTTGTTTACAGGTTTGCAGGAGCCCTTGGCCACATCATACCCTGTTACTGTTTTGTTTAAGAGTACTCCACTTTGGACATTTCTTGTGATTAACCCTGGATATGTGACTCTTTATTTGAGTCCCCCACCTTGGTTACTGGATTTCTAAGCCTCCATCTGAACCTTTGAACATACATGGACCTTATGTCAAGACAGATAATCAGATCCAGCTCTTGATCACAAACCCTTGCATTTCATTTGCATATATCATCATTGCATCATTTAACATTTGTTTATTTGTTTTTCAGGGTATCCACCTCATTATATCTTGGTTTTGGTTTTGACCCCTTCTATTGCTTAAACCTCTGCTTCAACTGCCTTCTTCAGTTATCTGCTTCAGTTATCTCCATCCTCACCAGCATCAGTCTGCTAGAGATTTACTTCCAGCTTCTCAGTTTGTGATCTTCATCAGCATTTGTCTTCAGATTCTTCAGCAACACTCATGGCTACCCCCAAGAAGAGCAACATATCTTATCACTTTTTTGAGCCTATATTGACTGGTATCAGGCAGGTCCAGTCACTCATCACACCTGACCACATCCCACTGTTCAGAGAACACTATGGGGGTATCTTGGATATGGTTATGGATCTTGATTCTTCTCAGAGAAGCATGATCCACACATGCTTGCAGTTCTATGACCCTCCACTCAGGTGCTTCACCTTTCCTGACTTTCAGATAGGGCCTCTATTGGAAGAGTTTTCTTTGTTGATTGGAGTGCCTATCAGAGTAGGGATCCCCTTCAATCCAGAGATGACGGCTCCCAGAAGTGAGGAGATAGCAAGGGCATTGTACTTGGAGCCTGCCCTTATTGAGAAAAGCATGACAACAAAAGCTGGGATTCCTGGTTTACATTTGGATTTCTTGATTTCTCAGGCCATCCTGAAGGCTGCAGTGGGAGAATGGAGGGCAGTCTGTGCATTATTAGCCCTCAGCATATATGGGGCTATATTGTTTGCAGATGAGCCTAAATTTGTCAGTAAGAATGCCATCCATTTGTTTCTTCTGAGGAACCCAGTACCTACACTGCTAGGGGAGTTTTACTATTCTATTCATCAGAGGAATGAAAAACAAAGGGGGAAGTTGGTCAGATGCTGTGCTCCCTTGTTCTACTCTTGGTTACTCAGACACCTGCCTAAATCAGATGCTTTATTGAATCCACACCAGCAGAAGAATTGGGCCAAGAGGTTCATTGCCTTAACTTCAGATGATATCAGATGGTGTACCCAAAGCACCAAAGACAGGGACATTATCACCAGCTGTGGACAATACCCAAATGTGCCTCTGATAGGAGTAAAAGGTTGCATCAACTACAACCCTTTACTGTTTAAGAGACAATTGGGCTATGCCTTAGTTCACCCTCCCAAAGGATAGGATTTAGCTGAGACCCTATATTGTGAAGTGCAACATAATTCAGCTATTGTCAGACAAGCCGCTTGGGCTTGGGACAACATCCAAGAAAAGGGGATAGCTATTCTTGGAAGATGTAACAATGTTGCTTCAGCTCAGTACTCAGACTGGTCCCATACTAGAGCTTAGATCACCAGGATGCCTTTCATATTGGAAGACACACCTGGACCATCCACAGTACAACCTGCAGCAACAGTTAGCCTGGAGAAGTTTGAAAAGTTGAAGGAAAGGAATGAGCAGCTATCTCAGGCCTTGAAGAAGACTCTTTGGGAAAGAAGTGACGGTCGTCTGGACATTGAGAGATTGGAAAAGCTCAAGATTGAGCATTTGACCAAGATTGAAAAGACAGAGGACTACATAAGGAAAGCAAGGGTTGGGGAACAAATATTGAAGAATGCCTGTAAAGAGGCCAAGATTCAGAAAGCTAGGGATGAGCACTATCTGGAAGAGAGTCAGGCTAGGTGGATCAGGATCACCGAAGCCCGTGCACAAGAAGACCAGAGGACTTAGGCCAAGATTGATCAGTTGGAGGCCAATGAGAAGAAGCAGTAGGAAGCTTTGTTGGCAGCTCAGAAGGAGATTTCAGAATTGAAGCTTCGAGCAGGGTTAAAGAGATCAAAAGACCAGGACAGGCATAAGAAGCTGACTACTGCCATTGCTACTAGGAACCTTCTCATTAGGACCATTACAGAGCACCCAGCTGGTCCGGTGACTGAGGCACTCCTAAAGGAAGTTAAGGAAGATGATTATGGATTGGATGTCTGATTCCCCTTTGCTTGTTGTTCTTTCCTTTTGATGTACTTGTTTCTTTTTGTTGTATTTTTGACCCACCATGGGCATGTATTGTAAACAGACTATGTATTTTTCATCATTTGTAATATATTTAGTTTGCTTTCATTGGGCTTTCTCTCAACATTATCAAGCATCTTCCTCGAGGTATGGAAAGGTCAAAACCAAGAACCAAACCGGATACCTTGGAAAAAAATAAGCACATTGCATTGCATACTGACTTTTTTCTTTGTTTTGTAGGTTTTGTTTACTATTATTGTTTCTAACTTTGTTGTGATCTCAGGAAACATTGCTCGTCGCTGAGTGTTCCTTGTCAACCGCACGCACCGGTACCCAACTCGTAACAACCTTCCAAGAATTCAAATGGAGCAGGTACAGCAGGACCTGAATGAGGTCAGAAATCAGATGGCAAACGAAAGGGTCGAGATGAGAAACCAAATGTCTCAGTTTATGGCTGTAATGACTAGCTTAGCCCAGAGTCAAGAAAGACTGAGAGAGCTGGTAGAAAGGCAGACACATGAGTAGCCCCATCTTGGAACAGGGGGAACCAACAATAATGAATAGGGGCAGCCTCGTATTGACCCGCCAGAGTATGGGCCCCATTTGAATCCAGATGTTAACATCCCGAGGAATGCTCAAGGTAATACTGCTGGGGGCAGAATCCTGCAAGAGGATCCCCAAGAAGAACAATTTACGGTTATTGGGGCTGGAGATGAGGTATATGATAGAAGACTGGATGAGATTGCTGAAAAGTTAAGATCTTTGGAATCTCAGAATTCTTTGGGCTTCGACGTAATGGATATGGGACTGGTACATGGGGTGAGGATTCCCCACAAATTCAAACCCCCTTGCTTTGAGAAGTATAATGGTACCTCCTGCCCATGTACTCATCTGCAATCTTTCCTAGGAAGACTTAAGGCTTATACCATGGATGAGAAGTTATGGATGTTCTATTTTGAGGACAGTCTGACTGGAGCTTCAAGAGAATGGTATTCGCATTTGACAAGGGCCACCATAAGATGTTGGAAGGACTTGGCCGAGGCTTTCATCCGGCAATACCAGTACAACCTAGACATGGCTCCCAATAGAACCCTTCTAATGGGCATGTCTCAGTCTTCAAGGGAGAGCTTCCGGGATTATGCTCAAAGGTGGAGAGAGCTTGCTGCTGCTGTCCAGCCACCCATGTCAGAAAGAGAAATGGCTGACATGTTTATGAATACCTTGCAGGGAACTTATATTGATAGACTTGCTGCCTTCTCCTCTACCAGTTTTGCTGATGTAGTTATAGCTGGTGAGAGAATTGAAAGTCTTTTGAAGATGGGCAAAATCTCTGACAATGGTGCAAGTTCCTCCAGCAACCCCAGAAAACCTTTTGCAGGACCCCGGAGGGCGGGTGAAATGAATGCTATTCATACAAGCAGGGGCAGACCCCAATATTCTCACAGGTCAGTAGCAGTTGTTACCATCCCAGCTCTGGTTCCACAACAACCATTATATCCTCAACAACAACAACAACATCACTATCAGCAACCATCTCATTTTCCGCAACAAAGAACCTACAACAACAACAGTAGTAACCAACAGCAGCATCCCTTTCAACAGAGGCCATCTCAGGCAAATAGGGTGATTGACCCTATCCCTATGCCTTATGCTGCTTTATTGCCACAACTCCTGAAGCTTAACCTGGTTGAGTTAAGGACGTTGGCACCACCGGATCCTCTTAATCTCCCGAAGAATTATGATGTTAATGCCAGGTGTGCCTTTCACTCCAATGCACCTGGTCACAATACTGAGAGGTGCAGAGCCTTACAGATGAAGGTTCAGGATTTGGTCGATTCCAAAGCTCTCAATTTCGCACCTCCTCCGAACGTTAACAGAAATCCTATGCCTAATCATGGTGGGCCTAGGATTAATGCCATTGAAGAGGACCAACCGTCTACACTGATTGATAATGTTGCACAAATTCAAACACCACTGGCTGAAGTCAAAGTTCAACTTTTAAGATGCCAAGTGTTCCCGGGCTGTGGGGCCTGCTGTGAATTGTGCAAAACTGCTAGTAATGGTTGTAAGAAGCTAAGATTTGGCATAGATGGCCTCATCAAAAATGGAATCTTGCAAGTTACTTCAACAGCTCATTCAGCAACTCTTGTTTCAACAACAATGGATTCTCCTACAACACCAACAATTCTTCCTTCAATAGTTTCTCCTACAACCGCAACAACTATCATTCCTACTGATTCTTCAACAACTCCAGAAGTTCTTCCATCCATTATTTCAACAGATCTGAGTTCAACAACTTTTTCTTCTACAACATCAGCACCCATTTTGTCAACGGAATCTTCTACAACGCCAACAAACATTAATGAAGATGTCTCAACGGTCACAATCTATTATGACCCAGCAAATGTACACCTCAACAACAATTTCCAACAACAAACTGCAAAGCCTCCTACCAGATCTCCAGTCACGATTTACTACGATCCGCACACCATCACAGTTCCTTCCGCTGCAACGATCAGTCCAGTTACTATTATGATACCTGGGCATGTTCCTTATGAAAGCAGTAATGCCATACCTTGGCACTACGACTATGATCTCTACTGCAATTGGGAGAAAATCACTCTGGATTCATCAACTTCTTCACCACAAATTGACAATGTTGGGGGAGGCGGAGGCTTCACCAGAAGCGGACGCCTTTTTGCCTCACAAACACAAAGACCTAATGCTGAAGCAGAAGCTGCTGCTAAGGCAAAAGGAAAGAATGTGGTATCCGAAGAGCCAACTGCCAAAGAAACTCAGAAGACATCTTTTGAACAAGATGTAGACGAGTTCATGAGAATAATTAAAAGGAGTGATTACAAGGTGGTGGACCAGCTTCACCAAACCCCCTCCAAAATCTCCATATTATCACTGTTAATGTGTTCCGAAGCTCACAGGAACACATTGTTGAAAGTCCTGCACGCAGCATACGTGCCGGAGGAGATTACTGTTAATCAGTTAGAAACTGTGGTTGCAAATGTCAACACCAGTCATGGACTGGGCTTTACAAATGCTGATTTAACAATAGAGGGGCGCAACCATAACAAGGCTTTGCACATCACCTTGGAATGCAAAGGTGTTGTCCTTTCTCACGTACTGGTGGACACTAGGTCTTCACTCAATGTTCTCCCAAAGAAAGCCCTGGTGAAGTTGGATTATGATGGCTTGGCATTGCGCCCGAGTAATTTGGTGGTGAGAGCATTTGATGGCTCTAAAAGATCGGTGCTTGGAGAGATCGATTTACCTGTGTTGATTGGCCCGCAGACCTTTAAAACTACCTTCTTTGTGATGGACATACAGTCGCCCTACAGTTGTCTGTTGGGTAGACCCTGGATCCACGCCGCTGGCGCTGTTACGTCTACCCTTCACCAGAAGTTAAAATTCGAGTGGGAAGGCCAAATCATCACCATCTGTGGGGAGGAGGACATCTTTGTTAGCCATCTAGCTACGTACAAGTACATAGAAATGGATGGGGAGATCCATGAGACCATGAGTCAGGGGTTTGAGGCCCTTAACATCAATGAAGCATCTGCTGTGTCTGGGACTTCCATCACTTCATATCAACAGGCCCGGAAGGTTGTTGAGGAGGGTACCGCTCAAGGCTGGGGCAAGCTGCTGCCAGTTGAAAAGAAAGAAGACAGATTCGGGTTGGGTTACAGACCAACTAAACAAGATCAACCAGAGGCTGCAATGGAGCCCAAATTTGTCAGCGGGGGAATGCTTACCCCGGATGCTGTGAACAGTTTGGAAGACGAGGAAGAAGACGAACGCAACCTGGAAAACTTGATACGTCCGAGGATCCCGGGGAACCAAGTCTCAAACTGGTCTTCCCAGGAAATTATAAGAGTTACTCCGGCAGAGTAATTATTATTTCCTGTCTTTATGCATGCATCAAGACCTGCATCTTTATCAAGATGGCAGGGCTCATTTTGTAATCGGGCCACCTTGTATTTTGTGCAAACGATCAATTAATGAATATCAGGACATCTTTTGCAAATGAGTCTCTTTTTTCTCGCTCACTGTTTTTCATTTTTCATTTTTTGTACAAAAATAAAATGGCAATGTTTTTCAAAATAATAACTTCATTTTCACTTTTTCTAAACAAGATAAAATCGATCACTAAAATGAACAAATCTAAACCCTTGCAGAGAGTGCCCTCCAGACTGCACCAACAACAACACCGCTATGACTTCGTGTGACTTTGACAATCCAATTAATTAAGCCGATGAAGGGGTTGAATAAGATTATGAGCTACCTGAAGAATTAGCCATGTTGTTGAGACAAGAGGAGAAGGTTATCACTCCTCAACAGGACGAAGTTGAGACGATTAATCTTGGTACAGAAGAAGACTTGAAAGAAGTGAAAATCGGGGCCCGTCTGCAAGATTCAGTGAAAGAGCAACTTATTGACATGCTTCGGGAGTATGTGGATGTTTTTTCTTGGTCTTATAAGGACATGCCAGGTCTAGATACCGACATTGTTATGCACAAGTTGCCTCTAAAAGAAGACTGTCCTCCGGTAAAATAGAAGTTGCACCGTACTCGTCCAGATATGGCAATGAAGATAAAAGAAGAGGTACAGAAACAGTGGGACGCCGGTTTCCTTGCTGTGACTAGTTACCCACCGTGGGTCGCTAACATTGTACCAGTGCATAAGAAAGATGGCAAAGTATGGATGTGTGTAGATTACCAGGATCTGAATAGAGCCAGCCCGAAAGATGACTTCCCATTACCTCACATTGATGTATTGGTCGACAACACGACTCAGTTCTCGGTGTTCTCCTTCATGGATGGATTTTCGGGATATAATCAGATCAAGATGTCACCTGAAGACATGGAGAAGACAACTTTCATCACACCCTGGGGCACTTTCTGTTATAAGGTAATGCCATTCGGACTGAAGAATGCTGGTGCCACTTATCAACGGGCTATGGTAACATTATTCCACGATATGATCCATAAAGAAATTGAATGTTATGTGGATGACATGATTGCCAAGTCCCTTACAGAAGAAGACCACCTGGTGAATCTGTTGAAACTATTCAAGCGTCTGAGGAAGTACCAATTGAAGTTAAACCCCAACAAATGCACATTCGGGGTGCGATCCGGTAAGCTGTTGGGATTTATTGTAAGTGAGAAAGGGATTGAAGTTGACCCTGATAAAGTCAAAGCCATCCAAGAAATGCCTGCACCAAAGATTGAAAAAGAAGTTCGGGGGTTTCTAGGTAGATTGAACTACATTTCAAGGTTCATATCTCAGCTTACAGCAACCTGTGAGCCCCTGTTCAAGTTGTTAAGGAAAGAACAAACGGTCAGGTGGAGCAAAGACTGCCAGAAGGCTTTTGACAAAATCAAGGAGTACTTACAAGAACCTCCAATCCTTATGCCTCCAGTTGAAGGAAGACCTCTAATAATGTACTTGACAGTATTAGAAGAGTCAATGGGGTGTGTGTTGGGCCAACATGACGAGTCTGGTCGAAAAGAGTATGTGATATACTACCTAAGCAAAAAGTTTACCAACTGTGAACAACGTTATTCACTGCTCGAGAAAACTTGTTGTGCTTTAGCGGGGGATTCTCGCCGACTAAGGCAGTATATATTGACCCACACTACCTTGTTGATCTCCAAGATGGACCCAGTCAAGTACATTTTTTAGAAGCCAACACTTACCGGACGGGTTGCAAGATGGCAAATGATTCTCACAGAATATGACATTCAGTACACATCTCAGAAAGCCATCAAAGGCAGTGTATTGTCTGATTATCTTGCTGAGCAACCCATTGATGATTACCAGCCTATGAGATTTGACTTCCCTGATGAAGACATCATGTTCATAAAAGCAAAAGATCATGAAGAGCCTGTTCACACCGAAGGGCCTGACCCGGAAGAAGAATTGACATGATGTTCGATGGGGCTGTTAATATGAATGGACGTGGAGTTGGTGCAATACTTATTTCACCTAAAGGAGTTCACATGCCTTTCTCAGCAAAGCTCGCCTTTAACTGCACTAACAACGAAGCTGAATACGAAGCCTGTATCATGGGTCTTGAGGAAGCCATTGACCTAAGGATCAAGACTTTAACTGTATTCGGAGATTCAGCTCTGGTAGTTAATCAAACCAACGGCAAATGGTACACTCATCAGGAGCATCTAATTCCATACCGGGATTATACGAGGAGATTACTGACTTTCTTCACCACAGTCAAACTTGAGTATATCCCTCGGGATGAAAATCAGTTTGCAGATGCTCTGGCCACCATTTCATCCATGATCAAAGTTCAAGCTGCCAACTTTGTGCCTCGGATTTCAGTATCCAGACTTGACAGACCAGCATACGTATTCTCAGCAGACCTTGCTAAAGATGATAAGCCTTGGTTCTACGACATCAAATGCTTCTTAAAGGATCAAACATACCCACATGGGGCATCATCCAATGATAAGAAGACATTAAGAAGGCTGGCTGGTAGTTTCTTCCTGAATGCTGATGGCTCCTTATACAAAAGAAACTTTGATATGGTACTTCTCAAATGTGTTGATAAGACAGAGGCAGAATTACTTATGCACGAGGTGCATGAAGGATCTTTTGGTACCCATGCTGGAGGGCATGCAATGGCCAAGAAATTGTTAAGATCGGGTTACTACTGGATCACAATGGATGCAGACTGTTGTGCCTATGCCAGAAAGTGCCACAAATGCAAGATTTATGCAGACAAAGTGCATGTGCCTCTGAATCCTTTGAATGTGATGTCTTCACCGTGGCCCTTTGCCATGTGGGGCATTGATATGATTGGAAAGATTGAACCGACTGCTTCAAATGACCACAGATTCATCCTGGTAGCCATTGACTATTTTACCAAGTGGGTTGAAGCAACTTCGTATGCAAACGTCACCAGGCAAGTGGTAGCCCGATTCTTGAAGAGAGACATCATCTGTCGGTATGGAGTGCCCGAGCGAATCATTACTGATAATGGTTCCAATTTGAACATAAAAATGATGGCAGAACTGTGCCGGGACTTCAAAATCCAACATCACAACTCTTCTCCTTACAGGCCAAAGATGAATGGCGCTGTTGAGGCAACTAATAAGAATATCAAGAAGATTGTGCAAAAGATGGTGGTCACTTACAAAGACTGGCATGAGATGCTACCGTTTGCCTTGAATGGGTACCGTACCTCAATCAGAACATCCACTGGGGCAACACCATATCAGCTTGTGTATGGTATGGAGGAAGTCCTACCTGTTGAAGTTGAATTACTCTCCTTGCGGGTACTGATGGATGTCAAGTTGAATGAAGCAGAATGGGTCCGTTCTCGGTACGATCAACTAAATATGATCGAAGAAAAGAGATTAGTTGCAATCTGTCATGGGCAGTTATATCAGAAGAGAATGAAGAAAGCCTTCGATCAGAAAGTCAAGCTTCGGGAATACCAAGTAGGAGATCTTGTGCTGAAAAGACTCCTCCCCCCTCATACAGACCACATGGGCAAGTGGACTCCGAACTACGATATCCCATTCATAGTAAAGAAATTTTTCTCTGGTGGAGCACTGATGCTCACTACTATGGATGGTGAAGACTTCCTGTCCCCTGTGAATTCAGATGCAGTTAAAAAATACTTCGCATAAAATGACCCGCTGGACATAAAAACAGAATGTAGGTCCGGGAAAAAATAGGGCATCCCGGCGAGTCAAAAACAGAATAAAAGATTCGGGCAAAAATAAGGGAAAAATAAAGAAAAAATGTACACCCGCTGAGTTGAAAAGCCACATTGGACAGCTCGGGAAAAAATGGGTATCCCGGTGGATTGAAAACCCGAAAGGGCGATCCACGCAAAATGAGGGAATAAGCGAACAACTGCATTCTGAATCCGTCTGTATCATTCACAGCATGGCAAGCTTCGAAAGTTTCAAGCGTCGGTCAGAATCAGCCTTCTTCAGAAAGCAAGATGAGAAGAACGTCAATGTCATACGAGTCATAGCAAAAGGGAAGCTCACTAAAGCGTCATCAACATTGCCAGCACCTTTTTTGTTTCTCAATTTGTAATGATCTCCTCATTTCAGGGGATCTGTTTCTTTGACTGTATTTGCCAATTCAGGGCACTCAAATTAATAAAACCAGATTTTCAGTCACACTTCGCCTTGTACATTTTTATTTCATTTGCAAAAATGTCTGATATCCTTGATATAATGGTTGCATAGATACATATGCATTTTTTCTAATCACATGCTTACAGGAGATATATTACTCACTCCTGGGAGTGTCTAAATTCCTATGACGGAATCCAGTAAGGGATGCCTCGGGGTACTTGTGCGTTTCTTTGTCTTGACAAGATTGCAGGTATTCAACGCATAACGTGGGGCATGAAAGGTTTTCCCCAGCAAGCTTCCAAATCATTATTTCCTCAGCACATCTTCCAAACAGCACCAGAGCTGCTTTCTCCCCATCAGAGTTACCGGGCATCACTTCTCCAGCACTTTCTTCAGAACAGCATCAGAAGGTGTTCATTTCCCCAGCTGAATTATCAGATATTATCATCCTCAGTAGGGTCCCTACAGAAATCTCTAGGAAGATCGTTCAGTGGTCTTTCTCTCCCCAGCCGAGTGCTAGACAGGGGAACCATCACCCCACAGAGCTCCAGCCTCTCTAGGAGAGCAATGTCTGAAAATCTCACAACAAAGAGGCGAAAGCTTCCGCAGTCCCCAGCTGGGTTCCTCATTACCAAGATTGGTCTGTCAGTGACCTATTTTCCCAAGCAGAATCATCTGTATCGGATCTACCAATGATCTCATCCCCAGCTGGGATATTCTTTCAAGCAGATCAGTCGGAGATCTCCACAACAGCAGGATCCGAATCCCGGATCGGTATCTTTTGCATAACCATAGCATTTACATCATATTTCCCCTCAGAGCGTAGCATTCCGTCTAATACGGGGTATTACGACAAAAATCAAACATATTGCATAATCACAAGTCATGTTTTGAATCAAACACCGGTGTATACCAACATTCCGTCAGCAATGTATACGGGGACTCACAGTCCCAGCAGAGAGCCAAAGCGTTCCCTTTGCACTCACTAATACATATTAATATATACTCGTCTCGACACTCGTCCTTGTTATCTCATATCATCCCCTGCAGATATATCTATACACTCTCTTGACACTCGTCCGTGTCACCACTCCCCAGCATGGTTGCCTAAACACTTATTGTAAACCAAACACTTGTTTATAATACGCCTCTTGTCGACACCCGTCCGTGTCATCCAATCCCCACAAATCACCAGATATCTTTTACACTTATAAGTTCATAACTTATACACTTTCTCTTATGATACTCGTCTGTGTCATACTCTCCCCAACAAGCTGAACTCTCATCTGTGTCTCACTCATGCTTATTTTTAACTCATACAGATACTCGTCCGTATCTTGTATACACCATTTATCTCTCCTCAGATTCAACACTCGTCCGTGTTCTTTGTTAACCAGTTGATACTCATCCGTATCATCATCTCTGAACATGCGTCAGCGTTTGTTTCTACTGATACTCGTTCGTATCATAGTCTTAAGGATGCACGTCCGCATCTTTAATCTATACACAGCGTCAAACACTTATACCTTTCCTTTCTTGAATATAGACACTCATCTGTGTCTACCATTCCCCAGAAGAGTCCCCAACAAATCCCCAGTAAAAAGCAAAATTTATTTTCTACCTAACATTCGTCCTATGTCATGATACTTTCGGCAGCCGTACCCTACCAGGTGATCGTCCTTCACCCTTTGATGACCATCCCTCATCATTCCCCCAGCGGAGTCTCTATTATTAGGACCCCTTTTTATCGGACATTCGTCCTATGTCATGATAAACCCCGAGAGCAGCCGTACCCTGCTAGGTGATCGTCCTTCACCTCTTGATAATCGTCCTTCATCATGCTTATCCGATGGCCGTCCCCATCGTCAACCTTTTCTATCCGACATTCGTCCTATGTTGTGGTATTTTCGGCATCCGTACCTTGCCAGGTGATCGTCCTTCACCATGGATGACCGTCCCTCATCCTTATCCCCAACAGAGCAGCCGTCCCCTGCTAGGTGATCGCCCTTCACCTTTGATGACCGTCCCTCATCACTTATTTCAATAACCCGATGGTCGTCCCCATTGTTGTTTACCCTTACTTTACGAACCTGATGGTCGTCCCCATCATTGACTTTTCTTTTAAATCCCCAGAGAATCTTGTTGGCCGTCCCCATCATGATTTCCTTATTTCCCCAACATGTCAGCCGTCCCCGTCATTGCTTTATCCCCAGCAGTCATCCTCTGCTCGATGGTCGTCCTCCATCGCCCGCACTTGATAATCATATTATACTTTCTCTTACAATCTATATCCCTTTTCTTCTTCACCCAGTGAGTGCAAGTTTTGGACTGTCTTTGATATTCAACCACAAGTTATCCTGTTTGCCTGTTAAGCCGCCGCTTACATCCTGCACAACTAACTCATGCTTGAATAGGGGCAGCTGTAAACACCCCAAATTTTCCCTCACTAAGTTCACACCATGGATTGTGACCTTTTCATTTGCATAAGTTCAATCATATCATCTCATATTGCATTTTTTGCTTCACTGCATTGGTTCAAAGTCATCTGCACCTAGGGTTTGTGATCTGAGCAATCCATGAGCCATCTGAGCCACTCCAAAGGTCTCCAGTCATCTCAAGAGGGTCCATGAATTTTAAATCATCATATTATATCCTCCCAAGATCAAGAAAGTCAGAAAATCACAAGAACTGAGAAAGCATGGAAGCTGAGCTAGGGTTTAACTGCACAGATGACCTAAAATTAGGGTTTTGGTTTCAGAGGCCATAAATCCAAATTTTTTGGTCATTCTTGTTTCTATTGGTATTAATATGTTATAAGGATTATGCATACCAAGTTTGAGGAAAAAATTCATTGTGGAAGTCATCTGATCACTTGGTAGCTTCTTGAGCAAGTCAGAGCCAAATCAGGGCATCTGAGGCCCCCATCCATGGAACCAAAGTGGATTTTTCATCAAATTGAAGTTATATGGTCTTTAATTGATCATTGAAGTGTTTATAAGTTCACAAATTTGAAGAAAAGTGGGCTAAACCCAAAGTTGCCAAATATGGAAATGACTTGTAATGTAAACTTTCCATTTTGGGAAAGTTTTTCAACCTCCTCTTTCTTAACCAAAAATGCTTCAAATGAAAAATTATTGGTCATGAAAGTTGTATATTGGATCATTACCTTTTCAAAAATTACAAGAACAAGATCTAATTCATTTTGGAACTCAAGTTATGGCTTTCCAAAGTTGGCAAAAATCACATAATTTCATGTTTCATGCCAAAAGGGATTTTTTGCAAAACCTCAAACCAAACCATTTTGTGACCTCAAATTGACTTCTAACCATCATACAAACATAACAAATGACTTAAAACTCAGAATTGGCCCAAGAATCCCAAGATTCCATGACTTGTGCATGAAGAAATTTCAAAAGGGGCAAAAGTTCACAAAATTGCAAAACCTCCCACAACTTCCCACAAACTTGCCAAATTGCCTCAAACTGATTTCCATGGCTATCCATGAATCATGCTGCACCAGACACCCCCTTGTCCTTGGCCTGGAACAACCCATATCTCAAAGGACAACTTTGTTGACTTTTTTGCAAAACAAGCCATACCAATCACACTATGCCATTACCAACTTTCTGACCAATCACAATACCTTATACTAATCAAAAGCAAGCCAAACATAACAAGAAGCAAGTCTGAACTCTCCCATAACTCAACATTCACCAAAACCTCCCTCTTGGAATTTTCTATCGAATCTCACAACTCAGCCATTCATTCTTCAAACCAACACCACCATTCATCTCAGCATCAACCACTAATCATTTCCCACCTTTCATTTTGCCCTAAAAGCCATCATACACAAAACACGATTCCCCCCCCCCCCCCTTTGAACTGAACATCATTGAACTTCAAGGAGAAGCCACATACACTTCAACAAAGCATTCCAGAAGCATAAGGGGGTCAAGAGGAGTGGAAAAGCACCAAAGAAGAGCCCAGACAGTGCCATTTTCGAAAGCTCCATTTCAGGTAACCTCAAGAACAAATTTTCCAGAAGCTTGATTTTAGGTTATAGAATTGTTCCTCATGTTATGCTGGTCATGCTGATGCTTTTCTTTTTGAAAATGGTTGAGTTTTAAGGATTTTATGAACCTCTGAAACTTTGCCCGTGAAATGTGTTTTGATTCGATTTGCATGATTCACGAAAAATAAATGAGTTTTGTTGTGTGGTTCGTGTTTAGTGATGTTCAAGGATTGATTCTGGAGAGTTTAGCGAGTTTTTATGGCGTTTTGAGAGAGATTGAGTGAGAGAGTTGCCGGAGAAGATGACCGGAACACTGTTCCGGTCATCTGAAAGTCATTAGGGTTCAGATTAGGGTTTTAATCATAATTAGCGTAGTTTGAATTTCAGCCGTCCAGATGCGCGCGGGGTCAATTCCCTCCAACCCAACTTTGAACCTCATCCCCAGGATTAGATGACTTTTCCTTTTTCCCTCATTTAATTAATTTTTATTTCATTTGTTTCTATTTAATTTGTACGAATTTTTAAAAATAGAAAAAGACATCAAAAAATTCTGAAATTTTTTATCCAGCCTTTAATTAATTTTCAGAACCCAAAAATATTTTTTATTTTTATTTTTTGCATTAAAAAATTATATTTAAATAATTTAAATGTTATTTTTAATTAGTTAATGATAATTAATTAATTAAAAATACATTTATGTATTTAAAATTCACAAAAATATTCAGAGAACATTTTCAAACATTTAGTAGCATTTACAAACTCACCACACAAATTTCTTTTTGATTTTGATCATACTTTGACATTTTTCAAATGAATTAGGGTTCATAAATTTGCATATTTTTAACCCTAACTTCAAAAAATCATAACTTTTGATCCAAGTTGAGTTTGTGAATGATTCTTTTTGCATTGTGCTATACATGGTTCCAAGCATCTAAAAACATTTTTGTTTCTTTTTTATCTTTCATTTTCAATTTGTTTGGAATTTTACCCTTAGGATCACCCTTTAAACCCTAGAAACTTAGGAATTTCATAACTTCCTTTAGGTATAGCTTCTGATCTCACCCTTTGGATGATGAACTAGTATAGGTTTAGGGTTCCTTTGAGTGCATTTTCAATTTTTTATCTTATGTTTTGCTTCTGTTTTTGAATTGTGCATCTCACATGTTCATATAACCCTAATTTTGCATCTCATTTGCATCCAACTTGTATAAGCTTGCATACATGTACTTGCCATGACATTTTGTGCATCCACATGACATATAAGACATCTTAGGACACATTATAATCATGTTTGATCATTGCATCATCCATTTTCCATGTCATGCTTTCATTTCATTTCATGTGCATTCATGAACTTTCATGCTTCCTTTATGCTTCATCTGCATTCCCATCCCTTGTATGATCATCTTCATCTCATGACATACATTTATATCATCTCTTTGCATCATTAGCATCATGAACATGCTTCTGATTTTGGTTTCCATCTTTGCATTTCATTTCATTTTCATTCCATTGCAGTTCCTTATGCTAACCTTTTAGGTGGTAAGTGTTTGAGAAGTGAATTTGCCTTCACTTCTCACAATCTCTTCTCATCTCTCTTATGCATTCATTGCTGAATTTTACTTTTGTATTAGAGTGAGCTTGCTCATTCATTCTCCTTCCTCACTTTCTTTCTTCAAGCAACTTATCTTCTTAAGTGAAGTAAGTTGGCTTGCTTCTTTCTGCTTCTTCTCCTTCCATCTTTCTTCTTCCTTGGTGGCTCTTCCTGAAGATCTCTTGCAAGCCTCATAAATCCTAGGAATACCCAAGCATGATAACAATTAGGGTTTGATTAGTCCCCCCAATAGTTTTACCTTTGTGTCATCTTTGTGTCTTCTCTTCTCACCTCTTAATCAGGGATTAAACCTTAAAGGTTTTAAGGCTTTGTGATTAAGCTTATGCCTGCATCCTTCTATTAGGATGGAGTGTATAACTTTAATCCTAAGTGTTAAACCCTTAATGTGTTTAAATCCTTTAATCAATACACCTAATAATCACTAAGACATCAAGCTTGTAACTTGGGCCTTGCATTAGGGTTCTAATTCTTCCTTTATTGGTTAAGAAGGACTAACCCTAGTGTTAATGGACAAGTCTCCCTCAATTTGTCTTACAAATCATAAAATACATTTCTTAATCTTATCATTAACTAAAATCCACTTAAATAAGGGCTTTTTATTTGTCATGAGGTTAATCCCTAACCATGGATTAAGTTGAGGAGCCTTCCTCAGCTTAAATGTTCTCATCTATTATCCTTCTATTAGGATGGTGTAATGAGTCCATTAAATCCTTGATTATGGCTTAAACTCATTACTTAACACTAAACAAAAACTCCAAAAAACATTTAAATAAATACAAGTAAGTTAATGATCTTAATCCTACATCATGGTGATTAAGTGTGAGGTGCTTACTTCACACTTAAGGTATTCTCATTACCCCTAATCAGAGGGAAGATGTGATGAGTTTACTAACCCTTGGTTTAGGCTTAAGCTCATTTTCTTATGACAAACTACAAAAATCAATAAAAGATTGAATACTAAAAAACAAACAATAATCGTCTCTTTCGGGATTCTTTTGTCATCATCTCCACTCACAAACGAGAACTTGCTTCTTCCGTCTAATGCAAGACAATTAGCACTCGAGCCAGACGAGTCATACGCTTGAGCATAGGCAAGCAAGCAGTTCTTCAGTCAATTTTATCTTTCAGTCTCTTTGAGTCGAACTACGGTGTTCTGACTTCCTCATTGCACGAGAGGATACGTAGGCATAACTTAACAGTTATCGAACAAAAGTCTCTATATATTCCCCCGTCTTCCAGCATTATTCTTTAAGCCTCATTGTCTTGAACTCTGCACTCTTTTCTTACACTGACACTCCTTTATTTCACTTCACATTTCCTTTGCACTGACACTTGCATTCTTTTCCAGCTTTTGCACACAAAAATAGCACTGACACTACCCCTTTAAACACAAAATTTCAAGCGTGGATCCCGTCGAGTACGACGGACAATCAGGGTGCTAATACCTTCCCAGGTTGTAACCAACCCCCTTTCTCAGTTTCTCTGGTTCGCAACCATCTTATCCATCTTTTCTTAGGTTTATGCAGCATTACCTTTCCTTCGGGATAAAAATGCCTAGCTGGCGACTCTTTTTTAGTTCACCCTTGTGTTCTCTCCTTTCGCCGACCGTTCGCGTCTGTACCCCTTAAGGCCTTGTGTCATTTGGTGGGAGCGACATGATGCACGAGGTGCATGAAGGATCTTTCGGTACCCATGCTGGAGGACATGCAATGGCTAAGAAATTTTTAAGATCAGGTTACTACTGGATCACAATGGACGCAGACTGTTGTGCCTACGCCAGAAAATGCCATAAATGCCAGATCTATGCAGACAAGGTGCATGTGCCTCCAAATCCTTTGAACGTGATGTCTTCACCTTGGTCCTTTTCCATGTGGGGCATTGACATGATTGGAAAAATTGAACTGACTGCTTCAAATGGCCATAGATTCATCCTGGTAGCCATTGATTACTTCACCAAATGGGTTGAAGCGGCTTCGTATGCAAACGTCACCAGACAAGTGGTATCAAGATTCCTGAAAAGAGACATCATCTGTCGATATGGAGTACCCGAGCGAATCATTACTAATAATGGTTCCAATTTGAACAACAAAATGATGGCAGAACTGTGTCGGGACTTCAAAATTCAACATCACAACTCTTCTCCTTACAGGAGAAAGATGAATGGCGCTGTTGAGGCAGCTAACAAAAACATTAAGAAGATTGTGCAAAAGATGGTGGTTACATATAAAGACTGGCATGAAATTCTACCATTTTCTTTGCATGGATACCGAACCTCAATCAGAACGTCCACTGGGGAAACACCTTATCAACTTGTGTATGGTATGGAGGCAGTCCTACCTGTTGAAGTTTAGCTACCCTTCTTACAGGTACTGATGGATGTAAAGCTGAATGAAGCAGAATGGGTCCGATCTCGGTACAATCAACTGAATCTGATCGAAGAAAAGAGATTAGCTGCAATCTGTCATGGGCAGTTATATCAGAAAAGGATGAAGAAAGCCTTCGATAAGAAAGTCAGGCTTCGGGAATACCAAGTGGGAGATCTTGTGCTGAAAAGACTTCTTCCTCCTCATACAGACCACAGGGGCAAATGGACTCCAAATTACGATGGTCCATTCATAGTAAAGAAGGTTTTCTCTGGTGGAACACTGATGCTCACTACTATGGATGGTGAAGATTTCTTATCTTCAATGAATTCAGATCCAGTTAAAAAATACTTCGCATAAAATGACCCGCTGGACATAAAAATAGAATGTAAGTCCGGGAAAAAATAGGGCTTCCCGGCGAGTCAAAAACAGAATAAAAGACTCGGGAGAAAATAAGAGAAAATTGAAAAAAATATACACCCGCTGAGTTGAAAAGCCGCATTGGACAGCTCAGGAAAAATGGGTATCCTGGTGGATTGAAAACTGAAAGGGCGATCCACGCAAAATCAGGGAATAAGCGAACAACTGCATTCTGAATTCGTCTATATTCTTCACAACATGGAAAATTTCGAAAGGATAAAGCATCCGTCAGAATCAACCTTCTTCAGAAAGCAAGATGAGAAAAACGTCAAGGTTATACAGGTCATAGCAAAGGAAGCTCACTGGAGCGTTATCAACATTGCCAACACATTTACTTTTCTCATTTTATAGAAATCTCCTCATTTCAGGGGATTTGTTTCTTTGACTGTATTTTCCAATTCAGGGCACCTAGATTAATAAAATCAGAAGTTTTCAGTCACACCTCGTTATTTACATTTTTGTTTCATTTGCAAAATGTCCAATATTCATGATACAATACTTGCGTAAAACAAATGAGCCGTTTTTAATAAATTCTTGCAGGAAATAAATTTACTTTCAGGAAAGCCTAACTCCTATGACGGAATCCGGTAAGGGATACCTCGGGATACTTGTGCGTTTCTTTTGTCTTAATAGGTTGCAGGTATTCAATACGCAACAGGGGCATGTCAAGCACCAGATCCCCAACATGCTACTTCCCTAAGCGGGATCTCCCGAGCAATATCTGAACTGCTTTTCCCCAGCGAAGTTTCCAAAGCCTCCTCATCCCCAGCACAAGTCTACTCAACAGGAGCTTCCCCAGCCGAGATCTCCACCAGAGTGCCAGATCTCATCCTCAGCAAGTTAAAAGAACTATCTCCCCGTAGAGTTCCCATCCTCTCCCCAAAAGAGCAATGCTTGAAACTCTTACCCAACAAAGTGATGAAAGTTTCTTTCTCCCCAGATGAGTTCTCCTTACGGGTAGATCGACCAAAGATCTATTTCCCCAAGCAGAGATATCTCTCCTGACAGATCCATTGATCTTCTTCCCCAACCGGGTTATTCTTCCAAGCAGATCAGCCAGAGATATTTATCTCAGCGGGATTCGAATCCCGGATTGGTTTTCTCTTTTGCATAATCATAGCATTTGCATCAAATTCACCAAATAAGCGTAGCATTCTGTCTAATACGGAGCATTACGGCAAAAATCAAACATTTGCATGATCACAAGCCAGGTTCGAGCCAGTCATCTGCAATTACCATCGGTATTTCATCAGCAATGTATATAAAAACTCTTATCCCCTGCAAATAAAAGCCAAAACGTCCCCTTTACACTCTCAAATGCAAATACTTATACATGTTTTTTTGACACTTGTCTGTGTCATACTTCCCCAGCAAGGTTGCTAGATCACTTTCTACAAACAAATACTTGTTTATAACACACTCTTTTCGACACTCGTCCGTGTCATCCTATTCCACACAGAAAGCCAAAGTATCTCTCTTTGCATCCTCAAAACAAATGCTTGTTTATATATAGTACAAAATTTGACACTCGTCTGTGTCATACATTCCCCAGCAAGTTGAACACTCGTCCGTTTCTTGCTCATACTTTGCCAATAAAACCAATACTCACTCATACTTATACAGAAGTCTCTGATACTCGTCCGTATCTTGTATATATATCACTCCTCAACAGATTTGACACTCGTCTGTGTTCTTTGTTAACTAGTTGGTACTCGTCCGTACCATCATCTCTGAACATGTGTCAGCGTTTGTTTATACCGATACTCGTCCGTATCATGGTCCTAAGGATGCTCGTCCGCATCTTTATTCTATACACAACGTCAAACACTTATACCTTTTTATTCTTAAGCGTAAGCACTCGTCTGTGTTAACCATTCCCCAGTAAGTCGCCAATAGAACAACTTCCTTCTATCCGACATTCGTCCTATGTCGTGATACTTTCGGCAGCCGTCCCCTGCCAGGTGTTCGTCCTTCACCTTTGGATGACCGTCCCTCGTACCCTTCCCCAACGGAGTCCCCATTAGTGGAACCCTTTTCTATCCGGCATTCGTCCTATGTCGTGATATTTTAGCAGTCGTCCCCTGCTAGGTGATCGTCCTTCACCTCTTGATGATCGTCCTTCATCGTTTTTATCCGATGGCCGTCCCCATCGTTGATTTTGTTATCCGACATTCGTCCTATGTCGTGATAAACCCCAAGAGCAGCCATTCCCTTCTAGGTGATTGTCCTTCACCTCTAGATGATCGTCCTTCATCATGCTTATCCGATGGCCGTCCCCATCGTCGACCCTTTTCTATCCGACATTTGTCCTATGTCGTGATAAAGAGCAGTCGTCCCCTTCTAGGTGATCACCCTTCACCTTTGATGACCGTCCATCATCATTATTTCATTTATTCTTTAACCCGATGGCCGTCCCCATCGTTGCTTACTCTACTTTCCAAGCCTGATGGTCGTCCCCATCATTGCCTTTACTTTATGCCCCAGAGAATCTTGTTTCTTTACCTGATGGCCGTCCCCGTCATGGTCTCTTTATTTCCCCAGCTTGTCGTCCGTCCCCGTCATTGCTTGGTTTACCGTTTATCCCCAGCAGTCAGCCTCTGCTTGATGGTCGTCCTCCATCATTTTTATTTGATAATCATGCTATACTACCTTTTACAAATTCATATCCCTTTTCTTCTTCTATCCAGCGAGTGCAAATTTTGGACTATCTTTGGTATTCAACCACAAGTTATCTTGTTTGTCTGTTAAGTCAGGCGCTTACATCCTGCAAAACTAACTCATGTTTGAATAGGGGAATCTATAAAATGCCCAAATTTTCCCTCACTCATATTACACCATGGCTTGTGATCTTTCATTTTTGCATAAGCATAAGCATACTACATATTTGTTTCATCTGCATAGTTCAAGTTCATCTGCATCTAGGGTTTGTGATCTAAGCAATCCAAGAATCCATCTGAGCCATCCCAAAGGCCTAAAAGCTTTCCAAGAGGGTCCATGTGTGTTCTATCATCATATTATGATCCTCAAAGTTCATGAAAGTCATGGGATCACAAGAACTGGCAAAGGCATGGAAGCATGAGCTAGGGTTTTCACTGCACAGATGACCAAAATTAGGGTTTTGGTTTCAAAGGCCTTAAATCCAAATTTTTGGATCATTCTTGTTTCTAATGTTCTTAAGATGTTATAAGGATCATATGTACCAAGTTTGATGAAGAAAATCATTGTGGAAGTCATCTGTTCACTAGGTAACTTCTAGAGCAAATTAAGTCAAAATCAGGGCATCTGAGGCCCCCAATAATGGAACCAAAGGGTTATTTTAATCAAATTAAAGTTATATGATCTTTATTTGATCTTATAAGAGGTTGGAAGTTCACAAGATTGAAGAATTTTGAGCCATTTGCAAACTTGCCAAAAATGGAAATGACTTGAAATGCAAACTTTCCATTTTGGGAAAGTTTTTCAACCTCCTCTTTCTCAACTAAAAATGCTTCAAATGAAACATTCTTGGTCATTAAAGTTATAGATTGGATCCTTCCCTTTTCAAAAAGTACAATAACATGTCTTGATTCATCCTAGAACTCAAGATATGGCCTTTCAAAGTTGGCAAAAATCCTAAAATTTCAAGTTTCATGTCAAAGAGGGATTTTGCAAATTAGCATATTCAAGCATTCTAATGACTTCAAATGGACACAAACATTTCACAATATATCAATTGGACCTCTAAACATCAGAATTGTGCATTGAACCATGTATTTTCATGACTTGAAATCCAAGAAATAAAAAAGGGCCAAAATTCTCAAGAATTGCAAAATGCATTGGATTCTCTCATCCACTTGTGCCAGCTGCATCAAAACCATTCCATGGCTCTCCATGAAACTTGTTGAGGCCAGACACCCCAAGAAATAACACCTGCCATGGCCCATACCTCAAGTACACAAATTTTGACTTTTTTGCAAATCACCCCATACCAATCACACTAGGCCACAACAACTCTCTGAACCAATCAAGACACCTTATACAAACCCTAAGAAACAAAAAACACATAACATTGAAGCCTGAATCTTCCCCACACTCAGAATCCATAAAATTTCCCAAAAACTTCCCTTCTTCGAAACTCAAGAACCAACCACTGAAACTTCAATTTTCTTTCACCAATCATCTCCAGATAACCTAAGGATCACAAAGCACCCTTCACCATAGCCTAAAAGCCACTAAATCAGAAATACGATTTCTGCATCCTCAGAACCAAACACCTCAAAACAGCCATCACAAGCTTGCTCTAAGCTCATCTTCATCATCAGGAAGATCATTAGGGTGGTTTTGAACTAAGAGGGAGGCCAGAAAGCTCAAGAACACAAAGCTTCAACTCAGGTAGCTTCATGAACTTTTTTTCCAGAACTTGTTATTTAAGTTTCTAAATGAATCTACATGCTTCACTGATCATCCTGATATAATTTGTTTTGAAAATGATTGAGAAATGAGCATGTATTGAACTTCTGAAAGTTTTGTTCATTTTTCACGATTTGCTTCGAATCTTGTTTTTGATGTATGATAAATGTGTTTTGATGATGGATTCTTGTTGAAGGAGGTTTGTAGATCATTTCTGGAGCTGTAGATCTTTTGATTTAGCCTAGGGAAGAAGATAGGTGTTTTGGCTTGCCGGAGAAGATGACCGGAGCTAGCTCCGGTCACCTGAAAATGATTAGAACCCTAATTAGGGTTTAGTGGCCCAATTTGAATATCAGCCCTTGGATGTGTATTAACGCGTGTTTGAATGGTCCTGATTCACTCACTTAACCCTAATCCAAATTAATTAATTTAATTAATTAAAAATTTCCAGAATCAATCTCAGCCTTCCATCTGCGCGCGCAGTCAACCCTCACCCTCTGAATTTGAATTCCAGCCATTGGATGCGCATACTTTCATTTTAATCCATTTTTATTTCATTTTAATTGCATTTTCTTGCATATTTAATTTAAAATACCAAAAAGCATCCAAAAAATATTTACTTTTGCATTCTGACTTTAAATATTTTTCTCATTCCAAAAATGATTTTTATTTTATTTTTTGCATTAAAAAAGTATTTTTAAAATATTTAAATGTTATTTTTAATTAATTAAAGTCTTTAAATTAATTAAAAATATATATAGGTTTCTAAAAATCACCAAAAAAATCATGAATCATCCTAATGCATTTAGAAACATTTTCAAACTCTTCACACAAATTTATTTTTAGGTTTGATCATAGTTTGTGAATTTTCTTTGAATTAAGGGTCATTAAAATCATATTTTTGAACCCTAACTTTAAAAAATCATTTCTGCCTATCCAAGAAGAGTTTGAAGATGATTCTTTTTGCATTGTGTTGAATATTGCATTTAGTTTATAGGACATTTTCCTCATGAATTTATCTTGCATTTTCAACTTGATTTGCATTTTTCCCTTTGAACCACCCAAAAACCCTAGAAAACTTAGGGAAATCATAACTTTTGATTGGTTAGGCTTTTGACCTTCTCCTTTGGGGTGTGACCTAGTATGGGGTTATGGTTTTCTTGAGCTTAGTTTTAATTTTTTATCATGTCATATGCTTCTGTTTTGTTCATTTGCATCTCATACTTCCATATAACCCTAATATCGCATGTTCATTCACATTCATCTTGCATATGAATCCTTACATGAACTTGCCATGACATTTCTTGCATTCATAAGTCATCTTAGACATCTTAGGACATGTTAGAACCATGTTTGATCATTTCTTCATTCATTTTCCATGTTTGCATTCATTTCATTTCATTAACTTTCATGTGTTTTCAAACTTCAAAGCATGCTTCCATTTGCATCTCATATTTGTATGATTATACATATGCATTTTGTATGCCTTTGCCTCATCTTACATGACATTCACATTGCATAAAAACTTCTTACTTTGGTTATATCATCTCATTTTATTTCATTTCTTCATGCTTTATACTTTATGCATTCATGCTAACACTTTCAGGTGGTAAGTCATTTTGGGAGGTGAATTTGCCTTCACCTCTCACTTATTTTCATCTCTTTCATAAGCATTTTATTTGTCTCTTAAGTGAACTTTTTCACTTGTGTTCCACCTCTCTCACTTTCTTTCTTTAAGTTACTTATCTTCTTCAATGAAGTAAGTAACTTATTCTTCTTTCTCATCCTCCTTTCATCTGCTTCTTCCATTGGTGGCTTCCTTGAAAATCTTTCTCAAGCCTTAAAAACCATAGGAACATCCAAGCATAATAATAATTAGGGTTGTGATTAGTCCCCCTTAGTTTTTACCTTTGAGTCTCCTTGAGTCTCTCTTCTCATCTTAATAATCAGAGACTAAACTCTTAAAGTTTTAGGACTTTGGAATTAGGGTTATGCATGTATCCTTCTATTAGGATGGAGTGTATAACTTTAATCCTAAGTGTTAAACCTTTAATTTGTTTAAACCTCATAATCAAATCACTTAATAATCATCAAGACTTTATCTTGTAACTTGGGCCTTACATTAGGGTTCTAATTCTTCCTTTATGGTTAAGAAGGACTAACCCTAGTGTTTAATGGACAAGTCTTCCTCAAGTTGTCTTACAAACTTAAAATCCACTTCTTAATCTTATCCTTTAATTAAAATCCATTTCATAAAGGCTTGTTATATAATGAATTTAATCCCTAACCATGGATTAAGTTGAGGTATCTTCCTCAACTTAAGTGTTCTCATCTATTATCCTTCTATTAGGATGGTGTAATGAGTTCACTAATCTGTGATTAAAGATTAAACTCATTACTTAACACTAAACAAAAACCCAAAAACACTTAGTAATTACAAGTAGGTTAATGATCTTAATCCTATATCATCATGGTAATTAAGTTGAGATGCTTATATCATACTTAAGTAGGCTCATTATCCCTAATCAGGGAGGATATAATGAGTTTACAAGCCCTTGATTTAGGCTTAAGCTCATAATCCTATGCAAAACACCAAAAACAATAAAAGGCTGAAAACACAAAAACAAACAATAATCGTCTCCTTCGGGATTCTTTTCTCATCACACTCATTCACAAACGAGAACTTGCTTCTTCCGTCAAATGCAAGACAGTTAGCACTCGAGCCAGACGAGTCATACACTTGGGCATAGACAAGTAAGCAGTTCACAGTCAATTTATCTTCCAGTCTCTTTGAGTCGAACTACGGTGTTCTGACTTCCTCATTGCACGAGAGGATTCGTAGGAATAACTTAACAGTTATCGAACAAAAGTCTCTGTGTCTTCCCCCTCTTTCAGCTTTCTTTTCTAAGCCTCAGTTCCTGAGCATTCACCCTTTTGCACTAACACTTGTATATTCTTTTCTTAGCTTTTGCACACAGATAGCACATACACCTACCCCTTTTAAACATAATCTTGTAAGCGTGGATCCCGTCGAGTACGACGGACGATCTGGGTGCTAATACTTTCCCAGATCGTAACCAACCCCCTTTCTCAGTTTCACTGGTTCGCAACCGTCTTATCCATTTCTTTCCAGGTTTATGCAACATTACCTTTCCTTCGGGATAAAAATGCCTAGCTGGCGACTCTATTCATCTTCACCTTCATTTTCTCCTTTCGGCGACCGTTCGCACTTGTACCGGGATGCAAATATTCGGGAGTGACAAATATGTTAGAATGTTAGGACTGTGATTCAGAGTCTAGATATTGAACTTCAAAATAACTTTCCATTAATACTCACACTTTTTGTCATAATTAAAAAGGTAGAAAAAAATAATCAACCAAACACAGACAGAAGAAATTTGATGGAATTGTCTAAAAAGTGTTTAGGATCGAAAAGAAGTGAGCTTTGAACACACGATGATGCCATCAGAATATATATATATATATATATATATATATATACAAGTATATATATACACGCATATATATATATATATATATATATATATATATATATATATGTATATATATATATATATATTAATAAATGCATGTTCTATTTAAAAACCACGAGCTCAAAATATTTTATGGTTTAAAAACAATTAGGTACAAGTAAGGAGTTTTGATAGTAATTACTTTGAAAGTCTAGACTCACAAAATCAAATACTCGAGGTGTCACTTCAACAAACATATATGTTCAAAATACCATATTCATTTGTTTTAGTGGACATGTTTGCTATATCTTCTAACTTATAGCAGTATTTCTTCCAGAACTTCACAACTCCATATTTGCTTAGAGTTAGAATCTCTTTTTACACAAAGAAACTAAATTTATTATGACAAAGTTTATTCTGGACATATGCCCATATTTTATTTTTGTAGAATGAATAGAAATCTATCTTCAACTAAGGGTTTTGTAAAGATATCAACCCACTGGTGTTTTATATCTATAAATTTTAAAGATAAAATTCCCTACTGAACATAGTCTCTGATAAAATGTTGTTTAATTTAAATATGTTTAACTCTTGAATGCAAAATGGGATTCTTACTTAAACAAATAGCAGTTGTATTATCACAGTAGATAGGAATGTTACCCTCATTTATCTGAAAATCCTCGAGTTGATTCTTCATCCAGAGCATCTGGGTACTACACAATGATGTTGAGATATATTCTAGCTTTGCAGTAGATAATGCTATTGTTGATTGCCTTTTACTTTCCCAAGAGATGAGATTGTTTCCTAGAAACTGACATTTCCAGAAGTGCTTTTCCTTTCTATTTTATCTCAGGCATAGTCTGAATCACAGTAACTAGATATTGTGTACTCCGATGTCTTCTTATATGTAAGACCCTTATTTTTCGTTCCCTTAATATACCTTAGGATTCTCTTGACATCAGTAAAATGAGTTTCCCTTGGATCTGACTGGAACCGAACACACAAGTAAACATTGAATAGAATAAATGGTAGAGAAGCCGTTAAATACAAAAAAAACCTATCATTCTGTAAACACCCCAAATTTTCCCTCACTTTTTCTCACACCATGACTTGTGATCTTTCATTTTTTTGCATTACATGAGCATACATCTCACTGCATAGTTTCATTTCATCTGCATCTAGGGTTTGTGATCTGAGAAATCTAAGGAGTGATCTGAGCCATCCCAAAGGTCTTAAAGCTTGCCAAGAGGGTCCATATGTGTTCCATGATCATAATATGCTCCCCAAAGTTCATAAAAGTCAAGGGATCACAAAGCATGGCAAAGGCATAGAGGCAGACTGAAGATTTCCTGCACAGATGACCTAAACTTAGGGTTTTGGTTTTAGAGGCCTTAATCCCAATTTTTTTGGTCATTATTGTTTCTAATGGTCTCAATATGTTATAAGGATCATGTGTACCAAATTTGATGAAGAAATTCATTGTGGAAGTCATCTGATCATTGGATAACTTCTTCAGCAAGTAAAGTCAAAATCAGGGCATCTGAGGCCTCCATCAAGGGTACCAAAGGGTCATCATCATCATTTTGAGTCTCTATGATCTTTATTTGATCTTAGAAGTGGTTGGAAGTTCACAAATTTGAAGAAATTTGAGCCAAATGCAAACTTGCTATTTTTAGAAATGACTTGTAATGGAAACTTTCCATTTTGGGAAAGATTTTCAACCTATTCTTTCATGACCAAAAATGCTTCAAATGAAAAATTCTTGGACATGAAATTTGTAGATTATGTCCTCCCATTTTCAAAAAGTACAAGAACATGTCTTGATTCATCCTAGAACTCAAGATATGGACTTTCAAAGTTGGCAAAAATCCTATAATTTTCAAGTTCATGCCAAAGAGGATTTTTTGCAAATTCAAGTTTCAAGCCATTTCATGACCTCTAATTGATTTCAAAACATCATACAAAGATAGTGCAATGCATTTGAACCAAAATTGTGCCTTGGATTGCAAGATTCATCAAGACATTTTCACAAAATTCTCAAAGAGGGAAAGTTGCAAAAACCTTGGAAACTCTTCATCCACTTGTTACAGCTCATGTAATTTGATCCTATGGCCATCCTTGATGCAAGCTGAGGCCAAGACACCCCTTTGAGCAGCTCTAACCCGTGCCATACCTCCAAGTACACAAAATTGACTTTTTTACAACTTGCCCATACCAATCAAACTATGCCATCACCAACCTTCTGACCAATCAAGACATTACATACAAACATTATGGAGCTCATTACACAACACAAGCAAGCCTGAATCCTCCCACAACTCAGAATCACCAAAATCCTCAAAAATATTCATCTCTTTGATTCTCTCAACACAAGCCAAAAACCTCAAAACTCTTTGCACCATTCAATCATACACACCCTCAGGATCACAAAGCAACCCTCACAATGACCTAAAAGCCTCTCAAATAAGAACACGATTTCTGGTGCAACAAAACTGAACCTTCATAACCAAGCCATTTAAACTTGTTCTAAGCATTGAAACTTCATCAGGAAGTTCATTGGAGATGGATTGAACAAAGAAAGAGGTCCAAAAGTCCAGATTGAGAAAGCTTCATCTCAGGTATCCTCAAGAACAAATTTTCCAGAACTTGCCTTTTAAGTTACAATATCAATCTATATGTTTCACTGATCATTGTGATGTGTTTGGTTTTGAAAATGAGTTAAAAATGTGCATGTATTTAGCTTCTGAAAGTTGTGTGCGTTTTTCCGTTTTGCTTTGATTCATGATGTTCTTGAGTGATAAATGATTTTTGAGGTTTGATTCGTGTTTAATGTTGTTCAAGGATCATTTCTGGAGATTTTGGTGCATTGTTATGGTGTTTTGAGCATTTCAGGGGAGGGGACTGGCCGGAGAAGATGACCGGAGGTCGTCTCCGGCCACCTGAGAGTCATTTAGGGTTTAATTAGGGTTTAGGGTTAGTTTGAATTTCAGCCTTTAGGTCCTTGCTTCCTGCGCGTGTTGGACGACCCAGATGCTCCATTAAAACCCTAATCTTTTTAATTAGTTTAATTAATTAGGTTTAATCAATAATTATGCCAGATTGAATCCTGACCACACAATCACGCGTGCGGTCAATTCCCTCCACCCCAGCTTGAATCTGAGCCCTTAGATCAGTATACTTTCCATTAAATCAATTCTTATTTCATTTTTATTCATTTCTTTTGTGCATTTTATTTAAAATATCAAAACCCATCAATTTTTTTTCATATTTTGCATTTCTGATCCAAATAATTTTCTTAACCCAAAAATAATTTTTATTTTATTTGTTGCATTTAAAAAGTATTTTTAAAATATTTAAATGTTATTTTTAATTAATTAATGGATTTTAATTAATTAAAAATGCATTTAGGTTTCTAAAAATCACCAAAAAATTCATGAACCATTATAATACATTTAGAAACATTTTCAAACTCCTAATACAAATTTCTTTTTAGATTTGATCATAATTTCACAATTTTCTTTGAATTAGGGTTCTTAAAAATCATATTTTCAAACCCTAACATGAAAAATTCATTTCTGCCTAACCATGATGAGTTTGAACTTGGTTATTTTTGAATTGTTTCACATATTGCATGTAGTTTCTAGGTTATTTATCTCATGATTTTATCTTGCATTTTCAATTTGATTTGCATTTTCCCTTTAGAAGCACCCAAAAACCCTAGCAAATTAGAAATTTCATAACTTCCACTAGGTTAAGCTTCTGACTTTCTCCTTTGGGGTTTGATCTTGTATAGGTTTAGGGTTTGTTTGAGTTCAATTTCAAATTTTTATCATGATGTATGCTTCTGTTTTGGTCATTTGCATCTCACACATTCAAAAAACCCTAATTTCTCATGTTCATTTGCATTCTCCTTTGCATATCATCATCATGTGAACTTGCCATGACATTTTAAGCATTTGTATGACATCTTAGACATATTAAGACATGCTTGAACATTGCTTGATCATTTCTTCATTCATTTGCTATGCTTTGCATCTCATACATTTCATGAACATCCATGTGTTTCCATGCTTCTAAACATGCTTCCATAGCATCTCATACTTGTATGACCATTCATATGCATCTTGTATGACTTTGCATCGTCTCATGTGCCTTTTACATTGCATTTTCACTTCTGACTTTGGTCTTTGCATCTCATTTCATTTCATTTCCTTTTGCCTTATGTCTTATGTATTCATACTAACATTTCAGGAGCTTTTGGGTAAGTTATCTGGGAGGTGGATTTGCCTTCACCTCCCACCTCTTCTTTCCTTTGCATATGCATATTTACATGTCTTTGAAGTGAATCTAATTCACTTATGTTCCATCCTTCTTACTTTCTTTCTTTAAGTTACTTATCTTCTTCAGGAAGTATGTAACTTATTCTTCTTCTTCTTTCTCTTTTCATCTGCTTCTTCCATTGGTAGCCTTGAAGATCTTCTCTCTTAAGCCTCACAAACCATAGGATATCCAAGCATGATAACTTTTAGGGTTGTTTATAGTCTCCCCTAGTCTTTTACCTTAAAGTCTCCTTGAGTCTCTCTTCTCATCTCTTAATTAGAGACTAAACTCTTAAAGCTTTAGGACTTTTGAATTGGGGTTATGCTTGTATCCTTCTCTTAGGATGGAGTGTATAACTTTAATCCTTAGTGTTAAACCTTTAATTTGTTTACACCTCTTAATCAAAACACATTAACAATCACTAAGAATTTATCTTGTAACTTGGGCCTTACATTAGGGTTCTATCTCTTCCTTATGGTTAAGAGGGACTAACCCTAGTGTTTAATGGACAAGTCCCCTCAAGTTATCTTACAAACCATAAAATCCACTTCTTAATCTCATCCTTTAATTAAAATCCATTTAATAAAGGCTTGTTATATAATTAATTTAGTCCCTAACCATGGATTAAGTTGAGGTATCTTCCTCAACTTAAGTGTCCTCATCTATCATCCTTCTATTAGGATGGTGTAATGAGTTCAATAATCTGTGATTAGAGATTAAACTCATTACTTAACACTAAACAAAAACCCAAAAAACATCCAAATAATCACAATTAGGTTAATGATCTTAATCCTACATCATCATGGTAATTAAGTTGAGATGTTTATCCCATACTTAATAATACTCATTATCCCTAATCAAGGAGGATATAATGAGTTTACAACCCCTGATTTAGGCTTAAGCTCATTAACTTATGCAAAACACCAAAATAACAATAAAAAGCTGAAAACACAAAAACAAACAATAGTCGTCTCCTTCGGGATTCTTTTCTCATCACACTCATTCACAAACGAGAACTTGCTTCTTCCGTCTAATGCAAGACAATTAGCACTCGAGCCAGACGAGTCATACACTTGAGCATAGACAAGCAAGCAGTTCACAGTCAAATTATTTTCAGTCTCTTTGAATTGAACTATGGCGTTCTGACTTCCTCATTGCACGAGAGGATATGTAGGCATAACTTAACAGTTATCTAACAAAAGTCTCTTTGTCTCCCCCCTCTTTCTACATTCTTTCTAAAGCCTCAGTTCTTGAGCAATTCACCTTTTTTGCACTGACACCTGTATTTTCTTTTCCTTGCTTTTTGCACACAGATGGCACATACACCTACCCCTTTTAAACACAATCTTATAAGCATGGATTCCGTCGAGTATGACGGACGATCTAAGTGTTAATATCTTCCCAGGTCGTAACCAACCCCCTTTCTTAGTTTCTCTGGTTCGCAACTGTCTTATCCATCTCTTTCCAGGTTTATGCAGCATTGCCTTTCCTTCGGGATAAAAATGACTAGTTGGCGACTCTATTCCAACCTCACCTCATTTTCTCTTTTCGCTGAACATTCGCGTTTGCACTGGGATGTAAAATCTTTGGGAGTGACAACTTGACGACTCTGTTGGGGAATCTTTATCTTTGCAACTAGAGCTTCTGGTTCTTTTCGTGGGTTTCTCCTAGCGCTTGTTAGATTTGTGTTTATGGGGGTGTTATATGTTATGTGTGCTTTTTGTTTATTGCTTTATTTATTGCTTTCTGTACAGATTTATTTGTTGCAATATTTTACGCTTTCATTTACTGCTTTATGCATTTCATATTATTGTCATCATATCACCTGTGCTAGATTTATTGTTTACCTTGGTGGGAGGGGTATCTCAGTGAGTAAGGTTCCACATCGGGAGCCTGAGTGACATATAGGATTAGAGTGGCTTCATATTCTTTCCCATTCCATTTCGGTCTGGTGCGGGAATATGAAACACGGTTCAGACATGGGTTTCTTCTTGAGAACTCTGTGCTACGGATTTCCTGTAGTACTAGGGCTATTTGGGAAGCCTGCTAAGTCTGGATGACCTTTTTAGATGACCTTCAGGTGAATTAGAGGAGGATTCTTTATGATTAGGTTAAACATTGTACCTCCGGGTTAGAAGTGTTTAAACTTCTCATAATAGATCCAAATCTAAGGATCCTTGTTCTAGAACAATACCTGTGAGGGGGTTGGGATGTTTACAGGTTTGCAGGAACCCTTGACCTCATCTACCCTGTTACTAATATTGTTAAGGTTGCACTATGTTGGACTGATTCTATGAAACCCTGGACTTGTGACTCTTTATTTGAGTCCCCCATCTTGTTACTGGTTCTCTAGCCTCCATCTGGACTTATGAACACCCATGGACCCTATCAAAGCAGATAACAAATCCAGCACCTGATCACAAACCCTTGCATATCATTCTGCATACATCATTTTGCATCATTTTAACATTTGTCTATTTGTTTTACAGGGTATCCACATCTTATTTGGTTTGGTTTTGACTGTTCTTCTGCTCAGACATCTTCATCAGATATATTCATTAGCTAACTTCATCAGATATCTTCTTCACCGTCTTCATCAGTTGTCTTCATCAGTACTTCTCCTCAGTTATCTTCATCAGCGACCATTATCAGTATGGATTCATCCAGGAAGAGGAACATCACTTATCAGGCATCAGGCAGATTCAGACACTCATCACTCCTAATCATGTCCCTTTATTCAGGGAACACTATGGCGGTATCATGGACATGATCATGGACTTGGATACATCACAGAGGAGCATGATTCACACTTGCCTTCAGTTCTATGACCCTCCTCTCAGATGCTTTACTTTCCCAGACTTTCAGTTGGGCCGTTTGTTGGAAGAATTTTCTATGTTGTTGGGTGTCCCCATCAGGAGAGGGATTCCTTTCAACCCTGATATGACTGCTCCTAGGAATGAGGACATAACTAAGGCTCTGTATTTGGAAACCACAATCATTGATCAGCATATGAATACCAAGGCTGGAATCCCAGGCCTTCATTTGGACTTCTTGATCACTCAGGCCACCAGTCATACTGCAGTTGGGAAGTGGGAAACTGTTTGTGCTTTCCTGGCTCTTGGTATATATGGAATTATCTTGTTTGTAGAAGAGCCTATGTTTGTAAGCAAGAATGCTATCCATCTCTTCCTGCTGAAGAATCCAGTTCCTACCTTGCTAGGGGATTTCTACTACTCAGTGCATCAGAGAAATGAGAAGCAGAGGGGAAGATTAGTCAGATGTTGTGCACCTCTCTTCTACTGTTGGTTATTGAGACACTTGCCGAAGACAGAAGCTTTCTTGAATCCTCATCAGTCAAGAAATTGGCTAAGAGAATGGTTGCTCTCACTTCAGAAGACATCAGGTGGTGCACTCATAGCACCAAGGGTAGGGACATAATTACCAGCTGTGGGCAGTATCCCAATGTACCTCTTATTGGAGTGAAGGGTTGTATCAACTACAATCCTTTGATTTTCAAAAGGCAGCTAGGGTATGCCTTAGTACATCCAAAAAGAGAGCAGGACTTATCAGATACCCTTTACTGTGACATTCAGAATAATAATGCTATCGTCCGACAAACAGCCTGGGCTTGGGATCAATTCAGAAAAAAGGGACTGCTATTCTTAGCAAATGCAACAACATAGCTTCAGCTCAGTACATTGATTGGTCTCGCATCAGAGGACAGATCACCCGCATGCCATTCACCCTGGAAGATATGCCAGGGCCATCAGCAGTAGATCTTGTAGCTACAGTCAGTTTATAGGAGTTTGAGAAGTTGAAAGAAAGGAATGCTCAGCTCTCTGAAGCCTTGAAGAAGACCCTTTGGGAGAGGAATGATAGTAGTCTGGAAAATGAGAGGTTAGAGAAGCTCCGAATTGAGCATATGACCAAGATTGAGAAGACAAATGATTACATCAGAAGAGCCCGAGAAGGGGAGTTGGTATTGAAGAATGCTTGCAAAGAAGCCAAGATTCAGAAGGCCAAAGTTGAGCACTACTTGGAAGAGAGTCAGGCTAGATGGATCAGAATTACTGAGGCTCGTTCACAAGAAGATCAGAAGACCCAGGCTAGGATAGAGCAGCTGGAAGCTAATGAGAAGAAGAGTCAGGAATCCCTGTTAGCAGCACAAAAGGAAGTCTCCGAGTTGAAACTCCGGGCGGGGTTGGAGAGATCAAAGGACCAAGACAAGTACAAGAAGTTGACAAGTGCCATTGCCACCAGGAACCTTCTTATCAGGACCATCACAAAGCATCTAGTAGGACCAGTAACTGATGTTCTCCTAAAGGAAGTCAGAGAAGATGACTTTGGGCTGGATGTTTAATTTCTGTGTATTTTCATTTCATTTTGGTTGTACTTTATCTCTCATGATAATTTGGTTGTATTCCTTGATTTTGCTGTATTTTGACCCACCATGGGAACTTGTTTGTAATCACAAACTATGAATCTTTTCATTTGTAATATATGGTTTATGTATTACTTGGGTTTATCTCTTGGGTTTCATTTCTCTCCAACATCATCATTCCTAGAGGTCTGGAAGGTTAAAACCAAAGAACCAAACCGGATACCCTTGGAAGACAAATAAACATACTGCATTGCATACTAACCTCATTCTTTGTTTTGTAGGTATTTTTCTGTTGTTTTTTTTCTCACTTTGCTGTGGTCTCAGGAAACATTGCTCGTAGGAGGGTTTTCCCCATCAACAGAGTTCACCGGTTTCCTACAAGAAACAACCTTCCGAGCTTACAGATGGACCAAGTTCAACAAGATTTAACTGACGTGAGAACTCAGATGGCTAATGAGAGAACTGAGATGAGGGCTCAGATGAACCAGTTCATGGCAGTAATGACTGGGTTGGCCCAAAGCCAAGAAAGATTAAGAGAGTTAGTCGAGCGGCAAACTCCCGAAGAGAATCATCCAGGTACAGGAGTGTCGCTCCCAATAAATGGGAATGGCCGTGATAAAGGTACAGACGCGAACGGTCGGCGAAAAGAGGATGTGAGAACACACAGGAGTGAACTCACAGGAAAAAGAAAGAGTCGCCAGCTAGGCATTTTTATCCCGGAGGAAAGGTAATGCTGCATAGACCTAGAAAAGATATGGATAAGACGGTCGCGAACCAGAGAGACTGAGAAAGGGGGTTGGTTACAACCTGGGAAGGTATTAGCACCCAGATTGTCCGCCGTACTCGACGGGATCCACGCTTAAAAGATTTGTGTTTTAAAGGGGTAGTGTCAGTGCAATTTTGTGTATAAAGAGCTGGAAAAGGATGTACAGGTGTCAGTGTAAAAGAAATGTGAAGTGTATAAATGTACAGTGTCAGTGTAAGAAAAGGAATAAGATGCCCAAGATCATGAGGCTAAAAGAATGATGCTGGAGGAGGGGGAATATACATAGACTTTTGTTCGATAACAGTTAAGTTATGCCTACGTATCCTCTCGTGCAATGAGGAAGTCAGAACACCGTAGTTCGACCCAAAGAGACTGAAAGATGAATTGACTTGTGAACTGCTTACTTGTCTATGCTCAAGTGTATGACCTGTCTGGCTCAGGTGCTAACTGTCTTGCATTAGACAGAAGAAGCAAGTTCTCGGTTGTGAATGAATGAGATGAGAAAAGAATCCCGAAGGAGACGATTATTGCTTGTTTTTGAGTTTTCAGTCTTTTATTGCTTTTGAAAGTTTGTCATAAGTTAATGAGCTTAAGCCTAAACCAATGGGTTAGTAAACTCATCACATCTTCCCTCTGATTAGGGGTAATGAGAATACCTTAAGTGTGAAGTCAGCTTCTCACACTTAATCACCTTTGATGTAGGATTAAGGTCATTAACCTACTTGTGATTATTTAGATGTTTTTGTTGTTTTTGTTTAGTGTTAAGTAATGAGATTAAGCCATAATCAGGGATTAAACAGACTCATTACACCATCCTAATAGAAGGATAATAGATGAGAATGTTTAAGCTGAGGAAAGCTCCTCAACTTAATCCATGATTAGGGATTAAACCCATGACAAAACAAAGCCTTTATTAAGTGGATTTTAGTTAATGGTAAGATGATGAAGTGATTTTTATGATTTGTAAGACAACTTGAGGGGGACTTGTCCATTAACACTAGGGTTAGTCCTTCTTAACCAATTTAAGGAAGAATTAGAACCCTAATGCAAGGCCCAAGTTACAAGCTTGATGTCTTGATAGTTATTAAGTGAATTGATTAAAGAATTTAAACACATTAAGGGTTTAACACTTATGATTAAAGTTATACACTCCATCCTAATAGAAGGATGCAGGCATAAGCTTAATCACAAAGCCTTAAAGCCTTTAGGGTTTAGTCCCTGATTATGAGATGAGAAGAGAAGACTCAGTGAGACACAAAGGTAAGAACTAAGTGGGGGACTAATCAAAGCCCTAATTATTGTCATGCTTGGTTGATCCTAAGGTTTGTGAGGTTTACAAGAAAGATCTTCAAAGGAACCACCAGGAAGCAGATGAAAGGATCAAAGAGAAGCAAAGTCACTTGCTTCATTTAAGAAGACAAGTCACTTGAGGAAAGAAAGTAAGATAAAGAAGAATGAGCAAGCTCAATCTCAAACACAAAACAAAATGCAGCAATGATGCATAAGAGGGATGAAAAGAAATTGTGAGAAGTGAAGGCAAATTCACTTCTCAAAGTTACTTACCACCTGAAAAGTTAATGAAAGGAATGCAATACAATGCAAGATGAGATGAAATGACATGATGCAAATCAAAACCAGAAGCACATACATGATGTTAATGATGCTATGAGATGATGCAAACATGAATCAAGGCATGAGGATGATCATATGAACATATGGATGCAAGAGAAGCATGCTTAGAACCATGATCATACATGAAAAATTATGAAATGCAAATGACATACAACATGGCAAATGCAAGAAGCAATGATCAAACATGATTCTAATATGTCTTAAGATGTCTAATGAATCAAATGGATGCACAAAATGTCATGGCAAGTCATGGTATGCAAGCAAATGCAAGATGGGTGCAAAAGGAATCCCAAATTAGGGTTTATGATCAATGCATCAAACAAAAACCAAAACTAGAAGCAAACATCAAGATAAAAAATTGAAAATGCATCCAAGGGAACCCTAAACCTATACAAACTCACTGCCCAACGGAGGGGTTCTAACTCTTAACCTAATGAGGGTTATGAATTTCTTAAGAATGCTAGGGTTTTAAGGGTACCTTGTCAAGAAAAATGTCAAACAAATTGAAAATGCAAAATCAAATCATGCCAATTTAATCCCATGAACTACATGATATGCAAGACACAATTCAAAAAGAATCAAAGTCCAACTCTCAATGGTTAGGCAGAAATGAATTTTGGAAGTTTGGAACAAAATATTGCTTTGAAATGAAATTAATTCCATGAAAAATTGTCAAAAGACATCAAGATCAAAAAAGAAATTTGTTTTGAGGGTTGGACAATGTTTCTAAATGATTTTAAAGGTTTCATGAATTTTTTGGTGATTTTTAAATACCTAGAAGTATTTTTAATTAATTAATTCTCATTAATTAATTAAAAATAAACTTTTAAATGATTTAAAAATATTTTTTAATGCAAAAAAATAAAAATGAAAATTTTTTTGGTTTCTGAAAATTAATAAGAGCTTGCATAAAAATTTTCAGAATTTTTGAAAATGTTTTAATATTTTTAATAAATTGGACAAAACAAATCAAATAAAATGAAAAATAAAATGAAATAAAACTGAAAATGGGAAAGTATGCGAATCCAAGGGCTGAGGTTCAAACTGGCAGGGGCGGGAATTGACCTGGCGCGCTAATGGACGGCCCACATTCAAATTTCGCTAATTATGGTTTAGCCCTAATCCAGTGCCCTAATTACTTTCAGATGACCGGAACAGTGTTCCGGTCATCTTCTCCGGCCATCCATTTCTTCAATCTCACTCAATACACAACCCTAAGCTCTCTAACTCTCCAGAAATGATCCCCACCCCATTCTAAACAAGAATCAATCATCAAACAGGATTTATTTCACATGATCAGAGAGATTCGAAGCAAAACGGAAAAAATCACAGAAATTTCAGAAACTTCATACATGCTTAATACTCAATCATTTTCGAAACCAAAAGGTGCAGTGTGATCAGTGAAGCATGGAGAACAATCTAAGAACTTAAAATCAAGTTTCTGGAAAAAAAGTTCTTGATGATACCTGAACTGGAGCTTTCGAAAATGGTGCTTTCTGGCCAGTTCCTTGCTCCAAACCAACTCCAATGACCCTCCTCAAGTGTTTGTGATACTTAGTTGGAGTTTATATGGCCCCAAAATGAAAATGGCAGAAGTTCAGTTTGTGAAGTATGGAAATCGTATTTTTGATTGTGAAGGTTTTAGGGCCAAATGAAGGGTGGGAAATGATCAGTGGATCATGGTGAGTTGAATGGTGAAAGAAGTTTGAAGGTTTGATGCTTGTGGAGTCAGTTTCGAAAGAAAATGCAAGAGGGATGATTTTTGTGAACTTGTGAATGCTGAAGTCTTAGCCTGTGTTCTTGTGTGTTATGGCTTGCATAAAGTCCACATATCAAGTTGTGATAGGTCTGTGGAGTTGGTGTGGGCTATGCTGATTGGTATGGGGTGATTTGCAAAAAGTCAAGCAAGTTGTACTTGGAGGTATGGGCAAGTGGCAGGCTGAGATAGGGGAGAACCATGGCTCAGCTGAGTTTAGGGAGAACCATGGAACTTGATTTGAGATGATTCAGCAAGTTGCATGAAGTTTATGATATGTTTTGCAATTTTCACAAGATTTGACCCCTTTGGAAATTCATGAAGTTCAAAGCATCAAAATGCATAATTCTTGGGCCAATTCTGATTTTTAGAAGTCACATGATCATGTTGTAATGAGTTTGTGCACATTTGAAGCCTTTAGAACACTTGATCAAGTCATTTTGCAAAATGCCTCTTTGGTAGAAAACTTCAAATTTTGTGATTTTAGCCAACTTTGACAAGCCATAACTTTTGATCCAAAATGAATTAGGTCATGTTCTTGTACTTTTTGAAAAGGGAATGATCCATTCTACAACTTTCATGACCAAAGTTTTTTCATTTGAAGCATTTTTGAATCAAAAAGCAAGGGTTGAAAAAGTTTCCCAAAATGGCAATTTCATTAAAAAGTCAACTTTCCCAAAAAGTCAACTTTGCAAAAGACTTGAAATTCTTCAATTTTGTGAACTTCCAACTTCTTCTATGATCAAATAAAGATCATATACAATCAAAATGATGAAGAACACCCTTTGGTTGGGTCATTGGGGGCCTCAGATGCCCTGATTTTGCACTGACTTGCTTGAAAAGTCAACTCTTGATCAGATGACTTCCCCATGGAATTTCTTCATGAAAATTGATATGCATACTCCCTATACCATATAGAGACCAATAGAAACAAGAATGACCAAAAATATTGGAGTTATGGCCTCTGAAACCAAAACCCTAATTCTAGGTCATCTGTGCAGTCAAACCTGGCTCTGCTTCCATGCCATTTTCAGTTCTTGTGATTTTTTGACATTCTTGACTTTGAGAGGATATAATATGATGCTTGAACATACATGGACCCCTTTGAAGTGATTGATGACCTTTGGAGTGGCTCAAAAAGCTCTTGGATTCCTCAGATCACAAACCCTAGGTGCAGATGACTTTGAACCAATGCAGTGAATCAAAAATGTAATATGAGATGCTATGATTGAGTTTATGCATATGAAATGATCACAAGCCATGGTGTGAATGGGTGAGGGCAAATTTGGGGTGTTTACAGCTGCCCCTATTCAAGCATGAGTTAGCTGTGCAGGATGTAAGCAACGGCTTAACAAGCAAACAAGATAACTTGTGGTTGAATACCAAAGACAGTCCAAAATTTGCACTCATAGAATGAAGAAGAAAAGGGATATAGATTGTAAAAGAAAATAAAGTATAATATAAAGTGTGGGCGACGGAGGACGACCGTCGAGCAGAGGACGACTGCTGGGGAAAGAGCAATGACGGGGACGACCGACATGCTGGGAAAGGTGCGGAGAATAAAGCGATGACGGGGACGGCCGACATGCTGGGGATAAAAAGGATTATGATGGGGACGGCCATCAAGTAAAGCTGTAAGATTCTCTGGGGATTAATGAAAAACGATGGGGACGGCCATCAAGTTCATAAAGTAAAGTAACCAACGATGGGGACGGCCATCGGGCTAAACTGATGAAGGACGATCATCGGGAAAAGGAAAAGGGACCACGACGGGGACGACCATCGGGTTAAAGAATAAATGAAATAATGATGAGGGACGGTCATCAAAGGTGAAGGACGATCACCTAGCAGGGGACGGCTGCTTTGAAAGGGTTAAGATGAGGGACGGTCATCTGAGGTGAAGGACGATCACCTGGCAGGGTACGGCTGCCGAAAGTATCGCGACATAGGACGAATGCCGGATAAAAGGTCAACGATGGGGACGGCCATCGAACGAGCATGATGAAGGACGATCATCAAGAGGTGAAGGACGATCACCTAGCAGGGGACGACTGCTCTCAAGGTTTATCATGACATAGGACGAATGTCAGATAACAAGATCAACGATGGGGACGGCCATCGGATAAAATGATGAAGGACGATCATCAAAAGGTGAAGGACGATCACCTAGCAGGGGACGGCTGCTAAATATCACGACATAGGACGAATGTCGGATAGAAAAGGTCAACGATGGGGACGACCATCGGATGAGCATGATGAAGGACGATCATCAAGAGGTGAAGGACGATCACCTAGCAGGGTACGGCTGCTCTCAGGGTTTATCATGACATAGGACGAATGTCATATAAAAAGAAAATTCACTCTACTGGGGAATAGTAAACACGGACGAGTGTTTATATCCAAGAAATAAAAGGTATAAGTGTTTGGTATTGTGTATAGATTAAAGATACGGACGAGCATCCTCAAGACTACGATACGGACGAGTATCGGGTAGAAACAAATACTGACACGTGTTCAGAGATGATGATACGGACGAGTATCAACTGGTTAACAAGGAACACGGACGAGTGTTGATTCTGAGGGGACTCTTCTGGGAATAGTAGACACAGACGAGTGTCTAAATTCAAGAAGACATAAGTGCTTGACACGTGTATGGATTAAAGATCCGGACGAGCATCCTTAAGACTGTGATACGAACGAGTATCAGGTAGAAACAAACGCTTGACGCATGTTCTGAGATGATGATACGGACGAGTATCAACTGGTTAACAAAGAACACGGTGTCGAATATGAGAGGATATAAGTGGTGCATACAAGATACGGACGAGTATCTGTATAAGCGAAATAAGAGTAATAAGTATGAGTGGTGTATAGACGGGTATTTAACCTGCTGGAGAGAGTGACACGGATGAGTGTCAAGAGGTATATTATAAACATGTACATGCTTTACAAAGTGTTTAGGTAAATATGTTGGGGGTGGTGACACAGACGGATGTCAAGAAAGTTATATATAAGTCTGTGAGTGCAAAGAGGATGCTTTGGCTTTCTGCTGGGGATATGACACGGACGGGTGCCACAAGGAGTATATACTGGTGTTTGTGGGTGTAAGGCAATTGCTTTAGCTCTTTGCTAGGGAATCTGGGGAGCATTCCGTATATTGTTGATGGATTGTCATTATTCACAAGTGTTTGATTCAGACCATGACTTATGATTATGCAACATGTTTGATTTTTGCCGTAATGCTCCGTATTAGACGGAATGCTACGCTTTGTGGGGTGAATATGATGTGAATGCTATGATTATGCAAAAGATACCGATCCGGGATTCGGGTCCCGCTGCCGTGAAGATCTCTGGTTGATCCGTTTGAAATGAGCATCCCAGTTGGGGATAAGATCGTTGGTAGATCTTGTATATATGACTCTGCTTGGGGAAATAGGTCACTGATAGACCTATTCTTGGTAATGAGGGACCCAGCTGGGGTTTGTAGAAGTCTCTGTCACTCTGTTGTGATCCTTTCATGCGTTGCTCTTCTGGATAGAGGCTGAGACTCTGTGGGGAAGTGGTTCCCTGGCTTTTGTGCTTAGCTGAGGAAGAATTATTGGCACCTCGGCTGGGGAGAAAATAACAAGTGGCAACTCAGCTGGGGAGAAAACACTTTGGGTGCTAAGACTGAGTGTTGATTTTCCAGCTTGCTGGGGTGAAACTTTCATGCCTCATGTTGTGCTTTGAATGCCTGCAATCCTGAAAAGATAGAGAAACGTACAAGTAATCCCGAGGTATCCCTTACCGGATTCCATCATAGGAGTTCAGACATCCCCGGGAGTAAGTATATTTCCTGCAAGCACGTGTTTTAAGAGAAGCATCTGTATTTATGCAATCCGTATTTTAAGGACATCGGACATTTTGCAAATGAAAATAAAATGTACGAGACAAAACATGACTGAAAATCTGATTTTATTGATTTATACGCCCTGAATTGGCGAGATACAGTCAGAGAAACAGATCCCCTAAAATGAGGAGATTGTTACAAATTGAGAAACAAAATGTTGGCAATGTTGACGACGCTTCAAGGAGCTTTCCCTTGGCTATGACTCGTATGACACTTGACGTTCTTCTCGTCTTTCTTTCTGAAGAAGGTTGATTCTGACCGGCGCTTGATCCTTTTGAAGCTAACCAAGTTGTAAGTGATACAGACGAATTCAGAATGCAGTTGTTCGCTTATCCCCTTATTTTGCATGGATCGCCCTCTCGGGTTTTCAATCCATCGGGATACCCTTTTTTTCCTGAGTTGTCCAATGCGGCTTTTCAACTCAGCGGGTGCACATTTTTTGCTTATTTTCCCTTATTTTGCCCGAGTCTTTTATTCTGTTTTTGACTCGCCGGGATGCCCTATTTTTGCCTGGACTTACATTCTGTTTTTATGTCCAGCGGGTCATTTTTATGCGAAGTATTTTTTAACTGCATCTGAATTCACAGGGGACGGGAAGTCTTCACCATCCATGGTGTTGAGCATCAGTGCTCCACCGGAGAAAACTTTCTTTACTACGAATGGTCCTTCATAGTTCGGAGTCCACTTGCCCCTGTGGTCTGTATGAGGAGGGAGGATTCTTTTCAGCACAAGATCTCCTACTTGGTACTCTCGGAGCCTGACTTTCTGATCGAAGGCTTTCTTCATTCTTTTCTGATACAACTGCCCATGACAGATTGCAGCCAATCTTTTCTCTTCAATCAGACTCAGTTGCTCGTATCGGGATCGGACCCATTCTGCTTCGCTTAGCTTAACATCCATCAGTACCCGTAGGGAGGGTAATTCAACTTCAACAGGTAGGACTGCCTCCATACCATACACAAGCTGATAAGGCGTTGCCCCAGTGGATGTTCTGATTGACGTGCGGTACCCATGCAAGGCGAACGGTAGCATTTCATGCCAGTCTTTGTAGGTGACTACCATCTTCTGCACAATCTTCTTGATATTCTTATTAGCGGCCTCAACAACGCCGTTCATCTTTGGCCTGTAAGGAGAAGAATTATGGTGTTGGATCTTGAAGTCCCGGCACAGTTCTGCCATCATTTTGTTGTTCAAGTTGGAACCATTATCAGTAATGATTCGCTCGGGAACTCCGTATCGACAGATGATATCTCTCTTCAGAAATCTGGCTACCACTTGCCTTGTAACGTTGGCGTAGGAAGCTGCCTCGACCCACTTGGTGAAATAGTCAATGGCAACCAGGATGAATCTGTGACCATTCGAAGCAGTCGGCTCAATCTTGCCAATCATGTCAATGCCCCACATAGCAAAGGGCCAGGGTGAAGACATCACATTCAGAGGATTGGGAGGCACATGCACCTTATCCGCATAGATCTGGCATTTATGGCATTTTCTTTCATAGGCACAACAGTCGGCATCCATTGTGATCCAGTAATAGCCTCATCTTAGCAACTTTTTAGCCATGGCATGCCCTCCTGCATGGGTACCAAAGGATCCTTCGTGCACCTCGTGCATCAACAAGTCTGCTTCTGTTCTATCAACGCATCTGAGGAGCACCATATCGAAGTTTCTCTTGTACAGGGAACCATCAGTGTTCAGAAAGAAACTGCCAGCAAGCCTTCTTAAAGTCTTCTTATCATTGGAAGATGCCCCAGGTGGGTATGTTTGATCCTCTAAGAAGCACTTAATGTCATGGAACCAAGGCTTATCATCTTTGGCAACGTCTGCCGCAAATACATATGCTGGTCTGTCAAGTCTGGACACTGAAATCCGAGGCACAAAGTTGGCAGCTTGAACTTTGATCATGGATGAAATGGTAGCCAGAGCATCTGCAAACTGATTCTCGTCACGAGGGATATACTCAAGCTTGACCGTTGTGAAGAAAATCAGTAACCTTCTTGTATAATCCCTGTAAGGTATCAGATGATCCTGGTGGGTGTACCATTTGTCGTTGGTTTGATTAACTACCAGAGCTGAATCTCCGAATACAGTCAAAGTCTTGATCCTGAGGTCAATGGCTTCCTCAAGACCCATAATGCAAGCTTCGTATTCAGCTTCGCTGTTAGTGCAGTTAAAGGTGAGTTTTGCCGAGAAAGGCATGTGAAATCCCTTAGGTGTAATGAGTACTGCACCAACACCACGACCATTCATATTAACAGCCCCATCAAACATCATAGTCCATTCTTCTTCCGAGTTAGGCCCTTCAGTGTGAATAGGCTCTTCATGATCTTTTGCTTTTATGAACATGATGTCTTCATCAGGGAAGTCAAATCTCATAGGCTGGTAGTCATCAATAGGTTGCTCAGCAAGATAATCAGACAATATATTGCCCTTGATGGCCTTCTGAGATGTGTACTGAATGTCGTATTCTGTGAGGATCATCTGCCATCTTGCAACCCGTCCGGTAAGAGCTGGCTTCTCGAAAATGTACTTGACTGGGTCCATTTTGGATATCAATAAAGTAGTGTGGGTCAACATATACTGTCTCAGTCGGCGAGCAGCCCACGCTAAAGCACAACAAGTTTTCTCGAGCAGTGAATAACGTTGTTCACAGTCGGTAAACTTTTTGCTCAGGTAGTATATTGCATACTCTTTTCGACCAGACTCGTCATGCTGGCCCAACACACACCCCATCGACTCTTCTAATACTGTCAAGTACATTATCAGAGGTTTTCCTTCAACTGGAGGCATAAGGATTGGAGGTTCTTGCATGTACTCCTTGATCTTGTCAAAAGCCCTCTGGCAGTCTTCATTCCACCTGACCGTCTGTTCTTTTCTTAACAGCTTGAACAAGGGTTCACAGGTTGCAGTAAGGTGGGATATGAACCTTGAAATGTAGTTCAATCTACCTAAGAACCCTCGAACTTCTTTTTCTGACTTCGGTGCAGGCATTTCTTGAATGGCTTTAACTTTATCAGGGTCAACCTCAATCCCTTTCTCGCTTACAATAAAACCCAGCAGCTTACCAGATCGCACCCCGAATGTGCACTTGTTGGGGTTCAATTTCGGTTGGTATTTCCTCAGACGCTTGAATAGTTTCAGCAGATTCACCAGGTGGTCTTCTTCTGTGAGGGACTTGGCAATCATGTCATCCACATAACACTCGATTTCTTTATGGATCATGTCGTGGAATAATGTTACCATAGCCCGTTGATATGTTGCACCAGCATTCTTCAATCCGAATGGCATCACCTTGTAACAGAACGTGCCCCAGGGTGTGATGAAGGTTGTCTTCTCCATGTCTTCAGGTGACATCTTGATCTGATTGTATCCTGAAAATCCATCCATGAAGGAGAACACCGAGAACTGAGCCGTATTATCAACCAATACATCAATGTGAGGTAATGGGAAGTCATCTTTCGGGCTGGCTCTGTTCAGATCCCGGTAGTCAACACACATCCTCACTTTGCCGTCTTTCTTAGGCACAGGTACTATATTAGCAACCCACGGCGGATAGCTAGTTACAACAAGGAAACCGGCGTCCCACTGCTTTTGTACCTCTTCCTTTATCTTCATTGCCATATCTGGGCGAGTACGGCGCAACTTCTGTTTTATTGGCGGGCAGTCTTCTTTCAATGGCAGCTTGTGCATGACGATATCGGTGTCCAATCCTGGCATATCCTGGTAAGACCAAGCAAACACATCCGCATACTCCTGAAGCAGATCAATCAGTTGTTCTTTCACTGAGTTTTGTAGGCAGGCCCCGATCTTAACTTCTTTCACGTCTTCATCCGTACCAAGATTAACTGTTTCAACCTCCTCCTGATGAGGAGTGATAACCTTCTCCTCTTGCCTTAACAACCTGGCTAGCTCTTCAGGTAGCTCGTAATCTTCTTCAACCCCTTCATCAGCTTGATTGATTGGATTGTCAAAGTCATACGAAGTCATAGCCGTGTTGTTGTCGGTGCGGTCTGGAAGGCACTCTCTGCAAGGGTTCAGTTTGTTCATTTTAGTGATTGATTTTAATCTTGTTTAGAAAAAAGTGAAATGAAGTTCATCATTTTGAAAACATTGCCATTTATTTTTGTACAAAAAGAAAAATGAAAAACAGTGAGCGGAAAAGAAAAAGACTCATTTGCAAAAGATGTCTGATTATCATTGATTGATCTGTTTGCACAAAATTACAGATGGCCCGATTACAAAATGAGTCTTGTCATCTTGGGCAAGATGCAAGACTTGATGCATGCTTAAAATATACAGGAAATAATAATTACTCTGCAGGAGTAACCCTTATAATTTCCTGGGAAGACCAGTTTGAGATACGGCTCCCCGGGATCCTTGGACGTATCCAGCTCTCCAGGTTGCGCTCATCCTCCGACTCATCTTCCAAGTTGTTTACAGCATCAGGGGTGAGCATCCCCCCACTAACAAAACTGGGCTTCTTAGCAGCCTCTGCTTGATCTTGTTGAGTTGGTTTGTAACCCAACCCAAATTTTTCCTCTTTCTTCTCCACAGGCAACAGCTTGCCCCAGCCTTGAGCATTCCCCTCTTCAACAACCTTCCTGGCTTGTTGGTAGGATGTCATGGAAGTCCCAAGTACAGCAGATGCTTCGTTGATGTTCAGGGCTTCAAATCCCTGACTCATGGTTTCATGGATCTCCCCATCCATCTCAATGTATTTGTATGTAGCCAGATGGCTAACAAAAATATCCTCTTCTCCACAAATAGTAACGACTTGGCCCTCCCACTCGAATTTTAACTTCTGGTGAAGGGTTGAGGTCACGGCGCCAGCGGCGTGTATCCATGGTCTACCCAATAGACAGCTGTAGGCAGGCTGTATATCCATCACGAAGAAGGTCGTTTTGAAAGTCTGTGGGCCAATCGTTATAGGCAACTCAATTTCTCCCAGAACTGATCTCTTAGAACCGTCAAAGGCTCTTACTACCAAGTTGCTGGGGCGTAATGCCAATCCTTCATATTCCAGCTTCACAAGGGCTTTCTTAGGTAGGACATTGAGGGATGACCCTGTGTCCACCAATACATGAGAAAGAACTGCACCCTTACACTCCAAGGTAATGTGCAAAGCCTTGTTGTGATTGCGGCCTTCCGTTGTCAAATCAGTGTTGGTGAATCCTAGTCCATGACTAGCGTTAACATTTCCAACTACAGCTTCCAACTGATTGACGGTAATCTCCTCTGGCACATAAGCTACGTGCAAGACTTTTAGTAGTGCGTTCCGATGGGCTTCAGAGCACATTAGCAATGATAAAATGGAGATCTTGGAAGGTGTCTGGTGAAGCTGGTCCACTATCTTGTAATCACTTTTCTTGATGATTCTCATGAATTCATCAACCTCTTGATCAAAAGGGGTCTTTAGAGCTTCTTTAGCAATTTGTTCTTCTTGCACCATGCTTTTCCCTTTTGCCTTGGCAGCAGCTTCTGCTTCAGCAATGGGTCTTGGAATTTGTGGGGCAAAAAGACGTCCGCTTCGAGTGAAGCCTCCGCCTCCCCCCACATTGTCTATTTGTGGTGAAGAAGTTGATGATTCAAGAGTGATTTTCTGCCCCTCGTAGTACAGGTCAGAGCCATAATGCCAAGGAATGGCATTATTGCTTTCATACGGAATGGGCCCAGGTACCGTGATGGTAACCGGGCTGACTGCAGCAGAGGAGGGTGTTGCAATAGTATGTGGATCATAGTAGATAGTGACCGGTGATATGGCAGGAGATGCCACTTCTTGTTGTTGAAAATTGTTGTTCGGAGGAATACTTGACGGATCATAATAAATAGTGATTGCTGAGATATTTGCTGGTGTTGTAGGAGAAGATTCTGAATAGAGGGGTGCTGACGTTGTAGAAGAGATGTTTGCTGATGTCTGACTTGTTGAAGTGATATTTGGAACATTTGTTGATGAAACTGAAGAATTGTTTGGAATAATTGTTGTTGCCGTTGTAGGAGATTCTGGAATTGTTGTTGGAGAGATTGCTGGATTTGAAGGTATTGATGTTGTGATTTGAAGTAGACCATTCTGGATAAGACTGCCTATGCCGCTTCTCAAGTTATCACATCCATTCACCGAAATGTTGCAATAACCGCACCCGAGTTTACACCCAGGGAATATCTGGCATTCAAGGAGTTGAGCTTTAATCTCTACCAGGGGTGTCCGGATCTGCCCAACACTGGTTATTAAGAAAGACGGCATATCTTCCTCAATAGCATTAATTCTGGGCCCTCCATGGTTGGGCATAGGGTTTTTGTTAACATTTGGCGGGGGTGCAAAGTTTAGAGCCTTAGAATCTATCAGGTCTTGCACCTTCATCTGTAAAGCTCTGCACTTCTCTGTACTGTGGCCAGGTGCGTTAGAATGAAAAGCGCATCTGGCGCTGGCGTCGTAATTTCTTGGCAAACTGGAAGGATCTGGTGGTGCCAACGTCCTTAACTCAACCAGGTTGAGCTTCAGGAGCTGTGGCAGTAAAGCGGCATAGGGCATAGGGATTGGATCAATCACCCTATTGGCCTGAGATGGTCTCTGTTGGAATGGTCTTTGCTGACTGTTGTTGTTGTTGTTGTAGTTTCTCTGAGGAGGGTACTGAGTTTGTTGCTGGTAATGGGTTTGTTGCTGTGATTGATATACTGGTTGCTGAGGAAGTGGAGAGGGAATGGTGACTGCTGCCACTGACCTATGAACATATTGTGGTCTGCCCCTGCTGGCCTGAATAGCATTGGTCTCACCAGTTCTTCTTGGACCTACAAAAGGTTTTCTGGGGTTGCTGGACGAGCTCGCACCATTGTCAGAAATCTTGCCCATCTTTAATAGGCTCTCAATTCTTTCCCCGGCTATGACCACGTCAGCAAAGGTAGTGGAAGAAAAGGCAGCTAGCCTGTCAATGTATGTCCCTTGGAGGGTGTTCATAAACATATCAGCCATTTCCCTCTCTGACATGGGTGGCTGGACAGCAGCAGCAAGCTGTCTCCACCTCTGGGCGTACTCCCGGAAGCTTTCCCTGGATGATTGAGACATTCCCATCAGGAGGGTCCTGTTGGGAGCCATATCCAAGTTGTACTGGTATTGTCTGATAAAGGCCTCAGCCAGGTCCTTCCAGCATCTAATGGTTGCTCTAGTCAAGTGAGAGTACCATTCCCTTGAAGCTCCTGTTAAGCTATCTTCAAAATAAAACATCCATAGCTTTTCATCCATGGTATATGCCTTCAGCCTCCCCAGAAAGGATTGTAAATGGGTTCGGGGACAGGAAGTTCCGTTGTACTTCTCAAAGCACGGAGGTTTAAACTTGTGGGGAATCCTGACCCCGTCCACTAAACCCATGTCCATAACATCAAAGCCCAAGGAATTCTGAGACTCTAGAGATCTCAGTTTCTCAGCAATCTCATCTAGCCTTCTGTCATAGGCTTCATCCCCAGCTCCCATCACTGTGAACTGATCTTCCTGGGGGTCTTCTTGTAGTACTCTGCCTGCAGTGGCATTCCCCTGCACATTAACAGAGATGTTGATCTCTGGATGAAGGTGGGGCCCATACACTGGAGGATTAACATGAGGCTGGACCCTCTCATTATTGCTTGTCCCCCCAGTCCCTAGATGGGGTTCCTCCTGGGTCTGCCTTTCCACTAATGCCCTTAATCTCTCTTGGCTCTGTGCCAATCCATTCATCACCTCCATAAACTGGGTCATCTGATTTCTCATTTCCAGCCTCTCATTGGTCATTTGATTCCTGACCTCTGTAAGGTCCTGCTGTACTTGGTCCATTTGTATGCCCGGAAGGTTGTTGCGGGTGGGATATCTGTGTGGACGGTTGAGTGGGAACACCCGACGTCGAGCAATAGTTCCTGAATCACAACAGAGTTAGTAACAAAAACAAAACAAAACCTACAAAACAAAACAAAAGGTTAGTATGCAATGCAGTATGCTTATTTGTTTCCAAGGCATCCGGCTTGGCATATGGTTTTGACCTTTCCAGACCCCTGAGGAAGGTGCTTGAGAGAAAAAGAACTCAGATGAAACAAACTAATGAATATATTACAAATGGAAAAAACATACATAGTTTGTTTTTTTTACAATACATGCCCTCTGAGGGGTCAAAAAATACAACATAAAATAAAAGTACATGAAAGGAAAGCAACAACAAGCAAAAGTCAGACACCAAGACCAAACTCATCCTCCTGGACTTCCTTCAAAAGTGCTTCAGTCACAGGATTAGCTGGATGCTCCGTGAGGTTCCTGATGAGAAGATTCCTGGTGGTGATGGCAGTGGTTAGCTTCTTGTGTCTGCTTTGGTCCTTTGACCTCTTCACACCAGCTCTGAGTTTCAATTCTGAGATCTCCCTCTGGGCTGCTACCAAGGCTTCCTGTTGCTCCTTTGCATTAGCCTCCAACTGCTCAATCTTGTCCTGGGTTCTCTTATCCTCCTGAGTGCGAGCTTCAGTGATCCTGACCCACCTAGCTTGGCTCTCCTTCAGATAAAGATCAGTCCTAGCTCTCTGGAACTGGGCCTCTTTGCAGGCATTCTTCAAAATCTGTTCCCCAGCCCTTGACTTCTTGATGTAGTCTTCTGACTTTTCAATCCTGGCTAGATGCTCCACCTTAAGCTTTTCTAACCTTTCAATGTCCAGACGACCATCACTCCTCTCCCAGAGGGTTCTCTTCAAGGCTTCAGACAAATTCTCATTCCTCTCTTTGAGCTTTTCAAACTCCTCCAGGCTGACAGTGGCTGGAGGTGGTGTTGTGGAAGGTCTAGGAACATCTTCAATGGTGAAGGGCATCCCAGACATTTGAGCCCTGGCATGTGACCACTCATAGTACTGAGCTGAGGCCACATTGTTGCATCTCCCAAGAATGGTTATCCCTTTAGTCTGGACATTGTCCCAAGCCCAGGATGTTTGCCTGACAATAGCCAGATTAGGCTTGATCTCACAATAAAGGGTCTCAGCTAGATCTTGCACTCTAGGAGGGTGGACCAATGCATAGCCCAGTTGTCTTTTGAATAGCAGAGGGTTGTAGTTGATGCAACCCTTCACTCCTATCAGAGGTACATTGGGAAATTGCCCACAACTAGTAATGATGTCCCTGCCCTTGGTGCTCTGGGTGCACCACCTGATGTCATCTGAGGTCAAAGCAACAAGCCTCCTAGCCCAGTTCTTTTGTTGGTGAGGATTCAAGAATGCATCAGTCTTGGGCAGGTGTTTGAGTAACCAGGTATGGAACAAAGGAGCACAGCATCTTACTAATCTCCCCCTTTGCTTTTCATTCCTTTGATGAACAGAGTAGTAGAAATCTCCCAGTAAAGTGGGCACTGGGTTCCTCAGAATGAAAAGATGGATTGCATTCTTGCTAATAAACTTAGGCTCATCTGCAAATAATATAACCCCATATATGCTGAGGGCTAATAATGCACAGACTGCCTTCCACTCCCCCAAGGAGGCCTTCAGAATAGCTTGAGAGGTCAAGAAATCCAAGTGCAGACCAGAGATTCCAGCCTTTGCTGTCATGTTCTGCTCAATCAGAACTGGTTCCAAATACAATGCCTTTGCCACCTCTTCATTACTAGGGAAGGCCATCTCAGGGTTGAAGGGGACTCCACCCCTGATAGGCACACCAATCAGTGATGAATACTCTTCCAACAAGGGTCCCAACTGAAAATTCTGGAAGGTGAAGCACCTCAGAGGGGGATCATAGAACTGCAGGCAAGTATGAATCAAGCTCCTCTGTGAAGGGTCCAAATCCATAACCACATCAAGGATTCCTCCATAATGTTCTCTGAATAGTGGTATATGGTCTGGAGTAATCAGGGCCTGGACCTTCCTAATGCCAGCTAGCTCAGGCTCAAAGAAATGATAGGAGATGTTGCTCTTCTTAGGTGCCATGTTGCTGAAGAACAGATGCTGATGATGATGACTGATACTAGAAGATGGGCCACTGACAGGCTGAGACTGGTGATGCAGGTGACTGAAGCAGGTAGCTGATGAGGAATAGCTGAAGCAGATACTGGTGAAGATAGGTCTATGCAGATGAAGGGGTCAAAACCAAGCCAAAATACAGTATGGATACCCTGAAAAACAAATAAGCAAATGTCAAATGATGCCATGATGATGTCTGCAAATGATATGCAAGGGTTTGTGATCAAGCTGGATCTGATTACTGCCTTGGTATAAGTCCATGTATGTTCAAGAAATCCAGATGGAGGTTCATAAGTCCAGTAACCAAGGTGGGGGACTCAAATAAAGAGTCACATATCCAGAGTTAAAATCACAAGAACTGTCCCAAGGTGGAGTATTCTTATTCAAAACAAAGTATCAGGGTATGTTGAGGTCAAGGGTACCTGCAAACCTATAAACAGCCCAACCCCCTCACATGTGATGTTCTAGAACAAGGATCCCCAGACTTAGATCAGTTATGAGAAGTGTAAACACTTCTAACCCGGAGGTACAGTGTTTACAATAACCATAAAAGAACCTCCTCTAATTCACCTCAGTTTCTGAAGGTCATAGTAAAGGTCATCCAGACTTAGCAGGCTTCCCAGATAGCCCTAGCACTACAGGAAATCTGTAGCATAGAGTTCTCAAGAAGAAACCCACATCTGAACCGTGTTTCATATTCCCGCACCAGACCGAAATGGAATGGGAAAGAACATGAACCACTCTAGCCTAGGTGTCACTCAGGTCCCAGGTATAGGACCTTAACTCTCAGTGGAACCCCACCCACCAAAACAGAAACAACAGATCCAGCCGGAATAGCATGACAGTATGATATATATAAAGTTGTAAAGAAAGCAATAAACAAAACTGTACATAAAGCAATAAATAAAATATACAAACACAAATAGCACATAACACCCCAGTGAACACAAATCAATCAAGCGCTAGGAGGAACCCACAAAAAGAACCAGAAGCCATGTTTACAGCATAAGGATCCCCAGCAGAGTCGCCAAGCTGTCGCTCCCAATAAATGGGAATGGCCGTGATAAAGGTACAGACGCGAACGGTCGGCGAAAAGAGGATGTGAGAACACACAGGAGTGAACTCACAGGAAAAAGAAAGAGTCGCCAGCTAGGCATTTTTATCCCGGAGGAAAGGTAATGCTGCATAGACCTAGAAAAGATATGGATAAGACGGTCGCGAACCAGAGAGACTGAGAAAGGGGGTTGGTTACAACCTAGGAAGGTATTAGCACCCAGATTGTCCGCCGTACTCGACGGGATCCACGCTTAAAAGATTTGTGTTTTAAAAGGGTAGTGTCAGTGCAATTTTGTGTATAAAGAGCTGGAAAAGGATGTACAGGTGTCAGTGTAAAAGAAATGTGAAGTGTATAAATGTACAGTGTCAGTGTAAGAAAAGGAATAAGATGCCCAAGATCATGAGGCTAAAAGAATGATGCTGGAGGAGGGGGAATATACAGAGACTTTTGTTCGATAACAGTTAAGTTATGCCTACGTATCCTCTCGTGCAATGAGGAAGTCAGAACACCGTAGTTCGACCCAAAGAGACTGAAAGATGAATTGACTTGTGAACTGCTTACTTGTCTATGCTCAAGTGTATGACCTGTCTGGCTCAGGTGCTAACTGTCTTGCATTAGACGGAAGAAGCAAGTTCTCGGTTGTGAATGAATGAGATGAGAAAAGAATCCCGAAGGAGACGATTATTGCTTGTTTTTGAGTTTTCAGTCTTTTATTGCTTTTGAAAGTTTGTCATAAGTTAATGAGCTTAAGCCTAAACCAATGGGTTAGTAAACTCATCACATCTTCCCTCTGATTAGGGGTAATGAGAATACCTTAAGTGTGAAGTCAGCTTCTCACACTTAATCACCTTTGATGTAGGATTAAGGTCATTAACCTACTTGTGATTATTTAGATGTTTTTGTTGTTTTTGTTTAGTGTTAAGTAATGAGATTAAGCCATAATCAGGGATTAAACAGACTCATTACACCATCCTAATAGAAGGATAATAGATGAGAATGTTTAAGCTGAGGAAAGCTCCTCAACTTAATCCATGATTAGGGATTAAACCCATGACAAAACAAAGCCTTTATTAAGTGGATTTTAGTTAATGGTAAGATGATGAAGTGATTTTTATGATTTGTAAGACAACTTGAGGGGGACTTGTCCATTAACACTAGGGTTAGTCCTTCTTAACCAATTTAAGGAAGAATTAGAACCCTAATGCAAGGCCCAAGTTACAAGCTTGATGTCTTGATAGTTATTAAGTGAATTGATTAAAGGATTTAAACACATTAAGGGTTTAACACTTAGGATTAAAGTTATACACTCCATCCTAATAGAAGGATGCAGGCATAAGCTTAATCACAAAGCCTTAAAGCCTTTAGGGTTTAGTCCCTGATTATGAGATGAGAAGAGAAGACTCAATGAGACACAAAGGTAAGAACTAAGTGGGGGACTAATCAAAGCCCTAATTATTGTCATGCTTGGTTGATCCTAAGGTTTGTGAGGTTTACAAGAAAGATCTTCAAAGGAACCACCAGGAAGCAGATGAAAGGATCAAAGAGAAGCAAAGTCACTTGCTTCATTTAAGAAGACAAGTCACTTGAGGAAAGAAAGTAAGATAAAGAAGAATGAGAAAGCTCAATCTCAAACACAAAACAAAATGCAGCAATGATGCATAAGAGGGATGAAAAGAAATTGTGAGAAGTGAAGGCAAATTCACTTCTCAAAGTTACTTACCACCTGAAAAGTTAATGAAAGGAATGCAATACAATGCAAGATGAGATGAAATGACATGATGCAAATCAAAACCAGAAGCACATACATGATGTTAATGATGCTATGAGATGATGCAAACATGAATCAAGGCATGAGGATGATCATATGAACATATGGATGCAAGAGAAGCATGCTTAGAACCATGATCATACATGAAAAATTATGAAATGCAAATGACATACAACATGGAAAATGCAAGAAGCAATGATCAAACATGATTCTAATATGTCTTAAGATGTCTAATGAATCAAATGGATGCACAAAATGTCATGGCAAGTCATGGTATGCAAGCAAATGCAAGATGGGTGCAAAAGGAATCCCAAATTAGGGTTTATGATCAATGCATCAAACAAAAACCAAAACCAGAAGCAAACATCAAGATAAAAAATTGAAAATGCATCCAAGGGAACCCTAAACCTATACAAACTCACTGCCCAAAGGAGGGGTTCTAACTCTTAACCTAATGAGGGTTATGAATTTCTTAAGAATGCTAGGGTTTTAAGGGTACCTTGTCAAGAAAAATGTCAAACAAATTGAAAATGCAAAATCAAATCATGCCAATTTAATCCCATGAACTACATGATATGCAAGACACAATGCAAAAAGAATCAAAGTCCAACTCTCAATGGTTAGGCAGAAATGAATTTTGGAAGTTTGGAACAAAATATTGCTTTGAAATGAAATTAATTCCATGAAAAATTGTCAAAAGACATCAAGATCAAAAACGAAATTTGGTTTGAGGGTTGGACAATGTTTCTAAATGATTTTAAAGGTTTCATGAATTTTTTGGTGATTTTTAAATACCTAGAAGTATTTTTAATTAATTAATTCTCATTAATTAATTAAAAATAAACTTTTAAATGATTTAAAAATATTTTTTAATGCAAAAAAATAAAAATGAAAATGTTTTTGGTTTCTGAAAATTAATAAGAGCTTGCATAAAAATTTTCAGAATTTTTGAAAATGTTTTACTATTTTTAATAAATTGGACAAAACAAATCAAATAAAATGAAAAATAAAATGAAATAAAACTGAAAATGGGAAAGTATGCGAATCCAAGGGCTGAGGTTCAAACTGGCAGGGGCGGGAATTGACCTGGCGCGCTAATGGACGGCCCACATTCAAATTTTGCTAATTATGGTTTAGCCCTAATCCAGTGCCCTAATTACTTTCAGATGACCGGAACAGTGTTCCGGTCATCTTCTCCGGCCATCCATTTCTTTAATCTCACTCAATACACAACCCTAAGCTCTCTAACTCTCCAGAAATGATCCCCACCCCATTCTAAACAAGAATCAATCATCAAACAGGATTTATTTCACATGATCAGAGAGATTCGAAGCAAAACGGAAAAAATCACAGAAATTTCAGAAACTTCATACATGCTTAATACTCAATCATTTTCGAAACCAAAAGGTGCAGTGTGATCAGTGAAGCATGGAGAACAATCTAAGAACTTAAAATCAAGTTTCTGGAAAAAAAGTTCTTGATGATACCTGAACTGGAGCTTTCGAAAATGGTGCTTTCTGGCCAGTTCCTTGCTCCAAACCAACTCCAATGACCCTCCTCAAGTGTTTGTGATACTTAGTTGGAGTTTATATGGCCCCAAAATGAAAATGGCAGAAGTTCAGTTTGTGAAGTATGGAAATCGTATTTTTGATTGTGAAGGTTTTAGGGCCAAATGAAGGGTGGGAAATGATCAGTGGATCATGGTGAGTTGAATGGTGAAAGAAGTTTGAAGGTTTGATGCTTGTGGAGTCAGTTTCGAAAGAAAATGCAAGAGGGATGATTTTTGTGAACTTGTGAATGCTGAAGTCTTAGCCTGTGTTCTTGTGTGTTATGGCTTGCATAAAGTCCACATATCAAGTTGTGATAGGTCTGTGGAGTTGGTGTGGGCTATGCTGATTGGTATGGGGTGATTTGCAAAAAGTCAAGCAAGTTGTACTTGGAGGTATGGGCAAGTGGCAGGCTGAGATAGGAGTATGGCTTGGCTCAGCTGAGTTTAGGGAGAACCATGGAACTTGATTTGAGATGATTCAGCAAGTTGCATGAAGTTTATGATATGTTTTGCAATTTTCACAAGATTTGGCCCCTTTGGAAATTCATGAAGTTCAAAGCATCAAAATGCATAATTCTTGGGCCAATTCTGATTTTTAGAAGTCACATGATCATGTTGTAATGAGTTTGTGCACATTTGAAGCCTTTAGAACACTTGATCAAGTCATTTTGCAAAATGCCTCTTTGGTAGAAAACTTCAAATTTTGTGATTTTAGCCAACTTTGACAAGCCATAACTTTTGATCCAAAATGAATTAGGTCATGTTCTTGTACTTTTTGAAAAGGGAATGATCCATTCTACAACTTTCATGACCAAAGTTTTTTCATTTGAAGCATTTTTGAATCAAAAAGCAAGGGTTGAAAAAGTTTCCCAAAATGGCAATTTCATTAAAAAGTCAACTTTCCCAAAAAGTCAACTTTGCAAAAGACTTGAAATTCTTCAATTTTGTGAACTTCCAACTTCTTCTATGATCAAATAAAGATCATATACAATCAAAATGATGAAGAACACCCTTTGGTTGGGTCATTGGGGGCCTCAGATGCCCTGATTTTGCACTGACTTGCTTGAAAAGTCAACTCTTGATCAGATGACTTCCCCATGGAATTTCTTCATGAAAATTGATATGCATACTACCTATACCATATAGAGACCAATATAAACAAGAATGACAAAAAAAATTGGAGTTATGGCCTCTGAAACCAAAACCCTAATTCTAGGTCATCTGTGCAGTCAAACCTGGCTCTGCTTCCATGCCATTTTCAGTTCTTGTGATTTTTTGACATTCTTGACTTTGAGAGGATATAATATGATGCTTGAACATACATGGACCCCTTTGAAGTGATTGATGACCTTTGGAGTGGCTCAAAAAGCTCTTGGATTGCTCAGATCACAAACCCTAGGTGCAGATGACTTTGAACCAATGCAGTGAATCAAAAATGTAATATGAGATGCTATGATTGAGTTTATGCATATGAAATGATCACAAGCCATGGTGTGAATGGGTGAGGGCAAATTTGGGGTGTTTACAAGGAGGTACTAGTAACAATGATCACGGGCAACCATGAACAAATGCACCAGAGTTTGGGCCTCATCTCAATCCTCAAGTCAATGTTATCAGAAATACCCAAGGAAACACTAGAGGTCGTTCCTTGCAAGAAGACCCCCAAGAGGAACAATTTACAATAATTGGTGCTGGGGATGAAGCCTATGATCGTCGTCTGGACGAAATAGCAGAGAAACTGAGATCTCTGGAGTCCCAAAACTCTTTGGGATTTGATGTTATGGACATGGGTCTGGTTGAGGGAGTCAGGATTCCTCACAAATTCAAACCCCCTTGCTTTGAGAGATATAATGGTACCTCTTGTCCACGAACTCACCTGCAGTCCTTTATGGGGAGATTAAAGGCTTATACCATGGACGAAAAGTTGTGGATGTTCTACTTCAAGGACAGTCTGACTGGGGCATCCCGTGAATGGTATTCTCATTTGTCCAGGGCAACAGTTAGAAACTGGAAGGATTTGGCTGAAGCTTTCATACGCCAGTATCAATATAACTTAGACATGGCTCCCAACAGGACTCTCTGAATGGGTATGCCATAGTCTTCAAGAAAACGCTTCCGGGAGTATGCCCAAAGGTGGAGATAGCTTGTTGTTGCTGTCCAACCTTCAATGTCTGAAAGAGAGATGGCCGATATGTTTATGAACACCCTGCAAGGAACATACATTGACAGGCTTGCTGCTTTCTCATCCACCAGTTTTGCGGATGTAGTTATAGCTGGAGAGAGAATTGAGAGTCTGTCGAAGATGGCAAAATTTCAGATAATGGTGCCAGTTCCAGCAATACAAGGAAACCTTTTGCAGGACCTCGTAGGACGGGTGAGACCAACTCAGTACATATGGGCAGAAGTAGGCCTCAGTACATGCCAAGATCAATAGCTGCTGTCACAATTCCAGCTTCGGCACCTCAACAACAGTACACTCCACAACCATAACACTTTCCACCGCAACAACAATTTCCTCAACAAAGATCTTTCAACAATAACAATCAGCAACAATGTCTGTTTCAACATAGGCCTTCACAAGTCAATAGGGTCATTGACCCCATTCCAATTCCTTATGCTGCCTTACCTCCACAATTGTTAAAGCTCAACTTAATTGAATTGAGGACTCTGGCTCCCCCAGATCCCCAGAACCTTCCAAGAAACTATGATGTTAATGCCCGGTGTGCTTTCCACTCAAATGCACCTGGCCATACTACAGAGAAGTGCAGAGCCTTGCACATGAAGGTTCAGGATTTAATCGATTCTAAGGCAGTTAACTTTGCACCTCCTCCGAGTGTTACCAAGAATCCTATGCCTAGCCATGGTGGGCCTAGGATAAATGCTATTGAGGAAGATCAACTGATAAACCTAATTGACAGTGTTGCAAGCATTCAAACACCACTGGCCGAGGTTAAAGCCCAGCTTTTAAAATGCCAAGTGTTTCTCGCTCCCAAAGATTTGCATCCCGGTACAAGCGCAAACGGTCGGCGAATAGGAGAGATGAAGATGAACTAAAAATAGTCGCCAGCTAGGCATTTTATCCCGAAGGAAAGGTAATGCTGCATAAACCTAGAAAGAGATGGATAAAACGGTCGCGAACCAGAGAAACTGAGAAAGGGGGTTGGTTACAACCTGGGAAGGTATTAGCACCCAAATTGTCCGTCGTACTCGACGGGATCCACGCTTATAAGATTTATGCTTAAAGGGGTAGTGTCAGTGCTATTTTGTGTGCAAGAAGCTGGAAAAGGATACAAGTGTCAGTGTAAAAAGAAATGTGAAGTGAATTGCTCAGGTAATGAGGCTTAAATAATAATGCTGGAAGAGGGGGGATATATAGAGACTTTTGTTCGATAACAGTTAAGTTATGCCTACGTATCCTCTCGTGCAATGAGGAAGTCAGAACACCGTAGTTCGACTCAAAGAGACTGAAAGATAAATTGACTAATGAACTGCTTACTTGTCCATGCTCAAGTGTATGACCTGTCTGGCTCAGGTGCAAACTGTCTTGAATTAGACGGAAGAAGCGAGTTCTCGTTTGTGAGTGAATGAGATGAGAAAAGAATCCCGGAGGAGACGATTATTGTTTGTTTTTGTGTTTTCAGTCTTTTATTGCTTTTGGTGTTTGTCATAAGAAAATGAGCTTAAGCCTAAACCAAGGGTTAGTAAACTCATCACATCCTCCCTCTGATTAGGGGTAATGAGAATACATTAAGTATGAAGTAAACACCTCACACTTAGTCACCATGATGCAGGATTAAGATCATTAACCTACTTGCATTTATTTATATGTTTTTGGAGTTTTTGTTTGGTGTTAAGTAATGAGTTTAAGTCATAATCAAGGATTTAGTGGACCCATTACACCATCCTAATAGAAGGATAATAGATGAGAACATTTAAGCTGAGGAAGGCTCCTCAACTTAATCCATGATTAAGGATTAACCTCATGACAAAACAAAGCCTTTATTAAAGTGGTTTTTAATTAATGGTAAGATTAAGAAGTGAATTTTATGGTTTGTAAGACAACTTGAGGGGGACTTGTCCATTAACACTAGGGTTAGTCCTTCTTAACCTATTAAGGAAGAATTAGAACCCTAATGCCAGGCCCAAGTTACAAGCTTGATGTCTTAGTGATTATTAGGTGAATTGATTAAAGTATTTAAACACATTAAGGGTTTAACACTTAGGATTAAAGTTATACACTCCATCCTAATAGAAGGATGCAGGCACAAGCTTAATCACAAAGCCTTAAAACCTTTAGGGTTTAGTCCTTGATTAAGAGATGAGAAGAGAAGACACAAAAAATGAAACAAAAGTAAAACTAATGGGGGGACTAATCAAATCCTAATTGTGATCATTCTTGGGGATTCCTAGGGTTTATGAGGCTTGCAAGAGATCTTCAAGGAAAAGCCACCAAGGAAGGAGAAAGATGGAAGGAGGAGAAACAGAAAGAAGCAAGACAACTTACTTCACTTAAGAAGACAAGTTGCTTGAAGAAAGAAAATGAGGAAGGAACATGAATGAGCAAGCTCACTCTAATACAAAAGTAAAATGCAGCAATGAATGCATAATAGAGATGAGGAGAGATTATGAGAAGTGAAGGCAAATTCACTTCTCAAACACTTACCACCTGAAAAGTTAGCAAAAGGAAGTGAAATGGAATGAAAATGAAATGAAATGCAAAGATGGAAACCAAAATAAGAAGCATGTTTATGATGTTAATGATGCAAAGAGATGACATAAATGTATGTCATGAGATGGGGGTGATCATACAAAGGATGGGAATGCAAATGAAGCATACAAGAGGCATGAACGTTTATGAATGCACATGAAATGAAATGAAAGCAAAACATGGCAAATGGATGATGCAATGATCAAACATGATTTCAATATGTCCGAAGATGTATTATATGTCATGTGGATGCATAAATGTCATGGCAAGTTCATATATGCAAGCTTATACAAGATGGATGCAAATGAAGATGCAAATTAGGGTTATATGAACATGTGAGATGCACAATTCAAAAACAGAAGCAAAACATGAGATAAAAAATTGAAAATTGACTCAAAGGAACCCTAATCCTATACTAGTTCACCATCCAAAGAGGGAGGTCAGAAGCTTAACCTAGAAGGACTTATGATTTTTCTAAGTTTCTAGGGTTTTAAGGGTGATCCTAAGGGTAAAATTCCAAACAAATTGAAAATGAAAGATAAAAATGAAACAAAAATGTTTTTAGATGCTTGAAGTCATGCATAACACAATGCAAAAAGAATCATTCACAAACTCACTTTGGTTCAAAAGTTATGAATTTTTGAGAACCCTAATTCAATTGAAAAATGTCAAAGTATGATCAAAACCAAAAAGAAATTTGTGTGGTGAGTTTGTAAATATTTCTAAATGCTTGAAAATGTTCTCTGAATTTTTTTGGGAGTTTTAAATACCTAAATGTATTTTTAATTAATTAATTCTCATTAACTAATTAAAAATAACATTTAAATGATTTAAAAATAATTTTTTAATACTAAAAATAAAAATAAAAATATTTTTGGGTTCTGAAAATTAATAAAAGATTTAATAAAAATTTTCAGAATTTTTAGACTATTTTTGCTATTTTTTAAAAAAATGTACAAATTTAAATGAAGAAAATGAAATAAAAATTAATAAAAAGAAAAGTATGCTGGATGGAAGGCTCAAATTGATTCTGGGTTTAAGTTTGTTGACCACGCGCCAAATCCAAGGGACACAATTCAAACCTAGCTAATTTTAGTTAATTAAGTTAATTAAAATAATTAGGGCTTAATGATAGCATCTGGGCCATTGGTTCACACGCAGGAAGCTTCATCCTACGCTCCAGATTCAAACTACACTAATTACTCAGCCTAACCCTAATTATGCCCTAACCATTTTCAGGTGACCGGAACAGTGTTCCGGTTATCTTCTCCGGCGAAGCTAAAAACCAGCAACCCATACAAGCATCAAAACTCCCCATTTTTTGCCTAGAATCAAACCTCTAACATCAAGGAACATGAATCCACAAACAAAAATCATTTCTCATACATAACAAAGCTGAATCGAAGAAATCAAGTTTTATGTCAAAAATTTCAGAGCAAGCATACATCCTTATTTCGCAACCATTTTCAAAACTACAAAGCTCAGTGTACTCAGGGGATCACAAGGAACATTTCTATAACCTCAAAAAAGATTTCTGGAAAAAAAGTTTGAGAGAGCTATCTGAGATGGAGCTTTCAACCCTAGAGCTTTCAGGCTGCTTTCTTGCTTCAAAATGCCTCCAATGACCTTCCTGAAGAAGCTTTGATGCTTGGTTGGAGTTTCTTGTGGCTGGTTTGTGAGTTTGATGAAGTTCAGTTCAAAGGGGGAAGGTGTAACACGGTGGGGGAACTGACTTTAGTTAAATGTTGCGGATAGCAAGAGTCGCCACCGTCTTTTATTTTATCCAAAGGAAAGGGAATAAAAGAACAGGAAAGACCTTAAAAGATTTTTGGGTTCGGGGGGTAGGTTATGTAAAGGGAAGGTGTTAGCACCCTTTACATCCATGGTTATCCATGGGCTCTTAGTTACTTAGCTCACTTTAAACTGTTTTGAGAAATGTAGTGTGTGATTAAAAATTTTCTTAAGTACTGTATAATGATCTTTGTATGGATATATATAAAGACTTTGTTTTGAAAATTGTTTGAAAATGTGAAGTGTAATGAAGTAATTTGATGTAAAGTGAGCAAATACTTAAGAGGAACCTACCCTAAATTGAATCTTTTCTGTTCTTAAATGTTCTTTCAATGGTAAGACTATCCCTATTATTAAGGAATAGGTAGTCATTACCTTGGATGTTGTAAGGGACATGTGAAGGGTCATCTGTGTTTAGGCAACTGTAAGGTGTCTTAGCAATACGAAGGGACTTATCATCTTTTATTCGAAAGGGAAAAGATCATTTACGAAGGCAACGTCGAAGGGACTTGATCTTATAATCTTTAAAGGGACTAGATGATTTGTTCATGAGAAGGGACCTTGCTTTTAGACACCTTACTTGACCTTTTGATTTAGGCAACATGAGGGATAGCCTTAGGAAGTGAGATGGAGATCAAAGATCGACTTACGTGTTGTAAACACCCTAAATTTGCCCTCACCCATTCACACCATGGCTTGTGATCTTCACATGTGCATAAGTCCAATCATAGCATCTCATATTGCATTTTTGCTTCACTGCATTGTTTCTAAGTCATCTGCATCTAGGGTTTGTGATCTGAGCCATCCCTGAGCCATCTGAGCCATTACAAAGGTTATTAATCACTTCAAAGGGGTCCATGTATGTTCAAACATCATGTCATATCCTCACCAAGTCAAGGAAGTCAAAGAATCACAAGAACTGAGAAAGGCATGGAAGCAGAGCCAGGTTTAACTGCACAGATGACCCAAAATTAGGGTTTTGGTTTCAGAGGCCATAACTCCAAAAATTTTGGTCATTCTTGTTTCTATTGGTCTCTATAGGGTATAGGGATCTTGCATATCAATTTTCATGAAGAAATTCCATGGGGAAGGCATCTGATCAAGAGTTGACTTCTTGAGCAAGTCAGTACAAAATCAGGGCATCTGAGGCCCCCAATGACCCAACCAAAGGGTGTTCTTCATCATTTTGAATGTGTATAATCTTTATTTGATCATAGAGGGTGTTAGAAGTTCACAAAATTGAAGAATCTCAAGCTATTTGCAAAATTGCCTTTTTGGGAAAGTGACTTGTAATGAAAACTTGCCATTTTGGGAAAGTTTTTCAACCTTCTCTTTTTGATTCAAAAATGCTTCAAATGGGAAAACTTTGGTCATGAAAGTTGTAGAGTGGATTCTCCCATTTTCAAAAAGTACAAGAACTCATTCTAATTCATTTTGGATCAAAAGTTATGGCTTGTCAAAGTTGGCAAAAATCACTTAATTTTCACTTTTGTACCAAAGAGGCAAAGTTGCAAAACCTCATGCCAAGCCTTTATGTGACCTCTAATTGATTTCTATGCATTACACAAACATAAACCATGACCTAAAAAACAGAATGCACCAAAGAACCTCCCATTTTCATGACTTATGCTTCAAGTAATCACAAAAGGGCCAAACTTTGTGAAAATTACAAAACATCACATAAACCCTAATCCACTTGCTGCATTGCCTCTAATTCATTTCCATGGTTCTCCTTGAAGCATGCTGAGCCAAGCCATGCCTTTGTACCTTGACTGAACCAGCCCATACCTCTCTTACACAAAAAGTTGACTTTATGCAAAATGGCCCATACCAATCAAGCTAGGCCAGCAACAACTCTCTGACCTATCCAAGCTTGATACATGGACAAAATGAGACTCAACACATAACACAACACAGCCTGATCTCTCCCACAAGCCATAGTTCCCAAAACTCACCTCTTATGCATTTTGTTTCGAAACTCATCGCACAGGCTTCAAACATCAAAACAAACTTCACAAAACCATTCACCATGTTCCTCTGATCATTTCCCAATCCTCATTTGTCCCTGAAACCACCCCAAGCAGAAATACGATTTCTCACCTCTCCTGAACAGAACTTTATCAATCTCTCAAACCAGCCAAAAGAAATTCCAAACAAGCATTGCAAGCTTCTCAGGAGGTTTATTAGAGGCGTTTTGGACCAAAGAAGCAGCCAGAAAGTTCCAAAGATCATAGCTCCAGTTCAGGTGAGCTCAAGAACATTTTTTCCAGAAATTTGTTTTTAAGTTACTAAATGATTCTTTATGCTTCACTGATCATGTTGATATGTTTTGTTTTGAAAATGGTTGAGAAATGAGTATGTATTCGTGTTCTGAAATTTTTTGACTTAGAACTGTTTTGATTCGATTCTCACTTTTGATGTGTTTTAAATGTTGTTTGTTTGTTGATTCTTGATGTATGATGTATGGGGATCATTTCTGGGCAGAAAAATTGAGTGTTAGAAGCTTAGGGAGAGAGTTAGCAATTTTCAGGGAGGGGTGTGGCCGGAGAAGATGACCGGAGGTCATTTCCGGCCACCTGAAAGTCATTAGTTCATTAATTACGTTTAGGGTTCAGTTTGAATTTGGACCATAGATTTAGTTGACCAGGGTTGACTCCCGCGCGTTTCAAGGGCCCAGATCTTTCATTAAAACCCTAATCCTAATTAATTAGATTAATTAATTCAGTTTAAATAAATCCAGCCAGTTTGAATCTCCGCCATTGGATATTGCGCGGGTCAACTCCCTCCAAAACCAGTTTAAACCACAACCCTTGGATTTGCATACTTCTCATAAATTCAATTTTTATTTCATTTAATTTGTTTTATCTTTCCACGAATTATTTAAAATAGTAAAAAACATTTAAAAATTCTGAAAATTTTTGTCAAGCATTTCATTATTTTTCAGAACCCAAAAATATTTTTATTTTTATTTTTTGCATTAAAAATCATTTTTAAATAATTTAAATGTTTATTTTTAATTAGTTAATGGGAATTAATTAATTAAAAATGCATTTAGGTATTTTAAAATCACCAAAAAATTCACATTGCATGTTAAAACATTTAGAAACATTATCAAACTCTCAAAACAAATTTCTTTTTGGTTCTTGATACATTTTGACAATTTTCATTGGAATTAAATTCATTTAAAGGCAATATTTTTGTTCAAACTTTGAAAAATCTATTCTGCCTAACCATTGGGAGTTTGATGATGGTTCTTCTTGCATTGCATCCTTCATAGCATGTAGTTTTTAGGGTTAATTTGGTTTGAATTTATATTTCATTTTCAATTTGTTCAGCATTTTTCATTGTGAGGTACCTTGAAACCCTAGCCAACTTGAGAAATTCATAACTTGCACTAGGTTAAGAGTTAGGTCCCCCCCTTTGGGAAGTGAAATTGTGTAGGTTTAGGGTTCCTTTGATCCCATTTTCAATTTTTTAACATGTCATTTGCTTCTGATTTTGAATTTTGCTTTGTGTGTTGTTCATAAACCCTAATTTGTGCCTTCCTTTGCATCCATTTCTCATATGCTTGCATTCAATGACTTGCCATGACATTTTGTGCCTCCACATGATTCATAAAGCATCTTAGGATATATTAGAATCATGTTTGATCATTGCATCTTTCATTTGCCATGTTATATGTCCATTGCATTTCATAAGCTTTCATGAACTTCCATGGTTCAAAGCATGCCTCATTTACATCCTTATGCTTGTTTGATCACTCTCATCTCTTGCCATGTGTTTGCATCATCTCTTAGCATCATTAACATCATGTTTATGCTTCTGACTTTGGTTTGCATCATGACATTTCATCTCATTTGCATTGCATTTCATTTCTTTGCTAACTTTTCAGGTGGTAAGTTGTTTTGAGAAGTGAATTTGCCTTCACTTCTCACAATCTCTTTTCATACCTCTCTTGCATCATTGCTGCATTTTATCTTGTGTATTAGAGTGAGCTTGCTCATTCATGCTCTTGCTCTCTTTCTTCCTTCAAGCAACTTGTCTTCTTAAGTGAAGCAAGTTGTCTTGTTTCTCCTTCCTTCTTCCTCTTTCTATCTTGTTCCTCCTGGGTGGCCTTTGAAGTTTCTTTCTCTCTTAAGCCTCACAAACCCTAGGATCTCCAAGTATGATAACAATTAGGGTTTGCTTAGTCCCCCACTTAGCTTTTACCTTTGTGTCATCTTTGAGTCTTCTTTTCTCACCTCATAATCCAGGACTAAACCCTAAAGGTTTTAAGGCTTTGTGATTAAGCTTATGCCTGCATCCTTCTATTAGGATGGAGTGTATAACTTTAATCCTAAGTGTTAAACCCTTAATGTGTTTAAATCCTCTAATCAATCCACTTAATAATCACTAAGACATCAAGCTTGTAACTTGGGCCTTGCATTAGGGTTCTAATTCTTCCTTAATTGGTTAAGAAGGACTAACCCTAGTGTTAACGAACAAGTCCCCCTCAAGTTGTCTTACAAACCATAAAACTCACTTCTTCATCTCACCATTAACTAAAATCCACTCAAATAAAGGCTTTGTTTTGTCATGAGGTTAATCCCTAATCACGGATTAAGTTGAGGAGCCTTCCTCAGCTTAAATGTTTTCATCTATTATCCTTCTATTAGGATGGTGTAATGAGTCCATTAAATCCTTGATTATGGCTTAAACTCATTACTTAACACTAAACAAAAACAACAAAAACATCTAAATAAATGCAAATAGTCTAATGACCTTAATCCTACATCATGGTGATTAAGTGTGAGGTGCTTACTTCATACTTAAGGTATTCTCATTACCCCTAATCAGAGGGAGGATGTGATGAGTTTACTAACCCTTGGTTTAGGCTTAAGCTCATTTTCCTATGACAAACTTTCAAAAGCAATAAAAGAAGGAAAGCACACAACAAACAACAATCGTCTCCTTCGAGATTCTTTTCTCATCTCATTCACTCACAACCGAGAACTTGCTTCTTCCGTCTAATGCAAGACAGTTTGCACCTGAGCCAGACAGGTCATACACTTGAGCATAGACAAGTAAGCAGTTCACAAGTCAATTTATCTCTCAGTCTCTTTGGGTCGAACTACGGTGTTTTGACTTCCTCATTGCACGAGAGGATACGTAGGCATAACTTAACAGTTATCGAACAAAAGTCTCTGTATATTCCCTCCTTCTTCCAGCTTTATTCTTTATCCTCATTGTCTTGAGCAGTTCACTCCTGTCCTTACACTGACACTTCTCTTATACACTTCACATATCTTTTACACTGACACTTGCATTCTTTCCAGCTTTGATACACAGATTGCACTGACACTACCCCTTTAAACACAAATCTTCTAAGCGTGGATCCCGTCGAGTAAAACGGACAATCTGGGTACTAATACCTTCCCAGGTTGTAACCAACCCCCTTTCTCAGTCTCTCTGGTTTGCAACCGTCTTATCCATTCTTTTCTCAGGTTTATGCAGCATTACCTTTCCCCCGGGATAAAAATGCCTAGCAGGCGACTCTTGTCTTTCTGAGTTCACCCTTGCGTGTTCTCTTTCTTTTCGCCGACCGTTCGCGTCTGTACCCCTCCTGGCCCGGTGTCATTTGGTGGGAGCGACAGCTTGGCGACTCTGCTAGGGACCCTTATACTATAACCAGGGCTTCTGGTTCTTTTTGTGGGTTCCTCCTAGCGCTTGTTTGATTTGTGTTTACTGGGGTGTTATGTGCTAATTGTGTTTATATATTTGCTTTATTTATTGCTTTATGTATAACTTTATTTATTGCTTTCCTTTACAGTTTTTCATATTTCATACTGTCATTATCATTGCTGGATCTGTTCTTCTGTCTTGGTGGGTGGGGTTTCATTGAGAGTTTAAGGTCCTATACCTGGGACCTGAGTGACACCTAGGCTAGAGTGGTTCATGTTCTTTCCCATTCCATTTCGGTCTGGTGCGGGAATATGAAACACGGTTCAGATGTGGGTTTCTTCTTGAGAACTCTGTGCTACAGATTTCCTGTAGTGCTAGGGCTATCTGGGAAGCCTGCTAAGTATGGATGACCTTTATTATGACCTTCAGAAGCTGAGGTGAATTAGAGGAGGATCTTTTATGGTTATTGTAAACACTGTACCTCCGGGTTAGAAGTGTTTACACTTCTCATAACTGATCCAAGTCTGAGGATCCTTATTTTAGAACATTACCTGTGAGGGGGTTGGGCTGTTTACAGGTTTGCAGGTACCATTGGCCACACCATACCCTGATACTTGTTTTGATTAAGAGTACCTCATTTTGGACAGTTCTTGTGATTTAACCCTGGACATGTGACTCTTTATTTGAGTCCCCCACCCTGGTTACTGGATATTTGAACCTCCATCTGGACTTCCTGAACATACATGGACTTTATATCAAGACAGATAAATCAGATCCAGCTTAATCACAAACCCTTGCATATCATTTGCATACTCATCATTTGCATCATTTAACATTTGTTTATTTGTTTTTCAGGGTATCCACATTATATTTGGCTTGGTTTTGACCACTTCATCTGCATAGACCTCTGTTTCATCAGTTATCCGCCTCAGCTATCTTCATCAGTTGTCTACTTCAGCTGTCTTCATCACCAGCATCAGCCTATCAGTGGCTCATCTCCAGTATCAGTCTTGATCCTCATCAGCACTTGCCTTCAGCTCTTCATCAGTAGTCATGGCTACACCCAGGAAGAGCAACATATCTTACCATTTCTTTGAGCCTGTGTTGACTGGTATCAGGCAGGTCCAGTCACTTATCACCCCTGACCACATCCCATTATTCAGAGAGAATTATGGAGGTATCCTTGATATGGTCATGGACCTAGATCCTTCTCAGAGGAGTATGATCCACACCTGCTTACAGTTTTATGACCCTCCTTTGAGATGCTTCACTTTCCCAGACTTTCAGCTAGGGCCTCTGCTGGAGGAGTTTTCATCATTGATTGGAGTACCTGTCAGGGGTGGTGTCCCCTTCAACCCAAAGATGACTTCTCCCAGCAATGGAGAAGTAGCAAAAGCACTGTACCTAGATCCTACCTTGATTGAGCAGAATATGAAAACAAAGGTTGGGATCCCTGGTTTGCACTTGGATTTCTTGATTTCTCAGGCCATCCTGAAAGCCTCTTTGGGAGAATGGAGGGCAGTCTGTGCACTGTTAGCCCTCAACATATATGGGGTTATACTGTTTGCAGATGAGCCCAAGTTTATCAGCAAGAATGCCATTCATCTTTTCCTTCTGAGGAACCCAGTACCCACATTGCTGGGAGATTTCTATTATTCCATTCATCAGAGGAATGAGAAACAAAGAGGAAAGTTGGTGAGATGCTGTGCTCCTCTGTTTCACACTTGGTTGCTCAAACACCTACCTAAGATAGATGCCTTCCTGAATCCCCACCAACATAAGAATTGGGCTAAGAGACTTATTGCTCTGACTTCAGATGACATCAGATGGTGCACCCAGAGCACCAAGGGCAAGGACATAATCACTAGCTGCGGGCAATACCCAAATGTACCTCTGATAGGAGTGAAGGGTTGCATCAACTACAATCCTTTGTTGTTTAAAAGACAACTGGGCTATGCTTTGGTCCACCCTCCCAGAGTACAAGATTTAGCTGAGACCTTGTATTGTGAAATAAAGCCTAATCTAGCTGCTGTCAGACAAGCATCTTGGGCCTGGGACAACATCCAGACAAAAGGGATGGCTATTCTAGGGAGGTGTAATAATGTTGCTTCAGCTCAGTACTATGACTGGTCTCATGCTAGAGCTCAGATTACTGGGATGCCCTTCACCATTGAGGACACACCTGGACCCTCTACAGTACAGCCATCAGCCATTGTCAGCCTGGAAGAATTTGAGAAGCTGAAGGAAAGGAATGAGAATCTGTCTCAAGCTCTGAAGAAGACCCTCTAGGAAAGGAGTGATGGTCGTCTGGACATTGAGAGGTTGGAGAAGCTTAGGGTGGAGCATCTGGCCAAGATTGAGAAAACAGAGGACTGCATCAAGAAAGCAAGAGCTGGGGAGAAAATATTGAAGAATGCCTGTAAAGAGGCCAAGCTTCAGAAGGCTAGGACTGATCTCTATCTGCAAGAAAGTCAAGCTAGGTGGGTCAGGATCACTGAAGCTCGTACTCAAGAAGATCAGAGAACTCAAGCCAGGATTGAGCAGTTAGAGGCCATTGAAAAGAAACAACAGGAAGCTTTGCTGGCAGCCCAGAAGGAGATTTCAGAGTTGAAGCTTAGGGCTGGATTGAAGAGGTCAAAGGACCAAGACAGGTACAAAAAGCTGACCACTTCCATTGCCACCAGAAACCTCCTCATCAGGACTATTACAGAGCATCCAGCTGGTCCAGTGACTGAGGCACTTCTGAAGGAGGTTAAGGAGGATGAATTTGGACTAGATGTCTGACCTTTTGATTGTTGTTGTTTTCATTTGATGTACTTTTCTTTGTGTTGTATTTTGACCCTTCAGGAGCATGTAATGTAAAAAAACAGACTATGTATTATTCATCATTTGTAATATATTTTAGTTTGTTTCCATTTGGTTTCTTTTTCTCAACAACATCAGAGCATCTTCCTCGAGGTCTGGAAAGGTCAAAACCAAGAACCAAGCCGGATACCTTGGAAAACAAATAAGCATACTGCATTGCATGCTAACTTTTGTTTTGTTTTGTAGGTTTTGTTATTACTTTGTCTGTTTCTAACTCTGTTGTGGTTCAGGAAATATTGCTCGCAGAAGAGTGTTCCCTGTCAACCGTGCACACCGGTATCCTACTCGCAACAACCTTTCGGGTATTATAATGGAGCAAGTACAGCAAGACCTGACAGAGGTCAGAACCCAGATGGCTAACGAAAGAGTGGAGATGAGGAACCAAATGGCCCAATTCATGACTGTGATGACTGGCTTGGCCCAGAGTCAGGAAAGGTTGAGGGCATTGGTAGAAAGACAAACTCCCGAGGAACCTCATCCTGGGACTGGAGGAACAAGTAACAATGAGAGAGGACAGCCTCATGTTAATCCACCTGTATTTGGACCTCATCTAGATCCGGAAGTCAACATCCCGGGTAATGTGCAAGGAAATACTACTGGGGGAAGGGTCTTGCAAGAAGACCCCCAAGAGGAGCAATTTACTGTCATGGGAGCTGGAGATGAAGTTTATGACCGAAGGTTTGATGAAATTGCTGAGAAGTTGAGATCTTTGGAGTCTCAAAACTCTTTGGGTTTCGATGTAATGGATATGGGGTTAGTGGATGGGGTAAGAATTCCCCACAAGTTCAAACCTCCGTGCTTCGAGAAATACAATGGAACCTCCTGTCCACGAACTCACCTGCAGTCTTTTCTGGGAAGACTTAAAGCATATACCATGGATGAAAAACTGTGGATGTTTTACTTTGAAGATAGCTTGACTGGAGCTTCAAGAGAGTGGTACTCACATCTGACCAGAGCTACTATCAGATGCTGGAAGGACCTAGCTGAGGCCTTCATCAGACAATATCAATATAACCTGGATATGGCTCCTAACAGGACCCTTTTGATGGGAATGTCTCAATCTTCCAGGGAAAGCTTCAGAGAATATGCCCAGAGGTGGAGACAGCTTGCTGCTGCTGTCCAACCACCCATGTCGGAAAGAGAGATGGCCGACATGTTCATGAATACTTTGCAAGGCACATATATTGACAGACTGGCTGCCTTTTCTTCCACCAGTTTTGCTGACGTAGTTATAGCTGGGAAAGGATTGAAAGCCTTTTAAAAATGGGCAAAATTTATGATAATGGTGCAAGTTCGTCCAGTAATCCTAGGAAGCATTTTGTGGGACCTCGAAGAACCGGTGAGACAAATGCCATTCATGCTAGCAGGGGCAGACCTCAGTACGTCCACAGATCAGTAGCAGCTGTTACTATTCCAACTCCGGTTCCTCAGCAATCAGCATATCAACCACCACAACAACCACATTATCAGCAGCAAGTTCAGTATCCGCCACAAAGAACCTACAACAACAACAATAGCAATCAACAACAAAGACCCTTTCAGCAAAGACCGTCACAGGAAAACAGGGTGATAGACCCTATCCCTATGCCTTATGCTGCTTTATTGCCACAACTCCTGAAGCTCAACTTGGTTGAGTTAAGGACATTGGCACCACCAGATCCCTCCAATCTCCCGAGAAATTATGATGTCAACGCCAGATGTGCTTTCCACTCCAATGCACCTGGCCACAATACGGAGAAATGTAGGGCCTTGCAAATGAATGTCCAAGATCTGGTGGATTCCAAAGCCCTCAACTTTGCACCCCCTCCAAATGTCAACAAGAATCCTATGCCTAATCAAGGCGGGCCGAGGATTAATGCCATTGAGGAAGACAGACCATCTACTTTGATCACCAGTGTTGCACAGATTCGAACGCCTCTGGTCGAAATTAAAGCTCAGCTTCTAGAGTGCCAGGTGTTCCCCGGGTGTGAGCTCGGTTGTGGGTATTGAAACATTGTAGTCAACGGGTGTGATAATTTAAGAAGCGGCATAGATGGTCTTATCAAAGATGGTATCCTTCAGATCTCAACAACAACGCCTACAGATCCAGCAATTCCTTTAACAACAATTCCTGATTCTTCTACAACAGCAGCAACAATCATTCCAACTGATTCATCAATATCATCAGCAATGGCTCCATCCATCACTTCAACAGATCAAATGTCAACAACCCTTTCTTCTACAACATCAGCATCCATTTATTCAGCAGAATCTTCTACAACACCAGCAAGACTTAATGAAGACGTCTCTGCAGTTACCATCTACTATGATCCGTCAAATGTTCCTCCAAATAACAACTTTCAGCAACAAACAGCGGCACCTCCTGCCAGGTCACCAGTCACAATTTACTACGATCCGTACACCATTTCAGTACCCTCCTCTGCAGCAGTCAGTCCAGTTACTATTACGGTGCCTGGACCAATTCCATATGAAAGCAGTAATGCCATACCTTGGCATTATGGCTCTGATCTTTACTGCAACGGGGAGAAAATCACTTTGGATTCTTCAACCTCTTCTCCACAAATTGATAATGTTGGGGGAGGCGGAGGCTTTACCAGAAGCGGACGCCTTTTTGCCTCACAAGTGCAAAGACCTAATGCTGAAGCAGAAGCTGCTGCCAAAGCAAAGGGAAAAAGTGTGGTACCTGAAGAACCGACTGCCAAAGAAACTCAGAAGACATCTTTTGAACAAGATGTAGATGAGTTTATGAGAATCATAAAGAGAAGTGATTACAAAGTGGTGGATCAGCTTCACCAAACTCCCTCAAAAATCTCCATATTATCACTGTTGATGTGTTCTGAAGCTCACAGGAATGCATTACTGAAAGTCTTGCACGCAGCATACGTGCCAGAGGAGATTACCGTTAATCAGCTAGAAACTGTGGTAGCAAATGTCAACACCAGTCATGGACTGGGCTTTACCAATGCTGACTTAACAACTGAGGGACGTAACCACAACAAGGCTTTGCATATCACCTTGGAATGCAAGGGTGCTGTTCTATCTCATGTGCTGGTGGACACTGGGTCTTCACTCAATGTTCTACCAAAGAAAGCCTTAGTGAAGCTGGAGTATGATGGCTTGGGATTGCGTCCGAGTAATTTGGTGGTGAGAGCATTTGATGGCTCTAAGAGATCAGTGCTTGGGGATATTGATCTGCCTGTGATAATTGGCCCGCAGACTTTTAAAATTACCTTCTATGTGATGGACATTCAGCCGGCCTACAACTGTTTGTTGGGTAGACCCTGGATCCATGCCGCTGGCGCTGTTACGTCTACCCTTCACCAGAAGCTGAAATTCGAGTGGGAAGGCCAGATTATCACCATCTGTGGGGAAGAAGACATCTTTGTTAGCCATCTGGATACGTATAAGTACATTGAAATGGATGGAGAAATCCATGAAACCATGAGCCAGGGGTTTGAGGCCCTGAACATTAATGAAGCATCTGCTGTACTGGGAACCTCCATGACATCTTATCAGCAAGCCCGGAAGGTTGTTGAAGAGGGTACTGCCCAAGGCTGGGGCAAGTTGCTTCCCGTGGAGAAGAAAGAAGACAGATTTGGGTTGGGTTACAAACCAACTCAACAAGATCAATCAGAGGCTGGCAAGAAGCCCAATTTTGTCAGCGGGGGAATGCTCACCCTAGATGCTGTAAACAACTTGGAAGACGAGGAAGAAAGCGATCGCAACCTGGAGAGCTGGATACGTCCAAGGATCCCGGGGAGCCAAGTCCTTAACTGGTCTTCCTAGGAAATTATAAGGGTTACTCCTGCAGAGTAATTATTATTTCCTGTATTTTTAAGCATGCATCAAGTCTTGCATCTTGCCCAAGATGTCAAGACTCATTTTGTAATCGGGCCATCTTGTAATTTTGTGCAAATAGATTAATCAATGAATATCGGACATCTTTTGCAAATGAGTCTTTTTCTTTTCCGCTCACTGTTTTTAATTTTTTCTTTTTGTACAAAAATAAAATGGCAATGTTTTCAAAATGATAACTTCATTCCACTTCTTTCTAAATAAGATAAAGTCGATCACTAAAATAAACCAATCTAAACCCCTGCAGAGAGTGCCTCTCAGATTGCACCGACAACAACACCGCTATGGCTTCGTATGACTTTGACAATCCAATCAATCAAGCTGACGAAGGGGTTGAAGAAGATTATGAGCTACCTGAAGAGCTAGCCAGGTTGTTAAGGCAAGAGGAGAAGGTCATCACTCCTCATCAGGAGGAGATTGAAACTGTTAATCTTGGTACGGAAGAAGACGTGAAAGAGGTTAAGATTGGGGCCTGCCTACAAGACTCAGTGAAAGAACAACTGATTAACATGCTTCGAGAATTTGTGGATGTTTTCGCTTGGTCTTATCAGGATATGCCAGGGTTGGACACCGATATTGTCATGCACAAGCTGCCTTTGAAAGAAGACTGCCCGCCGGTAAAACAGAAGTTGCGCCGTACTCTCCCAGATATGGCGATGAAGATTAAAGAAGAGGTACAAAAGCAGTGGGACGTCGGGTTCCTTGTTGTAACTAGCTATCCGCCGTGGGTTGCTAATATTGTACCTGTGCCTAAGAAAGATGGAAAGGTGAGGATGTGTGTAGACTACCGGGATCTGAACAGAGCCAGCCCGAAAGATGACTTCCCATTACCTCACATTGATGTATTGGTTGATAATACGGCTCAGTTCTCGGTGTTCTCCTTCATGGACGGATTTTCAGGATATAATCAGATCAAGATGTCACCTGAAGACATGGAGAAGACAACTTTCATCACACCCTGGGGCACGTTCTGTTATAAGGTGATGCCATTCGGACTGAAGAATGCTGGTGCTACTTATCAACGGGCTATGGTAACGTTATTCCATGACATGATCCACAAAGAAATTGAATGTTATGTGGATGACATGATTGCCAAGTCCCTCACAAAAGAAGACCACTTTGTGAATCTGTTGAAGTTATTCAAGCGTCTGAGCAAGTACCAACTGAAGTTGAATCCCAACAAATGCACGTTCGGGGTGCGATCCGGTAAGCTGCTAGGATTTATTGTAAGTGAAAAAGGGATTGAAGTTGACCCTGATAAAGTCAAAGCCATTCAAGAAATGCCTGCACCGAAGACTGAGAAAGAAGTTCGGGGGTTCCTAGGTAGATTGAACTACATCTCACGGTTCATATCTCACCTTACTGCAACCTATGAACCCTTGTTCAAGTTGTTAAGAAAAGAACAAACGGTCAGGTGGAACGAAGACTGCCAGAGGGCCTTTGACAAAATCAAGGAATACTTGCAAGAGCCTCCAATCCTTATGCCTCCAGTTGAAGGAAGACCTCTAATCATGTACTTGACAGTATTAGAAGAATCAATGGGGTGTGTGCTGGGCCAGCATGACGAGTCTGGTCGAAAAGAGTATGCAATATACTACCTAAGCAAAAAGTTTACCGACTGTGAACAACGTTATTCACTGCTCGAGAAAACTTGTTGTGCTTTAGCGTGGGCTGCTCGCCGACTAAGGCAGTATATGTTGACCCACACTACTTTATTGATATCCAAGATGGACCCAGTTAAGTACATTTTTGAGAAGCCAGCACTTACCGGACGGGTTGCAAGATGGCAAATGATCCTCACAGAGTATGACATTCAGTACACATCTCAGAAAGCCATCAAGGGCAGTGTATTGTCTGATTATCTTGCTGAGCAACCCATTGATGATTACCAGCCTATGAGATTTGACTTCCCTGATGAAGACATCATGTTCATAAAAGAAAAAGATCATGAAGAGCCTGTTCACATTGAAGGGCCTGACCTAGAAGAAGAATGGACTATGATGTTTGATGGGGCTGTTAACATGAATGGTCGTGGTGTTGGTGCAGTACTCATTACACCTAAGGGAGTTCACATGCCGTTCTCGGCAAAACTCACCTTCAACTGCACTAACAACGAAGCTGAATACGAAGCTTGTATTATGGGTCTTGAGGAAGCCATTGACCTCAGGATCAAGACTTTGACTGTATTCGGAGATTCAACTCTGGTAATCAATCAAACAAATGGCAAATGGTACACCCACCAGGACCATCTGATACCTTATCGGGATTATACAAGGAGGCTATTGACTTTCTTCACAACGGTCAAGCTTGAGTATATCCCTCGAGATGAAAACCAGTTTGCAGATGCTCTGGCTACCATTTCATCCATGATCAAAGTTCAAGCTGCCAACTTTGTACCTCGGATCTCAGTATCCAGACTTGACAGACCAGCATATGTATTCTCAGCAGATGTTGTTAAAGATGATAAGCCTTGGTTCCACGACATTAAGTGCTTCTTGGAGGATCAAACATACCCACCTAGGGCATCTTCCAATGATAAGAAGACATTAAGAAGGCTAGCTGGTAGTTTCTTCCTGAACACTGACGGTTCCCTGTACAAGAGAAACTTTGATATGGTACTCCTCAGATGCGTTGATAGGACAGAAGCAGACTTGTTGATGCACGAGGTGCACGAAGGATCCTTTGGTACCCATGCAGGAGGGCATGCTATGGCTAAAAAGTTGCTAAGGTCAGGTTATTACTGGATCACAATGGATGCTGACTGTTGTGCTTATGCCAGAAAATGTCATAAATGCCAGATCTATGTGGATAAGGTGCATGTGCCTCCCAATCCTCTGAATGTGATGTCTTCACCCTGGCCCTTTGCCATGTGGGGCATTGATATGATTGGCAAGATTGAACCGACTGCTTCAAATGGCCACAGATTCATCCTGGTAGCCATTGACTATTTTACCAAGTGGGTTGAAGCAGCTTCTTATGCAAATGTTACAAGGCAAGTGGTAGCCCGATTTCTGAAGAAAGATATCATTTGTCGGTACGGAGTGCCCGAACGAATCATTACTAACAATGGTTCCAACTTAAACAACAAAATGATGGCAGAACTATGCCGGGACTTCAAGATCCAACACCACAATTCTTCTCCTTACAGGCCAAAGATGAATGGCGCTGTTGAGGCAGCTAACAAGAATATCAAGAAGATTGTACAAAAGATGGTGGTTACCTATAAAGACTGGCATGAAATTCTACCATTTGCCTTGCATGGGTACCGTACGTCAATCAGAACATCCACTGGGGCAACACCGTATCAGCTTGTGTATGGTATGGAGGCAGTCCTACCTGTTGAAGTTGAACTACCCTCCCTGCGGGTACTGATGGATGTTAAGCTAAATGAAGCAGAGTGGATCTAGTCCCGATACGAACAACTGAATCTGATTGAAGAAAAGAGATTGGCTGCAATCTGTTATGGGCAGCTATATCAGAAAAGAATGAAGAAAGCCTTCGATCAGAAAGTCAGGCTCCGAGAATACCAAGTAGGAGATCTGGTGCTGAAAAGACTCCTCCCTCCTCATACGGACCACAGGGGCAAGTGGACTCCGAACTATGAAGGGCCATTCGTAGTAAAGAAAGTTTTTTCTGGTGGAGCACTGATGCTCAGCACTATGGACGGTGAAGACTTCCTGTCCCCTGTGAATTCAGATGCAGTTAAAAAATACTTCGCATAAAAATGACCCGCTGGACATAAAAACAGAATGTAAGTCCAGGAAAAAATAGGGCATCCCGGCGAGTCAAAAACAGAATAAAAGACTCGGGAAAAAATAAGGGAAAATAAATAAAAAATGTACACCCGCTGAGTTGAAAAGCCGCATTGGACAACTCAGGCAAAAAAGGGTATCCCGGTGGATTGAAAACCTGAAAAGGGAGATCCACGCAAAATAAGGGAATAAGCGAACAACTGCATTCTGAATTCGTCTGTATCACTTACAACTTGGTAAGCTTTGGAAGTTTCGAGCATCGGTCAGAATCAGCCTTCTTCAGAAAGCAAGACGAGAAGAATGTCAAATGTCATACGAGTCATAACAGGAGGGAGGCTCCCTGAAGCGTCATCAATATTGCCAGTGTCTTTTTACTTCTCAATTTGTAACAATCTCCTCATTTTAGGGGATCCGTTTCTTTGACTGTATTTGCCAATTTAGGGCACTCAAATTAATAAATCAGATTTTCAGTCATGTTTCCGTCTCGCACATTTTATTTTCATTTTCAAAATGTCCGATGTCCTTGAGATATTGATTGCATAAATGCAGATGCTTCCCTTCTAAAAATACGTGCTTACAGGAAATATACTTACCCCCGGGAGTGTCTAAGCTCCTATGATGGAATCCAGTAAGGGATACCTCGGGATACTTGTGCTTTTCTTTGTCTTTACAGGATTGCAGGTATCCAAAGTGTAGCATGGGGCATGAAAGCTTTTCCCCAGTAGGCTGCCAAGTCTTTAATTCCTCAGCACACCTTCCAAACAGCACCAGAGATGCTATTCTCCCCATCAGAGTTGCCAGGCATCACTTCTCCAACATTTCCTTCAGAGGGCAGCACCAGGGGGTGTTCATATCCCCAGCTGAGTTGTCAAGTATCATCCTTAGCAAGATCCCCAAAGAAATATCTAGGAAGATCTTTCAGTGATCTTTCTTCTTCCCCAGCCAGGTGCTAGACAGGGAACCATCTCCCCACAGAGTTTCAACCTCTATCCAGAAGAGCAACGCCTGAGGATCTCACAACAAAGTGACGAAAGCTTCTGCAGACCTTAGTTGGGTCCCTCGTTATCAAGATAGGTCTATCAGAGATCTATTCCCCCATGCAGAGTCAGATATGTCAGATCTACCAACGATCTCATCCCCAGCTGGGGATATCCACTTCAAGCAGATCAGCCAGAGATCTCCACGGCGGGATCCGAACCCCGGATCGGTATCTTTGCATAATCATAGCATTCGCATCATATTTTCCCCATAGAGCGTGGCATTCCGTCTAATACGGAGCATTACGGCAAAAATCAAACATATTGCATAATTATAAGTCATGTTCCGAATCAAAATATTTCCCTATTCCCCACCAGAGAGCTAAGGCATTTCCCTTAAAGATACAGATACATGCTCCTTTTGGCACCCGTCCGTGTCATATCCCCAACAGAAAGCCAAAGCGCCCCCTTTGCATTCACTAATACAGATACATATATATACACACAATTCCTTGACACTCGTCCGTGTCACCTTCCCCAGCATAGTTTCCTAAACACCTTATGAATCAAATACTTGTTTATAGTATACGTTTTCCGACACTCGTCCGTGTCGCACTCTCCCCAACAAGTTAAACACTCGTCCGTGTCTTACTTATCACTTTTCTTCACTCATACAGATACTCGTCCGTATCCTGTATATACCACTTATATCCCCTCAGATTCGACACTCGTCCTTGTTCTTTGTTAACTAGTTGGTACTCGTCTGTATCATCATCTCTGAACATGCGTCAATCGTTGGTTTCTACTGATACCCGTCCGTATCATAGTCTTAAGGATGTTCGTCCGCATTTTTAATCTATACACAGTGTCAAACACTTATACCTTCATCTCTTAAAGTTAGACACTCGTCTGTGTCTACCCTTCCCCAGAGGAGTCCCCAACAAAAGCTTGTTGAACTATTTTCTTCCTATCTGACATTCGTCCTATGTCATGATACCTTTCGGCCGCCGTACCCTGCCAGGTGATCGTCCTTCACCTTTTTGATGATCGTCCTTCATCACCCCTAGTGGAGTCTCTATTCATTAGAACCCCTTTCTATCCGACATTCGTCCTATGTCGTGATATCTTCAGCAGCCGTACCCTGCTAGGTGATCGTCCTTCACCTTTTGATGATCGTCCTTCATCATTTTATCCGATGGCCGTCCCCATCGTCGACCTTTTCATCCGACATTCGTCCTATGTCGTGATACTTTTGGCAATCATACCTTGCCAGGTGATCGTCCTTCACCTTAGATGATCGTCCCTCATCTTATCCTCAACAGAGCAGCCGTCCCCTGCTAGGTGATCGTCCTTCACCTTTGATGACCGTACCTCATCATCTGTTTCTTTCATTTCCTCAACCCGATGGTCGTCCCCATCATTTATTTTTAATCCCCAGAGAGTCGTATAACTCTACTTGATGGCCGTCCCCATCATAATCTCTTATATCCCCAGCTTGTCGGCCGTCCCCGTCTTTGCTTTATTTCCCGCATTTTCCTCAGCATGTCGGCCGTCCCCGTCATTGCTTCATCCCCAGCAGTCGTCCTCTGCTCGACGGTCGTCCTCCGTCGCCCGCACTTTATAATTATACTTTATTTTCCTTTTACAATCTATATCCCTTTTCTTCTTCATTCTATGAGTGCAAATTTCGGACTGTCTTTGGTATTCAACCACAAGTTATCTTGTTTGCCTGTTAAGCCGTTGCTCACATCCTGCACAGCTAACTCATGCTTGAATAGGGGCAGCTGTAAACACCCTAAATTTTCCCTCACCCATTCACACCATGGCTTGTGATCTTCACATGTGCATAAGTCCAATCATAGCATCTCATATTGCATTTTTGCTTCACTGCATTGTTTCTAAGTCATCTGCATCTAGGGTTTGTGATCTGAGCCATCCCTGAGCCATCTGAGCTATTACAAAGGTTATTAATCACTTCAAAGGGGTCCATGTATGTTCAAACATCATGTCATATCCTCACCAAGTCAAGGAAGTCAAAGAATCACAAGAATTGAGAAAGGCATGGAAGCAGAGCCAGGTTTAACTGCACAGATGACCTAAAATTAGGGTTTTGGTTTCAGAGGCCATAACTCCAAAATTTTTTGTCATTCTTGTTTCTATTGGTCTCTATAGGGTATAGGTATCATGCATATCAATTTTCATGAATAAATTCCATGGGGAAGGCATCTGATCAAGAGTTGACTTCTTGAGCAAGTCAGTACAAAATCAGGGCATCTGAGGCCCCCAATGACCCAACCAAAGGGTGTTCTTCATCATTTTGAATGTTTGTGATCTTTATTTGATCATATAGGGTGTTAGAAGTTCACAAAATTGAAGAATCTCAAGCTATTTGCAAAATTGCCTTTTTGGGAAAGTGACTTGTAATGAAAACTTGCCATTTTGGGAAAGTTTTTCAACCTTCTCTTTTTGATTCAAAAATGCTTCAAATGGGAAAACTTTGGTCATGAAATTTGTAGAATGGATTCTCCCATTTTCAAAAAGTACAAGAACTCATTCTAATTCATTTTGGATCAAAAGTTATGGCTTGTCAAAGTTGGCAAAAATCACTTAATTTTCACTTTTGTACCAAAGAGGCAAAGTTGCAAAACCTCATGCCAAGCCTTTATGTGACCTCTAATTGATTTCTATGCATTACACAAACATAAACCATGACCTAAAAATCAGAATGCACCAAAGAACCTCCCATTTTCATGACTTATGCTTCAAGTAATCACAAAAGGGCCAAACTTTGTGAAAATTGCAAAACATCACATAAACCCTAATCCACTTGCTGCATTGCCTCTAATTCATTTCCATGGTTCTCCTTGAAGCATGCTGAGCCAAGCCATTCCTTTGTACCTTGACTGAACTAGCCCATACCTCTCTTACACAAAAAGTTGACTTTATGCAAAATGGCCCATACCAATCAAGCTAGGCCAACAACAACTCTCTGACCTATCCAAGCTTGAGACATGGACAAAATGAGACTCAACACATAACACAACACAACCTGATCTCTCCCACAAGCCATAGTTCCCAAAACTCACCTCTTATGCATTTTGTTTCGAAACGCATCGCACAGGCTTCAAACATCAAAACAAACTTCATAAAACCATTCACCATGTTCCTCTGATCATTTCCCAATCCTCATTTGTCCCTGAAACCACCCCAAGCAGAAATACAATTTCTCACCCCTCCTGAACAGAACTTTATCAATCTCTCAAACCAGCCAAAAGAAATTCCAAACAAGCATTGCAAGCTTCTCAGGAGGTTCATTAGAGGCGTTTTGGACCAAAGAAGCAGCCAGAAAGTTCCAAAGATCAAAGCTCCAGTTCAGGTGAGCTCAAGAACATTTTTTCCAGAAACTTGTTTTTAAGTTTCTAAATGATTCTTTATGCTTCACTGGTCATGTTGATATGTTTTGTTTTGAAAATGGTTGAGAAATGAGTATGTATTTGTGTTCTGAAATTTTTTGACTTAGAACTGTTTTGATTCGATTCTCACTTTTGATGTGTTTTAAATGTCGTTTGTTTGTTGATTCTTGATGTATGATGTATGGGGATCATTTCTGGGCAAAAAAATTGAGTGTTAGAAGCTTAGGGAGAGAGTTAGCAATTTTCAGGGAGGGGTGTGGCCGGAGAAGATGACCGGAGGGAGAGAGTTATCTTTCCACGAATTATTTAAAATAGTAAAAAACATTTAAAAATTCTGAAAATTTTTGTCAAGCATTTCATTATTTTTCAGAACCCAAAAATATTTTTATTTTTATTTTTTGCATTAAAAATAATTTTTAAATCATTTAAATGTTTATTTTTAATTAGTTAATGGGAATTAATTAATTAAAAATGCATTTAGGTATTTAAAAATCACCAAAAAATTCACATTTAATGTTAAAACATTTAGAAACATTATCAAACTCTCAAAACAAATATCTTTTTGGTTCTTGATGCATTTTGACAATTTTCATTGGAATTAAATTCATTTAAAGGCAATATTTTTGTTCAAACTTTGAAAAATCGATTCTGCCTAACCATTGGGGGTTTGATGATGGTTCTTCTTGCATTGCATCCTTCATAGCATGTAGTTTGTAGGGTTAATTTGGTTTGAATTTATATTTCATTTTCAATTTGTTCAGCATTTTTCATTGTGAGGTACCTTGAAACCCTAGCCAACTTGAGAAATTCAAAACTTGCACTAGGTTAAGAGTTAGGTCCCCCCCTTTGGGCAGTGAACTTGTGTAGGGTTAGGGTTCCTTTGATCCCATTTTCAATTTTTTATCATGTCATTTGCTTCTGATTTTGAATTTTGCTTTGTGTGTTGTTCATAAACCCTAATTTGTGCCTTCCTTTGCATCCATTTCTCATATGCTTGCATTCAATGACTTGCCATGACATTTTGTGCCTCCACATGCTTGCATTCAATGACTTGCTTCTGTTTTAAGGCTTTGTGATTAAGCTTATGCCTGCATCCTTCTATTAGGATGGAGTGTATAACTTTAATCCTAAGTGTTAAACCCTTAATGTGTTTAAATCCTCTAATAAATCCACTTAATAATCACTAAGACATCAAGCTTGTAACTTGGGCCTTGCATTAGGGTTCTAATTCTTCCTTAATTGGTTAAGAAGGACTAACCCTAGTGTTAATGGACAAGTCCCCCTCAAGTTGTCTTACAAACCATAAAACTCACTTCTTCATCTCACCATTAACTAAAATCCACTCTAATAAAGGCTTTGTTTTGTCATGAGGTTAATCCCTAATCACGGATTAAGTTGAGGAGCCTTCCTCAGCTTAAATGTTTTCATCTATTATCCTTCTATTAGGATGGTGTAATGAGTCCATTAAATCCTTGATTATGGCTTAAACTCATTACTTAACACTAAACAAAAACAACAAAAACATCTAAATAAATGCAAATAGGCTAATGACCTTAATCCTACATCATGGTGATTAAATGTGAGGTGCTTACTTCACACTTAAGGTATTCTCATTACCCCTAATCAGAGGGAGGATGTGATGAGTTTACCAACCCTTGGTTTAGGCTTAAGCTCATTTTCCTATGACAAACTTTCAAAAGCAATAAAAGATTGAAAGCACACAACAAACAACAATCGTCTCCTTCGGGATTATTTTCTCATCTCATTCACTCACAACCGAGAACTTGCTTCTTCCGTCTAATGCAAGACAGTTTGCACCTGAGCCAGACATGTCATACACTTGAGCATAGACAAGTAAGCAGTTCACAAGTCAATTTATCTCTCAGTCTCTTTGGGTCGAACTACGGTGTTCTGACTTCCTCATTGCACGAGAGGATACGTAGGCATAACTTAACAGTTATCGAACAAAAGTCTCTGTATATTCCCTCCTTCTTCCAGCTTTATTCTTTAGCCTCATTGTCTTGAGCAGTTCACTCCTGTCCTTACACTGACACTTCTCTTATACACTTCACATTTCTTTTACACTGACACTTGCATTCTTTCCAGCTTTGATACACAGATTGCACTGACACTACCCCTTTAAACACAAATCTTCTAAGCGTGGATCCCGTCGAGTACGACGGACAATCTGGGTGCTAATACCTTCCCAGGTTGTAACCAACCCCCTTTCTCAGTCTCTCTGGTTCGCAACCGTCTTATCCATTCTTTTCTCAGGTTTATGCAGCATTACCTTTCCCCCGAGATAAAAATGCCTAGCTGGCGACTCTTGTCTTTCTGAGTTCACCCTTGCGTGTTCTCTTTCTTTTCGCCGACCGTTCGCATCTGAACCCCTCCTGGCCCGGTGTCATTTGGTGGGAGCGACATGTGGGTGCGTGTATAAATTCAAATATTTATCTTATGATTAGTGATCTAAATTAATTTTAAAGCAAATAGGTTATCACTCCCTATATTTACTAACCAAAGCAATAATATTTATAAATAAACGATAAGAACTACGACTATTACAACGTTTTTACAGTTACATTATAATAAAAACAAATTAAATAATAATTATATAATAAAATAAAAAATTAAATAAAAGGTTAGTGATGAAATAATTATAAGAAGAAAAGGTTAGTAATAATATACAAAATATACATATAATTCAATTAAGTATTTTTAGATTTTAAAAAACAATTTTAAAGAATTTTGAGATGAAAATAAAAATAATAAAGATATACAAATTTATTTACAAAATAAACTATGATTAATTATTTAATTGGATATTAGGAAAAATTAATTAATTTTAAGATTTAAATAAAATAATAACTAGGGTTAGGATTAGGGTTAGAAAAAATTAGGGTTTTAATTATATATAAAAAATATTAGGGTTAGAAATTAATCTAAATATAATTAATGAAATTATATACAAAAATATATATATACATATTAATAAATATAAACATAAAAAGTTTGAGAAAATAAATTATTATATTTTGAAAATATGAGATTTTAAGAAAATATTAATCATTTATTTAGAAATTATTTAAATTGAATAAAATTAAAAAATAAGAAAACAAATGTAAATAAATAAAAATAAATGGACAATGTACTAACAAAACAGGACCTGGGATTTGAACCCAGGTCCTTTACCTGGCTGAAGGACTCCCAAAACCAGTTGGGCCACTGCGCGCTTGTGATAGCAATCCACTCCAAGCTGGTTTTGTTGTTATCCTGTAAAACAAAATAAATCAAAGCAAAAAATTTCCTTTGGCCGGTTTCGAACCCAAGCCCTTCATTAGAATATACGCGCACCAAAACCAGCTGAGCTACATGCTCATTGTGACAGATATATGAAACGAATTTGTTTTAAGCCCTGCATCAATTTCAAATATGATTTTCACGCCCAATCAGCTTCATCTTCTTCCTTGAATTCGCAGGTTTTCCTGCGATTTTTCATACGAATTTAGTTGCGATTTTTGTTGCGTGTTAACCCCTGCGAATTCTCAAACATCAAGCAAACAGTGAAATTTTCTTAAATTGATGAATGAAATATTATCCTTGAGGTCCATACAACACAACCATGTCCTCTAAACTCATTTATATGTGATAAATCGTAAAACCCTAAGTGAGGTCAGTAAACCCTAACTATGGCATATTTCGATTCAGTCCATGAAACTCTAATTCAACTGTCCAGAAAGCTTCAGTGCAAAGAAACAAACACAGTTAGACAATCAAAATCAATTAAAAACTATTGAAATCATGGAATCGAAAAAATTCAAATGTGATATGAACATGCGTTCGGTTCATGCAAATAGAGGTGTTCTAGGTGTTGTTTATGATCCAAATATGTTCAATAGACATTATAGAACACATTGCCACCTTTAAATTGCTTTGAAATCTCCTCTAGCTTGAAATCCGAATTGGAGTTTTTGAACAATTTTGTGAAGTTTGAATATGGTGTTGGAGGTTGTGAATTCGTGTCCTTAGCTTGTCTTCATGTTGTATATATATGATACAATGAAATTAGGTCAAAATTTTGCACAAAACTATGGACTTTTGGACTTTGGGAGATTGAGAAAGATATGATCTTAAAATTTGAATATTCTTGATCTAGCCTTGCTATTTTGGTATGATCTTCATTATTTTTGTATCAATCAAGTCTAAATAAGTCTTAAGACTTTCTAGAAACCAAATCAAATCAAATATCCATCATTTTATATTTTATTTTAATTTAAAATGATTTTTAACATAAAAAATCATAATAAATAAAATAAAATGAATAAAATTATGAATAAATAAATTTTATTTCGTGCATGATGTCATGGAAGTGTTTGGATCATAAAAAAGCAAGCCCATTTAGTGAATTATGGTTTTAAGACCCCATTTGCTTCATAAACCTCTCAAAAATTTCTCAACTTTGCAAGGGCACAAATCCTTAAATTTTAATGCTATGAAGGTTTTCTTGGACATTCTAGAAAGCTTAAAGAGTCCTCTAACAAACCTCTTTGGTCTTATGTCCATATCTTTTACCATTCTCAAGTTATGCTCTTTTGAAGTTGTTGACTTTTTGTTGACTTTTAAAAGGACCTATAATGTCTTAGCTCATACCTTCCAAATGAAGCATTTTTGGGCTTGGCTTGTGGGACACAAAGTTGTAGAGAATTCAATTTCCTTCTAAATGAGCTTTGGATGGAAAAAGTTTGATGAAGCATGTGAAAGTTATGGCTGCTCAAAGTTCAGTTGACTTTTCCTGTGAAAACCCTAATTTAGAAACTCCTGATTCTTGATGATCTGAAATCTCCTTGATGAATCATGATCAACCCTTGATCAAATTATGAATTTTACTTCATATACTTGATGTTGACAAAAATCATGAAGTTTGACTTTGGTTTGACCACAGTTGACCTCAGTTTGACTTTTTAACTACTTTGACTGATTTTAACCTATCTGATCATCTGACTGAGCAAATCTTTTGGGAAAGTCTTGAAACTTGACATGGGGATTCTTGAACACATATAGGATGCTATGAAGCTCACTTGAAGTCTTGGAAGTCCATTTAGCCTGATGAAAGTCAAAACCCTAGTTTAAGATGCATTGCTTAGGAGGATGCATTGTCTGAGGGAATTGTCAAACTTTTTGACTAATTGTGAACCCTGTGAACCTTGTGAACCTCATAAGATGTCTTATGAACCTTGTGATCCTCTTGGGACACAAAGTCTTGTCTTGTGGAGGGCAAATTTTGGGGTGCAACAGCTGCCCCTGTTCAATTTTCTGATACCTGAGGGGTTAGATTGGTATATGTGTCATTCGTGACCTGGAAGGTTGAAGGGGATTGAACATAAAAGCCCAAAAATTTGCACTCACCAGTGCGTAAAGTAACACTGATGATTAATTGAATATGCTTGAGTGGGCTTGAAGATGCCACTTGGAAGAACTGGAAATGGGCTTATAGATGCCATGGAAGAACTGGAGATGGGCTTAGAGATGCAATCTAAAATATCAGGATGTAATGATATTTTTATGTTGATACTGGATATCCGTACTAGGTCTTCGTATAGGCCGACTCTGAATCGTTTATGCAACATAGTTTGAATTGTTGAATAGAGCAGTAGAAATGAATCTTCGTGATGATTATCTCTTCTGGAAGTATCTTGGATTAGGTAATGGATCTTTGTATAGATCGTTTGCCTACTCTCCAAGGTCAAAAGAACGTCAGGATTAATTCTTCTGAAAAAAATATCTCGAACTAGGGAATGGATCTTTGTACATACCATTTGCCTATTATTCAAGACCAGATAGATGAAATCTTCTGGAAATATCCTGGATTAGGGAATGGATCTTCTTACAGACCGTTTGCCTACTCTCCGAGGACAAAAAAGTGTCAGGATCAAGTCTCCTGAAAATATCCTGGATTAGGGAATGGATCTTTGTAAAGACCGTTTGCCTACTCTCCGAGGAAATAGATTAAATCTTCTGAAAATATCTTGAACCAGGGAATGGATCTTTGTACAGACCGTTTGCCTGCTATTCAAGACCAGATAGATGAAATATTCTGGAAATATCCTGGATTAGGGAATGGATCTTCTTACAGACCGTTTGCCTAATCTCCGAGGACAAAAAAGTGTCAGGATCAAGTCTCCTGAAAATATCCTGGATTAGGGAATGGATCGTTGTACAGACCGTTTGACTACTCTCCGAGGAAATATATTAAATCTTCTGAAAATATCCTGGATTAGGGAATGGATCTTTTTACAGACCGTTTGCCTACTCTCTGAGGACAAAAAAGTGTCAGGATCAAGTCTCCTGAAAATATCCTGGATTAGGGAATGGATCTTTGTACAGACCGTTTGCCTACTCTCCGAGGAAATAGATTAAATCTTCTGAAAATATATTGAACCAGGGAATGGATCTTTGTACAGACCGTTTGCCTGCTATTCAAGACCAGATAGATGAAATCTTCTGGAAATATCCTGGATTAGGGAATGGATCTTCTTACAGACCGTTTGCCTACTCTCCGAGGACATCTTGAGTAATGTATGGATCATTTCTGACCTGTTGTGAATTGTTGATAGTATTTTATCTGTATATAACCATCCTGCAAGGAAAAGGTTAGTTTATGCAATATGTATGCATGTATGGCATGGTGCATCTAAGTAAATGTATTATGCATTTATGGATATGTTATGTTATGATATAAATGATGTATGTATGAATCATGCAGCCTGAAGCGTCTGAATATCTTTTTATAACAACTGCTGGCTAGGGAAAATAAATCCCGATTCGTTGCTGAAGAATATGAGAAACTCGTTCCCGTCTTGTTTGATAGTATAGTATTTATAACCTCCCGTCTTTGTTCGTCGTACTTCTATTGAAGGAATAAGTTCCTGAGTATCCCGACTGAGGATAAAAGAGATGGACATAAATTCAAGGGGAGATGTAACTTGAAGCATAAATTTGTTGTACTGGGGATTTGTAGTTTTCTTGTGAGGATGAACTGGCGAAGCTTCGTTGAATTCCTACCTTCGTTCGTCCTTAGTAAATACTATTACTGCATTTTCATGCATTTCTGGTAAACATCAATCATATTCAAAAGCATACATACATTCAAACACAACCAATGGACGTTTCGCTTATGTAAATAGGGTAAAAGTAAATCTGGATTCAAAGATTAAATTTTATTTATATCACAAAGTGACCTATACATAGGCAAGTTTGTACAAGGAGACAAAAATCCTAGTAAGAGGAATTCGTCGTAAAATTTTTTTTTACAAAACAAAGGAAATAGCTATGTGGGAAATAATCCTACTGAGTTTCAATTCTACTATTTCCATTATCTTCAAGTATATCATCCTCTAACTCAGCCCCTATCTTGACTTCTTTCCTGTTCTCTTCAGTTCCCAGATTCACAATTTCAATTGGATCTTCATGTGGATGTATAGCTTTCTCTTCTTGTTGCAATAACCTAGCAAGCTCTACAGGTACTTCACAATCTTCCTCCTTTCCATCTTCAGTTTGATAGATCGGATTCTCGAAATTATAATTGGCAATAGTAGAACTATTATCAACAGGATCCAGAGTGGATGAGGATCTGCATTTTAGTGATGTGGGTGTGTGTAAGGACACATAGCTGATAAAAGAAGAATAAAATAAAAGAAAGACAATGAACACAATATTTACGAAAACGAAACGTCCACTGATTTTTATTGAATGAAGTATGCAAATGAAATGACATCCCGAAACAAGCATACCATTGTGCCTCGGGTAAGGCACAAGGTTTAAAAGTTTAATTGTTCAAAAATTACAAACTTAAAAATAAAAACACAGTAATAGTATTTACTCCTGACTAAAGGAGATAGGAATAACGTCTTCATCCTTCCAATTATTGAGCCCATCACCCACAGTAGGAAAGATCCAATCATCCAGATTATATTCTTCATTATAGTCACCCACAACATTGATTTGATCTTTCATGATCCCTTGAATGGTAATACGAATAGCACGAGCACGACGAACAACCTTCTGGGACTCTGCAGTGAAACCCAAACCAAACTTGTCAGACTTATAAGGAATGTCAGGAAGCTGACCCCAAATAGTACAACCACCTTCTTCAACCACAGCTCTGGCATCTTTGAGGGAGGCCATTGTAGGAGGTACTCTGGTAACCACATGAACTCTTTTGACAGCAGGATGAGCTTCAGCAGTAGAAACAACCCAAGGAACTACTTCAAATGTCTAGCACGGAGTCTCAACATATTCACCTTCCACTTCAACATACTTAAATGTATTCACATGACTGATCATATATTCTTCTTCTCCATAAACAGTGACAACTTTTCCCTTTACTGGATATCTCAACTTCTGATGTAGAGTGGAGGTCACAACACCTGCCCCATGAATCCAGGGGCGTCCAAGCAAACACGAATACGCAGGACGAATATCCATTACATAGAAAGTTGAATTGAACACTTGAGAGCCTACTTTAATCGGGAGATCAATTTCTCCATGCACCACCCTCCTTGAACCATCAAAGGCCCTCACCACTATATTACTTGGTCTCAACACAGCATCTTCAGGACTAAGCTTGTTCAAAACCTCTTTGGGGAGTACATTCAGTGAAGAACCATTGCCTATCAACACATGTGACAGGGTAGTGCCCCTACATTCAATAGAGATATGTAAAGCTCTGTTATGATTTCTCTTGGCAGGAGTCAAATCAACATCGAAAAAGCCTAACCCATTATCATAGGTCAGGTGTGCAACACAATTTTCAAACTAATCCACAGAAATCTCATTTGGTACATGAGCAGTCTTCAAGAATTTAATTAAGGCCTTAGCATGAGCCTCAGAACACAGCAACAGAGATAACATGGAAATCTTGGAGGGAGTATGCCCCAATTGGTCAACAATATCATAATCACTCTTGCGAATGATCTTCAACACTTCTTCCATTTGCTTAGAAAGATTCTCAGCAGTTGGTGTCTCAGTTTGCACAGGTTCAATAACAGGACCTTTGCCCCGGGCATCAGTATTTGTCTCAACAGTAGAGGTAGTAGTTGGAGTAATTGTATTCTTGGAGGTAGCCGGAGGAGAGAAAATTCTTCCACTTCTTGTGATCTTACTAGATCCAACAATATTATCAACATCAAGGTTATTATTAGCAACAGGTGTATCAGCTAAGGGTTCCTGTTTAACACCATGGATATAAACATTGGAACCGTAATGCCAAGGTATAGCTTTATCAGAAGTATACGGAATAGGACCAGGAGTGGTAATAATCATAGGAGCCACTCTAGCTTCCGCAACAGTCTTCACAGGGCCTTCAGCAGTAATTTTAATAGGACCTTTATGAGTGATCTTGACAGGGCCCTTGGAGGTAATCCTCACTGGTACTTTATCAACCATATCCACATCTTCAACCTTTGCACCTTGAGTTAGATGTTCAACCATACTTTCCACAGAAGGTGTCCTCTCAAACAATATGGTGTAGTTGTCCATGAGGCGTTGAATACCATCCTTCAACTTCCAGCAGCTATCAGGTTTATAAGCACAATAAAAACAATCTTCATTACAACCTGGAAAGAACCCAACTTGTACCAACTTATTCTTAATAACAGATAATGGAGTAGTCACATCTGCAACTAAGGAAATATATGAAACTTCATCAATGGCATTAACAGTCTTCTCATGATTTGGCATGGGAGCAGTAATCACATTTGGGGTACCAGGAGGATCAAACTCAATTTCTCCAGCATCAATCTTATCTTGAATCTTGTTTTTCAATATCCAGAAATTGTTGGTGTCATGTCCCGGACAATTAGAATGATAGGCACATCGTGCGTTAGGATTGTACCTAGGAGAGGTAACATTAGGATTCTGAGGAGGGTCCTTTAAGGTAATGAGTTCCCCTTTCAACAAGTGTTGCAAGGCTTGGGCCAGTGACATGTTGATCTTGGTGAACTGTCTTCTAGGCTTCTGCTGATTGCCCTGTGGTGGCTCTGGTGTTGCAGGAGTAGGATTGGAGATGTGAACTGCACTCACAGATTGGTGACTCCTATTACGACCAGGTTGACCATAAACAACATTTGACTCCTTCTTCCCACTAGGGGGCTTCTTTGCAGTATTTGATGAAGAGGCACCCACCTGTATCTTGCCACTTCTTATGCCACTTTCCACACGCTCTCCAGTCATGATCAGCTCAATGAAGCTAGATGATGAGCTTCCAATGAGATGACTATAGAAAGGACCATTCAGCGTACTCATAAACATATCCACTAACTCCCTGTCAGTCAGAGGAGGTTGAACTCTACCAGCCAAGTCTCTCCACTTCTGGGCATACTCCTTGAAATTCTCCTTAGCACCCATAGACATGCTTTGGAGTTGCATGCGAGTAGGTGCTAGATCAGAATTGTATTGGTATTGCATATAGAAGGCCTCAGCAAGATCATTCCAATCACGGATGTTGACACTCTCCAATTGATAGTACCATTCCAATTGAGCTCCAGACAAACTCTCTTGGAAGAAATGAATCCATAACTTCTTATCCGCAGTATGGGGTTGAATCCTCCGGACATAGGACCTTAGATGCAACTTGGGGCATGAAACACCATCATATACTACAAAAGCAGGGACCTTGAAACCAATGGGTATAACCACTCCAGATATCAAACTCAGATCTTCAAAATCCAGCCCAGAAGACTTTTGCAATTCCATAGCATTCATTCTATCCACCAGCATCTTGAACTTATCTTCATTAGGATCATGATAGTAATTTTCTTCAGAATTAGAATCCCCCATAGTATTATGGAGACTGCCTCCCTCTTTCTCAGACTCCTCAGACTCATAATCTTCAACCTGTTCCTTGGTCTTGACAGGACCTTTGAATCTTCTTCCAAGATTAATAAGGCCTCCTGATCTTCTAGCCTTCTTAGTCTTCTTAGCCAGCAGTGTCTTCAATTCATCCTTTCCCTTGGACAAGTTCAGGATCAGCTCTTGGAATTGTGCATTCTGTGCCTGGAGATCTTTGACAGTCTGTTCAAGAGCCATTTCTGCTGAAATAAACAGCGAGAAGATAAGATACCTGTACATAAGAAACCTGTGATGCAATGATATGGTGTATAAATGCATATGCAATGTTTTCAAGGACCACAGGATTTAAATTTGTTTAAATAACCAAAAAGGTAAACTTTATTAGTAATAAATTTGTTTGCCCCTTGGGCTTACAATAAAAATAAAAATGAAATGAATACAAAAGATGGGGTTTTAAGTCTCCCATGGACGTTTCCTCTTTGTGTTGAGGTATGAGTTGAGATTCTGCTCCTCGTGAAGTTGCTTTGTTAGCTCCAGGATTCTTTCTTGACTTGCTTTGTAATGAGTCTCAAAAGTATCCCTTTGCTCCTTCAACTGGATCCAGGACCTCTGTAGTTCTTCCAAGTCAGTGGGCATGTCTGGGTGAAGGATGGTATAAGAGGTATCTCCTTCGGCAACAGGCTCCATAGTAACTGGCAGGATGGTAGGATATGGCATCATAAGAGTCTGAGCACAAGATCGCACCCATCTGAGATAAGCTTCCATAGGAATAGTGTACTTGGGCTCCAGAGTCTTGCTGTCAACCTTGTTCACTTTCCCCCATGCTCGTATAAACCTTTGACGGTAACCTTGCAGATCGTTGTCGTAGTCGAACACAATACCCTGAATCAACATGTAATGAGGACCATCACTCCGAGCGTAACCAAACTGACGTAAAGCTAAGGAAGGGTTGTATGTGATGCCCCCTCTTATGCCAAGGAGTGGCACATTAGGAAACTCCCCACACCAGTCAATGATAGTAACATTCTCCATGGATCGAGAGCACCAATGAATATCTGAATGAGAGAGTGACATAATCCTCTTGGACCACCTGAACCCTTGTTCATTCTTCATCATTGATCGAGGAAGGTGAGAAATAAACCACCTAGATAGCAAAGGTATGCAGCACATCAGAGTTCCTCGTGCCTTTGTAGTACGGGTATGAAGAGAGTGTAAGATGTCCCCAAGTAATGTGGGCACTGGATTGTGAGTCAGAAATATGTTGATGGCATGTACGTCTATGAACTGGTATGGATTGGGGAACAATACTAAGCCATAAATCAACAAGGCTAAGATCTCCTCAAAAGCATCATAGCTCATAGCCTTCAAGAACACTTGAGCCTTCTCTATCAACACCTTAGCAAGAATACCCTTAACTCCACTCCTCATTTCTAGGACAATGTCTGATTTCTTCAAATGTAGAGCTGCAGCAATGACTTCAGGTTTAGGCTCTTCTTCTAAGCCTGTGAAAGGTTTCTGATCAAGGACAGGTATACCCAAAAGTTTGGAGAACTCTTCCATTGTAGGAACCAGCTGATAATCGGGGAATGTAAAGCAATGATGTTTAGGATCAAAGAACTGAAACAGAACACTCATCATGTCTTCATTGAACCCTGAAGTGACTAGATCCAGTAGGTGACCATGTCTCTTGATGAACTGGGAGTTTTCAGAAACTTGAGAGACCAATTCCTTAAGCTTAGGAGGTATTCCTACAAAGTTGATCCGGATAGTGTTCCTACGAGCAGAAGCCATGACCTGCAACAAAGAACAAAGATAAATCCTTTGGTCCTTGAAATGGTTAGTGAAAATGCTATGCTTATGATGCATGATGATGCTATGATGTTATGCTCAATCACAAACATGTGGCACACCCAAACAAGTAACACAATAGCCCTAGGTTTGAAGGCTTGCATGAGGTTCAAAGGTAAGTACCCTCCCCTGAAGTTTAGTTGGTTCATCCTGTCCTATAAAGTAACCAGGTTCTAAGGGATCTCAATATCATTGATCCTTCACAAGGGTGGTTGTTCAGTAGGCAACTTACTTGCCAACCAAAACCCTCCAAGTTTAGGATCTCAATGAGTGTAGTATCGAGTATCAACCAACTTCAGTCTTCACCAAAGCCAGTTATCTCACTACTTTTCTAAAGGCCAAGATGGGATGACTAAGGTTCTAAAAGTTAGTTAGTGTATTGACAATATATGGCAGCCTCATATTATCCTCAACTTGACTTAAGGAACATAAGCACTAACCAAGAAGTCACACTAACTATGGCCACCAGATCAACCATATCGGTATACGCCGTACAGTTTCCTTGGTCTATTGCCATTTACCTAAGGTACACTAGATCCGGGTTAGGATCTTTCACACATAAGAGCACCCCAACAGATAAGTATAAAGCAAACAAGGCAAACAAGTTTAAAGTGATCTAATTCCTAAGGGTACCCCTCTTTTATTGAATTCCCCAGCAGAGTCGCCAGTTCTGTAACACGGTGGGGGAACTGACTTTAGTTAAATGTTGCGGATAGCAAGAGTCGCCACCGACTTTTATTTTATCCAAAGGAAAGGGCATAAAAGAACAGGAAAGACCTTAAAAGATTTTTGGGTTCGGGGGGTAGGTTATGTAAAGGGAAGGTGTTAGCACCCTTTACATCCATGGTTATCCATGGGCTCTTAGTTACTTAGCTCACTTTAAACTGTTTTGAGAAGTGTAGTGTGTGATTAAAAAATTTCTTAAGTACTGTATAATGATCCTTGTATGGATATATATAAATACTTTGTTTTGAAAATTGTTTGAAAATGTGAAGTGTAATGAAGTAATTTGATGTAAAGTGAGCAAGTACTTAAGAGGAACCTACCCTAAATTGAATCTTTTCTGTTCTTAAATGTTCTTTCAATGGTAAGACTATCCCTATTATTAAGTAATAGGTAGTCATTACCTTGGATGTTATAAGGGACATGTGAAGGGTCATCTGTGTTTAGGCAACTGTAAGGTGTCTTAGCAATACGAAGGGACTTATCATCTTTTATTCGAAAGGGACAATATCATTTACGAAGGCAACGTCGAAGGGACTTGATCTTATAATCTTTAAAGGGACTAGATGATTTGTTCATGAGAAGGGACCTTGCTTTAGGACATCTTACTTGACCTTTTGATTTAGGCAACATGAGGGATAGCCTTAGGAAGTGAGATGGCGATCAAAGATCGACTTACGTGTGTGCGTGTATAAATTCAAATATTTATCTTATGATTAGTGATCTAAATTAATTTTAAAGCAAATAGGTTATCACTCCCTATATTTACTAACCAAAGCAATAATATTTATAAATAAACGATAAGAACTACGACTATTACAACGCTTTTACAGTTACATTATAATAAAAACAAATTAAATAATAATTATATAATAAAATAAACAATTAAATAAAAGGTTAGTGATGAAATAATTATAAGAAGAAAAGGTTAGTAATAATATACAAAATATACATATAATTCAATTAAGTCTTTTTAGATTTTAATAAACAATTTTAAAGAATTTTGAGATGAAAATAAAAATAATAAAGCTATACTAATTTATTTACAAAATAAACTATGATTAATTATTTAATTGGATATTAGGAAAATTTAATTAATTTTAAGATTTAAATAAAATAAGAACTAGGGTTAGGATTAGGGTTAGAGAAAATTAGGGTTTTAATTATATATAAAAAATATTAGGGTTAGAAATTAATCTAAATATAATTAATGAAATTATATACAAAAATATATATATACATATTAATAAATATAAACATAAAAAGTTTGAGAAAATAAATTATTATATTTTGAAAATACGAGATTTTAAGAAAATATTAATCATTTATTTAGAAATTATTTAAATTGAATAAAATTAAAAAATAAGAAAACAAATGTAAATAAATAAAAATAAATGGACAATGTACTAAAAAAACAGGACCTGGGATTTGAACCCAGGTCCTTTACCTGGCTGAAGGACTCCCAAAACCAGCTGGGCCACTGCACGCTTGTGATAGCAATCCATTCCATGTTGGTTTTGTTGTTATCCTGTAAAACAAAATAAATCAAAGCAAAAAATTTCCTTTGGCCGGTTTCGAACCCAAGCCCTTCATTAGAATATACGCGCACCAAAACCAGCTGAGCTACATGCTCATTGTGACAGATATATGAAACAAATTTGTTTTAAGCCCTGCATCACTTTCAAATATGATTTTCGCACCCAATTAGCTTCATCTTCTTCCTTGAATTCGCAGGTTTTCCTGCGATTTTTCATACGAATTTTGTTGCGATTTTTGTTGCGTGTTAACCCCTGCGAATTCTCAAACATCAAGCAAACAGTGAAATTTTCTTAAACTGATGAATGAAATATGATCCTTGAGGTCCATATAACACAACCATGTCCTCTAAACTCATTTATATGTGATAAATCGTAAAACCCTAAGTGAGGTCAGTAAACCCTAACTATGGCATATTTCGATTCAGTCCATGAAACTCTAATTCAACTGTCCAGAAAGCTTCAGTGCAAAGAAACAAACACAGTTAGACAATCAAAATCAATTAAAAACTATTGAAATCATGGAATCGAAAAAAATTCAAATGTGATATGAACATGCGTTCGGTTCATGCAAATGGAGGTGTTCTAGGTGTTGTTTATGATCCAAATATGTTCAATAGACATTATAGAGCACATTGCCACCTTTAAATTGCTTTGGAATCTCCTCTAGCTTGAAATCCGAATTGGAGTTTTTGAACAATTTTGTGAAGTTTGAATATGGTGTTGGAGGCTGTGAATTCGTGTCCTTAGCTTGTCTTCATGTTGTATATATATGATACAATGAAATTAGGTCAAAATTTTGCACAAAACTATGGACTTTTGGACTTTGGGAGATTGAGAAAGATATGATCTTAAAATTTGAATATTCTTGATCTAGCCTTGCTATTTTGGTATGATCTTCATTATTTTTGTATCAATCAAGTCTAAATAAGTCTTAAGACTTTCTAGAAACCAAATTAAATCAAATATCCATCATTTTATATTTTATTTTAATTTAAAATGATTTTTAACATAAAAAATCGAAATAAATAAAATAAAATGAATAAAATTATGAATAAATAAATTTTATTTCGTGCATGATGTCATGGAAGTGTTTGGATCATAAAAAAGCAAGCCCATTTGGTGAATTATGGTTTTAAGACCCCATTTGCTTCATAAACCTCTCCAAAATTTCCCAACTTTGCAAGGGCACAAATCCTTCAATTTTAATGCTATAAAGGTGTTCTCGGACATTTTGGAAAGCTTAAAGAGTCCTCTAACCAACCTCTTTGGTCTCATGTCCATATCTTTTACTATTCCCAAGTTATGCTCTTTTGAAGTTGTTGACTTTTTGTTGACTTTTAAAAGGACCTATAATGTCTTAGCTCATACCTTCCAAATGAAGCATTTTTGGGCTTGGCTTGTGAGACACAAAGTTGTAGAGAATTCAATTTCCTTCAAAATAAGCTTTGGATGGAAAAATTTTGATGAAGCATGTGAAAGTTATGGCTGGTCAAAGTTCAGTTGACTTTTCCTATGAAAACCCTAATTTAGAAACTCCTGATTCTTGATGATCTGAAATCTCCTTGATGAATCATGATCAACCCTTGATCAAATGATGAATTTTACTTCATATACTTGATGTTGACAAAAATCATGAAGTTTGACTTTGGTTTGACCACAGTTGACCTCAGTTTGAGTTTTTAACTACTTTGACTGATTTTAACCTATCTGATCATCTGACTGAGCAAATCTTTTGGGAATGTCTTGAAACTTGACATGGGGATTCTTGAACACATATAGGATGCTATGAAGCTCACTTGAAGTCTTGGAAGTCCATTTAGCCTGATGAAAGTCAAAACCCTAGTTTAAGATGCATTGCTTAGGAGGATGCATTGTCTGAGGGAATTGTCAAACTTTCTGACTAATTGTGAACCTTGTGAACCTCATAAGATGTCTTATGAACCTTGTGAGCCTCTTGGGACACAAAGTTTTGTCTTGTGGAGGGCAAATTTTGGGGTGCAACAGAAGGAAATCGTGTTTTTGGTATGGTGGCTTTTAGGGCAAACTGAAGGGTGGGAAATGATCAGTGAGGGAAGCTGAGATGAATGGTGGAAGAAATTTGATGTTTTGTGGAGTATGCTGAGAGTTTCGAATGAAAATGCAAAGTGGGAGGTTTTTGTGTATGCTGACTTGTGGGAGAGCTCAGGCTATGTTCTTGTTATGTTTGGCTTGTATTTGATTAGTATAAACAAAGGTGATTGGTCAGAAAGTTGGTAATGGCATAGTGTGATTGGTATGGCTTGTTTTGCAAAAAGTCGTGGTTATGTGTCCTTTGAGATATGGGCAAGTTTAGGCCAAGGACAAGGGCAGGTCGTGCGCAGCATGATTCATGGACAACCATGGAAATCAGTTTGAGGCAAATTGGCAAGTTTGTGGGAAGTTGTGGGGGGTTTTGCAATTTTTGCAAAGTTTGGCCCTTTCTTGATTTCTTCATGTACAAGTCATGAAATGGAATGATTCAAAGCACAAATCTGATCCTTAGAGGTCATATGAACATGTTGTGAAGTATTTGTGCATATTTGAAGCCTTTAGAATGCCTTATCATGCCATTTTGCAAAATGCCTCTTTGGTGCAAAAGTGATTTTTATGTGATTTTTTCCAACTTTGGAAAGCCATAACTTGAGTTCCAAAATGAATTAAATCTTGTTCTTGTACTTTTTGAAAAGGGAATGATCCAATCTACAACTTTCATGACCAAGAATTTTTCATTTGAAGCATTTTTGGTTAAGAAAGAGGAGGTTGAAAAACTTTCCCAAAATGGAAAGTTTACATTACAAGTCATTTCCATATTTGGCAACTTTTGGTTTAGCCCACTTTTCTTCAAATTTGTGAACTTCTAAACACTTCAATGAACAAATAAAGACCATATAACTTCAATTTGATGAAAAATCCACTTTGGTTCCATGTTGGGGGGCCTCAGATTCCCTAATTTGGCTCTGACTTGCTCAAGAAGCTACCCAGTGATCAGATGACTTCCAAAATGATTTTTTCCATCAAACTTGGTATGCATGATCTTTATATCATATTGAGACCAATAGAAACAAGAATGACCAAAAAATTTGAAGTTATGGCCTCTGAAACCAAAACCCTAATTTTAGGTCATCTATGCAGTTAAATCCTGGCTCTGCTTCCATGCCTTGCCAGTTCTTGTGATTCTTTGGCTTCCTTGATCTTTGGAAGATATAATATGATGTTTGAACATACATAGACCCTCTTGAGATGATTGAAGACCTTTGGAGTGGCTCAGATAGCTCATGGATTGCTCAAATCACAAACCCTAGATGCAGATGACTTTGAACCAATGCAGTGAAGCAGGAATGATATGATATGATTGAACTTGTGCAAATGAAAAGATCACAAGCCATGGTGTGAACTTAGTGAGGGAAAATTTGGGGTGTTTACAGTGTTCCCGGGTTGTGAGGCCCATTGTGAAGCTTGCAAGACTTCTATCAATGGTTGTGCAGATTTGAAGACCGGTATCAACAATCTTATCAAGGAGGGCACCTTACAGATCACTTCAACAGCTCAAACTCCTACAACATCAATAACCATTCCTCCTACAACACCAACACACATCATTCCATCAGATATCACTCTTACAACTTCAACAACAATCATTCCAACGGACTCTTCATCAACATCAGCAATCATCCCTTCTACAACATCAACAGATAACAGTTCAACACATCCTTCTACAACAACAACACCCACTAATGAAGACATTTCCACAGTGACTATTTACTATGATCCTACAACAATCCCCATTCCAGATTCTTTCAACAATCAACATCTCCATCAGCAACCTTCATCACCAGCACCATCTTCGGTCAGACCTCCTGTCACAATTTATTATGAACCTCAGTCTATCTTAGTTCCTTCTTACGCAGCAATCAGTCCGGTTACAATCACGGTACCATGACCAGTTCCATATGATAGCAGCAGTGTCGTGCCTTGGCACTATGGCTCAGATTTATATTGCAACGGAAAGAAAGTCACTCTTGACACTTCTACACCACAGATTGACAATGTGGGGGGAGGCGGAGGCTTCACTCGAAGCGGACTTCTCTTTGCCTCACAATTCAAAATAACCAATGCTGAAGCAGAAGCTGCTGCCAAGGCTAAGGGAAAAAGTGTGGTGCCTGAAGAACCTATTTCCAAGGAAGCTCAAAAGACATCCTTTGAGCAGGATGTAGACGAATTCATGAGAATAATTAAAAAGAGTGACTATAAGGTTGTGGACTAGCTCCATCAGACCCCCTCCAAAATCTCTATTCTATCACTGTTGGTGTGTTCCGAAGCTCATAGGAATGCACTTCTCAAAGTCCTGCACGCAGCTTACGTGCCATAAGAGATTACAGTTAATTAGCTAGAAACAGTGGTTTCAAATGTCAATACTAGCAATGGGCTGGGGTTCACCGATGCTGATCTAACTACGGAGGGCCGCAACCATAATAAGGCTCTACACATTACCTTGGAGTGTAAAGGAGCTGTTCTCTCTCACGTCTTGGTTGACACTGGGTCCTCACTCAATGTTCTTCTGAAGAAAGCTTTGGTCAAGATGGAATACGATGGTCTCGCACTGTGTCCAAGTAACCTGGTAGTAAGAGCCTTTGACGGTTCTAAAAGATCGGTTCTTAGAGAAATTGAGTTGCCTGTGGTGATTGGCCCACAGATCTTCAAAATTGTCTTCCACGTGATGGACATTCAGCCTTTATATAGCTGTTTGTTGGGTCGGCCATGGATTCATGTCGCTAGCACTGTAACGTCGACCCTTCACCAGAAGTTGAAATACGAATGGGAAGGTCAAATCATCACAATCTGTGGGGACAAGGATATCTTCGTCAGTCATCTAGCTACTTACAAGTATATTGAGATGGACGGAGAGATTCATGAAACAATGAGCCAAGGGTTTGAGGCCCTTAATGTTAATGAAGCAACAACTGAAGTGTCTGGTACTTCATTCTCCTCTTATAAGCAAGCTCGGAAGGTTGTTGAATACGGGAATGCCCAGGGTTGGAGCAAGCTGCTGCAAGTTCAGATCAAGGAAGACGAGTTCGGGTTGGGTTACAAACCATCCCGACAGGTCCAAGAGGAGGCTGCTGAAGCTCCCAAATTTGTCAGTGGGGGTATGCTAACCCCATATGCAATCAACAATGTGGAAGACGAGGCGGAAAGTGACTTCAACCTGGAGAGCTGGATTCGTCCAAAAGTCCCAGGCCAGCAAGTCCTTAACTGGTCTTCCTAAGAAATGATAAGGATTACTTCTGCAGAGTAATTATTATTTCCTATTTAAGCGTGCATCAAGTCCTACATCTTGCCCAAGGTGTCAGGACTCATTTTGTAATAGGGCCATATTTGTATTTTGTGTAAATGAATGATTAATGAACAAATGGACATCTTTTGCAAACGATCTTCTTTTTCGCTCACTGTTTTTCATTTTTGTTATTTTCGCACAAAGCAATAAATGGAAATGTTTTTCAATAATAACCCCATTCACATTTTTTTCTAAAACAAGATTAAAATCAATCACTAAAATGAACAAATCTCAACCCTTGCAGAGATAATCCTCCAGATTGCACCGACAACAACACTGCTATGACCTTGTATGACTTCGACAATCCAATTAATCAAGCAGATGAAGGGGTTGATGAAGACTATGAATTGCCTGAAGAGTAGGCCAGGTTGTTGAGACAAGAGGAAAAAGTGATTGCTCCTCATCAGGAAGAGGTTGAAACTGTCAATCTTGGTACCGAGGAAGAAGTGAAGGAAGTGAAGATCGGGGCCAGTCTGCAAGCTCCGGTAAAAGAACAGCTCATCAGTATGCTTCGGGAATATGTCGACGTCTTTGCTTGGTCCTATCAGGATATGCCAGGTCTAGATACGAATATTGTCATGCACAAATTACCATTGAAAGAAGATTGTCCTCCAGTCAAACAAAAGCTACGCCGTACTCGCCCAGATATGGCCATGAAGATTAAAGAGGAAGTACAAAAGCAGTGGGATGCCGGTTTTCTCTCTCTAACTAGTTACCCGCCGTGGGTTTCTAATATTGTACCCATACCTAAGAAGGATGGCAAGGTGCGTATGTGTGTGGATTACCAGGATATTAATAGAGCAAGCCCGAAGGATGATTTCCCATTACCTCACATTGATGTATTGGTAGACAACACGGCTCAGTTCTCGGTATTTTCTTTCATGGATGGATTTTCTGGATACAACTAAATTAAGATGTCACCTGAAAAAAAAGGAGAAGACAACTTTCATCACACCCTGGGGCACGTTCTGCTATAAGGTAATTCCGTTTGGTCTGAAGAACGCCGGTGCAACATACCAACGGGCTATGGTAACATTATTCCACGATATGATCCATAAGGAAATCGAATGCTATATGGATGACATGTTTGCCAAGTCCCTTACAGAAGAAGATCATCTGGTGAATCTGCTGAAATTGTTTAAGCGTCTGAGGAAATATCAGTTGAAGTTGAACCCCAACAAGTGTACATTCGGGGTACGTTCCGGTAAACTACTGGGTTTTATTGTAAGTGAAAAAGGAATTGAGGTTGATCCCGATAAAGTTAAAGCAATTCAGGAAATGCCTACACCTAAGACTGAGAAATAAGTTCGAGGGTTCCTAGGTAGATTGAACTACATTTCAAGGTTCATATCTCATCTCACTGCAACCTGTGAACCCTTGTTCAAGCTGTTAAGAAAAGAGCAAACAGTCAGGTGGAATGATGATTGTCAAAGAGCTTTTGACAAAATCAAATAATATCTGCAAGAACCTCCAATTCTCATGCCTCAAGTCGAAGGAATACCTCTAATCATGTATCTGACAGTATTAGAAGAGTCAATGGGGTGTGTGTTGGGCCAACATGACGAGTCTGGCCAAAAAGAGTATGCAATATACTACCTAAGAAAAAAGTTTACCGACTGTGAACAACGTTATTCACTACTCGAGAAAACTTGTTGTGCTTTAGCGTGGGCTGCTCGCCGACTAAGACAATATATGTTAACTCATACTACCTTATTGATCTCAAAGATGGACCCAGTCAAGTACATATTTGAGAAGCCAACACTTACCGGAAGGGTTGCAAGATGGCAAATGATTCTAATAGAATATGACATTCAGTACAGCTCTCAGAAAGCCATCAAAGGTAGTGTATTGTCTGACTATCTGGCTGAGCAACCCATTGATGATTACCAGCCTATGAGATTTGACTTCCCTGATAAAGACATCATGTACTTAAAAGCAAAAGATTGTGAAGAGCCTATTCACACTGAAGGACCTGATCCAGAAGGAGCATGGACTATGATGTTCGATGGGGCAGTTAATTGCAACAGTTGTGGAGTTGGTGCGGTGCTTATCACACCTAAAGGAGTTCATATGCCTTTCTCGGCAAAACTCACCTTTGCCTGCACTAACAATGAAGCAAACTATGAAGCTTGTATCATGGGTCTTGAGGAAGCCATTGACCTCAGGATCAAAACCTTGAGTGTATTCGGAGATTCAGCTTTGGTAATCAACCAGACCAACGACAAGTGGTACCCTCATCAGGAGCATCTGATTCCCTACCGTGACTATACGAGGATATTGTTGACCTTCTTCACAACAGTTAAGCTTGAATACATCCCTCGAGACGAGAATCAGTTTGCAGACACTTTAGCTACCATTTCATCCATGATCAAAGTACAAGCTGCTAATTATGTACTTCAGATTTTGGTATCCAGACTGGACAGACCGACATATGTACTCTTTGTGGACACTGTCACTGATAACAAGCCTTGGTACCATGACATCAAATGCTTCTTGGAAAATCAGACATACCCACCTGGGGCATCGTTAAATGATAAGAAGACATTAAGAAGGCTAGCCGACAGTTTCTTCCTCAATATTGATGGTTCTTTGTACAAGCGAAACTTTGACATGGTCTTTCTCAGATGTGCTGACAAGAAGGAAGCAGACCTCCTGATGCACGAAGTACATGAAGGTTATTTCGGTACCCATGCTGGAGGACATACAATGGCAAATAAGTTGTTAAGATCGGGTTACTACTGGATCACAATGGATGCAGACTGTTGTGCTTATACCAGAAAATGCCACAAATGCGAAATCTACGCAGATAAAGTGCATGTGCCTCCAAATCCTTTGAATGTAATGTCTTCACCTTGGTCCTTTGCCATGTGAGGCATTGATATGATTGGAAAGATTGAACCGACTGCTTCAAATGGTCACATATTCATCCTGGTAGTCATTGATTACTTCACCAAATGGGTTGAAGCAGCTTCATATGCAAACGTCACCAGACAAGTGGTAGCTAGATTTCTGAAAAGAGATATCATCTGTCGATATGGAGTTCCCGAGCGAATCATTACTGATAATGGTTCCAATTTGAACAACAAGATGATGGTAGAACTTTGTCGGGACTTCAAAATTCAACATCACAATTCTTCTCCTTACATAACAAAGATGAATGGTGTTGTTGAGGCCGCTAACAAGAATATCAAGAAGATTGTGCAGAAGATGGTAGTCACCTACAAAGACTGGCATGAGATGCTACCATTTGCCTTGCATGGGTACCGAACCTCTATTAGAACATCTATCGGGGCAACACCGTATCAGCTTGTGTATGGTATGGAAGCGGTCCTACCCGTTGAAGTTGAATTTCCCTCCTTACGGGTAATAATGGATGTGAAACTGGATGAAGAGAAAAGATTAGCCGCCATTTGTCATGGGCAGTTATATCAGAAGCGAATGAAGAAAGCCTTCGATCAGAAAGTCAGATCTCGGGAATACCAAGTGGGAGAGCTTGGTTTGAAAAGAATTCACCCTCCTCATACAAACCACATGGGCAAGTGGACACCAAACTATGAAGGTCCCTACGTGATAACTAAAGTCTTCTCGGGTGGGGCACTGATGCTCGCAACTATGGATGGTGAAGACTTCCCGTCTCCTGTGAATTCAGATGTAGTTAAAAAATACTTCGCATGAAATGACCCGCTGGACATAAAAACAGAATGTGAGTCCAGGAAAAAACAGGGCATCCCAGCGAGTCAAAAACAGAATAAAAGACTCGGGCAAAAATAAGGGAAAAATTAAGAAAAATGTACACCCGCTGAGTTGAAAAGCCACATCGGACAACTCAGGCAAAAATGGGTATCTCGGTGGATTGAAAACCCGAAAGGGAGATCCACACAAAATCAGGGAATAAGAGAACAACTACATTCTGAATTCGTCTGTATCACTCATGGCAAGCTCCAAAAGGACAAAGCGTCAGTCAAAATCAACCTTGTTCAGAAAGCAAGATAAGAAGAACGTCAAGGTCATACAGGTCATAGCAAAGGAAGCTCACTGGAGTGTCATCTTCAACATTGCCAACACTTTTACTTTCTCAATTTACAGCAATCTCCTCCTTTCAGGGGATTCGCTTCTTTGATTGTACTTGCCTATTCAGGGCACACAAATCAATAAAATCAGAAGTTTTAGTCCCACTTTGTTCTGTACATTTTTGTTTCGTTTGCAAAATGTCCAATGTTCATAATACAACACTTGCACAAAACATATTAGCCATTTTAATAAATGCTTGCAGGAAATATGTTGCTCTCAGGAAAATCTAACTCCTATGACGAAATCCGGTTAGGGATATCTTGGGACACTTGTGCGTTTTCCTTTGTCTTAACAGGTTGCGGGTACTCAAGACAGATAATCTTTCGCAACATGGGGCATATTGAGCATTAAATCCCCAACATACTACTTCCCAAAAGTTATCTCCTCCCCAAGCGGAACCTCCCGAGCAATGACTGACAACTCTTCCACAGCAAAGTGGTCAAAGAACTTTCTATTCCCCATCAGGAATGCCAGATTTCCCTCATCCTCAGCAGAATCGGTGGATTTGATTCCCCACAGAGTTGCCTCCCCCAGTAGAGCAATGCCTGAAACACATCCCCAGTGGAGTTGCTCAAACTTCCTCCTCCCCAGCTGAGTTCTCCCTCCGGATAGATCAATCAATGACCTCTATCCCCAAGCTGAGTTCTCCCTCCGGATAGATCAATCAACGACCTCCTCCCCAAGTTGAGTTCCCCCTCCAGACGGATCGCCCATAGATCTTTCTCCCCGTAGGATCCGAATCTCGGATCAGGTTTCTCATTTGCATAATCATAACATTCACATCCTTTTTCACCAAAATAAGCGTAGCATTCCGTCTAATACGGAGCATTATGGCAAAAATCAAACATTTGCATGATCATGAGCCAGGTTCGAGCCAGTCACCTGCAAATACCATTATCACTTCACCAACAATATACAAAACTCATATCCTCTGCAAATAAAAGCTGAAGCATCCCCGTTGCACTCTCGAAACACAAAGGCCTGTTCATATTTATACATGCTCTTTCTCGACACTCGTCCGTGTCATCTTTCCCCAGTAAGGTCGCCATAAAACCTTCAGAGTTCTCAAACTCTTGATCGTACTTGTACATTTCTTTGTTGACGCTCATCCGTGTCATAATTCCCCCAGCAAGTCAAACACCCGTCCGTGTATTGCACATACTTCACTGGCAGATCATACTTGAACATACCTATACAGAAGTCTTCGATACTCGTCTGTATCTTGTATATATCACTCCCCCGGAAGGTTAAACACTCGTCCGTGTTCCTTGCTTAACCGATTGATACTCGTCCGTATCATCATCCTTAAACACGTTTCAGCGTTTACTTCTATTGATACTCGTCCGTATCGTGGTCCTAAGGATACTCGTCCGCATCTTTAATCTATACACACCGTCAAACACTTATAACTTTTATTTTCAAAGTGTAAGCACTCGTCCGTGTTTACCATTCCTAGTAAGGCGCTAACAAAACAACTTTTCTATCTGGCTTTCGTCCTATGTCGTGATATTTTCGGCAGCCGTCCCCTGCCAAGTGATCGTCCTTCACCTTTGGATGACCGTCCCTCATTCTTTCACCAGTGGAATCCCCATTATTGGAACCTTCTATCCGACATTCTTTCTATGTCGTGATAAAGATCAGCCGTCCCCTGCTAGGTGATCGTCCTTCACCATTTGATGACTGTCCCTCGTCATTTATCTGATGGCCATCCCCATTAATGATCTTGTTATCCGACATTCGTCCTATGTCGAGATAATCCCCAAGAGCATGCGTACCTGTCATACCCCAAATTTGTCCTACCCGCACCTTTTACTTTACTGTCTCATCATTTATTTCAAAAAAATCAAAAAAAAAATATGTATCATTTTACTTTTCTGTCTGATATTAGAAAATCCAAAAATATGTCATTTATTTTCAAAACTAGGAAATCAATTTTCACTTTGTTAGTTCGAACTCACTAGCTCATTTACCGTTTTTATATGTATAAAGATATGAAAAAAATTATTACCAAAAGTCAAGAAAAAAGCATTCAAAAAAAAATTTTAATTTCTCTTATCATTAGAATTCACTTTTTGTTATCTATTTAATTATTATCCAAAAAATATACATACAAAAAAGTCTCTTTTATTTTTATTAGAATTTCTTAGTTTTCTATTATTATTACTTTATTATTATTGTTGTTATTATTATCATCATTAATCATTTTTTATTTTATTTTATTATTTCTATTATTAGTACTTATATTATTGTTAGCATGTTTCATCTTCTTTTATTATTATTATTACTATCATTATAATTTTTTCATTTACTAAACAAAATTTTCTCTGTCATTAACCTTTTGTTTTATTTGCTCATTTTTTTTTATTATTTCTACTATTATTATTATTATTATTATTATTATTATATTTTTATTATTATTATTATTATTATTATTATTATTATTATAATTGTTATTATTTTTCTATTCTTACTTCTATTGTTACTATTATTATATTTGTTATTAAATTTTACTAAGTTTTATTTTTTTTTCCTGATACACATCAAAGTGGCCTCACCACTCTATCTTTTTCCTTCTTTCTTCTCACAAACCAAAACGAAATTTTCTCACAACAGTCTGTCAATATTCAATCCACAGCCAGCCCACTTTTTTCCACTACCTCCACTCACTAACAAACACAAATTTCTTCCATTCACAACACCAATTCCACTACCTGCAACAAACAACTTTGTATAACAATTTTCCAGCTTGCAAAATAACAGATTTTATTTTCCTTCAATCCTTATCCAAATTTATTTTTTCCTTTTCTTCCAATTTCACCCTTTACATTCACTATAAAGCAACCCCTTTATTCATTGTTATATCAAGCTTGGAGAGCCATATCACTACCCTGCAAAAAAATCAATCCAAGTTTCAAAAACAACCAAAACAAAACCAGAAAAATACAAGCCATAATCCATTTCTCATCAAAATTACATAACCTTCGTTCTTTCTCTGCAAAATGCAAAAAAAACTCAGCCAAGCTTCACCTCTCAAAACCAAGAAAAAATCCAAAAAAAAAACTCAATAAACATCATTAACTTCAATCTTCATACAATTCATAAAACCAGAAAAGTCACTCACCCTTTTTCATCATTTCAAATCACAAACCAACACCACAAACAAGCCTTCAAAAAGAGAACCGAAAACCCGAAACACAACTCGTCACCCTCATCTGGAAAATCGCGAACCAACAACAAAAACACAGCAAACCAAATAATACAAAATCATAAACCCAGACGCACCGAACCGTCTCATAAAACTTCCTCAAATCTCATTCATCGTTACCACTTGATTCCATTAAACCGATACAAACACCGCCATAATCCGAATCTGCAGAAGCCAATTTAAACAACACAACTCCGTAAACCACGCCTCAACACCTTCAAGCCACCGTCCATAAGCCACGAATCCCTTAACCTGCAAACACTTTCATCTTCCTTCCCCTACACAACCCTCAAATAGACTTTTTACACCTTCATGGTTCACCACCTTCTAAAATCCAGAAAACCCAAAAAAACTCAGAGAAGCGTAATCGAAACCAAACCAAAATAGTGAATCCGAAAACGAACCAATCTGAATCAAAAAATCTCCATGAACAACTGTGAAAGCTGCCACCGTCTGAAGCCAAAGCTTGAACCGCCCAAATCCGGACAGTAAGAAATCAAAGCGTGAGTTCGTGAGCGAATCCGAACACAAACCGACGGCTACGCGAGAGAGAAGGCGAGATTCCGAGCCAAGAGAGGGAGACGATCGGAGCCGGCGAAAGAAAGGAAAGCCGATCGAGAGAGGTTCCGCCGTAAACGCTTAGCCGAAGCCGACGCCGCGAAGACCACTGCGTCACCGCCGAAAACCAATTTGTGGGTGGGTATCAATTTGTTTCCCCTGAATCGTGTTTTCTCTTTTACTTTATGAACTGTTTTTATTTAGTATTCATTTTATAGTTTTAAATCTTTTGTTTTCCATTTTCTATTTTTGTTTTTTAATTTATTTATTATATTTTGTTGCTGCTAATGGATTTAAGCCCAGACCCGCTTATCATCATCCACACACTACAGTACATACTTTGTTTTTATGTATTTTTTTATTGCTGACGAAATTGGGTCGAGCCCCCCTCCCTTTTTATCCATAACTCTACCGATTATCATTGCCCCCTGTAAGCCTATTAAATTTCTACTCATGACAAACCCCGGATCACATGATGATCCCCTTTATTTTTTTTATTTTTTTTATTTATTTTCTTTTATTACTTTTTTTTTATGATATTAGTTTTGTTTTCAATTTATTTTCTTCTTACAATTTATTTTCTTTTGTTAGTAATAACTTGATTTTAAAAAAAATGTCTTCAAAAAATATGTATTAGTGAATCACAATAGTTTTCTTTTATATTTTATTTTATGGGCCAATGATATATTAAACGGCCGTTTTTCGCCCGATTACATTTAATCGGAGATGAGCGGTCAATATGAGGCCCTCTTTTTATTTTATTCTATTATTTCTATTTTGAACAAAAAATTGTAATATAATTCATTTTATTATTTTCCACATTATTTCATTTATTTAGATATTCAATTTATTATTTTATTTAATATTTCGCGATTCAATTTATTCATTTTATTATCGCATTTTAAATTACGATTCGACTCCTCATAGAACGGTTTCTTTAAACCGGCTCTAAGGAAGTAAACGAACAAAATTTCGTCGCGTCCCAAAAGGTCCAACGCCTTCGAATAGTTGCGCTCGAAAAAGGTCCAACGCCTTCAAATAGTTGTGTCCCGAATAAACAGGCCGAACGCCTTCGAATAGTTCAAACACACTGCACACACGCTTCCTCTTGGGCAAAATACAATGATACCTTTTATTTCTCGCAATCCCCTGTATTTATTTTGTACCCCTCTCCCCTTACTTTGTACGCATTTTATTTTCCGCGCTTTATTTAATTTCGAATCCTTGGTCCAACGCCAAGCGATCTCACTTGCACACTTGCACTTTATTTTCCAGTTATTATTTCGTTTATTAGGATCCTCCTATCCTTGCGAGCCGAGCGATTCGTGCCTCGCTAACAAAACCACAAAAATAACCTCCATTTGCATGCACCCTCTAAACCTCAAAAAAAACCAAAATGTTTCGATTAGATCCAAACCCTTGATCCAACGTCAAGCGGCTTTAGGAAATAAAAACACTTTAATAATACGAGAAGATTTGTACGCCACGAGCCTTAAGCGCTAGAAAGGGGGATAACGAGCTTTCGTTACTCGCTCCGATTATTTCGACGCAGGACACTCGTCTTGTTGGGCGAGGTAAACTATCCATAGTCTTTAGTGCACTTCAACTCCTAAACCCTTTCATCGACGAAAGGTAATAAAATCAACAACCATTACCCTTAGTAGGCCGAACTACGAGGCTCTGACTTTCCCATTGCACACGGGAGTACGTAGGCACGAGGATCTCCATCCTTGCCGAGCACCTAGGTTCAATCTAACTTATATTTCAACTCATTTCCCTCTAGCAAGCAATTCGTTTAAGCATAGACATCCTTTCTCACGCGTTAACTTAGATGGTTCCCATCGAGTACGATGGATGTAGGGGGTGCTAATACCTTCCCCCTGCATAACCGACTCCCGAACCCAAACAATGGTTCCGTTGACCTTTGTCCTCATCCTTCTTTTCCCGGGTTGTATCTATATCTTCCCTTTCCCTCCTCGGGAATAAATAGAATTAGGTGGCGACTCTTCAGTCCGTCCGGCGCGCGGCTCCGTCCATTTCGGATCGCGTGAGGTCGTATTTTTCGGGGTACGACAGCTGGCGACTCTGCTGGGGACTGGTTCACCCCTATGCGAGTCAAGCCTAGTCTAAGTTCCCGCGTTTGTTTGAATGTTTGCTTTTATGCCTTGCTTGTTTATTTTTATCGCTTTCTTTATCGCATTCCATTTTATATATCTTGTGGCTCCTGGGTACTATAATTTGGGTCGATACTTTGCAAAAGAAACTTGAGGGAAAAGCTCTATACCCGGGCTTTCGAGTACAAACTTAAGTTAGCGAGGTTGTGTAGTATGGGCTCCCGAGAGAACCTCTCTCGTGGGTTGTCGATACGAAAACCTCACTTGGAGTAGATTTTAATGAGAATACTGACAACCGTCAAGCTTTCGGCGTGTGTGCTCAGTTGTTTTCATTAAAGTCGTCGACTCTGAGGACCTTTAGAACCTTTTGGTTAAAACATCGGTTGATGGTTGCGTAGTATTGGGCACCAGGGTTCGCCCTCGCGTGGCTCGATACGAAAACCTCACTTGGAATAGACTTACTCAATGGAGTTGATTGACTGTCAAGAATGTATGAAATTGACACGTGCATCAAACAGTTGAGAAAGTTCCATAACTCCAGGACTTTGTTTTAAACCTTGTGTCGGTGATCACGTAGTATGGACTCCCGAGAAAACTTGCTCTCGTGGGTTGTCGATACGAATATCTCACCCAAAATAGATTCATATGGCGGAGTCAATCAACCGTCATGCTTATGGCGCGTGTGATGAACAGCCATATGAGTTGATAACTTTGGGGTCCCTAAAACTTTAGAGTCTACCCAGTGAGTTCTTGATCAGAGTATCCTCCATTTGTACCTTGGACCAATGAGACTTTGATCTTGTGATCCTGGATTCTGACATTTGCATATCATCTCATTTGCATCATCTATTCATATTGCATTTCATTCCGAAAGCCGAAAACTTATTTCATGCTCCTCCATCTTCAGTAAATCAAGCTGGTTTCCCGACGCCCGTATCGTGCTAGACGCCCATACTTAACTAGAGCCAACACTAGAAGACTGATGGACGTAATTCAAGAAGAACAAGCTTCCATGAGGGAAGAGATTGACTCGGTCAAGAGCAAGATTGACCAGATTTATGAGACACTACAATCTTTGTCAAGAATGGAAGAACGTCGCGAAGCTGCTGCCGCAATGAACAATGCTCAAGTGCAAGGATCTACCTCACGAGCAATGCCTTCAGTTCCCGTTCCAAATCCTTTGGTATATGGTTTGCCTCCAGGTTTCACTCCTGCTGTTGAAGAGGTCACTTCTCAACCAATACCTGCTTCTGGTGTTACTGTTGGTGTTATTCCTCAAGCTCAACCTATTCCAATTCAAGTCCAGTTTCCTCAAACTGAAGAGAATCATCAAGTTGAGTATGAGATGCATACTGCTGTTCCAATCACCAATCCTCATGTTGTTCAAGAATCCTCAGTGTAAGAAATATCATTGATCATAATGGTTCTCACATTGTGATGATATTTGTAATCCTTCTTTTGTTGGTCACTCATTGAACTTCTAGCGACATTCTTTCCCGTAGCATCTTCTGGGTGAGCGAGCCACTGACTACCATGTCACATAGATCTACATCATAACCAAGGAAGAAACTTTATGTTATGTCCTTACAATTATCAATTTTCACACAATCAAAGACCAGTGGTTTTGTGTTGTAGTGATCTTTCTCATTTGTAGTTGAAGTTGAAGTGGAAGTGTTTCTTGCATGTTCAGCCATAATAATAACTCACACAAATACTGGATCAATAATGATATGGTGAAATGTATAATAACTTTTATCACAATCAGAACCGGAGCTCTAATGCCAATTGAAGGTGTGAGAAAACACAAGAAAATGGGGGTTTGAATTGGGTTTTGAAAAATGAATGCTTTTTATGAAAACACAACAAGTAAACCAATCAACAAACAAGAGAGAAATACACACTGATTTATCTTGGTTCACTTGACAACCTCAAGCTACCTCCAGTCCACCCGCCAATGTGATTTCACCTTTAACAAGGACTGAATCCACTATAACCGAACAAATTACAAGGCACAAACAATCTATGACTAACTGCACAACTAACTAATGAGACTTACAATAATTCTTAACCAATTGATGCGAATTCAATAATGCACAACTAACTGATGAGGTTTACTTCTCAATAAGCAGAGTAAACACAATTGAGAGCTTTTTAAAATATTCACTACTTATAGAGAGTATTGCTTTGTATGTGCATTTTTAATATTTCGTAGTCTTGTTCATTTTTCCTTCATGAGACAATCCTTTTATAGGAACTGAGGAAAATATTCGTTGCGTGATAGCTGGCCTGAGGAATGTCGTTGCTAAGGATGAAAAATAGTACACACAATTGTCCTTTCATACCACCAAATAAGGGTAGTGGGGTAGTGGAATAAAACTTCTTTGTATTATTGTATTATTCCCTCTTAACCTTTAATCCTTATCTTTAGATCTTTTGAGGCTTTTGGTTGTAATATGATTGAAGCATGAGTAGAGGAAAGGTTAAGTGGGTCTTCAGAATCTTAAGTCTTTAGTGTCTTCAGAGTTTGTTCACTCATAACTTTGTCTTCAGAACTTCAGCACTTGTCTTCGAAACCCTTGGCCTTTACGACTTCAAGTTTTTAAAGTCTTCAGAACATCGTTCACTCATAACCTTATCTTCCGAGTCTTCAACACTTGGTCTTCAGAATCTTAAGTCTTTAGAGTGTCAAGTCATCAGAGTCTTTCAACACCTGGTCTTCAGAACCTTCAGTCTTCCGAACTTCAGGCCATCAAAGTCTTCAGCACTTGGTCTTCAAAACTAACATATCAGAGGCACACTCAATCATAATCATAATCCTAGAAAACATTGCAACAATAACATAAGCTTTCTCAAGATCTTTTTGGTGAGTTGGTACAGAAGCATCCTTGCTTCTTTTCGCACAGAAACGAATATCGACATATTATAATTATTGTTCATGCAATCTCTATAAGAGTCAGAACCTGTTTGTTAGAACATTCAAAACAACAAACGTTGGAGTATCAAAATTGCTTTCACACAAATACTCTGTTGTTATTGTTGAAACTTAGAGATATTGAGCAGAATCAAATTTTTCTCTTACACAATTAACCCTTAAATTAATTATTTCTTTTATCTCCTTTTAATTTTTTTCTAACACATAAAAAAAATATATATATTTCAGATAGATATAATTCATTAGATTAGAATTTTAATTAGGTTAATATTTTTAATTATATTTAATTTTTTATTTAATTCTTAGTTCAGTTAGTGGTAGATTAGAAATCAAGTTCTTAACATGTTATATTCAATTTCTAGTGCTTTTTTTCTTCGTAGTCCCATATGCTTAATGTGTGACTCTTACACTATTCATTTTGGTGATTTTATTAGTTGATCAAATTTATTTTGATCAATTAATTATAGTTGTAATTTAAGACGTTTTTGTATAACTTTTCAAGGACAACATTTTCATGCTCCCTTGGGATTCACATTCAATTAAGTTATCATAAGTCCCTTGATCACTTGATTGATTTAGATATTTATGCTTGTACCTACACTTAATCCATGAAGTCAATCCTTAGTCCATTCACATTCAAAACCTTTGAGATATGTGGACATCAAGACATGATCATGCTAAACTTTATCCCATTACTTCAAGCACATCTTGCCTCATTACTTTTAAGCAAAAACTCTCCTTTCATTTTTAAACTTCAAACACTTATTAATTATGATGTGAATTGCACGTCACAAACCTTAAGAAATGGAGAAGAATGAGAGGGGGAATTTTTATCCTTATTTTGAGTATCTTTGAATATGGGACTAGGCCATAGTTATTCAAAGTATTCGCCTCCATTCATAGAGTTTAGTGCAATTCAAATATAAAAAAATTCATCTTTCATCCTTAGACCATTAATTCAATATTTAACGTCAACCACACAATTCTCTTTGGACTAAACACAATACTCTTATGATACCCATAAAACTCTTGCGATTAATCACCTTCTCTTGGTTAACACACCTCCTTTATGGGTTAATAACCTTCTTTTGGTTAAACGCCCTTTTCTGAACCATACACCCCTCTTTGTGTTAATTGCCTTATCATGGTTAAAACCTTTTTCATGCATGTCTTCCTTGTGAGTCCCAATGCTTAGGAAGACCCTTTTCATGCATGTCTACCTTGTGAGTCACAATGCTTAAGAAGAACCATGTCATGCATGTTTGCCTTATGAGTCATAGTGCTTAAGCATCCTCCTTTCTTACATGTTTTCCTTGTGACTTCTGGAGCTTAGGCAAACCATTATCATGCATGCTTGCCTTATGAGTCCCAGAGCTTAGCTAAGACACCTCATGCATGTCTTCCTTGTGAGTCTCAACGTTTAGGAAGATCCTTCTCATGTATGTTTAACTTGTGAGTCCCAGTGCTCAGGCAAGCCATTCTCATGCACGCTTTCCTTGTGAGTCCTAATGTGTAGGCAAACCGCCTTTCTTGTATGACTCAATCCCCGAATCTAGACAAAACCCTACAACCCTATATTGGTTAATCACCATTTATTGGTTACATACCACACTCCTTATTCATACACCATTCTATGGGTTCAAACAACACACTCTTGGTCCAAACAATACTTTCACTACATCCATAAACTTTTTTTTTTCAATTTATCAACCAAACAACAATTCCTTTCATAAAAGAAAAGTTATAATCTAATCATTAGCAGACAGATGAAAAGCTTAGAGCATCTAAACAAGGATCAAAATCAACTAACGTCAAAATACTTCTAGGATATGATTATAACAATATTCTCTAAAATCAACAAAGAAATACTTATTTTCTTACCACGAACTACGGAGCTCTGATTTTTTCACTACACTATGAGAAAACATTGGCATATAATTTCAAAATCTCGGCGAGCATATTAGTTAACAACTTTTTTTTACCTTAATTTAAACCAATCACAGGTAACATTTAGATAATAACACCCATCCGCACAAAGAGAAATCAAAATGGTTCCCATTTAGTACAACAAATGTGATGGATGCTAATACCTTCCTCTTGTATAACTGACATCCTAATTTGTTTCTCTTCCCTTCGGGTTTTATTGATATTTTCCCTTTCTCTTAGAATAAATAAAATTCAGTGGCATCTCTGTTGTATTTCCGAGCATGCGATACGCTCGACTATTTTTGCATCGTGACACCCCTTTAAATAAAAAAATTCCATAGTTTAAGTATGCTAGGTGTAACACCCCGATTTAATTAAATTGTTTAATTAAATTATTTTGAGTAGAATTGTTGTTAATTGCAATGTGTGATGTTTGATAATAAGATGATTAATCGATTTAAGTTGTTTTAAGTTGAGTTGTGAGTTAGACTTATTTTGGGGAGGTTTTAATAGTAATGTTGAGAGGTGTAAATAGAAGCCCATTAGTGGATTAATTAGATAATTTTGGTAATAATAATATTAGTATTATTTTTATGACACTTTAATTAAAATAATAAAAATAGGATTAGAAAAGGGTTTAGAGGGAATTAGTCATAATCAGAATTTGGGAGAGAAGAACGAGTCTTGAGAGAGAAAGAGCTAGGGCTAAGGATTTGCAAGGAGATATTCGTAGGAATTTTTCACCCAAAGATTCGAGCTGCCTTCAATCCAAAGGTAAGGGTGAGATTCGTATTTTATAATCGGGAGAAAAATAATCTGTTTGTATGGGTCATGGTTGTTTAGATTACTTGATATTGTTTGTATGATGTTTTCTAGGTGATTTTGTACGAATATGATGAATTAATGATTTAATATGTGCGGTGAATCCTCTGTTGATCTTGTTGTGTATATTTTCTATGATGGTGTTCTGAGATGTGTGATGAAATTGTGGCGAATCTGATTTAGATGATGATAATAGGTTAATAAATTAGTGTAGTAATGATAAATGAATAATAAGATGAAAAATTATGAGTCTAAAACATGGTAGAAACCCAATTAGGACTAAATTGGAGTGATAAAATGATAAACCCGTAGTAGAAGATGAATTGAAGTGGTTTCTGGTGATTTGCATAAGGGATCTGGGATACGCGTATGGGGCAATGTGTTACGCGTAACAACTGGTGGTTACGCTTCCTGTTACGCGTATAGAGAGTGGATTTTCAGGCCCTCTGGCCATTTGTGTATAATACGCGTAAGAGCGTATGCTGGTACGCATATGGGGAAGGACATTACACATTTGGTACGCGTTTGGGCAACAATGATGCATTTTTGTGTGACTTTTGCAGCATTTCGCCTACCGATTAATGTCTGTTCCTTTTTCTACTATTCAGTAAGATGTTAAAGGATTAGTATAGGATGATAGATGTTATTAGAAGTTAATAATATGATCATTTAATGAGTGTAGTTGAACAAATTTAATGATGAATTATTAGATGTTAAACCAAGATGGTTAAGATGACTTTACCCAATGTGATGGGTATATTGTGATGTAGATCTTATGACTAATGATGTAAGATGATTAAATATAATGTGATTGAATGATGTTTAAAATGTTTGATTGTGTTGTATGTCATTTTCATACTGCATACATTTTTGCATTATTAAGATGGTCTGGAATGGAAAACATGACATTCAAGATGAAGACTTATGTCTTGCTAATGCCCACCTAAATGGCATGAATTTTAAGATGGGAGTTCGCTCCGAATGGTACCACATAAATGCATTGTCGAGTCACATTTGAATTACATTGTTGATTGAATTTTTGAGATGTTATGGATGTAGTGATGATATGACGTTGATGACGAATATGATGTGAATGGGTGATTGAATGACTTTAACTTATATATGTTGATTATTATATGTTGTTTATAATTGTCGATATCTCACCCCTTCTGTTTGAGTGTTACCCTCTGTTGGTAACATGCAGGTGATCCTGAGTAGCGAAGAGTCCGTTAGATGGTTTGAGTCATTGGTCGCTCTGATATGTAACACTTCAGAGGGATTATCAAAGGCTTGATTTTGATTGAACCTTTATTTTGTTTTGGTGGATAAAGATGTTTCTTTTAAAGATGATGCTTCATTAGATTTTCGATGAATTACTTATGAAGTTGAATTTTTATGATGAGTTCTTATGATTTAAATGATTTTGCTGCTTATTAAAGACGCGACATAACTGTGATGAATTGTTTTAAAGAAGAAAAATGTGATACCCCGTTTTTGTTGAACTCTAATTTATTTATAATTATTTGCGGGTAGAAATGAGGTGTTACATTAGGTATATCATACAAAATAACAAACACAAAATTGAGATGCAAATTGTTAGGTTCAAGCATGGTGGAGGAAATTTAAGAATACTTTTGGTGTAAATTGTGATAGGAAACACCTATCAAACTAAAGGACATGGGCCTATTTTGTAGAAAAACGTCTGTTAGTTTATCTTTTATGAGAGAAAATTAGTCGATATTTTCATAAGAGTGTTTTTTACATATTGTAGAATCATATATTTAAGGACATGGGTAATATTAGTGTATACATTATCCATCAAACTATTAAGGTCATTTTCATTTTCTTTTTAATTGTTTGTGATGTTGGTTTTGTTCAAAGCTTGTGTTATTTTCATGGATGTTGTTGAGATTTCACTTAAATTATCCATTTTTATACATATTTGACAAAATGACTATATGAATTAACAATATTTAAGTTGGAGAACTAATTTTCATTTTGTGTGAATTTTGATAGGACATTAGTGAAAAGTTATCATAAATTTGTGTAAGGCTAGATTACCCGCGTTTTACCAAGGAATATGTGGAAAGATACTGCAATTTAGGTGGCTAAATTAAATACTTTGATTGCTTTTACTATTTTAATGATTTAATTCTGTTCTTTAGTCCTTCATTGGTTTTTGGATATCAGTTTAATTATACTCTTTAGTTCATGATGGAAACCTTCTAAATGGTGTTATTTATGGTAGTAGGTTATATTATTTAAGTCTATTTGCTTACTTTATTCATAATAGTATTATTATCTTTTGCAGGTCAAAGGATTATCACTTATTTGGCCTGCTCCAAAAGAGTTTTGATGTATTTAGGATAGCTATTTTAATGCAGAACTTCTTGGACCCGATGGTTGTTGAAGCATAGCTTCTATTTGGAATAATATTACATATGTAGTACCTATTTTAACGAATTATGTCCATCTATATAAATTAGACCAGACTTTTTTCTATAAATATGTATATTTTAGTTTTTCCTATCACTATGTATATTGTAGTGGTCTTTGATAGTTAAAACCATACATATTTATAGGTTCTCATTTATATCGATTGTATACAAATCAATTAGATGTATTTATCTTAATTAACTTAGAAGATCAAGGTGATCTATATATAAGCCAAATTATTTTTGATGTATATAGTTAATTGATAATCACTCCCATGTGTTTGAACAAATTGAGTTATCTATTTCACTACATTTAACTAAAGGATTCATCAGAATAATTTATATGATCAATTGACTTGAATTTTATAGTGATTTAAAATGTATTTTGTATGAACTTATATACATATATATATATATATATAATGGAAATAATTGTTATATAATGTGATATTTACCTATTAATTGTTAATAAATAATTTCATATGTGGAAATTGATCATGCATTCTCACTCAATGAATTCATTATGTTATTGGAGTAATAATTTGTCAAACTCAACAAAATATGGAATCAATTGGCTTAGTCCTTGTGAAGGAATACATGGCAATGCATGTGTTTTTCTCAATGTTGCATAATTGAATTTGAGATACACGATGAAACATAAGTTATGTTATGTTAGATTAACAATGACCAGAAAATAGATTTGAGTTGTATAAATATTTGAAATAAGCCTTTGGTTGATAAAATTATGTTTATAAACAGGAATAAGTTACAAATATTTTTATTAACATGAAAAATTTATTATTGATACAATAATTTTTATAAATAAGAATAAGTTACAAATATTTTTATAAATGAAAAAAGTATATTGTTGATACAATTAATTTTATAAATGGGAATAAGTTATAAATATTTTTATAAAAGGGAAAAAGTCTATTGTTGATACAATTTTTTTAACGAGAATAAATTACAAATATTTTTATGAACGGGAAAAAGTCTATTGTTGATACAATTTTTTTTATAAACAAGAATAAGTTACACATGTGTTATAAGCGAGAAAAGTCTATTGTTCTTACAATTATTTTTATAAATGAGAATCAGTTACAAATAATTTTATAAACGAGAAGAATCTATTGTTGATACAATTATTTTTATAAATGAGAATAAGTTTACAAATATTTTTATAAACGAGATAAATACTTTTGAAACATTTATTTTTATAAATGGGAACAAGTTACAAATATATTTTTAAATGCAGACGTGAGTTCTAAGCGCTTATAGTGTATCAAATAAGTGTATTGCTTAAGCTCATCTTATTCACGGAAATTATGGTCGATCGAGGTGTAAGTTGATCATTGCAAAATATATCTGTGGATCTTTATACTCATGTCAATCAAGGAAATTATGGCCAATCGAGGTGTAAGTTGAATATTGTAGAACATATCTTAGAAATATAATACAATACTAATCATTTCCATTTAATCAAGTTTGTAATGATAATCGATGAACCAGAATTTGATTTTTCGCTCATGGATCTGAAGGAAAAAAACATGAGGTTAAATAAGAAAAAAGAGATTGGAAAAATATAGACGGAATAATGATAAAACAATAAACATGAATTGAAATCAATTTAATATACAAGCATATAAGTGAAATGATGAAAAACCTATAGCAAAAGATACTCATACCAATGAAATGATGTAAATTTATATGAAATCCTATGGATAAAAATTGTGTGTTGGACTGATCTAATTTGTTTTTAGGTCTACAGAGGATTATTGCATGAAATACTTCTAGAATAATAATATTTAAAATTAATAGTTCATTTAGTGTAGTTTTTAAATTTTGATATATATAATCTGATTTACAAAATTTGTATCCTTATTTTAAATTGGCTTAAATAATGTTTTCGTCCCTGTAAGTTAGCGTGTTTGTGGTTTTTGTCCCTGTAAGTTTTTTTTGGGTTTCGTCCCTATATCTTACATTTTGCTTGCGATTTAGTCCCTAAAGCCAAAATCCGAAGGAAAGTCCACAGGTTTCAGTAGATTTTTCTGCGGATTTTGGTTTTAGGGACTAACACGAACGCGAATGTGAAATATAGGGACCAAAACCAATAAATAAATAAATTACATGGAAGAAAACAAAAATCTCACTAACTTACAATAAAGAAAACACTATTTAAGCCTTTTAAATTTAAATAGTTTTGGTCCACTCGTATACTTTTATTCTTAAAATTAACGATGTTTACATTTTTTTAACAAATAAATTTCTTATGAAATATGACAAATCATCGTATATAAACATATTTATCCTGACTGATCAGAATTGATCTCGTGGTCTTCAGCGTAGGAAAACAACAATTGTTGTAGGAGAGGAGGGGGTTGTACCTGGAAGATACTCCTTGCTAAATTAAGTATTGGAGGGAGAGTGAAGGCAAGTACAAAGTGTGTTAAGATGATTAGAATTAAGTACCTAACCCACTCAAATGAGAGGGTTTTTATAAGTGACCATCAGCGTTGGGTCAAGGTTCCCATTTGGGATGAAGTGTCAGGCCCACAATGGGAAACTGCCAGGGTCAGCGTAAAAGCAAGGAAGACCTAGTGCGTGGTATTCTCTATGGTCCACTAATTTTGTAATCTTCAGATGGGCAGTTGGTCATGAAAATTGTATAGCGCGTGGGGAGGATGTCCCCAATGACTTTATCTCCAACGACTATATCCTTAACGGCTATATAACATTGAATCCCTTATTGGGCCTTGTGCGAAGTTGGACTAGATTGAGCCTTGGCCGATGGTGGACTAGCTGCCAGTCCAGTCAAGAACATGATCCCCCCCCCCAAGTCATTGTTCCTAGGTGAAAGGACAGTGACTTAAGTCAATTCTTATGTCAAGGAAGATATATTCGCTAGATAACCTCTCGAGGAGATGTAACGCCCCAAATTTTATTTAATTATTTAAATCAGATTTGTGGTGTTTTATGTTGTGGAAGAAAGAAATATTATTTAATATGATATTTAATTATAAGAATTATATTATATGGAATAATTATTTGGTGAATAATTAAATAATAGGAATAATAAGAGGTAAGGGGTAAGGTGGTCATTTGGTGAAATTAGTAAGGGTAAAGGTGGAAGTTCATATATTAGGTCTAAGGGGTTATGTAGGAATAAGGAAAAAGAGAAAAGAGAATCGTGTTTTGGGAAACGATATATCGATCGTGAAAAGAGAGAAGAAGGTTAAGGGCTTGAAGAATAATCTACGGAGAAGGAAGAGATTGCTCATCAAAACCAAGGTAAGGGTGGAATTCTTCCGTCTCTTAAGGGTTCTATAATATGAATTAGGTTGGTTGTTGATTAGAGGGTTTGGGGTTTTGGTGTTTGAACATGAATTGGGTTGATTAGTTGATAATTCATTGTTGTTGTATACCAATTATATGAAATAGATGGTGATAAGAGTACTTCTGAATTATGAATAAATTATGTTTGTGTCTTTTGAGTAATTTGAGGTGTTTGATGATATAACTTGAGTTAGGAAGGTATGAATCTATGAAATAGAATGAATTGGGTTGATACTTGTTGATATATGTGTTTATTGGTCTATTTGGAAGCATTTTCGTTTTAGAAAAAATTGGTTTTTGGGGTTTTTGAAAGAAGAATCGCAGCAGGAAAACAATAGAGAAAAACAAAGTTTTGGACTACAGAGCTCCTGACACTAGCAGTGTCACAGGACACGGGCTCCCGTGTCAGCCCTCTGTGTGTAGAAAATAAGAGTTTTGGGCTACAATAAGCCTGACACGGGCCGTGTCATAGGACACGGGTGGCCGTGTCAGACCACCGTGTTTGGCTAAATGTTGTGTTTTTGGAAGGTGTGGACGTAGGCCTCTGACACGGGCCGTATCACAGGACACGACTGGCCGTGTCAGCCCTCTGTTTTGATGAATTTTGATGATTTCGATGTTCATATTGGTTTTATAGTTGAAAATAGTAAAAGAGAAGTTATACCCATAACTGTAGGGATCAATAGTATAACTTGAACCTAAACATGATGGATATGTTTGTTGGCTTTGTTGTTGTTGTGATGTGTTATGTATAATTGTTGCTGACTTATGTATATGTAATAGGTTGTTGTATATGTTGTTGTTGCGTTAGTGGTGGCTAAAGTGGATTGATGTTGTTATATGCTAAAATATGCATGATATTGATGAAATTATGGTTATTATGTGTTCTTGTTGTTATTATCATATGTTGTTATAGATGAAGATGTATGTTGTAGGTGTTGGTACATGGTGTTGTATGCGTTGTTGTTGTTATGCGTTCTTGTTGATATTGATATATGTTGTTGTAGTTGAAGATGTATGTTGTAGGTGTTGATATGTGTTATTGATGTTGCTATATGTTGTTGTAGTTGATGATGCATGAATTACATGTTAATTGAAGTTATATGAGGTTGTTATATGTTGTTGACGTTGTTGTAGTTGTATGTTCTTGATAATTGATTGTACCTGGAGATCAGGATCCAATATGGCCACGTCGGGCGTGGACAAGTGCTGTTGATGATGGAGAAAAGATGGGGGTGTACCTGCAAAGGCACTCCGATGCTAAAGTCAGAGAACGAGAAACGAGTGAGCAAGTACAATATAGTTGGGTCTAGATTTGAATACCTGACCCTCTCAAATGAGAGGGTTTATATACTGGTCCAAGTGAGTGCTCATTGGCCCAGAATATTGGGCGCGGATTGCAGATCCCGCGATAATCGAAGGTGATTAGGAACTAGCCGTTGGGGAGAGAAAGAGCTTGCTCGACAGGCTCTTCGCCAGACAGTGTAGATGTCCGACCGAGGGTAAGTCGAGCAAGCTACTTCATAGCTCCGAGCGTGGTCGGGTTTTTGTGGGCCGTTGGGCCGCGAGATAGATATGGCCCAATTCTGATGGTTGGGCCAGTCCAGAATAGGAGCCCCCCAAGTTGTTGCTTTCGGTCGAGGAAGTGATGACTTAAAGTCGAGCATCCCGCCCACAGGTCGGCGCAGAGGAAGTGGAAACGAAAAGGTACAGTGTCTTGGGATTCGTGCCAATTTAATGTTTTGACGGCTATTATAGGGCCTAGCGGGTAGGATATAATTTCCTAGGGATAAGGGTCACGTTCCAGTGCACGTGCCCCCTTTCCCTATAAATAGTAATGCTTTCCCACAAATGGAACTTTTCGCTTCGTCTTCTTCCCTCCTTTGCTGCTCGTTCACTTGTTTACTGTTCATCGCTGCCGACCACCGCAAGCTGTCGTCGACCACCGTACTTCTCAACATATTCCTCTGTAATGGCATCTCAAGGTCAAGGTTAGACTTCTATTTTGCTTTTTTAGACTTAGTTTTTAAGAAGTAGCGATGCATGCAGTTTAGGATTTGGTTTTACCGGTAGATTAAGGCAATGTAGGGATTTTAGGTTTAGTAGTAGTTGTGTTCTGCCTATTCTGGATCCTGGTTCACGGTGGGCGGTGGTGTTGCACCCCAAAATTTTCCCTCCCATAGTCAAATTATTGTGTATCAAGGTGTCTCAAGAGGTTCACAAGGTTCACAATTAGTCAGAAAGTTTGACAATTCCCTCAAACAAAGCATCCTCCTAAGCAATGCACCCTAAACTAGGGTTTTGGATTTCATCAGGCTAAATGGACTTTCTAGGTCTCAAGTGAGCTTCATAACATCCTACATGTCTTCAAGAATCCCTATGTCAAGTTTCAAGGCTTTCCCAAAAGGTTTGCTCAGTCAGATGATCAGATATGCAAAAATCAATCAAAGTGGTTAAAAAGTCAAACTGAGGTCAACTGTGGTCAAACCAAAGTCAAACTTCGTGATTTTTTGCCAACATCAAGTTTATGAAGTAAAATTCATCATTTGATCAAGGGTTTATCATGATTCATCAAAGAGATTTCAGATCATCAAGAATCAGGAGTTTCTAAATTAGGGTTTCCATAGGAAAAGTCAACTGAACTTTGACCAACCATAACTTTCATATGCTTCATCAAAAATTTCCCATCCAAAGCTCATTTTGAAGGAAATTTAATTCTCTACAACTTTGTGTCTCACAAGCCAAGCCTAAAAATGCTTCATTTGGAAGGTATAAGCTAAGACATTATAGGTCATTTTAAAAGTCAACAAAATGTCAACATCTTCCAAAAGGCATAATTTGAAAATGGTAAAGGATATGGATATGAGACCAAAGAGGTTGGTTAGAGGACTCTCTAATATTTCCAAAATTTCCAAGAACACCTTCATATCCTTAAAATTGAGGGATTTGTTCCTTTGCAAAGTTGGGAAATTTTTGAGTGGTATATTGAGCAAATGGGGTCTTAGAACCAATTCTTTCCACATGGGCTTACAATTTTATGATCCAATTTTTACCATGACATCATGCACGACTCAAATCTAATTTATTCAGATTTTTATAGTTTATATTTTATTTATTTTGATTTTATTCATTAAAAATCAATTTAAATTAAAATAAAATATGAAAACTCAATATTTAAATTTGATTCTTGTTCTAGAAGGTCATAAACATCATTTAGAGTTGATTGATCACATCCAAATTCGTGCTTAATCAATTTGGCATTGTTAGATTTGATTTTTGGTGATTTTAAAATATTTGATTTCTTCATGATCAAGTTACATCATAAAGCCCACAAATCCACAAGATTGTTGACCTAATTCACTCTATGATATAAGGATAACAAGACCATTGCATTGAGGACGAATTTTTGCAGCCAAGAACAAAGTAACAAAGTTCAAAATTTTCAAGAAAAGGTAGGATTCAGTTTTGACCCTAGAGGCTCTTTCCAAGCTTTCTCAAGGTTGAAACACTTTCCTTGATGATCATAGAACGCATTTGCATCATTCACATTGTCCAAAACCTTCTCATATGCCCTAACTGAATCGTTTTTGTTCAAGATTAATGTCTTTTTCGATTTCATATTTTGATGCATTATTAATTGATTCTAATGGCTGGTTTGTGTTTGTAATGACCTTAGGATACTTTCTGGATAATTAGATTGAAGGTTCATGACTTGAATCGTAAACTGCCATGGCTAGGGTTTATGCTCCTCATTTGGGGTTTTGCGAAAATATGAATATAAATGAATTCTAAAAATGTAAATGAACTGGGTTTGCTGTATAGAATGCAATGGTACTTTAAATTTGATGAATTGTTACAGGTTTGATGCTCATTGAAGAAAACTAGGAGAACCTATGAAAACTGGTTCGCAAGTAAATTCGCAGGAAGAATCGTATGAAAATTCGCAGGAAATTCAAACGAAGAAGATGAAGTTTGGCGCGGAAATCCAGTTTGAAAATTTGTCTTATTTTATTATGATTAGTAGTGGTTATATGTTAGACGCGCCCCATGTGGCTCAGTTGGCTGAAGCGTTTGGTTGTTGTTGTGATGGGCATGAGTTCGAATCTGGCCGCAGGCCATTTTGTTTAATTTTCATTTGTTTTGCAGGTTTACAATATAATGGACGCGTTGCACATAGCTAACACCAGCGCGTGCTGACTCAGTTGGTTTTGTGTGTTGTTGTTGAGATAAAGGACCTGGGTTCAAATCCCAGGTCCCATCTTTTTAGGCCTTTTCCATGTTTTTCTTATTTTTTCCTATTTTCTTTATTTTGATTTAATTTAATATAATTAAAATGCTTTCTAAATTAATAACCAATAATGTTTTTATAAATCTTATATTTTCTTAAAAAACTCATAATTATTTTCTTAATGTTAATTATTTGTATTAATTTTATAATATATTTGTATATAATTATTGTATATATTTTTGTAAATAAATAAATAGTGTATTTTAATTATAATCAAAAACCCTAATTTTCTTAATTAAAATGTTAACCCTAATTTTTCTTCTAACCCTAAATTTTAACTTATTTTTTTCTAAACCCTATTTAAATTATTTAATCTTTATCTTTATTATTATATAAATAACTTAATATTTTTCTTATTATTATTAAATTTGTTAATTAACCTCTAAAATTTTTCTAATATTTGTTTAAACTAAAAATAAGTTTTCTTTTGAATTTTTATTCTCTTTATTTATTTTTCTAATCATTATTTTTATCATTATTTTATTATTGCTAATATTTTGTGGTTTATTTATTATTCTTATTATATCTATTATTATTATTTTTATTTGATTATTATGTATCTGCTAAAGCCATGTAATACTTGTAGGTTTATTTTCCGTCTTTATTTTATTTTGTAAATATTGTATTGTATGGTTAGTAATCTTAGGGTGTGTATAACCTATATGTGATTAAAAATGACTTAGAAAATTAATTTAAATAAGATAAATATTTGAATAAAAACACTCACACACGTAAGTCGATCTTTGATCGCCATCTTGCACTTCCTAGGGTATTCCTCTTGGTTGCCTTAAAATAAAGTGGTCAAGTCCCTCGAATATAGGGGTGTCTTAAGCAAAGTCCCTACAGATTTAAAAGATCAAGTCCCTTCGAGGTTGCCTACGGAATAATGATCTTGTCCCTTTGAATAAATGATGATAGTCCCTACGAATTGCTAAAGACACCCCTTAAGTTGCCTTCTATGACCATACAATGACCTTACGCTTGTTCCTTATATAAATCCAAGGTAATGACTACCTATTCCTTAATAATAGGGATAGTCTTACCATTGAAAGAACATATGAGAACATGAAAGACTTAGTCTAGGGTAGGTACCTCATAGTTACTTGCTCACACTTTTCAAAATTACTTTTACACCTCACAATTTCTAAACTAGGCTTTGTATACACCCATACGAGGGTCATTACCAAGTACTTAAAGAAATTTTTCTAATCACACACTACACTCTTTAAAAACAATTTAAGTGAGCTAAGTAACTAAGAGCCCATGGATAACCATGGATATAAAGGGTGCTAACACCTTCCCTTTATATAACCTACCCCCCGAACCCAAGTCTTTTAAAAATAGGTCTTTCCTGTTCTTTTATGTCCTTTCCACTTGGATAAAATAAAAGTCGGTGGCGACTCTTGCTATCCGCAATATTTATAGAAAGTCGGTTCTCACACCGTGTTACAGAACTGGCAACTCTGCTGGGGAGTTACTAAGTAAAAGAGGGGTACCCTTAGGAATTAAATCACTTTAAATTGTTTGTTGTGTTTGATTTATATTACTTGTTGGGCTTTATGTGTGAAAGATCCTAACCCGGATCTAGTGTACCCTAGGAAAATGGCAATAGACCAAGGAAACTGTACGGCATATACCGATATGGTTGATCTGGTGGTCATAGTTAGTGTGACTTCTTGGTTGGTGCTTATGTTCCTTAAGTAAGTTAAGGATAATATGGGGCTGCCATATGTTATCAATACACTAACTGACTTTTAGAACCCTTGTTATCCCATCTTGGCCTTTAGAAAGTAGTGAGGTAGTCGACTTTGGTGAAGACTAAAGTTGGTTGATACTCGATGCTACGCTCATTGAGATCCTAAACTTAGAGGGTTTTGGTTGGCAAGTGAGTTGCCTACTGAACAACCACCCTTGGGAAGGATCGGTGATATTGAGATCCCTTAGAACCTGGTTACTTTTATAGGATAGGATGAACCAACTAAATTTCAGGGGAGGGTACTTACCTTTAAACCTCATGCAAGCCTTAAAACCTAGGGCTATTGTGTGACTTGTTTGTGTGTGCCACATGTTTGTGATTTGAGCATAACATCATGACATCATAAGCATAACATTTTCACTAACCATTTAAAGGACCAAAGGATTTATTTTTGTTCTTTGTTGCAGGTCATGGCTTCTGCTCATAGGAATACTATCCGGATCAACTTTGTAGGAATACCTCCTAAGCTTAAGGAATTGGTCTCTCAAGTTTCTGAAAACTCCCAATTCATCAAGAGGCATGGTCACCTACTGGATCTAGTCACTTCAGGGTTCAATGAAGACATGATGAGTGTTCTGTTTCAGTTCTTTGATCCTAAACATCATTGCTTCATATTCCCCGACTATCAGCTGGTTCTTACAATGGAAGAATTCTCCAAACTATTGGGTATACCTATCCTTGATCAGAGACCCTTCACATGCTTAGAGAAGAAGCTTAAACCTGAAGTTATTGATGTAGCCCTACACCTGAAGAAATCATACATTGTCCTAGAAACGAGAAGTGGAGTTAAGGGTATTCTTGCTAAGGTATTGATAGAGAAAGCTCAGGTATTCTTGAAGGCTATGAGTTATGATGCTTTTGAAGAGATCCTAGCCCTATTGATATATGGATTGGTGTTGTTCCCTAATACAGACCAGTTCATAGACGTACACGCCATCAACATATTTCTGACTCGCAATCCAGTGCCTACATTACTTGGAGATATCTTACACTCTCTTCATACCCGTACTACGAAGGCACGAGGAACTCTGTTGTGCTGCATACCTCTATTGTCTAGGTGGTTTATTTCTCACCTTCCTCGATCAGTGATGAAGAATGAACAAAGGTTAAGGTGGTCCAAGAGGATTATGTCACTTTCTTATTCAGATATTCATTGGTGCTCTCGATCTACGGAGAATGTTATTATCATTGACCGTTATGGAGAGTTCCCTAATGTGCCACTCCTTGGCATAAGAGGGGGCATTACTTACAACCCTTCTTTAGCTCTACGTCAGTTTGGTTATGCTCGGAGTGATGGTCCTCATGACATGCTTATTCAGGGTATTGTGTTCGACTACGACAATGATCCGCAAGGTTACCATCAGAGGTTCATACGAGCTTGGGGTAAAGTGAACAAGGTTGACAGCAAGACTCTGGAACCAAAGTACTCCATTCCTATGGAACCTTATCTCAGATGGGTACGAGCACGTGCTCGGACTCTTATGATGCCATATCCTGATATCCTGACAGTTACCATGGAGCCTATTGCTGAAGGAGATACTCCTTATATTATTCTTCATCCAGACATGCCCACTGACATGGAAGAGTTGCAGAGGTCCTGGATCCAGTTGAAGGAACAAAGGGATACTTTTGAGACTCATTTCAAAGCTAGTCAAGAAAGAATCCTGGAGCTGACAAGACAACTTCACAAAGAGCGGAATCTCAACAAGTACCTCAATACAAAGAGGAAACATCCATGGGAGACTTTAAACCCCATCTTCGTATTTATTTCATTTTGTTGTAAGCCCAAGAGGCAAACAAGTTTATTGCTTACTAATAAAAAGTTCCTTTCTAGTTGTTTACACAAATTTAAATCCTGCGGTCCTTGAAAACATTGCATATGCATCTACATACCATATCATTGCATCACAAATTTCTTATGAACATGTATCTTATCTTCTCGCTGTTTATTTCAGCAGAAATGGCTCTCGAACAAACTGTTAAGGATCTCCAGGCTCAGAATGCAGAATTTCAAGAACTGATCCTGAACTTGTCCAAGGGACAAGATGAGCTGAAGGCACTTCTGACTAAGAAGAAGAAGAAGACTAGAAAATCAGGGGGTCTCATCAACTTGGGTAGAAGATTCAGAGGTCCTGTCAAGACAAAAGAAGAGGTTGAGGATTTTGAGTCTGAAAATTCTGAGAAAGAAGGAGGTAGTCTCCATGATACTGTGGAAGATTCTGATTCTGAGGCGAACTATTATCATGATCCTGCTAGTGAGGAGAAGTACAAGATGTTGGTAGACAAAATGAATGCTATGGAACTACAAAAATCTTATGGGCTTGATTTTGAAGATTTGAGTTTAGTTTTTGGAGTGATTATACCTATTGGCTTCAAGGTTCTTGTTTTTGTGGTGTATGATGGTGTTTCATGTCCTAAACTGCATTTGAGGTCCTATGTCCGGAGGATTCAACCACATACTGCTGACAAGAAACTATGGATTCATTTCTTCCAAGAGAGTTTATTTGGAGCTCAATTGGAATGGTATTATCAACTTGAAAGTGTTAATATTCATGATTGGAATGATCTTGCTGAGGCCTTCTATAGGAAATACCAATATAATGCTGATTTAGCACCAACTCATGCAGCTCTAAAGCATGTCTATGGGTGCTAAGGAGAGTTTCAAAGAGTATGCCCAAAAATGGAGAGACCTGGCTAGTAGAGTTCAACCTCCTCTGACTAACAGAGAGCTGGTGGATATGTTTATGAGTACGCTGAATGGTCCTTTTTATAGTCACCTCATTGGAAGCTCATCATCTGGTTTCACTGAGTTGATAATGACTGGAGAATGCGTGGAAAGTGGGATAAGAAGTGGTAAGATACAGATGAGTGCCTCTTCATCAAGCACTGCTAAGAATCCCCCTGGTGTAAGGAAGGAGTCCAATGCTGTGTATGGTCAGCATAGTCGTAATAGGAGTCACCAATCTGTGGGAGCAGTTCACATCTCCAATCCTGCCCTTACAGCACCAGAGCAACAACAGAACAATCAACAGAAGCCTAGAAGACAGCTCACCAAGATCAACATGTCACTGGCCCAAGCCTTGCAACACATGTTGAAAGGGGAACTAATTACTTTAAGGGATCCTCCTCAGAATCCTAATACATCCTCTCCTCGGTACAATCCTAATGCAAGATGTGCATATCATTCTAATAGTCCGGGACATGACACCAACAACTGCTGGGTGTTGAAAAACAAGATTCAAGACATGATCGAAGCTGGGGAAATTGAATTTGACCTTCCTGGGACCCCAAATGTGATCACTTCTCCAATGCCCAATCATGAGAAGACTGTTAATGTTGTTGATGAGGTTTCCTATGTTTCCTCAGTAACAAATGTGACTTCTCCTCTATCCATTATCAAGAAGAAGCTGATGCAGGCTGGGTTCTTTCCAGGTTGCAATGAAGCCTATTGTTACTGTGCCTATAAACCTGATAGCTGCTGGAAGTTGAAGGATGGTATTCAACGCCTCATGGACAATTATACTATATTGTTTGAGAAGACTCCTTTTGTGGAAAGTATATGTGAACATCTGACTCGAAACATGAAGCTTGAAGATGTAGCTATGGTTGATAAAGTACCAGTGAAGATTACCTCCAAAGGTCCTGTCAGGATTACATCCAAAGGACCAGTGAAGATTACTGCTGAAGGCCCTGTGAAGACTGTTGCTGAAGCTAAAGTGGCTTCCATGATCATTACCACTCCTGGCCCTGTTCCTTATACTTATGATAAAGCTATACCCTGGAATTATGGTTCTGATGTTTATATCCATGGTGTCAAACAAGAGCCTTTGACTAATGCACCTGTTACTGATACTAGTCTTGATGTTGACAATATTGCTCGATCTAGTAAGATCACCAAAAGTGGAAGAATCTTCTCCCCGCAAGATATCTCTAAAAGTACAGTTACTCCAACTCATACCTCCAATTCTGGACTAAGTACTGATGCCCGGGGCAAAGGTCCTGTGATTGAACCTGTGCAAGCCGAGGCACCAACTGCTGAAAATCTTTCTAAACAGATGGAAGAAGTACTGAAGATCATTCGCAAAAGTGATTATGATATTGTTGACAAGTTGGGGCATACTCCCTCCAAAATCTCCATGTTATCTTTGCTGTTGTGTTCTGAGGCCCATGCTAAAGCCTTAATCAAGTTCTTAAAGGCCTCTCATGTGCCAAATGAAATTTATGTGGATCAATTTGAGAATTGTGTTGCACATCTGACTAGTGATAATGGTCTGGGTTTTTCTGATGTTGATCTGACTCCTACCAAGAGAAATCATAACAGAGCTCTGCATATCTCCATTGAATGTAGGGGCACTACTTTGTCTCATGTACCGGTGGATAATGGTTCTTCATTAAATGTGCTCCCTAAAGAGGTTCTGGACAAGCTCAGTCCTAAGGATGTTGTGTTAAGACCAAGTGATGTGGTGGTGAGGGCCTTTGATGGTTAAAGAAGAGTGGTACATGGAGAAGTAGACCTCCCAATCAAAGTAGGCTCTCAAGTCTTTAACTCTACTTTCTATGTGATGGATATTCGTCCTGCGTATTCTTGTTTGCTTGGGCGCCCCTGGATCCATGGGGCAGGTGCGATGACTTCCACTTTACATCAGAAGTTGAAATATCTGGTGAAAAACAAAATTGTCATTGTCTATGGTGAAGAAGAGTACATGGTAAGCCATGTGAATACTTTCAAATATGTAGAAATGGAGGGTGAAATGGTTGAAACTCCGTGTCAAACATTTGAAGTTGTTCCTTGCTCTGCTCCTGTTCCTCAATCTGTCCCTGCTTCTGAAAAAGCTCATGTGGTTACTAAAATACCTCCTGCAATGGCCTCCCTCAAAGATGCTAAGGCTGTGGTTGAAAAAGGTGGTTCTGCTATTTGGGGTCAGCTTCCCAACATCCCTTACAAGTCTGACAAGTTTGGTTTGGGTTTCACTGCAAAATCTCAGAGGACTGTTCGTCGTGCTCGTGCTGTTCGTATCACTATTCAAGGGGTTGTAAGAGATCAAATCAATACTGTGGGTGACCATAATGAAGATTACAACCTGGACGATTGGATCTTTCCTACCATGGGTGATGGGCTCAACAATTGGAAGGCTGAAGACGTTATTCCTATCTCCTTTACTCAGGAGTAAATACTATTACTATGTTTTGTTTTAAGTTTGTAATTTCGAACAATAAAACCTTTTAAGCCTTGTGCCTTACCCGGGGCACAATGGTATGCTTGTTTCGGGATGTCATTTCATTTAAATACTTCATTCAATAAAATCAATGGACGTTTCGTTTTCGTAAATATTGTGCTCCTTGTCGTTCTTTTATTATTATTTATGTTTTATCAGCTATGTGTTCTTACACACACCCACATCACTAAAATGCAGATCCTCATCCACTCTGGATTCTGTTGATAACAGTTTTACTATTGCCAATTATAATTTCGAGAATCCAATCTATCAAGCTGAAGATGGAAAGGAGGAAGATTGTGAAGTACCTGTAGAGCTTGCTAGGTTGTTGCAACAAGAAGAGAAATCTATACAGCCACATGAAGAGCCAATCGAAGTTGTGAATCTGCGAACTAAGGAAAACAAGAAGGAAGTCAAGATAGGGGCTGAATTAGAAGATGGTATTAAGAACATATTAATCCAGATGTTACGTGATTATGTGGAGATCTTTGCTTGGTCGTATGAAGATATGTCGGGGTTGGATACTGACATTGTGGTTCACCGTCTGCCGGTAAAAGAAGACTGTCGTCCAAAGAAGCAAAAGGTTTGTCGCATGCGTCCCGAAATGTCAGAAAAGATTAAAGCAGAGGTAATAAAACAATTTGATGCAGGGTTCTTAGCTGTGACTTCTTATCCTCAATGGGTTGCAAACGTGGTGTTGGTACCTAAGAAGGATGGTAAGGTACACATGTGTGTGGATTACAGGGATTTGAATAAGGCCATTCCTAAAGATGAATTTCCACTTCCACATATTGACGTTTTGGTAGACAACACTACTCAGCATAAGGTATTCTCTTTCATGGATGGTTTCTCTGGTTATAATCAGATTAAGATGACACCAGAAGATATGGAGAAGACTACATTTGTTACACAATGGGGCACTTTTTGTTATAAGGTGATGCCATTTGGTTTGAAGAATGTTGGGGCAACGTATCAATGCGCTATGGTGGCTTTGTTTCATGACATGATTCACCATGAGATAGAGGTATATGTGGATGATATGATAGCCAGGTCCCAGAATGAGGAACAACACCTTGATCACCTGCACAAGTTGTTTGAGAGGTTGAAGAAATACAAGTTGAGATTGAATCTAAACAAGTGTACTTTTGGAGTTGGATCTGGTAAACTCCTGGGTTTCATTGTTAGTGGAAAAGGTATTGAAGTAGATCTTGCAAAAGTAAAAGCTATACAAGAGATGCCTATTCCCCATACTGAAAAGGAAGTTAGAGGTTTTTTGGGACGATTGAATTACATTGCAAAATTTATTTCCCAGCTAACTGCTACCTGTGAGCCAATCTTCAAGTTGTTGAAGAAAGATCAGGTAATGGAATGGAATGATGAGTGCCAGGTAGCCTTTGATGAGATCAAGAAATACCTCTAAGAACCTCCAGTTTTGATGCCACCAGTTGATGGAAGACCCTTGATTATGTACTTAATAGTATTAGACAACTCAATGGGGTGTGTGTTGGGACAACATGACGAGTCTGGTTGAAAAGAGCAGGAAATATACTACCTTAGCAAAAAGTTTACCGATTGTGAAACAAGATACTCACTGCTCGAGAAAACTTGTTGCGCTTTGGCATAGGCTGCTCGCCGACTAAGACAGTATATGTTAACTCATACTACCTTGTTGATTTCAAAAATGGATCCGATCAAGTACATATTCGAGAAACCTGCTCTCTCCGGACGAATAACGATATGGCAAATGATTTTAACAGAATATGATATACAGTACACCACTCAGAAGGCCATTAAGGCTAGTGTGGTAGCTGATCATTTAGCTCATCAAGCAGTGGATGATTATCAGTCTATGAATTTTGAGTTCCCGGATGAAGACATTATGATTGTTACTAAAGAACCTAGACAATATGACGGACCCGAACAGGGATCCCGATGGACTATGGTTTTTGATGGAGCTTCTAATGCGCTTGGTAATGGTGTTGGTGTTGTGATCATTTCCCCTCAAGGTTGTCATACTCCAATTACTGCAAGACTTTGTTTCTATTGTACCAATAACATGGCTGAATATGAAACATGTATAATGGGTATCAAAGCTGCCATTGAGATGAAGATTCAGTTTCTGGACGTATATGGAGATTCAGCCTTGGTAGTTAGTCAGATTAAAGGAGATTGGGATACCAAACACCCAAATCTCATTCCTTACAGAGAGCATGTGTTGTCTTTGGTCCCATATTTTGAAAAGATTACCTTTGGACATATTCCACGAGGAGAGAATCAGTTGGCAGACGCTTTAGCCACCATGGCATCTATGTTTGAGATTAGTTGGGATGATGAAGCTCCCAAAATCACTATTGATAGATTTGAGAAGCCTGCATATTGTAATAAGATTGACACTGAAGGAGTAGAGGGAAAGCCTTGGTTCTATAAAGTGAAAAGGTATCTTGAAGCTCAGGAGTTCCCTAAAGGGGCATCTGTCAATGATAAGAAGTTTCTGAGGAGGTTTTCTGCTAAGTTCTTCTTGAGTAATGGAATTTTGTACAAGCGCAATCATGATTCGACTTTGCTTCGTTGTGTGGATAAGAAGGAAGCAACATAAATTATGGAAGACATGCATGATGGGATCTTTGGCACTCATTCTAGTGGTCACACTATGCCAAAGGAGATATTGAGAGCAGGTTACTATTGGTTTACCATGGAAGCTGACTGCTATAAACATTCCAAAACATGTCACAAGTGTCAGATTTATACTGATAAGGTGCATATACCTCCAGTTCCGTTGAATGTGTTGACTGCTCCTTGGCCTTTTGCCATGTGGGGCATTGATATGATTGGTGAGATCAAGCCTACTGCTTCCAATGGGCATCGTTTTATCCTGGTTGTCATTGATTACTTTACAAAGTGGGTGGAGGCAGCCTCATTTGCATCTGTTACTAAGAATGTTGTGGCTCGATTCATTAAGAATAATCTCATATGTAGGTATGACATCCCTGAAAGGATTATCACAGACAATGGCTCTAATCTGAACAACACTATGATTACTGATCTCTGCACGCAGTTCAAGATTAAGCATCATAATTCTTCTCCGTATCGTCCAAAGATGAATGGCGCAGTAAAAGCTGCCAATAAGAACATCAAGAAGATTCTACAGAAGATGCCTGTTACGTATAAGGATTGGAATGAGATGTTACCATTTTCTCTTCATGGTTATCGTACTACAATACGTACTTCAATAGGGGAAACCCCATTCTCCTTAGTCTATGGTATGGAAGCAGTTCTACCCATTGAAGTTCAGATCCCCTCCTTAAGAATCATGAAGGATGAAGGCTTGGATGAAGATGAGTGGATTCAGACTCGACTTGACCAGATAAATTTGATTGATGAGAAAAGGTTGGCAGTTGTGTGTCACAGTCAGATATACCAGAAACGGATGATCAAAGCTTTTAATAAGAAGGTTAAGCAAAAGGTATATCAAACTGGAGACTTGGTAATCAAGCGTATCATATTACCACAGGGTGATCCTAGGGGCAAGTGGACTCCTACATATGAAGGACCATTTGTAGTCAAAAGGGTATTTTCAGGAGGTGCCATGATGCTTACTACTATGGATGGTGAAGACTTCCCACAGCCCGTGAAGGCATACATAGTTAAAAAATACTACGCATAAAAAAAAGACCCGCTAGGTTGACTGGCCTAGGCAAAAATAAGGGCATCCCGGAGAACCAAAAAGGTTCGGACAAAAATTAGGGATATATATAAAAAACATGTACACCCGACAAGTCGAAAACCCAAAAGGGAGGCTTGGGCAAAAAAGGGTATCCCAGTGAATTGAAAACCTGAAAAGGCAATCCAGGCAAAAGTTAGGGATTAAAGCATATGACTATGTCTCATGGGATCACTCATGGAACCTCAACCAGTTGTGCTACCTAAATCAAGTTCAAACAGATAAAGATAAATCCAATCATTTCCATCTCGACAGCAAATGATGAGATACTTGAAGATAATGTCAATAGTGGAATTGAAACTCAATAGGATTATTTTTCACATACCTGCTTTTCTTTGTTTTTGTAAAAAAAAAATCTTTTATGACGAATTCCTTTTACTAGGATTTCTGTCTCCTTGTACAAACTTGCCTGTATATAGGCCACTTTCTAAATAAATAAAGTCTCATGTTTTAATCCAAGTTTACTTTCCCCCTGTTTACTTAAGCGAAACGTCCATTGTTTGTGTTTGAATGTATGTATGCTTTTGAATATGATTGATGTTTACCAAAAATGCATAAAATGCAGTAATAGTATTTACTAAGGACGAACGAAGGTAGGGATTCAACGAAGCTTCGCCGGTTCATCCCCAGCAGTGTTGCCAGTTCTGTAACACGGTGGGAGAACTGACTTTTAGTCATGTTGCGGGTAGCAAGAGTCGCCACCGACTTTTATTTTATCCAAGTGGAAAGGACATAAAAGAACAGGAAAGACCTATTTTTAAAAGACTTGAGTTCTGGGGGTAGGTTATATAAAGGGAAGGTGTTAGCACCCTTTATATCCATGGTTATCCATGGGCTCATAGTTACTTGCTCACACTCTTCAAAAACAATTTAAGTAAGCTAAGTAACTAAGAGCCCATGGATAACCATGGATATAAAGGGTGCTAACACCTTCCCTTTATATAACCTACCCCCCGAACTCAAGTCTTTTAAAAATAGGTCTTTCCTGTTCTTTTATGTCCTTTCCACTTGGATAAAATAAAAGTCAGTGGCGACTCTTGCTATCCGCAACATGACTAAAAGTTAGTTCTCCCACCATGTTACAGGTCGTCTCGGTCGATGCTCGATCGAGGCTAGCGTTTTGCGTCCTTCTGGGTGTTGATTGTCTGGGGGCTTTTACCCGAAACCCTGTTTTCGGGCTGCTGCGCGCCCTTTCACTTGATAGGTAGTGGAAGGGTGGATTTGATGCTCTGATCGAATTCACTAACGCCTTTCCTCTACGTTTTAGGAGAAAATGTGCTCGTCGATCCCTTCGACATCTCCTCAGAGGAGAGCTCATCGGAGGACTCAGGCTCCTCTGAGACTGTTCCGTCTAATTCTGGGAGCTCCTCGGGAGATTCGGAGTCGACCGAGGTGAGTGATGCTGAAAAAGCCTCTGGGGAAGAGGTTGGTGCTCCTGAGGTCACGCAAGAAAAAGCAAGGGTGTTGGCCCCAGAGGATTGGGTCGTCGAAGATTTACTGGACAAAGTTTCTTCGTACCCTCGACCGTGAGCGGATCCTTTGCCAGTAGTGGGGGATCCCAAACATTGGAGGGTGACCTGCCCGGGCGACGATGACTGTATCTTCTCGGAGTTCGGTGGAAGGAAGTTCGCTATGTACGAATACACCATCACGACTTTGGGAATTAGGATGCCCTTTAGTGATCTTGTATGATCGGTACTTTGTTATCTAGGGGTAGCCCCGTCTCAGTTGTGTCGCTCCCGGGATTTTTATCCTAGTACAAACGCGAAAGTGGCGCGGAAAAGGTAGAGTCGCCAGCCAGACATTTTTATCCCGAAGGAACGGGAAAGGTAATGCTGCGCAATCCTGAGGAAGAAGGAAATGACAAGGTCCTGCGAACCAAAGATCTGGGTTCGGGAGTCAGTTACGACATGGGAAGGTATTAGCACCCCAGATCGTCCGCCATACCCGACGGGATCCACACTTGCTTTTTTGTTTCAAAGCGTGAGAAATAAGATGCTGCTGAACAAATAACTGCTACACTGGAATGAGGAATGGGAATGAGAAATAGAACAAAAAGAGAAGAAAAAGAAAGAATGGGGAAATGTAGGGAAAATAAAGAATATGCTCGAACGGGCCCTACCCCGCTGCCTACGTACCTCATCGGGAAAATGAGGATCATAGTCGACGTAGTTCGCCTAACTAAGGAGGGAACTATTTGTTTGTGTTTTTTATGGCTTGAACTGCGTATGTGTAAACACACAAAATTTGACCTCACTAAGTTCACACCATGGCTTGTGATCTTTTCATTTGCATTAATTCAATCATATCATGTCATGTTGCACTTTTGCTTCACTGCATTGGTTCAAAGTCATTTGCATCTAGGGTTTGTGATCTGAGCAATCCCTGAGCCATCTGAGCCACTCCAAAGGTCTTCAATCATCTCAAAAGGGTCCATGTATGTTCAAATATCATATTATATCCTCCCAAGGTCAAGGAAGTCAGAGAATCACAAGAACTGAGAAAGGCATGGAAGCAGAGCCAAGCTTAATTACACAGATGACCTAAAATTAGGGTTTTGGTTTCAAAGGCCATAACTCCAAATTTTTTGGTCATTCTTGTTTCTTTTGGTCTCTATATGTTATAAGGATCATACACACCTATTTTCAAGAAGAAATTCAATGGGGAAGGCATCTGATCAATAGATGGCTTCTTGAGCAAGTCAGTGCAAAATCAGGGCATCTGAGGCCCCCAATCACCCAACCAAAGGGTCTTATCCATCATTTTGGGTGTATATGATCTTTATTTGATCTTAGAAGAAGTTATAAGTTCACAAAATTGAAGAATTTCAAGCCATTTGCAAAGTTGCCATTTTGGGAATGTGACTTGTAATGCAAACTTGCCATTTTGGGAAAGTTTTTCAACCTCCTCTTTTTTATTCAAAAATGCTTCAAATGAAAAATTCTTGGTCATGAAAGTTGTAGATTGGATCATTCCCTTTTCAAAAAGTACAAGAACTTGATCTAATTCATCATAGAACTCAAGTTATGGCTTTGCAAATTTGGGAAAAATCACTAAATTTCACTTATGTACCAAAGAGGGAAACTTGCAAAAACTCATACCAAGGCAAAATGTGACTTCTAATTGACTTCTAACCATTACACAAGCATGATACATGACCTATAATTCAGAATGGCCCAAAGAATATCTCACTTTCATGCCTTGATCATCAAATATTTCAAAAGGGGCCAAAACCTTCACAAATTGCAAAATGCCCCAAATCTTGACATCCACTTGTGCCAGCTCTTCAAATCAGTTTCCATGGACCTCCCTAAAGATAGCTGACTCGAGCCATGCCTCACAACCAGCCTGCCATGAGCCCATACCTCCAAGTACAACTTTCTTGACTTTATGAAATTTGAGCCATACCAATCAAACTATTCCACAACAACTCTCTGACCTATCCAGGATTGATACATGGACCAAAAGCAACTCAACACACACAACAACATAAGCTGAATCCCCCCACAACTCAGCACACCCCAAAAACTCCTTCTTATGCATTTTTCTTCGAAACATAGCACTCAAGCCACAAACCTTCAAACAAATTCCATAGAGCAACTCACCATGAACCTCTGATCATTTTCCACCCTTCATCCTGCCCTAAACACAGCCACAACAAAAATACGATTTTTTACCTCTCTTGACCTGAGCTTCAACAAACTTCACATAGAGGACATATAAACTCCAACCAAGCATTGCAAACTCTTCAGGGGGATCATTGGAGGTGATTTGAAGCAAAGAACTGGTCAGAAAGCTCCAGAGGTGAAAGCTCCAGCTCAGGTAACCTCAAGAACAAATTTTCCAGAAATGTAATTTCTTGTTATAGAATGATAGAGTGTGTTGCCCTGATCGTGTTATGCTTTGAATCACTGAAAATGGTGGAGAGATGAGTGTGTATGCATGTTCTGAAATTTTTGCAGTTTTCTTGTTTTTGCTCGAATCTTGTTATTGATGAAATGAAAATGTGTTTTTGTGATTGATTCATGTTTAAGGTGGGTATAGGATTAAATCTGGAGAGTTAGAGCATTTGAAATGGCCTAGGGAAGAAGATAGAAATTTTGGCTCGTTGGAGAAGACGACCGGAACCACTGTTTCGGTCGTCTGAGAGTGATTAGGGTTAATTAGGGTTTTAGGTCAGTTTGAATGTAGGCCCTTGGATCCAGCTTCGCGCGCGTTTTGGACGTCCCAGATTTCACATTAAAACCTTAATCAGTCATTAATTAGCTTAATTAGGTTTTATAAAATTCAAATTCTTAGATTCAATCTCAGCCTTCCATTTGCGCGTGGGTCAATTCCCTCCACCCCAGTTTGAATCCTGACCACCAGATGCGTTGACTTCTCATTAAATTTGATTTTATTTTCATTTTATTTGCATTCCTTTGTTCATTTTATTTAAAATAGCAAAATGCATCCAAATTTTTTTTATTTTTTGCATCATGACTTTAAATATTTTTCTCATTCTGAAAATAATTTTTATTTTATTTTTTGCATTAAAAATTATTTTTAAATCATTTAAATGTTTATTTTGAATTAGTTAATGGAAATTAATTAATTAAAAATACATTTAGGTATTTAAAAATCACAAAAAAATTCAAAGAGCATTTTAAAACATTTACAAACTCACAAAGCAAATTTCATTTTGGTTTTGATCACACTTTGATAATTTTCATTTGAATTAGGGTTCTTTAATTTGAATATTTTTAACCCTAACTTCAAAAATTCATAACTTTTGATCCAAGTTGAGTTTGTGAATGGTTCTTTTTGCATTGTGTTAAGTATCCTTTCAAGCCTCTAAAAACATTTTTGTTTCATTTTTATAATGCATTTTCAATTTGTTTGGCATTTTCCCTTTAGGATCACCCTTAAAACCTTAGAAACTTAGAAAAAATCATAAGTCCTTTAGGGTTTAGCTTCTGACCTTCCCCTTTGGGCAGTGAACTTGTATAGGTTTAGGGTCCCTTTGATTCCATTTTCAATTTTTTATCTCATGTTTTGCTTCTGATTTTTAATTTTGCATTGCATCTTGTACATAAACCCTAATTTTTGCCTTCATTTGCATTCATTCTTCATATGCTTGCATACATGAACTTGCCATGACATTTTGTGCATTCACATGACTTCTAAGACATCTTAGGACACATTAGACTCATTCTTGATCATTTCCTCATCCTTTTGCCATGCTTTTGTTTTCATTTTATGTCATATGCATTCATGAACTTTCATGATTCTTACATGTCTCATTTGCATTCCCATCCTTTGTATGATCATCCACATATCTTGGTATGCTTTTGCATCATCCCATAGCATCATTTGCATTATGAATATGCTTCTGATTTTGGTTTGCATCCTTGCGTTCATTTCATTTCCTTTGCTAACTTTTCAGGTGGTAAGTGTTTGAGAAGTGAATTTGCCTTCACTTCTCATAATCTCTCCTCATCTCTTTTATGCATCATTGCTGCATTTTACTTGTGAATTAGAGTGAGCTTGCTCATTCATTTTCCCTCCTCACCTTCTTTCTTCAAGAAACTTATCTTCTTAAGTGAAGTAAGTTGTCCTGCTTCTTCTGCTTCTCCTCCTTTCATCTGCTTCTTCCTTGGTGGCTTTCCCTTGAAGATCTTCTTGCAAGCTTCATAAACCCTAGGAATAACCAAGCATGATCACAATTAGGGTTTGATTAGTACCCCCATTAGTTTTACCTTTGTGTCATCTTTGTGTCTTCTCTTCTCATCTCTTAACCAAGGACTAAACCTTAAAGGTTTTAAGGCTTTGTGATTAAGCTTATGCCTGCATCCTTCTATTAGGATGGAGTGTATAACTTTAATCCTAAGTGTTAAGCCCTTAATGTGTTTAAATCCTTTAAACAATCCATCTAATAAATCACTAAGACATAAAGCTTGTAACTTGGGCCTTACTTTAGGGTTCTAATTCTTCCTTAATTGGTTAAGAAGGACTAACCCTAGTGTTAATGGACAAGTCCCCCTCAAGTTGTCTTACAAACCATAAAATCCATTTCTTAATCTTACCATTAACTAAAATCCACTTTAATAAAGGTTTTGTTTTGTCATGAGATTAATCCTTAATCATGGATTAAGTTGAGGAGCCTTTCTCAGCTTAAATGTTCCCATCTATTATCCTTCTATTAGGATGGTGTAATGGGTCTATTAAATCCTTGATTATGGCTTAAACTCATTACTTAACACTAAACAAAAATACCAAAAACATCTAAATAAATTCAAGTAGGTTAATGATCTTAATCCTGCATCAAGGTGGTTAAGTGTGAGGTGTTTATCTCATACTTAGAGTATTCTCATTACCCCTAATCAGAGGGAGGATGTGATGAGTTTACTAATCCTGGGTTTAGGCTTAAGCTCATTTACTTATAACAAACTCAAAAAAGGCAATAAAAGATTGAAAACACAAAAAAACAAACAATAATCGTCTCCTTCGGGATTCTTTTCTCATCACACTCATTCAAAAACGAGAACTTGCTTCTTCCGTCTAACGCAAGACAGTTTGCATCTGAGCCAGACAGGTCATACACTTGAGCATAGACAAGCAAGCAGTTCACCAGTCAATTTATCTTTCAGTCTCTTTGAGTCGAACTACGGTGTTCTGACTTCCTCATTGCACGAGAGGATACGTAGGCATAACTTAACAGTTATCGAACAAAAGTCTCTGTTCATTTCCCCCTCTTCCAGCATCATTCTTTAAGCCTCATAGTCTTGAGCTTCAACTTCTTTCTCTGCACTAACACTTCTTCACTTCACTTCACATTCCTTTTACACTGACACCTGCATTCTTCTCCAGCTTTTGCACATAGATAACACATACACTACCCTTTTAAACACAAATCTTTCAAGCGTGGATCCCGTCGAGTACGACGGACAATCTGGGTGCTAACACCTTCCCAAGTTGTAACCAACCCCCTTTCTCAGTTTCTCTGGTTCGCATCCGTCTTATCCATCTTTTCTTAGGTTTATGCAGCATTACCTTTCCTTCGGGATAAAAATGCCTAGCTGGCGACTCTTTTCAGTTCACCCTTGTGTTCTCTCTTTCGCTGACCGTTCGCGTCTGTACCCCTCTTGACCAGGTGTCATTTGGTGGGAGCGATAACTTAGCGACTCTGATGGGGAACCTTATATTGCAACCAGGGCTTCTGGTTCTTTTTGTGGGTTCCTCCTAGCGCTTGTTTGATTTGTGTTTACTGGGGTGTTATGTGCTATGTGTGTTTATTTATGTTGCTTTATTTATTGCTTTATGTACAACTTTATTTACTGCTTTCTTTACAGTCTTATGCATATTTCATACTGCCATTGCTGGATCTGGTTTTCTGTTTTGGTGGGTGGGGTCTTATTGAGAGTTTAAGGTCCTATACCTGGGACCTGAGTGACACCTAGGCTAGAGTGATTCATGTTCTTTCCCATTCCGTTTCGGTCTGGTGCGGGAATATGAAACACGGTTCAGATGTGGGTTTCTTCTTGAGAACTTTGTGCTACAAATTTCCTGTAGTGCTAGGGCTATCTGGGAAGCCTGCTAAGTCTGGATGACCTTTATTATGACCTTCAGAAGCTGAGGTGAATTAGAGGAGGATCTTTTATGGTTATTGTAAACACTGTACCTCCGGGTTAGAAGTGTTTACACTTATCATAACTGATCCAAGTCTGAGGATCCTTGTTCTAGAACACTACTTGTGAGGGGGTTGGGCTATTTACAGGTTTGCAGGAACCCTTGGCCACATCATACCCTGTTACTGTTTTGTTTAAGAGTAATCCACTTTGGACAATTCTTGTGATTAACCCTGGACATGTGATTCTTTATTTGAGTCCCCCACCCTGGTTACTGGATTTCTAAGCCTCCATCTAGACTTTTGAACATACAAGGGCCTTATATCAGGATAGATAATCAGATCCAGCTTGATCACAAACCCTTGCATATCATTTGCATATATCATCATTGCATCATTTGACATTTGTTTATTTGCTTTTCAGGGTATCCACTTCATTGTATCCTGGTTTTGGTTTTGACCCCTTCTTCTGCATAGACCTCTGCTTCAGCTGTCTTCATCAGTTATCAGCTTTAGCTATCTCCACCCTCACCAGCACCAGTCTGTCAGTGGTCCACCTTCAGCATCCCAGTCTGTGATCTTCATCGGCACTTATCTTCAGCTTCCTCAGCAACACTCATGACTACTCCCAGGAAGAGCAACATATCCTACCACTTTTTTGAGCCTGTGTTGACTGGTATCAGGATGGTCCAGTCACTTATCACACCTGACCACATCCCACTGTTTAGAGAGCACTATGGGGGTATCTTGGATATGGTTATAGACCTTGATCCTTATCAGAGGAGCATGATCCACACATGCTTGCAGTTTTATGATCCTCCATTGAGATGTTTCACCTTTCCAGACTTTCAGTTAGGGCCTCTGCTGGAGGAGTTTTCTTTATTGATTCGAGTACCTATCAGAGGTGGAATCCCCTTCAACCCAGAGATGACTGCTCCCATAAATGAAGAGATAGCAAGGGCACTGTACTTGGAGCCCGCCCTTATTGAGCAAAGTATGACAACAAAAGCTGGGATTCCTGGTTTGCATTTGGACTTCTTGATTTCTCAGGCCATCCTGAAGGCTTCATTGGGAGAGTGGAGAGCAGTCTGTGCACTCTTAGCCCTCAGCATATATGGGGCTATACTATTTGCAGATGAGCCCAAATTTGTCAGCAAGAATGCCATCCATCTGTTTCTTCTGAAAAACCCAGTACCTACATTGCTAGGAGATTTTTACTACTCCATTCATCAAAGGAATGAGAAACAAAGGGGGGAGTTGGTAAGATGTTGTGCTCCTTTGTTTTACACCTGGCTGCTCAGGCACCTGCCTAAGTCAGATGCTTTCTTGAACCCCCACCAGCAGAAGAATTGGGCCAAGAGGTTCATTGCCTTGACTTCAGATGATATTAGATGGTGCACCCAGAGCACCAAGGGCAAGGACATTATCACGAGCTGTGGACAATACCCAAATGTGCCTCTGATAGGAGTGAAGGGTTGCATCAACTACAATCCTTCACTGTTTAAGAGACAACTAGGTTATGCCTTAGTTCACCCTCCCAGAGGACAGGATTTAGCCGAGACCCTATATTGTGAAGTGCAACCTAATTCAGCTGTTGTCAGACAAGCATCCTGGGCTTGGGACAACATCCAGACAAAAGGGATAGCTATTCTTGGAAGATGTAACAATGTTGCTTCAGCTCAGTACTCAGACTAGTCCCGTACTAGAGCTCAGATTACCAGAATGCCTTTCACCTTGGAAGACATACCTGGACCATCCACAGTATAGCCTGCAGCAACAGTTAGCCTGGAGGAATTTAAAAAGTTGAAGGAAAGGAATGAGCAGTTATCTCAGGCCTTAAAGAAGACTCTTTGGGAAAGAAGTGATGGTCGTCTGGATATTGAGAGATTGGAAAAGCTCAGGGTTGAGCATCTTGCCAAAATTGAAAAGACAGAAGACTACATAAGGAAAGCAAGGGCTGGGGAACAGATATTGAAGAATGCCTGTAAAGAGGACAAGATTCAGAAAGCTATGGCTGAGCACTATCTGCAAGAGAGTCAGGCTAGGTGGGTCAGGATCACCGAGGCCCGTGTACAAGAAGACCAGAAAACCCAAGCCAAGATTGAACAGCTAGAGGCCAATGAGAAGAAGCAGCATGAAGCTTTATTGGCAGCTCAGAAAGAGATATCAGAGTTGAAGCTCAGAGCAGGATTAAAGAGATCCAAATACCAGAACAAGTATAAGAAGCTGACCACTGCCATTGCTACCAGGAACCTCCTCATCAGGACCATTACAGAGCACCCAGCTGGTCCAGTGACTGAGGCACTCCTGAAGGAGGTCAGAGAAGATGAGTTTGGACTGGATGTCTGATTCTTTGCTTGTTGTTTGTTTCCATTTGATGTACTTTTCCTTTTGTTGTATTTTGACCCTCCATGGGCATGTATTGTAAAACAAACTATGTATTGTTCATCATTTGTAATATATTTTTAGTTTGTTTTCATTTGGGTTTTTCTCTCAACAACATCAAGCATCTTCCTCGAGGTCTGGAAAGGTCAAAACCAAGAACCAAACTGGATACCTTGGAAAACAAATACGCATACTGCATTGCATACTAACTTTTTCTTTGTTTTGTAGGTTTTATTATTATTATTGTTTCTAAATTTGTTGTGATCTCAGGAAACATTGCTCGTCGCTGAGTGTTCCCTGTCAACCGCACGCACCGGTACCCGACTCGTAACAACCTTCCCGGCATTCAAATGGAGCAAGTACAGCAAGACTTGAATGAGGTCAGAAATCAGATGGCCAATGAGAGAGTAGAAATGAGAAATCAGATGTCTCAGTTTATGGCAGTGATGACTGGCTTAGCCCAGAGTCAAGAAAGGTTAAGAGAGCTGGTGGAAAGACAAACCCCTGAGGAGCCTCATCTTGGAACAGGAGGAACCAGCAACAATGAACGGGGGCAACCTGTAAACACCCCAAATTTTCCCTCACCCATTTCACCATGACTTGTGATCATTCTCATTTGCATAAGTTCAATCATAGCATCTCATATCACATTTTTGATTCACTGCATTGATTCAAAGTCATCTGCATCTAGGGTTTGTGATCTGAGCCATCCCTGAGCCATTTGAGCCACTCCAAATGCCTTCAATCACTTCAAAGGGGTCCATGTATATTCAAGCATCATATTATATCCTCACAAAGTCAAGAAAGTCAAAGAATCACAAGAACTGAGAAAGGCATGGAAGCAGAGCCAGGTTTAACTACACAGATGACCTAGAATTAGGGTTTTGGTTTCAGAGGCCATAACTCTAATTTTTTTGGTCATTCTTGTTTCTATTGGTCTCTATATGTTATGAGGATCATGCATATCAATTTTCATGAAAAAATTCAATGGGGAAGGCATCTGATCAAGAGATGACTTCTTGAGCAAGTCAGTGCAAAATCAGGGCATCTGAGGCCCCCAATGACCCAACCAAAGGGTGTTCTCCATCATTTTGAATGTGTATTATCTTTATTTGATCATAGAAGATGTTAGAAGTTCACAAAATTGAGTAAATTCAAGTCATTTGCAAAGTTGCCTTTTTGGGAAAGTGACTTGTAATGCAAACTTGCCATTTTGGGAAAGTTTTTCAACCTCCTCTTTTTGATAAAAAAATGCTTCAAATGAGAAAACTTTGGTCATGAAAGTTGTAGAATGGATCATCCCATTTTCAAAAAGTACAAGAACTCTTTCTAATTCATTTTGGATCAAAAGTTATGGCTTGTCAAAGTTGGGCAAAATCACTTAATTTTCACTTTTGTACCAAAGAGGGAAAGTTGCAAAACCTCATGCCAAGGCAAAATGTGACTTCAAATGGACTTCTAACTATCACACAAACATAAGTCATGACCTAAAATTCAGAATGCACCAAAGAATTGTTCATTTTCATGCCTTGATCATTAAGAAATCACAAATGGGCCAAAGGTTCACCAAGTTGCAAAATGCTTCATAACCCTTCATCCACTTGGGCCAGCTTACAAAATCTGATTTCATGACATTCCTTGATCTTTGCTGCGCAGGACCATGCCCCTATCTCAGCCTCCCACTTGCCCATACCTCAAAGGACACCTAACATTGAATTTTGGCAAAATGGACCATACCAATCAACATAGGCCAGCAACAACTCTCTGACCTATCCAAACTTGATACATGGACAAAATGGAACTCAACACACCACACAACACAACCTGAGTTCTCCCACAAGCCAGCATTCTCAAAAATCCTCCCTTATGCATTTTCTTTCGAAACTCAACACACAAGCTTAAAACATCCAAACAAACTTCACAAAACCATTCACCATGATCCTCTGATCATTTCCCAATCCTCATTTGACCCTGAAACCACCCCAAACAGAAACACGATTTTCCACTCCCTCTGAACAGATCTTCATCAATCTCACAAACTAGCCACCATACACTCCAACCAAGCCTCAAAGCATCTTCAGGGAGATCATTAGAGGAGTTTTGAAGCAGGGAGGCAGTCTGAAAGCTCCAAACTGAAAGCTTCACCTCAGGTAGCTTCGCAAAATCATTTTTCCAGAAACCTTGTTTTAAGTTATTGAAATGATCTACATGCTCCCCTGAATGCTTTGCACTTTTTATTTTTGAAAATGATTGATTATTGAGCATGTACTGCATCTCTGAAAGTTTGGTCATTTTTATGTTTTGATTCGTATCTGGGTTTTGAGTGAAAGGAAATGGATTTTGAGGTTGGATTCGTGCTTAGGGAGGTTGAGAGGTTTGATCTGGAGCTTTACAGCTCCTAAAATGGTACAGGGAAGTTTTTGTTCTTGAGTGGTCGCCGGAGAAGACGACCTGAACCACTGTTCCGGCCGTCTGAGTTTGATTAGCCCTAATTAGGGTTTAAGCCAGTTTTGAATTGAGACCCTTGGATCTGTCTTCCCGCGCGTGTATGTGTGGACCAGATCTTCCCATTAGCCATTAATCAGGATTAATTAGTTTAATTTAGGTTTAATTAAATAATAAATAAAGTTTAGGGAAGTTTGAACCTGGGTCGTCCAGATGCGCGCCAGGTCAAACTTCCCAAGCCCAGATTCAATCTGGACCTCCCCTTTTGCATACTTTCTTTTATTTTAATTTTATTTCATTTCTTTTTCATTTAAGTTGTTCGAATTTTAAAAAATAGCAAAACATATTTAAAAATTCTGAATTTTTTTGTCAAGCATTTCATTAACTTTCAGAACACAAAAATATTTTTATTTTTATTTTTTGCATTAAAAATTATTTTAAAATCATTTAAGTGTTTATTTTTAATTAGTTAATGGAAATTAATTAATTAAAAATGCATTTAGGTATTTAAAAATCACCAAAAAATTCACATTGCATTCTTTAACATTTAGAAACATTATCAAACTCTCAAAACAAATTTCTTTTTGGTCCTTGATGTATTTTGACAATTTTCATTGGAATTAAATTCATTTAAAGGCAATATTTTGGTCCCAACTTAGAAAAATGCATTCTGCCTAACCATGAAGAGTTTGATGATGGTTCTTCTTGCATTGCATCCTTCATATCATGTAGTTTCTAGGGTAAAATTGGTTTGAATTTATCTTTCATTTTCAATTTGTTTTGCATTTTTCATTGTGAGGTGCTTTGAAACCCTTGTTGACTTAGAAAATTCATAGCTTCCATTAGGACAAGAGTTAGGTCCCCTCCTTTGGGCAGTGAACTTGTGTAGGATTAGCGTTCCTTTGATCCCATTTTCAATTTTTTATCTTGTCATTTGCTTCTGATTTTGAATTTTGCATTGCATATTGTATGTAAACCCTAATTTGTGCCTTCGTTTGCATCCATCTTCCATATGTTTGCATTCATGAACTTGCCATGACATTTTGTGCATTCACATGACTTCTAAGACATCTTAGGACATGTTAGAATCCTTTTTTATCATTGCATCATCCATTTGCCATGTTATGTATCCATTGCATTTCATAAACATTCATGAACTTTTATGGTTCAAAGCATGCTTCACTTGCATCCTCATCCTTGTATGATCATCCACAACTCTTGACATGTGTTTGCATCATCTCATAGCACCATTAACACCATGCTCATGCTTCTGGTTTTGTCTTGCATCATGGCATTTCATCCCATTTTCATTGCATTGCATTTCTTTTGCTAACTTTTCAGGTGGTAAGTTGTTTTGAGAAATGAATTTGCCTTCACTTCTCACAATCTCTCTTCACCTCTCTTATGCATCATTGCTGCATTTTATCTTTGTATTGGAGTGAGCTTGCTCATTCATGCTCTCTCCCACCTTCTTCCTTCAAGCAACTTGTCTTCTTAAGTGAAGCGAGTTGTCTTGCTTCTCTCTGTTTCTTTCTCCTTTCATATGCTTCTCTCCTTGGTGGCTCTTTGAAGATTTCTCCTCTTAAGCCTCACAAACCCTAGGACGTCCAAGCATGATAACATTTTAGGATTGTTTAGTCCCCCTTAGACTCTTTCCTTTGAGTTTTCTTTGAGTCTTCTCTTCTCACCTCATAATCAAGGACTAAACCTTAAAGGTTTTAAGGCTTTGTGATTAAGCTTATGGCTGCATCCTTATATTAGGATGGAGTGTATAACTTTAATCCTAAGTGTTAAACCCTTAATGTGTTTAAACCCTTTAATCAATTCACTTAATAATCACTAAGACATCAAGCTTGTAACTTGGGCCTTGCATTAGGGTTCTAATTCTTCCTTAACTGGTTAAGAAGAACTAACCCTAGTGTTAATGGACAAGTCCCCCTCAAGTTGTCTTACAAACCATAAAATTCACTTCTTAATCCCATCATTAACTAAAATCCACTTTAATAAAGGTTTTGTTTTGTCATGAGGTTAATCCCTAATCATGGATTAAGTTGAGGAGCCTTCCTCAGCTTAAATGTTCTCATCTATTATCCTTCTATTAGGATGGTGTAATGAGTCCATTAAATCCCTGATTATGGCTTAAACTCATTACTTAACACTAAACAAAAACAACAAAAACATCTAAATAAATACAAGTGGGTTAATGATCTTAATCCTACATCATGGTGATTAAGTGTGAGGTGTTTACTTCATACTTAAGGTATTCTCATTAACCCTAATTAGAGGGAAGATGTGATGAGTTTACTAACCCTTGGTTTTGGCTTAAGCTCATTAACTTATGACAAATCCAAAAGCAATAAAAGACTGAAAACACAAAAAACAAACAATAATCGTCTCCTTCAGGATTCTTTTCTCACCTCATTCACTCACAAACGAGAACTCGCTTCTTCCGTCTAATGCAAGACAGTTTGCACCTGAGCCAGACAGGTCATACACTTGAGCATAGACAAGTAAGCAGTTCACAAGTCAATTTATCTTTCAGTCTCTTTGAGTCGAACTACGGTGTTCTGACTTCCTCATTGCACGAGAGGATACGTAGGCATAACTTAACAGTTATCGAACAAAAGTCTCTGTATATTCCCTCCTCTTCCAGCATTATTCTTTGAGCCTCATAATCTTGAGCATCTCACTCTTGTCCTTACACTGACACTTCTCATTTTCACCTCACATTTCTCTTACACTGACACTTGCATTCTTTTCCAGCTTTGATACACAGATAGCACTGACACTACCCCTTTAAAAACACAAATCTTTTAAACGTGGATCCCGTCGAGTACGGCGGACAATCTGGGTGCTAATACCTTCCCAGGTTGTAACCATCCCCCTTTCTCAGTTTCTCTGGTTCGCGACCGTCTTATCCATTCTTTTCTAGGTTTATGCAGCATTACCTTTCCTCCGGGATAAAAATGCCTAGCTGGCGACTCTTGTCTTTTGAGCTCACCCTTGTGTGTTCTCTCATCCCTTTCGCCGACCGTCCGCGTCTGTACCCCTTTTGGCCCTGTGTCATCAGGTGGGAGCGACACAACCTCGTATTGACCCACCAGAATATGGACCCCATCTGAATCCAGAAGTTAACATCCCAAGGAATGGTCAAGGTAATACTGCTGGGGGCAGAATCCTGCAGGAGGATCCCCAGGAAGAACAGTTTATTGTTATAGGGGCAGGAGATGAGGTATATGATAAAAGATTGGACGAGATTGCTGAAAAGTTAAGATCTTTGGAATCTCATAATTCTTTGGGCTTCGATGTGATGGATATGGGACTAGTAGATGGGGTGAGAATTCCCCACAAATTTAAACCCCCATGCTTTGAAAAGTACAATGGTACCTCCTGTCCTCGCACTCATATGCAATCTTTCTTGGGAAGGCACAAGGCTTATACCATGGATGAAAAGTTATGGATGTTCTACTTTGAGGACAATCTGACTAGAGCTTCAAGAGAATGGTATTCGCATTTGACTAGGGCCACCATAAGATGTTGGAAGGACTTGGCCGAGGCTTTTATTCGGCAATATCAGTACAACTTGGACATGGCTCCCAATAGAACTCTTCTAATGGGCATGTCTCAGTCGTCTAGAGAGAGCTTCCGGGATTATGCTCAGAGATGGAGACAGCTTGCTGATGCTGTCCAACCGCCCATGTCAGAAAGGGAAATGGATGACATGTTCATGAACACATTGCAAGGGACTTATATTGATAGACTGGCTGGTTTCTCCGCTACCAGTTTTGCTGATGTGGTCATAGCTGGTGAGAGGATTGAAAGTCTCTTGAAGATGGGCAAAATTTCCGACAATGGTGCGAGTTCATCCAGCAATCCCAGAAAATCTTTTGCGGGACCCCGAAGGGCAGGTGAAACAAATTCCATTCATACAAGCAGGGGAAGGCCCCAATATTCTCACAGGTCAGTGGCAGCTGTTACCATCCCAGCTCCAATCCCATAACAACCATTGTATCCTCAACAACAACAACCTCACTATCAGCAACCATCTCATTTTCCGCAACAGAGAACTTACAACAACAACAATAGCAACCAACAACAGCGTCCCTTTCAACAGAGACCATCTCAGGCAAATCAGGTGATTGATCCTATCCCCATGCCTTATGCTGCTTTATTGCCACAACTCCTGAAGCTCAACCTGGTTGAGTTAAGGACGTTGGCACCACCAGATCCTCTCAATCTCCCAAAGAATTATGATGTCAACTCCAGGTGTGCCTTTCACTCCAACGCACCTGGTCACAATAATGAGAAATGCAGAGCTTTACAAATGAAGGTGCAAGATCTGGTCGATTCTAAAGCTCTCAACTTCGCACCTCCTCCGAACGTCAACAAAAATCCTATGCCTAATCATGGTAGGCCTAGGATTAATGCTATTGAGGAGGACCAACCATCTACATTGATTGATATTATTACACAGATTCAAACACCACTGGCTGAAGTCAAAGTTCAACATTTAAGATGCCAAGTGTTCCCGGACCGTGGGGCCTGCTGTGAATTGTGTAAAACAGCTGATAATGGTTGTGAGAATCTGAGGATTGGCATAGATGGCCTTATCCAAGATGGAATTTTTCAAATTACTTCAACAGCTCCTGCAGCAACTCTTGTCTCCACAACATTAGAGTCTCCTACAACATCAACAATCATTCCTTTAGCAACAAATTCTCCTACAACAGCAACAACAATCATTCCTACAGATTCATCAACATCACCAGCAATTACCCCGTCCACCATTTCAACAAGTCAAATTTCAACAACTATTTCTTCTACAACATCAGCATCCATTTTACCAAAGGAATCTTCTACAACGCCAGCAAAAATTAATGAAGACATTTCAACAGTTACAATCTACTATGACCCATCCAATGTTCCTCCCAGCAGCAATTTCCAACAACAAATTGTGGCATCTCCTGCCAGATCTCCGGTCACTATCTACTATGATCCGCACACCATTACAGTACCCTCATCTGCAGCAATCAGCCCAGTTACTATTACGGTACCTGGGCCTGTTCCTTATGAAAGCAGTAATGTCATACCTTGGCATTATGGCTCTGATCTTTACTGCGATGGGGAGAAAATCACTCTGGATTCATCAACCTCTTCACCACAAATTGATAATGTTGGGGGAGGCGGAGGCTTCACCAGAAGCAGACGCCTTTTTGCCTCACAGACACAAAGACCTAATGTTGAAACAGAAGCTGCTGCCAAGGCAAAAGGAAAGAACGTGGTATCTGAAGAGCCAACTGCCAAAGACACTCAGAAGACATCTTTTGAACAAAATGTAGACGATTTCATGAGAATTATAAAGAGGACTGATTACAAGGTGGTGGACCAGCTTCACCAAACACCCTCCAAAATCTCCATATTATCACTGTTGATGTGTTCCGAAGCTCACAGGAACGCATTGTTGAAAGTCTTGCACGCAGCATACATGCCGGAGGAGATTACTGTTAATCAGCTAGAAACTGTAGTTGCAAATGTCAACACCAGTCATGGACTGGGCTTTACCAATACTGACTTAACAACGGAGGGACGTAGCCATAACACGGCTTTGCATATCACCTTGGAATGCAAGGGTGCTGTTCTGTCTCATGTACTAGTGGACACCGGGTCATCACTCAATGTCCTACCAAAGAAAGCCTTAGTGAAGCTGGAGTATGATGGATTGGCATTACGCCCAAGTAATTTGGTGGTGAGAGCATTTGATGGCTCTAAAAGATCAGTGCTTGGGGAGATTGATCTGCCTGTGTTGATTGGCCCACAAACCTTCAAAACTACCTTCTTTGTGATGGACATACAGCCGGCCTACAACTGTCTGTTGGGTAGACCCTGGATCCACGCCGCTGGCGCTGTTACGTCTACCCTTCACCAGAAGTTAAAATTCGAGTGGGAAGGCCAAATCATCACCATCTGTGGGGAGGAGGACATCTTTGTTAGCCACCTGGCTACGTATAAGTACATAGAAATGGATGGGGAGATCCATGAGACCATGAGTCAAGGATTTGAAGCCCTTAATATCAATGAAGCATCTGCTGTGTCTGGGACTTCCATCACATCGTACCAACAAGCCCGGAAGGTTGTTGAGGAGGGTACCGCTCAAGGCTGGGGAAAGCTGCTGTCGGTTGAAAAGAAAGAAGACATATTCGGGTTGGGTTACAGACCAACTCGACAAGATCAACTTGAGGCTGCAATGGAGCCCAAAATTGTCAGCGGGGGAATGCTAACCCCAGATGCTATGAATAGTTTGGAAGATGAGTGAGAAGACAAGCGCAACCTGGAAAGCTGGATACGTCCAAGGATCCCGGGGAACCAAGTCTCAAACTGGTCTTCCCAGGAAATTATAAGAGTTACTCCTGCAGAGTAATTATTATTTCCTGTCTTTAAGCATGCATCAAGTCCTGCATCTTGCCCAAGATGTCAGGGCTCATTTTGTAATCGGGCCATCTTGTATTTTGTGCAAACGATCAATTAATGAATATCAGGACATCTTTTGCAAATGAGTCTCTTTTTTCTCGCTCACTGTTTTTCATTTTTCATTTTTTGTACAAAAATAAAATGGAAATGTTTTTCAAAATAATAACTTCATTTTCACTTTTTCTAAAACAAGATAAAACTGATCACTAAAATGAACAAATATAAACCCTTGCAGAGAGTGCCCTCCAGACTGCACCGACAACAACACCGCTATTACTTCGTATGACTTTGACAATCCGATTAATCAAGCCGATGAAGGGGTTGAAGAAGATTATGAGCTACCTGAAGAAATAGCCAGGTTGTTAAGACAAGAGGAGAAGGTTATAACTCCTCATCAGGAGGAGGTTGAAACGGTTAATCTTGGTACAGAAGGAGACCTGAAAGAAGTTAAGATCGGGGCCTGTCTGCAAGATTCAGTAAAAGAGCAACTTATTGACATGCTTCGGGAGTATGTGGATGTTTTTGCTTGGTCTTACCAGGATATGCCAGGATTGGACACCGACATTGTTATGCACAAACTGCCTCTAAAGGAAGATTGTCCACCAGTAAAACAGAAGTTGCGCCGTACTCGCCCGGATATGGCCATGAAGATAAAAGAAGAGGTACAAAAACAGTGGGACACCGGCTTCCTTGCTGTAACTAGTTACCCGCCGTGGAGGATACTCTCTGAAAGGGTTGAGATTGGTTCGTTTTAGTGATCAGTTTTAATCTTGTTTAGAAAAAGTGAAAATGAATTTATTTATTTTGAAAACATTGCCATTTTATTGTTTTGTACAAAAGTGAAAAATGAAAAGACTGTGAGCGGAAAAAAAGAGACTCGTTTGCAAAAGATGTCCTGATATTCATTGATTAATCATTTGCACAAAATACAATATGGCCCTATTACAAAATGAGTCCTGACACCTTGGGCAAGGTGCAGGACTTGATGCATGCTAAAAATCCAGGAAATAATAATTACTCTGCAGGAGTAACCCTTATAATTTCCTGGGAAGACCAGTTAGAGACTTGGTTCCCCGGGATCCTTGGACGTATCCAGTTCTCCAGGTTGCGGTCGCTTTCCTCCTCGTCTTCCAGACTGTTTACAGCATCCGGGGTGAGCATCCCCCACTGAAAAATTTGGGCTTCTTGGCAGCCTCTGATTGATCTTGTCGGATTGGTCTGTAACCTAACCCGAATTTGTCTTCCTTCTTTTCCATTGGCAGCAACTTGCCCCAACCTTGAGCAGTACCTTCTTCAACAACCTTTCGGGCTTGCTGATAAGAAATGATTGAAGTTCCCAACTTGTCTTCCTGAGATGCAGCCAAAACTCCAGTAGCCTCATTAACATTTAGGGCCTCAAACCATTGGCTCATTGTCTCATGGATTTCACCATCCATCTTTAAATACTTGTAAGTAGCCAGCTGGCTAATAAATATATCTTCCTCACCACAGATGGTGATAATCTGGCCCTCCCATTCATACTTTAGTTTCTGGTGAAGGGTCGACGTTATTGCGCCTGCGGCGTGAATCCAGGGTCGACCTAGCAGACAGCTATAAACAGGTTGTATGTCCATCACATAGAAAATGGTTTTGAATACTTGGGGACCAATTATCACTGGAAACTCCACCTCTCCCAGAACAGATCTTTTAGAGCCATCAAAAGCCCTGACTATAAGATTAATTGGCCTAATAGCTATCCCATTATACTCAAGCTTGACAAGGGCCTTCTTGGGTAGGACATTGAGTGAGGACCTAGTGTCTACAATCACATGAGATAAGACAGCTCCTTTGCACTCCAGAGTTATATGCAAAGCCTTGTTGTGGAGACGTCCTTCAGATGTCAAATCAACATCAGAGATCCCTAGCCCATGGCTAGTGTTGACATTTGATACCACTGTTTCCAGCTGATTCACAGTGATCTCTTCTGGCACGTAGGCAGCGTGCAGAACTTTGAGGAGTGCATCCTGATGGGCTTCGGAACATAGCAGCAATAATAGGATTGAGATCTTTGAAGGGGTCTGGTGGAGCTGGTCCACAACTTTATAGTCACTTCTTTTGATGATTCTCATTAACTCATCCACATCTTGGTCGAAGGATGATTTATGAGTTTCCTTGGGTGCAGATTCTTCCGGTATCACACTCTTCCCCTTGGCTCTGGTAGCAGCTTCTGCCTCTGAGTTGGTTCTAGGGACTTGTGAAGCGAAGAGACGTCCGCTTCGGGTGAAGCCTCCGCCTCCCCCAACATTATCCACTTGGGGAGCGAGGATTGGAGAATCAAGAAGGACCTTCTCTCCATTGCAGTATAGATCAGCACCATAATGCCATGGTATAGCACTGTCTTTGTCACATGGGATCGGCCCGGGCACCGTGATAGTGACTAGGGTTACTGCTGCAGTTGTTGGGACTACAATGGTCTGTGGATCATAGAAGATTGTTACAGGTCCTTTGGTGGATGTTGGTGAAGGTGAACTGAAGCTTTGTTGAGACTGTTGTTGATTTTGCTGAAAGTTGTTGGAACTCGGGACCTCTGCTGGGTCATAATAGATTGTGACAGTGGAAACATCATTATTTGTTGTTGAAGTTGTAGTAGATGGTGCAAATGAATTGTTGTATGTTGAAGTGATAGATGGAAAGATTGTTGGAGTTGTAGCCGAATAAGTTGGAACAATAGTTTTTGTATTTATAGAAGAAACACTTGGACAGATGGTTGTTGATGTTGTAGAAGATTCACTAGTTGTTGATGAAAAGGTTGTTCGTGTTGTAGAAGTTGTGGTTGTAATCTGTAGAATGCCTTCATTAATCAGGTCACTGATGCCTTTCCTTAAGATGGCACACCCATTCTCAGAAAGTTTGCATGATTCGCAACAGGCCTCACAACCTGGAAACACTTGGCACTTTAAAAGCTGGGCTTTAACCTCGGCCATAGGTGTTTGAATACATGAAATTTCTTCTATTAAGCTCAGGGGTGAATAATCCTCTACAACATTAATCCTTGGCCCACTGTGGCTTGGCATAGGATTCTTCATCACATTTGGAGGAGGTGCAAAGTTCAGGGCTTTTGAATCTACCAGATCCTGAACCTTCATATGCAGAGCTCTGCATTTTTCTGTAGAATGACCAGGTGCGTTAGAGTGAAAAGCACACCTAGCATTAGCATCATAGTTCCTTGGAAGATTTTGAGGATCAGGTGGAGCCAATGTCCTTAACTCAACCAGATTGAGCTTTAGGAGTTGTGGCAATAGTGTAGCATACGACATAGGAATGAGGTCAATTACTCGGTTGACCTGAGATGGCCGTTGTTGAAATGGGCGTTGTTGTTGATTGTTGTTGTTATTGTTGTATGATCTTTGCTGTGGAAATTGTTGTTGTTGCGGAAAGTGTTGTGGTGGTTGAATATACTGAGGAGGTGGAGCAGGGATAGTAACAGCAGCAACTGTCCTGGGTAAATATTGGGGTCTCCCTCTTCCCATGTGAACTGAATTAGTCTCACTAGATTTTAGGGGCCCAGCAAATGGTTTTCTTATACTGCTGGAACTGGCACCGTTATCTGTCTTCCCGCGCGTGTATGTGTGGACCAGATCTTCCCATTAGCCATTAATCAGGATTAATTAGTTTAATTTAGGTTTAATTAAATAATAAATAAAGTTTAGGGAAGTTTGAACCTGGGCCGTCCAGATGCGCGCCAGGTCAAACTTCCCAAGCCCAGATTCAATCTGGACCTCCCCTTTTGCATACTTTCTTTTATTTTAATTTTATTTCATTTCTTTTTCATTTAAGTTGTTCGAATTTTAAAAAATAGCAAAACATATTTAAAAATTCTGAATTTTTTTGTCAAGCATTTCATTAACTTTCAGAACACAAAAATATTTTTATTTTTATTTTTTGCATTAAAAATTATTTTAAAATCATTTAAGTGTTTATTTTTAATTAGTTAATGGAAATTAATTAATTAAAAATGCATTTAGGTATTTAAAAATCACCAAAAAATTCACATTGCATTCTTTAACATTTAGAAACATTATCAAACTCTCAAAACAAATTTCTTTTTGGTCCTTGATGTATTTTGACAATTTTCATTGGAATTAAATTCATTTAAAGGCAATATTTTGGTCCCAACTTAGAAAAATGCATTCTGCCTAACCATGAAGAGTTTGATGATGGTTCTTCTTGCATTGCATCCTTCATATCATGTAGTTTCTAGGGTAAAATTGGTTTGAATTTATCTTTCATTTTCAATTTGTTTTGCATTTTTCATTGTGAGGTGCTTTGAAACCCTTGTTGACTTAGAAAATTCATAGCTTCCATTAGGACAAGAGTTAGGTCCCCTCCTTTGGGCAGTGAACTTGTGTAGGATTAGCGTTCCTTTGATCCCATTTTCAATTTTTTATCTTGTCATTTGCTTCTGATTTTGAATTTTGCATTGCATATTGTATGTAAACCCTAATTTGTGCCTTCGTTTGCATCCATCTTCCATATGTTTGCATTCATGAACTTGCCATGACATTTTGTGCATTCACATGACTTCTAAGACATCTTAGGACATGTTAGAATCCTTTTTTATCATTGCATCATCCATTTGCCATGTTATGTATCCATTGCATTTCATAAACATTCATGAACTTTTATGGTTCAAAGCATGCTTCACTTGCATCCTCATCCTTGTATGATCATCCACAACTCTTGACATGTGTTTGCATCATCTCATAGCACCATTAACACCATGCTCATGCTTCTGGTTTTGTCTTGCATCATGGCATTTCATCCCATTTTCATTGCATTGCATTTCTTTTGCTAACTTTTCAGGTGGTAAGTTGTTTTGAGAAATGAATTTGCCTTCACTTCTCACAATCTCTCTTCACCTCTCTTATGCATCATTGCTGCATTTTATCTTTGTATTGGAGTGAGCTTGCTCATTCATGCTCTCTCCCACCTTCTTCCTTCAAGCAACTTGTCTTCTTAAGTGAAGCGAGTTGTCTTGCTTCTCTCTGTTTCTTTCTCCTTTCATCTGCTTCTCTCCTTGGTGGCTCTTTGAAGATTTCTCCTCTTAAGCCTCACAAACCCTAGGACGTCCAAGCATGATAACATTTTAGGATTGTTTAGTCCCCCTTAGACTCTTTCCTTTGAGTTTTCTTTGAGTCTTCTCTTCTCACCTCATAATCAAGGACTAAACCTTAAAGGTTTTAAGGCTTTGTGATTAAGCTTATGGCTGCATCCTTATATTAGGATGGAGTGTATAACTTTAATCCTAAGTGTTAAACCCTTAATGTGTTTAAACCCTTTAATCAATTCACTTAATAATCACTAAGACATCAAGCTTGTAACTTGGGCCTTGCATTAGGGTTCTAATTCTTCCTTAACTGGTTAAGAAGAACTAACCCTAGTGTTAATGGACAAGTCCCCCTCAAGTTGTCTTACAAACCATAAAATTCACTTCTTAATCCCATCATTAACTAAAATCCACTTTAATAAAGGTTTTGTTTTGTCATGAGGTTAATCCCTAATCATGGATTAAGTTGAGGAGCCTTCCTCAGCTTAAATGTTCTCATCTATTATCCTTCTATTAGGATGGTGTAATGAGTCCATTAAATCCCTGATTATGGCTTAAACTCATTACTTAACACTAAACAAAAACAACAAAAACATCTAAATAAATACAAGTGGGTTAATGATCTTAATCCTACATCATGGTGATTAAGTGTGAGGTGTTTACTTCATACTTAAGGTATTCTCATTAACCCTAATTAGAGGGAAGATGTGATGAGTTTACTAACCCTTGGTTTTGGCTTAAGCTCATTAACTTATGACAAATCCAAAAGCAATAAAAGACTGAAAACACAAAAAACAAACAATAATCGTCTCCTTCAGGATTCTTTTCTCACCTCATTCACTCACAAACGAGAACTCGCTTCTTCCGTCTAATGCAAGACAGTTTGCACCTGAGCCAGACAGGTCATACACTTGAGCATAGACAAGTAAGCAGTTCACAAGTCAATTTATCTTTCAGTCTCTTTGAGTCGAACTACGGTGTTCTGACTTCCTCATTGCACGAGAGGATACGTAGGCATAACTTAACAGTTATCGAACAAAAGTCTCTGTATATTCCCTCCTCTTCCAGCATTATTCTTTGAGCCTCATAATCTTGAGCATCTCACTCTTGTCCTTACACTGACACTTCTCATTTTCACCTCACATTTCTCTTACACTGACACTTGCATTCTTTTCCAGCTTTGATACACAGATAGCACTGACACTACCCCTTTAAAAACACAAATCTTTTAAACGTGGATCCCGTCGAGTACGGCGGACAATCTGGGTGCTAATACCTTCCCAGGTTGTAACCATCCCCCTTTCTCAGTTTCTCTGGTTCGCGACCGTCTTATCCATTCTTTTCTAGGTTTATGCAGCATTACCTTTCCTCCGGGATAAAAATGCCTAGCTGGCGACTCTTGTCTTTTGAGCTCACCCTTGTGTGTTCTCTCATCCCTTTCGTCGACCGTCCGCGTCTGTACCCCTTTTGGCCCTGTGTCATCAGGTGGGAGCGACACAACCTCGTATTGACCCACCAGAATATGGACCCCATCTGAATCCAGAAGTTAACATCCCAAGGAATGGTCAAGGTAATACTGCTGGGGGCAGAATCCTGCAGGAGGATCCCCAGGAAGAACAGTTTACTGTTATAGGGGCAGGAGATGAGGTATATGATAAAAGATTGGACGAGATTGCTGAAAAGTTAAGATCTTTGGAATCTCATAATTCTTTGGGCTTCGATGTGATGGATATGGGACTAGTAGATGGGGTGAGAATTCCCCACAAATTTAAACCCCCATGCTTTGAAAAGTACAATGGTACCTCCTGTCCTCGCACTCATATGCAATCTTTCTTGGGAAGGCACAAGGCTTATACCATGGATGAAAAGTTATGGATGTTCTACTTTGAGGACAATCTGACTAGAGCTTCAAGAGAATGGTATTCGCATTTGACTAGGGCCACCATAAGATGTTGGAAGGACTTGGCCGAGGCTTTTATTCGGCAATATCAGTACAACTTGGACATGGCTCCCAATAGAACTCTTCTAATGGGCATGTCTCAGTCGTCTAGAGAGAGCTTCCGGGATTATGCTCAGAGATGGAGACAGCTTGCTGATGCTGTCCAACCGCCCATGTCAGAAAGGGAAATGGATGACATGTTCATGAACACATTGCAAGGGACTTATATTGATAGACTGGCTGGTTTCTCCGCTACCAGTTTTGCTGATGTGGTCATAGCTGGTGAGAGGATTGAAAGTCTCTTGAAGATGGGCAAAATTTCCGACAATGGTGCGAGTTCATCCAGCAATCCCAGAAAATCTTTTGCGGGACCCCGAAGGGCAGGTGAAACAAATTCCATTCATACAAGCAGGGGAAGGCCCCAATATTCTCACAGGTCAGTGGCAGCTGTTACCATCCCAGCTCCAATCCCATAACAACCATTGCATCCTCAACAACAACAACCTCACTATCAGCAACCATCTCATTTTCCGCAACAGAGAACTTACAACAACAACAATAGCAACCAACAACAGCGTCCCTTTCAACAGAGACCATCTCAGGAAAATCAGGTGATTGATCCTATCCCCATGCCTTATGCTGCTTTATTGCCACAACTCCTGAAGCTCAACCTGGTTGAGTTAAGGACGTTGGCACCACCAGATCCTCTCAATCTCCCAAAGAATTATGATGTCAACTCCAGGTGTGCCTTTCACTCCAACGCACCTGGTCACAATAATGAGAAATGCAGAGCTTTACAAATGAAGGTGCAAGATCTGGTCGATTCTAAAGCTCTCAACTTCGCACCTCCTCCGAACGTCAACAAAAATCCTATGCCTAATCATGGTAGGCCTAGGATTAATGCTATTGAGGAGGACCAACCATCTACATTGATTGATATTATTACACAGATTCAAACACCACTGGCTGAAGTCAAAGTTCAACATTTAAGATGCCAAGTGTTCCCGGACCGTGGGGCCTGCTGTGAATTGTGTAAAACAGCTGATAATGGTTGTGAGAATCTGAGGATTGGCATAGATGGCCTTATCCAAGATGGAATTTTTCAAATTACTTCAACAGCTCCTGCAGCAACTCTTGTCTCCACAACATTAGAGTCTCCTACAACATCAACAATCATTCCTTTAGCAACAAATTCTCCTACAACAGCAACAACAATCATTCCTACAGATTCATCAACATCACCAGCAATTACCCCGTCCACCATTTCAACAAGTCAAATTTCAACAACTATTTCTTCTACAACATCAGCATCCATTTTACCAAAGGAATCTTCTACAACGCCAGCAAAAATTAATGAAGACATTTCAACAGTTACAATCTACTATGACCCATCCAATGTTCCTCCCAGCAGCAATTTCCAACAACAAATTGTGGCATCTCCTGCCAGATCTCCGGTCACTATCTACTATGATCCGCACACCATTACAGTACCCTCATCTGCAGCAATCAGCCCAGTTACTATTACGGTACCTGGGCCTGTTCCTTATGAAAGCAGTAATGTCATACCTTGGCATTATGGCTCTGATCTTTACTGCGATGGGGAGAAAATCACTCTGGATTCATCAACCTCTTCACCACAAATTGATAATGTTGGGGGAGGCGGAGGCTTCACCAGAAGCAGACGCCTTTTTGCCTCACAGACACAAAGACCTAATGTTGAAACAGAAGCTGCTGCCAAGGCAAAAGGAAAGAACGTGGTATCTGAAGAGCCAACTGCCAAAGACACTCAGAAGACATCTTTTGAACAAAATGTAGACGATTTCATGAGAATTATAAAGAGGACTGATTACAAGGTGGTGGACCAGCTTCACCAAACACCCTCCAAAATCTCCATATTATCACTGTTGATGTGTTCCGAAGCTCACAGGAACGCATTGTTGAAAGTCTTGCACGCAGCATACATGCCGGAGGAGATTACTGTTAATCAGCTAGAAACTGTAGTTGCAAATGTCAACACCAGTCATGGACTGGGCTTTACCAATACTGACTTAACAACGGAGGGACGTAGCCATAACACGGCTTTGCATATCACCTTGGAATGCAAGGGTGCTGTTCTGTCTCATGTACTAGTGGACACCGGGTCATCACTCAATGTCCTACCAAAGAAAGCCTTAGTGAAGCTGGAGTATGATGGATTGGCATTACGCCCAAGTAATTTGGTGGTGAGAGCATTTGATGGCTCTAAAAGATCAGTGCTTGGGGAGATTGATCTGCATGTGTTGATTGGCCCACAAACCTTCAAAACTACCTTCTTTGTGATGGACATACAGCCGGCCTACAACTGTCTGTTGGGTAGACCCTGGATCCACGCCGCTGGCGCTGTTACGTCTACCCTTCACCAGAAGTTAAAATTCGAGTGGGAAGGCCAAATCATCACCATCTGTGGGGAGGAGGACATCTTTGTTAGCCACCTGGCTACGTATAAGTACATAGAAATGGATGGGGAGATCCATGAGACCATGAGTCAAGGATTTGAAGCCCTTAATATCAATGAAGCATCTGCTGTGTCTGGGACTTCCATCACATCGTACCAACAAGCCCGGAAGGTTGTTGAGGAGGGTACCGCTCAAGGCTGGGGAAAGCTGCTGTCGGTTGAAAAGAAAGAAGACATATTCGGGTTGGATTACAGACCAACTCGACAAGATCAACTTGAGGCTGCAATGGAGCCCAAAATTGTCAGCGGGGGAATGCTAACCCCAGATGCTATGAATAGTTTGGAAGATGAGTGAGAAGACAAGCGCAACCTGGAAAGCTGGATACGTCCAAGGATCCCGGGGAACCAAGTCTCAAACTGGTCTTCCCAGGAAATTATAAGAGTTACTCCTGCAGAGTAATTATTATTTCCTGTCTTTAAGCATGCATCAAGTCCTGCATCTTGCCCAAGATGTCAGGGCTCATTTTGTAATCGGGCCATCTTGTATTTTGTGCAAACGATCAATTAATGAATATCAGGACATCTTTTGCAAATGAGTCTCTTTTTTCTCGCTCACTGTTTTTCATTTTTCATTTTTTGTACAAAAATAAAATGGAAATGTTTTTCAAAATAATAACTTCATTTTCACTTTTTCTAAAACAAGATAAAACTGATCACTAAAATGAACAAATATAAACCCTTGCAGAGAGTGCCCTCCAGACTGCACCGACAACAACACCGCTATTACTTCGTATGACTTTGACAATCCGATTAATCAAGCCGATGAAGGGGTTGAAGAAGATTATGAGCTACCTGAAGAAATAGCCAGGTTGTTAAGACAAGAGGAGAAGGTTATAACTCCTCATCAGGAGGAGGTTGAAACGGTTAATCTTGGTACAGAAGGAGACCTGAAAGAAGTTAAGATCGGGGCCTGTCTGCAAGATTCAGTAAAAGAGCAACTTATTGACATGCTTCGGGAGTATGTGGATGTTTTTGCTTGGTCTTACCAGGATATGCCAGGATTGGACACCGACATTGTTATGCACAAACTGCCTCTAAAGGAAGATTGTCCACCAGTAAAACAGAAGTTGCGCCGTACTCGCCCGGATATGGCCATGAAGATAAAAGAAGAGGTACAAAAACAGTGGGACACCGGCTTCCTTGCTGTAACTAGTTACCCGCCGTGGAGGATACTCTCTGAAAGGGTTGAGATTGGTTCGTTTTAGTGATCAGTTTTAATCTTGTTTAGAAAAAGTGAAAATGAATTTATTTATTTTGAAAACATTGCCATTTTATTGTTTTGTACAAAAGTGAAAAATGAAAAGACTGTGAGCGGAAAAAAAGAGACTCGTTTGCAAAAGATGTCCTGATATTCATTGATTAATCATTTGCACAAAATACAATATGGCCCTATTACAAAATGAGTCCTGACACCTTGGGCAAGGTGCAGGACTTGATGCATGCTAAAAATCCAGGAAATAATAATTACTCTGCAGGAGTAACCCTTATAATTTCCTGGGAAGACCAGTTAGAGACTTGGTTCCCCGGGATCCTTGGACGTATCCAGTTCTCCAGGTTGCGGTCGCTTTCCTCCTCGTCTTCCAGACTGTTTACAGCATCCGGGGTGAGCATCCCCCACTGAAAAATTTGGGCTTCTTGGCAGCCTCTGATTGATCTTGTCGGATTGGTCTGTAACCTAACCCGAATTTGTCTTCCTTCTTTTCCATTGGCAGCAACTTGCCCCAACCTTGAGCAGTACCTTCTTCAACAACCTTTCGGGCTTGCTGATAAGAAATGATTGAAGTTCCCAACTTGTCTTCCTGAGATGCAGCCAAAACTCCAGTAGCCTCATTAACATTTAGGGCCTCAAACCATTGGCTCATTGTCTCATGGATTTCACCATCCATCTTTAAATACTTGTAAGTAGCCAGCTGGCTAATAAATATATCTTCCTCACCACAGATGGTGATAATCTGGCCCTCCCATTCATACTTTAGTTTCTGGTGAAGGGTCGACGTTATTGCGCCTGCGGCGTGAATCCAGGGTCGACCTAGCAGACAGCTATAAACAGGTTGTATGTCCATCACATAGAAAATGGTTTTGAATACTTGGGGACCAATTATCACTGGAAACTCCACCTCTCCCAGAACAGATCTTTTAGAGCCATCAAAAGCCCTGACTATAAGATTAATTGGCCTAATAGCTATCCCATTATACTCAAGCTTGACAAGGGCCTTCTTGGGTAGGACATTGAGTGAGGACCTAGTGTCTACAATCACATGAGATAAGACAGCTCCTTTGCACTCCAGAGTTATATGCAAAGCCTTGTTGTGGAGACTGTCGCTCCCGACAAATGAAACAGGGTCAGATGAAGGTACAGACGCGAACGGTCGGCGAGAGGGAACAATGAGAACACACAGCCGTGAACTCACTGGAGATGAATAGAGTCGCCAGCTAGGCATTTTTATCCCGGAGGAAAGGCAATGCTGCATAGACCTAGAAAAAGATGGATAAGACGGTTTGCGAACCAGAGAGACTGAGAAAGGGGGTTGGTTACAACCTGGGAAGGTGTTAGCACCCAGATTGTCCGTCGTACTCGACGGGATCCACGCTTAAAAGATTTGTGTATTAAAGGGGTAGTGTCAGTACAATTTGTGTATAAAATAGCTGGAAAGGAATGTACAGGTGTAAGTGTAAAGGAAATGAAAGTGAAATATGAAAGTGTCAGTGTAAGAATGGAGTGAGATGCTCATGATAATGAGGCTAAAGAATGAAGCTGGAAAGAGGGGGAATGTACAGAGACTTTTGTTCGATAACTGTTAAGTTATGCCTACGTATCCTCTTGTGCAATGAGGAAGTCAGAACACCGTAGTTCGACCCAAAGAGACTGAAAGATGAATTGACTGATGAACTGCTTGCTTGTCAATGCTCAAGTGTATGACCTGTCTGGCTCAGGTGCAAACTGTCTTGCATTAGGCGGAAGAAGCGAGCTCTCGTTTATGAGTGAAGGTGATGAGAAAAGAATCCCGAAGGAGACGATTATTGTTTGTTTTTGTGTTTTCAGTCTTTTATTGCTTTTGAGAGTTTGTCATAAGTTAATGAGCTTAAGCCTGAACCAATGGATTTAGCAAACTCATCACATCTTCCCTCTGATTAGGGGTAATGAGAATACCTTAAGTGTGAAGTCAGATTCTCACACTTAATCACCATGATGTAGGATTAAGATCATTGACCTACTTGTGATTATTTAGATGTTTTTTGGGATTTTTGTTTAGTGTTGAGTAATGAGGTTAAGCCATAATCATGGATTAAACAGACCCATTACACCATCCTAAAAGAAGGATGATAGATGAGAATGTTTAAGCTGAGGAAAGCTCCTCAACTTAATCCATGATTAGGGATTAAACTCATGACAAAACAAGCCTTTGATTAAGTGGATTTTATTTAATGATATGATGATGAAGTGAGTTTTATGATTTGTAAGACAACTTGAGGGGGACTTGTCCATTAACACTAGGGTTAGTCCTTCTTAACCAGTTAAGGAAGAATTAGAACCCTAATGCAAGGCCCAAGTTACAAGTGTGATGTCTTGATATTTATTAAATGAATTGATTAAGAGATTTAAACACCTTAAGGGTTCAAGATTTAGGATTAAAGTTATACACTCCATCCTAAAAGAAGGATGCAGGCATAAGCTTAATCACAAAGTCTTAAAGCCTTTAGGGTTTAGTCCCTGATTATGAGATGAGAAGAGAAGACTCAAAGAGAGACACAAAGGTAAAACTAAGAGGGGATACTAACCAAAACCCTAATTCATTGTCATGCTTGGATGATCCTAAGGTTTGTGAGGTTTGCAAGAACAAATCTTCAGAGGAGCCACCAGGAAGCAGATGAACAAGATCAGGAGAAGCAAAGTAACTTGCTTCATTTAAGAAGTCAAGTCACTTGAGGAAAGAAGGTGGGAGGAAGAAGAATGAGCAAGCTCAAACTCAAACACAAATAGAAATGCAGCAATGGATGCAAGATAGATGAAAAGAAAAGGTATGAGAAGTGAAGGCAAATTCACTTCCCAAGTTTACTTACCACCTGAAATGTTAGAAAGAAATGCAATGCAATGCTAAATGAAATGAAATGACATGATGCTAGACCAAACCAGAAGCATGTTGATGATGAAAATGATGCTATGAGATGCTGCAAACATGAGGCAAGGCATGGAGATGCTCATACAAGATCATGAATGCAAATGATGCAAGCTAAGGAGCATGAATGAACATGAAAAGTTATGAATCATACAAGACAAATGACATGGCAAATATGTAATGCAATGATCAATCATGCTTCCTATATGTCTTAAGATGCCAAATGAATCACAAAAATGCACAAAATGCAAGGACAAGTCATGTTATGCAAGGAAATGCAAGAAGGATGCAAGAGAAAGCCCAAATTAGGGTTCATGGATCAAACATCAAACAAAAACCAAAAACAGAAGCAAACCCTAAGATAAAAAAAATGGAAAATGGTGCCCAAAGAAACCCTAGACCTATAATAAACCACTGCCCAAAGGGGAACTCCCAACTCCTAACCAAACTCAAGATATGATTTTTCTAAGTTATTAGGGTTTTTTAGGGTTCTTAACAAAAGAAATGCCAAACAATTGGAAAATGCAAGATCAAATCATGACCATTTTACCCTAGAAACTACATGCCAAACACAAAACAAAGCAAAAAGAATCAATGTCCAAACCTTCTCCAATAGGCAGAAATGAATTTTTGAACCCATGATCAAAATAATGCATAAAAAATGATTTAATTCAATGAAAAATTCTCAAAATGCATCAAGATCAAAAAAGAAATTTGGTTTGAAGGTTGGACAATGTTTCTAAATGTCTTAGAACATTTCATGAATTTTTTTGTAATTTTTAAATACCTAAAAGTATTTTTAATTAATTAATTCCCATTAATCAATTAAAAATAATCTTTTAAATATTTAAAAATACTTTTTTGATGATAAAAAATAAAATAAAAATATTTTTGTGTCATAAAAATTAATAAAACTCAGAGGAAAAAGTTTCATAATTTTTTATGCATTTTTTGCTATTTTAAAATAATTATGCAAGTTAATTGAAAAGAAAATGAATAAAAATCAAATAAAATAAGAAGTAATCAGCATGGAAGGCCAGGATTCAATCTGGAAAAGAAATGGTTGACTTGGCGCGTGATCGTGTGGCTCACATTCAAACTGAGTTAATCTTAATTAATTAAATAAATTAAACCTAATTAGAATTAATGACATGATCTGAGCCATTGGATGCGCGCGGGAAAAGACTCAGTCAACTCATCCAACGCCTGAAATTCAAACTGGGAGCCCTAACCCTAATCACATATTAATGACTTTCAGGTGGCCGGAGAAGACTTCCGGTCGTCTTCTCCGGCCAACACCCTCCCTGAAAAATCCCCAAACCCCTCAAATCGTATCAAAAATGAAAACTAAGAACTGGGAAATGATCTCCATCTTCTCACGAATCAAACCCCTCTCTCAAAACACATTTCTTTTTCCTAATCAAGCTGAATCGAAGAAAATGAAAGCTAGGGCACGCAGGTTTCAGAGACAAATTACATACTCAAATCAAAGCCATTTTCAAAACCAAAGACATCAGGATAATCAGTGAATCACATAGAACAAGTTTGTAACAAGAAAAATGATTTCTGGAAAAATAATTTTCGAGCTACCTGAGATTTGGAGCTTTCAATTTGAGGACTTTCTGGCCACTTCTCCTTGTGCAATCCACTCCACTTGGTCCACAGAAGATGCTTGAATGCTCAAAAGAAGTTTGTGTTGGCTGGATAGTGAGATTCGACAGCTTCTGCTCAAGCTTGATCAGAAATGGCAATGGAGTTTCTGGAGGTTTCAGGCCATTGTGAATGATGGTTTGTGGTCCTGAGGATGAATGGAGAAGGTCTGGAGTGTTTGTTTGTATGTTGGTGAGCTAGGGTGAGAGTTTCGAATGAAACTGCAAGCTGGTGTGAAAATGGTGCAGTGATGTTGTAGCTTGTTTAAGGCCTGGTTCTTGGTTGCTTTGGGCTCAATGAGACATGGTGAGATGATTGGTAAAATTGGTTTGGATGTATGTGAGCTGGGCAGAGAGTTTCGAAGGCAAAAGCAAAATGGAGTGTTCTTGTGAATGTGATGAATGTGTGAGCTTCAGCCTTGCTTAGTGTTATGTTTAGCTTGCAAATTGTCCACATAACTCTCTCTCATTGGTCAGTTGACAAGACATGCCCTTTATTGATTGGTAAGTTAACTTTTGCAAAAAGTCAAATAATGTGTAAGAGAAGTAAGGCTCATGATCTAGGCAAGTACATGGGCATGGGCTGGCGCAGCAAGGTGAGGTGAGAGGCTAGCAAAGCTCAGCATCCAAGGCTGCAAGTAGGAGGAAGCATGATCATGAGTTTTGCAACTTGTTGTAACTTTGGTTCACATGTGAGAAAGTCTTGTTACACCAACCAAACCATGGGGAAACTTGGTCCAATTCTGATTTTTAGGACTTAGAGAATGTTTATGTGCTGGTTTGAAATGAATTAGAGGTCACATAATGCATTGGTTCATGACTTTGCAAAATTTCCATTTGAAGCATGCCTTGAAAATTAATGATTTTAGCCAACTTTGCATTGCCATAACTTTTGATCCAAGAAGAGTTTGATCATGTTCTTGTACTTTTTGAAAAGGGAAAAATGAGATCTACAACTTTCATGACCAAAGTTTTTCCATTTGAAGCATTTTTGGATCAAGAATCATGGCTTGAAAAATGACCTAAAATGATGCATTCTTGAAAAGTCAACTATGCCCAAAAAGTCAACATTTGCAAAAACCCTAAATTCTTGATTTTTGTGAACTTCAACCTTCTTCCATGATCAAATAAAGATCATATACACTCAAAATGATGAAGACCAACCATTGGTTGGGTCATTGGGGGCCTCAGATGCCCTGATTTTGCACTGACTTGTCTGAAAAGTCAACCTTTGATCAGATGACTTCCCCATGGAATTTCTTCATGAAAATTGATATGCATACTCCCTATACCATACGAGGAGCAATGGAAACAAGAATGACCAAAAAATTTGGTGTTATGGCCTCTGAAACCAAAACCCTAATTTTCAGTCAACTGTGCAGTTCAACCTGGCTCTGCATCTACTCAAACCCTAGTTCTTGTGATTCCTCTGCATTTTTGACTTTGAAAAGATGGAGAATAACATAAGTATACACATGGACCCCTTTGAGTTGCTTAGTGGCCTTTGGAATGGCTCAAGATGCTTTGGGATTGCTCAGATCACAAACCCTAGGTGCAGATGCCTTAGAAACTATGCAGTGACTCAAAATTGAGATATGAGATGATATGATTGTGTTTATGCATATGAGGATGATCACAAGCCATGGTGTGAAATGGGTGAGGGCAAATTTGGGGTGTTTACAGCTGCCCCTATTCAAACACGAGTTAGCTGTGCAGGTTGTAAGCGACGGCTTAACAGGCAAACAAGATAACTTGTGGTTGAATACCAAAGACAGTCCAAAATTTGCACTCACGGAATGAAAAAGAAAAGGGCTATAGATTGTAAAAGGAAAACAAAGTATATTGTAAAGTGTAGGCGACGGAGGACGACCGTCGAGCAGAGGATGACTGCTGGGTAAAGAGCAATGACGGGGACAGCCGACATGTTGGGAAAAGTGCGTGAAGATAAAGCAATGACGGGGACGGCCGACATGCTGGGGATAGAAGGTAAAGCCAAGACGGGGACGGCCGACTAGCTGGGGAAAATAAAACCGTGATGGGGACGGCCATCAAGATAAAGCTGTAAAATTCTCTGGAAATTAATAAAACATGACGGGGACGGCCATCAAGTTCATAAAGGTAAAGTAACCAACGATGGGGACGGCCATCGGGCTAAAAGGAAAAGGGACCACGACGGGGACGGCCATCGGGTTAAAGAATAAATGAAATAAACAGATGATGGGGTACGGCCATCAAAGGTGAAGGACGATCACCTAGCAGGGGACGGCTGCTCTGTTGGGGATAAAAGGAATATGATGGGGCGGCCATCAAGGGTGGAGGACGACCACCTGGCAGGGTACGGCTGCCGAAAATATCAACAATGGGGACGGCCATCGGATAGAAAAGGTCAACGATGGGGACGGCCATCGGACGAGCATGATGGAGGACGACCATCAAGAAGTGGAGGACGACCACTCAGCAGGGTACGGCTGCTCTCGAGGTTTGTCATGACATAGGACGAATGCCAGATAACCAAAATCAACAATGGGGACGGCCATTGGATAAACTGATGAAGGACGATCATCAAAAGGTGGAGGACGACCACCTAGCAGGGGACGGCTGCTAAAAAAATCAACGATGGGGACGACCATCGGATGAGCATAATGGAGGACGACCATCAAGAAGTGGAGGACGACCACTCAGCAGGGTACGGCTGCTCTCAGGGTTATCATAACACAGGACGAGTGTTAGATAAAAGAAAATGCTTCGTTGGTGATCTACTGGGGATATAGTGAACATGGACGAGCGTTCACAACCAAGAAAAGAAAGGTATAAGTGTTTGGTATTGTGTATAGATTAAAGATGCGGACGAGCATCCTTAAGACTATGATACGGACGAGTATCACGTAGAAACAAACTGACACATGTTCAGAGATGATGATACGGACGAGTATCAACGGGTTAACAAGGAACACGGGCGAGTGTCGAATCTGATGGTTCTTCTGGGGGAATATTAGACAACAGACGAGTATCTATATTCAAGAAGACAAAAGTGTTTGACACGGTGTATGGATTAAAGATGCGGACGAGCATCCTTAAGACTATGATACGGACGAGTATCATGTAGAAACAAACACTAGACGCAACGTTCTGAGATGATGGTACGGACGAGTACCAACTGGTTAACAAAGAACAAGGACTACTGTCGAATCTTGTGGGGATATGAGTGATGTATACAAGATACGGACGAGTATCTGTATAAGTGTATCGATGGGTAGTGAGTGATATATAGATAAGTGTTTATCTGCTGGGGAGAGTGACACGGACGAGTGTCAAGAGAGAAAAGTATAGTATCAACAAGTATATGGGTTGTAAAAGTGCAAGCGAACGTGCTGGGGATATGACACGGACGGGTGCCAAGAAAATGTATATATAAGTATATGTGAGTGCAAAGAGGGTGTCTTTGGCTTTCTGCTGGTGATTTGACACGGACGGGTGTCCAAAGGTGTATATATTGGTGTTTGTGATTTGAAGGCAACTGCTTTTGCCGGGACCCTGGTGGGGATTTCTGTACAATGATGATGAGCGGGTTTATTATTCACAGGTGTTCAATTCACAACATGACTTATGATTATGCTATGCATTTGATTTTTTTTTTTTGCCGTAATGCTCCGTATTAGACGGAATGCTACGCTCTGAGGGGATATTATGATGCAAATGCTATGATTATGCAAGGAGGCACAGATCCGGGATTCGGATCCCGTTGCTGCAAAGATCTCTGGTTGATCTGCTTGAAGTGAATATCCCAGCTGGGGATGAGATCATTGGTAGATCTAATGATGTATCTGCTTGGGGATATAGGTCACTGATTGACATCCTTATAATACGGGACCCAGCTGGAGTTTGTAGAAGCTTTCTTCACTCTGTTGTGATCTTCTATGCGCTGCTCTTCTGGATAGAGGCTGAAGATTCTGTGGGGAGATGATTCCCTGACTCCTGTACTCAACTGAGGATGAAATGGCAGCTCGGCTGGGGAATTATGAGAGGCAACTCAGCTGGGGAGAGCAACAAGAGGCCACTCGGCTGGGGATAGAGCATTTCGGATGCCGAGATTGAGTGTATGTTGATTTGGCAACTTTGCTGGGGAAGTGGGCACCCTCCAGTGCCACGTGGAAGATAGACCGAGTTGATAATGATTCGCCTGCTTGCTGAAACGTGACTTGCATGCCCCAGGTTGCGTTCTGGATACCTGCAATCCTGCAGAGATAAGGAGACGCACAAAAGGTCCCGAGGTATCCTCTACTGGATTCCGTCATAGGAGTCAAGCACTCTCAAGAGTAAGTATATTCCCTGTAAGCATGTGTTTTATTTTTTAGAGAAAGGCATCTGTACTTATGCGATTGTATTTTTAGAAATATCAGACAATTCTTTGCAAAACATAAATGTAAAAACGAGACATGACTAAAATTCTGATTTTATTAATTCATATGCCCTGAATTGGCGAGATACAGTCAAAGAAACAAATCCCCTGGAATGAGGAGATTGCTACAAATTGAGAAACAAAATGTTGGCAGTGTTGATGACGTTTTAAGGAGCTTCCTCTTCTGCTATGACTCGTATGACAATGACGTTCTTCTCGTCTTGCTTTCTGAAGAAAGTTGATTCTGATTGAAGCTTGATCCTTCGTAGCTTACTAAGTTGTAAGTGATACAGACGAATTCAGAATGCAGTTGTTCGCTTATTCCCTTATTTTGCATGGATCGCCCTTTCGGGTTTTCAATCCATCGGGATACCCATTTTTGCCTGAGTTGTCCAATGCGGCTTTTCAACTCAGCGGGTGTACATTTTTTGTTTATTTCCCTTATTTTTGCCCGAGTCTTTTATTCTGTTTTTGACTCGCCGGGATGCCCTATTTTTGCCTGGACTTACATTCTGTTTTTGTGTCCAGCGGGTCATTTTATGCGAAGTATTTTTTAACTGCATCTGAATTCACAGGGGACGGGAAATCTTCACCATCCATGGTGCTGAGCATCAGTGCTCCACCAGAGAAAACTTTCTTTACCACAAATGGTCCTTCATAATTTGGTGTCCATTTGCCCCTGTGGTCTGTATGAGGAGGGAGGATTCTTTTCAGCACAAGATCTCCTACTTGGTACTCTCGGTGTCTGACTTTCTGATCGAAGGCCTTCTTCATTCTCTTCTGATATAACTGCCCATGACAGATTGCAGCTAATCTTTTCTCTTCGATCAGACTCAGTTGTTCGAATCGGGCCCGAACCCACTCTGCTTCACTCAGTTTAACATCCATTAGTACCCGTAGAGAGGGTAATTCAACTTCAACAGGTAGGACTGCCTCCATACCATACACAAGCTGATACGGTGTTGCCCCAGTGGATGTTCTGATTGACGTGCGGTACCCATGCAAGGCAAACGGTAGCATTTCATGCCAGTCTTTGTATGTGACTACCATCTTTTGCACAATCTTCTTGATATTCTTATTTGCCGCCTCAACAGCACCATTCATCTTTGGCCTGTAAGGAGAAGAATTGTGATGTTGGATCTTGAAGTCCCGGCACAGCTCTGCCATCATTTTGTTGTTTAGATTGGAACCATTATCAGTAACGATTCGTTCGGGCACTCCATACCGACAAATGATATCTCTTTTCAGAAATCGGGCTACCACTTGCCTCGTAACATTTGCATATGAGGCTGCTTCAACCCACTTGGTGAAATAATCAATGGCAACCAGGATGAATCTATGGCCATTTGAAGCAGTTGGCTCAATCTTGCCAATCATATCAATGCCCCACATAGCAAAGGGCCATGGTGAAGACATGATGTTCAAAGGATTAGGAGGCACATGCACTTTATCTGCGTAAATCTGGCATTTGTGACATTTTCTGGCGTAAGCACAACAGTCTGCATCCATTGTGATCCAGTAATAGCCTGATCTTAACAACTTCTTAGCCATGGCATGCCCTCCGGCATGGGTACCAAAGGATCCTTCGTGCACTTCATGCATCAACAAATCTGCCTCCGTCTTGTCAACACATCTGAGGAGTACCATATCAAAGTTCCGCTTGTATAAAGACCCATCAGTGTTCAGGAAGAAACTACCAGCAAGCCTTCTCAAAGTCTTCTTATCATTGGGAGATGCCCCAGGTGGGTATGTTTGATCCTCCAAGAAGCTTTTAATGTCATGGAACCAAGGCTTATTATCTTCGACAACTTCTGCTGCGAACACATATGCTGGTCTGTCGAGTCTGGACACTGAAATCTGAGGTACAAAGTTAGCAGCTTGAACTTTGATCATGGATGAAATGGTAGCAAGAGCATCCGCAAACTGATTCTCGTCCCGAGGGATATACTCAAGCTTGACTGTTGTGAAGAAAGTCAATAACCTTCTTGTATAATCCCTGTAAGGTATCAGATGATCTTGGTGGGTGTACCATTTTCCATTGGTTTGATTAACTACCAGAGCTGAATCTCCGAATACGGTCAATGTCTTGATCCTGAGGTCAATGGCTTCCTCAAGACCCATAATGCAGGCTTCGTATTCAGCTTCGTTGTTAGTGCAGTTGAAAGTGAGTTTTGCCGAGAAAGGCATGTGAACTCCTTTAGGTGTAATGAGTACTGCACCAACACCACGGCCATTCATGTTAACAGCCCCATCAAACATCATAGTCCATTCTTCCTCCGGATCAGGTCCTTCAGTGTGAATAGGCTCTTCATGATCTTTTGCTTTAATGAACATGATGTCTTCATCAGGGAAGTCAAACCTCATAGGCTGGTAGTCATCAATGGGTTGCTCAGCAAGATATTCAGACAATACACTGCCTTTGATGGCTTTTTGAGAAGTGTACTGGATGTCATATTCTGTGAGAATCATCTGCCATCTGGCAACCCGTCCGGTAAGAGCTGGCTTCTCGAAAATGTACTTAACTGGATCCATTTTTGAGATCAATAAGGTAGTGTGGGTCAACATATACTGTCTCAGTCGGCGAGCAGCCCACGCTAAAGCACAGCAAGTTTTCTCGAGCAGTGAATAACGTTGTTCACAGTCGGTAAACTTTTTGCTTAGGTAGTATATTGCATACTCTTTTCGACCAGACTCGTCATGCTGGCCCAACACACACCCCATCGACTCTTCTAATACTGTTAAGTACATTATCAGGGGTCTTCCTTCAACTGGAGGCATAAGGATTGGAGGTTCTTGCAGATATTCCTTGATCTTGTCAAAAGCTTTCTGGCAGTCTTCGTTCCACCTGACCGTCTGTTCTTTTCTTAACAGCTTGAACAAGGGTTCACAGGTTGCTGTAAGGTGAGATATGAACCTCGAAATGTAGTTCAATCGACCTAAGAACCCTCGAACTTCTTTCTCAGTTTTCGGTGCAGGCATCTCTTGAATAGCCTTGACCTTATCCGGGTCAACTTCAATCCCTTTCTCACTTACAATAAAGCCCAGCAACTTACCGGATCGCACTCCGAATGTGCATTTGTTGGGGTTCAACTTTAGTTGGTACTTCCTCAGGCGCTTGAACAGCTTGAGCAGATTCACCAGGTGATCTTCCTCTGTAAGGGACTTGGCGATCATATCATCCACATAACACTCGATTTCTTTATGGATCATATCGTGGAATAATGTCACCATAGCCCGTTGATATGTTGCACCAGCATTCTTCAGTCCGAATGGCATCACTTTGTAACAGAACGTGCCCCAAGGTGTGATGAATGTCGTCTTCTCCATGTCTTCAGGTGACATCTTGATCTGATTATATCCTGAAAATCCATCCATGAAGGAGAATACCGAGAACTGAGCCGTGTTATCCACCAATACATCAATGTGAGGTAACGAGAAATCGTCTTTCGGGCTGGCTCTATTCAGATCCCGGTAGTCAACACACATCCTTACTTTGCCGTCCTTTTTAGGCACAGGTACTATATTAGCAACCCACGGCGGATAGCTAGTTACAGCAAGGAACCCGGCGTCCCATTGCTTTTGTACCTCTTCTTTGATTTTCATAGCCATGTCTGGGCGAGTCCGGCGCAGTTTCTGTTTAACTGGTGGGCATTCTTCCCTCAAAGGCAGCTTATGCACAACAATGTCGGTATCCAACCCTGGCATATCTTGATACGACCAAGCAAACACATCAACATACTCTTGAAGCAGATCTATCAGTTGTCTCTTCACTGAGTCTTGCAGGCAGGCCCCGATTTTGACTTCTTTCACGTCTTCTTCTGTACCAAGATTAATCACTTCAATCTCCTCCTGGTGAGGAGTAATAACCTTTTCCTCTTGTCTCAACAACCTGGCTATCTCTTCAGGAAGCTCATATTCTTCATCAACCCCTTCATTTGCTTGATTGATCGGATTGTCAAAGTCATACGATGTCATAGCCGTGCTGTTGTCGGTGCTGTCTGGAAGGCACTCTCTGCAAGGGTTAAGTTTGTTCGTTTTAGTGATTGATTTTAATCTTGCTTTAGAAAAAAGTGAAATGAAGTTATCATTTTGAAAACACCGCCATTTATTTTTTGTACAAAAAGAAAAATGGAAAACAGTGAACGAAAAGAAAAAGACTCGTTTGCAAAAAGATGTCTGATATTTCATTAGTTTAATCTTGTTTGCACAAAAGTACAGATGGCCCTGATTACAAAATGAGTCTTGTCATCTTGGGCAAGATGCAAGACTTTGATGCATGCTTATAAAAATACAGGAAATAATAATTACTCTGATCGAGTAACACTTATAATTTCCTGGGAAGACCAGTTCGAGATACTGCTCCCCGGGATCTTTGGACGAATCCAATTCTCCAGATTGCGCTCCTCTTCCAGCTCGTCTTCCAGACAGTTGATAGCATCGGGGGTGAGCATCCCCCCACTGACAAAACCAGGCTCTGCAGCAGCCTTTGCTTGATGTTGAGTTGGTCTGTAACCCAACCCAAATTTGTCCTTCTTCTCCTCCACAGCTAAAACCTTGCCCCAACCTAGGGCAGTTCCTTCCTTAACAACCTTCCGGGCTTGTTGGTAAGATGACATGGAGATCCCAGATATAGCAGATGCTTCATTCACGTTCAAAGCTTCAAACCCCTGGCTCATTGTTTCATGGATCTCCCCGTCCATTTCAATGTACTTATAGGTGGCCAGGTGGCTGACAAAAATGTCCTCCTCTCCACAGACTGTGACAACTTGGCCTTCCCACTCAAATTTTAACTTTTGGTGAAGGGTAGACGTTATTGCGCCAGCGGCGTGAATCCAGGGTCTACCCAACAAACAGCTGTAGGCGGGCTGAATGTCCATCACATAAAAGATAGTTTTAAAGGTTTGCGGGCCAATTGTCACAGGCAGCTCGATCTCTCCCAGAACCGATCTCTTTGAGCCATCAAAAGCTCTTACCACCAGGTTGCTGGGTCTCAATGCCAATCCATCATATTCTAACTTCACCAGAGCCTTCTTTGGTAAGACATTCAGGGAGGAACCTGTGTCCACCAGCACATGAGAAAGGACAGCTCCTTTGCATTCCATGGTTATGTGCAAGGCTTTGTTGTGGTTGCGGCCATCCGCTGTCAAGTCAGTATTGGTGAACCCTAGCCCATTGCTAGCAGTAACATTTCCAACCACGGTTTCCAACTGGTTGACAGTGATCTCTTCAGGCACGTAAGCTGCGTGCAGTACTTTGAGTAGTGCATTCCGATGGGCTTCGGAGCACATAAGCAGTGAGAGGATAGAGATTTTGGATGGCGTTTGGTAAAGTTGATCCACAATTTTGTAATCACTCTTTTTGATGATTCTCATAAACTCATCAACTTCCTGATCAAATGGAGTCTTCAGGGCTTCTTTGGCAGCTGGATCTTCCTGCACCGGGCTCTTTCCTTTTGCCTTGGCAGCAGCTTCTGCTTCGGCAGTAGGTCTTTGGACTTGTGAAGCAAAGAGACGTCCGCTTCGAGTGAAGCCTCCGCCTCCCCCCACGTTATCTACTTGTGGTGCAGGTGCTAATGTTTCAAGAGTGATTCTTTTTCCTTCGCAGTACACGTCTGAGCCATAGTGCCAAGGGATGGCCCTATTGTTTTCATATGGTACTGGTCCAGGCACCGTGACAGTGACCGGACTGATTGCTGCTGCTGAAGGGACTGTAATTGTTTGTGGGTCATAAAAGATTGTAACTGGTGCTCTAACAGGAGCAGCACCTTCTGAATGGTAGGCGGAGTTATTTTCTGGATCATAGAATATGGTGACAGTAGAGACATCTTCATGATTGATTGCTGGTGTTGTAGGAGGTTCTGTTAGAAGGACTGTTGTTGTTGTTGATGGAGAGTCGAAATGGAATGAAGCTGAAGTTGTAGCAGGAGAAACTGTTGAAGACTGATCATTTGGAAGGACAGGTGAAGTACTTGCTGATGGTGCTGATGAATTGTCGGGAACAATAGTTGCTGCAGTTGTAGGAGGGTCCGAAACCGTTGTTGATGAAGTTGTCGGATTTGCCAGAAATGATGTAGTGATCTGGAGTAGGCCACTCTGAATAAGGCTGTCAATACCATTCCTCAAGTCTTCGCACCCATTCCATGAAATATTGCAGTAGGGGCACCCTAGTTCACACCCTGGAAATATATTGCTTTCACGGAGTTGAGCTTTGATTTCCACCAATGGTGTCCTGATCTGATCCACACTGGTTATTAAATAAGATGGTTGGTCTTCTTCAATAGCGTTAATTCGGGGACCACCATGGTTTGGCATAGGGTTTTTATTGACATTGGGCGGAGGTGCAAAATTCAGAGCCTTGGAGTCTACCAAGTCTTGTACCTTCATATGCAGAGCCCTGCATTTTTCTGTACTGTGACCAGGTGCGTTGGAATGGAAAGCACACCTAGCATTGGAGTCATAGTTTCTTGGTAGACTGTTGGGATCCGGAGGTGCCAACGTTCTTAGCTCAACCAGGTTGAGCTTCAGAAGTTGTGGCAGCAAGGTAGCATACGGCATTGGGATCGGGCCGATCACTCTGTTAGCTTGGGATGGCCTTTGTTGGAATGGCCTCTGTTGATTGTTGTTGGCGTTGTTGTTGAAGTTCCTTGGAGGATATTGATTCTGATGATACTGAGGTTGTTGTTGGAAGTTTTGTTGAGGAGGTTGATAGACTGGCTGAGGATGAGCTGGAGCAGGGATGGTGACTGCTGCTATGGACCTCTGAGCATATTGGGGCCTGCCCCTGTTTGAATGGATGGCATTGGTCTCGCCAGTTCTTCTCGGGCCTGCAAAAGGCTTTCTTGTACTACTGGACGAGCTTGCACCGTTGTCTGAGATCTTTCCCATTTTTAACAAGCTTTCAATTCTCTCCCCGGCTATGACAACATCTGCAAAGCTAGTGGAAGAGAAAGCTGCCAACCTGTCAATATAAGTTCCCTGAAGGGTGTTCATGAACATATCAGCCATTTCTCTTTCAGACATAGGTGGCTGGACAGCAGCAGCAAGCTGTCTCCATCTTTGAGCATATTCTCGGAAACTCTCCCTTGAAGACTGTGACATTCCCATTAGGAGGGTCCTATTGGGTGCCATATCCAGATTATACTGATACTGTCTGATGAAGGCCTCTGCCAGGTCCTTCCAGCATCTCACAGTTGCCCTTGTCAAATGGGAATACCATTCTCTCGACGCTCCGGTCAAACTATCTTCGAAATAGAACATCCACAATTTCTCGTCCATGGTATAAGCTTTTAATCTCCCGAGAAAAGATTGCAGATGGGTTCGGGGACAGGAAGTCCCATTATACTTTTCAAAACATGGAGGCTTGAACTTGTGGGGAATCCTAACCCCGTCTACCAAACCCATGTCCATGACATCGAAACCCAAAGAACTTTGAGATTCTAAGGACCTCAACTTCTCAGCTATTTCTTCCAATCTCCTATCATAAGTTTCCTCTCCAGCACCCATTACTGTAAATTGGTCCTCCTGAGGATCTTCTTGAAGTACTCTGGCTGCAGTGGCTGCTCCTTGAACATTTGCAGGGATATTGATCTCAGGATGTAGATGTGGACCAAACACAGGGGGGTTAACATGTGGTTGCACCCTTTCATTGTTACTTGTGCCTGCAGTCCCCACATGAGGCTCATCTTGATTCCTCCCTTCTACCAGAGCCCTGAGCCTCTCCTGGCTTTGAGCTAAGTTGTTCATCACTTCCATGAACTGGGTTATCTGGGTTCTCATCTCCAGCCTTTCGTTGGCCATCTGGTTTCTGACCTCCGTAAGGTCCTGTTGCATCTGATCCATCTGGATTCCCGGAAGGTTGTTTCTAGTTGGGTACCTGTGTGGCCTGTTGAGAGGAAATACCCGACGGCGAGCAATAATTCCTGTTCACAATAGAGGTTAGTAACAATAAAACAAAACCTACAAAACAAACAGAAGGGTTAGTATGCAATGCAGTTATGCTTATTTGCTCTCAAGGTATCCGGTTTGGTCTTCGGTTTTGACCCTTCCAGACCCTTGAAGATGATGCTGTTGAAGTTGCTTTTGAAGTGAACCCAGATAGAAACCAATACAAATATGCTACAAAAGTGAAATAATACAATTTGTTCGTTTTACAACACAAGCCCTCAAAGGGGTCAAAATTCATCACAAAAAAAGCAAAAGTACATGGAATAGGGATAACAACAAGCAAATGATCAAACTCCAAGGCCAAACTCATCCTCACGAACTTCCTTGAGAAGTGCTTCGGTCACAGGATCAGCCGGATGCTCCGTGAGACCTCTGATGAGAAGGTTTCTTGTTGCAACAGCTGCAGTCAACTTCTTGTTCTGACTTTGGTCCTTAGACCTCTTCACTCCAGCTTTGATCTTTAGTTCTGATACCTCCCTCTGGGCTGCTGCCAGGGCTTCTTCCATCTGTTCCATCTTGTCTTGAACTCTCTTGTCTTCTAGGGTACGGGTCTCAGTGATCCGGACCCACCTGGCCTGACTCTCTTTCAAATACAAGTCTGTCCTTGCTCTTTGGAACTGAGCTTCCTTACAAGCATTCTTCAGAATCTGCTCACCAGCTTTAGACTTGTTGATATAATCTCCAGACTTCTCAATCTTAGTCAAGTGTTCTACCCTCAATTTCTCCAATCTCTCAATCTCCCTCACGCCTTCACTCCTTTCCCGGAGGGTCTTCTGCAAAGCCTGGGTTAGCTTCTCATTTCTCTCCTTCAGGCTTTCAAACTTCTCCAAACTGATAGTGGCAGGGGGTGGTGCTGAAGATGACTCAGGCATGTCTTCTATGGTGAAGGGCAATCCAGAGAATTGGGCCCTAGCATGGGACCACTCATAATATTGCGCTGATGCCGCATTATTACACTTCCCCAGAATGGTGACTCCCTTGGTTTGAACATTATCCCAGGCCCAGGCAGCCTGCCTAACAACAGCCAAACTAATCTTGTTCTCACAATAAAGGGTCTCCACCAGGTCCTGTGCCCTTGGAGTGTGGACCAGTGCATAACCCAATTGCCTCCTGAACAGCAGAGGGTTGTAATTGATACTTCCCTTAACCCCTACCAAGGGCACATTGGGAAAATGCCCACAGCTGGTAATGATATCTCTGCCCTTGGTGCTTTGAGTACACCATCTGATATCTGCTGCAGTTAGAACAGTGAGTCTCTTAGCCCAGTTGCTTTGCTGATGAGGATTTAGAAATGTATCTGTCCTGGGTAGATGCTTGAGAAGCCAAGCATGAAATAATGGAGCACAAATCCTCACTAATCTTCCCCTCTGTTTCTCATTCCTCTGATGTACTGAGTAATAGAGATCTCCCAATAAAGTTGGCACCGGGTTCTTCAGGATGAACAAATGGATTGCATTCTTGCTAATGAATCGAGGCTCATCTGCAAACAACACAACTCCATATACACTTAAGGCCAACAAAGCACAAACAGCTTTCCACTCCCCCAAGGAGGCCTTCAGACTAGCTTGAGAAATTAAGAAGTCCAGATGAAAACCAGGGATCCCAGCTTTAGAGGTCATATGTTGCTCAATCAAAACAGGTTCCAGGTGCAAAACTTTTGCTACCTCTCCATTGCTTGGGAAAGCCATCTCAGGATTGAAAGGGATTTCTCTCCTGATAGGTAGACCAACCAAAGATGAGTATTCTTCCAAAAGGGGGCCCAACTGAAAGTCTTGAAAGGTGAAACATCTCAATGGAGGATCATAAAACTGAATGCAGGTGTGGATGAGGCTCCTCTATGAAGGGTCCAGATCCATAACCATGTCCAGTATATCTCCATAACTCTCCCTGAACAAAGGTATGTGATCTGGAGTGATCAGGGTCTGAATCCTCCTGATATCTGATAGCTCTGGCTGGAAGAAGTGATAGGTGATGTTGCTTTTCTTTGGAGCCATGATGCTGAAGACTGAGTAGGGTGCTGATGAAGATGTTGAGGAGTGGGCCACTGGCTGGCTAGTGCAAGTATATGGCTGACAAGCTGAAGCTAGTGCTGGTGGAGATAGGTCAGTAATGCAGATGGGGTCAAAACCAAAACCAGATGAAAATGGATACCCTGAAACACAAATAAGCAAATGTTAATATGATGCAATGGTTATGTATGCAAATGATACGCAAAGGGTTTGTGACTGAGCTGGATCTGATCAACTGTTCTGATATAGGTCCAAGTGTGTTTAAGAATTCCAGTTGGAGGTCTAAAAATCCAGTAACCAGGGTAGGGGGACTCAAATAAAGAGCCACATGTCCAGGGTTTTAGAATCACAAGAACTGTCCAACATGGAGTATTCTTAACAAAGTCAAAGTAACAGGGTATTCTGAGGTCAAGGTACCTGCAAACCTGTAAACATCCCAACCCCCTCACAGGTGGTGATCTAGAACAAGGATCCTCAGACTTGGATCAGTTATGGGAAGTGTAAACACTTCTAACCCGGAGGTACAGTGTTTACAATAACCATAACAATTCCTCCTCTAATTCACCTCAGTTTCTGAAGGTCAATACTAAAAGGTCGTCCAGACTTAGCAGGCTTCCCAGATAGCCCTAGCATTGCAGGAAATCCGCAACACAGAGTTCTCAAGAAGAAACCCATATCTGAACCGTGTTTCATATTCCCGCACCAGACCGAAATGGAATGGGAAAGAATATGATTCACTCTAGCCTAGGTGTCACTCAGGTCCCAGGTATAGGACCTTAACTCTCAATGAAACACCCACCCACCAAAAGAAAACCAGATCCAGCCAGCAATACAGTATGACAATATGATATATACAAATGCAGTAAAGTAAACTGTACATAAAGCAGTAAATAAAAATAAATACACAAGCACAGATAAGCACATAACACCCCAGTAAACACAAATCAAACAAACGCTAGGAGGAACCCACAAAAAGAACCAGAAGCCCTGGTTGCAACATAAGCGTCCCCAGCAGAGTCGCCAAGCTGTCGCTCCCGACAAATGAAACAGGGTCAGATGAAGGTACAGACGCGAACGGTCGGCGAGAGGGAACAATGAGAACACACAGCCGTGAACTCACTGGAGATGAATAGAGTCGCCAGCTAGGCATTTTTATCCCGGAGGAAAGGCAATGCTGCATAGACCTAGAAAAAGATGGATAAGACGGTTTGCGAACCAGAGAGACTGAGAAAGGGGGTTGGTTACAACCTGGGAAGGTGTTAGCACCCAGATTGTCCGTCGTACTCGACGGGATCCACGCTTAAAAGATTTGTGTATTAAAGGGGTAGTGTCAGTACAATTTGTGTATAAAATAGCTGGAAAGGAATGTACAGGTGTAAGTGTAAAGGAAATGAAAGTGAAATATGAAAGTGTCAGTGTAAGAATGGAGTGAGATGCTCATGATAATGAGGCTAAAGAATGAAGCTGGAAAGAGGGGGAATGTACAGAGACTTTTGTTCGATAACTGTTAAGTTATGCCTACGTATCCTCTTGTGCAATGAGGAAGTCAGAACACCGTAGTTCGACCCAAAGAGACTGAAAGATGAATTGACTGATGAACTGCTTGCTTGTCAATGCTCAAGTGTATGACCTGTCTGGCTCAGGTGCAAACTGTCTTGCATTAGGCGGAAGAAGCGAGCTCTCGTTTATGAGTGAAGGTGATGAGAAAAGAATCCCGAAGGAGACGATTATTGTTTGTTTTTGTGTTTTCAGTCTTTTATTGCTTTTGAGAGTTTGTCATAAGTTAATGAGCTTAAGCCTGAACCAATGGATTTAGCAAACTCATCACATCTTCCCTCTGATTAGGGGTAATGAGAATACCTTAAGTGTGAAGTCAGATTCTCACACTTAATCACCATGATGTAGGATTAAGATCATTGACCTACTTGTGATTATTTAGATGTTTTTTGGGATTTTTGTTTAGTGTTGAGTAATGAGGTTAAGCCATAATCATGGATTAAACAGACCCATTACACCATCCTAAAAGAAGGATGATAGATGAGAATGTTTAAGCTGAGGAAAGCTCCTCAACTTAATCCATGATTAGGGATTAAACTCATGACAAAACAAGCCTTTGATTAAGTGGATTTTATTTAATGATATGATGATGAAGTGAGTTTTATGATTTGTAAGACAACTTGAGGGGGACTTGTCCATTAACACTAGGGTTAGTCCTTCTTAACCAGTTAAGGAAGAATTAGAACCCTAATGCAAGGCCCAAGTTACAAGTGTGATGTCTTGATATTTATTAAATGAATTGATTAAGAGATTTAAACACCTTAAGGGTTCAAGATTTAGGATTAAAGTTATACACTCCATCCTAAAAGAAGGATGCAGGCATAAGCTTAATCACAAAGTCTTAAAGCCTTTAGGGTTTAGTCCCTGATTATGAGATGAGAAGAGAAGACTCAAAGAGAGACACAAAGGTAAAACTAAGAGGGGATACTAACCAAAACCCTAATTCATTGTCATGCTTGGATGATCCTAAGGTTTGTGAGGTTTGCAAGAACAAATCTTCAGAGGAGCCACCAGGAAGCAGATGAACAAGATCAGGAGAAGCAAAGTAACTTGCTTCATTTAAGAAGTCAAGTCACTTGAGGAAAGAAGGTGGGAGGAAGAAGAATGAGCAAGCTCAAACTCAAACACAAATAGAAATGCAGCAATGGATGCAAGATAGATGAAAAGAAAAGGTATGAGAAGTGAAGGCAAATTCACTTCCCAAGTTTACTTACCACCTGAAATGTTAGAAAGAAATGCAATGCAATGCTAAATGAAATGAAATGACATGATGCTAGACCAAACCAGAAGCATGTTGATGATGAAAATGATGCTATGAGATGCTGCAAACATGAGGCAAGGCATGGAGATGCTCATACAAGATCATGAATGCAAATGATGCAAGCTAAGGAGCATGAATGAACATGAAAAGTTATGAATCATACAAGACAAATGACATGGCAAATATGTAATGCAATGATCAATCATGCTTCCTATATGTCTTAAGATGCCAAATGAATCACAAAAATGCACAAAATGCAAGGACAAGTCATGTTATGCAAGGAAATGCAAGAAGGATGCAAGAGAAAGCCCAAATTAGGGTTCATGGATCAAACATCAAACAAAAACCAAAAACAGAAGCAAACCCTAAGATAAAAAAAATGGAAAATGGTGCCCAAAGAAACCCTAGACCTATAATAAACCACTGCCCAAAGGGGAACTCCCAACTCCTAACCAAACTCAAGATATGATTTTTCTAAGTTATTAGGGTTTTTTAGGGTTCTTAACAAAAGAAATGCCAAACAATTGGAAAATGCAAGATCAAATCATGACCATTTTACCCTAGAAACTACATGCCAAACACAAAACAAAGCAAAAAGAATCAATGTCCAAACCTTCTCCAATAGGCAGAAATGAATTTTTGAACCCATGATCAAAATAATGCATAAAAAATGATTTAATTCAATGAAAAATTCTCAAAATGCATCAAGATCAAAAAAGAAATTTGGTTTGAAGGTTGGACAATGTTTCTAAATGTCTTAGAACATTTCATGAATTTTTTTGTAATTTTTAAATACCTAAAAGTATTTTTAATTAATTAATTCCCATTAATCAATTAAAAATAATCTTTTAAATATTTAAAAATACTTTTTTGATGATAAAAAATAAAATAAAAATATTTTTGTGTCATAAAAATTAATAAAACTCAGAGGAAAAAGTTTCATAATTTTTTATGCATTTTTTGCTATTTTAAAATAATTATGCAAGTTAATTGAAAAGAAAATGAATAAAAATCAAATAAAATAAGAAGTAATCAGCATGGAAGGCCAGGATTCAATCTGGAAAAGAAATGGTTGACTTGGCGCGTGATCGTGTGGCTCACATTCAAACTGAGTTAATCTTAATTAATTAAATAAATTAAACCTAATTAGAATTAATGACATGATCTGAGCCATTGGATGCGCGCGGGAAAAGACTCAGTCAACTCATCCAACGCCTGAAATTCAAACTGGGAGCCCTAACCCTAATCACATATTAATGACTTTCAGGTGGCCGGAGAAGACTTCCGGTCGTCTTCTCCGGCCAACACCCTCCCTGAAAAATCCCCAAACCCCTCAAATCGTATCAAAAATGAAAACTAAGAACTGGGAAATGATCTCCATCTTCTCACGAATCAAACCCCTCTCTCAAAACACATTTCTTTTTCCTAATCAAGCTGAATCGAAGAAAATGAAAGCTAGGGCACGCAGGTTTCAGAGACAAATTACATACTCAAATCAAAGCCATTTTCAAAACCAAAGACATCAGGATAATCAGTGAATCACATAGAACAAGTTTGTAACAAGAAAAATGATTTCTGGAAAAATAATTTTCGAGCTACCTGAGATTTGGAGCTTTCAATTTGAGGACTTTCTGGCCACTTCTCCTTGTGCAATCCACTCCACTTGGTCCACAGAAGATGCTTGAATGCTCAAAAGAAGTTTGTGTTGGCTGGATAGTGAGATTCGACAGCTTCTGCTCAAGCTTGATCAGAAATGGCAATGGAGTTTCTGGAGGTTTCAGGCCATTGTGAATGATGGTTTGTGGTCCTGAGGATGAATGGAGAAGGTCTGGAGTGTTTGTTTGTATGTTGGTGAGCTAGGGTGAGAGTTTCGAATGAAACTGCAAGCTGGTGTGAAAATGGTGCAGTGATGTTGTAGCTTGTTTAAGGCCTGGTTCTTGGTTGCTTTGGGCTCAATGAGACATGGTGAGATGATTGGTAAAATTGGTTTGGATGTATGTGAGCTGGGCAGAGAGTTTCGAAGGCAAAAGCAAAATGGAGTGTTCTTGTGAATGTGATGAATGTGTGAGCTTCAGCCTTGCTTAGTGTTATGTTTAGCTTGCAAATTGTCCACATAACTCTCTCTCATTGGTCAGTTGACAAGACATGCCCTTTATTGATTGGTAAGTTAACTTTTGCAAAAAGTCAAATAATGTGTAAGAGAAGTAAGGCTCATGATCTAGGCAAGTACATGGGCATGGGCTGGCGCAGCAAGGTGAGGTGAGAGGCTAGCAAAGCTCAGCATCCAAGGCTGCAAGTAGGAGGAAGCATGATCATGAGTTTTGCAACTTGTTGTAACTTTGGTTCACATGTGAGAAAGTCTTGTTACACCAACCAAACCATGGGGAAACTTGGTCCAATTCTGATTTTTAGGACTTAGAGAATGTTTATGTGCTGGTTTGAAATGAATTAGAGGTCACATAATGCATTGGTTCATGACTTTGCAAAATTTCCATTTGAAGCATGCCTTGAAAATTAATGATTTTAGCCAACTTTGCATTGCCATAACTTTTGATCCAAGAAGAGTTTGATCATGTTCTTGTACTTTTTGAAAAGGGAAAAATGAGATCTACAACTTTCATGACCAAAGTTTTTCCATTTGAAGCATTTTTGGATCAAGAATCATGGCTTGAAAAATGACCTAAAATGATGCATTCTTGAAAAGTCAACTATGCCCAAAAAGTCAACATTTGCAAAAACCCTAAATTCTTGATTTTTGTGAACTTCAACCTTCTTCCATGATCAAATAAAGATCATATACACTCAAAATGATGAAGACCAACCATTGGTTGGGTCATTGGGGGCCTCAGATGCCCTGATTTTGCACTGACTTGTCTGAAAAGTCAACCTTTGATCAGATGACTTCCCCATGGAATTTCTTCATGAAAATTGATATGCATACTCCCTATACCATACGAGGAGCAATGGAAACAAGAATGACCAAAAAATTTGGTGTTATGGCCTCTGAAACCAAAACCCTAATTTTCAGTCAACTGTGCAGTTCAACCTGGCTCTGCATCTACTCAAACCCTAGTTCTTGTGATTCCTCTGCATTTTTGACTTTGAAAAGATGGAGAATAACATAAGTATACACATGGACCCCTTTGAGTTGCTTAGTGGCCTTTGGAATGGCTCAAGATGCTTTGGGATTGCTCAGATCACAAACCCTAGGTGCAGATGCCTTAGAAACTATGCAGTGACTCAAAATTGAGATATGAGATGATATGATTGTGTTTATGCATATGAGGATGATCACAAGCCATGGTGTGAAATGGGTGAGGGCAAATTTGGGGTGTTTACAGAGACGTCCTTCAGATGTCAAATCAACATCAGTGAACCCTAGCCCATGGCTAGTGTTGACATTTGATACCACTGTTTCCAGCTGATTCACAGTGATCTCTTCTGGCACGTAGGCAGCGTGCAGAACTTTGAGGAGTGCATCCTGATGGGCTTCGGAACATAGCAGCAATAATAGGATTGAGATCTTTGAAGGGGTCTGGTGGAGCTGGTCCACAACTTTATAGTCACTTCTTTTGATGATTCTCATTAACTCATCCACATCTTGGTCGAAGGATGATTTATGAGTTTCCTTGGGTGCAGATTCTTCCGGTATCACACTCTTCCCCTTGGCTCTGGTAGCAGCTTCTGCCTCTGAGTTGGTTCTAGGGACTTGTGAAGCGAAGAGACGTCCGCTTCGGGTGAAGCCTCCGCCTCCCCCAACATTATCCACTTGGGGAGCGAGGATTGGAGAATCAAGAAGGACCTTCTCTCCATTGCAGTATAGATCAGCACCATAATGCCATGGTATAGCACTGTCTTTGTCACATGGGATCGGCCCGGGCACCGTGATAGTGACTAGGGTTACTGCTGCAGTTGTTGGGACTACAATGGTCTGTGGATCATAGAAGATTGTTACAGGTCCTTTGGTGGATGTTGGTGAAGGTGAACTGAAGCTTTGTTGAGACTGTTGTTGATTTTGCTGAAAGTTGTTGGAACTCGGGACCTCTGCTGGGTCATAATAGATTGTGACAGTGGAAACATCATTATTTGTTGTTGAAGTTGTAGTAGATGGTGCAAATGAATTGTTGTATGTTGAAGTGATAGATGGAAAGATTGTTGGAGTTGTAGCCGAATAAGTTGGAACAATAGTTTTTGTATTTATAGAAGAAACACTTGGACAGATGGTTGTTGATGTTGTAGAAGATTCACTAGTTGTTGATGAAAAGGTTGTTCGTGTTGTAGAAGTTGTGGTTGTAATCTGTAGAATGCCTTCATTAATCAGGTCACTGATGCCTTTCCTTAAGATGGCACACCCATTCTCAGAAAGTTTGCATGATTCGCAACAGGCCTCACAACCTGGAAACACTTGGCACTTTAAAAGCTGGGCTTTAACCTCGGCCATAGGTGTTTGAATACATGAAATTTCTTCTATTAAGCTCAGGGGTGAACAATCCTCTACAACATTAATCCTTGGCCCACTGTGGCTTGGCATAGGATTCTTCATCACATTTGGAGGAGGTGCAAAGTTCAGGGCTTTTGAATCTACCAGATCCTGAACCTTCATATGCAGAGCTCTGCATTTTTCTGTAGAATGACCAGGTGCGTTAGAGTGAAAAGCACACCTAGCATTAGCATCATAGTTCCTTGGAAGATTTTGAGGATCAGGTGGAGCCAATGTCCTTAACTCAACCAGATTGAGCTTTAGGAGTTGTGGCAATAGTGTAGCATACGACATAGGAATGAGGTCAATTACTCGGTTGACCTGAGATGGCCGTTGTTGAAATGGGCGTTGTTGTTGATTGTTGTTGTTATTGTTGTATGATCTTTGCTGTGGAAATTGTTGTTGTTGCGGAAAGTGTTGTGGTGGTTGAATATACTGAGGAGGTGGAGCAGGGATAGTAATAGCAGCAACTGTCCTGGGTAAATATTGGGGTCTCCCTCTTCCCATGTGAACTGAATTAGTCTCACTAGATTTTAGGGGCCCAGCAAATGGTTTTCTTATACTGCTGGAACTGGCACCGTTATCTGAGATCTTTCCCATCTTCAAAAGACTCTCAATTCTCTCACCAGCTATAACTACATCAGCAAAACTGGTGGAAGAGAAAGCAGTAAGTCTATCAATATATGTTTCTTGGAGGGTGTTCATAAACATGTCATCCATTTCCCTCTCAGACATGGGTAGTTGAACTGCAGCAGCAAGTTGCCTCCACCTTTGGGCATATTCCCTGAAGCTTTCACGGGAAGATTAAGACATCCTCATCAGGAGGGTCCTGTTAGGAGCCATGTCTAAGTTGTACTGATACTGTCGGATGAAAGCTTCAGCCAAGTCTTTCCAGCTTCTTATTGTGGCTCTAGTTAGGTGGGAATACCATTCTCGGGATTCCCCAGTTAGACTATCCTCGAAGTAAAACATCCACAACTTTTCATCCATGGTGTATGCTTTTAACCTTCCCAAGAATGATTGAAGGTGGGTGCGTGGGCAAGATGTGCCATTATACTTTTCAAAGCACAGGGGTTTAAACTTGTGAGGAATTCTCACCCCTTCCACCAGTCCCATGTCCATCACATCAAAGCCTAGGGAATTCTGGGATTCAAGAGACCTCAGCTTCTCAGTAATTTCATCTAGCCTTCGATCGTAAACTTCATCCCCAGTCCCAATAACTATAAACTTCTCTTCTTGAGGATCCTCTTGCAAGATCCTGCCTCCAGCAGTGTTACCTTGAGTATTCCTTATGACATTAACATCTGGGTTTAGATGAGGCCCAAACTCTGGTGGATCAATGCGAGGCTGCCCGCGATCATTATTAATGGTACCTCCTGTACCTGGATGGTGTTCATCAGGAGTTTGTCTTTCCACCAACTCCCTTAGCCTTTCTTGGCTCTGAGCTAAGCCAGTCATTATAGCAATGAATTGAGTCATTTGATTCCCCATCTCAACCCTTTCATTTGCCATTTGGGTCCTCACTTCATTCAAGTCTTGCTGAACTTGATCCATCTGAATGCCCGGAAGGTTGTTTCTCGTCGGGTACCGGTGTATTCTGTTGACAGGGAACACTCTTCTGCGAGCAATGTTTCCTGAAACCACAACAAAGTGAGAAACAGCAATAAAACAAAAACCTACAAAACAAAGAAAATGTTAGTATGCAATGCAATATGCTTATTTTTCTTCCAAGGGTATCCGGTTTGGTTCTTTGGTTTTGACCTTTCCCGACCTCGAGGAAATGCTGATGATGTTGATAGAAAAAGCCCACCATAAATAATTAATGCAAACCATATATATTACAAAGGATGAAAATTCATAGTCTGATTACAATACAAGCCCCATGGTGGGTCAAAATACAACAATCAAAAGAAAAGTACATCAAAAGAAAGAAATACAAGCAAAAGGATGAGACATCCAATCCAAAGTCATCCTCTCTGACTTCCTTCAGGAGGGCCTCAGTCACTGACCGTGCTCTGTAATAGTCCTGATGAGGAGGTTCCTAGTAGCAATGACACTGGTCATCTCCTTATGCTTATCCTGATCCTTTGACCTCTTCAACCCCGCCCGGAGTTTCAATTCAGATATTTCCTTATGAGCTACCAACAAAGCTTTCTGATGCTTCTTCTCACTAGCCTCCAACTACTTTATCTTAGCCTGAGTCCTTTGGTCTTCTTGTGCACGGGCTTCAGTGATCCTGATCCACCTAGCCTGGCTCTCCTCCAGATAATGCTCTGCCCTAGCCTTCTGAGTCTTTGCTTCCTTGCAGGCATTCTTCAGTACTAACTCCCCTGCTCTTGCCTTCCTGATGTAGTCATCTGTCTTCTCAATTTTGGTTAGATGCTCAATCCTGAGTCTTTCCAATCTCTCATTATCCAGACGACTGTCATTTCTCTCCCAGAGAGTCTTCTTTAAGGCTTCAACTAGATGAGTGTTCCTCTCTTTCAGCTTTTCAAACTCTTCCAGGCTGACAGTTGCTGCAGGTTCTACTGTAGAAGGTCCAGGTGCATCTTCCAAAGTAACAGGCATCTGTGTGATCTGAGCTCTGGTACGAGACCAATCAAAATACTGTGCTGAAGCAATATTGTTGCACTTGCCAAGGATGGCTGTCCCTTTGGTCTGAATGTTATCCCAAGCCCAGACAGCCTGTCTGACAACAACAGAGTTGGGTTAAATTTCACAGTAGAGGGTCTCAGCCAAATCTTGTCCTCTGGGAGGATGAACCAAAGCATATGCCAATTGTCTCTTAAACAGTAAAGGATTGTAGTTGATGCAACCCTTCACTCCTATCAAAGGCACACTAGGATACTGCCCACAACTAGTAATAATGTCCTTGCCTTTGGTGCTCTGGGTGCACCATCTGATGTCATCTGATGTCAAGGCAATGAACCTCTTAGCCCAATTCTTCTGATGATGGGGGTTCAAGAAGGTATCTGATTTTGGCAAGTGTCTGAGCAGCCAAGAGTAATATAGAGGAGCACAACATATGACCAATTTTCCTCTTTGCTTTTCATTCCTCTGATGTACTGAGTAGTAGAAGTCTCCAAGAAATGTAGGAACATGATTCCTCAATAAGAACAGGTGGATGGCATTCTTACTCACAAACTTGGGTTCATCTGCAAACAAGATAACCCCATATATACTGAGGGCTAAAAGTGCACAGACGACCTTCCATTCTCCTACTACAGCCTTCAGGGTAGCCTGAGATATCAAGAAGTCTAGGTGGAGGCCTGGAACTCCAGCCTTGGTTGTCATGTTCTTCTCAATGAGGGAAGGCTCCAAATGCAATACCCTGACTATGTCTTCATTTCTGGGAGCAGTCATCTCTGGGTTGAAAGGAATCCCTCTCCTGATAGGAACTCCAACCAACAAGGAAAACTCTTCTAGCAAAGGTCCCATCTGGAAATCAGGGAATGTGAAACACCTGAGTGGAGGATCATAGAATTGCAAGCAAGTATGGATCATGGTCCTCTGAGATGCATCAAGATCCATGACCATGTCCAATATGCCCCCATAGTGCTCTCTGAATAGTGGGGTGTGGTCAGGTGTAATGAAGGACTGGACCTGCCTGATGCCAGTCAAGGTGTGCTCAAAGAAGTGGTAAGAGATGTTGCTCTTTCTTGAAGTGTCCATGGGTGCTTGTGAAGAAGCTGAGAACAACTGTTGATGAAGGTCACTGAAGAAGATGCTGAAGAGGTGAGTCTCTGATGACGGTAGCTGGAGGAGAATCACTGACAAACTGATGGAGACTGCTGGAGAAGAAAACTGAAACAGTCTGAGTATCAGAATGGGTCAAAACCAAACCAAAGATGATAGGATGGATACCCTGTAAAACAAATAAGCAAATGTTAAATGATGCAAAAATGATGTATGCAAATGATATGCAAAGGGTTTGTGATCAAGTGCTGGATCTGATTATCTGCCTTGGTAAAAGTCCATGTATGTTTAAAGGTTCGGATGGAGGCTTAGGAATCTAGTAACCAGGTTGGGGACTCAAATAAAGAGCCACAAGTCCGGGGTAATCACAAGAACTGTCCAAAGTGGTGCATTCTTAAAACAATACAAGTAACATGGTATGATGTGGCCAAGGGCTCCTGCAAACCTGCAAATATCCCAACCCCCTCACAGGTAATGTTCTAGAACAAGGATCCTCAGACTTGGATCAGTTATGAGAAGTGTAAACACTTCTAACCCGGAGGTACAATGTTTACAATAACCATAAAAGATCCTCCTCTAATTCACCTCAGATGCTGAAGGTCATAAAAAGGTCATCCAGACTTAACAGGCTTCCCAGATAGCCCTAGTACTACAGGAAATCTGTAGCACAGAGTTCTCAAGAAGAAACCCATATCTGAACCGTGTTTCATATTCTCGCACCAGACCGAAATGGAATGGGAAAGAATATGAAGCCACTCTAGCCTAAGTGTCACCCAGGTCCCAGGTATAGGACCTTAATCACTCAATGAAACCCCACCCACCAAAACAGACAAAGATCCAGCACAATGATAATGACAGTATGAAAATGCATAAGACTGTAAAAGAAAGCAATAAATAAAGTTGTACAGAAAGCAATAAATAAAGCAATAAATAAGCACAAGTAGCACATAACACCCCCTTAAACACAAATCAAACAAGCGCTAGGAGGAACCCTCATAAAGAACCAAAAGCCCTGGTTGAGACATAAGGGTCCCCAGCAGAGTCGCCAAGCTATCGCTCCCACCAAATGACACATGGTCATATAGGGTACAGACGCGAACGGTCGGTGAAAGGAGAAATGAAAATGAAATGAAAAGAGTCGCCAGCTAGGCATTTTTATCCCGAAGGAAAGGTAATGCTGTCTAAACCTAGGAAGATATGGATAAGACGGTTGCGAACCAGAGAAACCGAGAAAGGGGGTTGGTTACAACCTGGGAAGGTATTAGCACCCAAATTGTCCGCCGTACTCGACGGGATCCACGCTTGAAAGATTTATGTTTAAAGGGGTAGGTGTCAGTGCTATCTGTGTGCAAAAGCTGGAAGAGAATATACAAGTGTCAGTGTAGGAAAGTCAAGTGAAGTGCTCAGGAATGAGGCTTAAAAGAATGCTGAAAGAAGGGGAAGACACAAAGACTTTTGTTCGATAACAGTTAAGTTATGCCTACGTATCCTCTCGTGCAATGAGGAAGTTAGAACACCGTAGTTCGACTCAAAGAGATTGAAAGATAAATTGACTTGTGAACTGCTTGCTTGTCTATGCTCAAGTGTATGGCCTGTTTGGCTCACGGAAGAAGCGAGTTTTTGTTTGTGAGTGAAGATGATGAGAAAAGAATCCCGGAGGAGACGATTATTGTGTATTTTTTGGTGTTTTCAATCTTTTATTGCTTTTTTTGTTTGTCATAAGTTAATGAGTTTAAGCCTAAACCAAAGGTTAGTAAACTCATCATATCCTCCCTCTGATTAGGGATAATGAGAATACCTTAAGTATGAGGTAAGCACCTCAAACTTAATTACCAAGATGTAGGATTAAGATCATTAACCTACTTGTGATTATTTAGATGTTTTTGGAGTTTTTGTTTAGTGTTAAGTAATGAGTTTAAGCCATAATCAAGGATTTAATGGACCCATTACATCATCCTAATAGAAGGATAATAGATGAGCACATTTAAGCTGAGGAAGATACCTCAACTTAATCCATGATTAGGTATTAACCTCATGACCAAACAAAGCCTTTATTAAAGTGGATTTTAGTTAATGGTAAGATTAAGAAATGAGTTTTATGGTTTGTAAGACAACTTGAGGGGGACTTGTCCATTAACACTAAGGTTAGTCCTTCTTAACTAATTAAGGAAGAATTATAACCCTAATGCAAGGCCCAAGTTAAAAGCTATTGTCTTAGTGATTATTAAGATGGATTGATTAAGAGATTTAAACACATTAAGGGTTTAACACATAGGATTAAATTTATACACTCCATCCTAAGAGAAGGATGCAGGCATAACCTTAATCACAAAGCCTTAAAAGCTTAAAGGTTTAGTCTTTGATTATGAGATGAGAAGAGAGACACAAAGAAGACACAAAGGTAAAAGCTCAAGGGGGACTAATCAAAACCCTAATTGTTATCATGCTTGGATTTTCCTATGGTTTGTAAGGCTTGCAAGAGATCCTCAGAGAAGCCACCAATGGAAGAAGTAGAAGAAACAAGTTAACTTACTTCATTGAAGAAGATAAGTTACTTGAAGAAAGAAAATGAATGATGAACATGAATGAGCAAGCTCACTCTAAAGAAAAAGAAAATGCAGCAAGGATGTATAAAAAGAAAGAGAAGAGAAATGAGAAGTGAAGGCAAATTCACTTCTCAGAGTACTTACCACCTGAAATGGTTAGCATAAAGAAAAGAATGAAATGAAAATGGAATGTATGCAAGGATGCACACCAAAACCAGAAGCATAAACATGATGAAAATGATGCTATTAGATGATTCAAAGGTATGTCAAGTGCAATGGATGATCATACAAGTGATGAGAATGCAAATGAAGCATGTAGGAAGCATGAAAACACATGAAAGTTCATGGAATGAAATGAATGCAAATCATGGCAAATGGATGAAGAAATGATCAAGTATGATTCTAATGTGTCCTATGATGTCTTATAAGTCATGCGAATGCAATGAGTGTCATGGCAAGTTCTTAAATGAATGCATATGCAAGAAGTATGCAAATGAACATGAGAAATTAGGGTTTTCATGCAGCATGAGATGCAAAAGTCAAAAACAGAAGCAAATCACAAGATAAAAAATTGAAAATGCATTAAAAGGAACCCTAACCCCATATGATATCACACCCCAAAGGAGGATACCTAACTCTTAACCTAAAGGAAGTTGTGAATTTTCTAAGTTATCTAGGGTTTTAAGGCACCTAAAGGGAAAAAATGCAAATCAAATACAAAATGCAAGAAAAATTTGTGACAAAAATATGCTAGATACTACATGTCAAATGAAGATCAATGTAAAAAGAATTAATGCCATACCATTCATGGTTAGGCAGAAAAGAATTCTTGAAGTTAGGGTTCAAAAATGGGAATTTTATGAACCCTAAATTCAAGAAAAATGTCAAGATTGATTCAAAACCAAAACGAAATTTGTATGAATGACATGACAATGTTTCTAAATGTCCTAAGATGCAATGTGAATTTTTTTGGAATTTTTAGAAACCTAAATGGTATTTTAATTAATTAATTTCCATTAATCAATTAAAATAAACATTTAAATATTTTACAAATGGTTTTTTAATGCAAAAAATAAACATAAAAATATTTTTGGGTGAAGAAAATTATTTGAAGTGAAAATGCAAAAGGAAAATATTTTTAGGATTTTCTAAGTATTTTTAATAAAATATGCAAAATTCAAACTCACACTAATTACAGGATTAAACCCTAATCTGAACCCTAAACACTCTCAGATGACCGGAACAGTGTTCCGGTCATCTTCTCCGGCCAACTCAAAATCAAACTTCTTCCCTAGGTTATTTCTGGAGCTCTAAAGCTCCAGATCAACTCCTCTCACTTTCCTAAACACGAATCCACACTCAAAACAGATTTATTCTTCATCAATCATGTGAATCGAAACAAAACATATTTCACGGGCAAAGTTTCAGAAGTTCATAAAATCCTTATTTTTCCACCATTTTCAAAAATAAACACTTCAGTGTGACCAGCATAACATATAGAATCATATTGCAACAAAAGAAATGAGTTATGGAAAAATGTTTTTGGATGGTTACCTGAGCTTGAACTTTGCAACTTTGAGCTTTCTGGGCCTCTTCCTTGTGCAAACTCACTCCCTTTGACCTCCTGATGAAGATGCAATGCTTGGAAAGCTTTGAGAGTGGTTGGTTTGAGTGTTAGCAACTCAACTGGTCAAGAATCGTGTTTTGGCTATGGAAGGTTTTTGGCCGTTTTAATGGTTGTTTTGTGTTCTATAGATGATTTGAGATGAATCGTGAAATTGGTTTTGAGTTTGAGTGTTTGAGCAGAGAGATTCGAAGGATTTTGCAAATGATGGGATTTTTGAGAACTTGAGGATTTTGAGGTTTCAGGCTGCAATGTTGTGTGTTATGGCTTTGGTTTGATCCACATAACAAGTTGTGATAGGCCAAATAGTGGGTGGTGGCTGCAGCTGATTGGTATGGGCTTCTTGCAAAAAGGTCAAAAGTTTTTGTCCTTGATGTATGGGCTGGTTCAAAGGTGGTACAATGGGGTGTCTGGTTCATTAAGGATCAAGGATGTCCATGGAATTGGGTTTGAGGCAATTCAGCAAGTGTATGAAAGGTTATGTGCCCTTTTGCAATTTCATGAAGTTTTGGCCCCTTTGTGATTTCTTCATGGGCAAGGCATGAAAACTTAAGATTCTTTGGGCAATTATGAGTTTTAGACATTGCACAATGTTTGTATGATGCTTAGAAGTGTGTTTGAAGTCACAAAATAGCTTGGCAAGTGGTTTTGCAAAAATCCCTCTTTGGTGCATTCTTGAAAATTATGTGATTTTTTCCAACTTTGACAAGCCATAACTTGAGTTCCATAATGAATTAGAACTTGTTCTTGTACTTTTTGAAAATGGAATGATCCAATCTACAACTTTCATAACCAACAATTTTTCATTTGAAGCATTTTTGGTTGAGAAAGAGGAGGTTGAAAAACTTTCCCAAAATGGAAAGTTTACATTACAAGTCATTTCCATTTTTGGCAACTTTTAGTTTAGCTCACTTTTCTTCAATTTTGTGAACTTCCAAGCACTTAAATGATCAAATAAAGATAATATAACTTCAATTTGATGAAAAATCCACTTTGATTCCATAGATAGGGGCCTCAGATGCCCTGATTTTGCTCCTACTTGCTCAAGAAGTTACCCAATGAACAAATGACTTCCACAATGAATATCTTCATCAAAATTGGTACACATGATCCTTATAACATATTGAGACCATTAGAAACAATAATGACAAAAAAATTTGGAGTTATGGCCTCTGAAGCCAAAACCCTAATTTCAGGTCATCTGTGCAGTGAAACCCTGGCTCAGCTTCCATGCTTTGCAAGTTCTTATGATTCTTTGACTTCCTTGATCTTTGAGGGATATAAAATGATGATTGAACATACATGGACCCTCTTGGAATGATTGGTGGCCTTTGGAGTGGCTCAGATGAATCCTTGGATTGCTCAGATCACAAACCCTAGATGTAGATGAACTTGAACTAATGCAGTGAAGCAAAAACGCAACATGATATGATATGCTTGAACTAATGCAAATATGAAAGATAACAAGCCATGGTGTGAACTTAGTGAGGGAAAATTTGGGGTGTTTACAACACCAGGTCACCTGGTATGTAATTTTGTGGTCGTATCTTCTTGTCAAAAGCCTGCTTCATCCGCCGCTGATACAATTGTCCATGGCATACATGTGTTAGGCATTTTTCTTCAATGAGGCTAAGTTGATTATATCTAGATCGGAGCCACTCAACTTCATCTAGCTTAATATCCATCATTAACCTCAACGAGGGGATTTCCACTTCAATTGGTAGGACTGCCTCCATACCATACACCAATGAGAATGGGGTTGCCCGTGTTGCAGTGTGCACCGACGTTATGTACCCATGTAAAGAAAATGGTAGCATCTCATGTCAGTCCTTGTATGTCACAACCATCTTCTGCACGATCTTCTTGATGTTCTTGTTGGCCGCCTCGACGATGCCATTCATCTTCGGGCGATATGGAGAAGAGTTGTGATGTTCTATTTTGAAATCCCGACACAAGTCAGCCATCATCTTGTTGTTGAGATTAGAACCATTATCAGTAATGATTCTTTCAAGAATTCCGTACCGGCAAATGATTTCTCTTTTAATGAACTGGGCTACCACTTGTTTAGTGACGTTTGCATAAGACGCCGCTTCGACCCATTTCGTGAAATAGTCTATGGCAACTAGGATGAAGCGGTGACTGTTGGAAGCTGTCGGCTCGATCTTGCCAATTATTTCAATGCCCTACATGGAGAACGACCATGGCGAAGACATGACACTCAATGGATTCTGAGGCACATGGACTTTATCGGTATAAATCTGACACTTGTGACATTTACGGGAGTATTTACAGCAATCGGATTCCATGGTGATCCAATAAAATCCCGATCTCAACAATTTCTTGGCCATAGCATGTCTTCCAGAATGGGTACCGAAGGAGCCTTCATGAACCTCTTGCATTATCAGGTCTGCTTCGTGTCTATCCACGCATCTGAGCAGAACCATGTCGAAGTTTCGCTTGTATAACACACCATCTTGATTCAAGAAGAAACCACCTGCTAGTCTTCTGAGGGTCTTCTTGTCTTTATTGGATGCCCCAACCGGGTATTCTTGAGTCTTCAAGAATTGCTTGATATCATGATACCAAGGTTTTTTATCTTCATCACTGTCAACTGCAAAGACATAAGCAGGTCTTTCAAGACGGGAGACCATGATTCGAGGCACGAAATTCTCTTGACAAACTTTAATCATAGATGACAAAGTTGCTAGAGCATCAGCGAACTGATTTTCGTCTCGGGGAATATAACTCAACTTGACCTTGGTGAAGAAAGTTAATAGCCTCCTGGTATAATCCCTGTAAGGAACCAAGTGAGGTTGATGAACTATCCATTTTCCATTGAATTGGTTCACTAGCAGAGCGAAATCTATAAAGATCTCGAGGTTCTTGACTCGCAAATTGATTGCTTCTTCAACCCCCATGATGCAAGCTTCATACTCTGTCTCGTTGTTAGTGCATTCGAAAGTCACCCGAGCAGCTAAAGGTGTATGGACCCCTTCTGGTGAGATAATAACATCACCTACTCCGCTTCCATTCATGTTCACAGCCCCGTCAAACATCAACTTCCATCTGGATTCAGGGTCTGGCCCCTCCTCCGGAAGTGGTTCTTCACAGTCTTTCAACTTGAGGAACATGATGTCCTCTTCCGAAAACTCGAATTTCATGGGTTGATAATCGTCAATTGGTTGCTGAGCCAGGTATTCTGACAATACACTTCCTTTGATTGCATTTTGTGAAGTGTAATGGATATCATATTCTGTTAGTATCATCTACCATCGGGCTACCCTACCTGTTAGAGCAGGCTTCTCGAAGATATATTTCACAGGATCCATCTTGGAAATTAAGAGAGTGGTGTGGGTCAGCATGTATTGTCTTAGTCGGCGAGCAGCCCATGCCAAAGCGCATCAAGTTTTCTCGAGTAGTGAGTATCGTGTCTCAAAATCGGTAAACTTTTTGCTAAGGTAATAAATGGCGTGCTCTTTTCGACCGGACTCGTCTTGCTGGCCCAACACACATCCCATTGATCCTTCGAGCATAGAAAGATACATGATCAAGGGTCTCCCTGGAACTGGAGGCATGAGAATTGGAGGTTCTAACAGGTATTCCTTGATTCGGTCAAAGGCTTGTTGACAGTCTTCATTCCATTTAATGGCATGATTCTTCCTCAGAAGCTTGAAGATGGGCTCACACGTGGCCGTTAGGTGAGAGATAAACCGTGCAATGTAATTTAGTCTCCCTAAGAAACCACGTACTTGCTTTTCAATCTTTGGCTCAGGCATCTCTTGGATGGCTTTTACTTTGGCTGGATCAACCTCAATTCCCCGCTCACTAACAATGAACCCATGTAACTTGCCTGAATGGACCCCGAAGGTGCACTTGTTCGGATTCAACCTCAATATGAACTTTCGGAGTCTGTCAAACAACTTTGCTAGATTGGCCAAGTGCTCTTCTTCTGTTTGGGATTCCGCTATCATATCATCAACATAAACCTCAATTTCATGATGAATCATGTCGTGAAAGAGCGTCACCATCGCTCGTTGGTAAGTGGCCCCAACATTCTTCAGACCAAACGACATGACCTTGTAACAGAAAGTGCCCCAAGGCGTGATGAAGGTAGTCTTTTAAATATCATCCGGAGACATCTTGATCTGGTTATAACCTGAAAACCCGTCCATGAAAGAGAACACAGAAAACTGAGCAGTATTATCAACAAGTACATCTATGTGAGGCAGAGGGAAGTCATCTTTAGGGCTGGCCCGGTTCAAATCCCTGTAGTCTACACACATCCTGACTTTGCCGTCTTTTTTAGGGACCGACACAATATTAGCAACCCATGGAGGATAACTAGTCACAGCCAAGAAACCAACATCAAATTGCTTTTGTACTTCTTCTTTTATTTTGATCGCCATATCAGGGCGTGTGTGCCTCAACTTTTGCTTCACTGGCGGGCAATCTTCTTTCAGAGGCAGCTTGTGCACCACAATGTCAGTGTCTAAACCAGGCATATCCTGGTAAGACCAAGCGAAGACATCCACATATTCTCGAAGCATGGCAATTAGTCGAGTCTTGATAGAATCTTCTAATGCGGCCCGATCTTAACTTCTTTCTTGTCTTCTTCGGTACCCAGGTTTATCACTTCGACGACCTCTTCATGCGGTTGAATCATCTTCTCCTCTTGTTTAAGCAGACTGGCCAATTCTTCAAGTAGTTCACAATCTTCTTCACCTTCCTCACCGGCTTGATAAATTGGATTGTCAAAGTCATACTTAGCCATAACAGGGTCATCATTGATAAGATCCGGTGATGAGCACCTGCATGAATGGTGATTCATGCAACGCTTTAGAAAAAGCTTGAGAAAATGAGAAACATTGCCAGTTTAAAACTTTTCTTTCTTTTTGAAAAACAAAAGAAAAAAATGAAAGGCAAAGAACAACATGGATGAATGTGCAACGTCAGATTTATTTATGATTATGAATTGTGTTAGGAACAAAAGAACCCTTACAAAAAGCTATTATGCCCTTGGCAAGACATAGTGCTTGAGTACAGAAAAGACAGAAACAAAGATTATTACTCTTTGAAGGAGGTGACTGAGATAAGCCTTTCAAACGACCAATTGCTAAGTTGAGTCCCTAGAGAAGAAGGCCTGATCCACTCATCTAAGTCACAGTCACTATCAACTGCGTCGTCTTACACGACACTGATGCTTCCATAATCCACCACTCCCGCACTCGTGAAAGTAATCAGGCCTTGAAGACCTCTAGCACTCGGTCCAGATGATGACTTCCTAGGATGATAACCAATCCCAAACATATCTTTCTTTTCTGGCACTTCTACTGGACTACCCCAGCCTTCTCGCATCCCCGACTCTACCACCTAAAGAGCTTGCTTATAAGAGGCTATGGAAACCCCCTTTTTTGGTTCTTCAGAAGAAGCTGCTAAAGAAGATGCTTGTTCAGTTTTCAAGGGCTCAAAAGCCTGACATGGAGTCTCGACTATTTCTCCATCCATCTCCACGTTCTTGAACGAAGTTAGATGACTGACGGAAATGTCTTCTTCCCCATTGACTGTCACAATTTGTCCTTCCCAGACGAACTTTAGCTTTTGATGAAGTGTGGATGATACTGCTCCTGCTAAATGTATCCAAGGCCTTCCCAGCAAACAACTGTATGCAGGCTGTAAATCCATTACGTAGAATGTGGTATTAAATATTTGTGGACCTACTTTAATTGGTAAATCCACATCCCCAAATACTGATCTTCTCGACCCATCAAATGCTCTAACTACCAGGTCGTTGGGCTTTAGAACTACTCCATCATAATCCAACTTCATCAATGTCTTCTTGGGCAGAACATTCAACGATGATCCGGTATCTACCAACACATGAGAAAGTACTGCACCCTTACATTCTAAAGAGATATGCAGTGCCCGATTATGAGCACGCCCTTCGGATGTTAGATCCATGTCTGTAAAGCCCAATCCATGACTGGCATTGACACTGGATACCACTGCTTCTAACGGATTTACTGAAATATCCTGAGGCACATAAGCCATGTTCAGAATACTCAACAGAGCTTTCCTGTGGGAGTCAGAACACATTAGTAAAGACAAGATGGAAATCTTCGACGGAGTCTGCTGCAGATGGTCCACAATCTTGTAATCGCTCTTTTTGATAATTCTAAAATATTCTTCAGCTTCTTTATCAAATGTAATGTCTGGATCAGTCACTGGCATGGGCTCATTGCCAACCACTGGTTGCTTCCCTCTTGCCCTAGCCCGGGCTTCTGCGGTGTCCATGGGTGGTATCACACTATTTCTTAGTGTTTCCGGCACAAACAACCTTCCACTTCTAGTAAAGCCCCTTACTCCAACGTTTTCTACTTGAGTTGGGGTCGCGCTAGGCGTGGCCAACTCCTGATTCTGGCCGTTACAATATACTTCGCCACCATAATTCTAAGGAATGGCTTTATCACTCTAATACATTACTGGTCCTGCAGTGGTAATCGTTATCTGTGTCACTCTGGCCCGTGTAGGAACTTGAGATGGATCGTAGAAAATGATTACTGTGGAGACTTTGTTTTCCTTTACAACTTTTTCAAACTGCAACACTCCTTCATTAATCATACTTTGGATCTCTGCTTTCAACTACTCACAACAATTTGGAGCTTCAACACACCCTGGACAATCACTTCCACAACCTGTAAACACACCCCTCTGGGCCAAACATGCTTTAACAACATTCAACGGAGTTTGCAGATCGTTGATATCACACACCAAGTTTAGATTCTCCCTATCGTCAACTGCCCTAACTATACCCCCGTGGGGAGGCATGGGGTTCTGTATTACATTACGAGTAGGGGCGAAATTAATCGCTTTAAAATCTATTAGGTCTTGAACAACATGCTTCAGAGCTTTGCAGTTTTCTGTGGTATGCTCGGGAGCTTCAGAATGAAATTCGCATCTGGCATTTGTATCATAACCCTCGGGAATTTGGCCTGACTTTGGGGGTTGTAGAGTTCGGAGTTGAACCATCTAGAGTTGTAGGAGATTCTTCAAAAGCTGTGAATAAGACATTGGCGGAGTTTCGAGATGTCTTTCTCTGGTCTTCTGGGGGTAATATGAACTAGGAGCTCTTTGTTGGTACCCTTGTTGGCGTTGCGGCTGCGGTGGTTGGACTTGTTATTGAACAGGTTGAGCTGAGATAGTGACAGGGGCCACTTGCAGATTAAACCCTCTGTTGTTTCCTCCCCTCTGCGCGTACACTGCCCCGGTCTCTCCTTCTCTCCTCTTCACGAAGGGCTTCTTGACACCAGAACTCGAAGCGCCCCCATTTTGAATCTTCCCTTGCTTGATCCAGCTTTCTACCCTCTCGCCGGTCAAGATGTTATCTGAGAACCCACTTGAGGAACATCCAGCTAACCTCTCCATGAAATGCCCAGGGAGGGTATCCAGGAACAGGTCTACCATTTCTCTCTCTAGCAAAGGCGGTTGCACTCTAGCGGCCACTTCACGCCACCTTTGTGCGTAATCTTTGAAGCTCTCCGAGTTTTTCTGAGTCAGACTCTGAAGTTGAGTACGACTGGGCGCCATGTCGATATTATACTGATATTTCTTGAGGAATGCTTCTCCCAATTCCTTCCAGCTTCACACGGAGCTTCTCTCTAGCTTCATATACCATTCCAAGGATCCTCCGGAGAGACTATCCTGGAAGTAGTACATCCAGAGCTTTTCATCCCTAGTATGGGCAGTGATTTTACGGTAGAATTCTTGCAAGTGAGTTTTAGGGCAGGAGCTACCGTTATACTTGTCAAAAGTAGGTGGCCTAAATTTGTGAGGAATAACCACCCCGGGGACTAGACCCATGTCAGATACATCTATCCCCAAAGTATCCCTACACTCGAGGGCTTTGACTTTCTCAGCAAGCATCAAAAAGTACTGAAGATTTCCTTCTCCGCCGAACCCCATGTCATTGTTGAAAGAAGGGAACTGATCCTCTTGTCTGTCTTGTATTGGAATGAAAGTTGTTGTCCCCTGTTCTGGAACTTGAGGTCCACCTGGGCCATTGTTGGTGTTAGGAGGAGTCACTTGTACGTCAGGAGTGGTTACAGAGATATTAGTCTGAGGAGGGTTGAGCCCCTGAATTGCATTTCTTAACTCTTGTTGTCCCTGAGCCATCCCTTGCATCATGACCATGAATTCTCCCATTCTGGTGTGAAAATCATTAAGCTCAGTTTGAATAGCATCCATGATTGTTCTCTGGTTGTTGCGAGTTGCGTAACGATGTGGGATATTCTGTCGGAGATGACGGGTCTTGGCGGCCCTCGCAATCTTTGCCTGAAATGCAAATAAGTTAAGCAATCCGTAGAAAACCTGCAAAACAAAGAAGAAATGCAAATGATGTGTATGCAATGCAATGTGTTCCTTTTATTCCCAAGGCTTTAATTACTTTCCCATTCTGGTGTTGAGAAAATCCTGTGTGACATTCAAACTTGAAGTGGTGGCCTTTATTTTGTGTCTGTGCAACAAATATAACCAGAGACTTCAAGTAAACCAGAAGATAATTGAAACAACAAAAGCCCTCAAAGGGTGCAAATTCATATGTCAAGAGAAAATTACATCAGGAGAGAGGAAATTCCCACAACAAGCATGTGGGTAATCCAAGTCATATGAATACAAGACTAAAGCTAAGGAAAATCTACATCCCGTAACCTCTAACTAAGGCGCTTGACACATTGCAACAGCTGAGCTACATCTGGATGTGTAGGTTCCTGTACGAGCTTCTGAATTAGGATATCCCTAAGGTCAAAGGAGGCATGCAATTCCTCAATTTTCTGTAGGAACACCTTTTCACTTTCCTGACTTGTAATATAATCATTCTTGGCTCTCTTAACATCAGCTTTCAATTTCAAATCTTCTATTTCTTTCTGAGCTTCCTTTAGTGCTTGTTGGCTTTCTGCTAAACTTTGGAGACGACTATTCTCTTGATGATAAGCCTTTTGAAGGAGCTCTCTCTGTCCGTCCAAAGAATCTTGAAGACTCTTGATTTCCAGCTTATGCTTGACTTCCAGCTCTTTCTGCCTTTTCAAATTGTCTTCCCACTTCTCTTGCCATAAAGTGATAGCTTCATTAGCTTCACTCAACTCTTTCTTCTCTTTCCGGTGCTGGACCGCCTTGTGAGTTTCAGATAATCCCCTTTTCTTGAAGTAGAGCTCTCTTTCTTGAAAGTCTTGCTGCTTGAGCCTGACCATTTCTTCAGCTTTGTGAGTTCTTTCCTCCAATTTTTGGTTTTGCATCTTCAATTTCTGGCATGAATTATAGGCTTCTTGATTCTCCAACCTGAGTTGCCGAACCAAGGCTTCCAATTTTTGATATTCCTGAAGAGGCACTGAAGTTATGGGTATTATCTCCTTAGGGTAGAGAGGTGTTTCCTTAGAGAATGAGAGCAACAAAGTCTTTACACGATCTTCCAACCAACTGGCAAAAGGATCATAAGTATTGGGATCTATCCTTCCAAAGTCTTTCTTTCCTTTCATCACTCTAACTTCCCAAGCTTGGGATGCTAGTATGCTCATCTTGAAATTTCCTTCTGCTGGAAAGTATAAAGACTCATTTGTATCTTCAACCAAAGGTACATCTCTTAAAGGATAGCCAAATTGTTTCCTAGATAAGATAGGATTGTAGCTGATCCCACCTTTCCTTCCTCTCAAGGGCACATTTGGGAAGCTACCACAACTGACCAACATTTATTTGCCCACAAGATCTCTGTTGCATCCCCAAGCATTGTCAGCTGAGGTTAAACCCATTAATCTTTTGGACCACTTCCAAGACTGTTTCAAATCCTGAAAAGGTCCTGATTTAGGGAGTTGCCTTACAAACCATTCAGCAAATAGGAGAGCACAACAATTTACATGCCCCTTCCTCTTTTCATTCCTGTGGTGAACTCCATAGTAGAAGTCAGCTAGCAATGTAGGTACAGGGTTTCTTTTGACAAAGATGGTAATGGCCTTCATACTAATTAGCCCTTTCTCTCTTGGAAATAAACTGATTCCATACACTATCATGGCTAATAATACTTTGAAGTCTGCCCATTTCTTTCCCAATACCATGATATGTGCCTCTGTGATAAGAAAATCCAAAGGGATCCCCTTACTTTGGCCAACTTCTAATCCCATCTTGAGTTTGAGCATACTCAAATGACAGGCAACAGTGATATCCTCATGAGGAGGGGTCCTCTCTGAAGCATAGTAAGGCATACCTTCTTTAATAGGAATATTCAGCATACTAGAAATCTCCTCTAATGTAGGTACCAAGATATAATCAGGGAAAACAAAGACCCTCCGTTGTGGATCATAGAACTGCAACAAAGAATGCAAGCTATCCCTCTGGTCAACTGTGGGCTTGCTCACATAATCTAGGATCTTGCCAAACTCTTTCCTGAAATCATCAAGGACTTTGTCACCCATCAAGCTAATCAATCCCTGAATACTCTCTGTCTCTGGTTGTGGGAAAGTATAGTGGACATTTCTTTTCCTTGGAATCTCCATGTTGAAGCAGCAAATATGACCAGAAATAGGAGGTAATGAACCCTGAGAATAAAAAGAACACAAATGATTAATGATGTTATGATGTTATGCAAGTCAAGGCATGTGATCAGTGATGTGTCTGTGTAGTGAATCAAGTGATCAAGCGTCTGTGCAAGGCCACAACATCATCACAAGTATCTCTGATCAGGAGTTCATGACTTCAGAATCCATAATTAATAGAACAAGATCATATCACTGAAGTGTATTGGGATAGTGGGTATGTTGAAATTTAGGGCTCCTTCAATCCTGTAAACCCCTCCCAATCTCACAGGTGTGCTACTCGGGTCAACATCACGGACTCTCAAAGCCGAATAGCAATAATACATTCACCATTTCCGAGAAATGGCTCATGACCAAATCAGGGAATCAGTTTGGCATTATATACTACTCAGGGATGTCTCAGGTGAGTCCAAGGAAACAAGCATCCCTCATAAGTCCCCAGCTTCAAGCACTGAATCGAGAAACAATAACATATTCATCCCGAAGGGTACAATACTATCGTCATATGATCAATTTGCCTTAACTGGATTCCTATGAGAGAACCAGGCCATCCTATGCGAGTCCCCAGTGGGCCCTCGAATGCGAGTGGGTTTGCCAACAAATGTGGTCTGCCACTGTCATCACCGGAGAGGGATGTTTCCACAAAGGTTCTCAATGATCCGTCCCCTGACTAAACATAACTATCAAGGTTATGTATTGCCCCAGAAAGATTCCGGAATCAATACATTTCCGATAAGGTCGCAAGTCAAGGTGTAGAACTCACTACTACCAACATAGCAAGATGCCATGAAGCCAAAGTGGAACCACTCTAAGTCCTAGGGTGCACTCGAGCCCCGGTTACGAGCTCATCTCACAGTAATCCAATCCCACAGAAAAAATGAAAGCCAAACAGTCCAGCATATGTTGCATGTGAAAATAAATACTGAAAGCAGTAAATAAAGCTGTAAAATAAACTATAAACGAAAACAGTAAATAAGCACAACAACACACACATCAACACCCAAAGAAAGCAAAAACAAACAGGCGCTAGGATTGACTCTACAAGGGAAACCAGAGATTCCGGGTTCGATCCCCAATAGAGTCGCCAACTGTCGCTCCCGGGATTTTCATCCTAGTACAAACGCGAAAGTGACATAGAAAAGGTAGAGTCGCCAGACAGGCATTTTTATCCCGAAGGAACGGGAAATGTAATGTTGCGCAAACCTGAGGAAGAAGGAAAGGACAAGGTCCTGCGAACCAAAGATCTGGGTTCGGGAGTCGCTTACGACCTAGGAAGGTATTAGCACCCCAGATCGTCCGCCGTACCCAACGGGATCCACGCTTGCTTGTTTGTTTCAAAGGATGAGAAATAAGATGCTGCAGAACAAAGAACTGCTACACTGGAATGAGGAATGGGAATGAGAAATAGAACAAAAAGAGAACAAAAAGAAAGAATGGGGAAATGTAGGGAAAATAAAGAATGTGCTCGAACGGGCCCTACCCCGCTGCCTACATACCTCATCGGGAAAATGAGGATCAGAGTCGACGTAGTTCGCCTAACTAAGGCGGGAACTATTTGTTTGTGTTTTTATGGCTTGAACTTCGTATGTCTATGCTCATGTGTTGCAAGCTCGTCTTGCATGCAAGACAAGTCGTCGCGAGTTCGCGTTATGAGTGAATGAGATGAGAAGAGAAGTTCCCACAGGAAAGTCACTTATTGTTTGTTTTTGCCTTTTAAGAGTTTTGCATGAATTTGGCACAAGGAAGTGAATTCAAACTCTTTTCCATGGAATGTGTACTTGCTACTACATTCCAAGATGGAATAATAGAACAAGCACACCAAGCAAGGAGAATTTATCCAAGACTTGTTTCCTAGGATTAGGGTTTAAGTTCACTAGCTTGTTGAACTTTATTAAGTGTTTTTGTAGCTTTTGTGAAGAAATGTCTTTTATCTTTTCTTTGTGAAACAACCCCTTGATAAGACTTGTGCATCATGCTAGACAAGCTTACACCACTCCAAGATGGAATGAATGTAAGTTCCCCATGTAATAAGGCTATACACAAGGGATCCTTTCATGCATTTATTAAGTCTTTTTGGATTTTGTTTGAAGATGAGAAAGAGAAGACTCAAATCGGAAAAGGACAAAAATTAAGGGGGACTAAGACACAACCCTAAGTTATTTATTAAAATGGTGGTCCTAATGGTTAGTGAGGTTTTTCTAATCCTAAAGAGAAAAAGGAAAAGAGAGAAGAAAAAGGATGCAACATACTTCCTAAGGAAGATAAGTTGGTCCTAACAAAGGGGAACCCAACCAACAACAAATATGGAAGGAAAAAAGTGAATTAAATGCATAAAAATAAAATAAAAGGATAAGGTGTAAGGAAACATACCTTTCCCTCCTGTCATACCCTAAATTTTGACCGAACTTTTTCTTTTTTTTTTTATAAAAAAAAATCATTTCATTTTCGACGCATTTGCATCGCTCAATCAGTGATCTATCATCTCTGCATTTTTTAGTCCATTTTCATTAATCATACATTTTTACCATTTTCGAATGTCATTTTAAAATTTGTTTCATCTTTTAAATTAAAATGTTTATTTATGTTTTAACCACTTTTATCTAAATTTTTAGAATGTTATTCAATCTTAGAATATTATTATATTTTCACTCATTTTATTTTTGTTATTATTAAATGTTCACTTCAAATTATTTTATTTTTTTAGAATCTAATTTCAATTTTTTTTTTTTTAATCTAATTCTTAGTTTAAGTTTGATTTTATAATAAGAGTTTAGTTTATGTTATATTTAGAACTAACTTTCATTTCATTTTTTTTAATCTAGGTTAATTTCAATTTGGTTAATTAATCTAATTCATTTTTGTTGTTGTTCCATTTTTAGTTTATTTTTATTTATTTATTTTCATTAGAGATTTTTTTAATTAGTTACTTTTAATTACTTTAATTTATTTGATTTAGATTTAATTAGATATTACTTTTGACTAATGTAATTAGATTATTTTATTTAATTAATCTGGTTCCAAATTTACTCCATCAGTCAAACCACAAACCAAAGTACCAATTTCTCTTTACTCCATAACAGTTCCCAAAAAACTACAAAAAAAAACAACCTTAACCAAGACCTTTTCTCTGCATCAACAACACAGGCCCTTTGCTACACCAGCATGCCTTCCATAAAACTCCAAAACCTGCTGCAAATTTCCAAAGAGAGCTAAACATGATCTGCATCAAAAAAATTTCATCATGATAAACCAAAGAAAAAAGAATTTGAAAATTAAAAAAGACCATTCTGAAAACTGGGAACCATATAAAAAAAAGGGGGACCAACCAGTAAAGAAAACACAAAAAAAAAATCAATACTTGATACTATCTTCAAACCTGCACAAAAAGGGGATCGAAAAATTCCAACCATAACAGAACGTTTTCTTCACTCATCCTAAAACTTCATCACCCTCAAACCCTCGGCAACTCTTGAATCTTCGTAAAAAAACGCCCAAATCATCAAATCACCATAAAAACACCATAGCCGCACCAAAAAAACGTGAAGAACAATCTGCCGTAGAGAGAACTCCGAGACAGATTAGAGAGAATCGCGAGAGAGAAGGAGGAAATCGGTCACGGATTTGAAAAAATAAAAAAAGGGGCGTTTGCGATTTTGAGAAGGGAAGCGATTTATTTGTTGAAGAAAAAGGGTATATCTTTTATTTTCATTCTGAACGTGTTCCTCTTGCCTTTTGTTTCTTTCTTTATTTATTTATTATTGTTATTATTAATACATTATTAGGATTTCATTACTAAGTATTTAGATTTAGGTTTATTTAGTTTCTTTTTATTTTATTTCTTATTACTAATTAGATTTAGGTTTTATTAATTAGATTTAGGTTTTATTATTGGATTTGTTTCAAAACTTTGAATGCTTTCTAGTTTCCACACACATTAATACGCCTACCTTTTCCTTTTTTTTTAATTTCTTTTATTTTTTTTAATGTGTTAATTATAGGAAAATGTTAGAATATTAAAGTTTTTTTTTCATTTAGGATCTTTCTTTTGTTTTTTTATTTTTTTTTCTTGATGTTATAATTATTATTATTATTTGAGTTTAGGAATTTGTGGTTTTCTATTAGTTATAGACCTTATGTTCATATTTACACCCTATATTTTTCTTCCTTATTTATTTTTTAGGAAATATGTACTTTTCTAATTTAATTAATTTGTTTTCATTAGTCATTCTAAAAAAGGGGACAAAGAATCGTGAGTGGGAAGAATAGTTCATTGCATAGAAAATTTAGATTGTGATTTCTTTTTTAACGATTATTTTCATTTAATTCCTATTTTAACTATTGTTTTTTTATTTCTATTTTTTTTCTCTTTTAAATCTCTTTTATGCCACATGTCAAGATTAACCCCCCCATGTTTTTAGTTTCTCTTTCATTATTCATTTTATTTGTTTTCTTTTTATTTTATTTTTATAGGGTATTATTATTATTTCTATTATTACAATTTTATGATTAGGATATGCACTTGGGCTTTCCATCCCATAAAACTCTTTTAACACATTTTTTTTCTTTCTTTCTCTCTTTAGTTTACTTTAATTTAGATTTTGTTAGTTTAGTTATTTTTATTTAATTATTAATATATTAAAAAAACTCAAAAATATTTTAATTTGATCATTTACTTTCATTGTAATTTATTAGACTTTTCATTTTATTTTAGTTATTTTATTATCTTTAAACATTAAGAGGAAAATCAAAAAAGAATATTAGATAGATGCACTCTTTCAGTTTCATACGTCTACATTTTGCACACGTAAGTCGGTCACCTATGTGATCGCCATCTGCACGACTTTTATGCGCTTTAACTAAAATAACTTACGAAAACAGAGCTCTGGAGTCTAGCATTCCGCACGTTCTGGATTGAACCGCAAATGGGCTAGCCCCACGCGATGATTCAATCATCATTCGTATACTCAAATATTCCAATTTATTTAATTAATTAAATTACGAAAACAGAGCTCCGGAGTCTAGCATTCCGCACGTTCTGGATTGAACCGCAAATTGGCTAGCCCCACGCGATGGTTCAATCATCATTCGTATACTCAAATATTCCAATTTATTTAATTAATTAAATTACGAAAACAGAGCTCCGGAGTCTAGCATTCCGCACGTTCTGGATTGAACCGCAAATGGGCTAGCCCCACGCGAGGGTTCAATCATCATTCGTATACCAAATTTAAATCATTTTTATAATTAATTATCGAAAGACGGAACTCCGGAGTCTAGCACTCCGCACGTTCTGGATTGGACCGCAACATGGGCTAGCCCCACGTGATGTGTTCATTCGCCCTTTCGTTTAAAACATCTTAACAAAGTCAAACATTTTCTCAAACGAACATTGTTTAAATAATTCTCTCTTGAACAAGCTAGCGCTTCAGCCTCCACCGCGAGTATAAGTCAATGCTTAACAGTAGAATGCATTTCAAACAATCGTTCAATTAAAAAATTGCAAACCGTAGTAGCACGAACTACGAAGCTCTGACTTTCCCATTGCACAAGGGAATACGTAGGCACGGGGATTTTAATCCTTCGCGAGCACAATAATAAAAAAATTAACTATCTTTCCAGCACAATAATAAAAAAATTAATCTTTTCTCCGTCATAATAATTTAAAACTTTAATCCCCTTTAAGAACAAACATATTAATAATCATTTAGAAGACATAGACTTAAGATCAAACATTTAATCGCATAATTAGCTAAGAGGTTCCCGTTGAGTACAACGGACGTGAGGGGTGCTAATACCTTCCCCTTGCGTAACCGACTCCCGAACTTAGAATTTGGTTTCGTAAACCATTTCTTATCCTTTATTAGGTTGTATCTATATCTCCCTTTTCTCTCGTAGAATAAATAGAATTAGGTGGCAGCTCTGTTGTTTTGTTTTAGGATCGTATTTTTTCGAGGTACGACACCTCCCTACAAAACAAAGATTAGTGTGCATTTTATTAAAAATAATAAAGAAAACATACACCAATTAAATCCTAATAACTCTAGGACTCTATCTAAACTCTATCTTAATTCTAGAGGAACTAAAAAAATGCTTAAATAAAAATTCAGCACCTACTGCAGCCCCTAAATTAAAAGCATCTATCAAAATAATGCATAACACAAACAACTTTTTACAGCCATCATACAACATAAAAGTAGGTGTAAAAAGTCACATACAACATGCAAACATAACAAACATCATGTATTTTACAGCACCTATATTAACAAACAGCTATGAAAACATGGGGCAGATTTGATCATTTTTATTTATGTGCACAAAGTGAATGATAAACAACACATTAATGTGAATTAACATGGATCTACACACATCACAAAATGAACTCAAACATGTGAATTTATTTACATCATTTATTTGATTAAAAGGAACAATGATCAACAAGAATAACCACACTTTTTCATGTTGCACAAATGAGCATTTATCATGAGATTGAACAAGTATCACTACAAGCATCAATTGTTACACATGCATGGCATAAAAATTAGAATTGAACTCATGTTAAGATATGATAAATTAAGCACAAGAAACTTGCATGAACATGTGAAGTATTTAATCACTTTTGGCAAAAATAAATCGTGGCATTTAATCACTTTATCAATCAAGCAAGCAATGACAATAATCATGAAGCACATATTGAATTTAAGCAAGCACTTAACATGTGAAACAAATTATTAAAGTATAGAAAAAAACATCAAGAATAAATTATATCACATTTACACATTTAACACAAAACATGGAAAAGTGAACGGAATCATGTCGAAACGACTCGAAACAAATGAATCGGCTATTGGAAATAGACCAAAAAATTCCCTAAAATCAATACCTAAACATACATGAACCTTAGAAGCACTAGGAAGCAAGATTGAGCAAGAAAATAAGCTAAAAAAACAAAAACTAACAGCTTTAACCGGTTAACCAAAATGTTAACCGGTTAACGGACCCCAAACAACCCTAATTTTGGCCAAAAACACATGCGTTAACCGGTTAACCAAACCGTTAACCGGTTAACGCTGAACAGAAAGTGAAAAATGCTTTTGAAATAAGTGCTTTTGGCCACAATCTTCCTTCCAAACAACCCTAACCCCCACCTAATCATGCTAACACGAATTTCTACTCAATTAGGGCTTATTAACACATGCTAGAATCTATAACAAGCTACAACCTTGCTTCTAATCCATTAAACTCCACAAATCGCAAGCAAAACGTAATGAAAACATAATCAACCATAAGTAATACGAAAAGCACTTAAAGAATGCCAAAATGGAAAGATGAAGACCGCGAATCCGCAAAATAAATGCGTTCTTGATGCTTGAGCCGTCTTGCACTTCCGATAAGTTGAAATCTTCACAAAAATCAGTAGCTTCTTCTTCTACAATCCACAATTAAATGGAGGTTGAAGGCTAAGCTTTAAGATTTTCAAGTTTCAATGTGAAACTTGAAGAGCTTCTTCAAAAAAGCTTTGGTGAAAAGGGAAATGGAGGAAAAAGTGAGAGAAAAAGTGATTCTAGAAATTGTGAGAGAGTGAAAAAATTGGGAACCTTTTGCATTGAAGTGATTAATGATTATATAGGGGCTAGGCTTGGAGCTAGGTTTGGGAATGGAGTTAGGTTTAGGAATGGAGTTAGGTTTGTAGTTAGTTAGGGTTAGGGGTGGAGAAGGAATATTCCTTGGAATATTCCTTGGAATATTCCATGGAATACTCTAGAAGGTTGTGGAATATGGTAGAAGCATCCAAGGGAAATGGAGTGGAATTAAAGTGGAAAAACAAGAGGGAAAGAATGAAAGGAAATGTGGAAGGAAAGTGGAAAGAAAAGTGGAGGGAAAGGTGAATTAACCATTTTTCAAATGATTTTTTTCTTGATTTTTTTTATGATTCCTCCATCATTTCTTGACCAAATTTGAACCATAGGATCATTGTAACCCTAATTTCATGATTTTAATCTTAAAAGTCAGGAGTCGACCTTTTTTTACCTAGCTCGATTGCCTTTTCCCCGTTTCTTCGATTTTCAGTCATCTGGCCAATTGAACCTCTTCCAAAATGATTTTGTGGATGAAATTTGAACCCTAGGCACTTGACATCATATACAAGACAAAGGAATCCAATTTGAATCAAAACTTCATGGGGAATCCCAGTAGAAGTGAAACCCTAATTTGGCCTTTTTCATCAGGAGATGTTGCACTGCCTGCCTTCTCTGATTAAACCAAATCTTTCCATGGCTTGTGGCTTCAAATGAAGACTTATAGGATGTTGTGAACCCCTTGCACAAGGTTGAGAAGCTTTGTAGCCCTTTGGTTGCCTTTGTAATACCTTCAGTTGCTCCAATCATTGATCATATACCTATGCCTCAGCCATGCTACACATGATGCAATGTTTTTGATTATTTTATGAACTTATGTATGCTAAATGCTATGTTAAATGTTGGGGAAATGAGAGGGAAAAATTTGAGGTATTAAAAGTTGCACCCTAACTCCTACGCTTTTATGAGGGAATTTGAGATGACGTGCGAGCATCTAGGGGCGGGGGCTACCCTTCCTCTCTTTTTTCCGACTATTTTCTCTGCAACGCCAGGTGGGGCGTGGGACCGATCGGAAATGGTTCATCTCTTTCAAGCAGCGGGCTAAAATTTTCAAAACACACTCGGAGTCGATTAGGTCATTCAAAGGTGACTACATTTTGATCGAGCCTTTGACCAAAGGAGCGACTAGGACAATCAGATTTATGGGCAACGACACTGATAAGAATGACGTACCTCGGTTGGACGCTGAAGGTCGACCGATTCGTAGGAGGATCTGGAGGTTCCCCTTCTCTTGGGAGCACAGTCATTACGGGCGGCAGGCGTGTGACTTTGTGCAAGTAAGGGATAACCTGGGCAAGGATGATGCGACCAGTTTTGAAGAATTCCGCAAGCTGGTATCATCTTTTACCCCGATCCCTTTGGTTGATGGGGAGGGGAAGGTGATGCTGGCTTCTGACGGAGGGGAGGCCGTGGAACGTCCGCTGATCGACGTCACAACTCTCCTGGCCTGTAAGAACGGGCAAGAAGTGTTTGATTTATTTGGTATTTCTCGTTTTTTATTTTGTTGTTTGTATGTCGTGCTTCTGTGCTCGTGAGTGGTCTGACCTTTGTTTCTTTTATTTCGCAGGTTCGATGAAGTCGCTGGACAAGATCAAGGAGAGGTTGTTGCAAGGAAACAAACGGAAAGCCATGACTATTCAGACCAGATTGGTCGGAAATGATATGAGTGGCTCTGGTTCGGGCCCCATCGCTCGAGGATCACCGGGCATGTCTTCGGGTTCCACACTAAAAAAACATAAGGTTGGAGCGGTCGTTACTGATTTGACGATGAACGCCCCCGCAAAGCCAAAGCATCCCTTACCTCCGTGCTTCGTGCAACGAAACTTCTTTGAATGCACAACTATGGAGGTTGACCGGGCAGACTCGTTGTGCCTCGAGCAAATGGATCGTCCTTCCCGAAGGCTGTCATTGGCGCAGGATGCCAGTGCGGTGATGCGGATGTTGTCGATGGCATCCATGTTTGATGAAGGGAGTTCCAGGCAGGAGCTCGAAATTAAGCGACTGAAGACTCTCTTGGCCGCCTCTGAAGAGAAAGAGAAGAAAGCCGCCGAGGATGTTGAGGCCGCGACTGCGGAGCTGGTGGTGCGGGCGAACATTATTGCTAAGCTGGAGGTGGACAAAAAGAAGGTCGTCGATTAGAATAGGAAGCTGAGAGAGACCTTCTTCCCCAATGATGACGAAGATGAAGACACCAAGGGGTTGATGAGTCGGGCGCACTTTCTAGCGCGACTGGATCAGGACCTTGAGGATCTGAGGGACTCGACTAAGTTGAGTTTCCAGAATGTTGTGGACCAGATAAAGGCCCTCCATCCCAAGCTGAACCTCGATACCGATCAAATCAGCTACTTGTACAAGGTTGAAGATGGTCGGATCGTGGTCCCTGATTACATGATCATGGACGACTCTCAACCTGGGGATTCTGAGCAGCCGATCTAGCCAGTCGTCCAACAACTTCCGAATGAAGACCAGCCTGGGGTGCAAGAGGGTGAGGGTAATTAGGTCGGTCTGCGAGCCTAAATTACTTGTAATTTCAAATTTTTGTTTGGGGACTTGGTCCCTTTTTCATGTAATCTTGAACACGTCGGCCTTTAGGGGTCGCGACCTTTTGGATTAATATTTCCGACCTTGGTGGTCGTTTTTACAATTTAAGCAGCCCTTTGATTATGTGTATGATTGCTCGTCCATTGGAGGACTTTGTTTTTAAACGTTTTTTTTTTGTTAAGTGTTTTGCGCTCGTTTGGAGCGTGACGTAAGGGTCGATGACGAAGGGGGAACAAATGCTCGTGGGGGATGTAATCCATCGGTTTGGGGGATCGATCAGACGTGTGGAAGTTGAGCCTGGGTCGGTATCCGGGCCAAGTTTATGGCTCGGACATCCGTGGCTTGAACGTCCCATCGTGAGCTAGGGTTCTGCCTGGTCGTGGTACTTAGGCGACGCCGGGCTCGTTTGAGTACCCTTATGTGCGACAGTTACTTTCCTCGTTACGACGAGGAGGTTCTGTTAGTAGAACGTTTTGGACTGCGATGCTTGTACCTGGGCATGCAGGTTTGGTCGGATCTTTCACCCTTCATAGGGGGTTAAGGCGACCTTCATACTAGCTGTAGTATTGTTTAAGTTTCTCAGCGTTCCACGACCGTGTGAGCTCTTCCCCTGGAGATTTTCTAAGTAGTAGGCTCCATTTTCGGTTTTTTTCCCAGACGCGGTACGAGCCTCCCAGTTTGGTGCTAGTTTCCATTCTCGGGAGTCTTTGTGGTTTTTCCTCAATACGAGGCTCCCGACCTCGAACGCTCATTTAATAACTTTCGCGTTGTGCCAAGCTGCGGTTTTTTGTTTGAGCGTGGCTTCTCAGAGAGCTGCTCCTGATCGGATTTCTTCGACCAAGTCGAGCTCCTCTCTTAGCATTTATGAGTTAGTGTCTTGGTCCATGGGCGATTCTGTGTGCATGGACGGTACGTGCATTTCTATGAGGATGAAAGCTTCGGTTCCATATGCTAGTCGGAACGGGGATTCTCTGGTCGTTGAATGAGGCGTGGTCCTGTATGCCCAAAGGACGCTATGCAGCTCTTCGACCCAGCGTTTCTTGTGTTCGTATAGTATTCGCTTGAGGCCCCTCAAGATCACTCTGTTAACAGCTTCGGCCTGCCCGTTAGTCTGAGGATGTTCGACAGAAGCGAAGTGTTGTTTGGTTCCGACCGAGGATACAAATTTTTGGAAGTGTTTGTCGGTGAACTGTGTTCCATTGTCTATCAAGATGGCGAGCGGTACCCCGAATCGAGCGAGGATGTTTCGCTTGAAGAAGCGTAGGATGTTCAGTGCAGTGATTTTGGCCAGGGCCTCTGCTTCGATCCATTTGGTGAAATAGTCGACGTCTACGATGAGATATTTGTTTTGGCCGGTGCCGATGATAAAGGGTCGTAAGATGTCTAGTCCCCACCAGGCGAATGGCCATGAGGACGATAGTGATTTTAACTCAGTAGGGGACGCTATGTGTATGTCACCGTGCCGTTGGTACTTGTCACATTTTTTAACGTGTTCCTTCGCATCGTCCTGCATCGTTGGCCAGTAATATCCTGCCCGTAGGATCTTACGAGCGAGTGACCTTCCGCTAGGGTGTTGTGCGTTGATTCCCTCGTGGACTTCTCTCAACACGTGTGGGACGTTTTCCTCTTCGACGCATCTGAGGAATGGTGTGGAGAATCCTTGGTGATACATTTTCCCTCCGACCATCGTTTACGAGCACGACCTACATCGCACGGTGCTGGCCGTTTTCGGGTCTGCTGGTAACTCGTCTTTGGTCAGGTAATTAAATACCAGGGTCATCCAACAGTTAGTGTCGCCTATGATGTTGATGTTTATTGGCGTTGACGTTTTTCTAATGCTGGGTTGGGGGAGTATCTCCTGTATGACGGATTTGTTGCCCCCCTTTCTCTTAGTGCTCGCCAGTTTGGACAATATATCCGCTCGGATGTTGTTCTCACGCGGGATGTGCCTGACTTCTACGGATGTGAATCGTTTTAGCTTTTCCTTGACCAAGGCTAAGTATTCGGCCATGTTGTCTTTTTTAGCTTGAAAATTACCTTGTACTTGGTTAGCGACCAACTGTGAGTCTATGCATATTATTATCTCTTCTGCTCCCAGGTCGTCAGCAAGGCATAATCCGGCCAAGAAGGCCTCATATTCTACCTGATTATTGGTTGTGGGGAAAGACAAGGTTAAGGATGCTTCGATGAGTGTTCCCTCCTCGCTCTCTAACATGACCCCGGCCCCGTTGCCTGTCGAGCTAGATGCTCCATCAACGAAAATGGTCCATTTAGATGGAGATGTTGTTGTTTGCTCGTTGAAGGTAAGTTCCGCTACGAAATCGGCTAATGCTTGAGCTTTGAGGGCCCACCGTCCTTCGTATTTGATGTCAAACTCGGGCAATTCTAATGACCATTTAAGCATTCGACCGGCCATGTCGGGTCTTCCGAGCATCTGTCTGATGGGTTGGTCCATTCTGACGATGATAGTATGGGCCAAAAAGTAGTGTCGTAACCTCCTTGCCGCGAAGAGTATGGCTAGAGCTACCTTTTCGATTTGCAATTACCTGAGTTTGGGGCCGTTCAACGCCTTGCTCGTGAAGTATATGGGTTTTTCACCCTCGGGGAGCTCTCGGATAAGGGCTGCACTAACGGCCTTGTTCGACACTGTGAGGTAAAGGTATAGCGTTTCACCTTCATTGGGTCTGGAAAGTATCGGTGGTTTGGAAAGTTCTTTCTTTAGGTGAGCCAGGGCTTTCTCGCATTCGTCAGTCCACTCGAAAGCTGACTCTTTGCGGAGGAGTTTGTAGAATGAAAGCGCGTGCTGGGCAGATTTAGCCACAAATCGAGCGAGGGAAGCGAGCACTCCGTTCAGTGATTGTATGGATTTTTTAGAGTTTGGGTTAGGTATTTCTGTGAATTCTCGACATTTATCCGGGTTGACTTTGATCCCTCGCTCGGTTAAGTAGAACCCGAGGAATTTACCTGCCCAAACTCCGAATGTACATTTTTTAGGGTTGAAACGCATCTTGCATTTTCGAGCTTGGTCGAACACCTTTCGTAGGTGGGTAGCATGATCTGTTTCTTCCTGGGACTTGACTATCATGTCGTCCATGTATACTTTGAGCATGTCCCCGATTTCAGCTCGGAAAACTTTGTTCATCATGCGCTAATAAGTGTCGCCCGTGTTTTTTAGACTGAAGGGCATAATGTTGTAGTAGTAATTGCCAAATTCGGTCATGAAGGCCGTGTGTTTTTTGTCGGCCACGGTCATGTGAATTTTTCTATATCCTGAATACGCATCCATAAAATAGTGTAGTTTGAAACTGGCCGAGTTGTCGACCAATTTATCGATATTTGGCAGAGGGTAAGCACCTTTCGGGCAAGCCCGGTTAAGATCAGTATAATCAACGTACATTCGCCATTTTCCATTAGATTTTTTCACAAGTACAACATTGGAAAGCCAGGTGATGTATCTGGCCTCCGTTACAAAGTTTTCCTCTAGGAGGTCTTCTACAGCTTTTTTGGCCGCTTTACCTTTTTCGGTCAACTGTTTTCTCCTCCGTTGGGCAATGGCCTTTGATTCGGATCGATGGAAAGATGGTGACATGCTACTTCTGGATCGAGCCCGGGCATTTCCGCTACGCTCCATGCAAATAGGTCGGCGTTCCCCCTCAGGCATGCTTCTAGCTATCTTTTTTCTAATTCTGGGAGGTGTGCTCCGATCTTCACGCATCTGTTCGGGTCCTCTCCCAGCGGGATCAGTTCGAATTCACCGCCGGGGATAGGTAGGGCTAATGAAGAAGAGGTCTGCTGAGATTTCTCGGCCTCATCTGGAAACCTGCAATCGAGGTCGATGGAATTGACTCGGGGGAGAGGTGCGAGTGCATCAGTGTTCGGGGAGCAAGCTGAGGTGGAGGTTTTTGGCTGGTACGATATCGAGCTAAGGACTTTAGAGGCCGCTTCGAAACAACGTCGGGCAGCTTCCACATCACCATGATGGGTGGCGACTCTTCCTGAAGTGGTGTAGTACTTCATCTTTAGATGGAAGGTGGATGGGACGGCTAGGAGTTCGGCTAGAGTTGGTTGACCTAGAATACACTGGTATAGAGAAGGACAATCGACGACCAAGAACTGGACGCGGATTGACCGAGCAGTTTCTGCGGCTCCGAATGTGACTATGAGATCGACGTAACCCCATGGTCGTGACACTGCACCGTTGAAACCTTGTAGGTCCGATCCTACGTATGGTGTCAGGTGAGTCTCGTTCAGATGGAGCGTAGCGAATAGCTGTGAGTACATGATGTCGCATGAGTTACCCTGGTCGACCAGTATCCTGCGGACGTCGAAGTTGGCCATTTGGGCTCGGATGAGCAGTGGAATGCTGGTGTTTGGAGCTCCTCCCAACAGTTCCTCTCTATAGAAAGAGATGGACACTGAATTGTCTATGGGGGGATCCAGTCTGGCATTCAGGGCCGGCCCTTTCGCAATTAGCTGTTCGAACTTCCTTTTTATGGAGCCGACCATGATCTTATTGAACCCCCCGCCTGAGATCACCATGGAAGAAGGGAAATTTTACCATGGGCTATGGGAAGAGAGATAACCTGTACTCGTTGGATGGTCGGGTAGAAAGAAGTCTTTCAGGTGATAGATGTTGAGGTCCACTTGCATGTTGGCGTCCGCGGGGACTGCCACTACTTCCTCGATCTTGATGGCTTCTTGTATCTCCGAATTGGAGGTCTCCTTGGATTTAGTGAACTGATTGAGGTGGCCATCCTTGATGAGTATCTCTATTGCATCCTTCAGGTGGATTCAATCCTCAGTGTTGTGTCCATGGCTCTTGTGAAACCGACAGTACTTGGTCTTATCGGTGCCCGGTTTGGTGGGTAGCTGCTTGGGGAAGCGCACCCCTGCTTGGCGGAACTTTGAGTTAGCACATTCGGTTAGTATTTTCTACCTCGACACCAGCAAAGGTGTATATTCACGAAATTGACCCACCGGTCCTCTCTGCTCCCGCGGTTCACGGGAGCGATCTTCCTTTATTTTGTCGCTTCCCCGACGAGATGTCGAAAGCTCATTTGATTTGGAAAGGTTCGCGTCCTCTCGTCATCGAGCATCACAGACAGAACTAGCCGCTTGATTTTACTCGTATTGGATATACGCTTGGACCTTCAAGAGGAACGCATCCAGAGTAGCGGGTGTTTCAATACCCACCACGCAGTGATAGTCGGTAGACGGACGTAAACCACATTCCAACAAATATTTCTTCATGTCTTCCGTGGTCGAGACCTGGATGGCTTCTTTATTGAACCTCTTGATGTATGTTCTGAGAGGTTCGTCCTTGCCTTGGATTATGGCCTCAAGAGATGCTTCCGTTTTCGGATGGCGCCTGGAAGCGGTGAAGTTCCTGGAGAAGGTTCGACCCAGTTGTCTCTAAGAAGTGATGGATTCAAGCTCGAGACTTTTATACCAAGTCATCGCCCCTTTCCTTAAGGTGGTCAGAAAGAGACGACACTTGATTGCTCCTCGGACGCCTCTGTAGTCGAGTAGGGCGTCGATGTTCTCGATATGCTCGTCGGGGTCGGTCGTCTCGTCGTACGAACCCAAAGGAGGGGGCTTCTCGAGTCCTCTCGGTAGTCTGGCGGCCATAATCTCAGAGGATAGGGGTCCCCTGATATCATCATCGTCGCTAGAGGTGATCGTGCAGGATCTTGACCGGCGCTTCCGGTCTCGTCGCAGGGATGGAGAGTTTGACATGTTCTTCTTTGGTCGTTTCGGGGATGGAGATTGAGATCGTCTTCCTTTTCGGGGAGGGGAACGACGAACGTCTTCTTGTGACTCGTGACGATTCTTGGTCGATACTGGTGATCGAGGTCTTTGTGGGGGTGACCGATTGCGGTTCCGTATAGAGGACTCGTCGTTGTGGCCCTTATCTTTCTTCCTTCGGGGGGAAGGCTGAGTTGGCTTCGATGTCTCTTGGGTGATCGAGATGATCGACGACCAGCATCCTCCAAACAGACTATCTTGGCACCGTGTACCAGGAGCAAGAGATGTGTTTGATTGATTGTTTCAACCAATGCAGTGAAGTCTGACCCGGTGGGTGCGGCCACGAAAAGTATAATCTCTAGTTGGCTCTCGAGCGGTTGATCACGATCGGGAGATGGTGAAACAGTCTTTCCGTCCTGACGATCTTGGACGGTTTCTTCGTGTGAAGGGGTGAAGAGGTTGCTCCCCCGTTGAGTAATGAGGACACCATCAACTGTGCGGGCTTCGCATGGTATGTCGTTAGCGACCATGGATCTTTATGAATAGTAACTTTGGCTCTTGAATTTCTTTGGTAAAGAAGAACGGGGAAGTTGGGTTCCCACAGACGGTGCCACCTGATCGTACCTGGAGATCATGATCCGATATGGCCGCGTCGGGCGTGGACGAGTGCTGTTGATGATGGAGAAAAGATGGGGGTGTACCTACAAAGGCACTCTGATGCTAAAGTCAGAGAACGAGCAACGAGTGAGCAAGTACAATATAGTTGGGTCTAGATTTGAATATATGACCCTCTCAAATGAGAGGGTTTATATACTGGTCCAAGTGAGTGCTCATTGGCCCAGAATGTTGGATGCAGATTGCGGATCCTGCGATAATCGGCGGTGATTAGGAACTAGCCGTTGGGGCGAGAAAGAGCTTGCTCGACAGGCTCTTCACCCGACAGTGTAGTTGTCCGACCGAGGGTGAGTCGAACAATCGACTTCATAGCTCCAAGCGTGGTCGGGTTTTTGTGGCCCGTTGGGCCGCGAGATAGATATGGCCCAATTCGGATGGTTTGGCCAGTCCAGAACAATAATGCTAATGCATAAGATCATTGTTGTTGTTGTTGTTGTTGTATGTTGTTGATGATGCTAATGTATGAAATTGTTGTAGTTGTATGTTGTTGATAATGCTAATGCTAATGTATGAGATCGTTGTTATTGTATGTTGTTGATGATGATAATGCATGAGCTAATTGTTGTTGTATGTTGTTGATGTTGTTGTTGCGTGAGGTTGATGTTGTGGTCATTGCTTATGTCATCGGTGTTGAGTGACATGTTGCATAGTTGTATAACATACCAAGGTAGGGTATCTCGTTGTTGTGATGTTGGTGCGGTCATGAAATAGGGATCGTACGTGGCCATGAAATAGGGGTCAAGGGTGTGATCATGAAATAGGGGTCATACTGGACCATAAAAGAGGGGTCAAGAGTTCCGACGGGAACTGGATCTTGAAATAGAGATCGGAATCGGTACCGCATGCATAGAGTCAAGTAGAGTCTCGTTGCATAATGATTGTTGTTGTTGTTATTGTTGTGTATGATGTTGATGATGTGTATAATGTTGTTGTGTATATGATGTGATTGTGTAATTGTTGTTGTTTGGAGGTGGTGATCTAGTTAATGATACTTTCTTATTCTTATTATTTTTCTCTTTTGATGATGAAAGTATCTCACCTTTTGTTTGAATGTTACCCTTATGTTGGTAATATACAGGGGACCAAGATTAGTTGGTTAGAGGTCTGTGAAGTCTGTATGCTTTGCATCTTTAGGAGTTGGCTTTGATATGTTCTTTGGGTGTTGGGACGACAGTTGTTGCTTGCTCATTTAATTTTAGAAAACAATTTGTATTTTGAAACACTATTTTATATAGTTTTGAAAGTTTTCCGCTGCAAGGTGAAATATTTTTGTAACACGTATCTATTGAGCCATGAGTTTTGTCGAAGGTGACACTCAGAATAAAATGATAATTTTTATTTACTCTGATTTTAAATATAAATTCGTGGGGAATATTTTGGGTGTTACAGGAGATGTGGTATCACAGGGAGGTTGAGTTTCGAAATTGTGCCTGCAGATGGAATTGAGACGCTTTAGGAACGCGAACTTGCGCCCGTAGGGAACCTTAAGAAGCATCTTAGCAGACAGATGAAAATCTTAGAGCATTTAAACAAGGATCAAAATCAGCTAATGTCAAAATACTTCTAGGATGTTATTATAACGACATTCCCTAAAATCAACCAAGAAATACTTATTTTTTTTACCACGAACTACGGAGCTCTGATTTTCTCACTGCACTATGAGAAAACATTGGCACATAATTTAAAAATCTTGGCGAACATATTAGTTAACAATTTTTTTTACTTTAATTTAAACCAATCAAATGTAACATTTATATAATAATACCCATCCGCACAGAGAGAAATCAAAATGGTTCCCATTTAGTACAACAAATGTGAGGGATACTAATACCTTCCTCTTGTATAACTGACATCCTAACCTGTTTCTCTTCCCTTCGGGTTTTATTGATATTTTCCCTTTCTCTTAGAATAAATAAAATTCAGTGGCGACTTTGTTGTATTTCTGAGAATGTGATACACTCGACTATTTTTGCGTCGTGACACCCCTTTAAATAAAAAATTTCCATAGTTTAAGTATGCTAGGTCCATTGTACAAAATAACAAGAACAAAATGGAGATGCAAATTGTTAGGTTCAAGCATGGTGGAGGAAATTTAAGAATAATTTTGGTGTAAATTGTGATAGGAAACACCTATCAAACTAAAGGACATGGGCCTATATAGTAGAAAAACGCCTGTTAGTTTATCTTTTATGAGAGAAAATTAGTCGATATTTTCATAAGAGTATTGTTTTTACATATTGTATAATCATATATTTAAGGACATGGGTAATATTAGTGTATACAATATCCATCGAACCATTAAGTTCATTTTCATTTTCTTTTTAATTGTTTGTGATGTTGGTTTTGTTCAAAGCTTGTGTTATTTTCATGGATGTTGTTGAGATTTCACTGAAATTATCCATTTTTTTAGAGCTATCTTAGTTATAAACAAAGAGTTTAATACATGTTTGACGAAATGACTATATGAATTAACAATATTTAAGTTGAAGAATTAATTTTCATTTTGTGTGAATTTTGATAGGACATTAATGAAATGTTATCAGAAATTTGTGTAAGGCTGGATTACCCGCGTCTTACCAAGGAACTTGCACATGAAATTGAGAGTATTTGGAAAGATACTGCAAATATAAGTGGCTAAATTACATACTTTGATTGATTTTACTATTTTAATAGTTTAATTTGGCTCTTTAGTCCTTCATTTATATTTAGATATCATTTTAATTCTACTCTTTAGTTCATGTTGGAAACCTTCTAAAGGGTGTTATTTATGGTAGTAGGTTACATTATTTAAGTCTATTTGCTTACTTTAGTCATATAGTATTATTATCTTTTGCAGGTCAAAGGATTATCACTTATTTGGCCTGCTCCAAAAGAGTTTTGATGTAGTTAGGATAGCTATTTTAATGTAGAAATTCTTAGACCCGATGGCTGTTGAAGCATATCTTCTATTTGGAATAATATTACATATGTAGTGCCTATTTTAACGAATTATGTCCATCAATATAAATTAGACCAGACTCTTTCTATAAATATGTATATTTTAGTTTTTCCTATCACTATGTATATTGTAGTGGTCTTTGATAGTTAAAACCATACATATTTATTGGTTCTCATTTATATCGATTGTATACAAATCAATTAGATGTATTTATCTTAATTAAATTAAAAGAAAAAGGTGATCTATATATAAGACAAATTATTTTGATGTATTTAGTGTAATCGATAATCACTCCCATGTGTTTGAATAAATTGAGTAATCTATTTCACTACATTTAACTAAAGGATTCATCAGAACAATTTATATGATCAATTAACTTGAAATTTATAGTGATTTAAAATGTATTTTGTATGAACTGATATATATATATATATATATATATATATATATATATATATATATATATATATATATATATATATATATATATAATGGAAATAATTGTTATATAATGTGATATTACCTATTACTTGTTAATAAATATTTTCATACGCGGAAATTGATCATGCATTCTCACTCAATGAATTCATTATGTTATTGGAGTAATAATTTGTCAAACTCAACAAAATGTAGAATCAAATGGCTTAGTCCTTGTGAAGGAATTCATGGCAATGCATGTGTTTTTCTCAATGTTGCATGATTGAATTTGAGATACGTGATGAAAGATAAGATATGTTATGTTAGATTAACAATTACCAGAAAATAGATTTGAGTTGTATAAATATTTGAAATAAGTCTATGGTTGATAAAATTATGTTTATAAACAAGAATAAGTTACAAATATTTTTATTAAGAGGAAAAATCTATTATTGATGCAATAATTTTTATAAATAAGAATAAGTTACAAATATTTTTATAAATGGAAAAATTATATTGTTGATACAATTATTTTTATAAATGGGAATAAGTTATAAATATTTTTATAAATGGTAAAAAGTCTATTGTTGATACAATTTCTTTTAACGAGAATAAATTACAAATATTTTTATAAACAAGAAAAAGTCTATTGTTGGTACAATTATTTTTATAAACAAGAATAAGTTACACATGTGTTATAAGCGAGAAAAGTCTATTGTTGATACAATTATTTTTATAAATGAGAATCAATTAACGAGAAGAATCTATTGTTGATACAATTATTTTTATAAATGGGAATAAGTTTACAAATATTTTTATAAACGAGATAAATACTTTTGGCACATTTATTTTTATAAATGGGAACAAGTTACAAATTTATTTTTAAATGCAGACATGAGTTCTAAGCGCTTATAGTGTATCAAATAAGTGTATTGCTTAAGCTCATCTCATTCAAGGAAATTATGGTGGATCGAGGTGTAAGTTGAAAATTGCAAAACATATATGTGGATCTTTATACTCATGTCAATCAAGGAAATTATGGCCGATCAAGGTGTAAGTTGAATATTGCAGAACATATCTTAGAAATATAATACAATACTAATCATTTCCATTGAATCAAGTTTGTAGTGATAATCGATGAACCTGGATTTTATTTTTCGCTCATGGATCTGAAGGAAAAAAGCATTAGGTTAAATAAGAAAAAAGACGTTGGAAAAATATAGACACGGAATAATGATAAAACAATAAACATGAATTGAAATCAATTTAATATACATGCATATAAGTGAAATGATGAATAATCTATAGTAAAAGATACTCACACCAATGAAAGATAAGTCAGAGAGAGAAGAAGATTGTCTCCACTGCCTCCATTTGGAAAAGTGGTGATGGTACTTGCCACTAGGGTTGAACTGAATGCAAATGTAAATTTATATAAAATCCTATGGATAAAAATTGTGTTGGGCCGATCCAAATTGTTTTTAGGCCTAAAGAGGATTATTGCATGAAATACTTCTAGAATAATAATATTTAAAATTAAAATTTCTCTTAATGTAGTTTTAAAATTTTGATATATATAATTTGATTTACAAAATTTGTATCCTTATTTTAAATTGGTTTAAATAGTGTTTTCGTCCCTGTAAGTTAGCGTGTTTTTGGTTTACGTCCCTGTAAGTTTTTTTTGGGGTTTCTTCCCTATATCTTACTTTTTGGTTGTGATTTAGTCCCTAAATCCAAAATCCGTAGGAAAGTCCGCAGGTTTCCAGTAGATTTTCCTGCGGATTTTGGTTTTAGGGACTAAAACCAACGCAAATGTGAAATATAGGGACGGAAACCAATAAATAAATAAATTACAGGGACGAAAACAAAAAACTCACTAACTTAGAATAAAGAAAACACTATCTAAGCCTTTTAAATTTAAATAGTTTTGGTCCACTCGTATACTTTTGCTCTTAAAATTAACGATGTTTACATTTTTTAACGAATGGTTCACTACGCCAAAAATGACATTTCACAGCGCACAAAAGACAACACTTTTAATGCAAAGCGCTGCTATAACTCAATTGAAAATTCGCTCAAAAAACGCGCTATCTAAAGGGCACATTAGACAGCGCTTTCTAAAAGCGCTTTCTAAGGTGACCACTTTAGAGAGCGCTTTCACCTTAAGTGCTTTCTAAAGTGTAAATTAAGAAAACACTTTATTTTAAATTATTTTACAAAAGACCTATAAGAGCGCTTTGTTACAAAAGCGTTGTCTTTTGTTTTTGGTACAAATATACTGAACCATGTAAAGTATCACAAAATATGGCAAAATGGGGACTCGAACCCACGCCCTTTAGGGAGGGAAAGGAATTTTAAATTATATTAGTATACCAAATTATATTTAATATATTTAAATCATATTAAATTAAATTCTAATTTATTTTAAATTATATTTCTAATTATTCAAATATATGTTTTAAATACAAACATTTTAATTTATTAAAATTATAATTAAATATATTAAAACTATATTAATATATAATTTAAAAAAAATTAAAATTATATTAATATATCAAAATATAATTCATATATTTAAAATTATATTAATATGTCAAAATATTTTTTTAATATATTCAAATAATATATTTAAATAATATATTCAAATATATATAAATTATATTCAAATAATATATTCAAATAATGTATTTAAATAATATATTCAAATATATACAAATATTTTTTTTAATATATTGAAATAATATATTTAAATAATGTATTCATTAATATATTTAAATATATAAAATATATTAATTAATATATAAAGTTTTATTAATTTATAAAAATATAATTAATATATTTAAAATTATATTAATATATCAAACTATTATTTTAATATATTTAAATAATATATTTAAATAATATATTCAAATAATATATTAATATATTCAATTAATATATTTAAATATTTATATATAATTTAAAATATATCAATTGATATATAGAAATTATATTAATATATAATTTAAAATATATTAATTAAATAATATATATATATATATATATATATATATATATATATAAATTATAATAATATATAATTTAAAATATATTAATTAATATATAGAAATTATATTAATATATAATTTAAAATATATTAGTTAATATATAGAAATTATATTAATATATATCTCAAAATATATTAATTGATATATAGAAATTATATTAATATATAATTTAAAATATACTAATTAATATATAGAAATTATATTAATTAAATATATATGTAAACTTATATTATATTTATTTAATGTGAATTTAATAAATGGGTGAGGGCGTAGTACCGCTGGTTAAGGAGGTTTATCTTAATGCTTTGAGTCTGGGGTTCGAATCCCCCTTGCCCCAGACTCAATTTAATTTTTTTTAAACATTTTCTACCTTAGAAAGCGCTTTTATTAAAAAGTGCCCTCTAAGGTAAAACTATCAAAAGACCTTAGAAAGCGCTTTCTTGAGAAAGCGCGCTCTCTAAGGTTATTTAATAAAATATATTAATTAATATATTCAAATTATATTAATATATAATTTAATATATATTAATTAATATTTACAAATTATATTAATATATAATTTAAAATATATATGATAACTTATGTCATATATATTTAATGTGAATATAATTAATGGATGAGGGCGTAGTACTGTTGGTCAAGGAGGTTTATGTTAATGCTTTGGGTCTGGGGTTCGAATCCCCTTCGCCCCAGACTCATTTTTCCAGTGAAAGCGCCCTCTAAGGTTATTTATTAAAATATTTTATATTATTTTATTTCAGAGACCTTAGAAAACACTTTTAACAAAAAGCGCCCTCTAAGGTTAATCTATCAAAAGACCTTAGAAAGCGCTCTTTCTAAAAAATGCTCTCTAATGTCAATCATTTATTAAAATATAAAACGTTTCAAATCATTTTCTTTTTCAGAAACCAGAATCGCTTTCGCTCTTAAACCCTTTCTTGCTTTCTCATTGTTCGTTCTTAAAACTATATTGATTATTGCTGAAGTTCATTCCTGAAGTTCGTTGATCATTGATGAAGTTCTTAAAACGATATTACTTTCTCATTGTTCGTTCATCCGTTCGTTGCTGAGGTACTTTGTTCGTTCGTTCATTCGTTGCTGAGGTACATTGTTCGTTTGTCCGTTCTTGATGATATTGTGTTGATGATGTTGTACATTGTTGTTGTTGTTGTTGTCCGTTCTTGATGATATTTATGTTGTACATTGTTGTTATTGTCGTCCGTTCTTGATGATATTTATGTTGTACATTGTTGTTGTTGTCGTCCGTTCTTGATGATATTGTGCTGATGATGTTGTGTTTGTTGTTGTGTTGATTATATTGTTGATGTTGCTCATTGCTGATGTTGCTCATTGCTAATGTTGTGTTGATTTTCCTGACTATTGCTGATGTTGTGTTGATTTTCCTGACTATTGTTGATGTTGCTCATTGCTGATGTTGAAGAATTTTCCTATGTTGTGTTGATGTTGTGTTGAAGTTGTGTTGATGATATTGTGTTGATGATGTTGTGTTTGTTGTTGATGATACCATTTATGTTGTAGATTGAACTAATTTTGTTTAATGGTAAGCTTAAGGTTATTTGTGATGATACAGTTTTGTTGTTGATGATACCATTTATGTTATAGCCATTGATACAAAAATAGTTGTTGCAAACATAAAGCATACACATAGGACCTGCAATGTAATGGAAAAACATAAATATTTACTCTAATTCATTATTTCATTAAATGAGAAGTATACATTCTTCATTCATGGTATCAATGAAGATTTCTCAAATTGATTATGATTTATCGTTCTTTTAACATGTTAGAATGATAAGTTTAGGAACCACTATCTTATCGTTCTTGATGGTATTGTTATTGTTGTCGTTCTTGATGATTGATTTGTATATTAAGAGACAGTATCAAATTCTAATAATCTTCATTTTTTTAATGTAAATTGAAGGTAGATTTTGAGGTGAGGTCTAGAAGTTGTTTACATCTAGATTTTGAGGTGAGGTATAGAAGTTGTTTACATATTTACAGGTATATTTGCTTTTTTATTTTTATTTTTGTTTTTGTTTAGTTTAATTAGTGTAACTATGGATAAGAAATGGATGAATTCAAATCGATTGACGAAAGAGTACGAGAATGGGGTCAAGGAATTTGTTATGTTTGCTGTTGCGCACGTCGAAGACCCAAGTCGAATGAAATGCCCTTGCTTGGATTGTTGTTTTGTGGGTCGGGTTAACGTGAGTTAGTTGTTATCACATTTACTGAGGCATGGAATTGATTGAAGTTATACATGTTGTAATTTGCATGGTGAGAAAAGAAACGGGGATGTTGAGCCGGAGGATAATACGACCTATGCTTCAAACGATAATGGCACAGATACATACGATTATGATCGAGTCGGAGAGATTGCAGAAGCACTTGAAGATGATCTTAAGGATTTTCCTGAAATGTTTGAGAGGTTGGTAAGCGATACAGAGAAACCGTTGTATAATGGTTGCACTAAATTCACAAGTTTGTCTGCGGTATTAAAGTTGTACAACTTAAAGGCGGGCAATGGATGGTCGGATAAAATTTTCACAGAGTTATTGGCCCTTATGAAAGATATGCTTCCAGAGGATAACGTTCTTCCCAATCGAACATATGAGGCCAAAAATATGTTATGCTCTACTGGCATGAGCTATGATAAGATACATTCTTGTCCAAACGATCGCGTCTTGTTTCGAAACAAGTATGCATCGTTAAATGAGTGTCCTAAATGCGGTGTCTCTCGATATAAGAAAAAGTTGTCTCCAGCAAAAGTCTTATGGTATTTTCCTATAATTCTGAGATTTAGACGCATGTTTCATAGTGAAACCGATTCAAGACACTTGACTTGGCATGCAGATGAAAGAATTATTTATAGAAAGTTTTGACATCCGGTAGATTCACCATAGTGGATGAAAATTGATGATGATTATCCTGAATTTGGAAAAGAAGCAAGAAACCTTCGTTTGGCATTATCTACTCATGGAATGAACCCACACAGTATTCAAAGTATCTCACATAGCACTTGTCATGTGATTTTAATGATTTATAACCTACCTCCATGGCTATGTATGAAGCATAAGTACATGATGTTATCTATGTTAATTTCTGGGCCTAGAAAACCAGGGAATGACATAGACGTTTACTTGGCACCCTTAATTGAAGATTTAAAAGACACATGGTCAGATAGGGTACAGACGCGAACGGTCGGCGAAGGAAGAATGAAGGTGAAATGAATAGAGTCGCCAGCTAGGCATTTTTATCTCGAAGGAAAGGTAATGCTGCATAAACCTGGAAAGATATGGATAAGATGGTCGCGAACCAGAGAAACTGAGAAAGGGGGTTGGTTACAACCTGGGAAGGTATTAGCACCCAGGTTGTCCGTCGTACTCGACGGGATCCACTCTTGAAAGTTTGTGTTTAAAGGGGTAGTGTCTGTGCTATCTGTGTGCAAAAGCTGAAAAAGAATGTACAAGTGTCAGTGCAAGAAAATGAAGTGAAATGCTCAGGACTGAGGCTTAGGAAAAGGATGCTGAAAGAGGGGGGAGACACAGAGACTTTTGTTCGATAACTGTTAAGTTATGCCTATGTATCCTCTCATGCAATGAGGAAGTCAGAACACCGTAGTTCGACTCAAAGAGACTGAAAATGAATTGACTGTGAACTGCTTACTTGTCTATGCTCAAGTGTATGACTCGTCTGGCTCGAGTGCTAACTGTCTTGCATTAGACGGAAGAAGCAAGTTCTCATTTGTGAGTGAAGATGATGAGAAAAGAATCCCGAAGGAGACGATTGTTGTTTGTTTTTGTGTTTTCAACCTTTTATTGTTTTTTTGTGTTTTTCATAAGTTAATAAGCTTAAGCCTAAACCAAGGGTTAGTAAACTCATCATATCCTCCCTTTGATTAGGGATAATGAGAATACCTTAAGTATGAGATAAACATCTCAAACTTAATTACCATGATGTAGGATTAAGATCATTAACCTACTTGTGATTATTTAGATGTTTTTGGTGTTTTTGTTTAGTGTTAAGTAATGAGTTAAAGCCATAATCAAGGATTTAATGGACCCATTACACCATCCTAATAGAAGGATAATAGATGAGAACACTTAAGCTGAGGAAGATACCTCAACTTAATCCATGATTAGGGATTAACCTCATGACAAAACAAACCTTTATTAAAGTGGATTTTAATTAAAGATGAGATTAAGAAGTGAATTTTATGATTTGTAAGACAACTTGAGGGGGACTTGTCCATTAACACTAGGGTTAGTCCTTCTTAACCAATAAAGGAAGAATTAGAACCCTAATGCAAGGCCCAAGTTACAAGTTATTGTCTTAGTGATTATTATGATGGATTCATTAAGAGGTTTAAACAAATTAAGGGTTTAACACTTAGGATTAAAGTTATACACTTCATCCTAAGAGAAGGATGCAGGCATAACCCTAATCACAAATTCTTAACACCTTATAGGTTTAGTCTCTGATTATGAGATGAGAAGAGAGACACAAAGAAGACACAAAGGTAAAATCTAAAGGGGGACTAATCAAAACCCTAATTATTGTCATGCTTGGATGTTCCAATGGTTTGTTAGGCTTGCAAGAGATCTTCAGAGAAGCCACCAATGGAAGAAGCAGATGAAAGGAGGAGAAGCAGAAGAAACAAGTTACTTACTTCACTGAAGAAGATAAGTAACTTGGAGAAAGAAGGTGAATGATGAACATGAATGAGCAAGATCACTCTAAAGCAAAGTGAAATACATCAATGATGCATAAGAAGAATGAGAAGAAAAGTGAGAAGTGAGGGCAAATTCACTTCTCAAGTTACTTACCACTTGAAAAGGTTAGCATAAATGAATGAAATGAAATGAAAATGAAAGAAATGCAAAGGCAAAACAAAAACCAGAAGCATAAACATGATTCAAATGATGCTATGACATAATTCAAAATCATGACAAGTGTTATGAATGTTCATACAAGAGATGGAATGCAAAGGATGCATGCTTTGAAGTTTGAAAGTTCATGAAAGTTCATGGAATGAAATGAATGCACATCATGGAAACTGAATGAAGAAATGATCAAACATGATTCTAATATGTCTTAAGATGTCTAAGATGACATGTGAATGCATGAAATGTCATGGCAAGTTCATGTATGGATGCATATGCAAGATTTATGCAAATGAACATGAGAAATTAGGGTTTTAAGGCAACAGGAGATGCAAAAGTAAAAAACAGAAGCAAATCATAAGATAAAAAATTGCAAATGAACTCAAAGGAACCCTAACCCCATATGATATCACACCCCAAAGGAGGAGGTCTAACTCTTAACCTAAAGAAAGTTATGAATTTTCTAAGTTTGCTAGGGTTTTAAGGTACCTTAAGAGGGAAAATGAAAATTAAATCAAAAATGCAAGATAAATTTGTGACAAAAATATGCTAGATACTACATGATATATGAAGATCAATGCAAAAAGAACCAATGTCAAACCCTTCATGGTTAGGCAAAAAAGAATTCTTGAAGTTAGGGTTCACAAATAGGATTTTTATGAACCCTAAATTCAAGAAAAATGTCAAGACTGAATCAAAACCGAAAAGAAATTTGTATGAATGGTTTGACAATTTTTCTGAATGTCCTAAGATGCAATGTGAATTTTTTTGGAATTTTTAGAAACCTAAATGATATTTTAATTAATTAATTTCCATTAATTAATTAAAATAAACATTTAAATATTTTTAAAATGGTTTTTTAATGCAAAAAATAAAAATAAAAATGTTTTTGGGTGAAGAAAAATATTTGAATTAAAAATGCAGAAGGAAAATATTTTTGGAAATTTTTAAGTATTTTAAATATATTATGCAAAACAAATGACAAAAAATGGAATAAAAAAAATAATGAAATTAACCATATTTTATTTTAATTAATCTGAAATTAACTTAATGAATCAATCTGGTCCATCCATTCTCCTAAATTAATCAAAATCCAAGGGTCCACAACGCATCTGGAGATTAAACCCTAATTAGGGCTAATAACTTTCAGGTGACCGGAGGGGAGCTCCGGTCATCTTCTCCGGCGAAACAAAAACCCTAAGTCTCTCTACAGGCCACCTCACCCCAAATTAATTGCCCAGAAATGATCCCCTACCTAAACTAAACTCAAATCAACCTTCAAACATGATTTATAACACACAAACATGGAGAATCGAAGAAGAACAAAAATCTGGACAAAATTTCAGAAGCTCGTAAGATGCTCATTTCTTGATTATTTTCAATTCTAAAAGCATCAGTGTGATCCCCATAACATATATTTTCATTTTGTAACAAGAAATCTAAGCTCTGAAAGATTTTGTTCTTGAGGTTACCTGAGCTGATGAACTGCAAATGTGAGCTTTCAGGGCCTCTCCTTTGTGCAAAAAGCTTCCTTTGATCCTCCTGAGGCTAGTGAAACGCTTGAAAAGCTTTGAGAGTGGCTGGTTTGTGTTGTGTGGTTCTGGTTTAGCAGAAATGGAGGTTTGTGTGTGTAGTGATTCAGGCCATTCCATGGGCTGGGTTTTGTTCTATGGATGAAGAGTGATTTGTTGGTGAAAGAATTTTTGGATTTTGTTAAGTTTTGAGGGTGTTTCGAAGAGAACAAGTCTTGTGCATATTTTTGTGAATCTGATGTTGTGTATGTTTCAGGCTCCAATCCTTCCTCTTATCTCTCCCATATTGTTTGAATATAATATGGAGTAGGTTCTGAATGGCTGCAAAACACTATTCCAAGAGTATGGGAGTTTTTGCCAAAAAGTCAAATATGTGTCCTTGAGAGTATGAGCCATGGCAGAGGAGATCTAAAGGGTGTATTGGCTTCAGCTGAGTTTTTGGATGGCCCTTGGATCAAAAGATTGCAGCTGGAAGGCTTGGATGAAGAGATGTCATGCTTTATGCATTTTTCCAACTTTGGTGTTTCTTGTGAATCAAGCCATGAAAACCTTAGGTCCAATGCCCAATTTTGATCTTGGCAAGTTGCATTATGTTGTAATGATGCTTAGAAGTCAGTTAGAGGTCATGAAAGTGCTTAGAACTTGAATTTGCAAAAATCCCTCTTTGGCATGAAACTTGAAATTATGGGATTTTTGCCAACTTTGAAAGGCCATAACTTGAGTTCCATAATGAATTAAGACTTGTTCTTGTACTTTTTGAAAAGGGAATGATCCAATCTACAACTTTCATGACCAACAAGTTTTCATTTGAAGCATTTTTGGTTGAGAAAGAGGAGGTTGAAATACTTTCCCAAAATGGAAAGTTTACATTACAAGTCATTTCCATTTTTGGTAACTTTTGGTTTAGCTCAATTTTCTTCAATTTTGTGAACTTCCAAACACTTCAATGATAAAATAAAGATCATATAACTTCAATTTGATGAAAAATCCACTTTGGTTCCATTGTTGGGGGCCTCAGATGCCCTGATTTTGCTCTGACTTGCTCAAGAACTTACCTAGTGAACATATGACTTCCACAATGAATTGCTTCATCAAACTTGGTACACATGATCCTTATAACATATTGAGACTATTAGAAACAAAAATGACCAAAAAATTTGGAGCTATGGCCTCTGAAACCAAAACCCTAATTTCAGGTCATCTGTGCAATGAAACCCTAGCTTTGCTTCCATGCTTTCCAAGTTCTTGTGATTCTTTGACTTCCTTGATATTTGAGGGATATAAAAGGATGATAGAACATACATGAACCCTATTGGAATGATTGGAGACCTTTGGAGTGGCTCAGATGGATCCTTGGATTGCTCAGATCACAAACCCTAGATGCAGATGAACTTGAACTATGCAGATGAAACAAAAATGCAATATGAAATGATATGCTTAAACTAATGCAAAGATGAAAGATCACCAGCCATGGTGTGAACTTAGTGAGGGCAAATTTGGGGTGTTTACAGCTGCCCCTATTCAAACATGAGTTAGCTGTGCAGGGTGTAAGCGCCTGGCTTAACAGACAAACAAGATAACTTATGGTTGAATACCAAAGACAGTCCGAAATTTGCACTCACTGGGGAGAAGAAGAAAAGGGATATAAATTGTAAAAGGCAATATAGCAAAAATATAAAGTGCGGGTGATGGAGGACGACCATCGAGCAGAGGACGACTGCTGGAGATAAAGCAATGACGGGGACGACCGACATGCTGGGGTAATAAAGAGATCATGATGGGGACGACCATCGGGTAAAGAAGTAAGATTCTCTGGGAATTAACAAAGATAATGATGGGGACGACCATCAGGTTTGCTAAGTAAGGTAAACCATGATAGGGACGGCCATCGGTTCAAAGAATAAATGAAATAATGATGAGGGACGGTCATCAAAGGTGAAGGACGATCACCTAGCAGGGGACGACTGCTCTTTATCCGACATAGGATGAATGTCGGATAGAAAAGGTCGACGATGGGGACGACCATCGGATAAGCATGATGAAGGACGATCATCAAGAGGTGAAGGACGATCACCTAGCAGGGTACGACTGCTCTCGGGGTTTATCATGACATAGGACGAATGTCAGATAACAAGATCAACGATGGGGACGACCATCGGATAAAATGATGAAGGACGATCATCAAAAGGTGAAGGACGATCACCTAGCAGGGGACCACTGCTAAAAATCACGCATAGGACGAATGGCGGATAGAAAAAGGGTTCCAATAATGGGGACTCCGCTTGGGAAAGGATGAGGGACGATCATCCAAAGGTGAAGGACGATCACCTGGCAGGGTACGGCTGCCGAAAGTATCACGACATAGGACGAATGTCGGATAAGAGAAAGGCTACTTTGTTGGGGAATGGTAAACACGGACGAGTGCTTACTCTTAAAAAATAAAAGGTATAAGTGTTTTGACGTTGTGTATAGATTAAAGATGCGGACGAGCATCCTTAAGACTATGATACAAACGAGTATCAGTAGAAACAAACGTTGACGCATGTTTAGAGATGATGGTACGGACGAGTACCAACTGGTTAACAAAGAACACAGACGAGTGTCGAATCTGTGGGGAATAAGATATGTAGGAGATACGAACGTGTATTTTTATAAGTATGAATGACCTTTGTGAAGTAGGAACAAAACACGAACGAGTGTTCAACTTGCTGGGAAAAGGTATGACACAGACGAGTGTCAGGAGAGATAGTGTATAAGTTAAGAACTTATGAATGTAAAAAGGTATTCTGGAAACCTGTGGGGATAGGATGAAACAGACGAGTGTCAAAAGGAGTGTATTATAAACAAGTGTTTGGTTTACAATAAGTGTTTTGGCAACCGTGCTGGGGAGCGGTGACACAGACGGGTGTCAAGAGAGTGTATAGGTATCTGTAATCACAGAGGATACTTATGGCTTATGTCTGCAAGGGAATGATATGACACAAACGAGTGTCAGAAAGGTATATATGAACAAGTATTTGTTGGGGAGTGCAAAGGGGACGCTTTGGCTTTCTGTTAGGGAAGTGGAGATGACACGGACGAGTGTCGAGACGAACATGTTATGTACAAGTATTTGTACTTGAGAGTGCAAAGGGGACGCTTTGGCTTTTATGTGCAAGGGATGTATTTTGTATATTGCTGATGAGGTACTGTTGGTATTTGCAGGTGACCTGATTCCAACCTGACTTGTGATCATGCAAAATGTTTGATTTCTGCCGTAATGCTCCGTATTAGACGGAATGCTACGCTTTGTAGGGAGAAATTATGTGAATGCTATGATTATGCAAAAGAACCAATTCGGGATTCGGATCCTACTGCCGGAGATCTCTGGCTGATCTGTTTGGAAGGATATCCCAGCTGGGGACGAGATCATTGGTAGATTTGATAAAACATATGGTTCTGCTTGGGGGACTATGTCACTGATAGATCTATCCGGTAAGGAGATATCCCAGTTGGGGATGAAGAAGCTTCCGTTACTTTGTTGTGTGAGAATTTCAGGAATTTCTCTTCTGGGTAGAGGCTGGAACTCTGTGGGGAGATGATTCCCCTGTCTTTGGGAGACCTGGCACTCTGTTTGGGAGAGGAAAGATCACTGAAAGATCTTCCTAGAGATTTCTGTGGGGATCCCGGCTGAGGACGAGGATGCTTTGACAACTCTGTTAGGGAGAAAACAATTCAGATGCTGCTTGGAGAAGATGTGCTGGGGAAAAGTGCTCGGCATGCCCCATGCCGCGTATTTGAATACCTGCAACCTGTTAAGACAAAGAAACGCACAGGCATCCTAAGGTATCCCTTACTGGATTCCGTTATAGGAGTTAGATATTCCTTGGGAGTAAATACATTTCCTGCAAGCATTTATTAATAATGGCTCATTTGTTTTATGCAAATATTATATCATGGATACTGGACATTTTGCAAACGAAACAAAAAAATGTACGAGACGGGGTGTGGCTGAAAATTCTGATTTTATTAATCTGGGTGCCCTGAATTGGCAAATACAGTCAAAGAAACAGATCCCCTGGAATGAGGAGATTGTTATAAATTGAAAAAAAAGTAAAAGTGTTGGCAATGTAGATGACGCTCCGTTGAGCTTCCTTTGCTATGACCCGTATGACCTTAACATTCTTCTCATCTTGCTTTCTGAAGAAGGTTGATTCTGACCGATGCTTTATCCTTTTGAAACTTGCCATGTTGTAAGTAATACAGACGAATTCAGAATGCAGTTGTTCGCTTATTCCCTGATTTTGCGTGGATCGCCCTTTCGGGTTTTCAATCCACCGGGATACCCATTTTTGTCTGAGCTGTCCAATGCGGCTTTTCAACTCAGCGGGTGTACATTTTTTTCAATTTTCCCTTATTTTTTCCCGAGTCTTTTATTCTGTTTTTGACTCGCCGGGATGCCCTATTTTTGCCTGGACTTTCATTCTGTTTTTATGTCCAGCGGGTCATTTTATGCGAAGTGTTTTTTAACTGCATCTGAATTCACGGGGGATAAGAAATCTTCACCATCCATAGTAGTGAGCATCAGTGCCCCACCAGAGAAAACTTTCTTTACTATGAATGGACCATCGTAATTCAGAGTCCACTTTCCCCTGTGGTCTGTATGAGGAGGAAGAAGTCTCTTCAGCACAAGATCTCCCACTTGGTATTCCCGAAGCCTGACTTTCTGATCGAAGGCTTTCTTCATTCTTTTTTGATATAACTGCCCATGACAGATTGCAGCTAATCTCTTTTCTTTAATCAGATTCAGTTGATTGTATCGAGATCGGACCCATTCAGCTTCATTCAATTTTACATCCATCAGTACCCGTAAGGAGGGTAATTCAACTTCGAAAGGTAGGACTGCCTCCATACCATACACAAGTTGATACGGTGTTGCCCCAGTGGACATTCTGATTGAGGTTTGATACCCATGCAAGGCAAATGGTACCATCTCATGCCAATCTTTATAAGTTACCACCATCTTTTTCAAAATCTTCTTGATGTTTTTATTAGCGGCCTCAACAGCGCCATTCATCTTTGGCCTGTAAGGAGAATAGTTGTGATGTTGAATTTTGAAGTACCGACACAGTTCTTCCATCATTTTGTTGTTCAAATTGGAACCATTGTTAGTAATGATTCGCTCGAGAACTCAATATCGACAAATCATGTCTCTTTTTAGGAATCTGGCTACCACTTGTCTAGTGACGTTGGCATAGGAAGCTGCTTCAACCCATTTGGTGAAGTAATCAATGGCTACCAGGATGAATATGTGGCCATTTGAAGCAGTCGGTTCGATCTTTCCAATCATGTCAATGCCCCACTGTAAACACCCCAAATTTGCCCTCACTAATTTCACCATGGCTTGTGATTCTTTTCATTTGCATAAGATCTCATATTACATTTTTGCTTCACTACATTGGTTCAATTCATCTGCATCTAGGGTTTGTGATCTGAGTCATCCAAGGGTCATCTGAGCCACTCCAAAGGTCTTCAATCATCCCAAGAGGGTCCATGTATGTTCAAGCATCATATTATATCCTCCCAAGATCAAGGAAGTCAAAGAATCACAAGAACTGGGAAAGGCATGGAAGCAGAGCCAAGCTTAACTACACAGATGACCTGAAAATTAGGGTTTTGGTTTCAGAGGCCATAACTCCAAATTTTTTGGTCATTCTTGTTTCTATTGGTCTCTATATGTTATAAGGATCATACATATCAATTTTCATGAAGAAATTCAATGGGGAAGGCATCTGATCAATAAATGACTTCTTGAGCAAGTCAATGCAAAATCAGGGCATCTGAGGCCCCCAATCATCCAACCAAATGGTCTTCTCCATCATTTTGGATGTGTGTGATATTTATTTGGTCTTAGAAGAGTTTAGAAGTTCACAAAATTGAAGAATTTCAAGCCATTTGCAAAGTTGCCATTTTGGGAAAGTGACTTATAATGCAAACTTGCCATTTTTGGAAAGTTTTTCAACCTCCTCTTTTTGATTAAAAAATGCTTCAAATAAAAAATTCTTGGTCATGAAAGTTGTAGATTGGATCCTCCCATTTTCAAAAAGTACAAGAACTTGATCTAATTCATTTTAGAACTAAAGTTATGGCCTTGCAAAGTTGGGAAAAATCACTTAATTTTCACTTTTGTGCCAAAGAGGAAACTTGCAAAAACACTTGCCAAAGCCAAATGTGATCTCTAATTAACTTCTAAACATTACACAAACATCATACATGACCCAAAATTCATAATTGCCCAAGGATTTCTCAAGTTCCATGCCTTAAACTTCAAGAAATTCAAAAGGGGCCAAAGTTGTACAAAATTGCAAAATGATCCAAATCTCCTCATCCACTTGAGCCAGCTCACTAAATCATTTTCCATGGACATTCTTGAAGTTGGATGACTCGAGCCATGCCCCTAAACCAGCCTGCCATGAGCCTATACCTCAAGTACACCAACTTTTGACATTTTGGCAACTTGCCCATACCAATCAAGATAGGCCATCACCCACTCTCTGACCTATCACACCTCATTATGTGGATCAAAACCAAGCAAAAGAACACAACATAGCAGCCAACACTTGAGAATACACAGCATACCCAAAAATCCCCAAATCTGCAAAAGGCTTCGAATCTTTTGACTCAACCATCAAACCTTCAAACTTTTTCCACCATTCAACTCCATAAACATCACTGATCATTTCCCACCCTTCATTTTGCCCTAAAACACTCAGAATCAAAAATACGATTTTGACATTTCACAAACTGAACTTCCGCCAACTTCCTTTTGAGGCCATTTAAGCTCCAACCAAGCATCACAAGCTCTTGGGGGGAATCATTTGAGTGGATTTGAAGCAAAGAACTGGCCAGAAAGCTCCTGTTTCGAAAGCTCAAGCTCAGGTAGCCATGGCATTTATTTTTCCAGAACTCTTATTTTATGTTATAGAATGATTCTACATGTTTCACTGATCACCATGATGTTTTTACTTTTGAGAATAGTTGAGAAATAAGCATTTCATAAGCTTCTGAAATTTTTGCCATGTTTTCCGTTTTGCTTCGATTCATGATTTTGATGTTGAATAAATGAGTTTTGATGTTTGATTCTTGCTGGGGTTGAGGAGAGGATCATTTCTGGAGCTTTAGGGGTCTTGGGGTTGCGTATTGAGGGAGATTGAGTGAGGAGCTAGCCGGAGAAGATGACCGGAACACTGTTCCGGTCACTTGAATGTAATTAGGGTTCAGATTAGGGTTAATGACATAATTAGTGAAGTTTGAATTTGGGCCGTCCATTTGCACGCGCTGGTCAATTCCCTCCCTTTCTATTTTGAATCTGGGCCACTGGATCAGTTGACTTCCCTTTTAATTCATTTTTATTTCATTTTAATCACATTTCTTTCTACATTTTATTTAAAATAGTAAAGCATTTCTAAAAAAATTTATTTTTTGCATCATGTCTTAAAACATTTTTCTCATTCTAAAAAGAATTTTTATTTTATTTTTTGCATAATTTTCGTATTTTAAAAATATTTAAATGTAAATTTTAATTAGTTAATGAGAATTAATTAATTAAAATAGAATTTAAGTTTCCAAAAATCACCAAAAAAATCACATTGCATTTTGATACATTTAGAAACATTATCAAACTCTTCAAACAAATTTCTTTTTGGTTCTTGACATATTTTGACATTTTTCTTTGGAATTAGGGTTCTTAAAAGTCAATATTTTTGCCCTAACTTACAAAAATCCTTTCTTTTTGCATTGCATTCTTAATATCATGTAGTTTCTAGGATAAAATTGGTTTGAATTTCTCATTCATTTTCAATTTGTGGTGCATTTTTCCTTTTGAAGTGCCTTAAAACCCAAGCTAACTTGAGAAAATCATAACTTCCATTAGGTTAAGAGTTAGGTCTCCCCCTTTGGACAGTGAACTTGTGTAGGGTTAGGGTTCCTTTGATCCCGTTTTCAATTTTTTATCATGTCATTTGCTTCTGGTTTTGAATTTTGTATTGCATGCTATGTATAAACCCTAATTTTTGCCTCCATTTGCATCCATCTTCCATATGCTTGCATACATGAACTTGCCATGACACTTTATGCATTCACATGACTTCTAAGACATATTAGGACACATTAGAATCATTTTTGATCATTGCATCATTCATTTGCCATGTTGTGCATTCATTTCATTTCATAAACTTTCATGAACTTTTAGGGTTCAAAACATGCTTCATTTGCATCCTCATCCTTGTATGATCATCCACAACTCTTGACATGTGTTTGCATTACCTCTTAGCATCATTGACATCATGTTTATGCTTCTGGTTTTGGTTTGCATCATTGCATCTTTCTCATTTTCATTCCATTTCATTTTCTTGTTGCTAACTTTTCAGGTGGTAAGTCATTGAGAAGTGAATTTGCCTTCACTTCTCATAACCTCTTCTCATATCTTATGCATCCTTGCTGCATTTTACTTTTGTATTAGAGTGAGCTTTCTCATTCATGCTCCTTCTCCTCTTTCTTTCTTCAAGCAATTTATCTTCTTAAGTGAAGTAAGTTGTCTTGCTTCTTTCTGCCTAATCTCTTTTCGTCTGCTTTTTCCTTGGTGGCTTTTCTCTTGAAGATCTTTTGCAAGCCTCATAAACCCTAGGAACCCCCAAGCATGATCACAATTAGGGTTTGATTAGTCCCTCATTGGTTTTACCTCTGTGTCATCTTTGTGTCTTCTCTTCTCATCTCTTAATCAAGGACAAAACCTTAAAGGTTTTAAGGCTTTGTGATTAGGGTTATGCCTGTATCCTTCTATTAGGATGGAGTGTATAACTTTAATCCTAAGTGTTAAACCCTAATTTGTTTAAATCCTTTAATCAATTTAGATAATAATCACTAAGACATCAAGCTTGTAACTTGGGCCTTGCATTAGGGTTCTAATTCTTCCTTGATTGGTTAAGAAGGACTAACCCTAGTGTTAATGGACAAGTCCCCCTCAAGTTGTCTTACAAACCATAAAATTCATTTCTTAATCTTATCATTAACTAAAATCCATTTAATATAGGTTTTGTTTTGTCATGAGGTTAATCCCTAATCATGGATTAAGTTGAGGAGCCTTTCTCAGCTTAAATGTTCTCATCTATTATCCTTCTATTAGGATGGTGTAATGAGTCCATTAAATCCTTGATTATGGCTTAAACTCATTACTTAACACTAAACAAAAACAACAAAAACATCTAAATAAATGCAAGTAGGTTAATGATCTTAATCCTACATCATGGTGATTAAGTGTGAGGTGTTTACTTCATACTTAAGTTATTCTCATTACCCCTAATCAGAGGGAGGATGTGATGAGTTTACTAACCCTTGGTTTAGGGTTAGGCTCATTTTCTTATGACAAACACCAAAAAGTTATAAAAGATTCAAAAATACAAAAACAAACAATAACCGTCTCCTCAGGGATTCTTTTCTCACCTCATTCACTCATAAACGAGAACTTGCTTCTTCCGTCTAATGCAAGACAGTTTGCACCTGAGCCAGACAGGTCATACACTTGAGCATAGACAAGTAAGCAGTTCACAAGTCAATTTATCTTTCAGTCTCTTTGAGTCGAACTACGGTGTTATGACTTCCTCGTTGCACGAGAGGATACGTAGGCATAACTTAACAGTTATCGAACAAAAGTCTCTGTATATTCCCCCTTCTTCCAGCATTATTCTTTAAGCCCCCATTGTCTGGAGCTTCCCATTCTTTCTTACACTGACACTCTCATGCTTCACTTCACATTTATTTTACACTGACAGTTGCATTCTTTTCCAGCTTTTGCACACAAAATAGCACTGACACTACCCCTTTAAACACAAATCTTTTAAGCGTGGATCCCGTCGAATACGACGGACAATCTGGGTGCTAATACCTTCCCAGGTTGTAACCAACCCCCTTTCTCAGTTTCTCTGGTTCGCAACCGTCTTATCCATATCTTTCTAGGTTTATGCAGCATTACCTTTCCTTCGGGATAAAAATGCCTAGCTGGCGACTCTTTTCTTTCCTGTTCACCCTTGTGTGTTCTTTCCTTTCGCCGACCGTTCGCGTCTGTACCCTATTTGACTTAGCCTCATTTAGTGGGAGCGACAGCTTGGCGACTCTGCTGGGGACCCTTATATTGCAACCAGGGCTTCTGGTTCTTTTTGTGGTTTCCTCCTAGCGCTTGTTTGATTTGTGTTTACTGGGGTGTTATGTGCTAATTGTGTTTATTTATTTGCTTTATTTATTGCTTTATGTACAGCTTTATTAATTGCTTTCTTTACAGTTTTTCATATTTCATACTGTCACTGTCATTGCTGGATCTGGTTTTCTTTGGTGGGTGGGGTTCCATTGAGAGTTTAAGGTCCTATACCTGGGACCTGAGTCACACCTAGGCTAGAGTGGTTCATGTTCTTTCCCATTCCATTTCGGTCTGGTGCGGGAATATGAAACACGGTTTAGATGTGGGTTTCTTCTTGAGAACTCTGTGCTACGGATTTCCTGTAGTACTAGGGCTATCTGGGAAGCCTGCTAAGTCTGGATGACCTTTATTTTGACCTTCAGAAACTGAGGTGAATTAGAGGAGGATCTTTTATGATTATTGTAAACACTGTACCTCCGGGTTAGAAGTGTTTACACTTCTCATAACTGATCCAAGTCTGAGGATCCTTGTTCTAGAACATTACCTGTGAGAGGGTTGGGCTGTTTACAGGTTTGCAGGAACCCTTGGCCACATCATACCTTGTTACTGTATTGTTTAAGAATACTTAACTTTGGACAGTTCTTGTGATCAACCCTGGACATGTGACTCTTTATTTGAGTCCCCCACCCTGGTTACTGGATTTCTGAGCCTTCATCTGGACTTTTGAACATACATGGGCCCTATATCAAGACAGATAATCAGATCCAGCTTGATCACAAACCCTTGCATATCATTTGCATATATCATCATTGCATCATTTAACATTTGTTTATTTGTTTTTCAGGGTATCCATATCATATCTGGTTTGGTTTTGATCCCTTCTTCTGCATAGACCTTTGCTTCATCAGTTATCTGCTTCATCTATCTTCATCATCACCAGCATCAGCCTATCAGTGACTCATCTCCAACATCAGTCTGTGATCTTCATCAACACTTACATTCAGTTTCTTCAGCAGCACTCATGACTACTCCTAGGAAGAACAACATATCCTACCATTTCTTTGAGCCTGTGTTGACTGGTATCAGGCAGGTCCAGTCACTTATCACACCTGACCACATCCCATTGTTTAGAGAGAATTATGGAGGTATCCTGGATATGGTTATGGACCTTGACCCTTCTCAGAGAAGCATGATCCACACCTGCTTGCAGTTTTATGACCCTCCTTTGAGATGCTTCACCTTTCCAGACTTTCAGCTAGGGCCTCTGCTGAAAGAGTTTTCCTCATTGATTGGAGTACCTATCAGGGGTGGAATCCCCTTCAACCCAGAGATGCCAGCTCCTAGAAATGAAGAGATAGAAAAGGCGTTATACCTAGAGCCTGCCTTGATTGAGCAAAGTATGACAACAAAAGCTGGGATCCCTGGTTTGCACTTGGACTTCTTGATTTCTCAGGCCATCCTGAAGGCTTCATTAGTGGAGTGGAGGGCAGTCTGTGCACTGTTAGCCCTCAGCATATATGGGGCTATACTGTTTGCAGATGAGCCCAAATTTGTCAGCAAGAATGCCATCCATTTGTTTCTCCTGAAGAACCCAGTACCCACATTGCTGGGAGATTTCTATTATTCCATCCATCAGAGGAATGAGAAACAGAGGGGGAAGTTGGTTAGATGTTGTGCTCCTTTGTTTTACTCCTGGCTGCTCAAACACCTGCCTAAGTCAGATGCCTTCCTGAATCCTCACCAACAGAAGAATTGGGCCAAGAGGCTCATTGCCTTGACTTCAGATGATATTAGATGGTGCACCCAGGGCACCAAAGGCAAGGACATTATCACCAACTGTGGACAATACCCAAATGTACCTCTGATAGGAGTAAAGGGTTGCATCAACTACAATCCTTTGCTGTTTAAGAGACAACTGGGCTATGCTTTGGTTCACCCTCCCAGAGGACAAGATTTAGCTGAGACCCTGTATTGTGAAGTAAAACCTAATTCAGTTGTTGTCAGGCAAGCATCCTGGGCTTGGGACAACATCCAGACAAAAGGGATGACTATTCTTGGAAGGTGTAATAATGTTGCTTCAGCTCAATACTATGACTGGTCCCGTACTAGAGCCCAGATCACCGGAATTCCTTTCACCTTGGAAGACATACCTGGACCATCCACAGTACAGCCAGCAGCAACTGTCAGCCTAGAAGAATTTGAGAAGTTGAAAGAAAGGAATGAGAACTTATCTCAAGCTTTAAAGAAGACTCTTTGGGAGAGAAGTGATGGTCGTCTGGACATTGAGAGATTGGAGAAGCTTATAGTGGAGCATCTTGCCAAAATTGAGAAGATAGAGGACTACATCAGGAAAGCAAGAGCCGGGGAACAAATATTGAAGAATGCCTGTAAAGAGGCCAAAATTCAGAAGGTTAGGATTGAGCTCTATCTGCAAGAGAGTCAGGCTAGGTGGGTCAGAATCACTGAGGTCCGTACACAAGAAGACCAGAAGACTCAAGCCAAGATTGAACAGCTAGAGGCCAATGAGAAGAAGCAGCAGGAAGCTTTGTTGGCAGCCCAGAGGGAGATTTCAAAGTTGAAGCTCAGGGCAGGATTGGAGAAATCAAAGGATCAGGACAGACATAAGAAGCTGACCACTGCCATTGCTACCAGGAACCTCCTCATTAGGACCATTACAGAGCATCCAGCTGGTCCGGTGACTGAGGCACTCCTGAAGGAGGTCAGAGAAGATGAATTTGGGCTGGATGTCTGATCCTTTGTTTGTTGTTGTTTCCTTTTGATGTACTTTTTCTTTTGTTATATTTTGACCCTCCATGGGCATGTGTTGTAAAACAGACTATGTATTGTTCACCATTTGTAATATATTCTAATGTGTTTTCATTTGGGTTTTCTCTCAATAACATCAAGCATCTTCCTCGAGGTCTGGAAAGGTCAAAACCAAGAACCAAACTGGATACCTTGGAAAACAAATAAGCATACTGCATTGCATACTAACTTTGTTTTTATTTTGTAGGTTTTGTTATTATATTTGTTTCTAACTTTGTTGTGATCTCAGGAAACATTGCTCGTCGTCGAGTGTTCCCTGTCAACCGCGTGCACCGGTACCCGACTCGTAACAACCTTCCCGATATTCAAATGGAACAAGTATAGCAGGATCTGACAGAGGTCAGAAATCAGATGGCTAATGAGAGAGTAGAGATGAGAAATCAGATGTCTCAATTCATGGCCGTGATGACTGGCTTAGCCCAGAGTCAGGAAAGGTTAAGAGAGCTGGTGGAAAGACAAACTCCTGAGGAGCCTCATCTTGGAACAGGAGGAACTAGTAACAATGAACGGGGCCAGCCTCGTATTGACCCACCAGTATTTGGACCTCATCTGGATCCGGAAGTTAACATCCCGAGAAATGTGCCAGGTAATACTGCTGGAGGGAGAATCTTGCAAGAGGATCCCCAAGAAGAACAATTTACTGTTATGGGGGCTGGAGATGAAGTATATGACCGGAGATTGGACGAAATTGCTGAGAAATTAGGATCTTTGGAGTCACAAAATTCTTTGGGCTTCGATGTGATGGACATGGGGCTAGTGGATGGGGTGATAATTCCCCACAAATTCAAACCCCCATGCTTTGAAAAGTACAATGGTACCTCCTGTCCTCGCACTCATCTGCAGTCTTTCCTGGGAAGACTTAAAGCTTATACTATGGATGAAAAGCTGTGGATGTTCTACTTTGAAGACAGTCTGACTGGGGCTTCAAGAGAGTGGTATTCACACTTGTCTAGAGCCACCATAAGATGCTGGAAGGATTTGGCTGAGGCTTTCATCCGTCAATATCAATACAACCTGGATATGGCTCCCAACAGGACCCTTCTAATGGGAATGTCACAATCTTCTAGAGAGAGCTTCAGGGAATATGCCCAAAGGTGGAGACAGCTTGCTGCAGCGGTCCAACCACCCATGTCAGAGAGGGAAATGGTTGACATGTTCATGAATACATTGCAAGGGACCTACATTGATAGACTGGCTGCTTTCTCCTCTACCAGTTTTGCTGATGTGGTCATAGCTGGTGAAAGGATTGAAAGTCTATTAAAGATGGGCAAAATTTCCGACAGTGGTGCAAGTTCATCCAGCAATACCAGAAAGCCTTTTGTGGGACCCAGAAGAGCCGGTGAGACAAATTCCATTCATGCAAGCAGGGGCAGGCCTCAGTATGTGCATCGGTCAGTAGCAGCAGTTGTAACACGGTGGGAGAACTGACTTTAGTTAAATGTTGCGGATAGCAAGAGTCGCCACCGACTTTTATTTTATCCAAAGGAAAGGGCATAAAAGAACAGGAAAGACCTTAAAAGATTTTTGGGTTCGGGGGGTAGGTTATGTAAAGGGAAGGTGTTAGCACCCTTTACATCCATGGTTATCCATGGGCTCTTAGTTACTTAGCTCACCTTAAAATGTTTTTGAAATGTGAAGTGTGTGAATAAAAATTTTCTTAAGAGTTTTATAATGATCCATGTACGGATGCGTAAAAAACCTTTGTTTTGAAAATTGTTTGAAATGTGTGAAGTGTTTGAATTGTTTTTGAAGAGTGAGCAAGTATCTAAGAGGAACCTACCCTAAGTTTAAGTCTTTTCTGTTCTTGAATCCTTTAAATGGTAAGACTATCCCTATTATTAAATAATAGGTAGTCATTACCTTGGATGTGAGGGACAAGTGAAGGGACATCTGTTATTTAGGCAACTGTGGGGTGTATAAGCAATTCGAAGGGACTTATCATCTTTATTCGAGAGGGACAAGATCATTACGAAGGCAACATTCGAAGGGACTTGATCTTTTTATCTGTTAAAGGGACTAGATGATGTGAGATTAGGGACTTTGCTTAATACACCCTACTTGACCTTTTTTGTTTAGGCAACATGAGAGGTATCCTTATGGAAGTGAGATGGCGATCAAAGATCGACTTACGTGTGTGAGTGTACCATTTTAATATTTATCTTTGAGTTTAATGAGCTAAATTAATTTTAAACATACAAACATGTTACACTCCCTATTTTTACTAACCATAGCATAAAATAAATATTTAAACATTATTACTAAATATTACATCAAAGGAACAATTACATGATAATAATAATTAAAGCAAATTAAATAAATAAGCAAAATAATAAATAATAATAATAATTGGGTTAGTGAAATAATAATAATAATAAATCATAATATATAAATGGGGTTAGTAATAAAATATCATATAAACATAATTAAAAATATTAACATAATAATTAAAAAATCAATTTTTATAAACAATTATTATTTAAGACTAAAAAAGAATATGAGCAATTATACTAATTATTATAAAGTTTTAAGTTATAAATTAAGTTAATTATAAACATATTATGAAAATAGAATTATAATTACAAAATCAAATTAATAATTTTTAACTATTTTAAACATATATCAAGAATTATTTATATACAAAAATTAAATTATAAACAATTTATGTCATATTATCATATTAACAAAATTAAATTAAGAATTTTAATTTTAAGCATATTTATATACAAGAATTAAATTATGAACATAATATATATACATGATAGAAAATTATAATAGAATTAAATAAATAGAAGAAAATTAGGGTTTGTGGAAAATTATTAGGATTTATAAAAATTAATTAGGTTTTATATATTTAATATGCAAAATTATTAAATAATGTACAATTATATAATATAAGTTTTTTTTTTTAGAGAAAATTTATTTACATATATTGATTTCTTTTTATAAAAGCATTTAAATTAGTTTTAGAAAAAAAAAGAAATAGTATAAAGAAATAATAAGAAAATAAAACAAAAATAATATAAACCAAAAAAACAGGACCTGGGATTTGAACCCAGGTCCTTTACCTGGAAATATAATGACCTTGCCACTAGGCCAGCGTGCACTAGTGATATGGAAACAACTTCAATTCTTTTTATTTTTATCCTGCAAAAATCATTGAAAAAATAACCAAAACAAAAGGGCCTGGGGGGGATTCGAACCCAGGTCCCTTAAACTACACACAAACGTTCTTTCCATCCAGCCGGGAGGGCGCTTCTGATATTAAGTTCATCACAATACATAATATATTACGTTTAACAATTAAAAGAGAAAAATATGAAAAACTGCCACAGCCAAGATTCGAACACAAGTCACCCAGCAATGCACGCGCGTCTCTTAACCAACTGAGCCAACCACACAACCGTGAAAACAAATTACAGATAATTCAATAAAATATTAAAACAGAATTTAAATTCCAGAAAGCGCGCGCTGGACTTCATCTTCTTCATGATACCTGCGAATTTTCATATAGTATTTCCTGCGAATTTTCTTGCGGGTAAAATTAACCAGAAAACCCTAGGTTTTTGAAACATCATCCAAACCGTGAAATCAACAAAAATTAATAGCCCAAATTAATTACCCAACACTCGTACATCATAGCCATGTTTTTATAATTCATTTATATGTCTTAAATCCTAAGATCCCAATTTCAAGCTTCGAACCCTAGTAATGGCATCTTCTTGATTCTGCAACAAAAACTCAATTCAAGCATATAAAAACATTCCAGAGACATCAATAAACAAGAATCAATGCATAAAAATCATTTATATTAGTTGAATCAATGAAATCGAAAAATTCAAAAACTCATGAATGTGAGGATTCGGTTTCAATGAATTATGATGTTTTGAATGATGAGAATGATTGGGATTGCATCAGAGATGTTCAAGGAACATGTTTGAACCTTTAGAATGCTTTGATATCACCTCTAACCAAGAATCCGAATTATGAGTTTTGTGATGAATTTTGAAAGTTGCAACTTACTCTTTGAGGCCAGAATTTCGTGTCCAATGCATTAGGTTATGTTGTATACTTATAGTACAATGGATTTAGGTCAAAAAAATTGATTGTTGTGTGGAAGATTTGGATCAATGAGATTGAAAAAGATTCAAGCTTAAATTTCAAATATTCTTGAATAAACCCTTTCTATTTCAAGCCAATCACCATAATTTTTGTATCAATTTGATCCAAGCAATCTTTATGACTTTCTAGAAGCACAATCTCATTTAAATATTTGATTTTTCTATTTTATTTTAATTTAAAATGATTTTAAATGAATAAAATCAAAATAAATAAAATAAAATGATAAAAAATCTGAATAATTGAGATTTGGGTCATGCATGAAGTATTGGTATGGATTGGATCATCATATGGCAAGCCCATTTAGAAAAATTTGGTTTTAAACCTCCATTTTCTTCATAAACCAACCAAAAATTTCCCAACTTTGCAAGGGCACACATCCTTCAATTTTAATGCTATGAGGGAGTTCTTGGACATTTTGGAAATCTTGAAGAGTCCTCTAACTAACCCCACTGGTTTCATGTCCATATCATTTACCATTCTCAAGTTATGCCCTTTTGAAGTTGTTGACTTTTTGTTGACTTTCAAAAGGACCTATAATGTCTTAGCTCATACCTTCCAAATGAAGCATTTTTGGGCTTGGCTTGTGAGACACAAAGTTGTAGAGAATTCAATTTCCTTCAAAATGAGCTTTGGATGGAGAATTGGTGATGAAGCATGTGAAAGTTATGGCTGGTCAAAGTTCAGTTGACTTTTCCTGAGGAAACCCTAATTTAGAAACCTCTGATTCTTGATGATCTGAAATATCCTTGATGAATTATGATCAAACCTTGATCAAATGATGAATTTTACTTCATATACTTTATGTAGGCAAAAAATCATGAAGTTTGACTTTGGTTTGACCACAGTTGACCTCAGTTTGACTTTTTAACTACTTTGACTGATTTTGACTTATCTGATCATTTGACTGAGCAAACCTTTGAGAAAAGTTCTGAAATTTGTCATGGGGATTCTTAGACACATATAAGATGTTATGAAGCTCACTTGAAGTCTTGGAAGTCCATTTAGCCTGATTAAAGTCAAAACCCTAGTTTAGGATGCATTGCTTAGGAGGATGCATTGTCTGAGGGAATTGTCAAATCTTCTGACTATTTGTGAACTTTGTGAACCTTATGAACCTCATAAGATGTCTTGTGAACCTTGTGAACCTCATAAAGTGTCTTGTAAACTTCATGAACCTCATGAAAGGTCTTGTGAACCTTGTGAACCTCATAAAGTGTCTTGTAAACTTCATGAACCTCATGAAAGGTCTTGTGAACCTTGTGAACCTTCTTAGCACACAAAGTCTTGTATTGTGAGGGCGAATTTTGGGGTGCAACAGCTGCCCCTGTTCAATTTTCTGAAACCTGAGGGGTTAGATTGGTATATGTGCCAGTCGTGACCTGGAAGGTTGAAGGGGATTGAACACAAAAGCCCAAAAATTTGCACTCACCAGTGCATAGAGTAATACTGATGATATGTTGTATATGCTTGAGTGGGATTAAAGATGCCATTCGGAGAAAAGTTCTTCAGATATATTTCTTTGAGAGGAAAGCAATGCCAAATATGAAGATCTAGCCTTTGGGTGGATAAACAACGGCCCCAGGTAACAATACGGCTTTTGAGAAGATAAACGACGTCTCAAGATAGCCCTCGGGAAGATAAACGCCGTCCCAAGATAATGAGATAACCTTTGGGTAGATAAACAATGGCCCAAGGTAACAATATGGCTTTTGAGAAGATAAACGACGTCTCAAGATAGCCTTCGGGAAGATAAACGACGTCCCAAGATAATTAGATAACCTTTGGGAAGATAAACAACGACCCAAGGTAACAATATGGCTTTTGAGAAGATAAACGACGTCTCAAGATAGCCTTCGGGAAGATAAACGACGTCCCAAGATAATGAGATAACCTTTGGGAAGATAAACAACGGCCCAAGGTAACAATATGGCTTTTGAGAAGATAAACGACGTCTCAAGATAGCCTTCGGGAAGATAAACGACGTCCCAAGATAATGAGATAACCTTTGGGAAGATAAACAACGGCCCAAGGTAAGAGTATAACCTTTGGGAAGATAAACAACGGCCCAAATTCATGATAGAGTACTTGGGAAGATGACTTTTGGGAAGATAAACAACGGCCCAAAGTCATGATATGGTACTTGGGAAGATAAACAACGGCCCAAGGCAATGATATAACTTTTGGGAAGATAAACAACGGCCCAAAGTTATGATAGGGTACTTGGGAAGATAAACAACGGCCCAAGGTAAGGGTATGACTTTTGGGAAGATAAACAACAGCCCAAAGTCATGATAGCTTTCAGGAGGATAAACAACGTCCCGAGGTATAAGTTGTTGATATTGTTTTATCTGCATATAACTATCCTGCAAGGAGAATATTAGTTTATGCACTATGTATGCATGCATAGTATGATGCACTGAAGTAATGTATTATGTATTTATGGATATGTATATTATGGTATGATGTAAATGATGTATGTATGAATCATGCAGCCTGAAGTGTCTGAAAATCTTCGTATAACAACTGCTGGCCAGGGAAAATAAATCCCGATTTGTTGCTGAGGAATATGAGGAACTCGTCTTGTTTGATAATATAGTATATATAACCTCCCGTCTTCGTTTGATAATATAGTATATATAACCTCCCGTCTTCGTTCGATAGTAAGGTATACATAGCCTCCCGTCTTCGTTCGTCGTACTCCTATTGGAAGAGTAAATTCCCGACTATCCGTATGAGGATAAAAGAGATGGATATAAATTCCAGGGGAGATGTGACTTGAAGTACTTATGAAGATGGATTTGTCCTACTGGGGATTTGTAACTGTCTTGTAGAGATGAACCGGCGAAGCTTCGTTGAAATCCTTCCCTCGTTCGTCCTTAGTAAATACTATTACTGCATTTTCATGCATTTCTGGTAAACATCAATCATATTAAGCATACATGCATTTCTGGTAAACATCAATCATATTCAAAAGCATACATACATTCAAACACAACCAATGGACGTTTCGCTTATGTAAATAGGGTAAAAGTAAATCTGGATTCAAAGATGAAATTTTATTTATATCAAAAAGTGGCCTATACATAGGTTAGTTTGTACAAGGAGACAGAAATCCTAGTAAGAGGAATTTGTCATAAAAGTTTTACAAAACAAAGAAAATCAGCTATGTGGGAAATAATCCTATTGAGTTCCAATTCTACTATTGCCATTATCTTCAAGTATCTCATCTTCTGCTGTTGAGATGGAAACAATTGGATTGAGCTTTATCTGTTCGAGCTTGAGTAAGTAACACAACTGGTTGCAGTTTCATGGGTGATCCAAACGAGACATAGTCATACGCTTTAATCCCTAACTTTTGCCTGGATTGCCCTTTCAGGTTTTCAATCCACCGGGATACCCTTTTTTTCCCAAGCCGCCTTTTCAGGTTTTCGACTTGCCGGGTGTACATCTTTTTTATATATATATCCCTAATTTTTGCCCAAACCCTTTTGGTTTGCCGGGATGCCCTTATTTTTGCCTAGGCCAGTCGACCTAGCGGGTCTCTTTTTATGCGTAGTATTTTTTAACTATGTCTGCGTTTACAGGCTGTGGGAAATCTTCACCATCCATAGTAGTAAGTATCATGGCACCTCCTGAGAATACTGTTCTGACTACAAATGGTCCTTCATATGTAGGAGTCCACTTTCCCCTAGGATCACCCTGTGGTAATATGATATGCTTGATTACCAAGTCACCAGCCTGATATACCTTTGGCTTAACCTTCTTATTAAAGGCTTTGATCATTCGTTTCTGGTACATCTGGCCATGACAAACTGCTGCCAGCCTCTTCTCATCAATCAAATTTATCTGGTCAAGTCGAGTCTGAATCCACTCATCTTCATCCAAACCTGCATCCTTCATAATTCTTAAGGAGGGAATCTGAACTTCAATGGGCAGAACTGCTTCCATGCCATAGATTAGGGGAATGGGGTTGCCCCTGTTGAAGTACGTATTGTGGTACGATAACCATGAAGAGCAAATGGTAACATCTCATGCCAATCCTTGTAAGTAACAGTCATCTTTTGTACAATCTTCTTAATGTTCTTATTAGCAGCTTCAACTGCCCCATTCATCTTCGGACGATACGGAGAAGAGTTGTGATGCTTAATCTTGAACTGCGTGCAGAGATCAGTAATCATAGTGTTGTTCAGATTAGAGCCATTGTCAGTAATAATCCTTTCAGGGATGCCATACCTACATATGAGATTATTCTTAATGAATCGAGCCACAACATTCTTGGTAACAGATGCAAATGAAGCTGCCTCCACCCACTTCGTGAAGTAATCAATAGCAACCAGGATGAAACGATGCCCATTAGAAGCAGTAGGTTTGATCTCACCAATCATATCAATGCCCCACATGGCAAAAGGCCAAGGAGCAGTCAACACATTCAATGGTGATGGAGGTATATGGACTTTATCAGCATAAATTTGACACTTGTGACATGTTCTGGAGTGTTGATAGCAGTCAGCTTCCATGGTAGACCAATAGTAACCTGCTCTCAATATCTTCTTTTCCATTGTATGACCACTAGAATGAGTGCCAAAGATCCCATCATGCATATCTTCCATAATCTCTGTTGCTTCCTTCTTATCCACATAGCGAAGCATAGTTAAATCATGATTGCGCTTGTACAAAATCCCATTACTCAAAAAGAACTTAGCAGAAAACCTTCTCAGAAACTTCCTATCTTTGACAGATGCCCCTTCAGGGAACTCCTGAGCTTCAAGATATCTTTTCACTTCATAGAACCAAGGCTTCTCTTCTGCCCCTTCAGTGCCAATCTCATTGCAGTATGCAGGCCTTTCAAATCTATCAATAGTAATCTTGGGAGCTTCATTATCCCAGCTGATCTCAAACATGGATGCCATGGTGGCTAAAGCATCTGCCAATTGATTCTCTCTTCGTGGAATATGTTCAAAGGTAATCTCTTTAAAATGTGGGATCAAAGACAACACATGCTCTCTGTAAGAAATAATATTATCATGTTTAGTATCCCAATCTCCTTTAATCTGACTTACTACCAGGGCTGAATCTCCATACACATCTAGGAACTGAATCTTCATATCAATGGCAGCTTTAATACCCAGGATACATGCCTCATACTCAGCCATGTTATTAGTACAATAGAAACAAAGTCTGGCAGTAATCGGGGTATGACAACCTTCAGGGGAATTGATTACAACACCAACACCATTACCAAGTGCATTGGAAGCACCATCAAAAACCATAGTCCATCGGGATCCTTGTTCAGGTCCGTCATATTGTCCAGGTTCTTTGGTAATAATCATAATGTCTTCATCAGGGAACTCAAAACTCATTGACTGATAATCATCCACTGCTTGGTGAGCCAAATGATCAGCCACAACACTTCCTTTAATGGCCTTCTGAGTGGTATACTGTATATCATATTCTGTCAAGATCATTTGCCATCTTGCAATTCTTCCGGAGAGAGCAGGTTTCTCGAATATGTACTTGATTGGATCCATCTTTGAAATCAACAAGGTAGTATGGGTCAACATATACTGTCTTAGTCGGCGAGCAGCCCATGCCAAAGCGCAGCAAGTTTTCTCGAGCAGTGAGTATCTTGTTTCACAGTCGGTAAACTTTTTGCTAAGGTAGTATATTGCCTGCTCTTTTCGACCAGACTCGTCATGTTGCCCCAACACACACCCCATTGAGTTGTCTAACACTGTTAAGTACATAATAAAGGGTCTTCCATCAACTGGTGGCATCAAAATTGGAGGTTCTAGCAAATACTTCTTGATTTCATCAAAGGCAGTCTGGCATTCATCATTCCATTCCATCACCTGATCTTTCTTCAACAACTTGAAGATTGGCTCACAGCTAGAAGTTAATTGGGAAATAAATCTTGCAATGTAATTCAATCGTCCCAAGAAAACTCTAACTTCCTTCTCAGTACGGGGAGCTGGCATCTCTCGTATAGCTTTCACTTTTGCAGGATCTACTTCAATACCTTTTCCACTGACAATGAAACCCAGGAGCTTACCAGATCTAACTCCAAAAGTACATTTGTTTGGGTTCAATCTCAACTTGTATTTCTTCAACCTCTCAAACAACTTATGCAGATGATCAAGATGTTGTTCTTCATTCTGGGACCTGGCTATCATATCATCCACATATACCTCTATCTCGTGATGAATCATATCGTGAAACAAAGCCACCATAGCACGCTGATATGTTGCCCCTGCATTCTTCAAACCAAATGACATCACCTTATAACAAAAAGTGCCCCACTGTGTAACAAATGTTGTCTTCTCCATATCTTCAGGTGCCATCTTGATCTGATTATAACCAGAGAAACCATCCATAAAAGAGAATACCTTATGCTGAGCAGTGTTGTCCACTAAAACATCAATATGAGGAAGTGGAAAGTCATCTTTGGGGCTGGCCTTGTTCAAATCCCTGTAGTCCACACACATACGTACCTTACCATCTTTCTTAGGCACTGGTACCACATTTGCAACCCACTGAGGATAAGAAGTCACAGCTAAGAACCATGCATCAAACTGTTTCATTACCTCTGCTTTAATCTTTTCTGACATTTCAGGCCGCATACGACGAACCTTCTACTTCTTTGGACGACAATCTTCTTTTACCGGTAGACGGTGAACCACAATGTCTGTATCCAACCCTGGCATATCTTCGTAGGACCAAGCAAAGATCTCCACATAGTCACGTAACATCTGAATCAGCCTGCTCTTGACACTATCCTCTAATTCAGCCCCTATCTTGACTTCTTTCCTGTTTTCTTCAGTTCCCAGATTCACAACTTCGACTGGCTCTTCATGTGGCTGTATAGCTTTCTCTTCTTGTTGTAACAACCTAGCAAGCTCTACAGGTACTTCACAATCGTCCTCATTTCCGTCTTCAGCTTGATAGATCGGATTCTCAAAATTATAATTGGCAATAGTAGAACTGTTATCAACAGGATCCAGAGTGGATGAGGATCTGCATTTTAGTGATGTGGGTGTGTGTAAGAACACATAGCTGATAAAACAAAAATAAAAGAAAAGAAAGACAAGGAACACAATATTTACGAAAACGAAACGTCCACTGATTTTTATTGAATGAAGTATGCAAATGAAATGACAGCCCGTAACAAGCACACCATTGTGCCCCGGGTAAGGCACAAGGCTTGAGAGTTTTAATTGTTCAAGAAATTACAAACTTAAAAGCAACAACACAGTAATAGTATTTACTCCTGACTAAAGGAGATAGGAATAACATCTTCAGCTTTCCAATTATTGAGCCCAGCACCCACAGTAGGAAAAATCCAAGCATCCAAATTGTAGTCATCATCATAGTCACCCACAACATTGATCTGGTTCTTCATAATCCCCTGATTGGTGATACGAACAGCACGAGCACGACGAACAGCCTTCTGGGACTCTGCAGTGAAACCCAAACCAAATTTGTCAGACTTGTAAGGGATATCAGGAAGCTGACCCCAAATAGTACAACCACCTTCATCCACCACAGCTCTAGCATCTTTAAGGGAGGCCATTGTAGGAGGTACTCTGGTGACCACAGGAACTTTTTTGACAACAGTAGGAGCTTCATAATCATTAACAATCCAAGGAACCACTTCAAATGTCTGGCACGGAGTTTCAACATATTCACCTTCCACTTCCAGATATTTAAAAGTGTTTACATGGCTAACAACATATCCTTCCTCTCCATAAACAGTGACAACTTTCCCTTCTACCGGATATCTCAGCTTCTGGTGTAAAGTGGAGGTTACAGCACCTGCCCCATGGATCCAGGGACGTCCCAGCAAACAAGAATATGATGGACGAATATCCATGACATAAAAGGTAGCATTGAAAACCTGAGAACCAACTTTGATTGGGAGATCAATTTCTCCATGCACCACTCTTCTCGAACCATCAAAAGCCTTCACCACTATATTACTGGGCTTCAACACAGCATCTTCATGACTCAGCTTATTCAGGACTTCTTTGGGCAACACATTCAGAGAGGATCCATTGTCTATCAGTACATGTGACAGGGTAGTGCCCCTGCATTCAATTGAGACATGCAGAGCCCTGTTATGATCCCTCTTGGCAGGAGTCAAATCAGCATCAGAGAAACCTAACCCATTATCATAGGTCAAGTGTGCAACACAATTTTCAAACTGGTCAACAGAAATTTCATTGGGTACATGGGCAGTCTTCAGAAACTTGATCAGAGCTTTGGCATGAGCCTCAGAACACAGCAATAAAGACAGCATAGAAATCTTGGAGGGAGTATGCCCCAAATGATCAACAATGTCATAATCACTCTTGCGAATGATTTTCAATACTTCTTCCATCTGCTTAGCAAGATCATCAGCAGCTGGCACATCATTTGGTATAGGTTCAATAACAGGACCTTTGCCCCGAGCATCATTGGTGGAGGTAGCAGCTGGAGTAACTGCATTCTTGGAGGTAACTGGAGGAGAGAAAACTCTTCCGCTTCGTGTGATCTTACTAGATCCAGCAATATTATCAACATCAACAGGCATATCAGCTAAGGGTTCCTGCTTAACACCATGGATATAAACATCAGACCCATAATGCCAAGGCACAACTTTATCAGATGTATACAGAATAGGACCAGGAGTGGTAATGACCATAGGAGCCACTCTAGCTTCAACAACAATCTTCACAGGGCCTTCAGCAGTAATCTTAATTGGACCCTTATGAGTGATTTTAACAGGACCTTTGGAAGTGATCCTCACCGGCACTTTATCAACCATATCCACCTCGTCAATCTTCTTACCTTTAGTAATATGATCCACCATACTCTCTACAGAAGATGGAGTCCTCTCAAACACTATGGTATATTTATCCATGAGACGTTGAATTCCATCTCTCAACCTCCAGCAGCTATCTGGCTTATAGGTACAATATAAACAATCTTCACGACAACCTGGAAAGAACCCAGCTTGTACTAACTTCTTCTTGATAACAGACAATGGTGTGGTCAACTCTGCAACTGAATAAATATGTGAATCCTCATCAATGGCAATGACAGTCTTCTCATGATTTGGCATGGGAGCAGTGATCACATTTGGAGTACCCGGAGGGTCAAACTCAATCTCTCCCGCATCAATCATATCTTGAATTTTGTTCTTCAATACCCAGCAACTATTGGTATCATGTCCCTAGAAGTTTGAATGATATGCACATCGTGCATTAGGATTGTACCTGGGAGAGGTAACATTAGGATTCTGAGGAGCATCTTTCAGAGTAATAAGTTCAGCCTTCAACAAGTGTTGCAATGCTTGAGCCATTGACATGTTGATCTTAGTGAACTGCCTTCTAGCCCTCTGTTGATTTCCCTGTGTCTGCTCTGGTGTTGCAGGAGTTGGATTTGAAATATGAACTGCACTCACAGACTGGTGCCTTCTATTACGACCAGGTTGACCATAAACAACGTTTGACTCTTTCTTCCCACTGGGAGGCTTCTTTGCAGCACCTGATGAAGAAGCACCCACTTGAATCTTGCCACTCCTGATACCACTTTCTACACGTTCTCCTGTCATTATCAACTCAGTGAAGCCAGATGATGAGCTTCCAATGAGATGACTGTAAAAAGGACCATTCAACGTACACATGAACATATCAACTAATTCCCTGTCAGTCAGAGGTGGTTGCACTCTTCCAGCCAAGTCTCTCCACTTCTGGGCATACTCCTTGAAACTTTCTTTAGCACCCATATACATGCTCTGAAGTTGCATGCGAGTAGGAGCTAAGTCAGCATTGTATTGATACTGCTTATAGAAGGCTTCAGCAAGATCATTCCAATCCCGGATGTTGACACTCTCCAACTGGTAGTACCATTCCAATTGAGCTCTAGATAAGCTTTCTTGGAAGAAATGGATCCACAACTTTTTATCAGCAGTATGGGGTTGGATCCTCCTGACATAAGACCTCAGATGCAGCTTGGGACAAGAGACACCATCATAAACAACAAAAGTAGGTACCTTGAAACCAATGGGTATAACCACCCCAGATATCAAACTCAGGTCTTCAAAATCCAGCCCAGAAGATTTCTGTAATTCCATAGCATCCATTCTATCCACCAGCATCTTGAACTTATCTTCATTAGGCTCATGGTAGTAGTTAGCCTCAGAATCAGAGTCCCCCATAGTGTTGTGGAGACTGCCTCCCTCTTTCTCAGACTCTTCAAACTCATAGTCTTCAACCTGTTCCTTGGTCTTGGCATGACCTCTGAACCTTCTTCCCATGTTGATCAGGCCACCTGACCTTCTAGTCTTTTTAGTCTTCTTGGCCAGCAGTGTCTTCAATTCATCCTGCCCCTTGGACAAGTTCAGGATCAGCTCTTGGAATTGTGTATTTTGTGCCTGGAGATCCTTAACTGTTTGTTCAAGAGCCATTGCTGAAATAAACAGCGAGAAGATGAGAAACCTGTGCACAATAAAACTGTGATGCAATGATATGGAATGTAAATGCGTATGAAATGTTTTCAAGGACCGCAGGATTTAAATTTGCTTAAACAAACAAGAAGGTAAACTTTTATTAGTAATAAATTTGTTTTGCCTCTTGGGCTTACAGAAAATGAAATGTAATAAATACAAGAGATGGGATTTTAAGTCTCCCATGGACGTTTCCTCTTTGTGTTGAGGTATGAGTTGAGATTCCGCTCTTCGTGAAGTTGTTTTGTTAGTTCCAGGATCCTTTCTTGGCTTGCTTTGTAATGAGCCTCGAAAGTATCCCTTTTCTCCTTCAACTGGATCCAGGATATCTGTAAATCTTCCATGTCAGTAGGCATGTCTGGGTGAAGGATGGTATAAGCAGTATCTCCTTCAGCAACAGGTTCCATGGTAACTAGCAGGATAGCAGGATATGGCATCATGAGAGTCTGAGCACGAGATCGCACCCATCTGAGATAAGCTTCCATAGGAATAGTGCACTTAGGCTCCAGAGTCTTGCTGTCAACCTTGTTCACTTTTCCCCATGCTCGTATGAATCTCTGACGATAACCTTGCAGATCGTTGTCGTAGTCAAATATAATGCCCTGAATTAGCATGTCATGTGGACCATCACTCCGAGCGTAACCAAACTGTCGTAAAGCTAGAGAGGGATTGTAGGTGATGCCTCCTCTTATGCCTAGAAGTGGCACATTAGGAAACTCCCCACAACGGTCAATGATAGTGACATTCTCCATAGATCTGGAGCACCAATGAATATCTGAATGCGAGAGTGACATGATCCTTTTGGACCACCTGAACCCTTGTTCATTCTTCATTACTGAGCGAGGAAGGTGAGAAATAAACCACCTAGATAGCAAAGGTATGCAGCACATCAGAGTTCCTCGTGCCCTTGTAGTACGAGTATGAAGAGAGTGCAGAATGTCTCCAAGCAATGTAGGCACTGGATTGTGACTCAGGAATATGTTGATGGCATGAACGTCTATGAACTGATCTGGATTGGGGAATAACACTAAGCCATAAATCAACAAGGCTAGGATCTCCTCAAAAGCATCATGGCTCATAGCTTTCAAGAACACTTGAGCTTTATCCATTAATACCTTAGCAAGAATACCCTTGACTCCACTTCTCGTTTCTAGAACAATGTCAGACTTCTTCAGATGTAGAGCTGCAGCAATAACATCGGGTTTAGGCTCTCTTTCCAAACCTGAGAATGGTTTCTGATCAAGAACAGGCATACCCAGAAGTTTAGAGAACTCTTCCATTGTAGGAACCAACTGGTAGTCGGGGAATGTGAAGCAATGGTGCTTAGGATCAAAGAACTGAAACAAAACACTCATCATGTCTTCATTGAACCCTGAAGTGACTAGATCCAATAGGTGACCATGTCTCTTGATGAACTGGGAATGATCAGACACTTGAGAAATCAACTCTTTAAGCTTAGCAGGTATGCCTACAAAGTTGATACGGATAGTGTTTCTACGAGCAGAAGCCATGACCTGCAACAAAGAACAAAGATAAATCCTTTGGTCCTTGAAATGGTTAGTGAAAATGCTATGCTTATGATGCATGATGATGTCATGATGTTATGCTCAATCACAAACATGTGGCACACACAAGCAAGTCACACAATAGCCCTAGGTTTAAAGGCTTGCATGAGGTTCAAAGGTAAGTACCCTCCCCTGAAGTTAGATGGTTCATCCTGTCCTATAAAAGTAACCAGGTTCTAAGGGATCTCAATATCATTGATCCTTCACAAGGGTGGTTGTTCAGTAGGCAACTTACTTGCCAACCAAAACCCTCCAAGTTTAGAATCTCAATGAGCGTAGTATCGAGTATCAACCAACTTCAGTCTTCACCAAAGCCGGTTATCTCACTACTTTTCTAAAGGCCAAGATGGGATAACTAGGGTTCTAAAAGTTAGTTAGTGCATTGACAACATATGGTAGCCTCATATTATCCTCAACTTGACTTAAGGAACATAAGCACCAACCAAGAAGTCACACTAACTATGGCCACCAGATCAACCATATCGGTATACGCCGTACAGTTTCCTTGATCTATTGCCATTTACCTAAGGTACACTAGATCCGGGTTAGGATCTTTCACACATAAGAGCCCAACAAGTAAGTATAAAGCAAACAAGGCAAACAATTTTAAAGTGATCTAATTCCTAAGGGTACCCCTCTTTAATATTAAATCCCCAGCAGAGTCGCCAGTTCTGTAACACGGTGGGAGAACTGACTTTAGTTAAATGTTGCGGATAGCAAGAGTCGCCACCGACTTTTATTTTATCCAAAGGAAAGGGCATAAAAGAACAGGAAAGACCTTAAAAGATTTTTGGGTTCGGGGGGTAGGTTACGTAAAGGGAAGGTGTTAGCACCCTTTACATCCATGGTTATCCATGGGCTCTTAGTTACTTAGCTCACCTTAAAATGTTTTTGAAATGTGAAGTGTGTGAATAAAAATTTTCTTAAGAGTTTTATAATGATCCATGTACGGATGCGTAAAAAACCTTTGTTTTGAAAATTGTTTGAAATGTGTGAAGTGTTTGAATTGTTTTTGAAGAGTGAGCAAGTATCTAAGAGGAACCTACCCTAAGTTTAAGTCTTTTCTGTTCTTGAATCCTTTAAATGGTAAGACTATCCCTATTATTAAGGAATAGGTAGTCATTACCTTGGATGTGAGGGACAAGTGAAGGGACATCTGTTATTTAGGCAACTGTGGGGTGTATAAGCAATTCGAAGGGACTTATCATCTTTATTCGAGAGGGACAAGATCATTACGAAGGCAACATTCGAAGGGACTTGATCTTTTTATCTGTTAAAGGGACTAGATGATGTGAGATTAGGGACTTTGCTTTATACACCCTACTTGACCTTTTTTGTTTAGGCAACATGAGAGGTATCCTTATGGAAGTGAGATGGCGATCAAAGATCGACTTACGTGTGTGAGTGTACCATTTTAATATTTATCTTTGAGTTTAATGAGCTAAATTAATTTTAAACATACAAACATGTTACACTCCCTATTTTTACTAACCATAGCATAAAATAAATATTTAAACATTATTACTAAATATTACATCAAAGGAACAATTACATGATAATAATAATTAAAGCAAATTAAATAAATAAGCAAAATAATAAATAATAATAATAATTGGGTTAGTGAAATAATAATAATAATAATAAATCATAATATATAAATGGGGTTAGTAATAAAATATCATATAAACATAATTAATAATATTAACATAATAATTAAAAAATCAATTTTTATAAACAATTATTATTTAAGACTAAAAAAGAATATGAGCAATTATACTAATTATTATAAAGTTTTAAGTTATAAATTAAGTTAATTATAAACATATTATGAAAATAGAATTATAATTACAAAATCAAATTAATAATTTTTAACTATTTTAAACATATATCAAGAATTATTTATATACAAAAATTAAATTATAAACAATTTATGTCATATTATCATATTAACAAAATTAAATTAAGAATTTTAATTTTAAGCATATTTATATACAAGAATTAAATTATGAACATAATATATATACATGATAGAAAATTATAATAGAATTAAATAAATAGAAGAAAATTAGGGTTTGTGGAAAATTATTAGGATTTATAAAAATTAATTAGGTTTTATATATTTAATATGCAAAATTATTAAATAATGTACAATTATATAATATAAGTTTTTTTTTTTAGAGAAAATTTATTTACATATATTGATTTCTTTTTATAAAAGCATTTAAATTAGTTTTAGAAAAAAAAAGAAATAGTATAAAGAAATAATAAGAAAATAAAACAAAAATAATATAAACCAAAAAAACAGGACCTGGGATTTGAACCCAAGTCCTTTACCTGGAAATATAATGACCTTGCCACTGGGCCAGCGTGCACTAGTGATACGGAAACAGCTTCAATTCTTTTTATTTTTATCCTGCAAAAATCATTGAAAAAATAACCAAAACAAAAGGGCCTGGGGGGATTCGAACCCAGGTCCCTTAAACTACACACAAACATTCTTTCCATCCAGCCGGGAGGGCGCTTCTGATATTAAGTTCATCACAATACATAATATATTACGTTTAACAATTAAAAGAGAAAAATATGAAAAACTGCCACAGCCAAGATTCGAACACAAGTCACCCAGCAATGCACGCGCGTCTCTTAACCAACTGAGCCAACCACACAACTGTGAAACAAATTACAGATAATTCAATAAAATATTAAAACAGAATTTAAATTCCAGAAAGCGCGCGCTGGACTTCATCTTCTTCATGATACCTGCGAATTTTCATATAGTATTTCCTGCGAATTTTCTTGCGGGTAAAATTAACCAGAAAACCCTAGGTTTTTGAAACATCATCCAAACCGTGAAATCAACAAAAATTAATAGCCCAGATTAATTACCCAACACTCGTACATCATAGCCATGTTTTTATAATTCATTTATATGTCTTAAATCCTAAGATCCCAATTTCAAGCTTCGAACCCTAGTAATGGCATCTTCTTGATTCTGCAACAAAAACTCAATTCAAGCATATAAAAACATTCTAGAGACATCAATAAACAAGAATCAATGCATAAAAATCATTTATATTAGTTGAATCAATGAAATCGAAAAATTCAAAAACTCATGAATGTGAGGATTCGGTTTCAATGAATTATGATGTTTTGAATGATGAGAATGATTGGGATTGCATCAGAGATGTTCAAGGAACATGTTTGAACCTTTAGAATGCTTTGATATCACCTCTAACCAAGAATCCGAATTATGAGTTTTGTGATGAATTTTGAAAGTTGCAACTTACTCTTTGAGGCCAGAATTTCGTGTCCAATGCATTAGGTTATGTTGTATACTTATAGTACAATGGATTTAGGTCAAAAAAATTGATTGTTGTGTGGAAGATTTGGATCAATGAGATTGAAAAAGATTCAAGCTTAAATTTCAAATATTCTTGAATAAACCCTTTCTATTTCAAGCCAATCACCATAATTTTTGTATCAATTTGATCCAAGCAATCTTTATGACTTTCTAGAAGCACAATCTCATTTAAATATTTGATTTTTCTATTTTATTTTAATTTAAAATGATTTTAAATGAATAAAATCAAAATAAATAAAATAAAATGATAAAAAATCTGAATAATTGAGATTTGGGTCATGCATGAAGTATTGGTATGGATTGGATCATCATATGGCAAGCCCATTTAGAAAAATTTGGTTTTAAACCTCCATTTTCTTCATAAACCCACCAAAACTTTCCCAACTTTGCAAGGGCACACATCCTTCAATTTTAATGCTATGAGGGTGTTCTTGGACATTTTGGAAAGCTTGAAGAGTCCTCTAACTAACCCCACTGGTTTCATGTCCATATCATTTACCATTCTCAAGTTATGCCCTTTTGAAGTTGTTGACTTTTTGTTGACTTTCAAAAGGACCTATAATGTCTTAGCTCATACCTTCCAAATGAAGCATTTTTGGGCTTGGCTTGTGAGACACAAAGTTGTAGAGAATTCAATTTCCTTCAAAATGAGCTTTGGATGGAAAATTGGTGATGAAGCATGTGAAAGTTATGGCTGGTCAAAGTTCAGTTGACTTTTCCTGAGGAAACCCTAATTTAGAAACCTCTGATTCTTGATGATCTGAAATATCCTTGATGAATTATGATCAAACCTTGATCAAATGATGAATTTTACTTCATATACTTTATGTAGGCAAAAAATCATGAAGTTTGACTTTGGTTTGACCACAGTTGACCTCAGTTTGACTTTTTAACTACTTTGACTGATTTTGACTTATCTGATCATTTGACTGAGCAAACCTTTGAGAAAAGTTCTGAAATTTGTCATGGGGATTCTTAGACACATATAAGATGTTATGAAGCTCACTTGAAGTCTTGGAAGTCCATTTAGCCTGATTAAAGTCAAAACCCTAGTTTAGGATGCATTGCTTAGGAGGATGCATTGTCTGAGGGAATTGTCAAATCTTCTGACTATTTGTGAACTTTGTGAACCTTATGAACCTCATAAGATGTCTTGTGAACCTTGTGAACCTCATAAAGTGTCTTGTAAACTTCATGAACCTCATGAAAGGTCTTGTGAACCTTGTGAACCTCATAAAGTGTCTTGTAAACTTCATGAACCTCATGAAAGGTCTTGTGAACCTTGTGAACCTTCTTAGCACACAAAGTCTTGTATTGTGAGGGCGAATTTTGGGGTGCAACAGCAGTTACCATCCCAGCTCCGATTCCTCAACAATCAGCATATCCTCAACAACAACAACCACAGTATCAACAACAAGTTCATTATCCGCAACAGAGAACCTACAACAACGACAATAACAACCAACAACAGCGTCCTTTCCAACAAAGACCATCACAGGCAAACAGGGTAATTGACCCGATCCCAATGCCGTATGCTGCACTCTTACCACAACTCCTGAAGCTCAACCTAGTTGAGTTAAGGACATTGGCACCTCCGGATCCCACCAATATGCCAAAGAATTATGATGCAAATGCCAGGTGTGCATTTCATTCAAACGCACCGGGGCATAATACTGAAAAATGCAGGGCCTTACAGATGAAAGTCCAAGACCTGGTGGACTCAAAAGCTCTCAACTTTTCACCTCCTCCGAATGTCACAAGGAATCCAATGCCTAGTCACAACGGGCCTAGGATTAATGCTATTGAGGAAGGCAAACCATCCACCTTAATCACCAGTGTTGCACAAATTCGAACGCCTTTGGTTGAAATCAAAGCTCAGCTTTTAGAATGCCAAGTGTTCCCCGGATGTGAGTTGGGCTGTGGATATTGCAATATTGCATTCAATGGGTGTGAAAGGCTGAGAAACGGCATAGATGGTCTTATCAAGGATGGTATCCTTCAGATTACGACAACAGCGCCTACAACTCCAACAATCCCTTCATCAACAATCCCAGATACTCCTACAACATCAGCAACCATTGTTCCAACGGATTCTACTACAACTCCAACAACCGCTCAATCGATCACTTCAACGGATGTAAGTTCAGTCACCATTCCTTCTACAACGACAACACCCATTATTCCGACAGTTCCTGCTACAATCCCAACACCTTCTACAACATCAGCAGCAATTGATGAAAGCATCTCAACGGTTACAATATACTACGATCCCGCAAATGTTCCTACCAACAACTCACAAAAAAATGCTACTCCTGTCAGAGCACCAGTTACCATATATTATGATCCACACACCATTGTGGTCCCCTCTGCAGCTGCTATCAGTCCGGTCACTATCACAGTGCCTGAACCAGTTCCTTACGAAAGCAATAATGCCATTCATTGGCATTATGGCTCAGATCTATACTGCGAGGGGCAAAAAATCACTTTAGAATCATCAACTTCTTCACCTCAGATAGACAATGTGGGGGGAGGCGGAGGCTTCACTAGAAGCGGACGTCTCTTTGCCTCGCAAATACCAAGACCCATTGCTGAAGCAGAAGCTGCTGCTAAGGCAAAAGGGAAGAGTGTGGTGCAAGAAGAACCAATTGCTAAAGAAGTTTTGAAGACTCCTTTTGATCAAGAGGTTGATGAGTTTATGAGAATCATAAAGAAAAGTGACTACAAGGTGGTGGACCAGCTTCACCAAACTCCTTCCAAAATCTCCATACTATCGTTGCTAATGTGCTCCGAGGCTCATCGGAACGCACTATTGAAGGTCCTACATGCAGCTTATGTGCCGGAGGAGATTACCGTCAATCAGTTAGAGGATGTGGTTGGAAATGTCAACGCTAGTAATGGACTAGGATTTACCAACACTGATCTGACATCGGAAGGTCGCAATCACAACAAGGCTTTGCACATTACCTTGGAGTGCAAAGGTGCAGTTCTTTCTCACGTACTGGTGGACACAGGATCATCCCTCAATGTCCTGCCCAAGAAAGCCCTTGTGAAGCTGGAATATGACAGATTGGCACTACGCCCAAGTAACTTGGTAGTGAGAGCCTTTGACGGTTCTAAAAGATCAGTTCTGGGAGAGATAGAATTACCAATAATGATTGGCCCACAAGTTTTCAAAACGACCTTCTTTGTGATGGATATACAGCCTGCCTACAGTTGTCTATTGGGTAGACCATGGATACACGCCGCTGGCGCCGTGACATCAACCCTTCACCAAAAGTTAAAATTCGAGTAGGAAGGCCAAGTCATTACTATTTGTGGGGAGGAGGATATTTTTGTTAGCCAGCTGGCTACTTTCAAATACATTGAAATGGATGGAGAGATCCATGAAACCATGAGCCAAGGGTTTGAGGCCCTCAATATTAATGAAACATCTGTTGTGCTTGGGACCTCCATCACATCATATCAGCAAGCCCGGAGGGTTGTCGAGGAAGGTACCGCCCAAGGCTGGGGCAAGCTGCTGCCCGTGGAGAAGAAAGAAGACCGATTCGGGTTGGGTTACAGACCAACTCGACAAGATCAACCGGAGGCTGCAAAAGGAGCCCAAGTTTGTTAGCGGGGGGATGCTCACCCCGGATGCTGTGAATAGCTTGGAAAATGAGTCAGAAGACGAGCGCAACCTGGAAAGCTGGATACGTCCAAGGATCCCGGGGAGCCATGTGTCAAACTGGTCTTCCCAGGAAATTATAAGAGTTACTCCTGCAGAGTAATTATTATTTCCTGTATTTTAAGAGCATGCATCAAGTCCTGCATCTTGCCCAAGATGTCAGGACTCATTTTGTAATCGGGTCATCTTGTATTTTGTGCAAAGATCAATTAATGAATATCAGGACATCTTTTGCAAATGAGTCTTTTCTTTTTTCGCTCACTGTTTTTCATTTTTCATTTTTTGTACAAAAATAAAATGGCAATGCTTTTCAAAATAAAATAACTTCATTTTCACTCTTTCTAAATAAGATAAAACTGATCACTAAAATGAACAAATCTAAACCCTTGCAGAAAGTGCCCTCCAGACTGCACCGACAACAACACTGCTATGACTTCGTATGACTTTGACAGTCCGATTAATCAAGATGATGAAGGGGTTGAAGAAGATTATGAGCTACCTGAAGAGCTAGCCAGGTTGTTGAGACAAGAGGAGAAGGTTATCACTCCTCATATGGAAGAGGTTGAAACGGTTAATCTGGGTACAGAAGAAAACTTAAAAGAAGTTAAGATCGGGGCCTGCTTGCAAGATTCAGTAAAAGAGCAACTTATTGACATGCTTCGGGAGTATGTGGATGTTTTTGCTTGGTCTTATCAGGATATGCCAGGGTTGGACACCGACATTGTTATGCACAAGCTGCCTCTGAAAGAAGAGTGCCTGCTAGTAAAACAGAAGTTGCGCCGTACTCGCCTAGATATGGCAATGAAGATAAAAGAAGAGGTACAAAAACAGTGGGACGCCGGTTTCCTTGCTGTGACCAGTTACCCGCCATGGGTCGCTAACATTGTACCTGTGCCTAAGAAGGATGGCAAGGTGAGGATGTGTGTGGATTACCGGGATCTGAACAGAGCCAGCCCGAAAGATGACTTCCCTTTACCTCACATTGATGTATTGGTCGACAATACGACTCAGTTCTCGGTGTTCTCCTTCATGGATGGATTTTCAGGATACAATCAGATCAAAATGTCACCTGAAGACATGGAGAATACAACTTTCATCACACCCTGGGGCATATTCTGTTATAAGGTGATGCCATTCGGATTGAAGAATGCGGGTGCCACTTATCAACGGGCTATGGTAACCTTATTCCTTGACCTGATCCATAAAGAAATTTAATGTTATGTGGATGACATGATTGCCAAGTCCCTCACAGAAGAGGACTACTTGGTGAATCTGTTGAAGTTATTCAAGCATCTGAGGAAGTACCAACTGAAGTTAAACCCCAACAAATGCACATTCGGGGTGCGATCCGGTAAGCTGCTGGGATTTATTATAAGTGAGAAAGGGATTGAAGTTGACCCTGACAAAGTCAAAGCCATTCAAGAGATGCCTGCACCAAAGACTAAAAAAGAAGTTCGGGGGTTTCTAGGTAGCTTGAACTACATTTCAAGGTTCATATCTCACCTTACAGCAACCTGTGAGCCTTTGTTCAAGTTGTTAAGAAAAGAAAAAACGGTTAGGTGGAATGAAGACTGCCAAAGGGCTTTTGACAAAATCAAGGAATACTTACAAGAGCCTCCGATCCTTATGCCTCCAGTTGAAGGAAGACCTCTAATCATGTACTTGACAGTATTAGAAGAGTCAATGGGGTGTGTGTTGGGCCAGCATGACGAGTCTGGTCGAAAAGAGTATGCAATATACTACCTGAGCAAAAAGTTTACCGACTGTGAACAACGTTATTCACTGCTCGAGAAAACTTGTTGTGCTTTAGCGTGGGCTGCTCGCCGGCTGAGACAATATATGCTGACCCACACTACCTTATTGATCTCCAAGATGGACCCGGTCAAGTACATATTTGAGAAGCCAGCACTCACCGGACGGGTTGCAAGATGGAAAATGATGCTCACAGAATATGACATTCAGTACACATCTCAAAAGGCCATCAAAGGCAGTGTATTGTCTGATTATCTCGCTGAGCAACCCATTGATGATTACCAGCCTATGAAATTTGACTTCCCCGATGAAGACATCATGTTCATAAAAGCAAAAGATCATGAAGAGCCCGTTCACACTGAAGGGCCTGACCCAGAAAAAGAATGTACTATGATGTTTGATGGAGCTGTTAATATGAATGGCCGTGGTGTAGGTGCAGTACTCATTACACCTATAGGAGTTCACATGCCTTTCTCGGCAAAGCTCACCTTTAACTGCACTAACAACGAAGCTAAATACGAAGCTTGTATTATGGGTCTTGAGGAAGCCATTGACCTCAGGATCAAGACTTTGACTGTGTTCGGAGATTCAGCTCTGGTAATTAATCAAACCAATGGCAAATAGTACACTCACCAAGATCATCTGATACCTTACTGGGATTATACAAGGAGGTTATTAACATTCTTCACAACAGTCAAGCTTGAGTATATCCCTCGAGATGAAAATCAGTTTGCAGATGCTCTGGCCACCATTTCATCCATGATCAAGGTTCAGGCTGCCAACTTTGTGCCACGGATTTCAGTATCCAGACTTGATAGACCAGCATACGTATTTTCAACAGATGTTGTTAAAGATGATAAGCCTTGGTTCCATGATATCAAATGCTTCTTGGAGGATCAAACATACCCACTTGGGGCATCTTCCAATGATAAGAAGACTTTAAGAAGGCTAGCTGGTAGTTTCTTCCTGAATGCTGATGGTTCCTTGTACAAGAGAAACTTTGATATGGTACTTCTCAGATGTGTTGATAAGACAGAAGCAGACTTGTTGCTGCACGAGGTGCACGAAAGATCTTTTGGTACCCATGCTGGAGGGCATGCCATGGCTAAAAAGTTGCTAAGATCAGGCTATTACTGGATCACAATGGATGCAGACTATTGCGCGTATGCCAGAAAATGCCATAAATTCCAGATTTATGCAGATAAAGTGCATGTGCCTCCAAATCCTCTGAATGTGATGTCTTCACCCTGGCCCTTTGCCATGTGGGGCATTGATTTGATTGGCAAGATTGAACCAACCGCTTCGAATGGCCACAGATTCATCTTGGTAGCCATTGACTATTTTACCAAGTGGGTTGAAGCAGCTTCATATGCAAATGTCACCAGACAAGTGGTAGCCCGATTTCTGAAGAGAGACATCATCTGTCGGTATGGAGTACCCGAGTGAATCATTACTGACAATGGTTCCAACTTGAACAACAAGATGATGGCAGAAATATGCCGGGACTTCAAGATTCAACACCACAATTCTTTTCCTTACAGGCCAAAGATGAATGGCACTGTAGAGGCAGCTAACAAGAATATCAAGAAGATTGTGCAGAAGATGGTGGTCACCTACAAAGACTGGCATGAAATGCTACCATTTTCCTTGCATGGGTACCGTACGTCAATCAGAACATCCACTGGGGCAACACCGTATCAGCTTGTGTATGGCATGGAGGCAGTCCTACCTGTTGAAGTTGAATTACCCTCCTTACGGGTACTGATGGATGTCAAGTTGAATGAAGCCGAATGAGTCCGATCCCGATACGAAAAACTGAATCTGATTGAAGAGAAAAGATTAGCTGCAATTTGCCATGGGCAGCTGTACCAGAAAAGAATGAAGAAAGCTTTCGATCAGAAAGTCAGGCTTCGAGAGTACCAAATAGGAGATCTTGTGCTGAAAAGACTCCTTCCTCCTCATACAGACCACAGGGGCAAGTGGACTCCGAATTATGATGGTCCATTCATAGTAAAGAAGGTTTTCTCTGGAGGAGCACTGATGCTCAGTACCATGGATGGTGAAGACTTCCCGTCCCCTGTGAATTCAGATGCAGTTAAAAAATACTTTGCATAAATGACCCGCTGGACATAAAAACAGAATGTAAGTCCAGGCAAAAATAGGGCATCCCGGCGAGTCAAAAACAGAATAAAAGACTTGGGCAAAAATAAGGGAAAATAAAGAAAAATGTACACCCGCTGAGTTGAAAAGCCGTATTGGACAGCTCAGGCAAAAATGGGTATCCTGGTGGATTGAAAACCCGAAAGGGCGATCCATGCAAAATAAGGGAATAAGCGAACAACTGCATTCTGAATTCGTCTGTATCTCTTACAACATGGCAAACTTCGAAAGGCTAAAACATCAGTCAGAATCAGCCTTCTTCAGAAAGCAAGGTGAGAAGAACGTCAAAAGTCATACGAGTCATAGCACAGGGAAGCTCACTGAAGCATCGTCAACATTGCCAGCACCTTTTTGTTTCTCAATTTGTAACAATCTCCTCATTTCAGGGGATTTGTTTCTTTGATTGTACTTGCCAATTCAGGGCACACAAATTAATAAAATCAGATTTTCAGTCATATTACGTCTTGTACACTTTATTTGCAAAAATGTCCGATATCCTTGATATAATGTTTACATAAAAACAAATGCGCCTTTCTAATCATGTGCTTACAGGAAATATATTACTTACTCCCGGGAGTGTCTAAAACTCCTATGATGGGGTCCAGTAAGGGATACCTCGGGGTACTTGTGTGTTTCTTTGTCATAACAAGATTGCAGGTGCTCATTCTCCCCAGCTGAGTTGACAGACATCATCATCCTCAGCAGAATCCCTACAGAAATTTAGGAAGATCGTTCAATGATCACTCCTCCCTGACCGAGTGATAAACAGGGAGCCATCTCCCCGCAGAGCTCCATCCTCTCCCCAGAAGAGCAATGTCTGAAAATATCACAACAAAGTAACAAAGGCATCCACAGCCCCAGTTGGGTCCCTCATTATTAAGATAGGTCTATCAGTGACTTATTTCCCCAAGCAGTCATACACCTTATCAGATCTACCGATGATCTCATACCCAACTGGGACATTCCCTTCAAGCAGATCAGCCAGAGATATCCACAAGCAATGGGATCCGAATCCCGGACCGGTATCTTTGCACAATCATAGCATTCGCATCATATCTCCCCCCCAAAGTGTAGCATTCCGTCTAATACGGAGCATTACGGCAAAAATCAAACATATTGCATAGTCACAAGCCATGATTGAATCAATCCCTTGTGAATACTGAGATACCATCAACAATATACAAAATACCTCTCAAATTCCCCGACAGAAAGCCAAAGCATCCCCTTTGCACTCTCAAATACGGATACATGCTCCTTTCGACACTCGTCCGTGTCATCTTATCCCCACAGATCTTCAGAATATCTTTTGCACTCTTAAAACTCATACACTTCCTTTTATGATACTCGTCCATATCATGCTCTCCCCAGCAAAAATGAACACTCGTCTGTGTCTCACCCATGTTTATCTTACTCGTACAGATACTCGTCTGTATTTTGTATACACCACTTAATTCCCCTCAGAGTCGACACTCGTCCGTGTTCTTTGTTAACTAGTTGGTACTCGTCCGTACCATCATCTCTGAACATGCGTTAGCGTTTGTTTCTACTGATACTCGTCCGTATCGTAGTCTTAAGGATGCTTCTCCGCATTTTTAATCTATACACCGTGTCAAACACTTGTACCGTTTCTTTCTTGAGTTTAGACACTCGTCTGTGTCTACCATTCCCCAGAAGAGTCCCCGACAAATCCCAGTAAATTATTTCCTTTCTATCTGACATTCGTCCTATGTCATGATACTTTCGGCAGCCGTACCCTGTCAGGTGATCGTCCTTCACCTTTCTTGATGATCGTCCTTCATCATTCCCTCAGCGGAGTCGCCATTATTGGAACCCTTTTCTATCCGACATTCGTCCTATGTCGTGATATTTTAGCAGTCGTACCCTGTTAAGTGATCGTCCTTCACCCTCTTGATGATCGTCCTTCATCATTGTTATCCGATGGCCGTCCCCATCGTTGATCTTTATCTGACATTCGTCCTATGTCATGATAAACCCTGAGAGCAGTCGTACCCTGTTAGGTGATCGTCCTTCACCTCTTGATGATCGTCCTTCATCAATGCTTATCTGATGGCCGTCCCCATCGTCGACCTTTTCTATCCGGCATTCGTCCTATGTCGTGATACTTTTGGTAATCGTACCTTGCCGGGTGTTCATCCTTCACCTTAGATGACCTTCCCTCATTTTATCCCCGACAGAGCAGCCGTACCCTGCTAGGTGATCGTCCTTCACCTTTGATGGTCGTCCCCATCATAGATTCTTTATTTCCCCAGCATGTCGGTCGTCCCCGTTGTTTCTTCATCCCCAGTAGTCGTCCTCTGTTGGATGGTCGTCCTCCATCGTCTTCACTCTATAAACATACTTTACTTCCTTTTACAATCTATATCCCTTTTCTTCTTCATTCAGTGAGTGCAAATTTTGGACTGTCTTTGGTATTCAACCACAAGTTATCTTGTTTGTCTGTTAAGCCAGGCGCTTACATCCTACACAGCTAACTCATGTTTAAATAGGGGCAGCTCTAAACACCCCAAATTTGCCCTCACTAATTTCACCATGGCTTGTGATTCTTTTCATTTGCATAAGATCTCATATTACATTTTTGCTTCACTACATTGGTTCAATTCATCTGCATCTAGGGTTTGTGATCTGAGCCATCCAAGGGTCATCTGAGCCACTCCAAAGGTCTTCAATCATCCCAAGAGGGTCCATGTATGTTCAAGCATCATATTATATCCTCCCAAGATCAAGGAAGTCAAATAATCACAAGAACTGGGAAAGGCATGGAAGTAGAGCCAAGCTTAACTGCACAGATGACCTGAAAATTAGGGTTTTGGTTTCAGAGGCCATAACTCCAATTTTTTTGGTCATTCTTGTTTCTATTGGTCTCTATATGTTATAAGGATCATACATATCAATTTTCATGAATAAATTCAATGGGGAAGGCATCTGATCAATAGATGACTTCTTGAGCAAGTCAGTGCAAAATTAGGGCATCTGAGGCCCCCAATCATCCAACCAAAGGGTCTTCTCCATCATTTTGGATGTGTGTAATCTTTATTTGGTCTTAGAAGAGTTTAGAAGTTCACAAAATTGAATAATTTCAAGCCATTTGCAAAGTTGCCATTTTGGGAAAGTGACTTATAATGCAAACTTGCCATTTTTGGAAAGTTTTTCAACCTCCTCTTTTTGATTCAAAAATGCTTCAAATAAAAAATTCTTGGTCATGAAATTTGTAGGTTGGATCCTCCCATTTTCAAAAAGTACAAGAACTTGATCTAATTCATTTTAGAACTAAAGTTATGGCCTTGCAAAGTTGGGAAAAATCACTTAATTTTCACTTTTGTGCCAAAGAGGAAACTTGCAAAAACACTTGCCAAAGCCAAATGTGATCTCTAATTAACTTCTAAACATTGCACAAACATCATACATGACCCAAAATTCAGAATTGCCCAAGGATTTTTCAAGTTCCATGCCTTAAACTTCAAGAAATTCAAAAGGGGCCAAAGTTGTACAAAATTGCAAAATGATCCAAATCTCCTCATCCACTTGAGCCAGCTCACTCAATCATTTTCCATGGACATCCTTGAAGTTGGCTGACTCGAGCCATGCCCCTAAACCAGCCTGCCATGAGCCCATACCTTAAGTACACCAACTTTTGACATTTTGGCAACTTGCCCATACCAATCAAGATAGGCCAGCACCCACTCTCTGACCTATCACACCTCATCATGTGGATCAAAACCAAGCAAAAGCACACAACATAGCAGCCAACACTTGAGAATACACAGCATACCCAAAAATCCCCAAATCTGCAAAAGGCTTCGAATCTTTTGACTCAACCATCAAACCTTCAAACTTTTTCCACCATTCAACTCCATAAACATCACTGATCATTTCCCACCCTTCATTTTGCCCTAAAACACTCAGAATCAAAAATACGATTTTGACATTTCACAAACTGAACTTCTGCCAACTTCCTTTTGAGGCCATTTAAGCTCCAACCAAGCATCACAAGCTCTTGGGGGGAATCATTGGAGTGGATTTGAAGCAAAGAACTGGCCAGAAAGCTCCTATTTCGAAAGCTCAAGCTCAGGTAGCCATGGCATTTATTTTTCTAGAACTCTTATTTTATGTTATAGAATGATTCTACATGTTTCACTGATCACCATGATGTTTTTACTTTTGAGAATAGTTGAGAAATAAACATTTCATAAGCTTTTGAAATTTTTGCCATGTTTTCCGTTTTGCTTCGATTCATGATTTTGATGTTGAATAAATGAGTTTTGATGTTTGATTCTTGCTGGGGTTGAGGAGAGGATCATTTCTGGAGCTTTAGGGGTCTTGGGGTTGCGTATTGAGGGAGATTGAGTGAGGAGCTAGCCGGAGAAGATGACCGGAACACTGTTCCGGTCACCTGAATGTAATTAGGGTTCAGATTAGGGTTAATGACATAATTAGTGAAGTTTGAATTTGGGCCGTCCATTTGCGCGCGCTGGTCAATTCCCTCCCTTTCTATTTTGAATCTGGGCCACTGGATCAGTTGACTTCCCTTTTAATTCATTTTTATTTCATTTTAATCACATTTCTTTCTACATTTTATTTAAAATAGTAAAGCATTTGTAAAAAAAATTTATTTTTTGCATCATGTCTTAAAACATTTTTCTCATTCTGAAAATAATTTTTATTTTATTTTTTGCATAATTTTCGTATTTTAAAAATATTTAAATGTTTATTTTAATTAGTTAATGAGAATTAATTAATTAAAATAGCATTTAAGTTTCCAAAAATCACCAAAAATATCACATTGCATTTTGATACATTTAGAAACATTATCAAACTCTTCAAACAAATATCTTTTTGGTTCTTGACATATTTTGACATTTTTCTTTGGAATTAGGGTTCTTAAAAGTCAATATTTTTGCCCTAACTTACAAAAATCCTTTCTGCCTAACCATGAGGAGTTTGATGATGGTTCTTTTTTGCATTCTTCATATCATGTAGTTTCTAGGATAAAATTGGTTTGAATTTATCTTTCATTTTCAATTTTTTGTGCATTTTTCCTTTTGAAGTGCCTTAAAACCCAAGCTAACTTGAGAAAATCATAACTTCCATTAGGTTAAGAGTTAGGTCTCCCCCTTTGGACAGTGTACTTGTGTAGGGTTAGGGTTCCTTTGATCCCATTTTCAATTTTTTATCATGTCATTTGCTTCTGGTTTTGAATTTTGTATTGCATGCTATGTATAAACCCTAATTTTTGCCTCCATTTGCATCCCTCTTCCATATGCTTGCATACATGAACTTTCCATGACACTTTATGCATTCACATGACTTCGAAGACATATTAGGACACATTAGAATCATGTTTGATCATTGCATCATTCATTTTCCATGTTGTGCATTCATTTCATTTCATAAACTTTCATGAACGTTAAGGGTTGAAAACATGCTTCATTTGCATCCTCATCCTTGTATGATCATCCACAACTCTTGACATGTGTTTGCATTACCTCTTAGCATCATTGACATCATGTTTATGCTTCTGGTTTTGGTTTGTATCATTGCATCTTTCTCATTTTCATTCCATTTCCTTTTCTTGTTGCTAACTTTTCAGGTGGTAAGTCATTGAGAAGTGAATTTGCCTTCACTTCTCATAACCTCTTCTCATCTCTTATACATCCTTGCTGCATTTTACTTTTGTATTAGAGTGAGCTTGCTCATTCATGCTCCTTCTCCTCTTTCTTTCTTCAAGCAACTTATCTTCTTAAGTGAAGTAAGTTGTCTTGCTTCTTTCTGCCTAATCTCTTTTCATCTGCTTTTTCCTTGGTGGCTTTTCTCTTGAAGATCTTTTGCGAGCCTCATAAACCCTAGGAACCCCCAAGCATGATCACAATTAGGGTTTGATTAGTCCCCCATTGGTTTTACCTTTGTGTCATCTTTGTGTCTTCTCTTCTCATCTCTTAATCAAGGACTAAACCTTAAAGGTTTTAAGGCTTTGTGATTAGGTTTATGCATGTATCCTTCTATTAGGATGGAGTGTATAACTTTAATCCTAAGCGTTAAACCCTTAATGTGTTTAACGCCTTTAATCAATTTATATAATAATCACTAAGTCATCAAGCTTGTAACTTGGGCCTTGCATTAGGGTTCTAATTCTTCCTTGATTGGTTAAGAAGGACTAACCCTAGTGTTAATGGACAAGTCCCCCTCAAGTTGTCTTACAAACCATAAAATTCATTTCTTAATCTTATCATTAACTAAAATCAATTTAATATAGGTTTTGTTTTGTCATGAGGTTAATCCCTAATCATGGATTAAGTTGAGGAGCCTTTCTCAACTTAAATGTTCTCATCTATTATCCTTCTATTAGGATGGTGTAATAAGTCCATTAAATCCTTGATTATGGCTTAAACTCATTACTTAACACTAAACAAAAACAACAAAAACATCTAAATAAATGCAAGTAGGTTAATGATCTTAATCCTACATCATGGTGATTAAGTGTGAGGTTTTTACTTCATACTTAAGGTATTCTCATTACCCCTAATCAGAGGGAGGATGTGATGAGTTTACTAACCCTTGGTTTAGGCTTAGGCTCATTTTCTTATGACAAACACCAAAAAGCAATAAAAGATTAAAAAATACAAAAACAAACAATAACCGTCTCCTCCGGGATTCTTTTCTCACCTCATTCACTCATAAACGAGAACTTGCTTCTTCCATCTATTGCAAGACAGTTTGCACCTGAGCCAGACAGGTCATACACTTGAGCATAGACATTAAGCAGTTCACAAGTCAATTTATCTTTCAGTCTCTTTGAGTCGAACTACGGTATTCTGACTTCCTCGTTGCACGAGAGGATACGTAGGCATAACTTAACAGTTATCGAACAAAAGTCTCTGTATATTCCCCCTCCTTCCAGCATTATTCTTTAAGCCCCCATTGTCTGGAGCTTCCCATTCTTTCTTACACTGACACTCTCATGCTTCACTTCACATTTATTTTACACTGACACTTGCATTCTTTTCCAGCTTTTGCACACAAAATAGCACTGACACTACCCCTTTAAACACAAATATTTTAAGCATGGATCCCGTCGAATACGACGGACAATCTGGGTGCTAATACCTTCCCAGGTTGTAACCAACCCCCTTTCTCAGTTTCTCTGGTTCGCAACCGTCTTATCCATATCTTTCTAGGTTTATGCAGTATTACCTTTCCTTCGGGATAAAAATGCCTAGCTGGCGACTCTTTTCTTTCCTGTTCACCCTTGTGTGTTCTTTCCTTTCGCCGACCGTTCGCGTCTGTACCCTATTTGACTTAGCCTCATTTAGTGGGAGCGACACCCACATGGCAAAGGGCCAAGGTGAAGATATCACATTCAAAGGATTCAGAGGCACATGCACTTTATCTGCATAAATCTGGAATTTATAGCACTTCCTGGTATAGGCACAACAGTCTGCATCCATTGTGATCCAGTAGTAACCTGATCTTAACAACTTCTTAGCCATTGCATGTCCTCCAACATGGGTACTGAAAGATCCTTCATGCACCTCGTGCATCAACAAGTCCACTTCTTTGTTATCAACGCATCTGAGAAGAACCATGTCAAAGTTTCTCTTGTATAACGAACCATCAACATTCAAGAAGAAACTACCAGCCAGCCTTCTTAATGTCTTCTTATCATTGGATGATGCCCTAGGTGGGTATGTTTGATCCTCTAAGAAGCATTTGATGTCATGGAACCAAGGCTTGTCATCTTTAGCAATGTCCACAGAGAATACATATGCTGGTCGGTCGAGTCTAGATACCGAAATCCGAGGCACATAATTGGCAGTCTGAACCTTGATCATGGAGGAAATGGTAGCTAAAGCACTTGCGAACTGATTTTCGTCTCGAGGGATATACTCCAGTTTGACTGTTGTGAAGAAAGTCAATAATCTCCTCATATAGTCACGGTATGGAATTAGATGCTCTTGGTGATTGTACCATTTTCCGTTGGTTTGATTGATTACCAAGGCTGAATCCCCGAATACAGTTAAAGTCTTGATCCTGAGGTCAATGGCTTCCTCGAGACCCATGATACACGCTTCGTATTCAGCTTCGTTGTTAGTGCATGCGAAGGTGAGGTTTGCCGAGAAAGGCATATGAACTCCTTTAGGAGTAATAAGCACTGCACCAACTCCACGACTATTCATGTTAACAGACCCATCAAACATCATTGTCCATTCTTCTTCTGGGTCAGGCCCTTCAGTGTGAACAGGCTCTTCATGATCTTTTGCTTTCAGGAACATGATGTCTTCCTCAGGGAATTCAAATCTCATTGGTTGGTAGTCATCAATGGGTTGCTCAGCTAGATAGTCAGACAGTACACTGCCTTTGATGGCTTTTTGAGATATGTACTGAATGTCATACTCTGTCAGAATCATTTGCCATCTTGCAACCCTTCCGGTAAGTGCTGGCTTCTCAAATATGTACTTGACTGGATCCATCTTTGAGATTAACAAGGTAGTGTGAGTCAACATATAATGTCTTAGTCGGCGAGCAGCCCACGCTAAAGCACAACAAGTTTTCTCGAGCAGCGAATAACGTTGTTCGCAGTCGGTAAACTTTTTGCTTAGGTAGTATATTGCATACTCTTTTCGACCAGACTCGTCATGCTGGCCCAGAACACACCCCATTGATCCTTCTAACACTGTCAAGTACATTATTAGAGGTCTTCCTTCAACTGCAGGCATAAGAATTGGAGGTTCTTGTAAGTACTCCTTGATTTTATCAAAAGCCTTCTGACAATCTTCGTTCCACCTGAACGTTTGTTCCTTTCCTAACAGTTTGAACAAGGGCTCACAGGTTGCAGTGAGATGAGATATGAACCTTGATATGTAGTTCAATCGGCCTAAGAACCCCCGAACTTCCTTTTCAGTCCTAGGTGCAGGCATCTCCTGAATGGCTTTGACTTTGTCAGGATCAACCTCAATTCCCTTTTCACTTACAATGAATCCCAGCAGTTTACCAGAACGTACCCCGAATGTGCATTTGTTGGGGTTTAGCTTCAGTTGATACTTTCTCAGACGCTTGAACAACTTCAGCAGATTTATCAGATGATCCTCTTCAGTGAGGGACTTGGCAATCATGTCATCCACGTAGCATTCAATTTCTTTGTGGATCATGTCGTGGAATAATGTTACCATAGCCCGTTGATAAGTAGCACCGGCATTTTTCAGTCCAAACGGCATTACCTTGTAACAAAATGTGCCCCAAGTTGTAATGAAGGTTGTCTTTTCCATGTCTTCGAGTGACATCCTGATCTGATTATACCCGGAAAAACCATCCATGAAGGAAAACACCGAGAATTGAGCTGTGTTGTCGACCAATACATCAATGTGAGGTAAAGAGAAGTCATCCTTCAGGCTAGCTCTGTTCAGATCCCGGTAATCCACACACATCCGTACCTTGCCATCCTTCTTAGGCACTGGTACAATGTTAGCCACCCACGGCGGGTAACTAGTTACAGCAAGGAAACCGGCGTCCCACTGTTTTTGTACCTCTTCCTTAATCTTCATGGCCATATCCAGACGGGTACGACATAGCTTCTGTTTCATTGGAGGACAATCTTCTTTCAAAGGAAGCTTGTGCATAACAATGTCCGTATCTAGACCTGGCATGTCTTGATAGGAACAAGCAAAGACGTCGACGTACTCTCGAAGCATATCAATAAGTTGTTCCTTCACCGAATCTTGCAGACTGGTCCCAATTTTCACTTCTTTTAAGTCCTCTTTGGTACCAAGATTAATCGTTTCAACTTCCTCCTGATGAAGAGTAATCACTTTCTCTTCTTGCCTTAACAACCTGGCTAACTCTTTAGGTAACTCATAGTCTTCTTCAACCCCTTCATCAGCTTGATTAATCGGATTTTCGAAGTCATACAAGGTCATAGCAGTGTTGTTGTCGGTGCAATCTGGAGGATAGTCTCTGCAAGGGTTGAGATTGGTTCGTTTTAGTGACCAGTTTTAATCTTGTTTAGAAAAAGTGAAAATGAAATTATTTATTTTGAAAACATTGCCATTTTATTGTTTTGTATAAAAGTGAAAAATGAAAAGACAGTGAGCGAAAAAGAGACTCGTTTGCAAAAGATGTCCGATATTCATTGATTAATCATTTGCACAAAATTACAATATGGCCCTATTACAAAATGATTCCTGACACCTTGGGCAAGATGCAGGACTTGATGCATGCTAAAAAGACAGGAAATAATAATTACTCTACAGGAGTAACCCTTATAATTTCCTGGGAAGACCAGTTAAGGACTTGGTTCCCCGGGATCCTTGGACGTATCCAGTTCTCCAGGTTGTGGTCGCTTTCCTCCTCGTCTTCCAGATTGTTAACAACATCCGGGGTGAGCATTCCCCCACTAACAAATTTGTGCTCCTTGGCATCCTCTGATTGATCTTGTCAGAATGGTCTGTAACCCAAACCGAATTTATCTTCCTTCTTTTCCACTAGTAGCAGCTTTCCCCAGGCTTGAGCAGTACCTTCTTCAACAACCTTTCGGGCTTGCTGATAAGAGATGATTGAAGTACCCATTATGTCCTCCTAAGATGAAGCCAATACTCCAGTAGCCTCATTAACATTTAGGGCCTCAAACCCTTGGCTCATTGTCTCATGGATTTCACCATCCATCTCAATATATTTGTACGTAGCCAGATGACTAACAAATATGTCTTCCTCACCACAGATGGTGATAATCTGTCCTTCCCATTCGTACTTCAGTTTCTGGTGAAGGGTCGACGTTACTGCACCTGTGGCGTGAATCCAAGGTCGACCTAGCAAACAGCTGTATGTCGGCTATATGTCCATCACATAGAAAATGGTCTTAAATACTTGTGAACCGATTATCACTGGTAGCTCCACCTCTCCAAGAACAGATCTTTTGGATCCATCAAAAGCCCTAACCACAAGATTACTTGGCCGGAGAGCTATCCCATCATACTCTAGCTTGACAAGGGCTTTCTTGGGTAAGACATTGAGTGAGGACCCAATGTCTACAAGTACATGAGATAAGACAACTCCTTTGCACTCCAGGGTTATGTGCAAAGCTTTGTTGTGGAGACGTCCTTCTGAAGTCAAATCAGCATCAGTAAAACCTAGCCTATGGCTAGTATTGACATTTGATACCACTGTTTCCATCTGATTTACAGTGATCTCCTCCGGCACGTAGGCAGCGTGCAGAACTTTGAGAAGTGCATCCCGATGGATTTCGGAACACGACAACAGTGATAGGATTGAGATCTTTGAAGGAGTCTGGTGGAGCTGGTCCACAACTTTGTAGTCACTTCTTTTAATAATTCTCATAAAATCATCCACATCTTGGTCGAAGGATGACTTATGAGTTTCTTTGGGTGCATATTTTTCCGGTATCACACTCTTCCCTTTGGCTCTGGCAGCAGCCTCTGCCTCAGTGTTGGTTCTAGGGACTTGTGATGTAAAGAGACGTCCGCTTCGGGTGAAGCCTCTGCCTCCCCCAACATTGTCCACTTGGGGAGTGAGAACTGGAGAATCAAGAAGGACTTTCTCTCCGTTGCAGTATAGATCAGTACCATAATGCCATGGTATATCACTGTCTTTAGCATATGGAATTGGCCCGGGCACCGTGATGGTGACTGGGCTCACTACAGCTGATGTTGGGACTGTAATAGTCTGTGGATCATAAAAAATAGTAACAGGACCTCTGGTGGATGCTGGTGAAGGTGAATTGAAGCTTTGTCGAGACTTTTGAGACTGTTGAAAGTTGTTGGAACTCGGAACCGTTGCCGGGTCATAATAGATTGTGACAGTGGAAACATCATTATTGGTTGTTGAAGTTGTAGTAGCCGGTGCAAATGAATTGTTGTGTGTTGAAGTGACAGATGGAATGATTGTTGAAGTTGTAGCCGAATCAGTTGGAACAATGGTTGTTGCAGTTGTAGAAGAAACACTTGGACAGATGGTTGTTGTATTTGTAGAAGACTCACTTGTTGTTGTCAAAAGGGTTGCTGGTGTTGTAGAAGTTGTGGTTGTAATTTGTAGAATGCCTTCTTTAATCAAATCATTGATGCCTTTCCTCAAGCTGGCACACCCATTCTCAGAAAGTTTGCATGATTCGCAACAGGCCTCACAAACTGGAAACACTTGGCACTTTAAAAGCCGGGCTTTAACCTCGTCCAGAGGTGTTTGAATACATGCAATGTCTTCTATTAAACTCAAGGGTGATCCATCCTCTACAACATTAATCCTTGGCCCACTGTGGCTTGGCATAGGATTCTTCATCACATTTGGAGGAGGTGTAAAGTTCAGGGCTTTTGAATCTACCAGATCATGAACCTTCATATGCAGGGCTCTGCATTTTTCTGTAGAGTGACCAGGTGGAGGAAGGTTTTAAGGATCAGGTGGAGCCAATGTCCTCAACTCAACCAGATTGAGCTTTAGGAGTTGTGGCAGTAGTGTAGCATATGACATAGGAATGGGGTCAATCACCCGGTTGACCTGAGATGGCCGTTGTTGAAACGGGCGTTGTTGTTGATTGTTATTGTTATTGTTGTATGATCTTTGTTGCGGAAACTGTTGTTGTTGCGGAAACTGTTGAGGTTGTTGAGCATACTGAGGAGGTGGAGCAGGGATGGTAACAGCAGCAACTGTCCTGGGCAAGTATTGGGGTCTCCCTCTTCCCATGTGCACAAAGTTTGTCTCACCAGCTCTACGGGGTCCAACAAATGGTTTACTTGTACTGCTTGAACTGTCACTGTTATCGGAGATCTTTCCCATCTTCAACAGGCTCTCTATTCTTTCCCCGACTATCACCACATCTGCAAAGCTGGTAGAAGAAAATGCAGCCAATCTATCAATGTATGTTCCTTGAAGAGTATTCATGAACATGTATGCCATTTCCCTTTCAGACATAGGGGGTTGTACTGCAGCAACCCGTTGCCTCCACCTTTGGGCATATTCCCTGAAGCTTTCACGGGAAGACTGAGACATTCCCATTAGGAGGGTCCTGTTTGGAGCCATGTCCAAGTTATACTGATACTGACAGATAAAAGCTTCAGCCAAGTCTTTCCAGTTTCTTACTGTGGCTCTAGTCAGGTGGGAATACCATTCTCGGGATGCCCCTGTTAGACTATCCTCGAAGTAAAACATCCATAGATTTTCATCCATGGTGTGTGCTTTTAACCTTCCAAAGAATGATTGAAGGTGGGTGCGTGGGCAGGATGTGCCATTATACTTTTCAAAACACGGGGGTTTGAACTTGTGAGGAATTCTCACCCCTTCCACCAGTCCCATGTCCATTACATCAAAGTCTAGGGAATTCTGGGATTCAAGAGACCTCAGCTTCTCCGCAATTTCATCCAGCCTACGGTCGTAAACTTCATCCCCAGCCCCAACAACTGTAAACTGCTCTTCTTGAGGATCCTCTTGCAAGATCCTACCTCCAGCAGTGTTACCCTGAGTATTCCTTATGACATTAACTTCTGGGTTTAGATGAGGCCCAAACTCTGGTGGATCAGTGCGAGGCTGCTCGTGATCGTTGTTACTGGTAACTCCTGTACCTGGATGGTGTTCTTCAGGAGTTTGTCTCTCCACCAACTCCCTTAGTCTTTCCTGGCTCTGAGTTAAACCAATCATTACAGTCATGAATTGGGTCATTTGATTCCTCATCTCAATCCTCTCATTTGCCATTTGGGTCCTTACTTCATTCAAGTCTTGCTGAACTTGATCCATCTGGAGTCCCGGAAGGTTGTTTCTTGTCGGGTACCGATGTATTCTGTTGACAGGGAACACTCTTCTGCGAGCAATGTTTCCTGAAACCACAACAAAGTGAGAAACAACAATAAAACAAAAACCTACAAAACAAAGAAGATGTTAGTATGCAATGCAATATGCCTAATTGTCTTCCAAGGGTATCCGTTTTGGTTCTTTGTTTTTGACCTTTCCAGACCTCGAGGAAATGCTGATGATGTTGATAGATAAAGCCCACCAATAGATAACACAAACTGATATATTACAAAGAGATGAAAATACATAGTCTGATTACAATACATTCCCATGGTGGGTCAAAATACAACAACAAAAGAAAAAGTACAACAAAAATAAGAAGTACAAGCAAAAGGATCAGACATCCAATCCAAAGTCATCCTCCCTGACTTCCTTCAGGAGGGCCTCAGTCACTAGACCCACTGGGTGCTCCGTAATAGTCCTGAGGAGGAGGTTCCTGGTAGCAATGGCACTGGTCAACCTCTTATGCTTATCCTGATCCTTTGACCTCTTCAACCCCGCCCGAAGTTTCAATTCAGATATCTCCTTCTGAGCTGCTAATAAAGCTTCCTGATGTTTCTTCTCACTAGCCTCCAGTTGCTCTATCTTAGCCTGAGTCCTTTGGTCTTCTTGTGCACGGGCTTCAGTGATCCTGATCCACCTAGCCTGGATCTCCTCTAGATAATGCTCTGCCCTAGCCTTCTGAGTCTTTGCTTCCTTGCAAGCATTCTTCAGTACTAACTCCCCTGCTCTAGCCTTCCTAATGTAGTCATCCGTCTTCTCAATCTTGGTCAAGTGCCCAATCCCGAGTCTTTCCAATCTCTCATTATCCAGACGGCTGTCATTTCATTCCCAGAGAGTCTTCTTCAGGGCTTCAGCTAGCTCAGTGTTCCTCTCTTTTAGCTTCTCAAACTCTTCCAAACTGACAGTAGCTGCAGGTTGAACTGTAGAAGGTCCAGATGTATCTTCTAAGGTGAAAGGCATCTGGGTGATCTGAGCTCTGGTACGGGACCAATCAGAATACTGTGCTGAAGCAATGTTGTTGCACTTGCCAAGGATGGCTGTCCCCTTGGTCTGAATGTTATCCCAAGCCCAGGCAGCTTGTCTGACAACAACAGAGTTAGGTTGGATTTCACAGTAAAGAGTTTCAGCCAAATCTTGTCCTCTGGAAGGATGAACCAAAACATATCCCAATTGTCTCTTAAACAATAAAGGGTTGTAGTTGATGCATCCCTTCACTCCTGTCAAAGGCACATTAGGATACTGCCCACAGCTAGTAATGATGTCCTTGCCCTTGGTGCTCTGAGTGCACCATCTAATGTCTTCTGATGTCAAGGCAATGAATCTCTTAGCCCAGTTCTTTTGTTGATGGGGGTTCAGGAAGGTGTCTGATTTTGGCAGGTGTCTTAGCAGCCAAGAGTAATAAAGAGGAGCACATCATCTGACTAGTCTTCCTCTTTGCTTTTCATTCCTCTGGTGTACTGAGTAATAGAAGTCTCCAAGCAAGGTAGGAACTGGGTTCCTCAATAAGTCTAGGTGGAGGCCTGGAACCCCAGCCTTGGTTGTCATGTTCTGCTCAATGAGGGCAGGCTCCAGATGCAATGCCCTGGCTATGTCTTCATTTCTAGGAGCAATCATCTCAGGGTTGAAAGGAATTCCTCTCCTGATAGGAACTCCTAGCAATAAGGAAAACTCTTCTAGTAAAGGTCCCAACTGGAAATCAGGGAATGTGAAACATCTGAGTGGAGGGTCATAGAACTGCAAGCAAGTATGGATCATGCTCCTCTGAGATGCATCTAAATCCATGACCATGTCTAATATGCCTCCATAATTCTCTCTGAATAGCAGGATATGATCAAGTGTAATGAGGGATTGGATCTTCCTGATGCCAGTCAGGGTGGGCTCAAAGAAGTGGTAAGTGATGTTGCCCTTTCTTGAAGTGTCCATAATGATAATGGATGCTGGTGAAGAAGCTGAGATAAACCCTGAGGAAGATAACTGCTGAAGACTGAAGAAGAGAACTGAAGGGGGTCTCTGGTGAAGAAAAATTGATGAAAGTGTTGGAGAAGATAGCTGAAGCAGTCTGAGCAGCAGAAGGGGTCAAAACCAAACCAAAGATAAAAGGATGGATACCCTGTAAAATAAATAAGCAAATGTTAAATGATGCAAACATGATGTATGCAAATGATATGCAAAGGGTTTGTGATCAAGTGCTGGATCAGGTTATCTGCCTTGGTAAATGTCCATGTATGTTCATAAGTCCGGATGGAGGCTTAGAAAACCAGTAACCAGGTGGGGGACTCAAATAAAGAGTCACAAGTCCAGGGTAATCACAAGAACTGTCCAAAGTGATGCATTCTTAAAACAATAATAGTAACAGGGTATGATGTGCCCAAGGGTTCCTGCAAACCTGTAAACATCCAACCCCCTCACATGTAATGTTCTAGAACAAGGATCCTCAGACTTGGATCAGTTATGAGAAGTGTAAACACTTCTAACCCGGAGGTACAATGTTTACAATAACCATAAAAGGTCCTCCTCTAATTCACCTCAGATGCTGAAGGTCATAAAAAGGTTATCCAGACTTAGCAGGCTTCCCAGATAGCCCTAGTACTACAGGAAATCTGTAGCACATAGTTCTCAAGAAGAAACCCATGTCTGAACCGTGTTTCATATTCCCGCACCAGACCGAAATGGAATGGGAAAGAATATGAACCCACTCTAGCCTATGTGTCACTCAGGTACCAGGTATAGGACCTTAATCACTCAATGAAACCCCACCCACCAAAACAGACAAGATCCAGCACATGATAATGACAGTATGAAAATGCATAAGACTGTAAAGGAAAGCAATAAATAAAGCTGTGCATAAAGCAATAAATAAAGCAAATAAATAAGCAAAAGTAGCAAATAACACCCCTGTAAACAAAAATCAAACAAGCGCTAGGAGGAACCCACAAAAAGAACCAGAAGCCCTGGTTGCAATATAAGGGTCCCCAGCAGAGTCGCCAAGCTGTCGCTCCCACTAAAAGACACATGGTCAGATAGGGTACAGACGCGAACGGTCGGTGAAGGAAGAATGAAGGTGAAATGAATTGAGTCGCCAGCTAGGCATTTTTATCCCGAAGGAAAGGTAATGCTGCATAAACCTGGAAAGATATGGATAAGACGGTCGCAAACAAGAGAAACTGAGAAAGGGGGTTGGTTACAACCTTGGAAGGTATGAGCACCCAGGTTGTCCGTCGTACTCGACGAGATCCATGCTTGAAAGTTTGTGTTTAAAGGGGTAGTGTCTGTGCTATCTGTGTGCAAAAGCTGAAAAAGAATGTACAAGTGCCAGTGCAAGAAAATGAAGTGAAATGCTCAGGACTGAGGCTTAGGAAAAGGTTGCTGAAAGAGGGGGGAGACACAAAGACTTTTGTTCGATAACTGTTAAGTTATGCCTACGTATCCTCTTGTGCAATGAGGAAGTTAGAACACCATAGTTCGACTCAAAGAGACTGAAAATGAATTGACTGTGAACTACTTACTTGTCTATGCTCAAGTGTATGACTCATCTGGCTCGAGTGCTAACTGTCTTGCATTAGACGAAAGAAGCAAGTTCTCGTTTGTGAGTGAAGATGATGAGAAAAGAATCCCGAAAGAGACGATTGCTGTTTGTTTTTGTGTTTTCAACCTTTTATTGTTTTTTTGTGTTTGTCATAAGTTAATGAGCTTAAGCCTAAACCAAGGGTTAGTAACCTCATCATATCCTCCCTTTGATTAGGGATAATGAGAATACCTTAAGTATGAGATAAACATCTCAAACTTAATTACCATGATGTAGGATTAAGATCATTAACCTACTTGTGATTATTTAGATGTTTTTGGTGTTTTTGTTTAGTGTTAAGTAATGAGTTTAAGCCATAATCAAGGATTTAATGGACCCATTACACCATCCTAATAGAAGGATAATAGATGAGAACACTTAAGCTGAGGAAGATACCTCAACTTAATCCATGATTAGGGATTAACCTCATGACAAAACAAGACTTTATTAAAGTGGATTTTAATTAAAGATGAGATTAAGAAGTGAATTTTATGATTTGTAAGACAACTTGAGGGGGACTTGTCCATTAACACTAGGGTTAGTCCTTCTTAACCAATAAAGGAAGAATTAGAACCCTAATGCAAGGCCCAAGTTACAAGTTATTGTCTTAGTGATTATTAAGATGGATTCATTAAGAGGTTTAAACAAATTAAGGGTTTAACACTTAGGATTAAAGTTATACACTCCATCCTAAGAGAAGGATGCAGGCATAACCCTAATCACAAATTCTTAACACCTTATAGGTTTAGTCTCTGATTATGAGATGAGAAGAGAGACACAAAGAAGACACAAAGGTAAAAGCTAAAGGGGGACTAATCAAAACCCTAATTATTGTCATGCTTGGATGTTCCTATGGTTTGTAAGGCTTGCAAGAGATCTTCAGAGAAGCCACCAATGGAATAAGCTGATGAAAGGAGGAGAAGCAGAAGAAACAAGTTACTTACTTCACTGAAGAAGATAAGTAACTTGGAGAAAGAAGGTGAATGATGAACATGAATGAGCAAGCTCACTCTAAAGCAAAGTAAAATGCAGCAATGATGCATAAGAAGAATGAGAAGAGAAGTGAGAAGTGAAGGCAAATTCACTTCTCAAGTTACTTACCACTTGAAAAGGTTAGCATAAATGAAAGAAATGAAATGAAAATGAAAGAAATACAAAGGCAAAACCAAAACAAGAAGCATAAACATGATGCAAATGATGCTATGAGATAATGAAAAAGCATGACAAGTGTTATGAATGTTCATACAAGAGATTGAATGCAAAGGATGCATGCTTTGAAATTTGAAAGTTCATGAAAGTTCATGGAATGAAATGAATGCACATAATGGCAAATGAATGAAGAAATGATCAAACATGATTCTAATATGTCTTAAGATGTCTAATATGACATGTGAATGCATGAAATGTCATGGCAAGTTCATGTATGGATGCATATGCAAGATGTATGCAAATGAACATGATAAATTAGGGTTTTAAGGCAACATGAGATGCAAAAGTAAAAAACAGAAGCAAATCACAAGATAAAAAATTGCAAATAAATTCAAAGGAACCCTAACCCCATATGATATCACACCCCAAAGGAGGAGGTCTAACTCTTAACCTAAAGAAATTTGTGAATTTTCTAAGTTTGCTAGGGTTTTAAGGTACCTTAAGAGGGAAAATGCAAATTAAATAAAAAATGCAAGATAAATTTGTGACAAACATATGCTAGATACTACATGCTATATGAAGATCAATTCAAAAAGAACCAATGTCAAACCATTCATGGTTAGGCAGAAAAGAATTCTTGAAGTTAGGGTTCACAAATAGGATTTTTATGAACCCTAAATTCAAGAAAAATGTCAAGATTGAATCAAAACCAAAAAGAAATTTGTATGAATGGTTTGACAATGTTTCTAAATGTCCTAAGATGCAATGTGAATATTTTGGAATTTTTAGAAACCTAAATGATATTTTAATTAATTAATTTCCATTAATTAATTAAAATAAACATTTAAATATTTTTAAAATGGTTTTTTAATGCAAAAAATAAAAATAAAAATGTTTTTGGGTGAAGAAAAATATTTGAATTAAAAATGCAGAAGGAAAATAGTTTTGGAAATTTTTAAGTATTTTAAATAAATTATGCAAAACAAATGACAAAAAATGGAATAAAAAAAAATAATGAAAGTAATCTAATCTGAAGGTCAAAACTTAAACAAGGGAAGACTGCGTGCGCGTTTCAAGGGCTTGGATCAATCCTGGCTAATTAATCATATTTTATTTTAATTAATCTGAAATTAACTTAATGAATCAATCTGGTCCATCCATTCTCCTAAATTAATCAAAATCCAAGGGTCCACAACGTATCTGGAGATTAAACCCTAATTAGGGCTAATCACTTTCAGGTGACCAGAGGGGAGCTCCGGTCATCTTCTCCGGCGAAACAAAAACCCCAAGTCTCTCTACAGGCCACCCCACCCCAAATTAATTGCCCATAAATGATCCCCTACCCAAACTAAACTCAAATCAACCTTCAAACATGATTTATAAACACAAACATGGAGAATCAAAGAAGAACAAAAATCTGGACAAAATTTCAGAAGCTCGTAACATGCTCATTTCTTGACTATTTTCAATTCTAAAAGCATCAGTGTGATCCCCATAACATATATTTTCATTTTGTAACAAGAAATCTAAGCTCTGAAAGATTTTGTTCTTGAGGTTACCTGAGCTGATGAACTACAAATGTGAGCTTTCAGGGCCTCTCCTTTGTGCAAAAAGCTTCCTTTGATCCTCTTGAGGCTAGTGGAACCCTTGAAAAGATTTGAGAGTGGCTGGTTTGTGTTGTGTGGTTCTGGTTTAGCAGAAATGGAGGTTTGTGTATGTAGTGATTCAGGTCATTCCAAGGGTTGGGTTTTGTTTTATGGATGAAGAGTGATTTGTTGGTGAAAGAATTTCTGGATTTTGTTAAGTTTTGAGGGTGTTTCGAAGAGAACAAGTCTTGTGCATATTTTTGTGAATCTGATGTTGTGTATGTTTCAGGCTCCAATCCTTCCTCTTATCTCTCCCATATTGTTTGAATATAATATGGAGTAGGTTCTGAATGGTTGCAAAACACTATTCCAAGAGTATGGGAGTTTTTGCCAAAAAGTCAAATATGTGTCCTTGAGAGTATGGGCCATGGCAGAGGAGATCTAAAGGGTGTATTGGCTTCAGCTGAGTTTGTGGATTGCCCTTGGATCAAAAGATTGCAGCTGGAAGGCTTGGATGAAGAGATGTCATGCTTTATGCAATTTTCCAACTTTGGTGTTTCTTGTGAATCAAGCCATGAAAACCTTTGGCCCAATGCCCAATTCTGATCTTGGCAAGTTGCATTATGTTCTAATGATTCTTAGAAGTCAGTTAGAGGTCATGAAAGTGCTTAGAACTTGAATTTGCAAAAATCCCTCTTTGGCATGAAACTTGAAATTATGGGATTTTTGCCAACTTTGAAAGGCCATAACTTGAGTTCCATAATGAATTAGAACTTGTTCTTGTACTTTTTGAAAAGGGAATGATCCAATCTACAACTTTCATGACCAACAATTTTTCATTTGAAGCATTTTTGGTTGAGAAAGAGGAGGTTGAAATACTTTCCCAAAATGGAAAGTTTACATTACAAGTCATTTCCATTTTTGGCAACTTTTTGTTTAGCTCAATTTTCTTCAATTTTGTGAACTTCCAAACACTTAAATGATCAAATAAAGATCATATAACTTCAATTTGATGAAAAATCCACTTTGGTTCCATTGTTGGGGGCCTCAGATGCCCTGATTTTGCTCTGACTTGCTCAAGAAGTTACCCAGTGAACAGATGACTTCCACAATGAATTGCTTTATCAAACTTGGTACACATGATCCTTATAACATATTAAGACTATTAGAAACAAGAATGACCAAAAAATTTGGAGTTATGGCCTCTAAAACCAAAACCCTAATTTCAGGTCATTTGTGCAGCGAAACCATAGCTCTGCTTCCATGCTTTCCAAGTTCTTGTGATTCTTTGACTTCCTTGATCTTTGAGGGATATAAAAGGATGATAGAACATACATGAACCCTATTGGAATTATTGGAGACCTTTGGAGTTGCTCAGATGGATCCTTGGATTGCTCAGATCACAAACCCTAGATGCAGATGAACTTGAACTATGCAGATGAAACAAAAATGCAATATGAAATGATATGCTTAAACTAATGAAAAGATGAAAGATCACAAGCCATGGTGTGAACTTAGTGAGGGCAAATTTGGGGTGTTTACAACAGGTATAATGGCTAGTAATGAGGAAGACGCACACGGGACACATGAGACACACGAGACACCCGAGACACCCGAGACACATGATGCAAATGAAACTCAAGAAAAATATTCGAATGTAGAAAGTGAAATAAAACGTGGAATAACAATTATGAGGTCAATTCACCGTGCTAGAGACAAAGGGGTGAAATTGGATGTACATTAGAGTGATAAGGACCAACTAATTGAGCCTAACGGTTCAATGTTGGCTTCATAGATTGGTTCACTTGTCCGCTAGCACATTCCAATTACCAGTGATGATTGGAGGAATTCAATGTTGGAAGCTGGTAAAGATAAGATATGGAGTGAGATAGAGGTACTTGATTACCAAACATAATTGATGTGTTATTATATTTCTTTTGACTTATACTAACACACTTATACTAACACATTTTATGTTTATATGTGTATGTGTTTTTTATAGAGGTCCTTTAATATTGATGAAAGGGAAATGCACGCTTACAACAACAAATGGTAACTATATATAAATGATATGATCTTATTAATTGTCTCAATATGTTATAATTGACGATCTTATTATTTTTCTCAATTTGTAGTTGGAAGAGGAGAAAAGTGCAGAAAAATCTCTTCCGGAACATGTTTTGTGGAAGGTTGCTCGTGTGGGAAAGATTGGAGTTCCTAGTGAAGACGTTTAGTAAGTTTATGAGAAATGTGTAAGTATAACATTAAGTATAACATTATGTCTTTAAAATTATGTCTTTAATCCCCACTAATAATTTTCGATTTGTCAATGAATTTCAGGAGAGTCTATCTAAATACTTAACCACGGGTGAGGATCAGGATTGCAGGAGCATTCTTAGTCGAGTACTAAATGTTCCTGAGTATTCCGGTCGAGTGAGGGGTAAAGGATTTGGTGTGACGCCCTCTTCCATGTATAAGAAACCAAAAAGAAAAAATCCTAGCAATCGAGAAGTGATGAAAACATTGGAGGAACTTAAGGCGCAAGTCAGTGCATTTCAAAAGGATAAAGAGATGTATGAGGCATCTAAACACAGTTCCGGGTTGAAAGATACTAGTGACAAAGCTAGTATCAATTGTGAAAATAAAATTCCTGAGGTAATTATAACACATATTTATCTTAATTAAATTAACACTTTTATTTTAATTAACCTTTACACACATTAACAATTATGCTTTCACTATTGCTTCAGGGCATTTCCTCTTGTCAGATGTATTTTTCGTTACCGACTTATCGCATGGTTGGCAAAGGAAAAATGTATAATTTAGCGGGAGAGTTACTTCACCATAATCCGCTCCCTCATGGATGTCTGAAAGTGTCAGTTGATATTGCTGTAGATATGGGTACGGCACTACCTATACCTAACACGATTATAGAGATAACAACGTTGGGAGGGGATTTAGGCTCGTTTGTTGCATGGTCGTCATACCTCATTATTATAGATGATGAGGTAAGGTTAAAATCATTATGAATCTCTTAGAATTCAAATGTCAATTCTGAACCATTATGAAAATCATTCTGAACCTTACGTACATTTTTTTGCAATATGGTAATTTTAGACTCCTACAAAATCCAATCTAAAAGGCTTTTTCTGGAAAAAGAGTATGTTGCATCACAAAAAAGAGAGGTACATTTAAAGTGTTATTCTATGATCTAGATTCAAAAGTTTTATTATTTTTTACTTTACCTAACTTATATGATTGTTAGGTTCCTTCTGCTCAAGCTTCACAAGTTCCTTCTGCTAAAGCTTCACAAGTTCCTCCTCCTCAAGCTTCAAAAGTTCCTCATGCTCAAGCTTCAAAATTACCTCCTGCTCAAGCTTCACAACAGGCCGAGAACAAGAAAAAGGTTACTGCAAGAAGAATTACTGCAACTCGCTTTCGTCGTGTCTTGATACACTCGTGTCAGTATCAAATGTGATGCAAGGTTGTATTCGTCAAATAGACTTGGACGAAGGTGTTTTTGGTTTTCCTCATTCGGAGATAATCGGAATAGAGGACATTGAGCAGATTCTCAAGCATCAAACATTAGGCATCGATGTTATGCATGCCTACATCTGGTACTCCGATCAATTTATCATTTATTTACTTGAACAATTTATTATTTATTTACTTGAACAATTTATTGGAACATTTCAATGAAAATAGTCTAATGTCTATTATTTGTTTTTATTTAAGGTACTTGTATGACAAACTCGTGCGCGGGTCGGAATTGTTAAACCGATTCTGTTTCCTTGCTTTCACTAGTGTCAATTGTACGACAATTTGTTTGAATGCGGATACAGTAAGACAATACTTAGTTGACAGATACATGGAATCCAATACATAAACTTTGTTTTTTTTACCGTATTATACTGGACACAAGTAAGATTATCATTCTAATTTCATTCTAATATTTGTATCTTTTGCATATAAGTTATCCATAAAAAATTTTGTTATATTTTACAGTGGACACTGGTTGTTGGTTTCCATTAATCCTACAAGAGAAATGGTCTATTATTTGAATTCAATGGAGCATGATTGGTCAACATATTTGAGTATGAAGGAAGTGGTTGATACGTAAGTGAGATTGTTCAAATATTTCGTGTGTATTTGTATATTTAATTATTTCTGTGAGATTGTTCTAAATTTACGTTTTTCTTTTATAGATCTATACTAGTGTACTGAACACAAAGAGATTATCGAGTTGCACGGGCTAAAGCAAACACTATTCCATGGATCCATGTGCAGGTAATTAATTTAATTTTCACAATGTTACTTATTAGTGATGCTACTTGATAACACAAATTTGTTTGTCTATGTGTAGTGTCCTCGACAAAAAAAAATGGCATAGACTGCGGGTACTACGTTTTGAGGTTCATGAGAGAAATCATTCAATTGGATCAATTAGAGATTTCTAATCAGGTATGCATAGATTTATAACTTAGGATTTATTTTAATATCGTATATTATGCATATTATCAGATATTAACTAATTAATGCATATTTTGTTTTGTTATGTAGTACTTTGAAGAATCCGCGTGTCCTCATTATACGACCGCAAAAATTGGTGAAATTATGGAGGAATTGAGTGAATTTATTATAGGAAAACAGAAAATTTAAGGTATAAATAGGTTAATATTGTGGTATATATGTACATGACTTGTGCTACAAATGAATTGGTTTGGAATGGATAGAAATGAATTGGTTTAAGGTATATATATATATATAGTTTCCGGTGATAAATACCGATAATATTGAGATTGTTTAAATTGGTTTGAAATGGATAGAAATGAATTGGTTTATATAAATGATGAAATGGTTTGAAAAAATGGTTTGGAATGGTTTATAATAATGTGAATTATACTGGTACACTTTAGAATTGTTTTATACTGGTATATTGCCTAAAAATGCATTTACAGGTTCTGCGTATAAAAATGGAAGAAATGAGATGTTTTGAAAAAAATCATAAAAATTATAGGTACACTTTAGAGAGCTCTTTCTCTTAAAAGCGCTCTCTAAGGTCCACAATAGAAAGCGCTTTCTCCTAAAAGCGCACTCTAAAGTGATACAAAAATAAAATAAAAATTATAGGTAGCCTTTAGAAAGCGCTTTTCAAAAGCACTCTCTAATGAGGGACCATAGAAAGCGCTTTTTTCATAAAAGCGCTCTCTAAAGTAATGTAAAAATAATTATTAAAATTTTCAACATATACAATAGAAATCGCTTTAAAAGTGTTGTCTAATGGCATAACTTAGAGAGCGTTTTTTAAGGAAAAAACGCTTTATAAGGCCTACTTTAGAAAGCGCTTTTTCTAAAAAACACTCTCTATTTGGGGCCTTTTAAAGTGCTTTTTTCTTTTAAAAAAAGCGATGTCTTTACCTAAGACAGCGCAAACTTTTACAGCGCTTTAAAGCGCTCTCTAAGGTTTAAAAAAAAGCGCTTTCTAAGCCCTGTTTTCCCGTAATGGTTGTAGGAGAGGAGGGGTTTGTACCTGGAATATACTCCTTGTAAATTAGGTATTGGAGGGAGAGTGAAGGCAAGTAAAAAGTGTGTTAAGATGATTAGAATTAAGAAAGGGTTTTTATAAGTGACCCTCAGTGCTGGGTCAAGGTCCCCATTTGGGCTGAAGTGTTAGGTCCACAATGGGAAACTACCAGGGTAAGCATAGAAGCAAGGAAGACCTAGCGCGTGGTATTCTCCCTGGTCCACTGATTTTGTAATCTTCGGAGGGGAAATTGGTCACGTGAATTGTCTAGCGCGTGGGGAAGATGTCCCCGATGGCTTTGTCTCCAACGACTATATCCTTAACAACTATATTGCATTAAATCCCTTATTGGGCCTTGTGTGAAGCTGGACTGGATTGAGCCTTGTGTCGCTCCCGGGATTTTTATCCTAGTACAAACGCGAAAGTGGCGCGGAAAAGGAAGAGTCGCTAGTCAGACATTTTTATCCTGAAAGAATGGGAAAGGTAATGTTGCACAAACCTGAGGAAGAAGGAAAGGACAAGGTCCTGCGAACCAAATATCTGGGTTCGGGAGTCGGTTACGACCTGGGAAGGTATTAGCATCCCAGATCGTCCGTCGTACCTGACGGGATCCACGCTTGTTTGTTTTGTTTCAAAGAGTGAGAAAAAATGTTGCTGAACAAGTGAACTGCTAACTGGAATGGGAATGGAAATGAGAAAGGGAGCTGGAGAAGAGAACAAAAAGAAAGAAGGGGAAATGTAGGGAAAATAAAGAATGTGCTCGAACGGGCCCTACCCCGCTGCCTACATACCTCATAGGGAAAATGAGGATCAGAGTCGACGTAGTTCGCCTAACTAAGGCGGGAACTATTTGTTTGTATTTTTTACAGCTGGAACTGCGTATGTCTATGCTCAGGTGTTGCAGGCTCGTCTGGTACGAGTGCGTTTATCGTCTTGCATGCGAGACAAGTCGTCGCGAGTTCGCATTCAGAATGAATGAGATGAGAAGAGAAGTTCCCGCAGGATAGCTGCTTATTGTGTTTTTTTCTCTTTTATGAGAAGTGTTTTGAATTTTTTTGTGAACATTTTCATTCTAAGACCTATCCATCACGGTAAGTACTTACACCTCGCCCCGAAACAGGACGCGTATAAGCACTCCGCAACAAAGTCTCGTGTCGTACAAGAACGTTCGGTTTTTATTAAGTGTTTTATTGATTTTCTTTATTGCTTTTCTTTATTAAGGGACTAAGACTCAATTCTAAGTTAGTTATTTATTCAAAAGTGGTCCTAATGGTTTATGTGGTTTTCTAATCCTAATGAATGTAAGGAACTAGAAACTACTAGAATTCAACTTACTTCTTAAGGAAGTTAAGTTGATTCTAAGAACAATGGAGAAACCTATACAAGTGAGAAATTCAAATAATAAGGCAAAGCATTAAAATTGGAATAACGAAATGAAATCTAAAAAAATGCATTTTAAGGTATAAAATCAAAACAAGCCTAAACTTCACCTAAATCTATTTATTAGAAATGCTAAGCCTAAGTCCTAAAACTAAGGGAATCATCTAATATCATTATCCTAAAAATCAGTAATTAAACTATACTAATTCATTTTAAAATCCTAAGACTAAACCTAATTAAACTAGTTCTTAATGGAGCATAATATCCTAAACTAAACTAGGTGAATTTTACATGTAAAAAAGGCCTAAAGATTAATACACTAAAAATATTAAAAGTCCTGGGAAAAATATGAAATTAATTCTATAGGGTCCTAAAACTGACTATAACATTGTGTTAAAAAATGTCCTAAACATTCAGAATTTAACTATGCCTAAAAATCACTTAAATCTACTTAAGGATTAACTACCATTTTTCATGAATTAAGCTACCAAAAACATGGATAAAATGGCCTAAAATTCTACCAAAAAATATCCTAAGTCCTATTATTAGTGCTCTAATCATAGCAAAAAGAATGGACTAAAAATCCTACAGGAAGTGGAAAAAATAAAATGAACAAAAACAAGTGCAATTAAAGAAATTCAATAAAATGCTAATTATATGAAAAATCGAAATTAAATAAAAAATAACAAAAATTCAGAAAATAAAAATGTCATAAATTTCTAAATGGAAGTATTAACCTACTGGAATTTTTATAGAATTTTCTCATGAATTTTCCTATTTTTTAATGAATTATTTCTAACCTATATTAATTAGAAATTAAAATCTAAAAAGAAAATAAAGGGGGGAGCAAGAAGTTGTTTTTCTAGTTATTTTCCATTGGGCTTAAGATGAAGGGGGTGCAGAAAGCAAGAATCCAAGCCCAATCTGCACAGACTTTGAGGGTGCATAGTATAGAATCCCAGTCAACTTTGTTGACTCAATCCAGGCCGTACGATCTAGGGTTTGCCTTTGTATTCAAATCATGTGGTTCATGGACTTGGACCTATGGGAACTTCTATGAGTGACACACACACAATCAGCCGCATGAGAAGCCAACCGGACGGTGACACGTGTCACCGCCGGTGTGGCCGAAATCTCAAAATCCAACACCTAATCTTATTCTCTCATATTTTCTAACGGGAATTGTTAAGTGCAATTAAATCTGAATTAAGTGAAATTAAATTACTTGATTTCTCATTTATTTGGACTTATTGCCTTTAATTTCTTTTAATCATTCTCATTATTCCTAATACACTTGATAATAAATTAGATTAAACAACCTCTTATGATTAAAACAAGAACAAAAGAAAATACAATCTGAGCCAAAAACAAAACCCTAAATCCTCCTTCTCTACCGCCGCCACCTTCACCTCTCTTGGTCCTCTTCTTCGCGCCACCATCACCCATATCAACATCCTCTCCGTCTCTTTCTTCTTCTTTTCCCTAGCGCCGCCTCCTTCCTCTTCATCACCTCTTCTCCTTCTTCCTCAAACCAAAACCCTAATCGCCATCGTCGTGGCTTCTCTAACAACCCTCTCTAATCCTTTAACAACACGAACAAACCTTCACCATCCTTCTCACCTCGTCTCGGATCCCCTCCCAAAACAAAATAATTCAACCTAAATCTATAAACTGAGGACCTCCGAAAACTCAGAGAAAAGGGAGTTGCGATAAATAAGATTCACACCTTGAATTGCGTTCGCAGATGATGACGACTTCGCACGATGAAGATGAACGAGAGTGACACGACGGAGACAAACTTGCACGATGGAATACGCAAATGCTTTAATCTTCTTCCTCTGCCGTGCGATCTTTATCTTCCTTGATCCGAGCTCATCAATCCACAACGCGTCAACCGTTGAAAGTTAAACAAGACGAAGCTTACGCGTCGGAGTCGCTTAAAGGTGAATTGAAGCTTTACGACTTAGGTATGTACATACTCATTTATCGCCTCAGTTTTGTGATTTGTCGATTGAATCGATCTCGCATCGAAGTTGTTGATGACGATGATATGAATTACACTTCTCTGATTCATAGGTTTCTTCAATATTTTCCTGAATCTATGTTGTTGAATGACGATGTTAACTTGTGTTCTTGATGTGCAGATCGCGATTCGGTACGATCGTGAATGCTATTGAATCTTGAGTAGCAGAAGTGCGGTGATTGAAGATGTGGAGGGTTAATCCGAAAATGATGATTGTGCAGTGAAGAAGAGATTGAAAATGTTGCAAAGAGCTAAGATTTGTGATGGAAAAAGGTTGAAGATTCATAGATTTCTTGAAGATGTTTTGGAAGCTCAAGATTTATTAAGGTATTGGTTGAAGAAATTAGAGAGAGATTGGAGTTTCTTGTTGAAGATTGCAGAGTGAAGTTTGAGAGAGTTTGTTTCAGGGAGGATTGGAGAAGAAGTGAAGAAGGTTTGGAAGAAAAAGGTTCGGATTGAAGGGTTGGAGAAGAATGGAGAAAATGTGTGGGAGAGATTGGGGAAGAATTGTAAATCCAAGAAAAAAAGATTGATGCAGTTGTGGTTTTCATTTATAGAAATGAATCAGATTCTGGAACTTTCCCCCAGGTGAATTCAGTTGTCCGTTTTTCTGTTATGGTTGTTACAATTCTGTTATGATTGCTTCCGATTTTCTATTTGCGAAAAATCCTCTTATCCTTTCTTTTTCTCTGCCTGAACTCTTATGTGAAGCATTTTTCGATTCTCTGTTATAATAGTTTGCAAGTTATTGATTTTGTTGATTGAAGATTGAGCGATGTCGAAGAACGAAAGAAGTTTGAGAGCGTGATGACGATGCAGAGTTCCGAGAAAATGCAGTTGGTGTGAGGAGATGATGAAGATGAGTTTTTGAGCGTTTTTTTCCGGAGATCATCGATGTAGTTTCCCTTTTTATTCTGCTATCCTCCTTCCCAATTTATCCGCCTAGAACGGAGTTCAGTTTTTTTTCTGTAAAATTCAGTTTTTCATGTAACCAATTTTTTTTGCTGCAAGACTTTGTGACTGAATCCCTTTTTTTTCTATCACTGAATTGTTATATCAGTTGTATTTTAACTGAGTTTTTTTGTTAGACTTGAAATGGCCCATTCTTTTCTTCTGATTCTCATTAAGAATTTATGAAGCATGTTAGACCATATTCATGACATTTCTTGTTTTCAAATTTGGGATACAAATGTCCTTCAACAATGTAATAATCAAAGGCCTTACATGTATGAAAATATGATATTCAGAGCAAGGACATTAGTGATACTCTTTGATATAAGATGGAATTGAAATGTGGATGCTTAGTGGGTACATGGTCATTTGATTGGATGCAGAACTCTTGGTCTTAAATTGGATCGATGAAAAAATGTTCTATGATTTAAAATTAAATTAAGATAAAAATGGGGCTAAAATAATCAGAATGAACATTGGGACGAAAATATGGCTATGGACCAAAAAATGAATTTGGTTTAGGGACATAAATTGTGATTTTAATGGACTAAAAACATAATGGCTTTGATGATTGGTAAGCATGGGCTTAGAAAATGGGCTTTTGAAAGGATTTGACAAACAAAACTTGAAAGTAGTTATTGGATTGAATTTTGGTTTAATATTTTAAGTGGAATAAAAAAAAGGATATGGACAATGGATATGACTTGTATTCGAAATGGATATCGACGACTCGAATTTGAATTTGAATGACGCCTTCTAAATAAATCAATAACTGTGTATTCTCCCTTAGCTTGAAACAAATCCTTTGACATACTCCACTCTTAAGAACATTGAGGCCGTAATAAACTCCTCACAATACCGAATCATTGTTCTGCAAACAGATGAATTCAACCCTTCAAATCAAATCAAGAACAAGAACTCCAAATTCTCCTTGAGATATTCAAACGATGAAGAATACAACTTGAGACGCTAAGAAGAGCTAACATTCTTATTCAAAAGCAAATCTGTTTGAACACCTCAATAGTGGGTTAGATATACCAGTGAATAATCTCCATCAGTTCAATCCCTGATAGATACAGATAAGGTATGCAACCCTAATCCTGTATGGCCTTGATCACATGCCTTGGGAAACAATGAAGTGCATGATTATGAATGTTATGACCTAATGAGAAATGCCGATGGATGCGAAGCATGAAGCCGATTAAGGTAATAAATATGAGGGAAAATTTTGAGGTATTACAGCTGCCCCTATTCAATCATCTGCAAGCCTGAACGAATAATTGCAACAACTTTTGGACGTTCAAGGCATGCAGTGATTGAATACTCGAATAAAATCTGGAAATTTGCACACTGTGGATAATAAAATATGCTGGGAAGAATGCCATCCTCGAATGACAACTCACAAGAGATCCTCGGATCAAGCACTAAAACCATCCTCGAATGGAACCGCAATGGTATATCGGCCTCAGGCGGTAACCAGGAACACAAAGACTGACCTCAGACAGACTTTGCAAAAGAGACAAACTGACCTCAATCAATAAGCTCAAAAATGGTCCATCATCCTCGAATGATAGCCACAACAACACAAACAAGACCAGCCTCAGAAGGACTTGAAGAAAAGAATGCCATCCTCGAATGACAATTCTCAAAAGATCCTCGGATCTAACACGAAACCATCCTCGAATGGAGACGCAATGGTATACCGGCCTCAGGCGGTAACTAGAAACACAAAGACTGACCTCAGACAGACTTCGCAAAAGAGACAAACTGACCTCAATCAATAAGCTCAAAAATGGTCTATCATCCTCGAATGATAGCCACAACAAACATAAACAAGACCAAGCTCAGAAGGACTTGAAGAAAAGAATGCCATCCTCGAATGACAATTCTCAAAAGATCCTCGGATCTAACACGAAACCATCCTCGAATGGAGACGCAATGGTATACCGGCCTCAGGCGGTAACTAGAAACACAAAGACTGACCTCAGACAGACTTTGCAAAAGAGACAAACTGACCTCAATCAATAAGCTCAAAAATGGTCTATCATCCTCGAATGATAGCCACAACAAACACAAACACGACCAACCTTGGAAGGACTTGAAGAAAAGAATGCCATCCTCGAATGACAATTCTCAAAAGATCCTCGGATCTAACACGAAACCATCCTCGAATGGAGACGCACTGGTATACCGGCCTCAGGCGGTAACCAGAACTGCAATGGAAATAGGACAAGATGAAACGGGATCGTTGTACATAAACGAGAGCCCAGGCAAACAGGACCATTGTACAAAACGAGAACCTGGAACGCGACTGTTGTACCAAACAAGACGCGGACTAAGTGACAAACATTGACTTGAAAAGACAAGGATGTCTGAAAAATGATGTTGGTATCCTCTGTGCGGAGTACTTCAGGTTGAGAAGATGTTATAGGTCTTATGTAATATACCTCAAAACTGGACCATGTTGGCATGCATATGCTTGGATTTATGGCGTAATGCTCCATGATAATGGAAATGTTACGCGTTTGAGGATGCAAATGTAATGATGATTACTAAATGCGAATGCAAAGAGATCTCCTGATAAAGAGACTGCAAGTATCCCAGATGGCTTGACTCGGGAGAAACGATGATTACTGCACTGATCTGATCCATCCTGATGAAAAGGAGACAACTCTGCGGGGAAGGTTGTCAATGATACACCGGCTCTGAACAGCCGCCATTGCCAAAAATAAACTGTACTTTTAAGATTGGAGTGCCAAGACCCTGCTGGAGATGGAACCTTCTTGAACTCTGATGGGGAAGTGGAGACCTCCTAACTTGGATGGGAACCAAAGGCATGACATTGTTGAGGGAGCAAACTGCTGGGGAGGAATGACACTCCTTGTACTGCTGGGAATTTCCCCTGTATTTGTAGGAAAGCTTCTGCTTGGGAAGGACACCCATATTCTACTGCCTTGCTGGTAGAGATTTCAACTTCCACTTTACCGGGGATGACTGGAGACACCCTGGGAGACACCTGCTCTTGTTCAAGCATAAAGAAATGCTCCTCCTGGGAATCTGCTTTTAGCTCTGTTAGCAACACCTGTACCTGTACCTGCATAAACACAATCGATAGTGCCTGCAACATGGAGAGTTATTTTGGGACCTGCCTGCCCCAGGCTCGTAGCATGAATCATTATCTAGGTATCTTGACACCCTTTCAGAGTTGTATTAAATGTTTATGTCCTCCTGCATGAGTTAGAAAGCATTCAAATGTTCACAACACAATATAAATCACAATTTGCTGGACGTTTTCGCAATCAATCAATGCTAGATGAAAAAACAAAAACAAGAAGCAAATAGTCACAAATTGACTGAAGTTGAACTTTTATTGATTCAAAAAAATGGCCATGAATAGGCCATACAAAGGAAGCAGTTCCCTAGAAAGAGGAAATAGCCAAAAAGGAAAACAAACTATCCTATTGGCAATGTGAGAAGTGGATCTCATCAATTTTCAACCCGGTTATGACTCATATATCTCGAAGACGATTCGCTCGCTCTGCCCCTTGAGAAAGGTAATTGAACTGATCTTCAACCCTTAGAATAACCTCAGCTGCAAATAGGTTTACGGATTTAGCAGATCGCAGTCGTTCGTATTAATCCCTCTTTTGCGTGGATCTCCCTTTAAGGTTTTCAATCCACAGGGTTACCTTTTTTGCCTGAGTTGTCCAATGTGGCTTTTCAACTCAACGGGTGTACATTTTTTTTCAAGATTTCCCTAATTTTTGCCCGAGCCTTTTATTCTGTTTTTGGCTCGTCAGGTGATGCGTGTTTTTCGCAAGTGTACGAACACGTCAGAGTAATATAAAAGATTGTCGAATCCACAGAGACCAAGTGTCAATCTATCGTACATGTTGTTATGGTGTGTATCTAAGGCAACTGAATATAAGGGTTTTAAGAATGGCGCAATGGTAAATAAAATGGTAATTTCAAACAATTAATAAAGGACAAGCTCGAATGCAATTCACATAATCAATTAATAATCCGATACTTGTTAATGGAACTACTTATGGGCAATGTTTTTTTCTTTGAAAAGAACTAATTTAACAGGAACTGTCGCTTTCGCGTATTCAGAACCGAGTAGTAAACCTATTTTTAAGAAATATAGTATCTTAACTAAGTTGAAAAGTATTTTAACCTGGATTTCTTAGCAAAAAGAGGTTCTCACGAACCAGACTCTAAACTTCATAACGCGTCCGAAAATCGTTTTAAAATCTCTTTTCTTTTTAATCTAAAAACTCCTAATGAACTAGACAAAGCGCTTTTGGCTGTTTTTGAAATAGTTAAAAACAATTACTTAAATTGAAAGATAAAATAGCCCTTAAGTGTTTCCACGAACAATTGTACGGATTACTGGTTCAATTACGATCCTTACATTCTATCCTTTATGGATTTAGTTAGACATAGTAAAGTAAAAGTTCTTTTTATAATTTTTCATAAAAGTAATTTAGTGCGAGTGCGGAAAGTAAATAAAAGTAGTGCGAGTGCAAGAAATAAAGGTATTTAAAGCGAGTGAGAGAAATAAATAAAGTAAAGCGAGTGTGGGAAATAAATAAAAGTAAAGCGAGTGCAGGAAATAAATAAAGTAAAGCGAGTGCGGGAAATAAATAAAGTAAAGCAGTGCGGAAAAATAAAATACGAACTGGAATTAAAATGGCGGCAGGATTAACTTCCTCCCAGAGTGCTCCAAAACTCGATCACACAGACATATACAGACTCGATCACTCGATTGCAGTAACACTCCGATGTGGAATGATAACTGCTTTAAAACTGATATATTCCTAAGAGATTCTAAGTTTGGATGATTGAAAACGAAAATCTAATGTCCTATTTGTCGCTCCCACCAAATGACACCTGGTCAGAAGGGGTACAGACGCGAACGGTCGGCGAAAGGGATGAGAACACACAAGGGTGAACTCAGAAAGAAAAGAGTCTCCAGCTAGGCATTTTCATCCCGAAGGAAAGGTAATGCTGCATAAACCTAAGAAGAGATGGATAAGACGGTCGCGAACCAGAGATACTGAGAAAGGGGGTTGGTTACAACCTAGGAAGGTATTAGCACCCAGATTGTCCGCCGTACTCGACAGGATCCACGCTTAAAAGATTTGTGTTTTAAAGGGGTAGTGTCAGTGCAATTTGTGTACCAAAGCTGGAAAGAATGTGAGTGTCAGTGTAAAAGAAATGTGGAGTGAAGTATGAGAGTGTCAGTGCAAAGAAAAAGTGAAATGCTCAAGATTATGGGCCCAAAGAATAATGCTGGAAGAGGGGGGAATATACAGAGAATTTTGTTCGATAACTATTAAGTTATGCCTACGTATTCTCTCGTGCAATGAGGAAGTCAGAACACCGTAGTTCGACTCAAAGAGACTGAAAAATAAATTGACTTGTGAACTGCTTGCTTGTCTATGCTCAAGTGTATGACCTGTCTGGCTCAGGTGTAAACTGTCTTGCATTAGACGGAAGAAGCAAGTTCTCGTTTGTGAGTGAATGAGATGAGAAAAGAATCCCGGAGGAGACGATTATTGTTTGTTTTTGTGCTTTCAATCTTTTATTGCTTTTGGATTTGTCATAAGTAAATGAGCTTAAGCCTAAACCAAGGGTTAGTAAACTCATCACATCCTCCCTCTGATTAGGGGTAATGAGAATACCTTAAGTATGAAGTAAGCTCCTCACACTTAATCACCATGATGTAGGATTAAGATTATTAACCTACTTGCATTTATTTAGATGTTTTTGGAGTTTTTGTTTGGTGTTAAGTAATGAGTTTAAGCCATAATCAAGGATTTAATGGACTCATTACACCATCCTAATAGAAGGATAATAGATGAGAACATTTAAGCTGAGGAAAGCTCCCCAACTTAATCCATGATTAGGGATTAACCTCATGACAAAACAAAGCCTTTATAAAATGGATTTTTGTAAATGATAAGATGAAGAAGTGATTTTATGGTTTGTAAGACAACTTGAGGGGGACTTGTCCATTAACACTAGGGTTAGTCCTTCTTAACCAATTAAGGAAGAATTAGAACCCTAATGCAAGGCCCAAGTTACAAGCTTGATGTCTTAGTGATTATTAGATGAATTGATTAAAGGATTTAAACACATTAAGGGTTTAACACTTAGGATTAAAGTTATACACTCCATCCTAATAGAAGGATGCAGGCATAAGCTTAATCACAAAGCCTTAAAACCTTTAAGGTTTAGTACTTGATTATGAGGTGAGAAGAGAGGACTCAAAGAAAACTCAAAGGCAAGAGTCTAAGGGGGACTAAACAATCCTAAAATGTTATCATGCTTGGAAGTCCTAGGGTTTGTGAGGCTTAAGAGGAGAAATCTTCAAGGAAGCCACCAAGGAGAAGCAAGATAGAAAAGGGATGAGATGAGAAGAGAAAAGAGGGAAGAGAGGCACAAGTAAGCAAGCTCACTCAAAGACAAGTAAAAATGCAGCAAGGATGTAAAATGATGAGGTGAGAAGAGGTAGGAGGTGAAGGCAAATCCACCTCCCAAACAAACTTACCATTAACCTGAAAAGTTAGCAAAGAAAAGGAAATGAAATGAAAATGAAAAGGATGCAAACCAAAACCAGAAGCATAAACATGATGTTAATGATGCTAAGAGATGATGCAAACACAAGACAAGAGATGAGAATGATCATACAAGCATAAGGATGTCAATGGAGCATGCTTTGAACCATGAAAGTTCCTGAAAGTTTATGAAATGATATGAATGCACAAGATGGCAAATGAAAGATGCAATGATCAAACATGATTCTAATATGTCCTAAGATGTATTATATGTCATGAGGATGCACAAAATGTCATGGCAAGTTCTTGAATGCAAGCATATAAGAGATGAATGCAAAGGAAAGCAAGAATTAGGGTTTATGAACAACATGCAACACAAAAATTCAAAACCAGAAGCAAATGACATGATAAAAAATTAAAAATGGGATCAAAAGAACCCTAACCCTACACACGTTCTCTGCCCAAAGGAGGGGACCTAACTCTTAACCTAATGGGAGTTGTGATTTTTCTAAGTCAACTAGGGTTTCAAGGTACCTTAAAAGGAAAAAATGCCCATTAAATTGAAAATGGAAGATAAATGCAAACCAATTTTACCCTAGAAACTACATGCTATGAAGAGTGCAATGCAAGAAGAACCATTATCAAACTCTTCACGGTTAGGCAGAATGAATTTTTTCAAGTTAAGATTAAAATATTGCCTTTAAATGAATTTAATTCCAATGAAAATTGTCAAAATACATCAAGGACCAAAAATAAATTTGTTTTGAGAGTTTGATAATGTTTTTAAATGTTTTAAAATGCAATGTGAATTTTTTGGTGATTTTTAAATACCTAAATGCATTTTTAATTAATTAATTTTCATTAACTAATTAAAAATAACCATTTAAATGATTTAAAAATAATTTTTAATGCAAAAAATAAAAATAAAAATATTTTTGGGTTCTGAAAATTAATGAAATGCTTGACAAATATTTTCAAAATTTTTAAATGTTTTTTACTATTTTAAATAATTCGTAGAAGTTAATTATAAAACAAATGAATTAAAAATAAAATTATGAGAAGTATGCAAGATCCATGGCTGAGATTCAAAGAGAAAAGGAGGGAATTGACCCGCGCCATATCCAATGGCTATAATTCAAACTGACCAGATTAAATATAAAACCCAATTAATTATGTTAATGACGTGGATTAGGGCTTAATGGGGTGATCTGAGCCACACAGACGCGCGGGAGTCAACACTGGTCAACTGAATCCATGGTCCACATTCAAACTGAACCCTAAACGTAATTAATGAACTAATGACTTTCAGGTGGCCGGAAATGACCTCCGGTCATCTTCTCCGGCCACACCCCTCCCTGAAAATTGCTATCTTCTTCCTTAAGCTTCTAACACTCAATTTTTCTGCCCAGAAATGATCCCCATGCATCATACATCAAGAATCAACAAACAAACAACATTTAAAACACATCAAAAGTGAGAATCGAATCAAAACAGTTCTAGGTCAAAAAATTTCAGAACATGAATACATACTCATTTCTCAACCATTTTCGAAACAAAACACATCAACATGATCAGTGAAGCATAAAAAACCATTTAGTAACTTAAAAACAAGTTTCTGGAAAAATTGTTCTTGAGCTCACCTGAATTGGAGCTTTGATCTTTGGAAGTTTCTGGCTGCTTCTTTGATCCAAAACGCCTCTAATGAACCTCCTGAGAAGCTTGCAATGCTTGGTTGGAGTTTAATGTGGCTGGTTTAAGAGTTTGATGAAGTTCTGTTCAAGAGGGGTGAAAAATCGTGTTTCTGCTTGGGGTGATTTCAGGGCAAATTGATGGTTGGGAAATGATCAGAGGGTCATGGTGAATGGTTTTGTGAAGTTAGTTTTGATGTTTGAAGCCTGTGTATTGAGATTCGAAGCAAAATGCATAAGAGGTGAGTTTTGAGGATGCTGACTTGTGGGAGAGATTAGGCTGTGTTGTGTTGAGTGTTGAGTTCCTTTTGGTACATGTATCAAGTTTGGATAGGTCAGAGAGTTGTTGCTGGCCTAGCTTGATTGGTATGGGCCATTTTGCATAAAGTCAACTTTTTGTGTAAGAGAAGGTATGGGCTATTTTAGTCAAGGTACAAGGGCATGTCTGCTGCAGCTTGAATCAAGGCTGTCCATGGAGATGAATTTGAGGCAATGCAGCAAGTGGATTAGGGTTTATGTGAGTTTTTGCAATTTCACAATGTTTTGGCCCTTTTGAAGTTTCTTAAAGATCAAGGCATGAAAATGAACAATTCTTTGGTGCATTCTGATTTTTAGGTCATGGTTCATGTTTGTGTAATTCATAGAAGTCCATTTGAAGTCACATTTTGCCTTGGCATGAGGTTTTGCAACTTTGCCTCTTTGGTGTAAAACTTGAAATTATGTGATTTTGTCCAACTTTGACAAGCCATAACTTTTGATCCAAAATGAATTAGAATGAGTTCTTGTACTTTTTGAAAATGGGAAGATCCATTCTACAACTTTCATGACCAAAGTTTTCTCATTTGAAGCATTTTTGAATCAAAAAAAGAAGGTTGAAAAACTTTCCCAAAATAGCAAGTTTACATTACAAGTCACTTTCCCAAAAAGGCAACTTTGCAAATGGCTTGAAATTCTTCAATTTTGTGAACTTATAACACCTTCTATGATCAAATAAAGATCATACACAATCAAAATGATGGAGAACACCCTTTGGTTGGGTCATTGGGGGCCTCAGATGCCCTGATTTTGCACTGACTTGCTCAAGAATTCAACTCTTGATCAGATGCCTTCCCCATGGAATTTCTTCATGAAAATTGATATGAATGATCCTTATACCATATAGAGACCAATAGAAACAAGAATGACCAAAAATTTTGGAGTTATGGCCTCTGAAACCAAAACCCTAATTCTAGGTCATCTGTGTAGTTAAACCTGGCTCTGCTTCCATGCCTTTCTCAGTTCTTGTGATTCTTTGAATTCTTTGACCTTGTGAGGATATAATATGATGCTTGAACATACATAGACCCTCTTGAAGTGATTGATGACCTTTGGAGTGGCTCAAGAAACTCTTAGATGGCTCAGATCACAAACCCTAGATGCAGATGACTTAGAAACAATGCAGTGAAGCAACAATGCAATATGAGATGATGTGATTGAACTTATGCACATGAAGAGATCACAAGCCATGGTGTGAATTGGTTAGGGAAAATTTGGGGTGTTTACAGCTGCCCCTATTCAAGCATGAGTTAGCTGTGCAGGATGTAAGCAACGGCTTAACAGGCAAACAAGATAACTTGTGGTTGAATACCAAAGACAGTCCAAAATTTGCACTCATAGAATGAAGAAGAAAAGGGATATAGATCGTAAAAGGAAAATAAAGTATAATTATAAAGTGCGGGCAACGGAGGACGACCGCCGAGCAGAGGACGACTGCTGGGGATAAAGCAATGACGGGGACGGCCGACATGCTGGGGAAGATGCGGGAAATAAAGCAATGACGGGGACGGACGACAAGCTGGGGAAGATGCGGGAAATAAAGCAATGACGGGGATGGCCGACAAGCTGGGGAAGATGCGGGAAATAAAGCAATGACGGGGACGGCCGACAAGCTGGGGAGATAAGAGATTATGATGGGGACGGCCATCAAGTAAAGCTATAAGACTCTCTGGGGATTATAGGTAAGTGATGGGGACGACCATCAAGCTCAAGGCATAAATGAAAATGATGAGGTATGGTCATCAAAGGTGAAGGACGATCACCTGGCAAGGTACGGTTGCTCTGTTGGGGATAAGATGAGGGACGGTCGTCCAAGGTGAAGGACGATCACCCGGCAGGGTACGGCTGCCAAAAAGTATCATGACATAGGACGAATGCCGGATAGAAAAGGTCGACGATGGGGACGGCCATCGGATAAGCATGATGAAGGACGATCATCAAGAGGTGAAGGACGATCACCTAGCAGGGGACGGCTGCTCTCGGGTTTTATCATGACATAGGACGAATGTCAGATAACAAAATCAACGATGGGGACGGACATCGGATAAAATGATGAAGGACGATCATCAGGAGGTGAAGGACGATCACCTAGCAGGGGACGGCTGCTAAACATACCACGACATAGGACGAATGTCGGATAGAAAAGGGGTTCTAATGAATAGAGACTCCGCTGGGGGTGATGAAGGACGATCATCGAAAAGGTGAAGGACGATCACCTGGCAGGGTACGGCTACCGAAAGGTATCATGACATAGGACGAATGTCATATAGAAAGAAAATAGTTTAACAAGTTTGGTCGGGGGCTCTCCTGGGGAAGGTTAGACACAGACGAGTGTCTAATTTTAAGAGATGAAGGTATAAGTATTTGACACTGTGTATAGATTAAAGATGCAGACGAGCATCCTTAAGACTATGATACAGACGGGTGTCAGTAGAAACCAACGTTTGACGCATGTTCAGAGATGATGATACGGACGAGTAACAACTGGTTAACAAAGAACAAGGACGAGTATCGAATCTGAGGGGATATAAATGGCATATACAAGATACGGACGAGTATCTGTATGAGTGAAAAAGTGATAAGTGAGACATGGATGAGTGTTCAACTTGTTGGGGAGAGTGCGACACGGACGAATGTCGGAAAAAAGTGTACTATAAACAAGTATTTGATTCATAAAGTGTTTAGGCAACTATGCTAGGGAAGGTGACACGGACGAGTGTCAAGGAATTGTGTAAATGTATGTATTTGTATAGTGAGTGCAAAGGGGACACTTTGGCTTTCTGCTGGGGGTATGGGAAATATTTTGTATATTGTTGACGGGTTGTTAGTATTGACAAGTGTTTAATTCAGACCATGGCTTACGATTATGCAATATGTTTGATTTTTGCCGCAATGCCCCGTATTAGACGGAATGCTACGCTCTGGGGGAAAATATGATGCGAATGCTATGATTATGCAAAGATAACGATCAGGGATTTGGATCCCATTGTTGTGAAGATCTCTGGCTGATCTGCTTGAAGTGGATATCCCAGCTGGGAATGAGATCATTGGTAGATCTGACATATATGACCCTGTATGGGGAAGTAGGTCATTGATAAACCTATTTTTGTAATGAGGGACCCAGCTGGGGCTTGTAGAATCTCTCGTCACTCTGTTGTGAGATCTTCAGGCATTGCCCTTCTGGATAAAGGCTGAAACTCTGCGGGGAGATGGTTCCTTGTCTAGCACTTGGCTGGGGAAGAAGAAAGATCACTGGAAGATCTTCTTAGAGATTTCTGTGGGGATCCTGCTGAGGATGATACTTGACAACTCAGCTGGGGATATGAACACCTTCTGGTGCTGCTCTTTGAAGGAAATGCTGGACGAATGATGCCTGGCAACTCTGATGGGGAAAGCATCTCCGGTGCTATTTAGAAGGTGTGCTGAGGAATTAATGACTTGGAAGCCTACTGGGGAAAAGCTTTCATGCCCCATGCTACGCTTTGGATACCTGCAATCCTGTAAAGACAAAGAAAAGCACAAGTATCCCGAGGTATCCCTTATTGGATTCCATCATAGGAGCTTAGACACTCCCGGGGGTAAGTATATTTCCTGTAAGCACGTATTTTTAGAAGGGAAGCATCTGCATTTATGCAATCAATATCTCAAGGACATCGGACATTTTGCAAATAAAAATAAAATGTGCGAGACGGAAACATGACTAAAAATCTGATTTATTAATTTGAGTGCCCTAAATTGGCAAATACAGTCAAAGAAACGGATCCCCTAAAATGAGGAGATTGTTACAAATTGAGAAATAAAAAGACACTGGCAATGTTGACGACGCTTCAGGGAGCCTCCCTTTTGCTATGACTCGTATGACATTTGACGTTCTTCTCGTCTTGCTTTCTGAATAAGGCTGATTCTGACCGACGCTCGAAACTTCTGAAGCTTACCAAGTTGTAAGTGATACAGACGAATTCAGAATGCAGTTGTTCGCTTATTCCCTTATTTTGCGTGGATCGCCCTTTTCAGGTTTTCAATCCACCGGGATACCCATTTTTGCCTGAGTTGTCCAATGCGACTTTTCAACTCAGCGGGTGTACATTTTTTTATTTATTTTCCCTTTTTTTTGCCAGAGTCTTTTATTCTGTTTTTGACTCGCCGGGATGCCCTATTTTTGCCTGGACTTACATTCTGTTTTTATGTCCAGCGGGTCATTTTTATGCGAAGTATTTTTTTAACTGCATCTGAATTCACAGGGGATAGAAAGTCTTCGCCATCCATAGTACTGAGCATCAGTGCTCCACCAGAGAAAACTTTCTTTACTATGAATGGCCCATCATAATTCGGAGTCCACTTGCCCCTGTGGTCCGTATGAGGAGGGAGGAGTCTTTTCAGCACAAGATCTCCTACTTGGTACTCTCGAAGCCTGACTTTCTGATCGAAGGCTTTCTTCATTCTTTTCTGATACAACTGCCCATGACAAATTGCAGCCAATCTCTTTTCTTCAATCAGACTCAGTTGTTCATATCGGGATCGGACCCATTCTGCTTCATTCAGCTTAACATCCATCAGTACCCGCAGGGAGGGTAATTCAACTTCAACCGGTAGGACTGCCTCCATACCATACATAAGCTGATACGGTGTTGCCCTAGTGAATGTTCTGATTGACGTACGGTACCCATGTAAGGCAAATGGTAGCATTTCATGCCAGTCCTTGTAGGTGACCACCATCTTTTGCACAATCTTCTTGATATTCTTGTTAGCTGCCTCAACAACGCCATTCATCCTTGGCCTGTAAGGAGAAGAATTGTGGTGTTGGATCTTGAAGTCCCGGCATAGTTCTGCCATCATTTTGTTGTTTAAGTTGGAACCATTGTCAGTAATGATTCGCTCGGGCACTCCGTACCGACAAATGATATCTTTCTTCAGAAATCGGGCTACTACTTGCCTTGTAACATTTGCATAAGAAGCTGCTTCAACCCACTTGGTAAAATAGTCAATGGCTACCAGGATGAATCTGTGGCCATTTGAAGCAGTCGGTTCAATCTTGCCAATCATATCAATGCCCCACATAGCAAAGGGCCAGGGTGAAGACATCACATTCAGAGGATTCGGAGGCACATGCACTTTATCCGCATAAATCTGGCATTTATGGCATTTTCTGGCATAGGCACAACAGTCTGCATCCATTGTGATCCAGTAATAGCCTGATCTTAGCAACTTTTTAGCCATAGCATGCCCTCCGGCATGGGTACCAAAGGATCCTTCGTGCACTTCGTGCATCAACAAGTCTGCTTCTGTTCTATCAATGCATCTGAGAAGTACCATATCAAAGTTTCTCTTGTACAGGGAACCGTCAGTATTCAGGAAGAAACTACCAGCTAGCCTTCTTAACGTCTTCTTATCATTGGAAGATGCCCCAGGTGGGTACGTTTGATCCTCCAAGAAGCACTTAATGTCATGGAACCAAGGCTTATCATCTTTTACAACATCTGCTGAGAACACATATGCTGGTCTGTCAAGTCTGGATACTGCAATTTGAGGTACAAAGTTGGCAGTTTGAACTTTGATCATAGATGAAATGGTAGCCAGGGCATCTGCAAACTGATTCTCGTCTCGAGGGATATACTCAAGCTTGACTGTTGTGAAGAAAGTCAGTAACCTTCTTGTATAATCCCTGTAAGGTATCAGATGATCTTGGTGCGTGTACCATTTGTCGTTGGTTTGATTAACTACCAGAGCTGAATCTCCGAACACAGTCAAAGTCTTGATCCTGAGGTCAATGGCTTCCTCAAGACCCATAATGCAAGCTTCGTATTCAGCTTCGTTGTTAGTGCAGTTGAAGGTGAGCTTTGCCGAGAAAGGCATGTGAACTCCCTTAGGTGTAATGAGTACTGCACCAACACCACGACCATTCATATTAACAGCCCCGTCAAACATCATCGTCCATTCTTCTTCCGGGTCAGGCCCTTCAGTGTGAATAGGCTCTTCATGATCTTTTGCTTTTATGAACATGATGTCTTCATCGGGGAAGTCAAATCTCATAGGCTGGTAATCATCAATGGGTTTCTCAGCAAGATATTCGGACAATACACTGCCTTTGATGGCTTTTTGAGATGTGTACTGAATGTCATATTCTGTGAGGATCATTTGCCATCTTGCAACCCGTCCGGTAAGTGCTGGCTTCTCAAAAATGTACTTAACTGGATCCATCTTTGAGATCAATAAAGTAGTGTGGGTCAACATATACTGCCTTAGTCGGCGAGCAGCCCACGCTAAAGCACAACAAGTTTTCTCGAGCAGTGAATAACGTTGTTCACAGTCGGTAAACTTTTTGCTTAGGTAGTAAATTGCATACTCTTTTCGACCAGACTCGTCATGCTGGCCCAACACACACCCCATCGACTCTTCTAATACTGTCAAGTACATGATTATAGGTCTTCCTTCACCTGGAGGCATAAGGATTGGAGGCTCTTGCAAGTATTCCTTGATCTTGTCAAAAGCCTTCTGGCAGTCTTCGTTCCACCTGACCGTTTGTTCTTTTCTTAACAGCTTAAACAAAGGTTCACAGGTTGCTGTAAGGTGAGATATGAACCTTGAAATGTAGTTCAATCTACCTAGAAACCCCCAAACTTCTTTTTCTGACTTCGGTGCAGGCATTTCTTGAATGGCTTTGACTTTGTCAGGGTCAACTTCAATCCCCTTTTCACTTACAATAAATCCCAGCAGCTTACCAGATCGCACCCCAAATGTGAATTTGTTGGGGTTTAGCTTCAGTTGGTACTTCCTCAGACGCTTGAATAACTTCAACAGATTTACCAGGTGGTCTTCTTCTATGAGGGACTTGGCAATCATGTCATCCACATAACATTCAATTTCTTTGTGGATCATGTCATGGAATAATGTTACCATAGCCCGTTGATAAGTTGCACCAGCATTCTTCAGTCCGAACGACATCACTTTATAACAGAAGGTGCCCCAGGGTGTGATAAGAGTTGTCTTCTCCATGTCTTCAGGTGACATTTTGATCTGATTGTATCCTGAAAATCCATCCATGAATGAGAACACTGAGAACTGAGCCGTATTATCAACCAACACATCGATGTGAGGTAATGGGAAGTCATCTTTCGGGCTGGCTCTGTTCAGATCCCGGTAGTCCACACACATCCTCACCTTGCCGTCTTTCTTTGGCACTGGTATAATATTAGCAACCCATGGTGGATAGCTAGTTACAGCAAGGAACCCGGCGTCCCACTGCTTTTGTACCTCTTCCTTTATCTTCATTGCCATATCTGGGCGAGTACGGCGCAGCTTTTGTTTTACTGGTGGGCAGTCTTCTTTTAAAGGCAGCTTGTGCATGACGATATCGGTGTCCAACCCTGGTATATCCTGATAAGACCAAGCAAACACATCCACGTATTCCCGGAGCATATCAATCAGTTGTTCTTTTACTGAATCTTGTAAGCAGGCCCCGATCTTAACCTCTTTCACGTCTTCTTCCGTACCAAGATTAACCGTTTCAATCTCCTCCTGATGAGGAGTGATAACCTTCTCCTCTTGCCTTAACAACCTGGCTAGCTCTTCAGGTAGCTCATAATCTTCTTCAACCCCTTCATCAGCTTGATTGATTAGATTGTCAAAGCCATACGAAGCCATAGCGGTGTTGTTGTCGGTGCAATCTAAAAGGCACTCTCTGCAAGGGTTTAGATTGTTTATTTTAGTGATCAATTTTAATCTTGTTTAGAAAAAGTGAAAATGAAGTTATTTATTTTGAAAATATTGCCATTTTATTTTTGTACAAAAAGAAAAAATGAAAAGACAGTGAGCGAAAAAGAGACTCGTTTGCAAAAGATGTCCGATATTCATTGATTAATCCATTTGCACAAAATTACAAGATGGCCCGATTACAAAATGAGTCTTGTCATCTTGGGCAAGATGCAAGACTTGATGCATGCTTAAAAATACAGGAAATAATAATTACTCTGCAGGAGTAACCCTTATAATTTCCTGGGAAGACCAGTTAAGGACTTGGCTCCCCGGGATCCTTGGACGTATCCAGCTCTCCAGGTTGCGGTCGCTTTCCTCCTCATCTTCCAAGTTGTTCACTGCATCCGGGGTGAGCATTCCCCCTCTGACAAAACTGGGCTCTTTGGCAGCCTCTGATTGATCTTGTTGAGTTGGTCTGTAACCCAACCCAAATCTGTCTTCTTTCTTTTCCACGGGCAACAGCTTGCCCCAGCCTTGGGCAGTACCCTCTTCAACAACCTTCCGGGCTTGCTGATAAGATGTCATGGAAGTTCCCAGTACAGCAGATGCTTCATTAATGTTCAGGGCCTCAAACCCCTGGCTCATGGTTTCATGGATCTCTCCATCCATTTCAATATACTTATACGTAGCCAGATGGCTAACAAAGATGTCTTCTTCCCCACAGATGGTGATGATCTGGCCTTTCCACTAGAATTTCAGCTTCTGGTGAAGGGTAGACGTAACAGCGCCAACGGCGTGAATCTAGGGTCTACCCAACAAACAACTGTAGGCCGGCTGAATATCCATCACGTAGAAGGTAGTTTTGAAGGTCTGCGGGCCGATCATCACAGGCAGATCAATCTCTCCAAGCACTGATCTTTTAGAGCCATCAAATGCTCTCACCACCAAATTACTTGGACGCAATGCCAAGCCATCATACTCCAGCTTCACTAAGGCTTTCTTTGGTAGAACGTTGAGTGAAGACCCAGTGTCCACCAGCACATGAGATAGAACAACAACCTTGCATTCCAGGGTGATATGTAAAGCCTTGTTGTGGTTACGTCCCTCAGTTGTTAAGTCAGCATTGGTAAAGCCCAATCCATGACTGGTATTGACATTTGCTACCACAGTTTCTAGCTGATTAACGGTAATCTGCTCTGGCACGTATGCTGCGTGCAGGACTTTCAGTAATGTATTCCTGTGAGCTTCAGAACACATCAACAGTGATAATATGGAGATTTTTGAGGGAGTTTTGTGAAGCTGATCCACCACCTTGTAATCACTTCTCTTTATGATTCTCATAAACTCGTCTACATCTTGTTCAAAAGATGTCTTCTGAGTTTCTTTGGCAGCCGGCTCTTCAAATACCACACTCTTTCCTTTCGCTTTGGCAGCAGCTTCTGCTTCAGCATTAGGTCTTTGCACTTGTGAGGCAAAAAGGCGTCCGCTTCTGGTGAAGCCTCCGCCTCCCCCAACATTATCAATTTGTGGAGAAGAGGTTGAAGAATCCAAAGTGATTTTCTCCCCGTTGCAGTAGAGATCAGAGCCATAATGCCAAGGTATGGCATTACTGCTTTCATAAGGAACGGGTTCAGGCACTGTGATAGTAACTGGACTGACTGCTGTAGAGGAGGGTACTGAAATAGTGTGCGGATCATAGTAAATTGTGACTGGTGACCTGGCAGGAGGTGCCACTGTTTGTTGTTGAAAGTTGTTGTTTGGAGGAGCATTTGATGGGTCGTAGTAGATAGTGACTGCTGAGACATCTTCATTAATTTCTGTTGGAGTTGTAGAAGATTCTGCTGATAAAAAGGATGCTGATGTTGTAGAAGAAATGGTTGTTGAAACTTGGCTCGTTGAATTGATGGATGAAGCCATTGCGAATGTTATTGATGAATCGGTTGGAATGATTGTTGCTGCTGTTGTAGAAGAATCAGGAATTGTTGTCAAAGAAATTGCTGGATTTGTAGGCGCCGTTGTTGAGATCTGAAGGATACCATCCTTTATAAGACCATCTATGCCGCTTCTCAAATTATCACACCCGTTGACTGCAATGTTGCAATACCCACAACCGAGTTCACACCCGGGGAACACCTGGCACTCTAGAAGTTGAGCTTTAATTTCGACCAGAGGTGTCCGAATCTGTGCAACACTGGTGATCAGAGTAGAAGGTTCGTCTTCCTCAATGGCATTAATCCTCGGCCCGCCATGATTAGGCATAGGATTCTTGTTGACATTTAGAGGAGGTGCGAAGTTGAGGGCTTTAGAATCCACCAGATCTTGAACTTTCATTTGTAAGGCCCTGCATTTTTCCGTATTGTGGCCAGGTGCATTGGAGTGGAAAGCACATCTGGCGTTGACATCATAATTTCTCGGGAGATTGGAGGGATCTGGTGGTGCCAATGTCCTTAACTCAACCAAGTTGAGCTTCAGGAGTTGTGGCAATAAGGCAACATAAGGCATAGGGATAGGATCAATCACCCTGTTTTCCTGTGACGGTCTTTGCTGAAAGGGTCTTTGTTGTTGGTTGCTGTTGTTGTTGTAGGTTCTCTGTGGTGGATACTGAACTTGCTGTTGATAATGTGGTTGTTGTGGTTGTTGGTATGCTGATTGCTGAGGAATCGGAGTTGGAATAGTGACAGCTGCTACTGATCTTTGGACATACTGAGGTCTGCCCCTGCTAGCATGAATGGCATTTGTCTCACCGGCTCTTCGAGGTCCCACAAAAGGCTTCCTGGGGTTACTGGATGAACTTGCACCATTATCAGAAATCTTGCCCATTTTCAATAGACTTTCAATTCTTTCACCGGCTATAACTACGTCAGCAAAACTGGTGGAAGAAAAGGCAGCCATCCTATCAATATATGTCCCTTGCAGAGTATTCATGAACATGTCGGCCATTTCTCTTTCCGACAAGGGTGGTTGGACAGCAGCAGCAAGCTGTATCCACCTTTGGGCATATTCCCTGAAGCTTTCTCTGGAGGATTGAGACATTCCCATTAGGAGGGTCCTGTTAGGAGCCATGTCCAGATTGTATTGGTACTGCCTAATGAAGGCTTCAGCTAAGTCCTTCCAGCATCTGATAGTAGCTCTGGTCAGGTGTGAATACCAATCTCTTGAAGCCCCAGTCAAACTGTCTTCAAAATAAAACATCCACAGTTTTTCATCCATGGTATATGCCTTAAGTCTTCCCAGAAAGGACTGCAGGTGAGTTCGTGGACAGGAGGTTCCATTGTATTTCTCGAAGCACGGGGGTTTGAATTTGTGGGGAATTCTTACCCCATCCACTAACCCCATATCCATTACATCGAAGCCCAATGAGTTTTGAGACTCCAAAGATCTCAACTTCTCAGCAATTTCATCAAACCTCCGGTCATAGACTTCATCTCCAGATCTAGATGTGGTATTTCCTTGCACATTACCCGGGATGTTGACTTCCAGATCTAGATGTGGTCCAAATACAGGTGGATTAACATGAGGCTGACCCCTCTCATTATTACTTGTTCCTCCAGTGCCAGGATGGGGTTCCTCGGGAGTTTGTCTTTCTACCAATGCCCTTAGCCTTTCCTGACTCTGGGCCAAGCCAGTCATCACAGTCATGAATTGGGCCATTTGGTTTCTCATCTCCACTCTTTCATTAGCCATCTGGGTCCTGACCTCAGTCAGGTTTTGCTGTACTTGCTCCATTAGAATACCCGGAAGGTTGTTGCGCGTAGGATACCGGTGTGCACGGTTGACAGGGAACACTCTTCTGCGAGCAATATTTCCTGAACCACAACAGAGTTAGAAACATACAAAATAATAACAAAACCTACAAAACAAAACAAAAGTTAGTATGCAATGCAGTATGCTTATTTGTTTTCCAAGGTATCCGGCTTGGTTCTTGGTTTTGACCTTTCCAGACCTCGAGGAAGATGCTTTGATGTTGTTGAGAAAAAGAAAACCCAAATGGAAACAAACTAAAATATATTACAAATGATGAATAATACATAGTCTGTTTTTTTTTACAACACATGCCCCTGAAGGGTCAAAATACAACACAAAAGAAAAGTACATCAGATGAAGACAACAACAATCAAAAAGTCAGACATCTAGCCTAAACTCATCCTCCTTAACCTCCTTCAGAAGTGCCTCAGTCACTGGACCAGCTGGATGCTCTGTAATAGTCCTGATGAGGAGGTTTCTGGTGGCAATGGCAGTGGTCAGCTTCTTGTGCCTATCCTGGTCCTTTGACCTCTTCAAACCAGCCCTAAGCTTCAACTCTGAAATCTCCTTCTGGGCTGCCAGCAAAGCTTCCTGTTGTTTCTTTTCAATGGCCTCTAACTGCTCAATCTTGGCTTGAGTTCTCTTATCTTCTTGAGTACAGGCTTCAGTGATTTTGACCCACCTAGCCTGACTTTCTTGCAGATAGAGGTCAGTCCTAGCCTTCTGAAGCTGGGCCTCTTTACAGGCATTCTTCAATATTTGCTCCCCAGCTCTTGCTTTCTTGATGTAGTCCTCTGTTTTCTCAATCTTGGCCAGATGTTCCACCCTAAGCTTCTCCAACCTCTCAATGTCCAGACGACCATCACTCCTTTCCCAAAGAGTCTTCTTCAGAGCTTGAGACAGATTCTCATTCCTTTCCTTCAGCTTCTCAAATTCTTCCAGGCTGACAGTTGCTGCAGGCTGAGCTGTAGAGGGTCCAGGCATATCCTCAATGGTGAAAGGCATTCCAGTAATCTGAGCTCTAGCATGAGACCAGTCATAGTACTGAGCTGAAGCAACATTATTGCACCTTCCAAGAATAGCCATCCCTTTTGTCTGGATGTTGTCCCAAGCCCAAGATGCTTGTCTGACAGCAGCTAGATTAGGCTTTATCTCACAATACAGGGTCTCAGCTAAGTCTTGCACTCTAGGAGGGTGAACCAAAGCATAGCCCAGTTGCCTTTTAAACAGCAAAGGATTATAGTTGATGCAACCCTTCACTCCTATTAGAGGTACATTTGGGTATTGCCCACAGCTAGTGATGATGTCCTTGCCTTTGGTGCTCTGGGTGCACCACGTGATGTCATCTGAAGTCAAAGCAATAAGTCTCTTAGCCCAATTCTTCTGTTGGTGGGGATTCAGGAAGGAATCTGTCTTAGGCAAGTGTTTGAGCAGCCAAGTGTGCAACAAAGGAGCACAACATCTCACCAACTTTCCTCTTTGTTTCTCATTCCTCTGATGAATGGAATAATAGAAATCTCCCAGCAATGTGGGTACTGGGTTCCTCAGAAGGAAAAGGTGAATAGCATTCTTGCTGATAAATTTGGGCTCATCTGCAAATAGTATAACCCCATATATACTGAGGGCTAACAATGCACAAACTGCCCTCCATTCTCCCAAGGAGGCCTTCAGGATGGCCTGAGAAATTAAGAAATCCAAGTGCAAACCAGGGATCCCAGCCTTTGTTGTCATATTCTACTCAATCAAAGTAGGCTCCAGGTACAGTGCTTTTTCCACTTCTCCATTGCTGGGAGAAGTCATCTCTGGGTTGAAGGGGACACCACCCCTGACAGGTACTCCTATCAATGATGAAAACTCCTCCAACAGAGGTCCTAGCTGAAAGTCTGGGAATGTGAAATATCTCAAAGGAGGGTCATAAAACTGTAGGCAGGTGTGGATCATACTCCTCTGAGAAGGGTCTAGGTCCGTGACCATATCAAGGATACCTCCATAATGCTCTCTGAATAATGGGATGTGGTCTGGAGTGATGAGTTCCTGGACCTGCCTGATACCAGTCAACACAGGATCAAAGAAATGGTATGATATGTTGCTTTTCCTGGGTGTAGCCATGAATGCTGATGAAGAGCTGCAGACAAGTGCTGATGAGGATCAAGACTGATACTGGAGATGAGCCACTGATAGGCTGATGCTGGTGATGATGAGAACAGCTGAAGCAGGTAAATGATGAAGATAGCTGATGTTGAGGTCTATGCAAAAGAAGGGGTCAAAACCAAACCAGATATGATGTGGATACCCTGAAAAACAAATAAACAAATATTAAATGATGCAATGATGATGTATGCAAATGATATGTAAGGGTTTGTGATCAAGCTGGATCTGATTATCTGTCTTGATATAAGGCCCATGTATGTTTAGGAAGTCTAGATGGAGGTTCAGAAATCCGGTAACCAAGGTGGGGGACTCAAATAAAGAGTCACGTGTCCAGGGTTAAATCACAAGAACTGTCCAAAATGAGGTACTCTTAATCAAAACCGATAACAGGGTATGATGTGGCCAAGGGTACCTGCAAACCTGTAAACAGCCCAACCCCCCTCACAGGTGATGTTCTAAAACAAGGGTCCTCGGACTTGGATCAGTTATGAGAAGTGTAAACACTTCTAACCCGGAGGTACAGTGTTTACAATAACCATAAAAGATCCTCCTCTAATCCACCTCAGTTTCTGAAGGTCATAATAAAGGTCATCCAGACTTAGCAGGCTTCCCAGATAGCCCTAGCACTACAGGAAATCTGTAGCACAGAGTTCTCAAGAAGAAACCCACATCTGAACCGTGTTTCATATTCCCGCACCAGACCGAAATGGAATGGGAAAGAACATGAACCACTCTAGCCTAGGTGTCACTCAGGTCCCAGGTATAGGACCTTAAACTCTCAATGGGACCCCACCCAACAAACCAGATCCAGCAAGATGACAGTATGACAGTATGATGTATAAAACTGTAAGGAAAGCAGTAAACAAGACTGTACATAAAGCAAAAATAAATACATAACACATATAGCACATAGCACCCCAGTAAACACAAATCAAACAAGCGCTAGGAGGAACCCACAAAAAGAACCAGAAGCCCTGGTTACAGTATAAGGGTCCCTAGCAGAGTCGCCAAGCTGTCGCTCCCACCAAATGACACCTGGTCAGAAGGGGTACAGACGCGAACGGTCGGCGAAAGGGATGAGAACACAGAAGGGTGAACTCAGAAAGAAAAGAGTCGCCAGCTAGGCATTTTCATCCCGAAGGAAAGGTAATGCTGCATAAACCTAAGAAGAGATGGATAAGACGGTCGCGAACCAGAGATACTGAGAAAGGGGGTTGGTTACAACCTGGGAAGGTATTAGCACCCAGATTGTCCGCCGTACTCGACGGGATCCACGCTTAAAAGATTTGTGTTTTAAAGGGGTAGTGTCAGTGCAATTTGTGTACCAAAGCTGGAAAGAATGTGAGTGTCAGTGTAAAAGAAATGTGGAGTGAAGTATGAGAGTGTCAGTGCAAAGAAAAAGAGAAATGCTCAAGATTATGGGCCCAAAGAATAATGCTGGAAGAGGGGGGAATATACAGAGACTTTTGTTCGATAACTGTTAAGTTATGCCTACGTATCCTCTCGTGCAATGAGGAAGTCAGAACACCGTAGTTCGACTCAAAGAGACTGAAAGATAAATTGACTTGTGAACTGCTTGCTTGTCTATGCTCAAGTGTATGACCTGTCTGGCTCAGGTGCAAACTGTCTTGCATTAGACGGAAGAAGCAAGTTCTCGTTTGTGAGTGAATGAGATGAGAAAAGAATCCCGGAGGAGACGATTATTGTTTGTTTTTGTGCTTTCAATCTTTTATTGCTTTTGGATTTGTCATAAGAAAATGAGCTTAAGCCTAAACCAAGGGTTAGTAAACTCATCACATCCTCCCTCTGATTAGGGGTAATGAGAATACCTTAAGTATGAAGTAATCTCCTCACACTTAATCACCATGATGTAGGATTAAGATTATTAACCTACTTGCATTTATTTAGATGTTTTTGGAGTTTTTGTTTGGTGTTAAGTAATGAGTTTAAGCCATAATCAAGGATTTAATGGACTCATTACACCATCCTAATAGAAGGATAATAGATGAGAACATTGAAGCTGAGGAAAGCTCCCCAACTTAATCGATGATTAGGGATTAACCTCATGACAAAACAAAGCCTTTATAAAATGGATTTTTGTTAATGATAAGATGAAGAAGTGATTTTATGGTTTGTAAGACAACTTGAGGGGGACTTGTCCATTAACACTAGGGTTAGTCCTTCTTAACCAATTGAGGAAGAATTAGAACCCTAATGCAAGGCCCAAGTTACAAGCTTGATGTCTTATTGATTATTAGATGAATTGATTAAAGGATTTAAACACATTAAGGGTTTAACACTTAGGATTAAAGTTATACACTCCATCCTAATAGAAGGATGCAGGCATAAGCTTAATCACAAAGCCTTAAAACCTTTAAGGTTTAATCCTTGATTATGAGGTGAGAAGAGAGGACTCAAAGAAAACTCAAAGGCAAGAGTCTAAGGGGGACTAAACAATCCTAAAATGCTATCATGCTTGGAAGTCCTAGGGTTTGTGAGGCTTAAGAGGAGAAATCTTCTAGGAAGCCACCAAGGAGAAGCAAGATAGAAAAAGGATGAGATGAGAAGAGAAAAAAGGGAAGAGAGGCACAAGTGAGAAAGCTCACTCAAAGAAAAGTAAAAATTCAGCAAGGATCTAAAATGATGAGGTGAGAAGAGGTAGGAGGTGAAGGCAAATCCACCTCCCAAACAAACTTACCATTAACCTGAAAAGTTAGCAAAGAAAAGGAAATGAAATGAAAATGCAAAGGATGCAAACCAAAACCAGAAGCATAAACATGATTTTAATGATGCTAAGAGATGATGCAAACACAAGACAAGAGATGAGAATGATCATACAAGCATAAGGATGTCAATGGAGCATGCTTTGAACCATGAAAGTTCATGAAAGTTTATGAAATGATATGAATGCACAAGATGGCAAATGAAAGATGCAATGATCAAACATGATTCTAATATGTCCTAAGATGTATTATATGTCATGAGGATGCACAAAATGTCATGGCAAGTTCTTGAATGCAAGCATATAAGAGATGAATGCAAAGGAAAGCAAGAATTAGGGTTTATGAACAACATGCAACACAAAAATTCAAAACCAGAAGCAAATGACATGATAAAAAATTAAAAATGGGATCAAAAGAACCCTAACCCTACACACGTTCTCTGCCCAAAGGAGGGGACCTAACTCTTAACCTAATGGGAGTTGTGATTTTTCTAAGTCAACTAGGGTTTCAAGGTACCTTAAAAGGAAAAAATGCCCATTAAATTGAAAATGGAAGATAAATGCAAACCAATTTTACCCTAGAAACTACATGCTATGAAGAGTGCAATGCAAGAAGAACCATTATCAAACTCTTCATGGTTAGGCAGAATGAATTTTTTCAAGTTAAGATTAAAATATTGTCTTTAAATGAATTTAATTCCAATGAAAATTGTCAAAATACATCAAGGACCAAAAAGAAATTTGTTTTGAGAGTTTGATAATGTTTCTAAATGTTTTAAAATGCAATGTGAATTTTTTGGTGATTTTTAAATACCTAAATGCATTTTTAATTAATTAATTTTCATTAACTAATTAAAAATAACCATTTAAATGATTTAAAATTAATTTTTAATGCAAAAAATAAAAATAAAAATATTTTTGGGTTCTGAAAATTAATGAAATGCTTGACAAATATTTTCAAAATTTTTAAATGTTTTTTACTATTTTAAATAATTCGTAGAAGTTAATTATAAAACAAATGAATTAAAAATAAAATTATGAGAAGTATGCAAGATACATGGCTGAGATTCAAAGAGAAAAGGAGGGAATTGACCCGCGCCATATCCAATGGCTGTAATTCAAACTGACCAGATTAAATATAAAACCCAATTAATTATGTTAATGACGTGGATTAGGGCTTAATGGGGTGATCTGAGCCACACAGACGCGCGGGAGTCAACACTGGTCAACTGAATCCATGGTCCACATTCAAACTGAACCCTAAACGTAATTAATGAACTAATGACTTTCAGGTGGCCGGAAATGACCTCCGGTCATCTTCTCCGGCCACACCCCTCCCTGAAAATTGCTATCTTCTTCCCTAAGCTTCTAACACTCAATTTTTCTGCCCAGAAATGATCCCCATGCATCATACATCAAGAATCAACAAACAAACAACATTTAAAACACATCAAAAGTGAGAATCGAATCAAAACAGTTCTAGGTCAAAAAATTTCAGAACATGAATACATACTCATTTCTCAACCATTTTCGAAACAAAACACATCAACATGATCAGTGAAGCCTAAAGAACCATTTAGTAACTTAAAAACAAGTTTCTGGAAAAATTGTTCTTGAGCTCACCTGAACTGGAGCTTTGATCTTTGGAAGTTTCTGGCTCTAATGAACCTCCTGAGAAGCTTGTAATGCTTGGTTGGAGTTTAATGTGGCTGGTTTAAGAGTTTGATGAAGTTCTGTTCAAGAGGGGTGAAAAATCGTGTTTCTGCTTGGGGTGATTTCAGGGCAAATTGATGGTTGGGAAATGATCAGAGGGTCATGGTGAATGGTTTTGTGAAGTTTGTTTTGATGTTTGAAGCCTGTGTATTGAGATTCGAAGCAAAATGCATAAGAGGTGAGTTTTGAGGATGCTGACTTGTGGGAGAGATTAGGTTGTGTTGTGTTGAGTGTTGAGTTCCTTTTGGTACATGTATCAAGTTTGGATAGGTCAGAGAGTTGTTGCTGGCCTAGCTTGATTGGTATGGGCCATTTTGCATAAAGTCAACTTTTTGTGTAAGAGAAGGTATGGGCTATTTCAGTCAAGGTACAAGGGCATGTCTGCTGCAGCTTGAATCAAGGTTGTCCATGGAGATAAATTTGAGGCAATGCAGCAAGTGGATTAGGGTTTATGTGAGTTTTTGCAATTTCACAAAGTTTTGGCCCTTTTGAAGTTTCTTAAAGATCAAGGCATGAAAATGAACAATTCTTTGGTGCATTCTGATTTTTAGGTCATGGTTAATGTTTGTGTAATGCATAGAAGTCCATTTGAAGTCACATTTTGCCTTTGCATGAGGTTTTGCAACTTTGCCTCTTTGGTGTAAAACTTGAAATTATGTGATTTTGTCCAACTTTGACAAGCCATAACTTTTGATCCAAAATGAATTAGAATGAGTTCTTGTACTTTTTGAAAATGGGAAGATCCATTCTACAACTTTCATGACCAAAGTTTTCTCATTTGAAGCATTTTTTAATCAAAAAAAGAAGGTTGAAAAACTTTCCCAAAATAGCAAGTTTACATTACAAGTCACTTTCCCAAAAAGGCAACTTTGCAAATAGCTTGAAATTCTTCAATTTTGTGAACTTCTAACACCTTCTATGATCAAATAAAGATCATACACAATCAAAATGATGGAGAACACCCTTTGGTTGGGTCATTGGGGGCCTCAGATGCCCTGATTTTGCACTGACTTGCTCAAGAAGTCAACTCTTGATCAGATGCCTTCCCCATGGAATTTCTTCATGAAAATTGATATGCATGATCCTTATACCATATAGAGATCAATATAAACAAGAATGACCAAAAATTTTGGAGTTATGGCCTCTGAAACCAAAACCCTAATTCTAGGTCATCTGTGCAGTTAAACCTGGCTCTACTTCCATGCCTTTCTCAGTTCTTGTGATTCTTTGACTTCCTTGACCTTGTGAGGATATAATATGATGCTTGAACATACATAGACCCTCTTGAAGTGATTGATGACCTTTGGAGTTGCTCAAGCAGCTCTTAGATGGCTCAGATCACAAACCCTAGATGCAGATGACTTAGAAACAATGCAGTGAAGCAACAATGCAATATGAGATGATGTGATTGAACTTATGCACATGAAGAGATCACAAGCCATGGTGTGAATGGGTGAGGGCAAATTTGGGGTGTTTACACTATTTATAGGAAAACAAAAAGCAGGAAAAGACCAGGATGCCCCCTCCACTAAAAAGTGGAGGGAAAAGTTTTTGCCTTGTGGCGCCCGCCATAAGGCCATGGCGCCCGCCATGAGACTAATGTGGGATGAGAGAGTGGGGATCGTGGGTCTTAGCAGTTGTGGAGTGGTCTTGAGATGTGGTCACGTCATGACAGACCCCATGGCGCCCGCCATGGTGGTTGCCGTAAGTGTAAAACGCTGAATTTCTTGGTTTTCGTCCGTTTCTACTCCTTTTTCGCTCCTTTTCTCGATTTAGGTCCCGATTACATAGAAATCCTGAAAACAAAGAAAAACAAAGTAATAACATAACAAAATAACAATAAAAGCTAAGAATTCATGCGAAATCGGAGTCATAAATACGGTGAATTTTAGTGTTATTAAATTCTCCCACACTTAGACCTTTGCTTGTCCTCAAGCAAACATTAAAGCTTAAGAAGAAAAAATGGTGTCGACACGTGATTTGGGCTAAAGGGCTTCTAAGTTCAAGTCAGGATGCAGTGACAGGTACTAACTAAGTGAACCAAGGGTACCATAATAACACAAACACAAACTTCAATCCTATATTAACCACCCCATGTCATCCCACAATACCTAGGCCTATCTTCTCATCTTTTGGGTCCTTTTCATTCAGGCGCAATCACATTAAGCCCGTTATCCGTACATGCTTCATAGTAGAGTGACCGGTTAGTGATTCTGATCTATAACATAAGGTTTCTGGCACATAAGCATGTGTAAACCTGTTTTTATTTCGCCTAAATGTAGCTGCGGGGGATCGGATCGTAATCCGCCCTACCAAGTTCAGTGCCAGATACGTCTGAACCAACTAACAATAGGTGACTGCAATTTTTTTTCTTTTTGTGGCAAATTTTTTTTCTCTTTTTTCGGTTTAAATGACTTTGTGAGGGTCACCTATCCCAGAGTTTGCCTTTTTCTTTTTTTTATTAGCACTGGATCATTCACTTATGTTCATCGACCCCCTACGTAGAGCATGCTTAGGCCGGAGCTGACTGCAAGAATAAACTACTTAGGACAATTTTTTTAAATGATAATAAAGGCCATGGTGTGGGGTTTATGAGTGATTCCTATATTCAAGAGGTCTATGGTGCTAAAATGGTACTAATGTTTCAAAAAGTTGACCTAAGTCACCACATCCTAATCTAAACCTGTATTAAAGCCCAAAAAAACATGTGAAACAACATTGTTTTCTTTTAAAAAAAAATTTTTGGTAGGGCTAAAGAAATGGGAAAAAATGAGGATGTACTAAAAATACACTATACTGGTGACTCGTCAGACTCATGCATTATCTAAGAAAAGTTAAACTAAATAACTTACTGAAAAAGGGAAATAACGGAAAGCAAATAAATAACTAAAAAGGGAAATGACAGAAAGCAATAAAATCCCCTCCCACAATTAAATCAAACATTGTCCCCAATGTTTCGAAATAAGATAAGGAGGGTAACCTGAAAAAACTACTACGGGGGAGCACTGGTGCCCTCGCCGTCCTGCTGTGATGGTCTGGAACGACGGGATCTATTGTGCTGCTGGTCGCTCCGGTCAAGTCGTGCCGATAAGGCAGCCTGGGCACCCCGAACCTCTCGAAGGTTACCTAAGATGGAACCCTGAGTGGCCTCCATAAGCTGGTAGTTCCGGCGGTTGACTTCTCACTGACGGGCCTACTCTGATGTGATATCGTTCAAGGTACGGCAAACGTTGCTCTAAGCATGATCCGAAACCGATTGCGATTGTTGCATGAAGCTCATATTGTCCGTCAGTTGTTGTGAAATAGTAGAGAGAAGGCTGTCTCGCTTTTCCTCTCTAGCCGTCATATCATGCCACATCTCCTCAGTGACATAGAATCCAGGAGCAACACCTGCAACAGGGTTAGAGGAAGATGGTGCGGTGTGTGACTGTGAAGGACGATGGGGGGACATGTGAGGTATGGGAGACTGCTCTCTCCGATCATATTCTTCATCAGTGTCATGTGCCTCCCCATCAGGAATATTAGGAGGAAGTGGACCCAAAACAGGTGGAGCATTCAGATCATAGGTCCAGTTCCTTTCATTACGTACATCAGTACGTCTACTGCAAGGTAAAGCAATAGATGTGATAGCTACCCCATGAACCATCAACTCATAACCACCTTCTCTCCTTGTTCGGCACAATTTCATGTCTTTTAGAAATTTTAAATTAATTGTGCGAGGAGGTAGTGGTTTAAGTGTAGCTATCTCATTGTTCAGGACAAGATCCCGAGCAATAGACGTAACAAGTCCGCCAAAAACAACCGGCCCTGTTTTATCAGTAATTAAAGCCATGTGTGCAAGCATAAACGGGACCGGATTGATATGGGTACTAGTGAGGCATCCTTGCAAAAATAGGAGTTCTCTAGTGTTTACCTTATTTGGACTCTCCCGGCCAAAAATAGTTCATGCCAAAAGATATCTGAAAACTCTTATGGTCGGGTTATGAATGGTCGACGCAAGTATTCCTTCAAAAGAATTTATTGAAGTACTTGACAGCCTCTGCCAGAAGGAAAATACTTCGGCCGACCATTCCGCATCCAAAGGTGCCTCACAAATTGCACCTTCCCTATGAGGGATTCCTAACAAGCCTGTTAGTTCGTCGGTACTGAATTCGTATTCAATTCCAAATAGTCTAAAATTAACAGTACCGACTGTGCTAGTAGTGTTAGTACTGACAATGTATATCAATGAACTTAAAAACTCAACTGTCAGCCTCTCATAGGTAGGTTCCTGGTTAACAAAAATATTATGCAAGCCTAAAAAATCTAATAAATGAAAAACACTATGATACAGACCCAAAGCATACAGACAGTTATCATCGACGTACCCAGTCGAGAGAATTTCTCGACTCTGAAGCCTTTGAATAATTTTCCTTTGCCTATCACCCGGTCTTCCATCGCGAAGAAGAAATCCATTGAACTCCATTGTTGTTGCTCCTTGAGAAATGAAAAAGTGGTAAAAATGGTTTATGAGAGAAATGATAAAGGTTTGTTTTTTATGGTTTGTGGTGGATGAAAATAAAAATGGATTTTGGATAGGTTTTATAGATGGTGAATATTTTGAAAATGGGGGAGCTATAATGGGGTTCAATGGGGTTTTTGGAAGTTGTAAAAATGGGTTTTTGAAGTTGGAAGGTGTAAAAATGGAGGAAATGGGGAATCAGTCCCGTTTTTGAAGAAGGACGGTGTGGCGCTCGCCACAAGGTCCCTGGCGCCCGCCACAAGGCAAAATCCTGCTGGGCCTTGGATTTTCAAAACCTCTTTTGGGCCCTCTTGCACCTTCGGTCTTCGAGGGGGTCCGGATAGCGTTTTATTCTCTCTTCCAAGGCATGAGGCTTGCATATTTTTTTATGAAGACAAAAATGAATATATTTTTGTCTTTATATATTTTTTTCTTTGCTCGACAAAAATAAAATAAAATAAAAAATAAAAAGAAAAGAGAAAAAATGACATTAGTGCACGAAATAATATATATATATATAAGATAAACTCAAAGTACATGAAAAAAGAAAATGTAATAGATGCAATAATGTAAGATATGTCTGGAGATGCGAGAAATAAAATAAAGCATGAAAAAGAAATCAAATACTAGGGCAATAGCGTCAGTGTAAAACGAATCATGTGGTAGGCTTCTCTTCCTGGTTTGATCCACGAATCTCAGCTATCTCCCTCTGAAGCTCTTCAATCTCCTGATATAGAGCATCGGCCTCCGAGGCATGAGTGAGATCAGATACCTGAATCTGTAATTCCAAGTCCGCTACTTCCTTCTTGAGCAGGGCAGTCTCCTTGCAGAGCTCATAAATCTGAGTTTGTAGATCAGGCGGCTGCAAAGACATATTGTTAGACATAACAGTGATTCGGGGGGAAAGAGGTGTAGGAGTGTACTCAGCGGCGGGAGGTGATTTCGGCTCTTCGACGGTCTCTCCATAACCCTCTAGAGCATAACTCCAATTAGCAGGATCATGGACACTGGTCATCAGCGGGTCTGGTAATGTAAAGTAATTTATCACTTCACTGTCGATCAGTAATCTAAACGTGTTAGGCTCAAAAGAGGCCCTCCTCATCATTCCTCTGTCAAGACAAAAGTCAACATCCAAGGTGGCGTAGCAGCAGAAGTTCCTGAGGTGCAATAATTTGCGAGACAAACCCAATGCAGTAGCAATCTGTGTAACAATCCCACCGACATGTATAATGCCTACAGATGATCTGGCAACACTAGCAAGGCCCTTCAACAGAAAGTTGCCACAAGCAACTGGGCGTGACTGAGTCGCACAAAACAGTAGGAAAATCTCCTCTTCACTTAGCAGAGTCTCTGTATCTGGCAAACCGAGGAAAGAATGTGCTAGAATCATCTGGAAGTACCTTAATGCAGGGTTGTGGATTACCTGAGAAAACTGGGTGGAAGGATCTTGGCTCCCTCCACCTGAAATGTTAGACCAAAACTTTTCCACTTCTCTGCTCATAAAATACCCCATCGGTGTCTCTGGAATAGCATCAGGAGTAGTCTGAAAACCTAGTAAATCACCAAACTCTTTGTGAGAGAAGGAGTAGTCAATCCCGAACAACCTGAAAACAACATATCCATCGGGTCCAGCCCCGGGATCATAATGAAATGAGCGGAGGAACACTAGAGTCAAGTTCCTGTAAGTGTTGTTCATATCGTCAAACTGGTCCCACTGGAGTTGATGACATAAGAATCTGACGCTTGGCTCTATCCCCAAGGCATCCATGCAGTATTGGTCAGGGTACCTGGTAGGAGCCATAGGGCGTCTCATGTGGACATAGTAACGCTCTTTATGTGCGTCGTCTCTAAAGGCCACGTGCATGTCATCGGGGTTCTGCATTCTGCACAAGGTTAGCAAACAAGTCCTGAAATCACATAAAACATTCAATCGTTAGTCCTGACATAATAATAAAGTAAACAAATTAAAATAAAGGAAAAATAAATAAAAAGTACGTAAATAAGAAAACCATGGGTTGCCTCCCATGCAGGGCTTGTTTAACGTCATTAGCTCGACGACCGGATTTTATACATCATTTGAAGGATATGGTGGATCACTCAGAATATGGCAGGTGTATGTTGTTGGGATGTCACCTCCTTCGTAGGGCTTCAACCTCTGTCCATTGACGATGAACAATTTACATGTTTGGTTCTTGATTTCAATAGCACCAGATCTTAGAATCTTAGATACTTCGAAAGGGCCAGTCCATCTCGAACGAAGCTTCCCTGGAAAAAGTCGTAACCTAGAATCGAACAAGAGAACATGATCGCCTATTTTGAAGTATTTTCTTATGATTCTTTTGTCATGCCAAGCTTTTGTTCTTTCTTTGTATATGATGGCATTTTCGTAGGCGGATTGTCTGAGCTCTTCTAATTTGTGGATATCAAGGATACGTTTTTCACCAGCAGTTAAGTAATCCAAATTCAAAGTTTTGATGGCCCAATAGGCCTTATGCTCCAATTCAAAAGGTAAGTGACATGATTTTCCATAGACCAGTTGATAAGGGGTTGTTCCTATAGGGGTTTTGAAAGTGGTTCTATAGGCCCATAATGCCTCTTGAAGTTTCTGCGACCAATCTCTTCTAGATATAGAGACAGTCTTCTCAAGAATTTGTTTGATCTCCCTATTAGATACTTCCACTTGTCCATTGGTCTGTGGGTGGTATGGTGTTGCTACTCTATGCTTTACTCTATACTTGCTTAAAAGTTTATCAAATATTCTCGATATGAAGTGTGATCCTCCATCACTTATGACTAAACGGGGGGTTCCAAACCTGGGAAATATATAGTTTTTGAATAATTTGATGACTACTCTGGTTTCGTTCGTGGGTGCGGCGATAGCTTCAATCCATTTAGACACATAGTCAACAGCTACTAAGATGTACTGATTTCCGAAAGATGGTGGGAACGGTCCCATAAAGTCTATACCCCATACGTCAAAGAGTTCTACTTCTTAGATATTTCTCAGAGGCATTTCATTACGTCTTGAAATATTTCCTGTGCATTGGCATCTGTCACACTTGACAATGAAAGCATGGACATCACGCCACATAGTAGGCCAGAATAGGCCAGCTTGAAGAATCTTGGCGTAGGTCTTAGATGTGCTCGCATGTCCACCATAGGGTGCAGAGTGATAATGCTCAATTATATTATGTACCTCTTCTTCTGGAACACAACGGCGGAAAATTCCATATTTACCTCTCTTGAAAAGAAATGGTTCGTCCCAATAGAAGTTTCTCACATCACTGTAGAACTTCTTCTTCCAGTGGTAGTTTAGATCAGGGGGTATGATGTCAGCGGCTAGGTAATTAACAAAGTCTGCATACCAAGGTGTATTACTTATAGCTAAGGATTTATGAGAATGCTCATGTGGGTCTGGGTTATCATCTTCAATGGTTTCTAGTTGGGCTATCAGTCTATCATAGGCAAAATCGTCATTTATGGGTACTGAGTCGGGTTTCAGGTATTCTAGCCTAGATAGGTGATCATCCACTAGATTATTTGTGCCTTTCTTATCACGGATATCTAAATCAAACTCTTGCAGTAACATAATCCATCGAAGTAGCCTAGGTTTGGCATCCTTTTTACTTAGTAAGTAACGAATGGCAGCATGGTCAGTGTAAACTATAATTTTGGCTCCTACTAGATAAGATCTAAATTTGTCTATGGCGAAAACTACAGCTAGGAACTCTTTTTCAGTTGTTGCGTAGTTGAGCTGTGCAACGTCTAGGGTTCTATTGGCATAATAAATTACGTGTAACTTTTTATCTTTTCTCTGACCTAGAACGGCTCCAACAACATAGTCACTAGCGTCACACATTATCTCAAACGGTTCCGACCAATCAGGGGGTTTCATTATAGGTGCTGAAATCAGAGCTTGCTTCAGAAGATTAAATGCTTCAGTACATTTTTCATCGAAGATGAATTCAGCATCTTTCATTAAAAGACCAGTTAAGGGCTTTGTTATTTTGGAGAAGTCCTTGATAAAACGTCGGTAAAATCCGGCATGTCCAAGAAAACTGCTTATCTCCCTGATAGTCTTCGGCGGTTTTAGATTCTCTATGACTTCTATTTTAGCTTTATCTACCTCTATACCGTTTTCGGAAACTATATGTCCTAAAACAATCCCTTCGGTGACCATGAAATGACATTTTTCCCAATTTAGCACAAGGTTTACCTCCACACATCTTTCCAGGATTTTCTCAAGGTTGATAAGGCAATTTTTGAAATCAGATCCACAAACTGAGAAATCGTCCATAAATACTTCCATGATTCCATTTAAGTAGTCTGCAAAGATAGACATCATGCAACGTTGGAAAGTGGCAGGGGCATTACAGAGTCCAAAAGGCATTCTTCTGTAGGCAAAAGTTCCAACTGGGCATGTAAAGGTAGTTTTTTCTTGATCTTCGGGGTGAATAGGTATTTGGAAGAATCCTGAATATCCATATAGTCAGTGCTATCTTGGACCAAGAGGGGTACCTTCGTAAAACATCTAACAATTGGTTTGTTTCCTCTTGGTCCAAGATAGCACTGACTATAACTGGACGGTTCATTTCTTCATCAAGAAATTCATATCTCAGGTTTTTAGGCAGTTCCTTAAGTTTTACGGTTGGTTTTATAGGGCAAGGCATAGGATCTGGGGTAAGAGATAAACATTCGTGAAGGTCATCATCAATGTAGGGTTTTTTATAATTGTCATCTTCCAAAATAAGGGTTGATGGCAATTTTATAGATTCAGTTTCTTCTTCTTGTTCTAATTCCCTAATGCATTCATCAATGACATCTAAGGCATAACAAGCATCTCCTATTACAGGTGCCATAAGAAATTTCGAGAGTATAAATTCTATCTTCTCGTCACCTACCTCAAAGGTTAGTTTCCCTTTTTTAACATCTATCACGGCTCCAGCAGTCGATAAGAACGGTCTACCTAGGAGGATCGGTATGTCGTCATCTTCTTTAATGTCCATGACAACAAAATCAGTAGGTATAAACAGCTGACCTATCCTAACAGGGACGTCTTCAAGTATGCCTTTAGGGTATTTAACGGATCTATCGGTTAATTGAAGTGACATCTTAGTAGGTTGTAATTCTCCTAAATTTAATCTCTCACAAACTGCTAAAGGCATTAAGTACACACTAGCTCCTAAGTCTAGAAAAGCTTTTTCGATGACATGATTCCCTAAAAAACAAGGAATGGAAAAATTTCCAGGATCTTTATCTTTCTTTGCTAACCTATTTTCGGAAATAGAATTACATTCCACGGGTTTCGGATCTTCAAGTCCACGTTTATTCGTAAGTATATCTTTGAGAAACTTAGCGTAAGAAGGTATTTGGGTGATGGCTTCTGTAAAGGGGATTTCTACGTGAAGTTTTTCTATAACCTTAACGAATTTCTGATACTGATTATCGATTTGGGTTTTCTTTAATCTTTGAGGGTATGGTATAGGTGCTTTGTATGGCGCTGGTGGTACATAGGTTTTGTTTTTAGGTTCTTCTCCTTTTTCTTGACTTTCCGGGTTTTCAGATTCCTCTGGTTCCTTCTCTTCATTTCTCTCAGAAGTTTCGGGATCACTTAATCTAGGGTTTAAAGGTTCCTTATAAGCGGTTCCACTTCTTAGAGTAATGGAATTTGCTTGCCCTTTCGGGTTTTGTTGAGGTTGTCCAGGGAACTGTCCTCCAGGTGTAGTCTGAGGGGCTTGGTTTAAAGCTACCTGAGAGATCTGGGTTTCAAGCATCTTATTATGAGTAATAATCTGGTCAACCTTTGTTCCTAATTGGGTAATTAGTTCGTTAACATGGACGTTTTGGTTCATGAACTCTTTGTTTTGTTGTGTTTGAGTGGTGATAAAATTTTCCACAATTTTCTCAAGGCTCAGACTTGGTGGTACAGGTTGCATAGGTTGATTTGTTCTTGGGGCTTGGTAACCTTGTTGTCTCGGAGGTGCGGTATTTTGGATAGGGTTATTATTTTTGTAGGAGAAGTTTGGGTGATTCCTCCATCCAGGGTTATATGTGTTTGAAAATGGGTTCCCTTGGGTGTAGTTCACTTGCTCAGGGTTGGTCTCATTTAACAGATTGCATTCGGCGGATTGGTGTCCTTGCGTCCCACATATCTCACAATTCGGCGAAACTGCAGCTACAGTATTCGGAGTTGTACACATATGTTCGACCCTAAGGGCCAACGTGTCCATTTTAGCTTGCATCATGTCCATAGATCTTAGCTCATGTATTCCTCCTTGGGCTTCCTTCTTTTCCACCGTCGCTCGTTCTACTCCCCATGATTGATGGTTTTGGGCCATATCCTCGATAAGGGCACTAGCTTCAGGGTAAGGTTTGTTCATCAGTGCGCCACCAGCGGCAGCGTCGATGGTCATCTTAGGGTTATAATGAAGTCCATTATAGAAGGTTTCAATGATTATCCAATTCTCTAAGCCATGATGTGGGCATGCTCTTAATAGCTCTTTATATCTCTCTCAGGCTTCGAACAACGACTCTCCTTGGTGTTGGGTAAATCTGGTTATTAGGTTTCGAAGAAGAGCGGTCTTACTTGGGGGAAAATATCTAGCAAGGAATACTTTTCTAAGGTCTTCCCAAGTTGTTATAGAATTGGGTGGAAGGGAATCTAACCATGATAGAGCTTTATCTCTGAGGGAAAAGGGAAATAATCTTAAGCGTATCGCCTCAGGAGGAGCTCCATTGGTTTTAAAGGTGTCTGCTAACTGAAGAAAGTTTTTTAAATGTTGGTTTGGGTTTTCAATAGCAAGACCTGCAAATTGTCTCTGTTGCACTAATTACAGTAGGGATGGTTTAAGTTCAAAATTATTGGCTGGGATAGCGGGGTTTACTATACTAGAACTAGGTTCCTCGTTTGATGGTTGGGTGAAGTCCTTAAGAGGTCTTAGGTTTTGATCTTCGACCATAGCTCTCCTATTCCTATGGAAAAACAAACGTGTGCGAGCGTAACATTCAGGTTCAGCTAGAGGGTCTACTAAACTTCCGGAACTGCGAGTCTTTCGCATTGACCGGTGGGTAACAACCTTAGTCTAAACAGTATAACTACAGGGTATGAAATTTGACGATATTGGTCCCCGGCAACGGTGCCAAAAACTTGATGCGTGTTTTTCGCAAGTGTACGAACACGTCAGAGTAATATAAAAGATTTTCGAATCCACAGAGACCAAGTGTCAATCTATCGTACCTGTTGTTATGGTGTGTATCTAAGGCAACTGAATATAAGGGTTTTAAGAATGGCGCAATGGTAAATAAAATGGTAATTTTAAACAATTAATAAAGGACAGGCTCAAATGTAATTCACATAATCAATTAATAATCCGGTACTTGTTAATAGAACTACTTATGGGCAATGTTTTCTCCTTTGAAAAGAACTAATTTAACAGGAACTGTCGCTTTCGCGTATTCAGAACCGAGTTGTACTCCCTAATCAACCCCTCCTATTGTCACGGATAGAAAGGTGCGTACTGCGTTAGAGTAGTAAACCTATTTTTAAGAAATATAGTATCTTAACTAAGTTGAAAAGTATTTTAACCTGGATTTCTTAGCAAAAAGAGGTTCTCACGAACCAGACTCTAAACTTCATAACGCGTCCGAAAATCGTTTTAAAATCTCTTTTCTTTTTAATATAAAAACTCCTAATGAACTAGACAAAGCGCTTTTGGCTGTTTTTGAAATAGTTAAAAACAATTACTTAAATTGAAAGATAAAATAGCCCTTAAGTGTTTCCACGAACAATTGTACGGATTACTGGTTCAATTACGATCCTTACATTCTAACCTTTATGGATTTAGTTAGACATAGTAAAGAAAAGTTCTTTTTATAATTTTTCATAAAAGTAATTTAGTGCGAGTGCGGAAAGTAAATAAAAGTAGTGCGAGTGCGAGAAATAAAGGTATTTAAAGCGAGTGCGAGAAATAAATAAAGTAAAGCGAGTGCGGGAAATAAATAAAAGTAAAGCGAGTGCAGGAAATAAATAAAGTAAAGCGAGTGCGGGAAATAAATAAAGTAAAGCAGTGCGGAAAAATAACATACGACTGGAATTAAAATGGCGGTAGGATTAACTTCCTCCCAGAGTGCTCCAAAACTCGATCACACAGACGTATACAGACTCGATCACTCGATTGCAGTAACACCCCGATGTGGAATGATAACTACTTTAAAACTGATATATGCCTAAGAGATTCTAATTTTGGATGATTGAAAATGAAAATCTAAGGTCCTATTTATAGGAAAACAAAAAGCAGGAAAAGACCAGGATGCCCCCTCCACTAAAAAGTGGAGGGAAAAGTTTTTTCCTTGTGGCGACCGCCACAAGGCCATGGCGCTCGCCATGAGACTAATGTGGGATGAGAGAGTGGGGATCGTGGGTCTTAGCAGTTGTGGAGTGGTATTGAGACGTGGCCACGTCATGGCAGACCCCATGGCGCCCGCCATGGTGGATGCCGTAAGTGTAAAACGTTGAATTTCTTGGTTTTCGTCCGTTTCCACTCCTTTTTCGCTCCTTTTCTCGATTTAGGCCCCGATTACATAGAAATCCTGAAAACAAAGAAAAACAAAGTAATAACATAACAAAATAACAATAAAAGCTAAGAATGCATGCGAAATCGGAGTCAGAAATACGATGAATTTTAGTGTTATCACCGGGATGCCCATTTTTGCATGGATCTTTATTCTGTTTTTATCCAGCGGGTCCTTTTTACACGAAGTATTTTCTTACTGCACCTGCATTGACAGGGAATTGGAAGTCTTCTCTGTCCATGGTTGTCAGCATCAAGGCTCCACCTGAGAAAACATTTTTAACCACGAACGGTCCTTCATAGTTAGGGGCCCACTTGCCCATGTGATCATTAAGAGGAGGAAGAATCATTTTCAGCACCAAGTCACCTGGTATGTACCTCTGTGGTCGTACCTTCTTGTCAAAAGCCTGCTTCATCCGCCGCTGATACAACTGTCCATGGCATACAGCTGCTAGACGTTTTTCTTCAATGAGGCCCAGTTGATTATATATGGATTGGAGCCACTCAACTTCATCTAGCTTAATGTCCATCATTAACCTCAACGAGGGGATTTCCACTTCAATTGGTAGGACTGCCTCCATACCATACACCAGTGAGAATGGGGTCGCCCTTGTTGAAGTACGCACTGACGTTCTGTACCCATGTAAAGCGAATGGTAGCATCTCATGCCAGTCTTTGTATGTTACAACCATCTTCTGCACGATCTTCTTGATGTTCTTATTGGCCGCCTCGACGGCGCCATTCATCTTCGGGCGATATGGAGAAGAGTTGTGATGCTCTATTTTGAAATCCTGACACAAATCAGCCATCATCTTGTTGTTGAGATTAGAACCATTATCCGTAATGATTCTTTCAGGAATTCCATACCTGCAAATGATGTCTCTTTTAATAAACCGGGCTACCACTTGTTTAGTGACATTGGAATAAGACGCCGCTTCGACCCACTTCGTGAAGTAGTCTATAGAAACCAGGATGAAACGATGACCGTTAGAAGCTGTCGGCTCGATCTTGCCAATCATATTGATGCCCCACATGGCGAACGGCCATGGTGAAGACATGACACTCAATGGATTCGAAGGCCCATGGACCTTATCGGCATAAATCTGGCACTTGTGACATTTACGGGAGTATTTAGAGCAATCGGATTCCATGGTGATCCAATAATACCCCGATCTCAACAATTTCTTGGCCATAGCATGTCCTCCAGCATGGGTACCAAAAGAGCCTCCATGAACCTCTTGCATCAACAAGCCTGCTTCGTGTCTATCCACGCATCTGAGCAGAACCATGTCGAAGGTTCTCTTGTATAGCACACCATCTTGATTCAAGAAGAAACCACCTGCCAGTCTTGTGAGGGTCTTCTTGTCCTTACTGGATGCCCCAGCCGGGTATTCTTGAGCCTTCAAGAATTTCCTGATATCATGATACCAAGGTTTGTTATCTTCGCCACCATCAACCTCAAAGACATAAGCAGGTCTTTCAAGACGGGAGACCATAATTCGAGGCACAAAATTCTCTTGACAAACTTTAATCATAGACGACAAAGTTGCTAGAGCATCGGCGAATTGGTTTTCATCTCGAGGAATATAATTCAACTTGACTTTGGTGAAGAAAGTTAACAGCCTCCTGACATAATCTCTGTAAGGAACCAAGTGAGGTTGATGAACTAACCATTTGCCATTGACTTGATTCACCACCAGAGCAGAATCTCCGAAGATCTCGAGGTTCTTGACTCGCAAGTTGATTGCCTCTTCGACCCCCATGATGCATGCTTCATACTCTGCCTCATTGTTAGTTCATTCGAAAGTCAACCGAGCAGCTAAAGGTTTGTGTACCCCTTCTGGTGAGATGATAATAGCACCTAATCCACTTCCATTCATGTTCACAGCTCCGTCAAACATCAAATTCCATTTGGATTCAGGGTCTGGCCCCTCCTCCGGAAGTGGTTCTTCACAGTCTTTCAACTTGAGGAACATGACGTCCTCATCCGGAAACTCGAACCACATGGGTTGATAATCATCGATTGGCTGCTGAGCCAAGTATTCCGACAATACACTTCCTTTGATCGTCTTTTGCGAAGTGTAATGTATATCGTACTCTGTTAGTATCATCTGCCATCGGGCTACTCTTCCTGTCAGAGTCGGCTTCTCAAAAATGTATTTCACAGGATCCATCTTAGAAATTAAGAGAGTGGTGTGAGTCAGCATGTACTGTCTTAGTCGGCAGCAGCCCATGCCAAAGCGCAACAAGTTTTCTCGAGTAGTGAGTAGCGTGTCTCACAATCGGTAAACTTTTTGCTAAGGTAATAAATGGCATGCTCTTTTCGACCAGATTCGTCCTGTTGACCCAACACACATCCCACCGATCCTTCAAGCACGGTAAGATACATAATCAAAGGTCTCCCTGGTATCGGAGGCATGAGAATTGGAGGTTCTAGCAGGTATTCTTTGATTCGGTCAATGACTTGCTGGCAGTCTTCATTCCATTTAATGGCCTGATACTTCCTCAGAAGCTTAAAGATGGGCTCACACGTGGCCGTTAGGTGAGAGATAAACCGTGCAATGTAGTTTAGTCTCCCTAAGAAACCACACACTTGCTTTTCAGTCTATGGCTCAGGCATCTCTTGGATGGCTTTCACTTTGGCTGGATTGACCTCAATTCCTCGCTCACTAACGATGAAGCCGAATAGCTTGCCAGAACGGACCCCGAAGGTACACTTATTCGGATTCAACCTCAATCTGAACTTCCAGAGTCTGTCAAACAACTTTGCTAGATTAACCAGATGCTCTATTTCTGTTTAGGATTTCGCTATCATATCATCAACATAAACCTCAATTTCATGATGAATCATGTCGTGAAATAGCGTCACCATCGCCCGTTGATAAGTGGCTCCCGCATTCTTCAAACCAAATGGCATAACCTTGTAACAGAAGGTGCCCCAAGGCGTGATGAAGGTTGTCTTTTCCATGTCATCTGGAGACATCTTAATCTGGTTATTACCGGAAAACCCGTCTATGAAAGAGAACACAGAAAACTAAGCAGTATTATCGACGAGCACATCTATGTGAGGTAGAGGGAAGTCATCTTTGGGGCTGGCCCTATTCATATCCCTGTAGTCTACACACATTCTGACCTTACCATCTTTTTTAGGGACCGGCACAATGTTGGCAACCCATAGAGGATAATTGGTCACAACCAAGAAACCAGCGTCAAATTGCTTGTGTACTTCTTCTTTTATCTTGATTGCCATATCAGGACGTGTGCGCCTCAACTTCTGCTTCACTGGAGGACAATCTTCTCTCAGAGGTAGCTTGTGCATCACAATGTCAGTGTCTAAACCAGGCATATCTTGGTAGGACCATGCAAAGACATCAACATACTCTTGAAGCATAGTAATTAAACGAGTCTTGACATATTCTTCTAATGCGGCCCCAATCTTGACTTCTTTCTTGTCTTCTTCAATACCCAGGTTTATCACCTCGACAGCTTCTTCGTGCGGCTGAATCATCTTTTCCTCCTGTTTAAGCAGTCTGGCCAATTCTTCAGGTAGTTCGCAATCCTCTTCACCTTCCTCATCGGCTTGATAAATTGGATTGTCAAAGTCATACTCGGCCATAACAGGGTCGTCATTGCCATTTTAAAACTTTTCTTTCTTTAACAAAAGCAAAAAATGAAAGACAAAGAACAACATGGATGAATGTGAAATGTCAGCTTAATTTATGATTATGAATTGTGTTAAGAACAAAAGAACCCTTACAAAAAGCTACTATGCCCCGGGCAAGACATAGTGCTTGAATACAGAAAAAACAGAAACAAAAATTATTATTGTTCGAAAGAGGTGACTGAGATAAGCCTTTTTGATGTCCAATTGCTAAGTTGAGTCCCTGGAACAACAGGCCTGGTCCACTCATCTAAGTCACTGTCACTATCAACTGCGTCATCCTGCACGACACTGATGTTTCCATAATCCACCACTCACGCACTCGTGAAAGTAATCAGGCTTTGACGACCTTTAGCACTTGGTCAGGACAATGACTGCCCAGGATGATAACCAATTCCGAACATATCTTTCTTTTCTGGCACTTCTACTGGACTGCCACATCCTTCTCGCACTCCTGACTCTACCAACTCAAGAGCTTGCTTGTAAGAGGCCACGGAAACCCCCTTCTTCGGTTCTTCAGGAGAAGCCGCCACTACAGATGCTTGTTCAGTTTTCAAGGGCTCAAAAGCCTGACATGGAGTTTCAACTATTTCACCATCCATCTCAACATACTTGAATGAAGCCAGATGACTAACAAAAATGTCTTCTTCCACACTGACAGTTACAATATGACCCTCCCAGATGAACTTTAGCTTTTGATGAAGTGTGGACGATATTGCTCCTGCTGAATGTATCCAAGGTCTTATGAGCAAACAACTGTATGCAGGTTGTATATCCATTACGTAAAATGTGGTATTGAAGATTTGTGGACCTACTTTAATTGGTAACTTCACCTCCCCGAACACCGATCTCCTCGACCCATCAAATGCTCGAACTACCAGGTCGCTAGGCTTTAGAACTACTCCATCGTAATCCAACTTCATCAATGCTTTCTTGTGCAGAACATTCAAAGATGATCTGATATCTACCAACATGTGAGAAAGTACTGCACCTTTACATTCTAAAAAGATATGCAGTGCCCGATTATGAGCACGCCCTTCAGATGTTAGATCCATGTTGTGAAGCCCAATCCGTGACTAACATTGACACTAGATACCACCGCTTCCAACTGATTTACTGAAATATCCTGAGGAACATACACCTTGTTCAGAATATTCAAGAGAGCCTTCCTGTGGGAATCAGAACACATGAGCAAGGACAAGATGGAAATCTTCGACGGAGTCTGCTGTAGATGGTCCACAATCTTGTAGTCGCTCTTTTTGATAATCCTCAGAAATTCTTCAGCTTCTTTATCAAAGGTAAGGTCTGGATCAATTGCTGGTGCAGGCTCATTGACAACCACTGGCTGCTTCCCTCTTGCTTTAACATGGGCTTCTACGGTGTCTCTGGGTGGTATCACACTATTTCTTATTGTTTCCGGCGCAAATAACCTTCCACTTCTAGTAAAGCCCCCTACTCCAACATTTTCTACTTGAGTTGGGGTCATACTAGACGTGGCCAACTCTTGCTTCTGGCCGTTACAGTATACTTCGCCACCATAATTCTAGGGAATGGCTCTATCGCTCTGATACATTACTGGTCCTGCAGTGGTGATGGTTATCGGTGCCGCTCTGGCCCGTGGAGGAACTTGAGATGGATCGTAGAAGATGGTTACTGTAGAGACTTCGCTTTCTTTTACGACCTTGTCAAACTGCAACACTCCCTCATCAATCATACCTTGAATCTCTGCTTTCAACTGCTCATAACCGTTTGGAGCCTTAGTACACCCTGGGCAATCAACTTGACATCCAGGAAAGATACCCCTATTTAACAAGCAGACTTTAACAACACTCAACGGAGTCTGCAAGTCGTTAACATCACACACCAAGTTTAGATTCTCCCCTTCATCAACTTCCCCAACTATATCTCCGTGAGAAGGCATGGGGTTCTGTATTACATTGGGAGTAGGAGCGAAGTTAATCGCTTTAGAATCCAGTAGGTCTTGAACAACATGCTTCAGTGCTTTGCAGTTCTCTGTGGTGTGCCCGGGAGCTCCGAAATGAAATTCGCATCTGGAGTTTGTATAATAACCCTCGGGGATTTGGCCTGGCTTCGGGGGTTGTAGAGTTCGGAGTTGAATCATCTGGAGTTGTAGGAGATTCTTCAAAAGCTGTGAATAGGACATCGGCGGAGCTTCGAAATGTCTTTCTCTGTTCTTCTGGGGGTAGTATGGATGAGGAGTTCTTTGTTGATACCCTTGTGTAAACACCCAAAATTTTCCCTCACTAAATTCACACCATGGCTTGTGATCTTTTCATCTTTGCATAAGTTTAAGCATATCATCTCATATTGCATTTTGGTGTCACTGCATTAGTTCAAGTTCATCTGCATCTAGGGTTTGTGATCTGAGCAATCCAATGATCCATTTGAGCCACTCCAAAGGTCTCCAATCATTCCAAGGGGGTCCATGTGTGTTCTATCATCATATTATATCCCTCAAAGATCAAGGAAGTCAAGAAATCACAAGAACTTGGAAAGCATGGAAGCAGAGCTAGGGTTTCACTACACAGATGACCTGAAATTAGGGTTTTGGTTTCAGAGGCCATAACTCCAAATTTTTTGTTTATTATTGTTTCTAATAGTCTCAATATGTTATAAGGGTCATGTGTACCAAGTTTGATGAAGAAATTCATTGTGGAAGTCATCTGTTCATTAGGTAATTTCTTGAGCAAGTCAGAGCTAAATCAGGGCATCTTAGGCCCCCAACAATGGAACCAAAGGGGTATTTTCACCAAATTGAGGTTATATGATCTTTATTTGATCATTGAAGTGCTTGGAAGTTCACAAAATTGAAGAAATTTGAGCTAAACCAAAAGTTGCCAAAAATGGAAATGACTTGTAATGGAAACTTTCCATTCTGGGAATGTTTTTCAACCTCCTCTTTCTCAACCAAAAATGCTTCAAATGAAAAATTGTTGGTCATGAAAGTTGTAGATTGGATCATTCCCTTTTCAAAACTTACAAGAACATGTTCTAATTCATTATGGAACTCAAGTTATGGCCTTGCAAAGTTGGCAAAAATCCTATAATTTTCAGTTTCACACCAAAGAGGGATTTTTGCAAAACCACTTGCCAAGTCATTTTGTGACCTCTAATGCATCTCTTAGCATCATAAAAACATAGTACAATGCATTGTGACTAGAATCGCCCCAGGAATCACTTGTTTTCATGCCTTGCATCACAAGATTTCTCAAAGGGGGCAAAAATGCAAAGTCTGGCAAAACCTATGAAATCTTTCCCTCCAAGCCATCCAGCTGCATAATTTCAATTCCATTGACCTCCTTGATTCATTATGAGGCCAGACATGCCATAAAACAGCTGTTGCATAAGCCCATACCTCAAGTAGACATAATGTTGACTTTTTGCAATTGGACCCATTCCAATCAGCTGCAGCCACCACCCACTCTCTGGCCAATAGAGACTTGTTATGTGGACTCAAAGCAAGCCATAACACACATCACACAAGCCTGAAACACAGCCATAGCTCAGATTGTAAAAAATCACCTCATACCTTCACCTCTTCGAATTTCATCACACAAGCACAAAAACTCACAACTCTCTTCACCATTCATCTCAAAATCACTCAAGGAACACAAACCACCCTTCACAATGGCATGGAAACCTCTCAAACCAAAACACGATTTCTTGAACCTCTGAACTGAAATCTTCAAAACACTCCATATAAATTCATTTCAAGCATCAAAGCTTACTCAGGAGGTCCATTGGAGTTGATTGACACTAAGAAAAGGCCCAGATAGCTCAAACTGAGAAAGCTCAAGCTCAGGTATCATCAAGAACTTTTTTTCCAGAACTTGTTTTTTAAGTTACTAATTGATTCTATGTGATATGCTTATCATCATGATGTCTTTATTTTTGAAAATGGTTAAGAAATGAGGATTTCATGAACTTCTGAAAGTTTTGACCTAAAAATGTTCTTCTTCGATTCTTCATTTTGACGCATGAGAAATTGTTTTTGTTGCTGGATTTGTGTTCTATGATGTTTAAGGATTGATTCTGGAGCTTTAGGGGTCTTGGGGATGTGTTTTGAGTGTTTCAGGTGAGGGGAGTTACCGGAGAAGACGACCGGAGCATTGTTTCGGCCGTCTGAGATTAATTAGGGTTTAATTAGGGTTTAGTGTGAGTTTGAATGAGGAGCGTTGGATCAGTTTTTCCCGCGTGCTTTGGAGGGTCAGGATGCATCCATTTAACTATAATTGTGATTAATTAGTTTAATTAATTAAGATTAAATTAAAAAAGCCAGTTTGAATGCTGACCTTTGATCTGTGCGCCAGTCAACCTTTTCCTCTCAGCTTTGAATCCCATCCATTGGATTGTCATACTTTCATTTAAATTCATTTTATTTTCATTTTAATTGTTTTTTCTTGCATATTTATTTTAAAATACTTAGAAAAATCCCAAAAATATTTCCTTCTGCATTTTAATTCCAAATATTTTTCTTCACCCAAAAATATTTTTATTTTTATTTTTTGCATTTTAAAAGCATTTTAAAAATATTTAAATGTTTATTTTAATTAATTAATGGAAATTAATTAATTAAAATACCATTTAGGTTTCTAAAAATCACAAAAACATTCACATTGCATCTTAAGATATTTAGAAACATTGTCAAACCATTCATACAAATTTCTTTTTGGTTTTGAACATGGTTTGACATTTTCTTTGAATTTAGGGTTCATAAAATTCCATTTTTAGAACCCTAACTTTGAAAAATCTTTTCTGCCTAACCATGAAGGGTTTGACAATGATTATTTTTGCATTGTTTTCCACATAACATGTAGTTTCTAGGATATTTTTTTCATGAATTTATCTTTCATTTTCAAATTGATTTGCATTTTTCCTTTTAAGGTACCCAAAAACCCTAAGTAACTTAGAAAAATCATAACTTCCTTTAGGTTAAGAGTTAGACCTTCTCCTTTGGGGTGTGATATCACATGGGGTTAGGGTTTGTTTGAGCTCATTTGCAAATTTTTATCATGTGAATTGTTTCTGTTTTGATCATTTGCATCTCATCCTTTCATGTAACCCTAATTTTGCATCCTTACTTGGATCTTACATTGCATTGCATGAACATATGAACTTGCCATGACATTTCATGCATTAATATGTCATATTAGACATCTTAAGACATGTTAGAATCATGCTTGATCATTTCTTCATTCATTTTCCTTGATTTTCATTCATTTCATTCCATAAACTTTCATGAACTTTCAAACTTCAAAGCATGCTTCCATGTGCATATCATCTTTGTATGAACATTCATAGCACTTTGTATGTCTTTGCATCATGTGATTGCCTCTGGTTTTTGTTTTTGACTTTGCATATGCTTCATTTCATTTTATTTCTTTCCTTATGCTAACATTTTCAGGTGGTAAGTTAACTTGAGAAGTGAATTTACTTTCACTTCTCATTTCTATTCATCTTCTTCATATGCATTCTTGCTGCATTTTCTTTTGTCTTTGAGTGAGCTTGCTCATTCATGTTCATCTCTCACTTTCTTTCTCTAAGTTACTTATCTTCTTCAGTGAAGTAAGTAACTTGTTTCTTCTGCTTCTCCTTCCTTCCATCTGCTTCTTCCATTGGTGGCTTCTTTGAAGATCTCTCTTAAGCCTCACAAACCCTAGGACCCAAGCATGATAATAATTAGGGTTGTGATTAGTCCCCCTTAGTTTTCACCTTTGAGTCTTCTTTGTGTCTCTCTTCTCATCTCGTCATTAGAGACTAAACCTTTAAGGCTTTAGGACTTTGGAATTAGGGTTATGCCTGCATCCTTCTCTTAGGATGGAGTGTATAACTTTAACCCTAAGTTGTAAACCCTTAATTTGTTTAAACCTCTTAATCAATCCATCTAATAATCACTAAGACATTAACTTGTAACTTGGGCCCTACATTAGGGTTCTAATTCTTCCTTTATTGGTTAAGAAGGACTAACCCTAGTGTTTAATGGACAAGTCCCCTTCAAGTTTTCTTACAAACCATAAAATCCACTTCTTAATCTCATCTCTTAATTAAAATCCACTTCAATAAAGGCTTGTTTTGTCATGAGGTTAATCCCTAATCATGGATTAAGTTGAGGTATCTTCTTCAGCTTAAGTGTGCTCATCTATTATCCTTCTATTTGGATGGTGTAATGAGTTCACTAATCCTTGATTATGGCTTAAACTCATTACTTAACACTAAACAAAAACCCAAAAACATCTAAATAATCACAAGTAGGTTAATGATCTTAATCCTACATCATCATGGCAATTAAGTTGAGATGCTTATCTCATACTTAAGTATTCTCATTATCCCTAATCAGGGAGGATATAATGAGTTTACAACCTTTGATTTAGGCTTAAGCTCATTAACTTATGACAAACACCAAAAACAATAACAAAACTGAAAATACAAAAACAAACAATAAACGTCTCCTTCGGGATTCTTTTCTCATCATCTTCACTCACAAGCGAGGACTTGCTTCTTCCGTCTAATGCAAGACAGTTAGCACTCGAGCCAGACGAGTCATACACTTGAGCATAGACAAGTAAGCAGTTCACAGTTAATTTATCTTTCAGTCTCTTTGAGTCGAACTACGGTGTTCTGACTTCCTCATTAAACGCGAGGATACGTAGGCATAACTTAACTGTTATCGAACAAAAGTCTCTGTGTCTTCCTCCCTCTTTCAGCATTCTTTTCCTAAGCCTCAGTTCCTGAGCATTCACCCTTTTTGCACTGACACTTGTATATTCTGTTCCAGCTTTTGCACATAGATAACACATACACTACCCCTTTAAACACAAACTTTTAAGCGTGGATCCCGTCGAGTACGACAGACAATATGGGTGCTAATACCTTCCCAGGTTGTAACCAACCCCCTTTCTCAGTTTCTCTGGTTCGCAACCGTCTTATCCATCTTCTCTAGGTTTATGCAGCATTACCTTTCCTTCGGGATAAAAATGCCTAGCTGGCGACTCTTTTCACCTTCATCTTCATTTTCTCCTTTCGCCGATCGTTCGCGTATGTACCCTATATGACCAGGTGTCTTTTCGGGGGAGCGACAACTTGGCGACTCTGCTGGGGACCCTTATATTGCAACCAGGGCTTCTGGTTCTTTTTGTGGGTTCCTCCTAGCGTTTGTTTGATTTGTGTTTACGGGGGTGTTATGTGCTACTTGTTCTTGTTTGTTTGCTTTATTTATTGCTTTCTGTACAGCTTATTTATTGCTTTCATTTACAGTTCTCTATACATTTCATACTGTCATTATCATGTGATGGATCTGTGTTTTCCTTGGTGGGTGGGGATCATTGAGTGATTATGTTCCTATACCTGGGACCTGAGTGACACATAGGCTAGAGTGGCTTCATATTCTTTCCCATTCCATTTCGGTCTGGTGCGGGAATATGAAACACGGTTCAGACATGGGTTTCTTCTTGAGAACTCTGTGCTACGAATTTCCTGTAGTACTAGGGCTATCTGGGAAGCCTGCTAAGTCTGGATGACCTTTTATGACCTTCAACATCTGGGGTGAATTAGAGGAGGATCTTTTATGGTTATTTTAAACACTGTACCTCCGGGTTAGAAGTGTTTACACTTCTCATAACTGATCCAAGTATGAGGATCCTTGTTCTAGAACATTACATGTGAGGGGGTTGGGATGTTTACAAGTTTGCAGGAACCCTTGGCCTCATCATACCCTGTTACTAGTTTTGTTTTAAGAGTGCATCACTTTGGAAAGTTCTTGTGATTACACTGGACTTGTGACTCTTTATTTGAGTCCCCCACCTGGTTACTGGATATTTAAGCCTCCATCCGGACTTATGAATATACATGGACCTTACCAAGGCAGATAAACAGATCCAGCACTTGATCACAAACCCTTTGCATATCATTTTGCATACATCATTTTTGCATCATTTAACATTTTCCTATTTGTTTTACAGGGTATCCATCTTATTATCTTTGGTTTGGTTTTGACCCATTCTGCTGCTCAGACTTCTTCAGTCATCTTCTCCAGCATCTTTATCAGTGTTTCTTCTCCAGCACCTCCATCAGTTTATCAGAGACTCTTCTCCACTTTGTCTTCATCAGAGACCCTCCTTCAGCACCTTCTCCAGTTATCCTCATCAACCTTCAGCAGTTACCTTCATCAGGGTTTATCACCAGCACCCATCATCAGCATGGACACTTCCAAGAAGAGCAACATCACATACCACTTCTTTGAGCCCACCCTGACAGGCATCAGGCAGATCTAGTCTCTTATCACCCCTGATCACGTTCCATTATTCAGAGAAAATTATGGAGGCATATTGGACATGATCATGGATCTGGATGCATCCCAGAGGAGCATGATCCATACTTGCTTGCAGTTTTATGACCCTCCTCTCAGATGCTTCACATTTCCTGATTTTCAGTTGGGACCCCTGCTAGAAGAATTTTCCATGTTGTTAGGAGTTCCTATCAGGAGAGGTATTCCTTTCAACCATGAGATGGTTGCTCCCAAGAATGAAGACATAGCTAGGGCATTGCATTTGGAGTCTGCCCTCATTGATCAGAGCATGACCACTAAGGCTGGGGTTCCAGACCTTCACTTAGATTTATTGATCTCCCAGGCCACCCTGCATGCTCTAACAGGGAAGTGTGATGTTGTTTGTGCTCTCTTGGCACTCACTATATATGGAGTTATCCTGTTTGCAGATGAGCCAAAGTTTGTGAGCAAGAATTCCATTCACTTGTTCTTACTGAGGAACCTAGTTCCTACCTTGCTTGGAGACTTCTATTATTCAGTACACCAGAGGAATGAGAAGCAAAGAGGAAGACTGGTCAGATGCTGTGCTCCCCACTATTACTGCTGGCTGCTAAGACACTTTCCAAAATCAGATACTTTCCTGAACCCTCACCAGCCGAAGAACTGGGCTAAGAGATTGATTGCCTTAACATCAGAAGACATCAGATGATGCACTCAGAGCACCAAAGGCAAAGACATCATTACCAGTTGTGGGAAATATCCTAATGTGCCTTTGATTGGAGTAAAAGGTTGCATCAACTACAACCCTCTGCTCTTCAAGAGACAGTTAGGATATGCTTTGGTTCATCCTCCAAGGGGACAAGATTTGACTGAGACGCTCTATTGTGAAATCCAGCACAACTCTTCTGTTGTCAGGCAAGCTGCCTGGGCTTGGGACAACATCCAGACTAAAGGGACAACCATTTTGGGCAAGTGTAACAACATTGCTTCAGCACAATATTCTGATTGGTCTCGTACCAGAGCTCAGATCACCCGGATGCCATTCACCGTAGAAGATGTACCTGGACCTTCCACAGTACAACCTGTAGCTACTGTCAGTCTAGAAGAGTTTAAGAAATTGAAAGAGAGGAATACTCAGCTCTCTAAAGCCTTGAAGAAGACTCTCTGGGAGAGAAATGACAGTCGTCTGGATAATGAGAGGTTAGAGAGGCTCAGGATTTAGCACTTGACCAAGATTGAGAAGACGGATGACTACATCAGAAAGGCTAGAGCAGGAGAACCTGTGCTGAAGAATGCTTGCAAGGAAGCAAAGATTCAGAAGGCTAGGGCAGAGCATTATCTAGAGGAGAGCCAGGCTTGGTGGATCAAGATCAATGAAGCTCGTGCACAAGTGATGGGGCGAAGATGCAATATGTGTCTAGCGGTATCTGAACTGCAAGCGTACAGCCTATCGAAGTAATATAAAAGATTGTCGATCCCATAGGGACTTTATAATCACTTAGTGCTAGAGGGTCTACTAGTTTAGCTAAGGTGGATGTTTGTCACGATTTGGTTTCAAGGATTAGAACGGGAATTAAATTTAGTTTAATAAAATAATGAGAAGGCGGTCGGTATGTAATTATGTTAACCTATGCGGGTCAATCTAACCTAAGCTTATAAGGATGGTTCACTTAATTTATTCTGTAGAGATTATCAGTTTAAATACCCTCGACTCACACTCTCGTTGTCTTATCTCAGATCTTACTCCTAAAGCCCTATGCCTGCTCTCGCTAGCCCATAAGTGTTTAGAAGATAATTTTTGAAAACTTAATAAGTCTAATTCATTTTAAAGCGCTCTCGCTGTATTTAAATCAAATGCCTAACTTTAGCTATCCGGTTAAAATCTCACACTCTCGTGGTCTCGACCTAACCTATTACACTTTTCTTACTCTCGTAACAAAAAGATTAATTTTTTATAATAAAAACTCACAGCCAGAATTTAATTTCTTAATTGTTTTAACTTAGATTTGATTTTACCGAGTTGGTTTATTTTAATTACATACCGCCTAATTGATTTAGCTACTCATATTTGTTGTACCAGACAGATGCAGAAACAGATGAATATAAATTAAAACATGCATTATAAACTAGTAGAAATAAATTCTTAACAAATATAAATAAATAAATTAATATAAATGCGAAATTATAAAAACCTGAATGATAAAAATCGTAAAACTCCTTCTTCCACAGTCTGGTAAGCTCGGAGTGCGGAACCGGAATCGAAAATAAACTAAACGAATTTCTGAAGGCTTGAAAGAAAATAAATAATAACAATTTCCTAATGTTGAAAATTGTTACTGAGTTTGGTTTGGATGTAGAAATTAAACAAGAACAATTATTGGAAAAATAAATAAGGGTGCAACAAAAATACGGCAGAGCTTCCGCGAAAATCTAAAATAATAACTCTGTGTTTCTAAATTCGTATCAAGGCTATTTATAGAGAACAATATTGGGCTTGGGCAGTTGAAATCCATAGCGTGGGCATCTTTGTTGAAGAGAGAATCCAGGAGAAAGTGCAATACTTAGTCTGAGAAATAATAGGCACTTTTTGACTCACGTTGCACGTCCTATGACCAATTAAATCCAATTAACCCTATTTTCCTTTGTCACGTTCGTGACAAAGGTGTCACGCTTATTTTCTTCATTTAAAGCGTGTCAGGGTTGTGACACCTTAGTGACGATCGTGTGTGTTCCACGTAGGGCGTCGCGGTCGTGATGATGTGGTAACGACCGTGACTGTTACAAATTATGCAGAATCACAGAATTCCTTTCTTCTTCTTCTTTTCATGCTTGTTTTTGTTCATTTCACCTTTGGCTCATGATTTAGCTCTAGAAATGTTATACCTGTAATATGACATAGAAAACTCGAAGAATCGGGTGTTAATACGATAAATGTGCGATAAATCGGACTTGAAACATAGTAATAAAATGATACGATTTCTCGTTATCAAACTTCCCCAAACTTAAACCTTTGCTTGTCCTCAAGCAAATAGTCGGTTGAAAAATGATCGGACAATTTTCATCGGACGCATACACATAACAAACCATACGAGGAATCGTTTAGCTAGATAAACCGGTACTAGAATAAAACACTAACGATACACTAATGACACAAGCAACAAGCTAAGTCGTCGACTTCCCGTTAAACGAAACATTCGGTAATTGCGTTATGATTCTACCTATAGTCTTTCGATCTTTTTTCACCTGGTTTCATTCTAGCGCAATCACATTAAGCCATTTGCCTTAGCACGCATGTAGTGGAGTAGCCGGTTAGTGATTTTGATCCTTTGTAAGCACGGGGTCTGGTACAAGAATGTGGCAACCCTATATATTATCCAAATTGGAGGTTGTGGGGGATCGAGCCGTAGCACGCCCTACCAAGTTCAGAACCAGGTACCTCTGAACCAACCCGCAATGGACTCCTTCTCATATTTCTCGTTTCTTATATGCGACCGTGTACTTTGGTGCAATTTCTTTTTATTGGCATCGAGATATGAAGGATCATTATAGATTAGGCATCAAACACTTATGTTCATCGGCTCCCCACGTGATTTGTGTTCAGACGGTGCTGACTGCTAGTATAAACTACTAGGGGTTACTTTAGAACTAAAACTTAAGGTGTAGTCGTAACAATTATCGGAACAGAATGCTTAAGTAGGAAGTCTAAGGTGTCAAGACTGTATTGATCTTGTTGGATCTTTCTCAGCTTCCTAACTACGATTTCATAGGTAGGTCGGGTAATGCGAAGATAAAATAAAAATTTTCGGTATGGCTAAATAAACGGAGAAAATTCGAAACTGAAGAAATAGCACAAATATTACTTTGTTTAATTGAAATACGGAAAGGGAAATACAATGGAATGGAAAATGCGGAAAGGGAAAGGTATCTCTCCCACACTATATCAGACATTGTCCTCAATGTTGTGATATAATAGCGGGGAAAATACAATACAAAAACAAAAATGCAAAAACAAAAACATAAACATAAACTAAGGCTGCTGACGACCACGGCCTCGGCTTCTTGTGCGGGAGCGTCTGGAAGGAGTGGCTTCTGGATCAGAACCGGTGGTGGTGAGAGCAGTGATATCTATATGCAAAGCCTCTAGCTCGCTAAAAATCTCTCCTAGCTTCTCATCTGTCGTCCTCTGGTTACTGGAAACAGCTGAAAGTAGGGCATCATATTGCTCTTTTTGCCTTCGCTCGAGTGCGGCATTCATCTGATTCTGCTGATGAATGGCACGGAGGACGTCTTCAAGTGTGATGTCGGGTATAGGTGGCTGCCTGGTGGAGGACTCAGGGATGTCTTGTACTGGCTCAGCAGCATCCATGGTATCATGCATCTCGTCCACAGGTGCATCTGTCTGCTCATCAATAATCGGGATGTGGCCTGCAACATCCGGTAAAGCAAATAGCCAATTGGCTCGGTTCGACGGATCGATGCGGTCACGGCAAGGCAAGATGATATGATGATAAACGGTGCCTTGGATAACAGGGTTGAACCTGCCATCCTCTCTCTGAGATATCAAATGGGCGGACTTGCAATAGCTCTTTGTAAGCAACTTTGCGGCTCTATGAGGCAGATGAGTAATCTGGTCACCAAGCTCCAGCTGAATGGCAAGGGTGGTAACAATCCCGCCAATGTAGAAGGGGGTTGCGCCTCGATGCCCTACAGACTGGATATGGGCTAAAAGGAACGGGGCAGCATTGATGCGCTCCTCATTCAAGGCACAGTGCAAGAACAAGAGCTCTTTGGAGTTCAGCTTGTGATTGCTCTCTCTTGCGAAAATAGTATTGCAGATGATGCGATGGAAATACCGAATCGCTGGGTTATGGATGTGGGTAGCATTCAGACTCTGATAAGCGGTAGCACGGCTGCTAGTGATGTCATGCCACAAAGTGAATGCAGCTTCGTTGAAGTTGTCCGGCACGCGGAGATGAGCATCATCGCCGTGATGGAAACCTAACAGTTCGGCGATCCTTGTTTGCGTGATTTCGAACTCTCTTCCGAGCATTCTGAACTTTGCAATGTCGGTGAGTTGACTTGTTGAACCGGGAGGTGTAAAATACTGAAACGAACTCAGAAACTCCAAGGTGAGGATTTCGAATGTCGGTTGTGGTTGACTGCACAAGTCCCACAAACCAACATGCTCAAGCAATAGCTTCACGTCGTCTAGCAGGCCTAACTCCCTCAAGCAGTCAAGGTCGACATACCGAGTGGGTTGGATGCCACGGTTCTGAAACCTGATAAACTTCTGTCTTTGTGCTTCTCCTTGGTCACCATCTCTAAATTGGATATTATCCATTGCATGCAAGTACGGTAAATGAGAGATTAGAGTTTTTGAGGTTTTGTGAGAAAATGAAAAATGTGAAGAATTTGTTCGGATTATAATGAAATGAGTGAATGTGAGAAGTTTGGAATAAATGGAGAGGTTTAATGGGTTAATAAAATTGATTGAGAGTAATGGGTGGTTACGGGAGAATGAGGAGATAATGGGAGGTTTCTATTTTGTGAAAATGGAGAATGGGTTCTGCGAAGGTGAATGGTTCTGTTTCTTCAGAATTCATAAAATAGGGTTGTCATGGTCGTGAGGGAGGTCTTACGGTCGTGACGCACTAAATAGCTCGTCACGATCGTGAGTGATTGGTGACGACCGTGATGGATCCAAAACTTGTAATTTTTCACAGAATGCATTATCTCACTTCAGTTCAATGCAATTTTTGTTATTATTTTCATTTATTTCTAACACAAAAAATATATATAATACTGGATCAACATATATTAGCAGTTATTTTCATTACACGAGAATTCATAAAATATCAAGCAATTTAAATATAACAGTAAGTAATGGAAAGCATGGAAATTGATTAAATTAGAAAGTTGTAAAACTAGAAGTACTTTGCTTTTGACATAATAGAAGGAAAAATCACATTGATAAAAAATAAGCTACGAAATGTTTGCAAAATATTAAAACTAACTAGAAACAAAAGCGAAAAGTAAAATAAATTAAATCACTACAGCATTTTCAAAGTTGCTTCTTCAAATCTTCAAGTGCGGAGTTTAAATGGTAGAATTGTTCACATGTTATGTCAGTTAAACCTATAACGTCCAATCGCATGCTTTTAACCTCATCCTTAACAGCGTTAATATCGGCTTGGTAAACTTCAAGAGTATTCATAATTTTCTTTAAGTTGTCAACATATCCTACTTGATTTACTTCAGGGGTTTCAATCACTTCATCAGTGTGGTCAATGTCATGGTAACCAGGAGGTGTCTCAGGGTCACTTTCTACATCAGTCATTATGTCATCCCTAATTTTGTAAGATTGTGGTGTTTTGGGAGTGGATGGATAGTCAGGAGGGGTAAGCTCATAAAGCCAATTATCTTTATTGTGAACACTGACTCTAGCATGGTTCGGTAATGTGAACAGGGTTACTACTTCATTTCTGATTAGGTACTCGTAAGGTGGTTGTCCTAAGTTTCTTATGATTTGGCGGTTAAAGCAAAAGTTCAGATTCATAAGGCGGATGGTACCTAAACGGTTACACTTGTGTAATTGGTATCTAAGTCCTAAGGCATCAGCAATCATGGTGACCAGGCCTCCTACCAATATGGGTAGATCGGGTTCCTCTTGGATTTGGGTGAAGGTTTGCATCATGAATGGTACACCATTAACTTGTTGTCCATTGGTCAGACAGGACATAATGAATATCTCATCTTTAGATACTCCAGTGAGGTTTTCTTCTTTTCCAAAGAAGGTGTGGGAAAGGATCTTATGGAAATAGCGGATAGCAGGGTTATGTATTTCATCATTGTTCATGTTATCCGGCTCAGGATGGTAATTTCCGGTTAAGGTTCCCCAAAAGAAGTCTAGCTCAATATCCATTAATTCTACCTGTGTGGTAGTAAAAGCAAAGGGTCCACTAGGGAATCCTAATAAGTCAGCTAGTTCTTTATGGTTAAAGTCATATTCGATTCCGAATAGTCGGAAACTGATAAATCCTTTCCTGAATCCAAAACCGCGCTCGGGTAAGTAAACTAAGGAGCTTAAGAACTCAAGGGTGAGCTCGCGGTAAGTCACAAACTTTTGTTTTATGAGTGCATTTTCCCTTCCAAGTTGGTTAAACAGGTAAAGGATGCTATCATGTATACCTAAAGTTTCCATAGTCAGTTCATCATGGTACAGAGTCAAATCCATTGGTCTCTGTGATAACTCCTCAAATTTCATTCTTTGGTTCCTACCTCTAAATTTGGTTTCCATAATGTTTCTTGGTTGATTAGCCATAGTTAGTGTAAATGTGGAGGAAACAAATCAGGGGGAAAAGGAAAGTGGAAAAGACTTTAGAAAATCTGTAAAAGTGATTTAGAAAATTAAAATTAAAATAAAGAAAATAAGAAAATAAATGCATAAATGAAATCAATAATGATAATAATGAAATAAAACAAATAAATGATAAAAGGATAAAACGATAAATTGATTAAAACGATAAAATGATAAATTGATAAAATGGGTTGCCTCCCACTAAGTGTTGTTTTTATCGTCATAAGCCTGACGTAATGCTTAGGGGTAGATTAATCAGGGAGATTAGTGGACAACTGTAAAAGCTTTAGACTATTCGCATAATCTCTATTTTCAATTTTATGGTAATGTTTTAATCGTTGTCCGTTTACTGTGAACGGTTCACTATTCCTACCCTTAATTTCTATTGCTCCGCTCGGGAACACTCTAGTTATTTCAAAGGGTCCTGACCATCTAGATTTTAGTTTTCCAGGAAAGAGCCTAAGTCTTGAATTAAAAAGGAGTACAACGTCTCCCACACTAAATTCTTTCCTAGATAGGCGTTTATCGTGCCATTGCTTAGTTCTTTCTTTATATATCTTAGCATTCTCATAAGCATCTAACCTTAACTCTTCTAATTCGTTAATGTCGAGGATTCGCTTTTCTCCAGCGGCATTGTAGTTTATATTGAGTGTTTTAATCGCCCAATATGCTTTGTGTTCTAGTTCTACCGGGAGATGACAAGACTTTCCATACACTAATTTGAAAGGTGTAGTTCCTATGGGTGTCTTGTAGGTTGTCCTATAGGCCCATAAAGCTTCATTAAGTTTAGATGACCAATCTTTCCGAGATATGGCGACAGTCTTTTCTAAGATTTGTTTAATTTCTCTGTTTGAGACTTCGACTTGTCCACTTGTTTGTGGATGATATGGTGTTTTTACACGATGTCTGACTCCATACTTAGATAGTAATTTGTCAAAGATTTTCGAAATGAAGTGCGAGCCACCGTCACTTATGACGAGTCTAGGCACACCAAATCTTGGAAAGATTATATTCTTGAAAAGCTTAATTACTACTCGTGTGTCATTTGTAGGAGAAGCTATAGCCTCAATCCATTTTGAAACATAATCGACAGCTACGAGTATGTAATTATTACCGAAAGATGATGGGAATGGTCCCATGAAATCTATTCCCCAGGCGTCAAAGACTTCTACTTCTAATATTCCTCTTTGAGGCATTTCATCTCTTCTTGAAATATTACCGGTGCGTTGACACCGATCGCAATTTATAACAGCGATGTGGACATCTTTCCATAAACTAGGCCAGAATAGGCCGGCTTGTAATATTTTTGCACAAGTCTTGGAAGTGCTTGCATGTCCACCATAAGGAGATGAATGTCAATGAGCAATGACATCTTCTATTTCTTCTTCGGGAATACATCGACGAAAGATTCCGTCGGGTCCTCTTTTAAACAATAATGGTTCGTCCCAATAGTAATGTTTGAGATTGTGAAAGAATTTTTTTTCTGCTGATAGGTTAAGTCAGGTGGAAGTGCTCCTGCAGCTAAGTAGTTGACAATGTCAGCGTACCACGGCAGTCCTACGGTTGTTTGGATTGTTTCCACGGGTTCTGGTTCATCTATGTCTAACTGAACTGGGTCGCTTCCTATTTGTGCTATCAGCTGTTCATACGGAAAATCGTCGTTGATCGGTACTTGTTCGGGTTTAATACCTTCTATTCTAGATAAATGGTCCGCTACGACGTTTTCAGTACCTTTCTTATCTTTTATTTCGAGATCAAACTCTTGTAAGAGTAAAATCCATCTCAAGAGTCTTGGTTTAGCATCTTTCTTAGTTAATAGATATCTGATAGCAGCGTGGTCTGTGTAGACGATTATTTTTTCTCCCACTAGGTAGGAACGGAATTTGTCAAGCGCAAAGACAACTGCTAACAATTCTTATTCAGTAGTGGCGTAGTTCATCTGAGCAGAATCTAAGGTTCTACTGGCATAGTAAATTGCGTGAAGTTTCTTGTCCTTCCTCTGTCCTAGAACTGCACCTATAGCATAGTCACTCGCATCGCACATGATTTCGAAAGGTAATCTCCAGTCGGGGGGTTGCATGATTGGTGCGGTGATTAGGGCTGTTTTTAGAGTTTCGAATGCTTTAAGACAATCTTTATTGAATATGAACTCAGCGTCTTTCATTAATAAACCGGTAAGAGGTTTAGTGATTTTCGAGAAATCTTTGATGAATCGTCGGTAGAAACCGGCGTGTCCTAAAAAGCTTCATATTTCTCGAACGGTCTTAGGGGGTTGAAGATCTTTTATGACTTCTATCTTAGCTTTATCAACTTCAATTCCCTTATCAGATATAACGTGTCCTAGTACGATTCTTTCTCTGACCATAAAATGACATTTCTCCCAGTTAAGTATGAGGTTTACTTTTACACATCTTTCTAACACCATTTCTAAATTTGATAGACATCCTTCAAAACTTTGCCCGCATACAGTGAAATCGTCCATGAACACTTCCATGATGTTGTCTATGAAATCTGCGAAGATTGACATCATACATCTTTGAAAGGTTAGAGGAGCGTTGCATAATCCAAAGGGCATTCGTCTATAAGCGAACGTTCCATAAGGGCATGTGAATGTAGTCTTCTCTTGATCATCTGGGTGGATAGGGATTTGGAAAAATCCTGAGTAACCATCAAGATAACAGAAATATGAGTGCTTGGCTAATCGTTCTAACATTTGATCTATAAAAGGTAGTGGGAAATGATCCTTTCGAGTGGCTTTGTTTAGTTTACGATAATCGATGCACACTCTATGTCCGGTCACTACTCTTTGTGATATCGATTCGCCTTTAGCGTTTTTCACAACAGTGATACCTCATTTCTTTGGTACTACATGTACTGGACTAACCCATTTACTATCAGAGATTGGATATATTATTCCAGCGTCTAGTAGTTTCTTAACTTCTTCCTTTACTACAGTACTAAGGATTAGGTTAATTCTTCTTTGAGATTCTCTGGAGGTTTTGCAATCTTCTTCTAGCAGAATACGATGCATACAGATTGAAGGGCATATTCCTTTGAGATCAGATATGTTATATCCTAATGCAGTTGGATATTTCTTTAAGACATCTAAAGGTTTCTTTGTTTCAATTATTCCTAAACTGGAATTGATTATAATTGGTCTTGTACATTCAGTGTCTAGGAATTCGTATCTTAGGTTCTTAGGTAAAGTTTTTAACTCTAATGTAGGTTTATTCTTACTTGGCATGGGATCCGGTGTAAGTGTTAAACTTTCGCTCAGACTATCATCCTGATATGGTTCACGCCAATTATCATCTTCGAAAATCGGAGGGATTTGAATTTTCATAATTTCAGAATAGGTAGTTTCTTTCATTTCCATTTCTCTTACACATGCGTCAATTACATCCAATAAATAGAATGTATCCTCTATAGCTGGTGATTGTAAGAATTGTGTTAAAATAAATTCAACTTTCTCTTCACCTACTTCAAAGGTTAGCTTCCCTTGCTTTACGTCTATAATAGCTCCGGCGGTAGCTAGGAATGGTCTTCCTAGTATGATAGGTGTAGTGGAGTCTTCAGAGATGTCCATGATTATAAAATCAGTAGGAATATAGAATTGTCCTATACGTACTGGGACGTTTTCTAGTATGCCTACAGGATATTTAATAGAGCGATCGGCTAGTTTAACAGACATTTTAGTTGGTCTTAGGTCTCCCGTGTCTAGCCTTTTGCAAATTGTTAAGGGCATAACACTGATATTGGCTCCTAAATCGCATAGAGCTTTGTCAATGACGAATTTTCCTATTACACAGGGTATAGAGAAACTTCCTGGATCTTTTAACTTAGGGGGCATATTGTTTTGAATTATTGCGCTACACTCAGCAGTAAGTGTAACGGTTCCGTTATCCTCTATCTTTTTCTTATTGGATAAGATTTCCTTTAGAAACTTAGCATACGAGGGCATTTGAGTGATAACTTCTGTAAACGGAATAGTAATATTCAGCTGTTTCAGAAGTTCAACAAATTTCCTAAACTGGCCCATCGTCTTAGAATTGGTTAATCTCTGAGGGTACGGAATTGGTGGTTTATATGGTGGTGGAGGCACATAAGGCTTTTCTTTCTCCACTGCCTCTGGATTATTATCTTCCTCTTATTCTGGTTCATTCACCTTTTTAGTCGGTTTATCCGATTTTTGGTACATGGCTGGATTGTCAGGTCTTGGATCGGTAGGTTCGTCAAGTTCCTTGCCACTTCTTAATATCACAGCATTGGCTTGTCCTTTCGGATTAGGTTGAGGTTGTCCAGGAAATACTCCAGCTGGTGCAGGGGTAGGTGCTTGTTTTTGAGCTACTTGTGAAATCTGAGTTTCAAGCATTTTGTTATGTGTAGCTAACGCATCTACCTTGCTCACTAATTGCTTAATCTGCTCACTAGTGTGTATGTTTTGGTTTATGAAATCCTTTTTTGTTTGAGATTGGGTAGCTATGAAGTTCTCCATCATCAACTCAAGGTTTGATTTTCTAGGAACATTAGGAGCAGTCTTTTGATATCCTGGTGGTGTAGCTGGTGCTTGACCTGGTGCGTATAAAGCATTATTGTTCTTATAGGAGAAGTTCGGATGATTTTTCCAACCTGGGTTGTATGTGTTTGAGTATGGGTTTCCTTGAGCATAATTCACTTGATCTGTGGGAATTCCTGCTAACAGTTGACAATCAGGGACAGCATGTCCTGGAACTCCACATAACTCACAGTTAGGTGTTACCGCAACCACGGTGGCTGTTGGTGTTATGGCCAAGTTGTCGATCTTTTGGTTATGTTGGTCAAACTTTGCATTGACTTGGTCCATACTACTCACTTCGTACATACCTCCTTTTGTTGGTTTCTCAGTTGCGACTCTCTCGCTTCCCCATTGGTAATGGTTCTGGGCCATACTCTCGATAAGTGCATAAGCATCATTATATTCTTTGTCCATTAGTGCGCCTCCTGCGGCAGCGTCAATTGTCATTCTTGTATTGTACAAGAGTCCATTGTAGAAGGTATGGATGACCATCCATTCTACTAATCCGTGATGTGGACAAAGTCTCAGCATATCTTTATAGCGTTCCCAAGCTTCGAAAAGTGACTCGTTTTCCTTTTGCTTAAATCCGTTGATTTAAGCTCTTAGCATAGCTGTCTTGCTAGGTGGGAAATATCTTGTCAAGAATACTCTTTTTAGTTCCTCCCACGTAGTTACTGAGTTCGAGGGTAGAGATTGAAGCCAGGCTCTCGCTCTGTCTCGAAGTGAAAAAGGAAAAAGACGTAATCTAATAGCTTCTTGGGTAACTCCATTAGCTTTTACAAAATCTGCGTACTGCACAAATATCGAAAGATGAAGGTTCGGATCCTCGGTAGTATTTCCGGCGAATTGATTTTGTTGCACGGCTGATATCAGTGAAGGTTTCAATTCGAAATCGTTTCGGTTGATAGCCGGTGCAGCAATGCTGGAATGCGGTTCAGCTTGCGAAGGACTTGCGTAATATTTGAGTGGATGATTCGGTTCTTCAGCCATCTCTGCGTCCTTTGATGTTCCGACCGGTTTAGGTGGATCAATATGAAGATCTGGAATGTTGTAATTTCGTTCGTAGTCGAATATTCGTCTTTTTACGTGTAAGAAGCATTCTAATTCTGGAACTGGAGGTTGCAAGTCTTTGCCTTGAGAGCGAGTACTTGGCATACACTCGGGAAATTAGATTATGAAAATAATAAGTTGTTACCTTAGTCTAGACAATGCTACTCTAATAGTGCACTAGTAACTAAATTAAGGTCCCCGGCAACGGTGCCAAAAACTTGATGGGGCGAAGACGCAATGTGTGTCTAGCGGTATCTGACCTGCAAGCGCACAGCCTATCGAAGTAATATAAAAGATTGTCGATCCCACAGGGACTTTATAATCACTTAGTGCTAGAGGGTCTACTAGTTTAGCTAAGGTGGATGTTTGTCACGATTTGGTTTCAAGGATTAGAACGGGAATTAAATTTAGTTTAATAAAATAATGAGAAGGCGGTCGGTATGTAATTATGTTAACCTATGCGGGTCAATCTAACCTAAGCTTATAAGGATGATTCACTTAATTTATTCTGTAGAGATTATCAGTTTAAATACCCTCGACTCACACTCTCGTGGTCTTATCTCAGATCTTACTCCTAAAGCCCTATGCCTGCTCTTGCTAGCCCATAAGTGTTTAGAAGATAATTTTTGAAAACTTAATAAGTCTAATTCATTTTAAAGCGCTCTCGCTGTATTTAAATCAAATGCCTAACTTTAGCTATCCGGTTAAAATCTCACACTCTCGTGGTCTCGACCTAACCTATTACACTTTTCTTACTCTCGTAACAAAAAGATTAATTTTTTATAATAAAAAGTCACAGCCAGAATTTAAGTTCTTAATTGTTTTAGCTTAGATTTGATTTTACCGAGTTGGTTTATTTTAATTACATACCGCCTAATTGATTTAGCTACTCATATTTGTTGTACCAGACAGATGCAGAAACAGATGAATATAAATTAAAACATGCATTATAAACTAGTAGAAATAAATTCTTAACAAATATAAATAAATAAATTAATATAAATGCGAAATTATAAAAACCTGAATGATAAAAATCGTAAAACTCCTTCTTCCACAGTCTGGTAAGCTCGGAGTGCGGAACCGGAATCGAAAATAAACTAAACGAATTTCTGAAGGCTTGAAAGAAAATAAATAATAACAATTTCCTAATGTTGGAAATTGTTACTGAGTTTGGTTTGGATGTAGAAATTAAACAAGAACAATTATTGGAAAAATAAATAAGGGTGCAACAAAAATACGGCAGAGCTTCCGCAAAAATCTAAAATAATAACTCTGTGTTTCTAAATTCGTATCAAGGCTATTTATAGAGAACAATATTGGGCTTGGGCAGTTGAAATCCATAGCGTGGGCATCGTTGTTGAAGAGAGAATCCAGGAGAAAGTGCAATACTTAGTCTGAGAAATAATAGGCACTTTTTGACTCACGCTGCACGTCCTATGACCAATTAAATCCAATTAACCCTATTTTCCTTTGTCACGTTCGTGACAAAGGTGTCACGCTCATTTTCTTCATTTAAAGCGTGTCACGGTCGTGACACCTTAGTGACGATCGTGAGTGTTCCACGTAGGGCGTCACGGTCGTGATGACGTGGTAACGACCGTGACTGTTACAAATTATGCAGAATCACAGAATTCCTTTCTTCTTCTTCTTTTCATGCTTGTTTTTGTTCATTTCACCTTTGGCTCATGATTTAGCTCTAGAAATGTTATACTTGCAATATGACATAGAAAACTCGAAGAATCGGGTGTTAATACGATAAATGTGCGATAAATCGAACTTGAAACATAGTAATAAAATGATACGATTTCTCGTTATCAACAAGAAGATCAAAGGACTCAAGCTAAGATAGAGTAACTAAAGGCTAGTGAGAAGAAGCATCAGGAGGCATTATTAGCAGCTCAGAGGGAGATATCTGAATTAAAACTCCGAGCGAGGTTAAAGAGGTCAAAAGATCAAGATAAGCATAAGAAGTTGACCAATGCCATTGCTACCAGGAACCTCCTCATCAGGACTATCACAGAGCACCCAGTAGGTCCAGTGACTGAGGTCCTCCTGAAGGAAGTCAGGGAGGATGACTTTGGATTAGATGTTTGACTCTTTTTGCTTGTACTTTTATTTTGTTGTATTTTTCTTTTGTTGTTGTATTTTGACTCACCATGGGGATGTATTGTAATCAAACTATGTATTTTCACCCTTTGTAATATATGTGGTTTGTATTATTGGTGGGCTTAATCTCTCTTCATCATCAGCATTTCCTCGAGGTCTAGAAGGGTTAAAACCAAAGAACCAAACCGGATACCCTTGGAAGACAAATAGGCATCTTGCATTGCATACTAACATTTTTCTTTGTTTTGTAGGTCTTTGTTTTATTGTTGTTTCTCACTTTGTTGTGATTTCAGGAAACATTGCTCGCAGAAGAGTGTTCCCTGTCAACAGAATACACCGGTACCCGACAAGAAACAACCTTTCGGGACTCCAGATGGATCAAGTTCAGCAAGACTTGAATGAAGTAAGAGCCCAGATGGCCAATGAAAGGGTTGAGATGAGAAATCAGATGACTCAATTCATGACAGTGATGACTGGCCTAGCTCAGAGCCAGGAGAGACTAAGGGAGTTGGTGGAGAGACAAACTCCTGAAGAACACCATCCAGGTACAGGAGGTACCAGTAACAATGATCACGTGCAGCCTCGCACTGATCCACCAGAGTTTGGACCTCATCTGAACCCAGAAATCAATGCCATAAGAAATACTCAGGGTAACACTGCTGGAGGAAGGGTCTTGCAAGAAGATCCTCAAGAAGAGCAGTTTACTGTGGTCGGGGCTGGAGACGAAGTTTACGACCGTCGTTTGGATGAAATTGCAGAGAAGTTGAGGTCTCTTGAATCCCAAAACTCCCTAGGTTTTGATGTCATAGACATGGGATTGGTGGAAAGGGTGAGAATTCCTTACAAATTCAAACCCCCGTGTTTTGAAAGGTATAATGGCACATCCTGCCCATGCACCCACCTTCAATCATTTTTGGGAAGATTAAAAGCATACACCATGGACGAGAAACCATGAATGTTTTACTTTGAGGATAGCTTAACTGGGGCATCCCGAGAATGGTACTCCCACTTGACCAAAGCCACAGTAAGAAATTGGAAAGACTTGGCTGAAGCTTTCATCCGTCAGTATCAGTATAACCTGGACATGGCTCCAAACAGGACCCTTCTAATGGGAATGTCTCAGTCTTCCCGTGAAAGCTTTAGGGAGTATGCCCAAAGGTGGAGGCAACTTGCTGCTGCAGTTCAATCCCCTATGTCTGAAAGGGAGATGGAAGACATGTTCATGAATACCCTCCAGGGTACATATATTGACAGATTGGCTGCATTTTCTTCTACCCTCTTTGCAGATGTGGTGATATCTGGGGAAAGAATAGAGAGCCTACTGAAGATGGGAAAGATCTCCGACAACGGTGCCAGTTCAAGCAGTGCGAGGAAGCCATTTGCTGGGCCCCGTAGATCTGGTGAGACAAACTTTGTACACTTGGGAAGAGGGAGATCCCAATACATGCCCAGAACAGTTGTTGCTGTTATTATCCCTGCTCTACCTCCTCAATATGCACAACAATCATAGCACTTTCCGCAACAACAAAAATTTCCTCAACAGAGATCTTATAACAACAATAACAACAATCAACAACAATGCCCTTTTCAACAGCGGCCATCTCAGGTCAACATGGTGATTGACCCTATCCCAATGCCATATGCTACACTACTGCCACAACTCCTAAAGCTCAATCTTGTTGAGTTGAGGACATTGGCTCCACCTGATCCTCAGAACCTTCCGAGAAACTATGATGTCAATGCTAGGTGTGCTTTTCATTCCAACGCACCTGGTCACTCTACAGAAAAATGCAGAGCTCTTCATATGAAGGTCCAGGATCCGGTAGATTCAAAGGCCCTAAACTTTGCACCACCTCCCAATGTCATGAAAAATCCTATGCCGAGCCACAGTGGGCCAAGGATTAATGCTATAGAGGAAGTATCACCCATACGTTTAATAGAAGACATTGCATGTATTCAGACACCTCTGGAAGAGGTTAAAGCCCAGCTTTTGAAATGCCAAGTGTTTCCAGGTTGTGAGGCCTGTTGTGAATTATGCAAACTTTCTGAGAATGGGTGTGCTAGCTTGAGGAGTGGAATTAATGGCTTGATCAGAAAAGGCATTATGCAAATTACCACAATTGCTTCTATAACACCAGCAACTCTTTTATCAACAAAAAGTGATTCTTCTACAAATGCAACAACCATCTTTCCTATTGAATCTCCTACAACTGCAACAACCATTGTTCCTACTGATTCATCCACAACTTCAGCAACCATTTCTTCTGTCATTTCAACGAACAACAGTTCCATTTCATCTCTTTCTACAACTCCAGCAACCACCAACAATGATGTTTCCACTGTCACAATTTATTATGACCCGACAACGGTCCCGAACTCCAGCAACTTTCAACAATCTCAACAACAGTTTCAACCAAGCTTCAATTCACCACCTCCAACATCCACAAGAAGTCATGTTACTATCTTTTATGATCCACAGACTATTACAGTTCCAACTTCTGCTGCAGTAAGCCCAGTCACCATCACGGTGCCCGGGCCAATTCCATATGATAAAGACAGTGCTATACCATGGCATTATGGTATTGACCTTTACTGCAACGGAGAGAAAGTCCTTCTTGATTCTCCAGTTCTTACTCCCCAAGTGGACAATGTCGGGGGAGGCGGAGGCTTCACCCGAAGCGGATGTCTCTTTGCATCACAAGCTCCCAGGATTAATATTGAGGCAGAGGCTGCTGCCAAAGCCAAAGGGAAGAGTGTGATACCTGAAGAATCTGCACCAAAAGAGGTGACTATAAAGTTGTGGACAAGCTCCACCAGACTCCTTCAAAGAGGTGCCTACAGCTGTTTGTTAGGTCGACCATGGATTCACGCCGCAGGCGCAGTAACGTCGACCCTTCACCAGAAACTGAAATATGAGTGGGAAGGACAGATTATCACCATCTGTGGTGAGGAGGAAATATTTGTTAGCCATCTGGCTACATACAAGTATATTGAGATGGATGGTGAAATCCATGAGACAATGAGCCAAGGGTTCGAGGCCCTGAACGTCAATGAAACGACGACTGAAGTATTTGCTGCATCCCAGGAGGATATGATGGGTACTTCAATTGTCTCCTATCAGCAAGCCCGGAAGGTTGTTGAAGATGGTAATGCCCGAGGCTGGGGCAAACTGCTGCCAGTGGAGAAGAAGGAGGACAGATTCGGTTTGGGTTACAGACCATTCCGACAAGATCAATCAGAGGTTGCCAAAGAGCCCAAGTTCATCAGTGGGGGGATGCTTACCCTAGATGTTGTTAACAACCTATAAGACGAGGCGGAAAGTGACCGCAACCTGGAGAGTTGGATACGTCCAAGGATCCCGGGGAACCAAGTCCTTAACTGGTCTTCCCAGGAAATTATAAGGGTTCCTCCTGCAGAGTAATTATTATTTCCTGTCTGTTTAGCATGCATCAAGTCCTGCATCTTGTCCAAGGTGTCAGGACTGATTTTGTAATAGGGCCATATTGTAATTTTGTGCAAATGGATTAATCAATGAATATCGGACATCTTTTGCAAACAAGTCTCTTTTTTGCTCACTGTCTTTTCATTTTTCACTTTTGAACAAAACAATAAAATGGCAATGTTTTCAAAATAAATAACTTCATTTTCAATTTTTCTAAACAAGATTAAAATTGATCACTAAAATGAACCAATCTCAACCCTTGCAGAGATTATCCTCCAGATTGCACCGAAAACATCACTGCTATGACCTTGTATGACTTCGACAATCCAATTAATCAAGCTGATGAAGGGGTTGAAGAAGACTATGAGTTACCTGAAGATTTGGCCAGGTTGTTGAGGCAAGAAGAGAAAGTGATCACTCCTCATCAGGAGGAGGTTGAAACAGTTAATCTTGGTACCAAAGAGGATTTGAAAGAAGTGAAGATTGGGGCCAGTCTGCAGGCTTCAGTAAAAGAGCAACTCATTGACATGCTTCGGGAATACGTCGATGTCTTTGCTTGGTCTTATCAAGACATGCCAGGTCTGGATACTGATATTGTTATGCACAAGCTGCCATTAAAGGAAGACTGCCCTCCAGTGAAGCAGAAGCTACGACGTACTCGTCCAGATATGGCCATGAAGATTAAGGAAGAAGTACAAAAACAGTGGGACGCTGGTTTCCTCGCTGTAACTAGTTACCCGCCGTGGGTTGCTAACATTGTGCCAGTGCCTAAGAAGGATGGCAAAGTATGAATGTGTGTGGATTACCGGGATCTAAATAGAGCTAGCCCGAAGGATGATTTCCCTTTACCTCACATTGATGTATTGGTCGACAACACAGCGCAGTTCTCGGTATTTTCTTTCATGGATGGATTTTCAGGGTATAATCAGATCAGGATGTCACCCGAAGACATGGAGAAAACAACCTTCATCACACCCTGGGGCACATTTTGTTACAAGGTAATGCCTTTTGGACTAAAGAATGCTGGTGCGACTTATCAACAGGCTATGGTAACGTTATTCCATGACATGATCCACAAAGAAATTGAATGCTACGTGGATGACATGATTACCAATTCCCTCACCAAAGAAGATCATCTGGTAAATCTGCTGAAGTTGTTCAAGCGTCTGAGAAAGTACCAATTGAAGTTAAACCCCAACAAATGCACATTCGGGGTACGTTCCGGTAAGCAGTTGGGGTTCATTGTAAGTGAAAAGGGAATTGAAGTTGATCCTGACAAATTTAAAGCCATTCAGGAGATGCCTGCACCTAGGACCGAAAAGGAAGTTTGGGGATTCTTAGGTAGATTGAACTACATCTCAAGGTTCATATCTCACCTCACTGCAACCTGTGAGCCCCTGTTCAAATTGTTAAGAAAGGAACAAATGGTCAGGTGGAACGAAGATTGTCAGAAGGCCTTTGACAAGATCAAGGAGTACTTACAAGAACCTCCGATTCGTATGCCTCCAGTTGAAGGAAGACCTCTAATAATGTACATGACAGTATTAGAAGGGTCAATAGGGTGTGTGTTAGGCCAGCATGACGAGTCTGGTCGAAAAGAGTATGCAATATACTACCTAAGCAAAAAGTTTACCGATTATGAACAACGTTATTCACTGCTCGAGAAAACTTGTTGTGCTTTAGCGTGGGCTGCTCGCCGACTAAGACAGTATATGTTGACTCACACTACCTTATTGATCTCAAAGATGGACCCCGTCAAGTACATATTTGAGAAGCCAACACTTACTGGAAGGGTTGCAAGATGGCAAATGATTCTGACAGAGTATGACATTCAGTACACATCTCAAAAGGCCATCAAAGGCAGTGTATTGTCTGACTATATAGCTGAGCAACCCATTGATGATTACCAGCCCATGAGATTTGACTTCCCTGATGTCGCTCCCGCTAAATGACACCGAGGTCAGATAGGGTACAAACGCGAACGGTCGGCGAAAGGAGAGAGGAAGATGAACTGAAAAGAGTCGCCAGCTAGGCATTTTTATCCCGAAGGAAAGGTAATGCTGCATAAACCTGGAAAAATATGGATAAGACGGTCGCGAACCAGAGAAATTGAGAAAGGGGGTTGGTTACAACCTGGGAAGGTATTAGCACCCATATTGTCTATCGTACTCAACGGGATCCACGCTTGAAAGTTTGTGTTTAAAGGGGTAGTGTCTGTGCTATCTGTGTGCAAAAGCTGGAAAAGAATGTACAAGTGTCAGTGCAAGAAAGTGAAGTGAAGTGCTCAGGAATGAGGCATAAAGAATAATGCTATAAGAGGGGGGAGAGACAGAGACTTTTGTTCGATAACAGTTAAGTTATGCCTATGTATCCTCTCGTGCTATGAGGAAGTCAGAACACCGTAGTTCGACTCAAAGAGACTGAAAGATGAATTGACTGGTGAACTGTTTGCTTGTCCATGCTCAAGTGTATGACTCGTCTGGCTCGAGTGCTAACTGTCTTGCATTAGACGGAAGAAGCGAGTTCTCGTTTGTGAGTGAATGAGGTGAGAAAAGAATCCCGGAGGAGACGATTATTGTTTATTTTTGGTGTTTTCAAACTTTTATTGCTTTTTTGTGTGTCATAAATTAATGAGCTTAAGCCTAAACCAATGGTTAGTAAACTCATCATATCCTCCCTTTGATTATGGATAATGAGAATACTTTAAGTATGAGATAAGCACCTCAAACTTAATTACCATGATGTAGGATTAAGATCATTAACCTACTTGTGATTATTTAGATGTTTTTGAGTTTTTGTTTAGTGTTAAGTAATGAGTTTAAGCGATAACCAAGGATTTAATGGACCCATTACACCATCCTAATAGAAGGATAATAGATGAGCACACTTAAGCTGAGGAAGATACCTCAATTTAATCCATGATTAGGGATTAAACTCATGACAAAACAAGCCTTTATTAAAGTGGATTTTATTTAATGATAAGATTAAGAAGTGGATTTTATGGTTTGTAAGACAACTTGAAGGGTACTTGTCCATTAACACTAGGGTTAGTCCTTCTTAACCAATAAAGGAAGAATTAGAACCCTAATGCAAGGCCCAAGTTACAAGCTATTGTCTTAGTGATTATTAAGATGGATTGATTAAGAGGTTTAAACAAATTAAGGGTTTAACACTTAGGATTAAAGTTATACACTCCATCCTAAGAGAAGGATGCAGGCATAACCCTAATCGCAAAGTCTTAAAACCTTAAAGGTTTAGTCTCTGATTATGAGATGAGAAGAGAGACACAAAGAAGACACAAAGGTAAAAACTAAAGGGAGACTAATCAAAACCCTAATTATTGTCATGCTTGGATGTTCCTATGGTTAGTAAGGCTTGCAAGAGATCTTCAGAGAAGCCACCAATGGAAGAAGCAAATGAAAGGAGGAGAGGCAGAAGAAACAAGTTAACTTACTTCATTGAAGAAGATCAGTTACTTGAAGAAAGAAAGTGAATAATGAACATGAATGAGCAAGCTCACTCTAAAACAAAGCAAAATGCAGCAAGGATGCATAAGGGAGATGAGAAGAGAAATGAGAAGTGAAGGCAAATTCACTTCTCATGTTACTTACCACCTAAAATGATTAGCATAAGGAAAGGAATGAAGTGAAAATGAAATTTATGCAAAGAAGAAAACCAAAACCAGAAGCATAAACATGATGCAAATGGTGCTATGAGATGATGCAAATACATGTTAAGTGTTATGAATGTTCATACAAGGGATGGAATGCAAAGGATGCATGCTTTGAAGTATGAAAGCACATGAAAGTTCATGGAATGAAATAAGTGCATATCATGGAAAATGAATGAAGAAATGATCAAGCATGATTCTAATGTGTCCTATGATGTCTTAGATGTCATGTGAATGCATGAAATGTCATGGCAAGTTATTGAATGGAAGCATATGCAAGATGTATGCAAATGAACATGAGAAATTAGGGTTTTATGACAACATGAGATGCAAAAGTCAAAAACAGAAGAAAATGACATGACTAAAAATTGGAAATGCATTCAAAGGAACCCTAAACCTATACTAGGTTACCATCCAAATGGGGAGGTCAGAAGCTAAACCTAGAAGGAGTTATGAATTTCCTAAGTTTCTAGGGTTTTTTGGGTGATCTTCAATGTAAAATGCCAAACAAATTGAAAATGAAAGAATGCAAAAAGAACAATGCAAAAAGAATCATTCACAAACTCAACTTGGCTTAAAAGTTATGAATTTTTTAAGTTAGGGTTAGAAAATGAACAACTTTAAGAACCCTAATTCATTGAAAAATATCAAAGCATGATCAAAACTAAAAAGAAATTTGTATGGTGAGTTTGTAAATGTTTCTAAATGTCTAAGAATGTTCTCTGATTTTTTTGGTGATTTTTAAATACTTAAATGTATTTTTAATTAATTAAAATCAATTAACTAATTAAATAAAACATTTAAATGATTTAAAAATACTTTTTTAATGAAAAAAATAAAAATAAAAATATTTTTGGGTGGAGAAAATTATTTGAAATCAAAATGCAGAAGGAAAATATTTTTGGAAATTTTTAAGTATTTTAAATAAATGATGCAAAATAAATGATAAAAAATGAAATAAAAACTGAATTAATGGGAAGTAGGCTGATCCAAGGGTTCACATTTGAACTGGGGAAATCCAAGTTGACCAGCGCGCAAATGAGTGGCTGAGATGCACTCTGGGTTAATTTTAATTAATTAATTAATTAAACTTAATTAAATCAGAATTAGGGTTTTAACATTCAATCTAGGCCATCCAAAACACGCGCGCATACACAATCTAAGGGCTCTCATTCAAACTAACCCTAAACCCTAATTAACCATTTAATGACTTTCAGGTGGCCAGAGAAGACCTCCGGTCATCTTCTCCGGCCAGCTCTCCACCCTAACTTCCACTCTAGGCCACCCCAGACCCCCTAACTCTCCAGAAACACTCAACTAACAACTCTAAACAAGATTCAGCCAACAAAATCCATTTATTTTCACTCAAGATCATGAATCAAAAGCAAACGGAAAATAACACAGAAATTTCAGAAGTTCAATACATGCTCAATACTTGATCATTTTCAAAACTAAACACATCAGGATCATCAGTGAATCATGAAGAATCATTTAGGAACTTAAAAACGCATTTCGGGAAAAAAAGGTTCTTGAGGTTACCTGAGATGAAGCTTTCTCAAACTGAGCTTCTAAACCTCCTCTCTTATGCAAAAACACTCCAATGATCCCTCTGATGAAGCTTTGATGCTTGTAAGGAGTTTGTAGTGGCTGAAATGAGAGCTTGAACTCTTGCTGGTCAGAAATCGTGTTTTGGTTATGGGGTGTTTTTGGTTGCAATGAAGGGTGAGAAATGATCCTCTTGTGATGCTGAGTTGTTTGGTGAAAAAAGTTTGGAGTTTGAGTGAGTGAGCAGAGAGTTTCGAAAGTTTTTGCAAATGGGGTGATTTTTGAGAGCTTGAGGATTCTGTGGTTTCAGGCTTGTGTATGTTCTAAAATGAACTCCTTGAAGCATGCTTGTAAAGTCCTGATAGGCCAGAGAGTGAGTGGTGGCCTGTAGTGATTGGTATGGGTGTTTTTGCACAAAGTCAACAAAAATTGTACTTGAGGTATGGGCTCTTGTGCAGCTGGCTTTTTGGCTTGTCTTGGTTCAGCAGAGATCAAGGAGAGCCATGGAATGCATTTTGTGGTGATTCAGCAAGTGTGTGAAAGGTTTTGTGCTCTTTTGCAATTTTCATGAAGTTTGGCCCTTTTGAGATTTCTTGATGGGCAAGGCATGAAAACTTAAGATTCTTTGGCCAATTCTGACTTTTAGGCAATGCACTATGTTGGTATGATTCTTAGAAGTGTATTAGAGGTCACAAAATGGCTTGGCAAGTGGTTTTGCTAAAATCCCTCTTTGGTGTATTCTTGAAAATTATAGGATTTTTGCCAACTTTGAAAGGCCATAACTTGAGTTCCATAATGAATTAGAACTTATTCTTGTACTTTTTGAAAAGGGAATGATCCAATCTACATCTTTCATGACCAACAATTTTTCATTTGAAGCATTTTTGGTTGAGAAAGAGGAGGTTGAAAAACTTTCCCAAAATGGAAAGTTTACATTACAAGTCATTTCCATTTTTGGCAACTTTTGGTTTAGCTCACTTTTCTTTAATTTTGTGAACTTACAAGCACTTCAATGATCAAATAAATATAATATAACTTCAATTTGATGAAAAATCCACTTTGGTTCCATTGTTGGGGGCCTCAGATGCCCTGATTTTGCTCTGACTTGCTCAAGAAGTTACCTAGTGAACAAATGACTTCCATAATGAATTTATTCATAAAACTTGGTACATATGATCCTTATAACATATTGAGACCATTAGAATCAAGAATGACCAAAAAAATTGGAGTTATGGCCTCTGAAACCAAAACCCTAATTTCTGGTCATTTGTGCAGTGAAACCCTAGCTCTACTTCCATGCTTTCCAAGTTCTTGTGATTCTTTGACTTCCTTGATCTTTGAGGGATATAAAATGATGATAGAACATACATGGACCCTCTTGGAATGATTGGAAGCCTTTGGAGTGGCTCAGATGGACCCTTGGATTGCTCAGATCACAAACCCTTGATGCAGATGAACTTGAACTCATGCAGTTAAACAAAAATGCAATATGATATGATATGCTTAAACTAATGCAAAGATGGAAGATCACAAGCCATGGTGTGAACTTAGTGAGGGAAAATTTGGGGGTGTTTACAGCTGCCCCTATTCAAGCATGAGTTAGCTGTGCAGGATGTAAGCGACAGGCTTAACAGACAAACAAGATAACTTGTGGTTGAATACCAAAGACAGTCCAAAATTTGCACTCACTGGGGAGAAGAAGAAAAGGGATATAAATTGTAAAAGGAAAGTAAAGTATGATTATAAAGTGCGGGCGATGGAGGATGACCATCGAGCAGAGGACGACTGTTGGGGATAAAGTGGTAAGTAGAGCAGTGACGGGGACGACCGACATGCTGGGGAAATAAAGAGACCACGACGGGGACGGCCATCGGGTAAGGAAACAAGATTCTCTGGGGATCAAAGATAAAGGCAATGATGGGGACGTCCATCAGGTTTGCAGAGTAAGGTAAACAACGACGGGGACGGCCATCAGTTTAAAGAATAAATGAAATATTGATGAGGGACAGTCATCAAAGGTGAAGGACGATCACCTAGTAGGGGACGGCTGCTCTTTATCACGACATAGGACGAATGTCGGATAGAAAAGGTCGACGATGGGGACGGCCATCGGATAAGCATGATGAAAGACGATCATCAAGAGGTGAATGACGATCACCTAGCAGGGTACGGCTGCTCTCGGGGTTTATCATGACATAGGACGAATCTCAGATAACAAGATCAACGATGGGGACGGCCATCGGATAAAATGATAAAGGACGATCATCAAAAAGGTGAAGGACGATCACCTAGCAGGGAACGACTGCTCTTTATCACGACATAGGACGAATGCCGGATAGAAAGGGGTTCCAATTATGGAGACTCCACTAGGGAAAGGATGATGGACGGTCATCCATAGGTGAAGGACGATCACCTGGCAGGGTACGGCTGCCGAAAGTATCACGACATAGGACGAATGTCGGATAAGAGAAAGTTTCTTTGTTGGCGACTTATTGGGGGATGGTAAACACGGACGAGTGCTTACGCTTAAGAGATAAAAGGTATAAGTGTTTTGACGCTGTGTATAGATTAAAGATGCGAACGAGCATCCTTAAGAGTATGATACAAACGAGTATCAGTAGAAACAAACGCTGACGCGTGTTCAGAGATGATGATACGGACGAGTACCAACTGGTTAACAAAGAACACGGACGAGTTTCGAATCTGTGGGGAATAAGATATATACAAGATACGGACGAGTATCTATATAAGTATGAGTAAGTATTGCGAAGCATGAGCAAGATACGGACGAGTGTTCAACTTGCTGGGAAAAGTTTGACACGGACGGGTGTTAGAAGAGAAAATGTATAAGTTAGTGTACTTTGAAGGTATTCTGGCAACCTGTGGGGATAGGATGACACGGACGAGTATCAACAAGAGTGTATTATAAACAAGTGTTTGGTTTGCGACAAGTGTTTGGGCAACCATGTTGGGGAGCGGTGACACGGACGGGTGTCAAGAGAGTGTATATAGGTTTCTGTATTCAAAGAGGATGTTTGTGGCTTATCCGCGGGGGATGATATGACACGGACGAGTGTCGAAAGAGTATATATGAACATATATCTGTGTTAGAGAGTGCAAAGGGGATGCTTTGGCTTTCTGTTGGGGAAATATTTTGTATATTGCTGATGAGGTATTGTTGGTATTTACAGGTGACTGGCTCGAACCTGGCTTATGATCATGCAAAATGTTTGATTTTTGCCGTAATGCTCCGTATTAGACGGAATGCTACGCTTTATGGGGAAAATGATGCGAATGCTATGTTTATGCAAAAAGAAACCAGTCCGGGATTCGGATCCCGTTGCCGTGAAGATCTCTGGCTGAAATTCTTGGAAGAATCCCAGTTGGGGATGATCATTGGTAGACCTGATAAAACATATGGCTCCGCTTGGGGGGCTAGATCACTGATAGATCTATCCGGTAAGGAGATATCCCAACTGGGGACGAGGAAGCTTTCGTCACATTGTTGTGTGAGAATTTCAGGCATTGCTCTTCTGGATAAAGTCTGGAACTCTGTGGGGAGATGGGTCCCTTCATTTTTGAGAGACCCTGCACTCTGTTCGGGGGAGAAAAGATCACTGGATGATCTTCCTGGAGATTTCTGTGGGGATCCCGGCTGAGGATGCTTTGACAACTGTGTTGGGTAAGAATATTTCAGATGCTGCTTGGAGAAGATGTGTTGGGGAAGTGATGTTGGGCATGCCCCATGCTCGAATGCCTGCAACCTGTTAAGAAAAAGAAACGCACAAGTGTCTCGAGGTATCCCTTACCGGATTCCGTCATAGGAGTTAGATATTCCTGGAAGTAAAATTATTTCCTGCAAGCATTCATTTAAAAATGGCTCATTTGTTTTATGCAAATATTATATCATGGAATACTGGACATTTTGCAAACGAAACAAAAATGTACGAAACGAAGTGTGACTGAAAATTCTGATTTTATTAATCTAGGTGCCCTGAATTGGCAAATACAGTCAAAGAAACAGATCCCCTGGAATGAGGAGATTGTTACAAATTGAAAAAGTAAAAGTGCGGGCAATGTTGACGACGCTCCGATGAGCTTCCTTTGCTATGACCTGTATGACCTTGACGTTCTTTTTATCTTGCTTTCTGAAGAAGGTTGATTCTGACTGATGTTTTAACTTTTCGAAGCATGCCATGTCGTAGGTGATACAGACGAATTCAGAATGCAGTTGTTCTCTTATTCCCTTATTTTGCGTGGATCGCCCTTTCGGGTTTTCAATCCACCGGGATACCCATTTTTGCCTGAGCTGTCCAATGAGGCTTTTCAACTCAGCGGGTGTACACATTTTTTTTTTTAATTTTCCCTTATTTTTGCCCGAGTATTTTATTCTGTTTTTGACTCGCCGAGATGCCCTATTTTGCATGGACTTACATTTTGTTTTTATGTCCAGCGGGTCATTTTATGTGAAGTATTTTTTAACTGCATCTGAATTCACAGGGGACAAGAAATCTTCACCATCAATAGTAGTGAGCATCAGTGCTCCACCAGAGAAAGCTTTCTTTACTATGAATGGACCATCGTAATTTGGAGTCCATTTTCCCCTGTGGTCTGTATGAGGAGGAAGGAGTCTTTTCAGCACAAGATCTCCTACTTGGTATTCCCGAAGCCTGACTTTCTGATCGAAGGCTTTCTTCATTCTTTTCTGATATAGATGCCCATGACAGATTGCAGCTAATCTCTTTTCTTCGATCAGACTTAGTTGATTGTACCGAGAACGGACCCATTCTGCTTCATTTAGCTTGACATCCATCAGTACCCGTAAGGAGGGTAATTCAACTTCAACAGGCAGGACGACCTCCATACCATACACAAGCTGATACGATGTTGCCCCAATGGACGTTCTAATTGAGGTTCGATACCCATGCAAGGAAAATGGTAGCATCTCATGCCAGTCTTTATAAGTAACCACCATCTTTTGCACAATATTCTTAATGTTCTTGTTAGTTGCCTCAACAGCGCCATTCATCTTTGGCCTGTAAGGAGAAGAGTTGTGATGTCGGATTTTGAAGTCCCGACACAGTTCTGCCATCATTTTGTTGTTCAAATTGGAACCATTGTCAGTAATGATTCGCTCGGATACTCCATATCGACAGATGATGTCTCTTTTCAGGAATCTGGCTACCACTTGTCTGGTGACGTTTGCATACGACGCTGCTTCAACCCATTTGGTGAAATAGTCAATGGCTACCAGGATGAATCTGTGGCCATTCGAAGCAGTCGGTTCGATCTTTCCAATCATGTCAATGCCCCACATGGCAAAGGGCCAAGGTGAAGACATCACGTTCAAAGGATTTGGAGGCACATGCACTTTGTCTGCATAGATCTGGCATTTGTGGCACTTTTTGGCATAGGCACAACAGTCTGCATCCATTGTGATCCAGTAGTAACCTGATCTTAACAATTTCTTAGTCATTGCATGTCCTCCAGCATGTGTACTGAAAGATCCTTCATGCACCTCGTGCATCAGTAAGTCTGCCTCTTTCTTATCAACACATCTGAGAAGAACCATATCAAAGTTTCTCTTGTATAATGAACCATTAGCATTAAGGAAGAAACTACCAGCCAGCCTTCTTAATGTCTTTTTGTCATTGGATGATGCCCCAGGTGGGTATGTCTGATCCTCTAAGAAGCATTTGATGTCATGGAACCAAGGCTTGTCATCTTTAGCAAAGTCCACAGAGAATACGTATGCTGGTCGGTCTAATCTGGATACCGAGATCTGAGGCACAAAATTGGCAGTCTGAACCTTGATCATGTAGGAAATGGTAGCTAAAGCATCTGCGAACTGATTTTCGTCTCGAGGGATGTACTCAAGTTTGACTGTTGTGAAGAAAGTCAATAATCTCCTCGTGTATTCACGGTATGGAATCAGATGCTCTTGGTGAGTGTACCATTTGTCGTTGGTCTGATTGATTACCAAAGCTGAATCTCTGAATACAGTTAAAGTCTTGATCCTGAGGTCAATGGCTTCCTTAAGACCCATGATACAGGCTTCATATTCAGCTTCTTTGTTAGTGCAGGCAAAGGTGAGTTTTGCCGAGAAAGGCATATGAACTCCTTTAGGTGTAATGAGCACTGCACCAACTCCATGACCATTCATGTTGACAGCCCCATCAAACATCATTGTCCATTCTTCTTCTGGGTCAGGCCCTTCAGTGTGAATAGGTTCTTCATGATCTTTCGCTTTCAGGAACATGATGTCTTCATCAGGGAAATCAAATCTCATTGGTTGGTAATCATCAATGGGTTGCTCAGCTAGATAGTCAGACAGTACACTGCCTTTGATGGCCTTTTGAGATGTGTACTGAATGTCATACTCTGTCAGAATCATTTGCCATCTTGCAACCCTTCCGGTAAGTGCTGGCTTCTCAAATATGTACTTGATTGGATCCATCTTTGAGATCAACAAAGTAGTGTGAGTCAACATATACTGTCTTAATCGGCGATCAGCCCACGCTAAAGCACAACAAGTTTTCTCGAGGAGTGAATAAAGTTGTTCACAGTTGGTAAACTTTTTGCTTAGGTAGTATATTGCATACTCTTTTCGACCAGACTCGTCATGCTGGCCCAACACACACCCCATTGATCCTTCTAATACTGTCAGGTACATTATTAGAGGTCTTCCTTCAACTAGAGGCATAAGGATTGGAAGTTCTTGTAGGTACTCCTTGATTTTGTCAAAAGCCTTCTGACAATCTTCGTTCCACCTGACTGTTTGTTCCTTTCTTAACAATTTGAACAGGGGCTCACAGGTTGCAGTAAGATGAGATATGAACCTCGATATGTAGTTCAATCTACCCAAGAACCCCCAAACTTCCTTTTCAGTCCTAGGTGCAAGCATCTTTTGAATGGATTTGACTTTGTCAAGATCAACTTCAATTCCTTTTTCGCTTACAATGAATCCCAGCAGTTTACCAGAACGCACCCCAAATGTGCATTTGTTGGGGTTTAGCTTCAGGTGATACTTTCTCAGACGCTTGAACAACTTCAACAGATTTACCAGATGATCTTCTTCAGTGAGGGACTTGGCAATCATGTCATCCACATAACATTCAATTTCTTTGTGGATCATATCGTGGAATAACGTCACCATAGCCCATTGATATGTAGCACCGACATTCTTTAGTCCAAATGGCATTACCTTGTAACAAAATTTGCCCCAAGGTGTGATAAAGGTGGTCTTCTCCATATCTTCGGGTGACATTCTGATCTGATTATACCCTGAAAAGCCATCCATGAAGGAAAATACCGAGAACTGAGCTGTGTTGTCGACCAATACATCAATGTGAGGTAATGGGAAATCATCCTTCGGGCTAGCTCTATTCAGATCCCGGTAATCCACACACATCTGTACTTTGCCATCCTTCTTAGGCACTGGTACAATATTAGCGACCCACGGCGGGTAACTAGTCACAGCAAGGAAACCGGTGTCCCACTGTTTTTGTACTTCTTCTTTATTCTTCATAGCCATATCTGGACGAGTACGGCGTAGCTTCTGTTTCACTGGAGGACAATCTTTATTCAGAGGCAGCTTGTGCATAACAATGTCAGTATCCAGACCTGGCATGTCTTGATAGGACCAAGCAAAGACGTCAACATATTCTCGAAGAATATCAATAAGTTGTTCCTTCACTGAATCTCGCAGACTGGCCCCGATCTTCACTTCTTTCAAGTCTTCTTTGGTACCAAGATTAACTGTTTCAACCTCCTCCTGATGAGGAGTGATCACTTTCTCTTCTTGCCTCAACAACTTGGCTAACTCTTTAGGTAACTCATAGTCTTCTTCAACCCCTTCATCAGCTTGATTGATTGAATTGTCGAAGTCATACAAGGTCATAGCAGTGCTGTTGTCGGTGGAATCTGGAGGATAATCTCTGCAAGGGTTGAGATTGGTTTGTTTTAGTGATCAGTTTTAAACTTGTTTAGAAAAAGTGAAAATGAAGTTATTTATTTTGAAAACATTGCCATTTTATTGTTTTGTACAAAAGTGAAAAATGAAAAGACAGTGAGCAAAAAAGAGACTCGTTTGCAAAAGATGTATGATATTCATTGATTAATCATTTCCACAAAATTACAATATGGCCCTATTACAAAATGAGTCCTGACACCTTGGGAAAGATGCAGGACTTGATTCATTCTAAAAAGACAGGAAATAATAATTACTCTGCAGGAGTAACCCTTATAATTTCCTGGGAAGACCAGTTAGAGACTTGGTTCCCCGGGATCCTTGGACATATCCAGCTCTCCAGGTTGCGGTCGATTTCCTCCTCGTCTTCCAGACTATTGACAGCATCCGGGGTGAGCATCCCCCCACTGACAAATTTGGGCTCCTTGGCAACCTCTTATTGATCTTGTCGGATTGGTCTGTAACCCAACCCGAATTTATCTTCCTTCTTTTCTACCGGCAGCAGCTTGCCCCAGCCTTGAGCAATACCTTCTTCAACAACCTTCCGGGCTTGCTGATAAGAGATGATTGAAGTGCCTATCTTGTCCTCCTGGGATGCAACCAATACTCCAGTAGCCTCATTAACATTTAGGGCCTCAAACCCTTGGCTCATTGTCTCATGGATTTCACCATCCATCTCAATATACTTGTAAGTAGCCAGCTGGCTAACAAATATGTCTTCCTCACCATAAATGGTGATAATATGTCCTTCCCATTCGTACTTCAGTTTCTGGTGAAGGGTCGACGTTACTGCGCCTGCAGCGTGAATCCAGGGTCGACCTAGCAAACAGTTGTATGCCGGCTGTATGTCCATCACATAGAAAATGGTCTTGAAGACTTGTGGACCGATTATCATTGGCAGCTCCATCTCTCCCAGAACAGATCTTGTAGAGCCATCAAAATCCCTGACCACAAGATTACTTGGCCGGAGAGCTATCCCATTATACTCTATCTTGACAAGAGCCTTCTTTGGTAAGACATTGAGTGAGGACCCAGTGTCTACAAGCACATGAGATAAGACAACTCCTTTGCACTCCAGAGTTATATGCAAGGCTTTGTTGTGGAGACGTCCTTCTGTTGTTAAATCAGCATCAGTGAACCCTAGCCCATGGCTAGTGTTGACATTTGATACCACTGTTTCCAGCTGATTTACAGTGATCTCTTCTGGCACGTAGGCAGCGTGCAGAACTTTGAGTAGTGCATCCCGATGGGCTTCGGAACACAACAACAATGATAGGATTGAGATCTTTGAAGGAGTCTGGTGGAGCTGGTCCACAACTTTATAGTCACTTCTTTTAATGATTCTCATTAACTCATCCACGTCTTGATCGAAGGATGACTTTTGAGTTTCTTTGGGTGCAGATTCTTCCGGTATCACACTCTTCCCCTTGGCTCTGGCAACCGCCTCTGCCTCAGTGTTAATCCTGGGAGCTTGTGATGCAAAGACACGTCCGCTTCGGGTGAAGCCTTCGCCTCCCCCAACATTGTCCACTTGGGGAGTGAGAACTGGAGAATCAAGAAGGACTTTCGCTCCATTGCAGTATAGATCAGCACCATAATGCCATGGTATAGCATTGTCTTTGTCGTATGGAATCGGCCTGGGCACTGTGATAGTGACTGGGCTTACTGTTGCAGTTGTTGGGACTACAATAGTCTATGGATCATAAAAGATTGTTACAGGACCTCTGGTGGAGGTAGGTGAAGGTGAGTTGAAGCTTTGTTGAGACTGTTGTTGATTTTGCTGAAAGTTGCTGGAACTTGGGACCGTTGCCGGGTCATAATAGATTGTGACAGTGGAAACATCATTATTGGTTGTTGAAGTTGTAGTAGCCGGTGCAAATGAATTGTTGTGTGTTGAAGTGACAGATGGAATGAATGTTGAAGTTGTAGTTGAATCAGTCGGAACAATGGTTGTTGCTGTTGTAGAAGAAACACTTGGAAAGGTGGTTGTTGTATTTGTAGAAGATTCACTTGTTGTTGATAAAAGAGTTGCTGGTGTTGTAAGCTATGGTTGTAATTTGTAGAATACCTTCTTTAATCAAGTCATTGATGCCTTTCCTCAAGCTGGCACACCCATTCTCAGAAAGTTTGCATGCTTCGCAACAGGCCTCACATCCTGGAAACACTTGGCATTTTAAAAGTTGGGCTTTAACCTCTGCCAGAGGTGTTTGAATATATACAATGTCTTCTATTAAACTCATGGGAGAGTCATCCTCTACAGCATTAATCCTTGGCCCACTGTGGCTTGGCATAGGATTCTTCATCACATTTGGAGGAAGTGCAAAATTCAGGGCTTTTGAATTTACCAGATCCTGAACCTTCATATGCAGGGCTCTGCATTTTTCCATAGAGTGGCCAGGTGCATTGGAATGAAAAGCACACCTAGCATTGGCATCATAGTGTCTTAGAAGGTTTTGAGGATCAGGTGGAGCCAATGTCCTTAACTCAACCAGATTGAGATTTAGGAGTTGTGGCAGCAAGGTAGCATATGGCATAGGAATGGGGTCAATCATTCGGTTGACCTGAGATGGTCGTTATTGAAACGGGCGTTGTTGTTGATTGTTGTTGTTATTGTTGTATGATCTTTCTTGCGGAAACTGTTGTTGTTGTAGAAACTGTTGTGGTTGTTGAGCATACTGAGGAGGTGGAGCAGGGATAGTAACAGCAGCAACTGTTCTGAGCAAGTATTAGGGTCTCCCTCTTCCCATGTGCATAGTGTTGGTCTCACCAAATCTTCGGGGCCCAATAAATGGTTTTCTTGTACTGCTAGAACTGGCACCGTTATTAGAGATCTTTCCCATCTTCAATAGGCTCTTTATTCTTTCCCCAGCTATCACCACATCTGTAAAGCTGGTAGAAGAGAATGCAGCCAATCTATAAATATATGTTCCTTAAAGAGTATTCATGAACATGTCTGCCATTTCCCTTTCAGACATGGGGGGTTGAACTACAGCAACAAGTTGCCTCCACCTTTGGGCATATTCCCTGAAGCTTTCACGGGAAGATTGAGACATTCCCATTAGGAGGGTCCTGTTTGGAGCCATGTCCAAGTTGTATTGATACTGACGGATAAAAGCTTCAGCCAAGTCTTTCCAGTTTCTTACTGTGTCTCTAGTCAAGTGGGAATACCATTCTCGGGATGCCCCTGTTAGACTATCCTCGAAGTAAAACATCCACAGCTTTTCGTCCATGGTGTATGATTTTAACCTTCCCAAGTGTAAACACCCCAAATTTGCCCTCACACATTTCACCATGGCTTGTGACTCTTTTCATTAACATAAGTTTAATCATAGCATCACATATTGCATTTTTGTTTCACTGCATTGGTTCAAAGTCATCTGCATCTAGGGTTTGTGATCTGAGCAATCCAAAAGCTATTTGAGCCACTCCAAAGGTCATAAATCACTTCAAAGGGGTCCATGTATGTTCAAGCATCATATTATATCCTCACAAAGTCAAGAAAGTCAAAGAATCACAAGAACTGAGAAGGGCATGGAAGCAGAGCCAGGTTTAACTGCACAGATGACCTAAAATTAAGGTTTTGGTTTCAGAGGCCATAACTCCAAGTTTGTTGGTCATTCTTGTTTCTATTGGTCTCTATATGTTATGAGGATCATGCATATCAATTTTCATGAAGAAATTCAATGGGGAAGGCATCTGACCACAAGATGACTTCTTGAGCAAGTCAGTGTAAAATCAGGGCATCTGAGGCCCCAATGACCCAACCAAAGGGTGTTCTCCATCATTTTGAATGTATATGATCTTTATTTGATCATAGGAGATGGTATAAGTTCACAAAATTGAGGAATTTTAAGCCATTTGCAAAATTGCCTTTTTGGGAAAATGACTTATAATGTAAACTTGCTATTTTGGGAAAGTTTTTCAACCTCCTCTTTTTGATTCAAAAGTGCTTCAAAGGGAAAAACTTTGGTCATGAAAGTTGTAGATTGGATCATTCCCTTTTCAAAAAGTACAAGAACTCATTCTAATTCATTTTGGATCAAAAGTTATGGCTTGCCAAAGTTGGGCAAAATCACTAAATTTCCACTTTTGGCACCAAAGAGGGATTTTTGCAAATTCAAGTTCCAAGCACTTTCAAGACCTCTAAATGACTTCTTTGCATCATTATAACATATTGCAACTTAGCAAAATCAGAATTGCCCAAGAGTTTTCAAGGTCCATGCTTCAAATCACAAACTTTCATAAGCCACTTTCCATGAAATTCTCCAAAGAGGAACTCTTGCAAAATTGATCCCCAAGGTTTTGTATGGTCTCTAACTGATTTCAAGACACCACCATAACATCATGTAACCTATCACAACCAAAATTCAACAAAGAGTGTTACATGTCCATGACCAAAAGTCACAAAATGTAACAAGTTGCCAAAATGCAAAATCACTTCAAACTTGTGACCCAAGCCATACAGCTCACCACAATTGATCCAAGAGTAATCCTTGAACTCAGCTGATGCAGTACAAGCAAGGAAACCATCTCTGCCACAGCCCATGCCTCAAGTACACCAAACCTTGACATTTTTCAATTTCTCCCATGCTCTTGGAATAGTGATCAGCAGCCTCTACTAACCTGCTCTACAGCCTACTCAAACATTATGGGAGTGATATAGCAACTCATTCAGCATTGAAACAAGACACAATCCAGCTTGCACAAAATCTGTCCAAAACTTCTCCTCTTCGAAACTCCCTCCTCAGCCATCAAAAATCTAAAATCTCTTCACCAACAAACCACAAATCATCCATAGAACAAGAATCACCCCCTGAAACAGCTTAAAACATCACACACAAAGACCTTCATTTCTGCTACACCAGAACAAAACAGCCACAACCAGCCATTCTCAAAGCTTTCCAAGCTTCATTTCATCATCAGGGTGTTCAAAGGAGAGGGATTGCACTAAGTTTGAGTCCAAAAAGCTCAGAAACAGGGAGTCTTCATCTCAGGTAACATGAAGAACATTTTTCCCAGAAGCTAAGTTTTAAGTTCTTTTATGATTCTGCATGTTCTCCTGATCATGGGGATGTATTTACTTTTGAAAATGGCTGCGAAACCATCATGTATGTTGTCTCTGAACATTTGTCCGTGTTTTGCATTTTGTTTCGATTCATGCGTGTGAGGAAAAATAAATGAGTTTTGGATGAGGGTTTAGGTTTAGATTGATGAGAGGATCATTTTGGTGGAAGAAATTTGAAGTTTGGTAACCTATAGAAGAAACTAGGGTTTTTGGTTCGTCGGAGAAGACGATCGGAACACTGTTCCGGCCGTCTGAGTTTAATTAGCCCTAATTAGGTTTAGCTGTGTAATTAATGGAAGTTTGAATGTAGGCCGTGCGATGGCTCTTTCCCGCGTGTGTTGGATGGCCGGGATTTCATGATTAGCCCTAATTCTGACTTAATAATGTTTAATTAAATTAATTAATGGAATTAGTCAGGTTTGAACTTGGGCCATTGGATGTGGCGCCAAGTCAACAACTTCAAACCCAGATTCAATCTAGACTCTCCATTGCGCATACTTTCCATTTTATTTATTTTTATTTCATTTCTTTTTCATTTAACTTCCACGAATTTTTAAAAATAGGAAAACATATTGAAAAATTCTGATTTTTTTTTTGTCAAACATTTCATTAATTTTCAGAACCCAAAAATATTTTTATTTTTATTTTTTGCATTAAAAATTATTTTTAAATCATTTAAATATTTATTTTTAATTAGTTAATGGAAATTAATTAATTAAAAATGCATTTAGGTATTTAAAAATCACCAAAAAATTCACATTGCATTCTTTAACATTTAGAAACATCATCAAACTCTCAAAACAAATTTCTTTTTGGTTCTTGACCTATTTTGACAATTTTCATTGGAATTAAAGTTGTTTAAAGGCAATATTTTTGTTCAAACTTAGAAAAATTCATTCTGCCTAACCATGAAGAGTTTGATGATGGTTCTTCTTGCATTGCATCCTTCATAGCATGTAGTTTCTAGGGTAAAATTGGTTTGCATTTATCTTCCATTTTCAATTTAATGGGCATTTTTCCTTTTGAGGTACCTTGAAACCCTCGTTGACTTAGAAAATTCATAACTTCCATTAGGTTTAGAGTTAGGTCCCCTCCTTTGGGCAGAGAACTTGTGTAGGGTTAGGGTTCCTTTGATCCCATTTTCAATTTTTTGTCATGTCATTTGCTTCTGATTTTGAATTTTTGTGTTGCATGTTGTTCATAAACCCTAATTTGTGCCTTCCCTTGTATCCATTTTCCATTTGCTTGCATTCAAGAACTTGCCATGACATTTTGTGCATCCTGATGACATATGATACATCTTAGGACATATTATAATCATGTTTGAGCATTGCATCATCCATTTGCCATGTTTTGTATCCTTTGCATTACATAAACTTTCATGAACTTTCATGGTTCAAAGCATGCTTCATTTGCATCCTCATCCTTGTATGATCATCCACAACTCTTGACATGTGTTTGCATCATCTCTTAGAATCATTAACACCATGCTCATGCTTCTAGTTTTGTCTTGCATCATGGCATTTCATCCCATTTTCATTGCATTGCATTTCGTTTGCTAACTTTTCAGGTGGTAAGTTGTTTTGAGAAGTGAATTTGCCTTCACTTCTCACAATCTCTCTTCATCTCTCTTATGCATCATTGCTGCATTTTATCTTCGTATTAGAGTGAGCTTGCTCATTCATGCTCTCTCCCACCTTCTTCCTTCAAGCAACTTGTCTTCTTAAGTGAAGCAAGTTGTCTTGCTTCTCTCTGTTTCTTTCTCCTTTCATCTGCTTCTCTCCTTGGTGGCTCTTTGAATATTTCTCCTCTTAAGCCTCACAAACCCTAGGAGTTCCAAGCATGATAACATTTTAGGATTGTTTAGTCCCCCTTAGACTCTTTCCTTTGAGTTTTCTTTGAGTCTTCTCTTCTCACCTCATAATCAAGGACTAAACCCTAAAGGTTTTAAGGCTTTGTGATTAAGCTTATGCCTGCATCCTTCTATTAGGATGGAGTGTATAACTTTAATCCTAAGTGTTAAACCCTTAATGTGTTTAAATCCTTTGATCAATCCATCTAATAATCACTAAGACATCAAGCTTGTAACTTGGGCCTTGCATTAGGCTTCTAATTCTTCCTTAATTGGTTAAGAAGGACTAACCCTAGTGTTAATGGACAAGTCCTCCTCAAGTTGTCTTACAAGCCATAAAAATCACTTCTTCATCTTATCATTAACTAAAATCCACTTAATAAAGGTTTTGTTTTGTCATGAGGTTAATCCCTAATCATGGATTAAGTTGAGGAGCCTTTCTCAGCTTAAATGTTCTCATCTATTATCCTTCTATTAGGATGGTGTAATGAGTCCATTAAATCTTTGATTATGGCTTAAACTCATTACTTAACACTAAACAAAAACACCAAAAACATCTAAGTAATTACAAGTAGGTTAATGATCTTAATCCTACATCATGGTAATTAAGTGTGGGGTGCTTACTTCACACTTAAGGTATTCTCATTACCCCTAATCAGAGGGAAGATGTGATGAGTTTACTAACCCCTGGTTTAGGCTTAAGCTCATTTTCTTATGACAAACTCCAAAAAGCAATAAAAGATTGAAATCACCAAAAACAAATAATAATCGCCTCCTCCGGGATTCTTTCCTCATCTCATTCACTCATAAACGAGAACTCGCTTCTTCCGTCTAATGCAAGACAGTCAGCACCTGAGCCAGACAGGTCATACACTTGAGCATAGACAAGTAGGCAGTTCACAAGTCAATTTATCTTTCAATCTCTTTGAGTCGAACTACGGTGTTCTGACTTCCTCATTGCACGAGAGGATACGTAGGCATAACTCAACAGTTATCGAACAAAAGTCTCTGTATATTCCCCCTTCTTCCAGCATTATTCTTTAAGCCTCATAATCTTGAGCATTTCATTCTTGTTCTTACACTGACACTTCTCTTATACACTTCACATTTCTTTTACACTGACACTTGCATTATTTCCAGCTTTGATACACAGATAGCACTGACACAACCCCTTTAAAACACAAATCTTTTAAGCGTGGATTCCGTCGAGTACGACGGACAATCTTGGTGCTAATACCTTCCCAGGTTGTAACCAACCCCCTTTCTCAGTCTCTCTGGTTCGCAACCGTCTTATCCATCTTTCCTCAGGTTTATGCAGCATTACCTTTCCTCCGGGATAAAAATGCCTAGCTGGCGACTCTTGTCTTTTGTGCTCACCCTTGTGTGCCCTCTCCTTTCGCCGACCGTTCGCGTCTGTACCCCTTCTGACCTGGGTGTCATTTGGTGGGAGCGACACCAAGAATGATTGAAGGTGGGTGCGTGGGCAGGATGTGCCATTATACTTTTCAAAACACGGGGGTTTGAACTTGTGAGGAATTCTCACCCCTTCCACCAGTCCCATGTCCATTACATCAAAGCCTAGGGAATTCTGGGATTCAAGAGACCTCAGCTTCTCTGCAATCTCATCCAGCCTATAGTCGTAAACTTCATCCCCAGCCCCAACAACTTTAAACTGCTCTTCTTGAGGATCCTCTTGCAAGATCCTACCTCCATCAGTGTTACCCTGAGTATTCCTTATGACATTAACTTCTGGGTTTAGATGAGGCCCAAATTCTGGTGGATCAGTGCGATGCTGCCCGTGATTGTTGTTACTGGTACATCCTGTACCTGGATGGTGTTCTTCAGGAGTTTGTCTTTCCACCAACTCCCTTAGCCTTTCCTGGCTCTGAGCTAAGCCAATCATTACAGTCATGAATTTGGTCATCTGATTCCTCATCTCAACCCTCTCATTTGCCATTTGGGTCCTCACTTCATTCAAGTCTTTCTGAACTTGATCCATCTGAATTCCCGGAAGGTTGTTTCTCGTCGGGTACCGGTGTATTCTGTTGACAGGGAACACTCTTCTGCGAACAATGTTTCCTGAAACCACAACAAAGTGAGAAACATCAATAAACAAAAACCTACAAAACAAAGAGAAATGTTAGTATATGTCGTACCTCGAAAAAATACGATCCTAAAACAAACAACAGAGTCACCACCTAATTCTATTTATTCTACGAGAGAAAAGGGAGATATAGATACAACCTAAAGGAAGGATACGAAATGGTCAACGAAACCAAATTCTAAGTTCGGGAGTCGGTTACGCAAGGGGAAGATATTAGGACCCCTCACGTCCGTTGTACTCAACGGGAACCTCTTAGCTAATTATGTGATTAAATGCTTGATCTTACGTCTTTGTCTTCTAAATGATTGTTAATATGTTTGTTAAAGTTTTAAATTATTATTATTAAGACGAAGAAAAGATTAAATGTTTTTTATTATTATGAAAGTAAAAAAAAGATTGAGTTTTTTTATAGGATGCTCGCGAAGGATTAAAATCCTCGTGCCTACGTATTCCCTTGTGCAATGGGAAAGTCAGAGCTTCGTAGTTCGTGCCACTCCGGTTTGTGATTTTTAATTGAACGATTGTTTAAAACGCATTCTACTGCTAAGCGTTGGCTTATACTCGCGGTGGAGGCTGAAGCGCTAGCTTGTTTTGCGAGATAGAAAGATTTAAACAATGTTTGTTCTGAGAAAAGATGTTTAATCTTTGTTAAGATATTTTAAACGAAAGGGCGAATGAACCACGTCGCGTGGGGCTAGCCCAGGAGCGTTTCATTCCAAAACGTGCGGAGTGCTAGACTCTGGAGTTTCGTCTTTCGCTGATTAATTATGAAAATGATTTAAATTGGTTGGTAAGTTTTAAATTGTTTTAAGTATGAAAGAGTGAATGAAGCGCGTTGCGTGGGGCTAGCCAAAAAACGATTCATTCTAGAACGTGCGGAATGCTAGACTCCGGGGCTCTATTCTTTTGTATTCGAATTTATAAAATGATTGAGATATTTTGATATACGAATGGTGATTGAATCACGTCGCGTGGGGATAGCCCAGGAACGATCCAATCCAGAACGTGCGGAGTGCTGGACTCCAGTGCTCTGTTTTCGTATACTAATTTATGCGATTATTTATTTCGAAATACGGAAGGCGAATGGACCACGTTGCATGGGGCTAGCCCAGTAGCGGTCCATTCTAGAACGTGCGGAGTGCTAGACTCCGGAGTTCTGTTTTCGTATTTAAATTTATAAAATAAGTTGGATATATTTTTTAGACGTTTTAGAATTAACGTGATTAATAACGAAGGAGTGAACGAAACAATACGCGTGGGGCTAGCTCAGTTGTGGTTCGTTCTAGAACATGCGGGGTGCTAGACTCCGGAGCTCTATTCCTTGTTAAATTAGTTAAGGCGCGTAGAAGTCGTGCCGACGACGATCACATAGTGACCGACTTACATATGTGCAAATGTAGACGCGACGAATTGTTTAATTGATTATGAAATGGATTTAAATCCTAATTCCTAAAGGTGTTCCTAATAATACTGAATCGTAAAATAAAGGCGAAAAAATAAATTGCGTACAAAAGCGGGAGAGGGATACAATAATAATTTTACACGAGAATGCGATGAAATAAAGGGTCTCGTTGTAATTTGCCCAAGAGAAAGCGTGTGTGCAGTGTATGAATTAATCGGAACTGTTACAACCTAATATTGTATAAAATGCGAAAAGTAAATGAATAAACTAAATAGACTAAATAATTAACTTAGAAAAAAAAACTTGGTAATTTAAACAAAGAATTTTTTTGGATCCTTTTATATGTTAACAGATAAATAATAAACTAAAAATAATAATAATCTAATAACAATAAATGTAAAGAAATAAATAAAATGAAAATATTTTTTTTTAGATTTAATATATTATAACTATACGATATATATTATATTAAGAAAGACTTCTATAAAAAAAATGAACTAAAGTTATATATAAAAATAAACTAAAAGAACTTAAATGGGTCTATATTCAACTTATTAAAAAAGAAAATATAATATAACCTAATGAATAATAATTAGTAATAATAAAAACCAATAATGATATTAAATGGGGAAATTATCTCTTTCCTCTTGTTTTCTAAACATGTCCTTCTAACTTCACAAAATAATTTCAAAACAAAATCTAAACATTCTTTTGACTCTTCTTTTTAATCTAAGCAAAATAAATAAATAAAAAGAGAATAAAATAATTTTTTTTAATATCTAAATGAAATTAAACTAGAAATAAAAATAAAATTAGAGTATTTTTGGATTTTTAATATTTAACACTATTTTTACAAAATATGAAGTAACTAATAAAACTATCATTAAAAGTTAAAATAGTAATGAAAATATTCAGAAACAAATAAGAGAAAATAATTTGATTTTTTTAAATATATATGATACTAAACAAATAAAATGTTATATAAGAGTTAAAAGGAAATAAAACTTAGATCTAAATAGAACTAAAACCTAAATAAAATAAAATATAAAAACTAAACAAACAGAATGTAATCTGAATAATTAAAAAACAAATATAAAATTAACTTAATAGTTTTTATCAATGTAATGAGAAACAAAATAATATAAAAATGAAAAAAGAAAGAAGAAAAGAAACAACAACTTAATATCTACTATCCTGTTAAAGAAAAAAAAAATCTAAACCCAATTAAGAATGAATTAAATAAAAATAAATGATGAAAATTACAAACAATAAATAGATGAGGGCAGTATAAAATTAAAAAAAGTAAAAGAATGAAATAAATAGGTTAATAATTAAAATAAAGAAGAAGTTATAGACCAAAAGACAACACGATTTTCTTATCAAAAGATCAGAGGACAAAAACAACTTCCAACTTCTTCCTTCAAAGAAACAAAAACAAATGCATCTGAGAATCGAAAAAAAAAAACTTCACCCTTTCAGCGAGTTATACGGCGGCACTCGGTTTCTTTCGTTCGTCTCTCTCTCACTGCGTTTGTTCGTCGGTTTTTTTTTGCGGTGGCGGGTTTGCGATTTGAAGGTTTTCCGGCGAAAGTTTAAGGGTGATGCGTGGTTCGGACGGTGGTGGTGAAGCTTGGAGATTTGAGTTCGTTTGGGGGTTTTTGATAAGGGAGTTGTTATGTTCTTTTAAGGTTGCAGGGTTTTGGATGAGCTTTTGAAGGTGAGTTTGTGAAGGTGAGTCTTTCTTTTGAACAAGGTTTTAATGGTTTTATGGAGGTGATGAAAAAAAATGAGGTCTCCGATTTGTTTATGCAAAGTGAGGTTAATTGTTGGTTCTCTCTGTCAAAAAAAATTTCTCTCCCTTTTCTGTCAAAAACCCCCTATCTCTACCTCTTTGTTTTTCTCTTTTTAATGCCTACAATTTTAATTTTCAAATTTTTTATTTTGGGCATGTCGGTATATCACTTTGATAATGCAGATTTGGATTCTCACATTTTGGTGTTGTTTTTGTTTGGATATGTGCAGGTGGTCTGTGTTGATGCAGAAGTTTGGTGTATGTTAGTGTTTGTCTGTGTGAAACAGGGTGGCGTGGTCTTGTGGCCATTTTAGTGATACTGTTGGATTACTGTTAGTCAAAGCTTTTTGCAAGAAGCAGGTTTTTGGAGTGTGTTATATTTAGCTTATATGTGTGACAGGGTGTGTAGGTAATGTTTGTGGTCAAAGGTTGTCTGTATCTGTGTAGAGATAGCAGAGGAACAATGTACCGTTGAAGCTCATGGAGGTTGTATCAAGGGAGTGGGGACCAATTTATTTTATCATCAAATCATATACACAAAAATAATTATTACAAATGAAACAAAAATAAATAAATAAAAACTATAATAAAACACTACTAATTTTGAACAGAGAAAAATCTATTAAAAGAAAATTATACTAAAATAATAGAATTAGACTAATGTATCCTAATTAAAATTAAAAGTATAAATTAATTAAAGAACTAATTACAATAAACTAACTTTAAATATAAACTAATTAAATTATATTAATTGAAATATATAAACCGATTAAAAAAAGAAATTAAAAATAAAATAACTTAAACTAAAATAAAATAATTAATTAAAAATATAAATTAATTCTAAGTTAACTCTAATTAATCTAAACTCCTATTGAAATTAAACTAAGTTGAGAATTCGATAACAATAAAATTTAAATTATATTAAATTCTAAAATAATCTAAAAAAAATATTTTAAAAAAAATTATAAATTTAAAAAAAAAGAAATAATAAGAAAAATCTATTCTAAAAGTCAAAAATACAAATGACGCGAAATGATAAAACTGAATAGAAAATGCGTGATTCATGATTAATGAAATGCTTAACAAAAACAAATGCAAAAAAGACTGATTATCGATACTTCGATAAAAGGTGTTAGATGAAAAAAAAATTGAAAAAAGTTCGGTCAAAATTTAGGGTGTGACAGTATGCAATGCAATATGCTTATTTGTCTTCCAAGGGTATCCGGTTTGGTTCTTTGGTTTTGACCTTTCCAGACCTCGAGGAAATGCTGATGATGTTGAGAGATAAAGCCCACCAAAAAAATAATATAAACTGATATATTACAAAGGATGAAAATACATAGTTTGATTACAATACATGCCCATGGTGGGTCAAAATACAACAATCAAAAGAAAAAGTACAACAAAAGAAAGAAGTACAAGCAAAAGGATCAGACATCCAATCCAAAGTCATCCTCCCTCACTTCCTTCAGGAGGGCCTTAGTCACTGGCCCTACTGGGTGCTCTGTGATAGTCCTGATGAGGAGGTTCCTGGTAGCAATGACACTGGTCAACTTCTTATGCTTATTCTGATCCTTTGACCTCTTTAACCCCGCCCGGAGTTTCAATTTAGATATCTCTCTCTGAGCTACCAACAAAGCCTCCTGTTGCTTCTTCTCACTAGCCTCCAACTGTTCTATCTTAGCCTGAGTCCTTTGGTCTTCTTGTGCACGGACTTCAGTGATCCTGATCCACCTAGCCTGGCTTTCCTCCAGATAATGTTCTGCCCTAGCCTTCTGAGTCTATGCTTCCTTGCAAACATTCTTCAGTACTAACTCCCCTGCTTTTGCCTTCCTGATGTAGTCATCCGTCTTCTAAATCTTAGTTAAGTGCTCGATCTTGAGCCTTTCCAATCTCTCATTATCCAGACGGCTATCATTTCTCTCCCAGAGAGTCTTCTTCAAGGCTTCAGCTAGTTGAGTGTTCCTCTCTTTCAGCTTTTCAAACTCTTCCATATTGAGAGTAGCCGCAGGTTGTACTGTAGAAGGTCCAGGTACATCTTCTAAAGGAAATGGCATCCGGGTGATCTGAGCTCTGGTACGGGACCAATCAGAATACTATACTGAAGCAATGTTGTTGCACTTTCCAAGGATGGCTGTCCCTTTAGTCTGAATGTTATCCCAAGCCCAGGCAGCTTGTCTGACAACAACAGAGTTAGGTTGAATTTCATAATAAAGAGTTTCAACCAAATCTTGTCCTCTGGGAGGATGAACCAAAGCATATCCCAATTGTCTCTTAAAAAGTAAAGGGTTGTAATTGATGCAACCTTTCACTCCTATCAAAGGCACATTAGGATATTGCCCACAGCTAGTAATGATGTCCTTGCCCTTGGTGCTCTGAGTGCACCATCTGATATCATCTGATATCAAGGCAATAAATCTCTTAGCCCAGTTCTTCTGCTGATGTGGGTTCAGGAAGGTATCTGATTTTGGCAAGTGTCTCACCAGCCAAGAATAATAGAGAGGAGCATAACATCTGACCAGTCTTCCTCTTTGTTTCTCATTCCTCTGGTGAACTGAGTAGTAGAAGTCTCCAAGCAGGGTAGGAACAGGGTTCCTTAGCAAGAACAAGTGGATGGCATTCTTACTCACAAACTTTGGCTCATCTGCAAACAAGATAACCCCATATATATTGAGGGCTAAAAGTGCACACACATCCTTCCATTCTCCTATTGCAGCATGCAGGGTAGCCTGGGAGATCAAGAAGTCTAGGTGAAGGCCTGGAACCCCAGCTTTGGTTGTCATGTTTTGATCAATGAGGGAAGGCTCCAAATGCAATGCCCTGGCTATGTCTTCATTTCTGGGAGCAACCATCTCAGGGTTGAAAGGAATCCCTCTCCTGATAGGAACTCCTAACAACATGGAAAATTCTTCTAGCAAAGGTCCTAGTTGGAAATCAGGGAAGGTTTGAAAATGAATGAAGAAATGATCAAGCATGATTCTAATGTGTCATATGATGTCTTAGATGTCATGTGAATGCATGAAATTTCATGGCAAGTTCATGAATGGAAGCATATGCAAGATGTATGCAAATGAACATGAGAAATTAGGGTTTTATGAACAATGAGATGCAAAAGTAAAAAACAGAAGAAAATGACATGACTAAAAATTGAAAATGCATTCAAAGGAACCCTAAACCTATACTAGGTTATCATCCAAAGGGGGAGGTCAGAAGCTAAACCTAGAAGGAGTTATGAATTTCCTAAGTTTCTAGGGTTTTTTGGGTGATCTTCAATGTAAAATGCCAAACAAATTGAAAATTAAAGATAAAAATGAAACAAATTTTTTTTAGAAACTAGAAACCATGCATAGAACAATGCAAAAGGAATCATTCACAAACTCAACTTGGTTTAAAAGTTATGAATTTTTGAAGTTAGGGTTAGAAAATGAACAACTTTAAGAACCCTAGTTCATTGAAAAATATCAAAGCATGATCAAAACCAAAAAGAAATTTGTATGGTGAGTTTGTAAATGTTTCTAAATGTCTAAGAATGTTCTCTGATTTTTTTGGTGATTTTTAAATACTTAAATGTATTTTTAATTAATTAAAATCAATTAACTAATTAAATAAAACATTTAGATGATTTAAAAATACTTTTTTAATGCAAAAAATAAAAATAAAAATATTTTTGGGTGGAGAAAATTATTTGAAATCAAAATGCAGAAGGAAAATATATTTGGAAATATTTAAGTATTTTAAATAAATGATGCAAAATAAATGATAAAAAATGAAATAAAAACTTAATTAATGGGAAGTAGGCTGATCCAAGGGTTCACATTTGAACTTAGGAAATCCAAGTTGACCAGCGCGCAAATGAGTGGCTGAGATGCACTCTGGGTTAATTTTAATTAATTAATTAATTAAACTTAATTAAATCAGAATTAAGGTTTTAACATTCAATCTGGGCCATCCAAAACACGCGCGCAGACACAATCCAAGGGCTCTCATTCAAACTAACCCTAAACCCTAATTAACCATTTAATGACTTTCAGGTGGCCGGAGAAGACCTCCGGTCATCTTCTCCGGCCAGCTCTCCACCCTAACTTCCACTCTAGGCCACCCCAGACCCCCTAACTCTCCAGAAACACTCAACTAACAACTCTAAACAAGATTCAGCCAACAAAATCCATTTATTTTCACTCAAGATCATGAATCGAAAGCAAACGGAAAATAACACAAAAATTTCAGAAGTTCAATACATGCTCAATACTTGATCATTTTCAAAACTAAACACATCAGGATCATCAGTAAATCATGAAGAATCATTTAGGAACTTAAAAACACATTTCTGGAAAAAAAAAAGTTCTTGAGGTTACCTGAGATGAAGCTTTCTCAAACTGAGCTTCTGAACCTCCTCTCTTGTGCAAAAACACTCCAATGATCCCTCTGATGAAGCTTTGATGCTTGGAAGGAGTTTGTAGTGGCTGAAATGAGAGCTTGAACTCTTGCTGGTCAGAAATCGTGTTTTGGTTGTGGGGTGTTTTTGGTTGCAATGAAGGGTGGGAAATGATCCTCTTGTGATGCTGAGTTGTTTGGTGAAAAAAGTTTGGAGTTTGAGTGAGTGAGAAGAGAGTTTCGAAAGTTTTTGCAAATGGGGTGATTTTTGAGAGCTTGAGGATTCTGTGGTTTCAGGCTTGTGTATATTCTGAAATGAACTCCTTGAAGCATGCTTGTAAAGTCCTGATAGGCCAGAGAGTGGGTGGTGGCCTGTAGTGATTGGTATGGGTGTTTTTGCACAAAGTCAACAAAAATTGTACTTGAGGTATGGGCTCTTGTGCATCTGGCGTTTTGCCTTGTCTTGGTTCAGCAGAGATCAAGGAGAGCCATGGAATGCATTTTGTGGTGATTCAGCAAGTGTGTGAAAGGTTTTGTGCTCTTTTGCAATTTTCATGAAGTTTGGCCCTTTTGAGATTTCTTGATGGGTAAGGCATGAAAACGTGAGATTCTTAGGCCAATTCTGACTTTTAGGCAATGCACTATGTTGGTATGATGCTTAGAAGTGTATTAGAGGTCACAAAATGGCTTGGCAAGTGGTTTTGCAAAAATCCCTCTTTGGTGTATTCTTGAAAATTATAGGATTTTTGCCAACTTTGAAAGGCCATAACATGAGTTCCATAATGAATTAGAACTTGTTCTTGTACTTTTTGAAAAGGGAATGATCCAATCTACAACTTTCATGACCAACAATTTTTCATTTGAAGCATTTTTGGTTGAGAAAGAGGAGGTTGAAAAACTTTCCCAAAATGGAAAGTTTACATTACAAGTCATTTCCATTTTTGGCAACTTTTGGTTTAGCTCACTTTTCTTCAATTTTGTGAACTTCCAAGCACTTCAATGATCAAATAAAGATCATATAACTTCAATTTGATGAAAAATCCACTTTGGTTCCATTGTTGGGGGCTCAGATGCCCTGATTTTGCTCTGACTTGCTCAAGAAGTTACCCTGTGAACAGATGACTTCCATAATGAATTTCTTCATCAAACTTGGTACATATGATCCTTATAACATATTGAGACCATTAGAATCAAGAATGACCAAAAACAATTTGGAGTTATGGCCTCTGAAACCAAAACCCTAATTTCAGGTCATCTGTGTAGTGAAACCCTAGCTCTGCTTCCATGCTTTCCAAGTTCTTGTGATTCTTTGACTTCCTTGATCTTTGAGGGATATAAAATGATGATAGAACATACATGGACCCTCTTGGAATGATTGTAAGCCTTTGGAGTGGCTCAGATGGACCCATGGATTGCTCAGATCACAAACCCTTGATGCAGATGAACTTGAACTAATGCAGTGAAACAAAAATGCAATATGATATGATATGCTTAAACTAATGCAAAGATGGAAGATCACAAGCTATGGTGTGAACTTAGTGAGGGAAAATTTGGGGTGTTTACACCTGATGAAGACATCATGTTCCTGAAAGCAAAAGATCATGAAGAGCCTGTTCACACTGAAGGGCTTGACCCGGAAGAAGAGTGGACTATGATGTTTGATGGGGCTGTTAATATGAATGGTCGTGGAGTTGGTGCAGTTCTCATTACACCTAAAGGAGTTCATATGCCTTTCTTGGCAAAACTCACCTTTGCATGCACTAACAATGAAGCTGAATACGAAGCCTGTATCATGGGTCTTGAGGAAGCCATTGACCTCAGGATCAAGACTTAAACTGTATTCGGAGATTCAGCTTTGGTAATCAATCAGACAGACTCCAAATGGTACACTCACCAAGAGCATCTGATTCCATACCGTGACTACACGAGGAGATTATTGATTTTCTTCACAACAGTTAAACTTGAGTATATCCCTCGAGACGAAAATCAGTTTGCAGATGCTTTAGCCACCATTTCCTCCATGATCAAAGTTCAAACTGCAAACTTTGTGCCTCGGATTTCGGTATCCAAACTAGACCGACCAGCATACGTATTCTCTGTGGACATTGCTAAAGATGACAAGCCTTGGTTCCATGACATCAAAAGTTTCTTAAAAGATCAAACATACCCACTTGGGGCATCATCCAATGATAAAAAGACATTAAGTAGGCTGGCCGTCAGTTTCTTCCTTAATGCTGATGGCTCATTATACAAGCGAAACTTTGATATGGTTCTTCTCAGATGTGTTGATAAGAAAGAAGCAGACTTGCTGATGCACGAGGTGCATGAAGGATATTTCGGTACCCATGCTGGAGGACATGCAATGGCTAATAAATTGTTAAGGTCGGGTTACTACTGGATCACAATGGATGCAGATTGTTGTGCCTATGCCAGAAAGTGCCATAAATGCCAGATCTATGTAGACAAAGTGCATGTACCTTCAAATCCTTTAAATGTAATGTCTTCACCCTGGCCCTTTGCCATGTGGGGCATTGACGTGATTGGAAAGATCGAACTGAATGCTTTAAATGGCCACAGATTCATCCTGGTAGCCATTGATTACTTCACTAAATGGGTTGAAGCAGCTTCGTATGCAAATGTCACCAGACAAGTGGTAGCCAGATTTCTGAAAAGAGACATCATATGTCGATATGGAGTTCCCGAGCGAATCATTACTGACAATGGTTCCAATTTGAATAACAAAATGATGGCAGAACTATGCCGGGACTTCAAAATCCAACATCACAACTCTTCTCCTTACATGCCAAAGATGAATGGCGCTGTTGAGGCAGCTAATAAGAACATCAAGACGATTGTGCAGAAGATGGTGGTTACTTACAAAGACTGGCATGAAATGCTACCATTTGCCTTGCATGGGTACCGAACATCAATCAGAACATCCACTGGGGCAACACCTTATCAGCTTGTGTATGGTATGGAGGCAGTCCTACCCGTTGAAGTTGAATTACCCTCCTTACGGGTACTGATGGATGTCAAGCTGAATGAAGCAGAATGGGTCCATTCTCGGTACAATCAACTGAATCTGATCGAAGAAAAGAGATTAGCTCCAATCTGTCATGGGCAGCTATTTCAGAAAAGGATGAAGAAAGCCTTCAATCAGAAAGTCAGGCTTCGGGGATACCAAGTGGGAGATCTTGTGCTGAAAAGACTTCTTCCTCCTCATACAGACCACAGGGGAAAATGGACTCTGAACTACGATGGTCCAATCATAGTAAAGAAGCTTTTCTCTGGTGGAGCACTGATGCTCACTACTATGGATGGTGAAGATTTCTTATCCCCTGTGAATTCAGATGCAGTTAAAAAATACTTCGCATAAAATGACCCGTTGGACATAAAAACAGAATGAAAGTCCAGGCAAAAATAGGGCATCCCGGCAAGTCAAAAACAGAATAAAAGACTCGGGAAAAAATAAGGGAAAATTAAGAAAAAATGTAAACCCGCTGAGTTGAAAAGCCGCATTGGATAGCTCAGGCAAAAATGGGTATCCTGGTGAATTGAAAACCCGAAAGGGCAATCCACGCAAAATAAGGGAATAAGCGAACAACTGCATTCTGAATTCGCCTGTATCACTTACAACACGACAAGCTTCGAAAGGATAAAGCATCAGTCAGAATCAACCTTCTTAAGAAAGCAAGATAAGAAGAGCGTCAAGGTCATACGGGTCATAGCAAATGGAGCTCGCCGGAGCGTCGTCAACATTGCACGCACTTTTACTTTTTTCAATTTGTAACAATCTCCTCATTCCAGGGGATTTATACTGTATTTGCCAATTCAGGGTACCCAGATTAATAAAATTAGATTTTCAGTCACACCTCGTTTCGTACATTTTTGTTTCGTTTGCAAAATGTCCAATATCCATGATATAATATTTGCATAAAACAAATAAGCCATTCTTAATAAATGCTTGCAGGAAATAATCTTACTTCCAGGAATATCTAACTCCTATGACGGAATCCGGTAAGGGATACCTCGGGATACTTGTGCATTTCTTTGTCTTAAAAGGATTGCAAGTATTCAAATACGCAGCATGAGGCATACCAAACACCCTTCCCCAACATACCTCCTCCAAGCAGTATCTGGGATGCTTTTCCCCAGCAGAGTTGTCAAAGCCTCCCCATCACCAGCATAAGTCTATTCAACAGAAGCTTCCCCAGCCGGGATCCCCACAGAGTTCTTTAGGAAGATCATTCAGTGATCTTCCCTACCCCGAACAGAGTGCCAGGTCTCTCAAAGATAAAAGAGCTATCTCCCCACAGAGTTCCAACCTCTCCCTAGAAGAGCAGTGCCTGAAACTTTCACACAACAAAGTGACGAATGTTTCTTCCTCCCCAACTGGGTTTCTCATTACAAGATGGGTCTATCAATGATCTACTTCCCCAAGCAAAGCCATACATCTTATCAGATCTACCAAAGATCTTTTCCCCCAGCTGGGATATTCCTTCAATTAGATCAGCCAGAGATCTCCACAACGGCGGGATCCGAATCCCGGATCAGTTTCTTTTTGCAAAATCATAGCATTCACATCATTATTCCCCATAAAGCATAGCATTCCGTTTAATACGGAGCATTATGGCAAAAATCAAACATTTTCATGATCATAAGCCAGGTTCGAGCTAGTTATCTGCAAATACCACCAACATATCTCATCAACAATGTATATAAAAAGCTCACATCCCTTGCAATAAAAGCCAAAGCGTCCCCTTTGCACTCTTCAACACAAATGCCTGTTCATAATATACTCTTTCGACACTCGTCCATGTCATACTATTCCCCTAAGCCAGATACCCTCTTTGCATTCTCAAGTACAAATACCTGTATACTCTTTTGACACTCGTCCGTGTCACCTCTCCCCAACATGGTTGCCAAAACACTTGTTGCAAACCAAACACTCCTTTATTATATACTTTTTTCGACACCCGTCCATGTCATCATATCCCCACAGGTCACAAAAACACCTTTTACACTCTCATATACAAATATGAGTTCATAACTTATACACTTTCTCTTCTGACACTCGTTCGTGTCACTTTTCCCCAGAAAGTTGAACACTCATCCGTGTCTTGCTCATACTTCACAATACTGGTTCATACTTATACAGATACTCGTCTGTATCTTGCATATATATTTATTCCCCACAGAATCGACACTCGTCCGTGTTATTTGTTAACCAGTTGGTACTCGTCCGTACCATCATCTCTGAACATACGTTAGCGTTTGTTTCTACAGATACTCGTCCATAACATGGTCTTAAGGATGCTCGTCTGCATCTTTAATCTATACACAGCATCAAAACACTTATACCTTTTATTTCTTAAGCGTAAGTACTCGTCCGTGTTTACTATTTGTAAACACCCCAAATTTGCCCTCACCCAGTTCACACCATGGCTTGTGATCTTTTCATTTGCATAAGATCAATCATAGCATCTCATATCACATTTTTGATTCACTGCATTGTTTCAAAGTCATCTGCATCTAGGGTTTGTGATCTGAGCCATCCCTGAGCCATTTAAGCCACTTCAAAGGTCTTAAATCATTTCAAGAGGGGCCATGTAGGGTCAAGCATCATATTATATCCTCACAAAGTCAAGAAAGTCAAAGAATCACAAGAATTGAGAAAGGCATGGAAGCAGAGCCAGGGCTGACTGCACAAATGACCTAGAATTAGGGTTTTGGTTTCAGAGGCCATAACTCCAATTTTTTTGGTCATTCTTGTTTCTATTGGTCTCTTTATGTTATAAGGATCATGCATATCAATTTTCATGAAGAAATTCCATGGGGAAGGCAGCTAATCAAGAGTTGACTTCTTGAGCAAGTCAGTGCAAAATCAGGGCATCTGAGGCCCCCAATGACCCAACCAAAGGGTGTTCTTCATCATTTTGAATGTGTATGATCTTTATTTGATCATAGAAGATGTTAGAAGTTCACAAAATTGGAGAATTTCAAGCCATTTGCAAAATTGCCTTTTTGGGAAAGTGACTTGTAATGTAAACTTGCCATTTTGGGAAAGTTTTTCAACCTCCTCAAATTGATTCAAAAATGCTTCAAATGAGAAAACTTTGGTCATGAAAGTTGTAGAATGGATCATTCCCTTTTCAAAAAGTACAAGAACTCATCCTAATTCATTATGGATCAAAAGTTATGGCTTGTCAAAGTTGGACAAAATCACATAATTTCAAGTTTTACACCAAAGAGGCAAAGTTGCAAAACCTCTTGCCAAGGAAAAATATGACTTCAATGTGACTTCTAACCTTTGCACAAATATGAACCATGACCTAAAAGTCAGAATGCACCAAAGAATTGTCCAATTTCATGACTTGTGCATTAAGAAACTTCAAAAGGGCCAAGACTTTGTGAAATTGCAAAAACTCTCACAAACCCTAATCCACTTGCTGCATTGCCTCTAATCCATTTCCATGGTTCTCCCTGATTCAAGCTGCAGCCAAGCCATGCTTTGTACCTTGACTGCCATAGCCCATACCTCTCTTACACAAAAAGTTGACTTTATGCATTTTGCTCCATACCAATCACACTGCTCCACAACAACTCTCTGACCTATCAAGGATTGATATGTGTACCAAAAGCAACCCAACACATAACACAACACAGCCTGAAACATCTCACAAGCCATAGTTCCCAAAACTGACCTCTTATGCATTTTGCTTCGAATAACACAACACAACCTTCAAACATCAAAACAAACTTCATAGAATCACTCAACATGCTCCTCTGATCATTTCCCAACCATTGTTTTGGCCTGAAACCTCCCACATCAAAAACACGATTTCCCTCCCCCATTGACCTGAGCTTCTGCAAACTTCCTCTAGAGACCATATAAACTCCAGCTAAGCATCACAAACTTCTGGGGAGGATCATTGGAGCTTGTTTGGACCAAAGAAGCTGCCAGAAAGTCCTTGTTTCGAAAGCTCCAGTTCAGGTGAGCTCAAGAACATTTTTTCCAGAACTTTAATTTCTTGTTATAAAATGATTCTATGAGTTGCACTGATCATCTGGATGTGTTTGGTTTTGAAAATGGTCAAGAAACAAGCATGTATTGACTGTCTGAAAGTTTGCCCGTGAAAATGATTTTGTTTGTTTCTCTTGATTCACGAAAAATAAATGATGTTTGTTGTAGGGTTTATGTTTAATGACGTTCATTGATTGATTCTGGAGAGTTTAGTGAGGTTTTGATGCGTTTTGAGTGAGATTGAGAAATTGATTGGCCAGAGAAGATGACCGGAACACTGTTCCGGTCATCTGAAAGTGATTAGGGTTAGGATTAGGGCTAATGACTTAATTAGGCAAGTTTGAATTTGGGCCGTTTGTTCGCGCGCGCATTCAACTCCCGCCTCTTTGAATTTGAATCTCAGCCCTCAGATTAGCTGACTTTCTCTTTTTCTTTTAAATTCATTTTAATTTTATTTGTTTTGCATTTTATTTCCACGAATTATTTAAAATAGCAAAATACCTTTAAAAATTCTGAAAATTTTTGTCAAACATTTCATTCTTTTTCAGAACCTAAAAATATTTTTAATTTTATTTTTTGCATTAAAAATTATTTTTAAATCATTTAAATGTTTATTTTTAATTAGTTAATGAAAATTAATTAATTAAAAATGCATTTAGGTATTTAAAAATCACAAAAAAATTCACATTGCATCTTAAAACATTTATAAACATTATCAAACTCTCAAAGCAAATTTCTTTTTGGTTCTTGATGCCTTTTGGTCATTTTCTTTGGAATTAAATTCATTTTGAGGCAATATTTTTGTGCAAACTTTGAAAAATCCTTTCTGCCTAACCATTGAGAGTTTGAGAATGGTTCTTCTTGCATTGTATCCTTCATGGCATGTGGTTTATAGGATAAATTTGGTTTGAATTGATCTCCCATTTTCAATTTGTTTTGCATTTTTCATGATAAGGTACCTTAAAACCCTAGCCAACTTGAGAAATTCATAGCTCCCATTAGGTTAAGAGTTGGATCCCCTCCTTTGGGTAGTGAACTTGTGTATGTTTAGGGTTCCTTTGATCCCATTTTCAATTTTTTTGTCATGTCATTTGCTTCTGGTTTTGGATTTTTGTGATGCATGTTGTATGTAAACCCTAATTTGTGCCTTCCTTTGCATCCATCTTTCATTTGCTTGCATCCAATAACTTGCCATGACATTTTGTGCCTCCACATGATTCATAATACATCTTAGGACATATTAGAATCATGTTTGATCATTTCATCTTTCATTTTCCATGTTATATGTCCATTGCATTTCATAAGCTTTCATGAACTTCCATGGTTCCAAGCATGCTTCATCTGCATCCACATACTTGTATGATCATTCTCATGTCTTGCCTTGTGTTTGCATCCCCTTTTAGCATCATTAACATCATGTTTATGCTTCTGGTTTTGGTTTGCACCATGGCATTTCATCTCATTTTCATTGCATTTCATTCCTTTTGCTAACTTTTCAGGTGGTAAGTTGTTTGAGAAGTGAATTTGCCTTCACTTCTCACAATCTCTTTTCATCTCTTTCATACCTTCTTTGCTGCATTTTGTATGTGTTAGAGTGAGCTTTCTCATTCATGTTCATCTCTTACTTTCTTCCTTCTAGCAACTTGTCTTCTTAAGTGAAGCAAGTTGTCTTGCTTCTCTTTGGTTTTTCCTCCTTTCATCTTGTTCCTCCTTGGTGGCCTTTGAAGATCTCTTTCTTTCTTAAGCCTCAGAAACCATAGGATTTCCATGTATGATAATAATTAGGGTTTGATTGGTCCCCCATTTAGTTTTACCTTTGTTTCATCTTTGAGTCTCTTCTTCTCATCTCATAATCAAGGACTAAACCTTAAAGGTTTTAAGGCTTTGTGATTAAGCTTATGCCTGCATCCTTCTATTAGGATGGAGTGTATAACTTTAATAATAAGTGTTAAACCCTTAATGTGTTTAAATCCTTTAATCAATCCATCTAATAATCACTAAGACATCAAGCTTGTAACTTGGGCCTTGCATTAGGGTTCTAATTCTTCCTTAATTGGTTAAGAAGGACTAACCCTAGTGTTAATGGACAAGTCCCCCTCAAGTTGTCTTACAAACCATAAAAATCACTTCTTAATCCTATCATTAACTAAAATCCACTTAATAAAGGCCTTGTTTTGTCATGAGGTTAATCCCTAATCATGGATTAAGTTGAGGAGCTTTCCTCAGCTTAAATGTTCCCATCTATTATCCTTCTATTAGGATGGTGTAATGGGTCCATTAAATCCTTGATTATGGCTTAAACTCATTACTTAACACTAAACAAAAACAACAAAAACATCTAATAAATGCAAGTAGGTTAATGATCTTAGTCCTACATCATGGTGATTGAGTGTGAGGTGTTTACTTCACACTTAAGGTATTCTCATTACCCCTAATCAGAGGGAGGATGTGATGAGTTTACTAACCCTTGGTTTAGGCTTAAGCTCATTTTCTTATGATAAACTCTAAAGCAATAAAAGACTAAAAACACAAAAACAAACAACAATTGTCTCCTTCGGGATTCTTTTCTCATCATCCTCACTCACAAACGGGAACTTGCTTCTTCCGTCTAATGCAAGACAGTTTGCACCTGATCCAGATAGGTCATACACTTGAGCATAGACAAGTAATCAGTTCACAAGTCAATTTATCTTTCAGTCTCTTTGAGTCGAACTACGGTGTTCTGACTTCCTCATTGCACGAGAGGATACGTAGGCATAACTTAACAGTTATCGAACAAAAGTCTCTGTATATTCCCCCTCTTCCAGCATTATTCTTTAAGCCTCATAGTCTTGAGCATTTCATTCCTGTTCTCACATTGACACTTCTCTTATACACTTCACACTTCTTTTACACTGACACTTGCATTCTTTCCAGCTTTGATACACAGATTGCACTGACACTACCCCTTTAAAACACAAATCTTTTAAGCGTGGATCCCGTCGAGTACGACGGACAATCTGGGTGCTAATACCTTCCCAGGTTGTAACCAACCCCCTTTCTCAGTCTTTCTGGTTCGCAACCGTCTTATCCATCTTTTCTCAGGTTTATGCAGCATTACCTTTCCTCCGGGATAAAAATGCCTAGCTGGCGACTCTTGTCTTCTTGAGTTCACCCTTGTGTGTTCTCTCTCCTTTCGCCGACCGTTCGCGTCTGTACCCCATTTGACCTAGCCTCATTTGGTGGGAGCGACAGCTTGGCGACTCCGCTGGGGACCCTTATACTGTAACCAGGGCTTCTGGTTCTTTTTTTGGGTTCCTCCTAGCGCTTGTTTGATTTGTGTTTACTGGGGTGTTAGGTGCTAATTGTGTTTATATAGTTGCTTTATTTATTGCTTTATGTACAACTTTATTTATTGCTTTCTTTATAGTTTTTCATACTTCATACTGTCATCTTGCTGGATCTGTTCTTCTGTCTTGGTGGGTGGGGGTTCCATTGAGAGTTTAAGGTCCTATACCTGGGACCTGAGTGACACCTAGGCTAGAGTGGTTCATGTTCTTTCCCATTCCATTTCGGTCTGGTGCGGGAATATGAAACACGGTTCAGATGTGGGTTTCTTCTTGAGAACTCTGTGCTACAGATTTCCTGTAGTGCTAGAGCTATCTGGGAAGCCTACTAAGTCTGGATGACCTTTATTATGACCTTCAGAAACTGAGGTGAATTAGAGGAGGATCTTTTATGGTTATTGTAAACACTGTACCTCCGGGTTAGAAGTGTTTACACTTCTCATAACTGATCCAAGTCTGAGGATCCTTGTTTTAGAACACTACCTGTGAGGGGGTTGGGCTGTTTACAGGTTTGCAGGTACCATTGGCCACATCATACCCTGTTACTTGTTTGGTTTGAGAGTACTCCATTTTGGACAGTTCTTGTGATTAAACCCTGGACATGTGACTCTTTATTTGAGTCCCCCACCTTGGTTACTGGATTCCTGAACCTCTATCTGGACTTCTTGAACATACATGGGCTTTATATCAAGGCAGATAAATCAGATCCAGCTTGATCACAAACCCTTGCATATCATTTGCATACTCATCATTTGCATCATTTAACATTTGTTTATTTGTTTTTCAGGGTATCCACATTTTATTTGGCTTGGTTTTGACCCCTTCATCTGCATAGACCTCTGTTCATCAGTTATCTGCTTCAGCTATCTTCATCAGTTATTTGCTTCAGTTATCTTCATCATCACCAGCACTAGCCTATCAGTGGCTTATTTCCAGTACCAGTCTTGATCTTCATCAGCACTTGTCTTCAGCTCTTCATCAGCATACATGGCTCCACCCAGGAAGAGCAACATATCATATCATTTCTTTGAGCCTGTGTTGACTGGCATCAGACAGGTCCAGTCCCTTATCACTCCAGACCACATCCCATTATTCAGAGAACATTATGGAGACATCCTTGATATGGTTATGGACCTGGATCCTTCTCAGAGGAGTATGATCCACACTTGCCTACAGTTTTATGACCCTCCTTTGAGATGCTTCACTTTCCCAGATTTTCAGCTAGGACCCCTGTTGGAGGAGTTTTCATCATTGATTGGAGTACCTGTCAGGGGTGGTGTCCCCTTCAACCCAGAGATGACTTCTCCCAGCAATGGAGAAGTAGAAAAAGCACTGTACCTGGAGCTTATTTTGATTGAGCAAAACATGACAACAAAGGCTGGGATCCCTGGTTTGCACTTGGATTTCTTGATTTCTCAGGCCATCCTGAAGGCCTCTTTGGGAGAATGGAAGGCAGTTTGTGCATTGTTAGCCCTCAGCATATATGGGGTTATACTGTTTGCAGATGAGCCCAAGTTTATCAGCAAGAATGCCATTCATCTTTTCCTTCTGAGGAACCCAGTACCCACCTTGCTGGGAGATTTCTATTACTCCATTCATCAGAGGAATGAGAAGCAAAGAGGAAAGTTGGTAAGATGATGTGCTCCTCTGTTCCACACTTGGCTGCTCAAACACCTACCTAAGTCAGATGCCTTCCTGAATCCTCACCAACAGAAGAATTGGGCTAAAAGGCTCATTGCTTTGACTTCGGATGACATCAGATGGTGCACCCAGAGCACCAAAGGCAGGGACATCATCACCAGCTGTGGGCAATACCCAAATGTACCTCTGATAGGAGTAAAGGGTTGCATCAACTACAATCCTTTGCTATTTAAGAGACAGCTAGGCTATGCTCTGGTTCACCCTCCTAGAGTGCAAGATTTAGCTGAGACCCTGTATTGTGAGATAAAACCTAATCTAGCTGTTGTCAGACAAGCATCCTGGGCTTGGGACAACATCCAGACAAAGGGAATGGCTATTCTTGGAAGGTGCAATAATGTTGCTTCAGCTCAGTACTATGACTGGTCCCATGCTAGAGCTCAGATTATTGGAATTCCCTTCACCATTGAGGTTACACCTGGACCATCCACATCTCAGCCAGCAGCCACTGTCAGCCTGGAAGAATTTGAGAAGCTGAAGGAAAGGAATGAGAATCTGTCTCAAGCTCTGAAGAAGACCTTCTGGGAGAGGAGTGATGGTCGTCTGGACAATGAGAGGTTGGAGAAGCTTAGGGTGGAGCATCTGGACAAGATTGAGAAAACAGAAAACTACATCAAGAAGTCAAGAGCTGGGGAGCAAATATTGAAGAATGCCTGTAAAGAGGCCAAGCTTCAGAAAGATAGGACCAATCTCTATCTGCAAGAAAGTCAAGCTAGGTGGGTCAGGATCACTGAGGCCCGTACACAAGAAGATAAGAGAACTCAAGCCAGGATTGAGCAGTTAGAGGCCATTGAAAAGAAGCAACAGGAAGCCTTGCTAGCAGCCCAGAAGGAGATTTCAGAGTTAAAGCTTAGGGCTGGTTTGAAGAGGTCAAAGGACCAAGACAGGCACAAGAAGCTGACCACTGCTATTGCCACCAGAAACCTTCTCATCAGAACTATTACAGAGCATCCAGCTGGTCCAGTGACGGAGGCTCTTCTGAAGGAGGTTAAGGAGGATGAGTTTGGACTTGATGTCTGACTTTTGTTTGTTGTTGCTTTCATTTGATGTATTTTTATTTTATGTTGTATTTTGACCCTTCAAGGCTATGTGTTGTAAAAAAACAAACTATGTATGATGCACCATTTGTAATATATCTGTTAGTTTGTTTCCATTTGGGTTTTCTTTTCTCAAGCAACATCAAAGCATCTTCCTCGAGGTCTGGAAAGGTCAAAACCAAGAACCAAGCCGGATACCTTGGAAAATAAATAAGCAAATTGCATTGCATACTAACGTTTGTTTTGTTTTGTAGGTTTTGTTATTATTTTGTTTGTTTCTAACCCTGTTATGATCTCAGGAAATATTGCTCGCAGAAGAGTGTTCCCTGTCAACCGTGCACACCGGTATCCTACTCGCAACAACCTTCCGGGTATTATAATGGAGCAAGCACAGCAAGACCTGACTGAGGTCAGAACCCAGATGGCTAATGAAAGGGTGGAGATGAGAAACCAAATGGCCCAGTTCATGACTGTGATGACTGGTTTGGCTCAGACCCAAGAAAGGTTAAGGGCATTGGTAGAAAGGCAAACTCCCGAGGAGCCTCATCCTGGGACTGGAGGAACAAGTAACAATGAGAGGGGACAACCTCATGTTAATCCACCTGTATTTGGACCCCATCTAGATCCGGAAGTCAATGTCCCGGGTAATGTGCAAGGAAATACTACTGGGGGGAGGATCTTACAAGAAGACCCCCAAGAGGAGCAATTCACTGTCATGGGAGCTGGGGATGAAGTCTATGATAGGAGGTTTGATGAAATTGCTGAGAAGTTGAGATCTCTGGAGTCTCAAAACTCCTTGGGTTTTGATGTAATGGATATGGGGTTAGTAGACGGGGTAAGAATTCCCCACAAGTTCAAACCCCCGTGCTTCGAGAAATACAATGGAACTTCCTGTCCACGAACTCACCTGCAGTCTTTTCTGGGGAGACTTAAAGCATATACCATGGATGAAAAGCTGTGGATGTTCTATTTTGAAGACAGTTTGACTGGGGCTTCAAGAGAGTGGTACTCACACTTGACCAGAGCTACTATCAGATGCTGGAAGGACCTAGCTGAAGCCTTCATCAGGCAATACTAATACAATCTGGACATGGCTCCTAACAGGACCCTCTTGATGGGAATGTCTCAATCCTCCAGGGAGAGCTTCAGGGAATATGCTCAGAGGTGGAGACAACTTGCTGCTGCTGTCCAGCCACCCATGTCGGAAAGAGAAATGGCCGACATGTTATGAATACACTGCAAGGAACATATATTGACAGACTGGCTGCCTTTTCTTCCACCAGTTTTGCTGATGTAGTTATAGCCGGTGAAAGAATTGAAAGTCTGCTAAAAATGGGCAAAATTTTTGATAACGGTGCAAGCTCGTCCAGTAACCCCAGAAAGCCTTTTGTGGGACCTTGAAGAACCGGTGAGACAAATGCCATCCATGCCAGCAGGGGAAGACCTCAGCACGTCCACAGATCAGTAGCAGCTGTCACTATTCCAGCTCCGATTCCTTAGCAACCAGCATATCAACAACCACAACAACCACATTACCAGCAGCAAGTTCAGTATCCGCCACAGAGAACATACAACAACAATAGCAATCAACAACAAAGACCCTTCCAGCAAAGACCATCACAGGCAAACAGGGTGATTGACCCTATCCCTATGCCTTATGCTGCCTTACTGCCACAACTCCTGAAACTTAACTTGGTTGAGTTAAGGACATTGGCACCTCCAGATCCCTCCAATCTCCCAAAGAATTACGATGTCAACGCCAGGTGTGCTTTCCATTCCAATGCACCAGGCCACAATACTGAGAAATGCAGGGCTTTGCAAATGAAAGTTCAAGATCTGGTGGATTCTAAAGCCCTCAACTTCGCACCTCCTCCAAATGTCAACAGAAATCCTATGCCTAATCATGGTGGGCCGAGGATTAATGCCATCGAGGAAGACAGACCGTCTACTTTGATCACCAGTGTTGCACAAATTCGAACACCTCTGGTAGAAATTAAAGCTCAGCTTCTAGAGTGCCAGGTGTTTCCCGGGTGTGAACTCGGTTGTGGGTATTGCAACGTTGCAGTCAACGGGTGTGATAATTTGAGAAGCGGCATAGATGGTCTTATCAAGGATGGTATCCTTCAGATCTCAACAACGGCGCCTACAAATCCAGCAATTCCTTTAACAGCAATTCCTGATTCTTCTACAACAACAGCAACAATCATTCCTACCGATTCATCAATATCGTCAGCAATGGCTCCATCCATCACTTCAACAAATCAAATGTCAACAACCATTTATTCTACAACATCAACATCCTTTTTACTAGTAGAATCTTCTACAACGCCAACAGAAATTAATGAAGATGTCTCAACAGTCACCATCTACTATGATCCATCAAATGTTCCTCCAAACAACAATTTCCAACAACAAGCAGTGGCACCTCCTGCCAGATCACCAGTCACAATTTACTACGATCCGCACACCATTTCAGTACCCTCCTCTGCAGCAGTCAGTCCAGTTACTATTACGATGCCTGGACCAGTTCCGTATGAAAGCAGCAATCCCATACCTTGGCATTATGGCTCTGATCTTTACTGCAACGGGGAGAAAATCACTTTGGATTTTTCAACCTCTTCTCCACAAATTGATAATGTTGGGGGAGGCGGAGGCTTCACCAGAAGCGGACGCCTTTTTGCCTCACAAGTGCAAAGACCTAATGCTGAAGCAGAGGCTGCTGCCAAAGCAAAAGGAAAGAGTGTGGTATCTGAAGAGCCGACTGTCAAAGAAACTCAGAAGACATCTTTTGAGCAAAATGTAGACGAGTTCATGAGAATCATCAAAAGAAGTGATTACAAAGTGGTGGATCAGCTTCACCAAACTCCCTCAAAAATCTCCATTTTATCCCTGTTGATGTGTTCTGAAGCTCACAGGAATGCATTATTAAAAGTCCTGCACGCAGCATACGTGCCAGAGGAGATCACTGTTAATCAGCTAGAAACTGTGGTGGCAAATGTCAATACCAGCCATGGGCTGGGCTTCACCAATGCTGACTTAACAACAGAGGGACGTAACCACAACAAGGCTTTACATATCACCTTGGAATGCAAAGGTGATGTTCTATCTCATGCACTGGTGGACACTGGGTCTTCGCTCAATGTTCTGCCAAAGAAAACCTTAGTAAAGCTAGAGTATGATGGTTTGGCACTGCGTCCGAGTAACTTGGTGGTGAGAGCATTTGATGGCTCTAAAAGATCAGTGCTTGGAGAAATTGATCTGCCTGTGATGATTGGCCCGCAGACTTTTAAAACTACCTTCTATGTGATGGACATTCAGCCGCCCTACAGCTGTTTGTTGGGTAGACCCTGGATCCACGCCGCTGGCGCTGTTACGTCTACCCTTCACCAGAAGCTGAAATTCGAGTGGGAAGGCCAGATCATCACCATCTGTGGGGAAGAAGACATCTTTGTTAGCCATCTGGCTACGTATAAATACATTGAAATGGATGGAGAGATCCATGAAACTATGAGCCAGGGGTTTGAGGCCCTGAACATTAATGAAGCATCTGTTGTACTGGACACCTCCATAACATCTTATCAGCAAGCCCGGAAGGTTATTGAAGAGGGTACTGCCCAAGGCTGGGGCAAGCTGTTGCCCGTGGAAAAGAAAGAAGACAAATTTGGGTTGGGTTACAGACCAACTCAACAAGATCAATCAGAGGCTGCCAAAGAGCCCAATTTTGTCAGCGGGGGAATGCTCACCCCGGATGCTGTGAACAATTTGGAAGACGAGGAGGAAAGCGACCGCAACCTGGAGAGCTGGATACGTCCAAGGATCCCGGGGAGCCAAGTCCTTAACTGGTCTTCCCAGGAAATTATAAGGGTTACTCCTGCAGAGTAATTATTATTTCCTGTATTTTAAAGCATGCATCAAGTCTTGCATCTTGCCCAAGATGTCAAGACTCATTTTGTAATCGGGCCATCTTGTAATTTTGTGCAAATGGATTAATCAATGCATATCAGACATCTTTTGCAAATGAGTCTTTTTCTTTTCCGCTCACTGTTTTTCATTTTTCTTTTTGTACAAAAATAAAATGGCAATGTTTTCCAAAATGAAAACTTCATTTCACTTTTTCTAAACAAGATTAAAATTGATCACTAAAATGAACAATCTAAACCCTTGCAGAGAGTGCCTTTCAGATTGCACCGACAACAACACTGCTATGACTTCGTATGACTTTGACAATCCAATCAATCAAGCTGATGAAGGGGTTGAAGAAGATTATGAGCTACCTGAAGAGCTAGCCAGGTTGTTAAGGCAAGAGGAAAAGGTTATCACTCCTCATCAGGAGGAGGTTGAAACGGTTAATCTTGGTACGGAAGAAGACGTGAAAGAAGTTAAGATCGGGGCCTGCCTACAAGACTCAGTGAAAGAGCAACTGATTGATATGCTTCGAGAGTATGTGGATGTTTTCGCTTGGTCTTATCAGGATATGCCAGGGTTGGACACCGATATTGTCATGCACAAGCTGCCTTTGAAAGAAGACAGCCCGCCAGTAAAGCAGAAGCTGCGCCGTACTCGCCCAGATATGGCAATGAAGATTAAAGAAGAGGTACAAAAACAGTGGGACGCCGGGTTCCTTGTTGTGACTAGCTATCCGCCGTGGGTTTCTAATATTGTACCTGTGCCTAAGAAGGACGGCAAGGTGAGGATGTGTGTGGACTACCGGGATTTGAACAGGGCCAGCCCGAAAGATGACTTCCCTTTACCTCACATTGATGTATTGGTTGATAATACGGCACAATTCTCGGTGTTTTCCTTCATGGACGGATTTTCAGGATACAATCAGATCAAAATGTCACCTGAAGACATGGAGAAGACAACTTTCATCACACCCTGGGGCACGTTCTGTTATAAGGTGATGCCATTCGGACTGAAGAATGCAGGTGCAACTTATCAACGGGCTATGGTAACATTATTCCACGACATGATCCACAAAGAAATTGAATGTTATGTGGATGACATGATTGCCAAGTCCCTCACAGAAGAAGACCACCTGGTAAATCTGTTGAAGTTATTCAAGCGTCTGAGGAAATACCAACTGAAGTTAAACCCCAACAAGTGCACATTCGGGGTGCGATCTGGTAAGCTGCTGGGATTTATTCTAAGTGAAAAAGGGATTGAAGTTGACCCTGATAAGGTCAAAGCCATTCAAGAAATGCCTGCACCAAAGACAGAAAAAGAAGTTCGAGGGTTCCTAGGTAGATTGAACTACATTTCACAGTTCATATCTCACCTTACAGCAACTTGTGAGCCTTTGTTCAAGCTGTTAAGAAAAGAACAAACGGTCAGGTGGAACGAAGACTGCCAGAGGGCTTTTGACAAAATCAAGGAATACTCACAAGAGCCTCCAATCCTTATGCCTCCAGTTGAAGGAAGACCTCTAATCATGTACTTGACAGTATTAGAAGAGTCAATGGGGTGTGTGTTGGGCCAGCATGACGAGTCTGGTCGAAAAGAGTATGCAACATACTACCTAAGCAAAAAGTTTACCGACTGTGAACAACGTTATTCACTGCTCGAGAAAACTTGTTGTGCTTTAGCGTGGGCTGCTCGTCGACTAAGGCAGTATATGTTGACCCACACTACCTTATTGATCTCAAAGATGGACCCAGTTAAGTACATTTTTGAGAAGCCAGCACTTACCGGACGGGTTGCAAGATGGCAAATGATCCTCACAGAATATGACATTCAGTACACATCTCAAAAGGCTATCAAAGGCAGTGTATTGTCTGACTATCTCGCTGAGCAACCCATTAATGATTACCAGCCTATGAGATTTGACTTCCCCGATGAAGACATCATGTTCATAAAAGCAAAAGATCATGAAGAGCCTATCCACACTGAAGGGCCCGACCCAGAAGAAGAATGGACTATGATGTTTGATGGGGCTGTTAATATGAATGGTCGTGGTGTTGGTGCAGTACTCATTACACCTAAGGGAGTTCACATGCCTTTCTCGGCAAAGCTCACCTTTAACTGCACTAACAATGAAGCTGAATACGAAGCTTGTATTATGGGTCTTGAGGAAGCCGTTGACCTCAGGATCAAAACTTTGACTGTGTTCGGAGATTCAGCTCTGGTAATTAATCAAACCAACGGCAAATGGTACACCCACCAAGATCATCTGATACCTTACCGGGATTATACAAGGAGGTTATTGACTTTCTTTACAACGGTCAAGCTTGAGTATATCCCTCGGGAAGAAAATCAGTTTGCAGATGCTCTGGCTACCATTTCCTCCATGATCAAAGTTCAAGCTGCCAACTTTGTGCCTCGGATTTCAGTGTCCAGACTTGACAGACCAGCGTACGTGTTCTCAGCAGATGTTGTTAAAGATGATAAGCCTTGGTTCCATGACATTAAGTGCTTCTTGGAGGATCAAACATACCCACCTGGGGCATCTTCTAATGACAAGAAGACATTAAGAAGGCTAGCTGGTAGTTTCTTCCTTAATACTGACGGTTCCCTGTACAAGAGAAACTTTGATATGATACTTCTCAGATGCTTTGATAGGACAGAAGCGGACTTGTTGATGCACGAGGTGCACGAAGGATCCTTTGGTACCCATGCTGGAGGACATGCAATGGCTAAAATGTTGCTAAGATCGGGCTATTACTGGATCACAATGGATGCAGACTGTTGTGCCTATGCCAGAAAATGCCATAAATGCCAGATCTATGCGGATAGAGTGCATGTGCCTCCGAATCCCCTGAATGTAATGTCTTCACCCTGGCCGTTTGCCATGTGGGGCATTGATATGATCGGCAAGATTGAACCGACTGCTTCAAATGGCCACAGATTCATCCTGGTTGCCATTGACTATTTTACCAAGTGGGTCGAAGCAGCTTCATATGTAAATGTTACACGGCAAGTGGTAGCCCGATTCCTGAAAAGAGACATCATCTGTCGGTATGGAGTGCCCGAGCAAATCATTACTGATAATGGTTCCAACTTAAACAATAAAATGATGGCAGAACTATGCCGGGACTTCAAGATCCAACACCACAATTCTTCTCCTTACAGGCCAAAGATGAATGGCGATGTGGAGGCAGCTAACAAGAATATCAAGAAAATTGTACAGAAGATGGTGGTCACCTACAAAGACTGGCATGAAATGCTACCATTTGCCTTGCATGGGTACCGTACGTCAATCAGAACATCCACTGGGGCAACACCGTATCAACTTGTGTATGGTATGGAGGCAGTCCTACCCGTTGAAGTTGAATTACCCTCCCTACGGGTACTAATGAATGTTAAACTGAATGAAGCAGAATGGGTCCGATCCCGATACGAACAACTGAATCTGATCGAAGAAAAGAGACTGGCTGCGATCTGTCATGGGCAGCTTTATCAGAAAAGAATGAAGAAAGCCTTCGATCAGAAAGTTAGGCTCCGAGAGTACCAAGTAGGAGATCTTGTGCTGAAAAGACTCCTCCCTCCTCATACAGACCACAGGGGCAAGTGGACTCCGAACTATGAAGGGACGTTCGTAGTAAAGAAAGTTTTCTCCGGTGGAGCAGTGATGCTCAGCACTATGGATGGTGAAGACTTCCTGTCCCCTGTAAATTCAGATGCAGTTAAAAAATACTTCGCATAAAAATGACCCGCTGGACGTAAAAACAGAATGTAAGTCCAGGCAAAAAAGGGGCATCCCGGCGAGTCAAAAACAGAATAAAAGACTCGGGCAAAAATAAGGGAAAATAAATAAAAAATGTACACCCGCTGAGTTGAAAAGTCGCATTGGACAACTCAGGCAAAAATGGGTATCCCGGTGGATTGAAAACCCGAAAGGGCGATCCACGCAAAATAAGGGAATAAGCAAACGACTGCATTCTGAATTCATCTGTATCACCTACAACGTGGTAAGCTTCGAAAGGTTCGAGCATCGGTCAGAATCAACCTTCTTCAGAAAGCAAGACGAGAAAAACGTCAATGTCATACGAGTCATAGCAAAAAGGGAAGCTCCTTGAAGCGTCATCAACATTGCCAGCATCTTTTTAGTTTCTCAATTTGTAACGATTTCCTCATTTCAGGGGATCCGTTTCTTTAACTGTACTTACCAATTCAGGGCATTCGAATTAATAAAATCAGATTTTCACTCATGTGTCGCCTCGTGCATTTTATTTTCATTTGCAAAATGTTCGATGTCCTTGAGATATTGTTGCATCAATACAGATGTTTCCTTTCTAAAATACGTGCTTGCAGGAAATATATTTACTCCCGGGAGTGTCTAAACTCCTATGATGGAATCCAGTAAGGGATACCTCGGGGTACTTGTGTGTTTCTTTGTCTTTACAGGATTGCAGGTATCCAAAGCGCAACATGGGATATAAAAGTTTCTCCCCATCAGAGTTGCCAGTCATCACTTCTCCAGCCAAGAGCAGCATCTGAAAGTGCTCATATCCCCAGCCGAGTTGTCAAGCATCATCCTCAATAGGATCCCCACAGAGATCCTTAGGAAGATCTATCAGTGATCTCTCTCCTTCCTCAGCCAAGTGCAGACAGGGAACCATCTCCCCGCAGAGTTCAGCCTCTATCCAGAAGGGCAGCGCCTGAAGATCTCACGACAGAGTGACGAAAGCTTCTACAAACCCCAGCTGGGTCTCTCATTACTGAGATAGGTCTATCAGTGATCTATTTCCCCATGCAGATTCATATATGTCAGATCTACCAACGATCTCATCCCCAGCTGGGATATCCACTTCAAGCAGATCAACCAGAGATCTTCACAGCAACGGGATCTGAATCCCGGATCGGTATATTTGCATCATCATACCATTCACATCATATTTTCCCCACAGAGCGTAGCATTCCGTCTAATACGGAGCATTACGGCAAAAATCAAACATACTGCATAGTCAAAAGCCATGTTTTGAAACAAACACTTGCAAATACTGACAATCCATCAACAATATACAGAACATTTCCCGGTTCCCCACCAGAGAGCCAAAGCGTTTACCTGCACACTCAAATACAAATGCATGCTCCTTCGGCACTCGTCCGTGTCATATCCCCAGCAGAAAGCCAAAGCGTCCCCGTTGCACTCACAGCACATATATATATATATATACAACTTCCTTGACACCCGTCCGTGTCACCTTCCCCAGCATAGTTACCTAAACACTTTAGGAACTATATACTTGTTTATAATACACTTTCTCTTTTGACACTCGTCCGTGTCGCTCTCCCCAGCAAGTTAAACACTCGTCTGTGTCTCACCCATACTTGTTACACATTGTTTACTTATACAGATACTCGTCCGTATCTTGTATACGCCACTTAAATCCCCTCAGATTCGACACTCGTCCGTGTTCTTTGTTAACCAGTTGGTACTCGTCTATATCATCATCTCTGAACGCGCGTCAAGCATTTGTTTCTACCGATACTCGTCCGTATCATAGTCTTAAGGATGCTCGTCCACATCTTTAATCTATACACGGTGCCAAACACTTATACCTTTCATTTCTTGGATGTAAACGCTCGTCCGTGTTTACTATTCCCTAGCGAAGTCCCCAGCAAAACTTCTTTTCTGTCCGGCATTCGTCCTATGTCACGGTACTTTTGGCAGGCGTACCCTGCCAGGTGATCGTCCTTCACCTTTTTGATGATCGTCCTTCATCACCCCCACTGGAGTCTCTATTCATTAGAACCCCTCCCTATCCGACATTCGTCCTATGTCGTGATATTTTCAGCAGCCGTCCCCTGCTAGGTGATCGTCCTTCACCTCCTGATGATCGTCCTTCATCATTTTATCCGATGGCCGTCCCCATCATTGATTTTGTTATCTGACATTCGTCCTATGTCATGATACCCTCAGAGCAGCCGTACCCTGCTAGGTGATCGTCCTTCACCTCTTGATGATCGTCCTTCATCATGCTTATTTGATGGCCGTCCCCATCACCGACCTTTCTATCCGACATTCGTCCTATGTCGTGATACTTTCGGCAGCCGTACCCTGCCAGGTGATCGTCCTTCACCATAGATGATCGTCCCTCATCTTACCCCCAACAGAGCAGCTATCCCGCTAGGTGATCATCCTTCACCTTTGATGACCGTACCTCATCATTTATTTACCTATAATCCCCAGAGAATCTTATAGCTTTACTTGATGGTCGTCCCCATCATAATCTCTTATATCCCCAGCCTGTCGGCCATCCCCGTCGTTGCTTTGCTTCCCGCATCTTCCCCAGCATGTCGGTCTTCCCCGTCATTGCTTCATCCCCAGCAGTCGTCCTCTGCTCGACGGTCGTCCTCTGTCGCCCGCACTTTATAATTTTACTTTATTTTCTTTTACAATCTATATCCCTTTTCTTCTTCATTTTTGTGAGTGCAAATCTTGGACTGTCTTTGGTATTCAACCACAAGTTATCTTGTTTGAATGTTAAGCCGCTGCTTACATCCCGCACAACTAACTCATGCTTGAATAGGGGCAGCTGTAAACACCCCAAATTTGCCCTCACCCAGTTCACACCATGGCTTGTGATCTTTTCATTTGCATAAGATCAATCATAGCATCTCATATCACATTTTTGATTCACTGCATTGTTTCAAAGTCATCTGCATCTAGGGTTTGTGATCTGAGCCATCCCTGAGCCATTTAAGCCACTTCAAAGGTCTTCAATCATTTCAAGAGGGGTCATGTAGGGTCAAGCATCATATTATATCCTCACAAAGTCAAGAAAGTCAAAGAATCACAAGAATTGAGAAAGGCATGGAAGCAGAGCCAGGGTTGACTGCACAGATGACCTAGAATTAGGGTTTTGGTTTCAGAGGCCATAACTCCAATTTTTTTGGTCATTCTTGTTTCTATTGGTCTCTTTATGTTATAAGGATCATGCATATCAATTTTCATGAAGAAATTCGATGGGGAAGGCAGCTAATCAAGAGTTGACTTCTTGAGCAAGTCAGTGCAAAATCAGGGCATCTGAGGCCCCCAATGACCCAAACAAAGGGTGTTCTTCATCATTTTGAATGTGTATGATCTTTATTTGATCATAGAAGATGTTATAAGTTCACAAAATTGGAGAATTTCAAGCCATTTGCAAAATTGCCTTTTTGGGAAAGTGACTTGTAATGTAAACTTGCCATTTTGGGAAAGTTTTTCAACCTCCTCAAATTGATTCAAAAATGCTTCAAATGAGAAATCTTTGGTCATTAAAGTTGTAGAATGGATAATTCCCTTTTCAAAAAGTACAAGAACTCATCCTAATTCATTATGGATCAAAAGTTATGGCTTGTCAAAGTTGGACAAAATCACATAATTTCAAGTTTTACACCAAAGAGGCAAAGTTGCAAAACCTCTTGCCAAGGCAAAATATGACTTCAATGTGACTTCTAACCTTTGCACAAACATGAACCATGACCTAAAAGTCAGAATGCACCAAAGAATTGTCCAATTTCATGACTTGTGCATTAAGAAACTTCAAAAGGGCCAAGACTTTGTGAAATTGCAAAAACTCTCACAAACCCTAATCCACTTGCTGCATTGCCTCTAATCCATTTCCATGGTTCTCCCTGATTCAAGATGCAGCCAAGCCATGCTTTGTACCTTGACTGCCATAGCCCATACCTCTCTTACACAAAAAGTTGACTTTATGCATTTTGCTCCATACCAATCACACTGCTCCACAACAACTCTCTGACCTATCAAGGATTGATATGTGTACCAAAAGCAACCCAACACATAACACAACACAGCCTGAAACATCTCACAAGCCATAGTTCCCAAAACCGACCTCTTATGCATTTTGCTTCGAATAACACAACACAACCTTCAAACATCAAAACAAACTTCATAGAATCACTCAACATGCTCCTCTGATCATTTCCCAACCATTGTTTTGGCCTGAAACCTCCCACATCAAAAACACGATTTCCCTCCCCCATTGACCTGAGCTTCTGCAAACTTCCTCTAGAGACCATATAAACTCCAGCTAAGCATCACAAACTTCTGGGGAGGATCATTGGAGCTTGTTTGGACCAAAGAAGCTGCCAGAAAGTCCTTGTTTCGAAAGCTCCAGTTCAGGTGAGCTCAAGAACATTTTTTCCAGAACTTTAATTTCTTGTTATAAAATGATTCTATGAGTTGCACTGATCATCTGGATGTGTTTGGTTTTGAAAATGGTCAAGAAACAAGCATGTATTGACTGTCTGAAAGTTTGCCCGTGAAAATGATTTTGTTTGTTTCTCTTGATTCACGAAAAATAAATGATGTTTGTTGTAGGGTTTATGTTTAATGATGTTCATAGATTGATTCTGGAGAGTTTAGTGAGGTTTTGATGCGTTTTGAGTGAGATTGAGAAATTGATTGGCCGGAGAAGATGACCGGAACACTGTTCCGGTCATCTGAAAGTGATTAGGGTTAGGATTAGGGCTAATGACTTAATTAGGCAAGTTTGAATTTGGGTCGTTCGTTCGCGCGCGCAGTCAACTCCCGCCCCTTTGAATTTGAATCTCAGCCCTCAGATTAGCTGACTTTCTCTTTTTCTTTTAAATTCATTTTAATTTTATTTGTTTTGCATTTTATTTCCACGAATTATTTAAAATAGCAAAATACCTTTAAAAATTCTGAAATTTTTTGTCAAACATTTCATTCTTTTTCAGAACCCAAAAATATTTTTATTTTTATTTTTTGCATTAAAAATTATTTTTAAATCATTTAAATGTTTATTTTTAATTAGTTAATGAAAATTAATTAATTAAAAATGCATTTAGGTATTTAAAAATCACAAAAAAATTCACATTGCATCTTAAAACATTTAGAAACATTATCAAACTCTCAAAGCAAATTTCTTTTTGGTTCTTGATGCCTTTTGGTCATTTTCTTTGGAATTAAATTCATTTTGAGACAATATTTTTGTGCAAACTTTGAAAAATCCTTTCTGCCTAACCATTGAGAGTTTGAGAATGGTTCTTCTTGCATTGTATCCTTCATGGAATGTAGTTTATAGGATAAATTTGGTTTGAATTGATCTCCCATTTTCAATTTGTTTTGCATTTTTCATGATAAGATACCTTAAAACCCTAGCCAACTTGAGAAATTCATAGCTCCCATTAGGTTAAGAGTTGGATCCCCTCCTTTGGGCAGTGAACTTGTGTAGGTTTAGGGTTCCTTTGATCCCATTTTCAATTTTTTGTCATGTCATTTGCTTCTGGTTTTGGATTTTTGTGATGCATGTTGTATGTAAACCCTAATTTGTGCCTTCCTTTGCATCCATCTTTCATTTGCTTGCATCCAATAACTTGCCATGACATTTTGTGCCTCCACATGATTCATAATACATCTTAGGACATATTAGAATCATGTTTGATCATTTCATCTTTCATTTGCCATGTTATATGTCCATTGCATTTCATAAGCTTTCATGAACTTCCATGGTTCCAAGCATGCTTCATCTGCATCCACATACTTGTATGATCATTCTAATGTCTTGCCTTGTGTTTGCATCCCCTTTTAGCATCATTAACATCATGTTTATGCTTCTGGTTTTGGTTTGCACCATGGCATTTCATCTCATTTGCATTGCATTTCATTCCTTTTGCTAACTTTTCAGGTGGTAAGTTGTTTGAGAAGTGAATTTGCCTTCACTTCTCACAATCTCTTTTCATCTATTTCATACCTTCTTTGCTGCATTTTGTATGTGTTAGAGTGAGCTTGCTCATTCATGTTCATCTCTTACTTTCTTCCTTCTAGCAACTTGTCTTCTTAAGTGAAGCAAGTTGTCTTGCTTCTCTTTGCTTTTTCCTCCTTTCATCTTGTTCCTCCTTGGTGGCCTTTGAAGATCTCTTTCTTTCTTAAGCCTCAGAAACCCTAGGATTTCCAAGTATGATAATAATTAGGGTTTGATTGGTCCCCCATTTAGTTTTACCTTTGTGTCATCTTTGAGTCTCTTCTTCTCATCTCATAATCAAGGACTAAACCTTAAAGGTTTTAAGGCTTTGTGATTAAGCTTATGCTTGCATCCTTCTATTAGGATGGAGTGTATAACTTTATTACTAAGTGTTAAACACTTAATGTGTTTAAATCCTTTAATCAATCCATTTAATAATCACTAAGACATCAAGCTTGTAACTTGGGCCTTGCATTAGGGTTCTAATTCTTCCTTAATTGGTTAAGAAGGACTAACCCTAGTGTTAATGGACAAGTCCCCCTCAAGTTGTCTTACAAACCATAAAAATCACTTCTTAATCCTATCATTAACTAAAATCCACTTAATAAAGGCTTTGTTTTGTCATGAGGTTAATCCCTAATCATGGATTAAGTTGAGGAGCTTTCCTCAGCTTAAATGTTCCCATTTATTATCCTTCTATTAGGATGGTGTAATGGGTCCATTAAATCCTTGATTATGGCTTAAACTCATTACTTAACACTAAACAAAAACAACAAAAACATCTAATAAATGCAAGTAGGTTAATGATCTTAGTCCTACATCATGGTGATTGAGTGTGAGGTGTTTACTTCACACTTAAGGTATTCTCATTACCCCTAATCAGAGGGAGGATGTGATGATTTTACTAACCCTTGGTTTAGGCTTAAGCTCATTTTCTTATGATAAACTCCAAAGCAATAAAAGACTGAAAACACAAAAACAAACAACAATCGTCTCCTTCGGGATTCATTTCTCATCATCCTCACTCACAAACGGGAACTTGCTTCTTCCGTCTAATGCAAGACAGTTTGCACCTGAGCCAGACAGGTCATACACTTGAGCATAGACAAGTAATCAGTTCACAAGTCAATTTATCTTTCAGTCTCTTTGAGTCGAACTACGGTGTTCTGACTTCCTCATTGCACGAGAGGATACGTAGGCATAACTTAACGGTTATCGAACAAAAGTCTCTGTATATTCCCCCTCTTCTAGCATTATTCTTTAAGCCTCATAGTCTTGAGCATTTCATTCCTGTTCTCACATTGACACTTCTCTTATACACTTCACACTTCTTTTACACTGACACTTGCATTCTTTCCAGCTTTGATACACAGATTTCACTGACACTACCCCTTTAAAACACAAATCTTTTAAGCGTGGATCCCGTCGAGTACGACGGACAATCTGGGTGCTAATACCTTCCCAGGTTGTAAACAACCCCCTTTCTCAGTCTCTCTGGTTCGCAACCATCTTATCCATCTTTTCTCAGGTTTATGCAGCATTACCTTTCCTCCGGGATAAAAATGCCTAGCTGGCGACTCTTGTCTTCTTGAGTTCACCCTTGTGTGTTCTCTCTCCTTTCGCCGACCGTTCGCGTCTGTACCCCATTTGACCTAGCCTCATTTGGTGGGAGCGACACTATTCCTCAGTAAGTCGCCGACAGAACAACCTTCCTTTTATCCGACATTCGTCCTATGTCACGATACATTCGGCAGCCGTACCATTCCAGGTGATCATCCTTCACCTTTGGATGACCGTCCCTCATCCTTTCCCCAGCGAAGTCTCCATTATTGGAACCCCTTTCTATCTGACATTCGTCCTATGTCGGGATATTTAGCAGCCGTCCCCTGCTAGGTGATCTTCCTTCACCTTTCAATGACCGTCCCTCATCATTTGTATCCGATGGATGTCCCCATCGTTGATCTTGTTATCCGACATTCGTCCTATGTCGTGATAAACCCCGAGAGCAGCCGTACCCTGCTAGGTCATCGTCCTTCACCTCTTGATGATCGTCCTTCATCATGCTTATCTGATGGCCATCCCCATCGTCGACCTTTTCTATCCGACATTCGTCCTATGTCGTGATAAAGAGCAGCCGTCCCCTGCTAAGTGATCGTCCTTCACCTTTTGATGATCGTCCCTCATCATTATTTCATTTATTCTTTGAACCGATGGTCATCCCCATCGTTGTTTACCTTCCTTTGCAAACCTGATGGCCGTCCCCATCATTGTTTACTTTACTTTCCGAGCATGATGGTCGTCCCCGTCATGATCTCTTTATTTCCCCAGCATGTCGGCCGTCCTCGTCATTGCTTTATCCCTAACATTCGTCCTCTGCTCGATGGTCGTCCTCCATCGCTTTCATTTGATAATCATGCTACACTTTCTTTTACAATTTATATCCCTTTTCTTCTTCTCCCCAGTGAGTGCAAATTACGGTCTGTCTTTGGTATTCAACCACAAGTTATCTTGTTTGTCTGTTAAGTCAGGCGCTTACATCCTGCACAACTAACTCGTGTTTGAATATGGGTAGTTGTAAACACCCAACATTTTCCCTCACTAAATTCACACCATGGCTTGTGATCTTTTAATCTTTGCATAAGTTTAAGCATATCATCTCATATTGCATTTTGGTGTCACTGCATTAGTTCAAGTTCATCTGCATCTAGGGTTTGTGATCTGAGCAATCCAAGGATCCATCTGAGCCACTCCAAAGGTCTCCAATCATTCCAAGGGGGTCCATGTGTGTTCTATCGTCAAATTATATCCCTCAAAGATCAAGGAAGTCAAGAAATCACAAGAACTTGGAAAGCATGGAAGCAGAGCTAGGGTTTCACTACACAGATGACCTGAAATTAGGGTTTTGGTTTCAGAGGCCATAACTCCAAATTTTTTCGTCATTCTTGTTTCTAATAGTCTCAATATGTTATAAGGATCATGTGTACCAAGTTTGATGAATAAATTCATTGTGGAAGTCATCTGTTTATTAGGTAACTTCTTGAGCAAGTCAGAGCAAAAGCAGGGCATCTGAGGCCCCCAACAATGGAACCAAAGGGGTATTTTCACCAAATTGAGGTTATATGATCTTTATTTGATCATTGAAGTGCTTGGAAGTTCACAAAATTGAAGAAATTTGAGCTAAACCAAAAGTTGCCAAAAATGGAAATGACTTGTAATGGAAACTTTCCATTTTGGGAAAGTTTTTCAACCTCCTCTTTCTCAACCAAAAATGCTTCAATTGAAAAATTATTGTGGAACTCAAGTTATGGAAGTTGTAGATTGGATCATTCCCTTTTCAAAAAGTACAAGAACATGTTCTAATTCATTGTGGAACTCAAGTTATGGCCTTGCAAAGTTGGCAAAAATCCTATAATTTTCACTTTCACACCAAAGAGGGATTTTTGCAAAACCACTTGCCAAGTCATTTTGAGACCTCTAATGCATCTATAAGCATCATACAAACATAGTACAATACATTGTGACCAGAATTGCCCAAGGAATCACTTGTTTTCATGCCTTGCATCACAAGATTTCTCAAAGGGGGCAAAAATGCGAAGTCTTGCAAAACCTATGGAATCTTTCCCTCCAAGCCATCCAGCTGCATAATTTCAATTCCGTGGACCTCCTTGTTTCATGTTGAGGCCAAACATGCCATAAAACAGCTGCTGCATAAGCCCATACCTCAAGTACACATAATGTTGACTTTTTGCAATTGGACCCATACCAATCAGTTGTAGCCACCACCCACTTTCTGGCCAATAGAGACTTGTTATGTGGACTCAAAGCAAGCCATAACACACATCACACAAGCCTGAAACACAACCATAGCTCAGATTGCAAAAAATCACCTCATACCTTCACCTCTTCGAATTTCATCACACAAGAACAAAAACTCACAACTCTCTTCACCATTCATCTCAAAATCACTCAAGGAACACAAACCACCCTTCACAATGGCCAGAAAACCTCTCAAACCAAAACACGATTTCTTGAACCTCTGAACTGAAATCTTCAAAACACTCCATATAAATTCATTTCAAGCATCAAAGCTTACTCAGGAGGTCCATTGGAGTTGATTGACACCAAGAAAAGGCCCAGATAGCTCAAACTGAGAAAGCTCAAGCTCAAGTATCATCAAGAACTTTTTTTCCAGAACTTGTTTTTTAAGTTACTAATTGATTCTATGTGATATGATGATCATTATGATGTCTTTATTTTTGAAAATGGTTAAAAAAATGAGGATTTCATGAACTTCTGAAAGTTTTGACCTAAAAATGTTCTTCTCCGATTCTTCATTTTGATGCATGAGAAATTGTTTTTGTTACTGGATTTGTGTTCTATGATGTTTAAGGATTGATTCTGGAGCTTTAGGGGTCTTGAGGATGTGTTTTGAGTGTTTCAGGTGAGGGGAGTGACCGGAGAAGACGACCGGAGCATTGTTCCGGGCGTCTGAGATTAATTAGGGTTTAGTGTGAGTTTGAATGAGGAGCGTTGGATCAGTTTTTCCCGTGTGCTTTGGAGGGTCAGGATGCGTCCATTTAACTATAATTGTGATTAATTAGTTTAATTAATTAAGATTAAATTAAAAAAGCCAGTTTGAATGCTGACCTTTGATCTGTGCGCCAGTCAACCTTTTGGATTGTCATACTTTCATTTAAATTCATTTTATTTTCATTTTAATTGTTTTTTCTTGCATATTTATTTTAAAATACTTAGAAAATTCCCAAAATTATTTCCTTCTGCATTTTAATTCCAAATATTTTTCTTCACCCAAAAACATTTTTATTTTTATTTTTTGCATTTTAAAAACATTTTAAAAATATTTAAATGTTTATTTTAATTAATTAATGGAAATTAATTAATTAAAATACCATTTAGGTTTCTAAAAATCACAAAAAAATTCACATTGCATCTTAAGACATTTAGAAACATTGTCAAACCATTCAAACAAATTTCTTTTTGGTTTTAAACATGTTTTGACATTTTCTTTGAATTTAGGGTTCATAAAATTCCATTTTTAGAACCCTAACTTTGAAAAATCGTTTCTGCCTAACCATGAAGGGTTTGACAATGAATCTTTTTGCATTGTTTTCCATATAACATGTAGTTTCTAGGATATTTTTGTCATGAATGTATCTTTCATTTTCAAATTGATTTGCATTTTCCCTTTTAAGGTACCCAAAAACCCTAAGTAACTTAGAAAAATCATAACATCCTTTAGGTTAAGAGTTAGACCTTCTCCTTTGGGGTGTGATATCACATTGGGTTAGGGTTTGTTTGAGCTCATTTGTAAATTTTTATCATGTGAATTGTTTCTGTTTTGATCATTTGCATCTCATCCTTTCATGTAACCCTAATTTTGCATCCTTACTTGCATCTTACATTGCATTGCATGAACATATGAACTTGCCATGACATTTCATGCATTCATATGTCATATTAGACATCTTAAGACATGTTAGAATCATGCTTGATCATTTCTTCATTCATTTGCCATGATTTGCATTCATTTCATTCCATAAACTTTCATGAACTTTCAAACTTCAAAGCATGCTTCCATGTGCATCTCATCTTTGTATGAACATTCATAGCACTTTGTATGTCTTTGCATCATTTCATAGCATCCTTTGCATCATGGGATTGCTTCTAGTTTTGGTTTTTGACTTTGCATATGCTTCATTTCATTTCATTTCTTTCCTTATGCTAACATTTTCAGGTGGTAAGTTAACTTGAGAAGTGAATTTGCTTTCACTTCTCATTTCTATTCATCTTCTTCATATGCATTCTTGCTGCATTTTCTTTTTTTTTTGAGTGAGCTTGCTCATTCATTTTCATCTCTCACTTTCTTTCTCTAAGTTACTTATCTTCTTCAGTGAAGTAATTAACTTGTTTCTTCTGCTTCTCCTTCCTTCCATCTGCTTCTTCCATTGGTGGCTTCTTTGAAGATCTCTCTTAAGCCTCACAAACCCTAGGACACAAGCATGATAATAATTAGGGTTGTGATTAGTCCCCCTTAGTTTTCACCTTTGAGTCTTCTTTGTGTCTCTCTTCTCATCTCATCATTAGAGACTAAACCTTTAAGGCTTTAGGACTTTGGAATTAGGGTTATGCATGCATCCTTCTCTTAGGATGGAGTGTATAACTTTAACCCTAAGTGTTAAACCCTTAATTTGTTTAAACCTCTTAATCAATCCATCTAATAATCACTAAGACATTAACTTGTAACTTGGGCCTTACATTAGGGTTCTAATTCTTCCTTTATTGGTTAAGAAGGACTAACCCTAGTGTTTAATGGACAAGTCCCCCTCAAAATGTCTTACAAACCATAAAATCCACTTCTTAATCTCATCTCTTAATTAAAATCCACTTTAATAAAGGCTTGTTTTGTCATGAGGTTAATCCCTAATCATGGATTAAGTTGAGGTATCTTCTTCAGCTTAAGTGTGCTCATCTATTATCCTTCTATTAGGATGGTGTAATGAGTTCACTAATCCTTAATTATGGCTTAAACTCATTACTTAACACTAAAAAAAAACTCAAAAACATCTAAATAATCACAAGTAGGTTAATGATCTTAATCCTACATCATCATGGCAATTAAGTTGAGATGCTTATCTCATACTTAAGTATTCTCATTATCCCTAATCAAGGAGGATATAATGAGTTTACAAACTTTGATTTAGGCTTAAGATCATTAACTTATGCTAAACACCAAAAGGAATTAAAAAACTGAAAATACAAAAACAAACAATAATCGTCTCCTTCGGGATTCTTTTCTCATCATCTTCACTCACAAGCGAGGACTTGCTTCTTCCGTCTAATGCAAGAAAGTTAGCACTCGAGCCAGACGAGTCATACACTTGAGCATAGACAAGTAAGCAGTTCACAGTCAATTTATCTTTCAGTCTCTTTGAGTCGAACTACGGTGTTCTGACTTCCTCATTGCACGCGAGGATACGTAGGCATAACTTAACTGTTATCGAACAAAAGTCTCTGTGTCTTCCCCCCTCTTTCAGCATTCTTTTCCTAAGCCTCAGTTCCTGAGAATTCACCCTTTTTGCACTGACACTTGTATATTCTGTTCCAGCTTTTGCACACAGATAGCACATACACTACCCTTTTAAACACAAACTTTTAAGCGTGGATCCCGTCGAGTACGACGGACAATCTGGGTGCTAATACCTTCCCAGGTTGTAACCAACCCCCTTTCTCAGTTTTTCTGGTTCGCAACCGTCTTATCTGTCTTCTCTAGGTTTATGCAGCATTACCTTTCCTTTGGGATAAAAATACCTAGCTGGCGACTCTTTTCACCTTCATCTTCATTTTCTCCTTTCGCCGACCGTTCGCGTCTGTACCCTATCTGACCAGGTGTCTTTTCGGGGGAGCGACACCTTGCTGACGTTGCGACTGTGGTGGTTGGACTTGCTGTTGAACAGGTTGAGTTGAGATAGTGACAGGGGCCACTTGCTGATAAAAAACTCTACTACTTCCTCCCCTCTGCGCATACATTGCTCCGGTCTCTCCTTCTCTTCTCTTCACGAAGGGTTTCTTGATACCAGATTTTGTAGCGCCTCCGTTCTGAATCTTCCCTTGCTTGATCCAACTTTCTATCCTCTCGCCAGTCAAGATGATATCTGAGAATCCACTTGAAGAACATCCAGCTAGCCTTTCCATGAAATGCCCAGGGAGGGTATCCAGGAACAGGTCTACAATTTCTCTCTCCAACAAAGGCGGTTGCACTCTAGCAGCCACTTCACGCCACCTTTGTGCGTAATCTTTGAAACTCTCTGAGCTCCTCTGAGTCAGACTTTGAAGTTGAGTGCGACTGGGCGCCATGTCGATATTGTACTGATATTGCTTGAGGAATGCTTCTCCCAATTCCTTCCAGTTTCTTACAGAGCTTCTATCTAGCTTCATATACCATTCCAAGGACCCTTCGGAGAGACTATCTTGGAAGTAGTACATCCAGAGCTTTTCATCCCTAGTATGGGCAGCGATCTTCCGATAGAATGCCTGCAAGTGAGTCTTTGGGCAGGAGCTACCGTTATACTTGTCAAAAGTATGCGGCCTGAATTTGTGAGGAATAACCACCCCGGGGACCAGGCCCATGTCAGACACATCTATCCCCAAAGTGTCTCTACACTCGAGGGCTTTGACTTTCTCAGCAAGCATAAAAAATTCTTGAAGATTTCCTTCTCCACCGAACCCCATGTCGTTGTTGAAAGGAGAGAACTAATCCTCCTGCCTATCGTGTACCAGAATGAAAGTTGTTGTGCCCTATTCTGGAACTTGAGGTCCGCCTGGGCCATTGTTGGTGTTGGGAGGAGTCACTTGCACGTCAGGGGAGGTTATATGGATATTATTCTGAGGAGGGTTGAGCCCTTGAATTGAATTCCTTAACTCTTGTTGTCCCTGAGCCATCCCTTGCATCATGACCATGAATTCTCCCATTCTGGTGCGAAACTCATTAAGCTCAGTTTGCATAGCGTCCATGATTTTCCTCTGGTTGCTACGAGTTGAGTAGCGATGTGGGATATCTTGTCGGAGATGCCGGGTCTTGGAAGCTCTCGCAATCTTTTCCTGAAACACAGATAAGTTAAGCATCATGTAGAAAAACCTGCAAAAACAAATAAGAAATGCAAATGATACGTATGCAATGCAATATGTTCCTTTTATTCCCGAGGCTTTCCTTTTTCCGGTCCTGGTATTAAGATAATAATAATTGGGAAGTAGACCCAAGTGATGTTCAAACAAAGTGACGGCCGTGGAGAATTGGTGCTCATTACCCCGTGTCGGTGCAACAAATAACAAACAAGGGATTCAAAGCAAGTCAATCACATAAACTGAAGTTTGAAACAACAAAGTCCCCGAAGGGTGCCAATTAAAAGAACAACAAAGTATATCAATAAAAGGAATCCCACAACAAGCCTGTGGGTAATCCAAGTACAATAGCATGAAACTAAACTCTAGCGAGCTATAAGTCTTGCAGCCTCCAGCTAAGATGTTTGACATTCTGGAACAACTGAATGATATCCGGATGATCGGGCTCCTGGATGAGTCTCTGGATGAGGAGATCCCTTAGATCAAAGGAAGCATGTAACTCTTCAATCTGCTACAGAAAAGCCATCTCATTTTCTTTGCTCGGACCTGGCTCGGCCTTTGACTTCTTCACATCAGCACGAAGCTTCAGCTCTTCAACTTCTTTTTGGACATCTTCAGCTATTTGTTGACTCTTTGTCATCTGATGAAGGTATTCTCTCTATTGTTCTTGTGCCTTCTGCACTAACTTCTCTTGCTCAACCAAAGCATCCTGAAGGTTCTTGATCTTCAACTCGAATTCAACTTCTACCTCCTTTTGCTTTTTCTGATTATCGCTCCACTTCTCCTGCCAAAGTGTGATGGCTTCATTAGCCTCATTCAGTTCTTTCTTATCCCTCCGGCGCTGACTCGCCTTATGGATCTCGGCCAATCCTCTCTTCCTAAAGTATAGCTCTCTTTCCTCAAAGTCCTTCTGCTTAAGCCGCACTGTCTCTTCAGCTCGGAGAGCTCTATCTTCTAACTGCTGGTTCTGAATCATCAATTTCTGACAAGAATTATAAGCCTCTTGATTCTCAACTCTATGTTGCTTGACCAAAGCTTCCAATTTCTGGTAATCTTCCAAAGGCACTGTTGCTGGAGGTGGAGTTGGTATAGAAAAAGGGACTAGAGCTGTTTGAACCTCCTACTTAATCCAAGCTTCGAATTCAGGGAACATCCGGTTATTTCTCTTGCCTAGACATGCCGTGTCTTTTCTTTTGATCACCTTCCAAGAACCTGCAACTTTTCTGACCAACAGAAGATTGTCTTTTACCGAGAAGTAAAAAGTTTGGAATAATTCGGATTCATCAGGGATCTCTTTGAGCGCGTACCCTAACTGTCTTCTCAAGAGAATGGGATTGTAGTTGATACCTCCGGACACTCCTAACAAAGGCATATTGAGGTAATTCCCACAGTTGGTAATGAAACTCTTTCCTTTCAACCTCAAAGTAAACCATCTAATATCTCTGGCAGACAATGTACTTAGCTTCTGGGCCCAAGTAGTATTAGGATCAGTAAAACTCTCAGTGGTAGGAAAATGTCTCATGACCCACTTGTAGAATAAAGGAGCACAACATCTAACTAGACCTCCTCGCTTCTTCTCATTCTTATAGTGCACTGAATAATACAAGTCACCTAGGAGAGTGGGTACCAGATTCTTTAACACAAATAAATGAATAGCATTTATGTCCACAAATTTGTCCATATCAGCGAACAGGATGATCCCATAAATGGATAATGCTAAGATGGCGCAAACAGAATCCCACTGATTTGTCACTGCAAGTTCTTCAACCTTTCTAACCAGATACTCTAGAGTGAAACCAAGTACTTTTGCTTTGGTGGTAGACAGATTTGCAGATACTTCAGATGAGCTCAAATAAAGAGCTTTAGCGATGTCAGCATGGGTTGGCCTTGTCATCTCTGAGTTGACAGGAATTTGATCCTGGATTGACACTCCTATAATCTCAGCATACTCTTCCAGTAAAGGACCCAACTGAAAGTCATGAAATGTGAAACACCTGAGCCGTGGATTGTAATACTGCAACAAAGTGTGAATGGCGGTTCTTTAAGAGCTATCCAAGTTGAATACCAAGTCCAGAATATCACCATACTTTTCCTTGAAGTATCCCAGATGACCCGGGGTAATAAGAGACACCATTTGGTTGATCAAGTCCATTTTGGTATCAAAATATTTGTAGTGCACAGTCCTTTTTCTGACGTCTTCCATTCTGAAGTAATGATATGACCAGGAACCGGGAGTAACGCAAACCCTGAGAATAAAAGAAACACAAATGATTAATGATGATATGATGCTTATGCAAGGCGAGGCATGTGATCAGTGAAGTGACTATGATGTGTCAATCATATAATCAGGTGTCGGTGCAAGGTCACAATATCAACATATCACAATAACAATCCCTCTGATCCGGGATCCACATCTTATAACCAGAGAACCAGATCACAAAACTAAACCAATGGCAAAGCGGGTATATTGAAGGTCTTAGGGTTCTTGTAAAAACTGTAAACCCCTCCCAATCTTACGGGTGTGCTACTCGGGTCAACATCACGGACTCTCAAAGCCGAATAGCAATAATACGTTCACCATTTATAAGAAATGGCTCATGACCAAATCAAGGAATTGATTTAGCATTATGTACTACTCAGTGAGGCCTCAGCTGAGTCCGAAAGAACAAGCATCCTTCAAAAGTCCCCAGCTTCAAGCACTGAATCGAGAAACAATAGTATATTCATCCCGAAGGGTACAATACTACCGTCATACGTACAGTTTTCTTTAACTGGGTCCTATGAGAGAACCAAGCCATCCTATGAGAGTTCCCAATGATGTGAGTAAGTTTGCCAACAAATGTGGTCTGCCACTGTCATCCCTGGAGAGGGGTGTTTCCATTAAGGTCCTCGAAGATCGGTCACCAGATGCACATAACTATCAAGGTCGTACCCTGAAGTGGGGAAGAACCCCCACACAGAATAGTCCCAAGATGGTCGCAATCTGGGTGTGGAACACATCGCCACTCATCATGTAACCATGCAAGTACAACATGTCCACGCTAATCCTATAGTGCACTCAAGCCGGGTATTTGGCTTATCTCACAGTAACTCCCATCCTACAGAAAAAATGAAAACCAGCACAGCCAGACAGTTCAATATAATATGATGCATGGAAAATAAATACTGAAAGCGGTAAAGTAAAACTGTAAAGTAAAAACTGTAAATAAAAACAGTAAAGCTAAACTAAAGCACACAACAACAAACAGATAAACACCCAAAGAAACAAAACCAAACAGGCGCTAGGATTGACTCTACAAGGGAAACCAGAGATTCTGGGTTCGATCCCCAGCAGAGTCGCCAGCTATCGCTCCCGGGATTTTCATCCTAATACAAACACGAAAGTGGCGCGGAAAAGGTAGAGTCGCCAGCCAGACATTTTTATCCCGAAAGAATGGGAAATGTAATGTTGCACAAACCTGAAGAAGAAGGAAAGGACAAGATCCTGCGAACCAAAGATCTGGGTTCGGGAGTCGGTTACAACCTGGGAAGGTATTAGCACCCCAGATCGTCTGCCGTACCCGACGGGATCCACGCTTGTTTGTTTTGTTTCAAAGGGTGAGAAAAAAAATACTACTGAACAAGTGAACTGCTAACTGGAATGGGAATGGAAATGAGAAAGGGAATTGGAAAAGAGAACAAAAAGAAAGAAGGAGAAATGTAGGGAAAATAAAGAATATGCTCGAACGGGCCCTACCCTGCTGCCTACGTACCTCATCGGGAAAATGAGGATCAGAGTCGACGTAGTTCGCCTAACTAAGGCGGGAACTATTTGTTTGTATTTTTTCCAGCTGGAACTACGTATGTCTATGCTCAGGTGTTACAGGCTCGTCTGGTACGAGTACATTTACCGTCTTGCATGTGAGACAAGTCGTCGCAAGTTCGCGTTCAGAATGAATGAGATGAGAAGAGAAGTTCCCGCAAGATAGTCGCTTATTGTGTTTTTTGTCTTTTATGAGAAGTGTTTTGAATTTGTTTGTGAACATTCTCATACTAAGACCTATCCATCGCGGTAAATACTTACACCTCGCCCCGAAACAGGACGCGTATAAGCACTCTGCAACAAAGTCTCGTGTCGTACAAGAACGTTCGGTTTTTATTAAGTGTTTTATTGTTTTTCTTTATGAGATGATAAAGAAGGACTCAAGTTGCAAAAGGTAAAAACTAAGGGACTAAGACTCAATCCTAAGTTAGTTATTTATTCAAAAGTGGTCCTAATGGTTTATGTGGTTTTCTAATCCAAATAAATGTAAGGAACTAGAAACTACTAGAATTCAACTTACTTCCTAAGGAAGTTAAGTTGATTCTAAGAACAATGGGGAAACCTATACAAGTGAGAAATTCAAATAATAAGGCAAAGCATTAAAATTGGAATAAGGAAATGAAATCTAAAAAAAAATGCATTTTAAGGTATAAAATCAAAACAAGCCTAAACATCACCTAAATCTATTTATTAGAAATGCTAAGCCTAAGTCCTAAAACTAAGGGAATCATCTAATATCATTATCGTAAAAATCAGTAATTATACTATACTAAGTCATTTTAAAATCCTAAGACTAAACCTAATTAAACTAGTTCTTAATGGAGCATAATATCCTAAATTAAACTAGGTGAATTTTACATGTAAAAAAGGCCTAAAGATTAATACACTAAAAATATTAAAAGTCCTGGGAAAAAATATGAAATTAATTCTATAGGGTCCTAAAACTGACTATAACATTGTGTTAAAAAATATCCTAAAAATTCAGAAGTTAACTATGCCTAAAAATCACTTAAATCTACTTAAGGATTAACTACCATTTTTCATGAATTAAGCTACCAAAACCGTGGATAAAATGGCCTAAAAATCTACCAAAAAATATCCTAAGTCCTATTATTAGTCCTCTAATCATAGCAAAAAGAATGGACTAAAAATCCTACAGGAAGTGGAAAAAATAAAATGAACAAAAACAAGTGCAATTAAAGAAATTCAATAAAATGCTAATTACATGAAAAATCGAAATTAAATAAAAAATAACCAAAATTCAGAAAATAAAAATGTCACAAATTTCTAAATGGAAGTATTAACCTACTGGAATTTTTATAAAATTTTCTCATGAATTTTCTTATTTTTTAATGAATTATTTCTAACATATATTAACTAGAAATTAAAATCTAAAAAGAAAATAAAGGGGGGGGGTGCAAGAATTGGTTTTTCTAGTTATTTTCCATTGGGCTTAAGATGAATGGGGTGCAGAAAGCAAGAATCCAAGCCCAATCTGCATAGACTTTGAGGGTGCATGGTATAAAATCCCAGTACACTTCGTTGACTCAATCCAGGCCGTACGATCCCAGTCAACCGGACGGTGACATGTGTCACCGTTGGTGTGGCCGGAATCTCAAAAGCCAACACTTAATCTTATCCTCTCAGATTTTCTAACGGGAATTGTTAAGTACAATTAAATCTGAATTAAGTGAAATTAAATTACTTGATTTCTCATTTATTTGGACTTATTGCCTTTAATTTCTTTTAATCATTCTCATTATTCCTAATACACTTAATAATTAATTAGACTAAACAACCTCTTATGATTAAAACAAGAACAAAAGCAAATACAATCTGATCCAAAAACAAAACCTTAAATCCTCCTTCTCTACCGCCGCCACCTTCACCTATCTTGGTCCTCTTCTTTGCGCCACCATCACCCATATCACCATCCTCTCCGTCTATTTCTTCTTCTTTTCCCTAGTGTCGCCGCCGTCCTCTTCATCACCTCTTCTCCTTCTTCCTCAAACCGAAACCCTAATCGCCATCGTCGTGGCTTCTCCAACCACCATCTCTAATCCTTTAACAACACGAACAAACCTTCACCATCCTTCTCACCTCGTCTCGGATCCCCACCCAAAACAAACTAATTCAACCTAAATCTATAAACTGAGGACCTCCGAAAACTCAGAGAAAAGGGAGTTGCGATAAATAAGATTCACACCTTGAATTGCGTTCACAGATGATGACGACTTCACGCGATGAAGATGAACGAGAGTGACACGGCGGAGACGAACTTGCGCGATGGAACACGCAAATGCTTTGATCTTCTTCCTCTGCCGCGCGATCTTTATCTTCCTTGATCTGAGCTCATCAATCCACAACGCGTCAACCTTTGAAAGTTAAACAAGACGAAGCTTACACGTCAGAGTCGCTTAAAGGTGAATCGAAGCTTTACGACTTAGGTATGTACATACTCATTTATCGCCTCAGTTTTGTGATTTGTCGATTGAATCGATCTCGAATCGAAGTTGTTGATGACGATGATATGAATTACACTTCTCTGATTCATAGGCTTCTTCAATCTTTTCCTGAATCTATGTTGTTGAATGATGATGTTAACTTGTGTTCTTGATGTGCAGATCGCGATTCAGTACGATCGTGAATGCTATTGAATCTTGAGTAGCAGAAGTGAGGTGATTGAAGATGTGAAGGGTTGATCCGAAAATGATGATTGTGCAGTAAAGAAGAGATTGAAAATGTTGCAGAGAGCTAAGGATTTATGATGGAAAAAGGTTGAAAATTCAAAGATTTCTTGAAGATGTTTTTGAAGCTCAAGATTGATGAAGGTATTGGTTGAAGAAATTAGAGAGAGATTGAAGTTTCTTGTTGAAGATTGCAGAGTGAAGTTTGAGTGAGTTTGTTTGAGGGAGGATTGGAGAAGAAGTGAAGAAGATGTGGAAGAAGAAGAAGGTTCGGATTGAAGGGTTGGAGAAGAATGGAGAAGATGTGTGGAGAGATTGAAGAAGATGTGTGGAAGAGATTGGGGAAGAATGGTGAATCCAAGAAAAAACGATTGATGCAGTTGTGGTTCTGATTTATAGAAATGAATCAGATTCTGGAACTTTCCCCCAGGTGAATTCAGTTATCCATTTTTCCGTTATGGTTGTTACAATTCTGTTATGATTGCTTCCGATAGTGTTATTATCTTCCGATAGTGTTATTATCTTTTGCAGTTATCCATTTTTCTGTTATGGTTGTTACCTTCTAAAGGGTGTTATTTATGGTAGTAGGTTACATTATTTAAGTCTATTTGCTTACTTTAGTCATATAGTGTTATTATCTTTTGCAGGTCAAAGGATTATCACTTATTTGGCCTGCTCCAAAAGAGTTTTGATGTAGTAAGAATAGCTATTTTAATGCAGAACTTCTTTGACCCGATGATTGTTAAAGCCTAGCTTCTATTTGGAATAATATTGTATATGTAGTACCTATTTTAACGAATTATATCCATCTATATAAATTAGAACATACTTTTTTTCTATAAATATGTATATTTTAATTTTTCCTATCACTATGTATATTGTAGTGGTCTTTGATAGTTAAAACCATACATATTTATTGGTTGTCATTTATTTCGATTGTATACAAATCAATTAGATGTATTTATCTTAATTAAGTTAAAAGATCAAGGTGATCTATATATAAGCCAAATTATTTTGATGTATTTAGTGTAATTGATAATCACTCTCATGTGTTTGAACAAATTGAATTATCTATTTCACTACATTTTACTAAAGTATTCATCAGAATAATTTATTTGATCAATTTACTTGAATTTTATAGTGATTTAAAATGTATTTTGTAAGAACTTATATATATATATATATATATATATATATATATATATATATATATATATATATATATATATATATATATATATATATATATATAAAATTGAAATAATTGTTATATAATCTGATATTTAGATATTACTTGTTAATAAATAATTTCATTCGTGGAAATTGATCATGCATTCTCACTCACTGAATTCATTATGTTATTGGAGTAATAATTTGTCAAACTCAACAAAATGTGGAATCAAATGGCATAGTCCTTGTGAAGGAATACATGGCAATGCTTGTATTTGTCTCAATTTTGCATGATTGAATTTGAGATACATGATGAAAGATAGGATATGTTATGTTAGATTAACAATTACCAGAAAATAGATTTGAGTTGTATAAATATTTGAAATACGCCTATGGTTAATAAAATTATGTTTATAAACAGGAATAAGTTACAAATATTTTTATTAACAGGAAAAATCTATTATAGATACAATAATTTTTATAAATAAGAATAAGTTACAAATATTTTTATAAATGAAAAAAGTATATTGTTGATACAATTATTTTTATAAATAGGAATAAGTTATAAATATTTTTATAAACGGGAAAAAGTCTATTGTTGATACAATTTGTTTTAACGAGAATAAATTACAAATTTTATAAATGGGAAAAAGTCTATTGTTGATACAATTATTTTTATAAACAAGAATAAGTTACACATGTGTTATAAGCGTGAAAAGTCTATTGTTGATACAATTATTTTTATAAACGAGAATCAGTTACAAATATTTTTATAAACGAGAAGAATATATTGTTGATAAAATTATTTTTATATATGGTAATAAGTTTACAAATATTTTTATAAACGAGATAAATACTTTTGGCACTTTTATTTTTATAAATGGGAACAAGTTACAAATATATTTTTAAATGCAAACACGAGTTCTAAGCGCTTAAAGTGTATCCAATAAGTGTATTGCTTAAGCTCATCTCATTCAAGGAAATTATGGTCGATCGAGGGGTAAGTTGAACATTGCAAAACTTATCTGTGGATCTTTATACTCATGTCAATGAAGAAAATCATGGCCGATCGAGGTGTAAGTTGAATATTGCAGAACATATCTTAGAAATATAATACAATACTAATCATTTCCATTGAATCAAGTTCGTAAAGATAATCGATGAACCAGAATCTGATTTTTCGCTCATGGATCTGAAGGAAAAAAAAAGCATGTGTTATTTTCATGGATGTTGTTGAGATTTCACTGAAATTATCCATTTTTTTGAGAGCTATATTAGTTATAAACAAAGAGTTTAATACATGTTTGACGAAATGACTATATGAATTAACAATATTTAAGTTGAAGAATTAATTTTCATTTTGTGTGAATTTTGATAGGACATTAATGAAATGTTATCAGAAATTTGTGTAAGGCTGGATTACCCGTGTCTTACCAAGGAACTTGCACATGAAATTGAGAGTATTTGGAAAGATACTGCAATTTAAGTGGCTAAATTACATACTTTGATTGATTTTACTATTTTAATATATTAATTTGGCTCTTTAATACTTCATTTCTATTTAGATATCATTTTAATTCTACTCTATAGTTCATGGTGGAAACCTTATAAAAGGTGTTATTTATGGTAGTAGGTTACATTATTTAAGTCTATTTGTGTACTTTAGTCATATAGTATTATTATCTTTTGCAGGTCAAAGGATTATCATTTATTTGGCCTGCTACAAAAGAGTTTTGGTGTAGTTAGGATAACTCTTTTAATGCAGAAATTCTTGGACCCGATGGCTGTTGAAGCATAGCTTCTATTTGGAATAATATTACATATGTAGTACCTATTTTAACGAATTATGTCCATCAATATAAATTAGACCAGACTCTTTCTATAAATATGTATATTTTAGTTTTTCCTATCACTATGTATATTGTAGTGGTCATTGATAGTTAAAACCATACATATTTATTGGTTCTCATTTATATCGATTGTATACAAATCAATTAGATGTATTTATCTTAATTAACTTAAAAGATCAAGGTGATCTATATATAAGACAAATTATTATGATGTATTTAATCACTCCCATGTGTTTGAACAAATTGAGTAATCTATTTCACTACATATAACTAAAGGATTCATCAGAACAATTTATATGATCAATTAATTTGAAATTTATAGTGATTTAAAATGTATTTTGTATGAATTTATATATATATATATATATATATATATATATATATATATATATATATATATATATATATATATATATAATGGAAATAATTGTTATATAATGTGATATTTACCTATTACTTTTTAATAAATATTTTCATACGCCGAAATTGATCATGCATTCTCACTCAATGAATTCATTATGTTATTGGAGTAATAATTTGTCAAACTCAACAAAATCTGGATTCAAATGTCTTAGTCCTTGTGAAGGAATTCATGGCAATGCATGTGTTTTTCTCAATGTTGCATGATTGAATTTGAGATACATGATGAAAGATAAGATATGTTATGTTAGATTAACAATTACCAGAAAATAGATTTGAGTTGTATAAATATTTGAAATAAGTCTATGGTTGATAAAATTATGTTTATAAATAAGAATAAGTTACAAATATTTTTATTAAGAGGAAAAATCTATTATTGATGCAATAATTTTTATAAATAAGAATAAGTTACAAATATTTTTATAAATGGAAAAATTATACTATTGATACAATTATTTTTATAAATGGGAATAAGTTATAAATATTTTTATAAACGGTAAAAAGTCTATTGTTGATACAATTTTTTTTAACGAGAATAAATTACAAATATTTTTATAAACGAGAAAAAGTCTATTGTTGGTACAATTATTTTTATAAACAAGAATAAGTTACACATGTGTTATAAGCGAGAAAAGTCTATTGTTGATATAATTATTTTTATAAACGAGAATCAGTTACAAATATTTTTATAAACGAGAAGAATCTATTGTTGATAAAATTATTTTTATATATGGTAATAAGTTTACAAATATTTTTATAAACGAGATAAATACTTTTGGCACATTTATTTTTATAAATGGGAACAAGTTACAAATATATTTTTAAATGTAAGCACGAGTTCTAAGCGCTTAAAGTGTATCCAACAAGTGTATTGCTTAAGCTCATCTCATTCAAGGAAATTATGGTCGATCGAGGTGTATGTTGAACATTGCAAAACATATCTGTGGATCTTTAGACTCATGTCAATCAAGGAAATCATGGCCGATCGAGGTGTAAGTTGAATATTGCAGAACATATCTTAGAAATATAATACAATACTAATCATTTCCATTGAATCAAGTAAGTAATGATAATCGATGAACCGGAATCTGATTTTTCGCTCATGGATCTGAAGGTAAAAAAAAGCATGAGGTTAAATAAGAAAAAAGACGTTGAAAAAATACAGACGAAATAATGATAAAACAATAAACATGAATTGAAATCAATTTAATATACAAGCATATAAGTGAAATGATGACAAATCTATAGCAAAAGATACTCATACCAATGAAAGATAATTCGGAGAGACAAGAATATTGTCTCCATTGCCTCCATTTCGAAAATTGGCGCCGGTTCTTGCCACTAGGGTTGAAGTGAATGCAAATGTAAATTTATATGAAATATCATGGACAAAAATTGTGTGTTGGGCCGATCCAATTTGATTTTTGGCCTAAAGAGGATTATTGCATGAAATACTTCTAGACTAATAATATTTATAATTAATATTTCATATATTATAGTTTTTAAAATTTGATATATATAATCTGATTTACGAAATTTGTATCCTTATTTTAAATTGGCTTAAATAGTGTTTTCGTCTATGTAAGTTAGCCTGTTTTTTATTTTCGTCCCCGTAAGTTTTTTTTTGGGTTTCGTCCCTATATCTTACTTTTTGCTTGCGATTTAGTCCCTAAAGCCAAAATCCGTAGGAAAGTCCGCAGGTTTCAGGAGATTTTCCTACGGATTTTGGTTTTAGGGACTAAAACAAAGGCGAATGTGAAATATATGTTCGAAAACCAATACATAAATAAATTACAGGGACGAAAACAAAAAACTCACTAACTTACAATAAAGAAAACACTATTTAAGCCTTTTAAATTTAAATAGTTTTGTACCACTCGTATACTTTTGCTCTTAAAATTAACGATGTTTACATTTTTTAACAAATAAATTTCTTATGAAACATGATAAATAATCGTATATAAACATATTTATCCTGACTGATCATAATGGATCTCGTGGTCTTTAGCGTAGGGCAACAACAATTGTTGTAGGAGAGGATGGGGTTGTACCTGGAAAATAGTCTTTGCTAAATTAAGTATTGGAGGGAGAGTGAAGGCAAGTACAAAGTGTGTTAAGATGATTTGAATTAAGTACCTAACCCTCTCAAATGAGAGGGTTTTTAAAAGTGACCCTCAGCACTGGGTCAAGGTCCCCATTTGGGTTGAAATTTCAGGCCCACAATGGGAAACTGCTAGGGTCAGCATAGAAGCAAGGAAGACCTAGCGCATGATATTCTCCCTGGTCCACTGATTTTGAAATCTTCGGAGGGGCAGTTGGTCACGTGAACTGTCTAGCGCGTGGGGAGGATGTCCCCAACGGCTATGGCTCCAACGACTATATTTCCAACGAATATATCCTTAACGACTATATAACATTGAATCCCTTATTGGGCCTTGTGCGAAGCTGGACAGGATTGAGCATCGGCCGATGGTTGACTAGATGCTAGTCCAGTCAAGTACATGATCCCCCCAAGTCATTGTTCCTAGGTGAAAATACAATGACTTAAGTAAATTCTTATGTCGAGGAGGATATATTCGCTAGATAACCTCTCGAGGATACGTGGTATCATAGGGACACATCTGGAGGTGGAGTTTCGAAATTGTGCCTGCAGATGGAATAGAGACGCTTTAGGAACGCGAACTTGCGCCAGCTGGGAACCTTAAGAAGCGTTTTAACAAACAAATGAAAAGCTTAGAGCATCAAAAAAAGGATCAAAATCAGTTAATGTCAAAATACTTCTTGGATATGATTATAACATTATTCCCTAAAATCAACCAAGAAATACTTATTTTCTTACTATGAACTACAGAGCTCTGATTTTCTCACTGCACATAATTTTGTTTAGTTTATTAGTAACAAATTTTTTTACCTTAATTTAAACCAATCACAGGTAACATTTAGATAATAACACTCATCCACACAAAGAGCAATCAAAATGATTCCCATTTAGAACAACAAATGTGAGCGATGCTAATACCTTCCTCTTGTATAACTGACATCCTTACTTGTTTCGCTTCCCTTCGGGTTTTATTGATATTTTCCCTTTATCTTAGAATAAATAAAATTCAGTGGGGACTCTGTTGTATTTTCAAGCATGCGATACGCTCGACTATTTTTGCATCGTGACACCCCTTTAAATAAAAAAATTCAATTGGTTAAGTGTGCTAGGTCCATCGTACAAAATAACAAGCACAAAATGGAGATGCAAATTGTTAGATTCAAGCATGGTGGAGGAAATTTAAGAATAATTTTGGTGTAAATTGTGATAGGAAACACCTATCAAACTAAAGGACATGGGCCTATATAGTAGAAAAACGCATGTTAGTTTATCTTTTATGAGAGAAAATTAGTCGATATTTTCATCAGAGTATTGTTTTTACATATTGTAGAATCATATATTTAAGGACATGGGTAATATTAGTGTATACAATATCCATCGAACCATTAAGTTCATTTTCATTTTCTTTTTAATTGTTTGTGATGTTGGTTTTGTTCAAACCTTGTGTTATTTTCATGGATGTTGTTGAGATTTCATTGAAATTATCCATTTTTTTAGAGCTATATTAGTTATAAACAAAGAGTTTAATACATGTTTGACGAAATGACTACATGAATTAACAATATTTAAATTGAAGAATTAATTTTCATTTTGTGTGAATTTTGATAGGACATTAATGAAATGTTATCAGAAATTTGTGTAAGGCTGGATTACCCGTGTCTTACCAAGGAACTTGCACATGAAATTGAGAGTATTTGGAAAGATACTGCAATTTAAGTGGCTAAATTACATACTTTGATTGATTTTACTATTTTAATAGTTTAATTTGGCTCTTTAGTCCTTCATTTATATTTAGATATCATTTTAATTCTACTCTTTAGTTCATGTTGGAAACCTTCTAAAGGGTGTTATTTATGGAAGTAGGTTACATAATTTAAGTCTATTTGTGTACTTTAGTCATATAGTATTATTTTCTTTTGCAGGTCAACGGATTATCACTTATTTGGCCTGCTCCAAAAGAGTTTTGATGTAGTTAGGATAGCTATTTTAATGCAGAAATTCTTGGACCCGATGGCTGTTGAAGCATAGCTTCTATTCGGAATAATATTACATATGTAGTACCTATTTTAACGTATTATGTCCATCAATATAAATTAGACCAGACTCTTTCTATAAATATGTATATTTTAGTTTGTCCTATCACTATGTATATTGTAGTGGTCTTTGATAGTTAAAACCATACATATTTATTGGTTCTCATTTATATCGATTGTATACAAATCAATTAGATGTATTTATCTTAATTGACTTAAACGATCAAGGTGATCTATATATAAGACAAATTATTTTGATGTATTTAGTGTAATCGATAATCACTCCCATGTGTTTGAACAAATTGAGTAATCTATTTCACTACATTTAACTAAAGGATTAATCAGAACAATTTATATGATCAATTAATTTGAAATTTATAAAGATTTAAAATGTATTTTGTATGAACTTATATATATATAATGGAAATAATTGTTATATAATGCGATATTTACCTATTACTTTTTAATCAATATTTTCATACGCGAAAATTGATCATGCATTCTCACTCAATGAATTCATTATGTTATTGGAGTAATAATTTGTCAAACTCAACAAAATGTGGAATCAAATGGCTTAGTCCTTGTGAAGGAATTCATGGCAATGCATGTGTTTTTCTCAATGTTGCATGATTTAATTTGAGATACATGATGAAAGATAAGATATGTTATGTTAGATTAACAATTACCAGAAAATAGATTTGAGTTGTATAAATATTTGAAATAAGTCTATGGTTGATAAAATTATGTTTATAAACAAGAATAAGTTACAAATATTTTTATTAAGAGGAAAAATCTATTATTGATGCAATAATATTTATAAATAAGAATAAGTTACAAATATTTTTATAAATGAAAAAATTATATTGTTGATACAATTATGTTTATAAATGGGAATAAGTTATAAATATTTTTATAAACGGTAAAAAGTCTATTGTTGATACAATTTTTTTTTAACGAGAATAAATTACAAATATTTTTATAAACGAGAAAAAGTCTATTGTTGGTACAATTATTTTTATAAACAAGAATAAGTTACACATGTGTTATAAGCGAGAAAAGTCTGTTGTTGATACAATTATTTTTATAAACGAGAATCAGTTATAAATATTTTTATAAACGAGAAGAATCTATTGTTGATAAAATTATTTTTATATATGGTAACAAGTTTACAAATATTTTTATAAACGAGATAAATATTTTTGGCACATTTATTTTTATAAATTGGAACAAGGTACAAATATATTTTTAAATGAAAACACGAGTTCTAAGCACTTAAAGTGTATCCAATAAGTGTATTGCTTAAGCTCATCTCATTCAAAGAAATTATGGTCGATCGAGGTGTAAATTGAACATTGCAAAACATATTTGTGGATCTTTATACTCATGTCAATCAAGGAAATCATGGCCGATCGAGGTGTAAGTTGAATATTGCAGAACATATCTTAGAAATATAATAACATACTAATCATTTCCATTGAATCAAGTTTGTAATGATAATCGATGAACCAGAATTTGATTTTACGCTCATGGATCTGAAGGTAAAAAAAAGCATGAGGTTAAATAAGGAAAAAGACGTTGAAAACATACAGACGGAATAATGATAAAACAATAAACATGAATTGAAATCAATTTAATATGCAAGCATATAAGTGAAATGATGACAAATCTATAGCAAAAGATACTCATACCAATGAAAGATAAGTCGGAGAGACAAGAATATTGTCTCCATTGCCTCCATTTCAAAAAGTGGCGCCGGTTCTTGCCATTAGGGTTGAAGTGAATGCAAATGTAAATTTATATGAAATATCATGGACAAAAATTGTGTGTTGGGCCGATCCAATTTGTTTTTAGGCCTAAAGAGGATTATTGCATGAAATACTTCTAGAATAATAATATTTAAAATTAATATTTCATATATTGTAATTTTTAAATTTTGATATATATATATAATCTGATTTACAAAATTTGTATCCTTATTTTAAATTGGCTTAAATAATGTTTACGTCTATGTAAGTTATCCTGTTTTTGGTTTTCGTCCCTGTAAGTTTTTTTGGGTTTCGTCCCTATATCTTACTTTTTGCTTGCGATTTAGTCCCTAAAGCCAAAATCCTTAGGAAAGTCCGCATGTTTCAGGAGATTTTCCTACGAATTTTGGTTTTAGGGACTAAAACAAAGGCGAATGTGAAATATATGTACGAAAACCAATACATAAATAAATTACAGGGACGAAAACAAAAACTCACTAACTTACAATAAAGAAAGCACTATTTAAGCCTTTTAAATTTAAATAGTTTTGTTCCACTCGTATACTTTTGCTCTTAAAATTAACGATGTTTACATTTGTTAACAAATAAATTTCTTATGAAACATGACAAATAATCGTATATAATCATATTTATCCCGACTGATCATAATGGATCGATCTCGTGGTCTTCAGCGTAGGGCAACAACAATTGTTTTAGGAGAGGATGGGGTTGTACCTGGAATATAGTCTTTGCTAAATTAAGTATCGGAGGGAGAGTGAAGGCAAGTACAAAGTGTGTTAAGATGATTAGAATTAAGTACCTAACCCTCTCAAATGAGAGGGTTTTTATAAGTGACCCTCAACACTAGGTCAAGGTCCCCATTTGGGTTGAAATGTTAGGCCCACAATGGGAAACTGCTAGGGTCAGCATAGAAGCAAGGAAGACCTAGCGCATGATATTCTCCCTGGTTCACTGATTTTGAAATCTTCGGAGGGGAAGTTGGTCACGTGAACTGTCTAGAGCGTGGGGAGGATGTCCCCAACGGCTATGTCTCTAACGACTATATCCTTAACGGCTATATAACATTGAATCCCTTATTGGGCCTTGTGCGAAGCTGGACAGGATTGAGCATCAGCCAATGGTTGACTAGATGCTAGTCCAGTCAAGAACATGATCCCCCCAAGTTATTGATCCTAGGTGAAAATACAATGACTTAATTAAATTCTTATGCCGAGGAGGATATATTCGCTAGATAACCTCTCGAGGATATGTGGTATCACGGGGACACATCTGGAGGTGGAGTTTCGAAATTGTGCCTACAGATGGAATATAGACGCTTTAGGAACGCGAACTTGCGCCAGTAGGGAACCTTAAGAAGCGTTTTAGCAAACAAATGAAAAGCTTAGAGCATCTAAAAAAGGATCAAAATCAATTAATGTCAAAATACTTCTTGGATATGATTATAAAATTATTCCCTAAAATCAACCAAGAAATACTTATTTTCTAACTACGAACTACAGAGCTCTGATTTTCTCACTGCACATAATTTTGGTTAGAATATTAGTTAACAACTTTTTTTACCTTAATTTAAACCAAACACAGGCAACATTTAGATAATAACACTCATCCACACAAAGAGCAATCAAAATGGTTCCCATTTAGAACAACAAATGTGAGGGATGCTAATACCTTCCTCTTGTATAATTGACATCCTTATTTGTTTCTCTTCCCTTCGGGTTTTATTGATATTTTCCCTTTATCTTAGAATAAATAAAATTCAGTGGCGACTCTGTTGTATTTTCAAGCATGCGATACGCTCGACTATTTTTGCATCGTGACACCCCTTTAAATAAAAAAATTCAATTGGTTAAGTGTCCTAGGTCAATCGTACAAAATAACAAGCACAAAATGGAGATGCAAATTGTTAGATTCAAGCATGGTGGAGGAAATTTAAGAATACTTTTTGTGTAAATTGTGATAGGAAACACCTATCAAACTAAAGGACATGGGCCTATATAGTAGAAAAACGCATGTTAGTTTATCTTTTATGAGAGAAAATTAGTCGATATTTTCATAAGAGTATTGTTTTTAGATATTGTAGAATCATATATTTAAGGACATGGGTAATATTAGTGTATACAATATCCATCGAACCATTAAGTTCATTTTCATTTTCTTTTTAACTGTTTGTGATGTTGGTTTTGTTCAAAGCTTGTGTTATTTTCATGGATGTTGTTGAGATTTCACTGAAATTATCCATTTTTTTAGAGCTATATTAGTTATAAACAAAGAGTTTAATACATGTTTGACGAAATGACTACATGAATTAACAATATTTAAGTTGAAGAATTAATTTTCATTTTGTGTGAATTTTGATAGGACATTAATGAAATGTTAACAGAAATTTGTGTAAGGCTGGATTACCCGTGTCTTACCAAGGAACTTGCACATGAAATTGAGAGTATTTGGAAAGATACTGCAATTTAAGTGGCTAAATTACATACTTTGATTGATTTTACTATTTTAATAGTTTAATTTGGCTCTTTAGTCCTTCATTTATTTTTAGATATCATTTTAATTCTACTCTTTAGTTCATGTTGGAAACCTTCTAAAGGGTGTTATTTATGGAAGTAGGTTACATAATTTAAGTCTATTTGTGTACTTTAGTCATATAGTATTATTTTCTTTTGCGGGTCAACGGATTATCACTTATTTGGCTGCTCCAAAAGAGTTTTGATGTAGTTAGGATAGCTATTTTAATGCAGAAGTTCTTGGACCCGATGGCTGTTGAAGCATAGCTTCTATTCAGAATAATATTACATATGTAGTACCTATTTTAACGAATTATGTCCATCAATATAAATTAGACCAGACTCTTTCTATAAATATGTATATTTTAGTTTGTCCTATCACTATGTATATTGTAGTGGTCTTTGATAGTTAAAACCATACATATTTATTGGTTCTCATTTATATCGATTGTATACAAATCAATTAGATGTATTTATCTTAATTGACTTAAACGATCAAGGTGATCTATATATAAGACAAATTATTTTGATGTATTTAGTGTAATCGATAATCACTCCCATGTGTTTGAACAAATTGAGTAATCTATTTCACTACATTTAACTAAAGGATTAATCAGAACAATTTATATGATCAATTAATTTGAAATTTATAAAGATTTAAAATGTATTTTGTATGAACTTATATATATATATATAATGGAAATAATTGTTATATAATGTGATATTTACCTATTACTTTTTAATCAATATTTTCATACGCGGAAATTGATCATGCATTCTCACTCAATGAATTCATTATGTTATTGGAGTAATAATTGGTCAAACTCAACAAAATGTGGAATCAAATGGCTTAGTCCTTGTGAAGGAATTCATGGCAATGCATGTGTTTTTCTCAATGTTGCATGATTTAATTTGAGATACATGATGAAAGATAAGATATGTTATGTTAGATTAACAATTACCAGAAAATAGATTTGAGTTGTATAAATATTTGAAATAAGTCTATGGTTGATAAAATTATGTTTATAAACAAGAATAAGTTACAAATATTTTTATTAAGAGGAAAAATCTATTATTGATGCAATAATTTTTATAAATAAGAATAAGTTACAAATATTTTTATAAATGAAAAAATTATATTGTTGATACAATTATGTTTATAAATGGGAATAAGTTATAAATATTTTTATAAACGGTAAAAAGTCTATTGTTGATACAATTTTTTTTTAACGAGAATAAATTACAAATATTTTTATAAACGAGAAAAAGTCTATTGTTGGTACAATTATTTTTATAAACAAGAATAAGTTACACATGTGTTATAAGCGAGAAAAGTCTGTTGTTGATACAATTATTTTTATAAACGAGAATCAGTTACAAATATTTTTATAAACGAGAAGAATCTATTGTTGATAAAATAATTTTTATATATGGTAACAAGTTTACAAATATTTTTATAAACGAGATAAATATTTTTGGCACATTTATTTTTATAAATGGGAACAAAGTACAAATATATTTTTAAATGCAAACACGAGTTCTAAGCACTTAAAGTGTATCCAATAAGTGTATTGCTTAAGCTCATCTCATTCAAAGAAATTATGGTCGATCGAGGTGTAAATTGAACATTGCAAAACATATTTGTGGATCTTTATACTCATGTCAATCAAGGAAATCATGGCCGATCGAGGTGTAAGTTGAATATTGCAGAACATATCTTAGAAATATAATAACATACTAATCATTTCCATTGAATCAAGTTTGTAATGATAATCGATGAACCGGAATTTGATTTTACGCTCATGGATCTGAAGGTAAAAAAAAGCATGAGGTTAAATAAGGAAAAAGACGTTGAAAACATACAGACGGAATAATGATAAAACAATAAACATGAATTGAAATCAATTTAATATGCAAGCATATAAGTGAAATGATGACAAATCTATAGCAAAAGATACTCATACCAATGAAAGATAAGTCGGAGAGACAAGAATATTGTCTCCATTGCCTCCATTTCAAAAAGTGGCGCCGGTTCTTGCCATTAGGGTTGAAGTGAATGCAAATATAAATTTATATGAAATATCATGGACAAAAATTATGTGTTGGGCCGATCCAATTTGTTTTTAGGCCTAAAGAGGATTATTGCTTGAAATACTTCTAGAATAATAATATTTAAAATTAATATTTCATATATTGTAATTTTTAAATTTTGATATATATAATCTGATTTACAAAATTTGGATCCTTATTTTAAATTGGCTTAAATAATGTTTTCGTCTATGTAAGTTATCCTATTTTTGGTTTTCGTCCCTGTAAGTTTTTTTGGGTTTCGTCCCTATATCTTACTTTTTGCTTGCGATTTAGTCCCTAAAGCCAAAATCCTTAGGAAAGTCCGCAGGTTTCAGGAGATTTTCCTACGAATTTTGGTTTTAGGGACTAAAACAAAGGCGAATGTGAAATATATGTACGAAAACCAATACATAAATAAATTACAGGGACGAAAACAAAAACTCTCTAACTTACAATAAAGAAAGCACTATTTAAGCCTTTTAAATTTAAATAGTTTTGATCCACTCGTATACTTTTGCTTTTAAAATTAACGATGTTTACATTTGTTAACAAATAAATTTCTTATGAAACATGACAAATAATCGTATATAATCATATTTATCCTGACTGATCATAATGGATCGATCTCGTGGTCTTCAGCGTAGGGCAACAACAATTGTTTTAGGAGAGGATGGGGTTGTACCTGGAATATAGTCTTTGCTAAATTAAGTATTGGAGGGAGAGTGAAGGCAAGTACAAAGTGTGTTAAGATGATTAGAATTAAGTACCTAACCCTCTCAAATGAGAGGGTTTTTATAAGTGACCCTCAGCACTAGGTCAAGGTCCCCATTTGGGTTGAAATGTTAGGCCCACAATGGGAAACTGCTAGGGTCAGCATAGAAGCAAGGAAGACCTAGCGCATGATATTCTCCCTGGTTCACTGATTTTGAAATCTTCGGAGGGGAAGTTGGTCACGTGAACTGTCTAGCGCGTGGGGAGGATGTCCCCAACGGCTATGTCTCTAACGACTATATCCTTAACGGCTATATAACATTGAATCCCTTATTGGCCTTGTGCGAAGCTTGACAGGATTGAGCATCAGCCTATGGTTGACTAGATGCTAGTCCAGTCAAGAACATGATCCCCCAAAGTCATTGATCCTAGGTGAAAATACAATGACTTAAGTAAATTCTTATGTCGAGGAGGATATATTCGCTAGATAACCTCTCGAGGATATGTGGTATCACGTGGACACATCTGGAGGTGGAGTTTCGAAATTGTGCCTACAGATGGAATATAGACGCTTTAGGAACGCGAACTTGCGCCAGTAGGGAACCTTAAGAAGCGTTTTAGCAAACAAATGAAAAGCTTAGAGCATCTAAAAAAGGATCAAAATCAGTTAATGTCAAAATACTTCTTGGATATGATTATAACATTATTCCCTAAAATCAACCAAGAAATACTTATTTTCTAACTACGAACTACAGAGCTCTGATTTTCTCACTGCACATAATTTTGGTTAGAATATTAGTTAACAACTTTTTTTACCTTAATTTAAACCAATCACAGGTAACATTTAGATAATAACACTCATCCACACAAAGAGCAATCAAAATGGTTCCCATTTAGAACAACAAATGTGAGGGATGCTAATACCTTCCTCTTGTATAACTGACATCCTTACTTGTTTCTCTTCCCTTCGGGTTTTATTGATATTTTCCCTTTATCTTAGAATAAATAAAATTCGGTGGCGACTCTGTTGTATTTTCAAGCATGCGATACGCTCGACTATTTTTGCATCGTGACACCCCTTTAAATAAAAAAATTCAATTGGTTAAGTGTCCTAGGTCAATCGTACAAAATAACAAGCACAAAATGGAGATGCAAATTGTTAGATTCAAGCACGGTGGAGGAAATTTAAGAATACTTTTGGTGTAAATTGTGATAGGAAACACCTATCAAACTAAAGGACATGGGCCTATATAGTAGAAAAACGCCTGTTAGTTTATCTTTTATGAGAGAAAATTAGTTGATATTTTCATAAGAGTATTGTTTTTACATATTGTAGAATCATATATTTAAGGACATGGGTAATATTAGTGTATACAATATCCATCGAACCATTAAGTTCATTTTCATTTTCTTTTTAATTGTTTGTGATGTTGGTTTTGTTCAAAGCTTGTGTTATTTTCATGGATGTTGTTGAGATTTCACTGAAATTATCCATTTTTTTAGAGCTATATTAGTTATAAACAAAGAGTTTAATACATGTTTGACAAAATGACTACATGAATTATCAATATTTAAGTTGAAGAATTAATTTTCATTTTGTGTGAATTTTGATAGGACATTAATGAAATGTTATCAGAAATTTGTGTAAGGCTGGATTACCCGTGTCTTACCAATGAACTTGCACATGAAATTGAGAGTATTTGGAAAGATACTGCAATTTAAGTGGCTAAATTACATACTTTGATTGATTTTACTATTTTAATAGTTTAATTTGGATCTTTAGTCCTTCATTTATTTTTAGATATCATTTTAATTCTACTCTTTAGTTCATGTTGGAAACCTTCTAAAGGGTGTTATTTATGGTAGTAGGTTACATTATTTAAGTCTATTTGTGTACTTTAGTCATATAGTATTATTTTCTTTTGCAGGTCAAATGATTATCACTTATTTGGCCTGCTTCAAAAGAGTTTTGATGTAGTTAGGATAGCTATTTTAATGCAGAAATTCTTGGACCCGATGGCTGTTGAAGCATAGCTTCTATTTGGAATAATATTACATATGTAGTACATATTTTAACGAATTATGTCCATCAATATAAATTAGACCATACTCTTTCTATAAATATGGATATTTTAGTTTTTCCTATCACTATGTATATTGTAGTGGTCTTTGATAGTTAAAACCATACCTATTTATTGGTTCTCATTTATATCGATTGTATACAAATCAATTAGATGTATTTATCTTAATTGACTTAAAATATCAAGGTGATCTATATATAAGACAAATTATTTTCATGTATTTAGTGTAATCGATAATCACTCCCATGTGTTTGAACAAATTGAGTAATCTATTTCACTACATTTAACTAAAGGATTCATCTGAACAATTTATATGATCAATTAATTTGAAATTTATAAAGATTTAAAATGTATTTTGTATGAACTTATATATATATATATATATACATATATATATATATATATATATATATATATATATATATATATATATATATATATAATGGAAATAATTGTTATATAATGTGATATTTACCTATTACTTTTTAATAAATATTTTCATACGCGGAAATTGATCATGCATTCTCACTCAATGAATTCATTATGTTATTGGAGTAATAATTTTTCAAACTCAACAAAATGTGGAATCAAATGGCTTAGTCCTTGTGAAGGAATTCATGGCAATGCATGTGTTTTTCTCAATGTTGCATGATTGAATTTGAGATACATGATGAAAGATAAGATATGTTATGTTAGATTAACAATTACCAGAAAATAGATTTGAGTTGTATAAATATTTGAAATAAGTCTATGGTTGATAAAATTATGTTTATAAACAAGAATAAGTTACAAATATTTTTATTAAGAGGAAAAATCTATTAATGATGCAATAATTTTTATAAATAAGAATAAGTTACAAATATTTTTATAAATGGAAAAATTATATTGTTGATACAATTATTTTTATAAATGGAAATAAGTTATAAATATTTTTATAAACCGTAAAAAGTCTATTGTTGATACAATTTTTTTTTAACGAGAATAAAATACAAATATTTTTATAAACGAGAAAAAGTCTATTGTGGGTACAATTATTTTTATAAACAAGAATAAGTTACAAATGTGTTATAATCGAGAAAAGTCTATTGTTGATACAATTATTTTTATAAACGAGAATCAGTTACAAATATTTTTATAAACGAGAAGAATCTATTGTTGATAAAATTATTTTTATATATGGTAATAAGTTTACAAATATTTTTATAAATGAGATAAATACTTTTGGCACATTTATTTTTATAAATGGGAACAAATTACAAATATAATTTTAAATGCAAACACGAGTTCTAAGCACTTAAAGTGTATCCAATAAGTGTATTGCTTAAGCTCATCTCATTCAAGGAAATTATGGTCGATCGAGGTGTAAGTTGAACATTGCAAAACATTTGTGGATCTTTATACTCATGTCAATCAAGGAAATCATGGTCGATCGAGGTGTAAGTTGAATATTGCAGAACATATCTTAGAAATATAATACAATACAAATCATTTCCATTGAATCAAGTTTGTAATGATAATCGATGAACCGGAATTTGATTTTTCGCTCATGGATCTGAAGTTAAAAAAAAGCATTAGGTTAAATAAGGAAAAAGACGTTGAAAAAATACAAACGGAATAATGATAAAACAATAAACATGAATTGAAATCAATTTAATATACAAGCATATAAGTGAAATGATGACAAATCTATAGCAAAAGATACTCATACCAATGAAAGATAAGTCAGAGAGACAATAATATTGTCTCCATTGCCTCCATTTCGAAAAGTGGTGCCGGTTCTTGCCATTAGGGTTGAAGTGAATGCAAATGTAAATTTATATGAAATATCATGGACAAAAATTGTGTGTTGGGCCGATCCAATTTGTTTTTAGGCCTAAAGAGGATTATTGCATGAAATACTTCTAGAATAATAATATTTAAAATTAATATTTCATATATTGTAGTTTTTAAATTTTGATATATATAATCTGATTTACGAAATTTGTATCCTTATTTTAAATTGGCTTAAATAATGTTTTCGTCTATGTAAGTTATCCTGTTTTTGGTTTTCGTCCCTGTAAGTTTTTTTTGGGTTTCGTCCCTATATTTTACTTTTTGTTTGCGATTTAGTCCCTAAAGCCAAAATCCGTAGGAAAGTCCGCAGGTTCCAGGAGATTTTCCTACGGATTTTGGTTTTAGGGACTAAAATAAAGGCGAATGTGAAATATATGTACGAAAACCAATACATAAATAAATTACAGGGATGAAAACAAAAAACTCACTAACTTACAATAAAGAAAACACTATTTAAGCCTTTTAAATTAAAATATTTTTGTTCCAATCGTATACTTTTACTCTTAAAAATAATGATGTTTACATTTTTTAACAAATAAATTTCTTATGAAACATGACAAATAATCGTATATAAACATATTTATCCTGATTGATCATAATGGATCTCGTGGTCTTCAGCGTAGGGCAACAACAATTGTTGTAGGAGAGGATGGGGTTGTACCTGGAAGATAGTCTTTGCTAAATTAAGTATTGGAGGGAGAGTGAAGGCAAGTACAGAGTGTGTTAAGATGATTGGAATTAAGTACCTAACCCTCTCAAATGAGAGGGTTTTTATAAGTGACCCTCAGCACTGGGTCAAGGTCCCCATTTGGGTTGAAATGTTAGGCCCACAATGGGAAACTGCTAGGGTCAGCATAGAAGCAAGGAAGACCTAGCGCATGATATTCTCCCTGGTCCACTGATTTTGAAATCTTCGGAGGGGCAGTTGGTTACGTGAATTTTCTAGCGTGTGGGTAGGATGTCCCCAACGGCTATGTCTTCAACGACTATATCCTTAACGGCTATATAACATTGAATCCCTTATTGGGCCTTGTGCGAAGGTGGACAAGATTGAGCATCGGCCGATGGTTGACTAGATGCTAGTCCAGTCAAGAACATGATCCCCCCAAGTCATTGTTCCTAGGTGAAAATACAATGACTTAAGTAAATTCTTATGTCGAGGAGGATATATTCACTAGATAACCTCTCGAGGATACGTGGTATCACGGGGATACATTTGGAGGTGGAGTTTCGATATTGTGCCTGCAGATGGAATAAAGACGCTTTAGGAATGCGAACTTGCGCCAGCAGGGAACCTTAAGAAGCGTTTTAGCAAACAAATGAAAAGCTTAGAGCATCTAAAAAAGGATCAAAATCAGTTAATGTCAAAATACTTCTTGGATATGATTATAACATTATTCCCTAAAATCAACCAAGAAATACTTATTTTCTTACTACGAACTACAGAGCTCTGATTTTCTCACTGCACATAATTTTGGTTAGAATATTAGTTAACAACTTTTTTTAATTTAATTTAAACCAATCACAGGTAACATTTAGATAATAACACTCATCCACACAAAGAGCAATCAAAATGGTTCCCATTTAGAACAACAAATGTGAGGGATGCTAATACCTTCCTCTTGTATAACTGACATCCTTACTTGTTTCTCTTCCCTTCAGGTTTTATTGATATTTTCCCTTTATCTTAGAATAAATAAAATTCAGTGGCGACTCTGTTGTATTTTCAAGCATGCGATACGCTCGACAATTTTTGCATCCTGACACCCCTTTAAATAAAAAAATTCAATTGGTTAAGTGTGCTAGGTCCATCGTACAAAATAACAAGCACAAAATGGAGATGCAAATTGTTAGATTCAAGCATTGTGGAGGAAATTTAAGAATACTCTTGGTGTAAATTGTGATAGGAAACACCTATCAAACTAAAGGACATGGGCCTATATAGTAGAAAAACGCCTGTTAGTTTATCTTTTATGAGAGAAAATTAGTCGATATTTTCATAAGAGTATTGTTTTTACATATTGTAGAATCATATATTTAAGTACATGGGTAATATTAGTGTATACAATATCCATCGAACCATTAAGTTCATTTTCATTTTCTTTTTAATTGTTTGTGATGTTGGTTTTGTTCAAAGCTTGTGTTATTTTCATGGATGTTGTTGAGATTTCACTGAAATTATCCATTTTTTTAGAGCTATATTAGTTATAAACAAAGAGTTTAATACATGTTTGACAAAATAACTACATGAATTATCAATATTTAAGTTGAAGAATTAATTTTCATTTTGTGTGAATTTTGATAGGACATTAATGAAATGTTATTTGAAATTTGTGTAAGGCTGGATTACCCGTGTCTTAGCACATGAAATTGAGAGTATTTGGAAAGATACTGCAATTTAAGTGGCTAAATTACATACTTTGATTGATTTTACTATTTTAATAGTTTAATTTGGCTCTTTAGTCCTTCATTTATTTTTAGATATCATTTTAATTCTACTCTTTAGTTCATGTTGGAAACCTTCTAAAGGGTGTTATTTATGGTAGTAGGTTACATTATTTAAGTCTATTTGTGTACTTTAGTCATATAGTATTATTTTCTTATGCAGGTCAAAGGATTATCACTTATTTGGCTTGCTTCAAAAGAGTTTTGATGTAGTTAGGATAGCTATTTTAATGCAGAAATTCTTGGACCCGATGGCTGTTGAAGCATAGCTTCTATTTGGAATAATATTACATATGTAGTACCTAATTTAACGAATTATGTCCATCAATATAAATTAGACCAGACTCTTTCTATAAATATGTATATTTTAGTTTTTCCTATCACTATGTATATTGTAGTGGTCTTTGATAGTTAAAACCATACATATTTATTGGTTCTCATTTATATCGATTGTATACAAATCAATTAGATGTATTTATCTTAATTGACTTAAAATATCAAGGTGATCTATATATAAGACAAATTATTTTGATGTATTTAGTGTAATCGATAATCACTCCCATGTGTTTGAATAAATTGAGTAATCTATTTCACTACATTTAACTAAAGGATTCATCAGAACAATTTATATGATCAATTAACTTGAAATTTATAGTGATTTAAAATGTATTTTGTATGAACTGATATATATATATATATATATATATATATATATATATATATATATATATATATATATATATATATATATATATATATAATGGAAATAATTGTTATATAATGTGATATTACCTATTACTTGTTAATAAATATTTTCATACGCGGAAATTGATCATGCATTCTCACTCAATGAATTCATTATGTTATTGGAGTAATAATTTGTCAAACTCAACAAAATGTGGAATCAAATGGCTTAGTCCTTGTGAAGGAATTCATGGCAATGCATGTGTTTTTCTCAATGTTGCATGATTGAATTTGAGATACATGATGAAAGCTAAGATATGTTATGTTAGATTAACAATTACCAGAAAATAGATTTGAGTTGTATAAATATTTGAAATAAGTCTATGGTTGATAAAATTATGTTTATAAACAAGAATAAGTTACAAATATTTTTATTAAGAGGAAAAATCTATTAATGATGCAATAATTTTTATAAATAAGAATAAGTTACAAATATTTTTATAAATGGAAAAATTATATTGTTGATACAATTATTTTTATAAATGGAAATAAGTTATAAATATTTTTATAAACAGTAAAAAGTCTATTGTTGATACAATTTTTTTTTAACGAGAATAAAATACAAATATTTTTATAAACGAGAAAAAGTCTATTGTTGGTACAATTATTTTTATAAACAAGAATAAGTAACACATGTGTTATAATCGAGAAAAGTCTATTGTTGATACAATTATTTTTATAAGTAACACATGTGTTATAATCGAGAAAAGTCTATTGTTGATGCAATGATCAAACATGCTTTCAATATGTCTTATGATGTTCAATGAATCAAATGGAGGCATGAAATGTCATGGCAAGTCATGTTATGCAAGAGAATGCAAGATGGATGCATATGGAAGCCCAAATTAGGGTTTATGAACAATACATCAAACAAAAACCAAAATCAGAAGCAAACAACATTATAAAAAAAATGAAAATGCACTCAAAGGACCCCTAATCCTATACTAACTCACTGCCCAAAGGAGAAGTTTCAACTCCTAACCAAATTCAAGTTATGGTTTTCTTAAGATTTCTAGGGTTTTAGGGTTTCTAAACAAGAAAATTATCAAACAAATGGAAAATGAAAGATCAAACCATGGCCATTTAATCTCACAAACTACATGCTAAACACAATGCAATGCAAAAAGAATCAAGGTCCAACTCTTCATGGATAGGCAGAAATGATTTTTGGAACTTTGGATCAAAATAATGCATAAAAAATGATTTTAATTCAATGAAAAATTCTCAAAATGCATCAAGATCAAAAAATAAATTTGGTTTGAAGGTTGGACAATGTTTCTAAATGTCTTAGAACATTTCATGAATTTTTTGGTGATTTTTAAATACCTAAAAGTATTTTTAATAAATTAATTTTCATTAATCAATTAAAAATAAACTTTTAAATATTTAAAAATACTTTTTTAATGCTAAAAATGAAAATAAAAATATTTTTGTGTTTTGAAAATTAATGAAACTCTTGACAAAAAGTTTCATAATTTTTAAAACATTTTTGCTATTTTAAATAAATTATGGAAAACAAATGAAATAAAATGAAAATTAAATGAATTTTAAACTGAAAAAGTAAAAGTAATCAGATCCAACGTGTGAGATTCAAACTGGCAAGGGCGGGAGCTGACCACGCGCGTAAATGAACGGTCTACATTCAAACTCAGCTAATTAATGATTAAACCCTAATCCCACCGTTAAACACCCTCAGGTGACCGGAACAGTGTTCCGGTCATCTTCCCCGTTCACCCCAAAATTCAATCTCTCTCTCCAGGCCATTTTAGGAGCTCTAACTCTCCAGAAATCATCTACTAACTATCCTAAACACGAATCCAGCACCAAATCATGTTTAAACTCAAACACAAACAAGAATCGAAGCAAAGAAATTTCTAGGTAAAACTTTCAGAACACCATAACATACTCATTTCTTGCTCATTTTCAAAAGTAAATAGATCCCAATGATCAGTGCAACATACAAAACAAGATTCTAACAAGAAAATGGAGTTCTGGAAAAAAAGTTCATGGAGTCACCTGAGATTGAGCTTTTGATTCAGGAGCTTTCTGGATGGTTCTTTGGCTCAAACAGGTCCCAATGATCCCCCTTTGAAGCTTTGGACACTTGGTTGGAGTTTAAACAGCCTCTTGAGTGAGTTTGCAGAAGCTCAGGCCAAGGGAGTGTGAAAATCGTGTTTGTGATATGGGGGGGGGGGGGGTTCAGGCCAAAACAATGGTTGGTTTCTAGTCAGTGAAGTGAGTAGAGATTGTTTGTGGAGTTTCTTTTTGTGTTTGAGGCTTGTGAAGAGAGATTCGAGGGTTTTTGCTCAAGGGAGTGAGTTTGTGTATGTGTTGTTCTTGTGTGTTTCAGCCTTGCTTGTTATGTGAAATGGCTAGCCTTTGGTTTGCATAAAATAATCTCATTGGTCAGATGATGTGACCTGGCCTGCTGTGATAGGTAAGTTAACTTTTGCAAATTGTCAACCTTTATGTAAGAGAGGCATGGGTTGTGTTCTAGGCTAGTACAAAGGTGTGGGCTGGTGCAGCATGGTGAGGGGAAAGGCTATGGCTGGTTCAGCATCCAAGGCATCAAGTGGATGGAAGTGTTATGATGATTTTGCAACTTGTTTACTTTTGCTTGTTCATGAAAATCTCTTGCTTTGCCAACCATGAACATGTGATCTTTTGGTTCAAATCTGATTTTTAGAACTTGTGTGATGCTTGCACATTGGTTTGATATGAACTAGAAGTCACAAATGCCTTGGTACAAAGTTTTTGCAAGTTTCTCATTTGGTGCATGTCTTGAAAATTAGTGATTTTTGCCAACTTTGACACACCATAACTTTTGATCCAAAATGAATTAGATCATGTTCTTGTATTTTTTGAAAAGGGAAAGATCTAATCTACAACTTTCATGACCAAAGTTTTTCCATTTGAAGCATTTTCGGATCAAAAAGCAAGGGTTGAAAAAGTGGCATAAAATGACATTTCATGAAAAGTCAACCATGCCCTAAAAAGTCAACTTTGCAAAAACTTGTAATTCTTGAATTTTGTGAACTTCAACCTTCTTCCATGATCAAATAAAGATCATATACACTCAAAATGATGAAGATCACCCCTTGGTTGGGTCATTGGGAGCCTCAGATGCCCTGATTTTGCACTGACTTGCTTGAAAAGTCAACTCTTGATCAGATGACTTCCCCATGGAATTTCTTCATGAAAATTGATATGCATACTCCCTATACCATATAGAGACCAATAGAAACAAGAATGACCAAAAAATTTGGAGTTATGGCCTCTGAAACCAAAACCCTAATTTCAGGTCATCTGTGCAGTCAAACCTGGCTCTGCCTCCATACCAATCCCAGTTCTTATGATTCTTTGGCATTTTTGACTTTGAGAGGATGTGATATGATATAAGAACACACATGGATCCCTTTGAAGTGATTGATGGCCCTTGAAGTGGCTTAAGAGGCTCTTGGATTGCTCAGATCACAAACCCTAGGTGCAGATGACTTAGAACCTATGCAGTGAATCAAAATGAGATATGAGATGATATGATTGTGTTTATGCATATAAAATGATCACAAGCCATGGTGTGAATGGGTGAGGGCAAATTTGGGGTGTTTACAGCTGCCCCTATTCAAACATGAGTTAGCTGTGCAGGATGTAAGCGACGGCTTAACAGGCAAACAAGATAACTTGTGGTTGAATACCAAAGACAGTCCAAAATTTGCACTCACAGAATGAAGAAGAAAAGGGATATAGATTGCAAAGGAAAATAAAGTATATTGTAAAGTGTGGGCGACGGAGGACGACCGTCGAGCAGAGGACGACTGCTGGGTAAAGGGCAATGACGGGACGGCCGACATGCTGGGGATAAAAGGTAAAGCCAAGACGGGGACGGCCGACTAGCTGGGAATAAAAGGTAAAGCCAAGACGGGGACGGCCGACTAGCTGGGAAAAATAAGAGATTATGATGGGGACGACCATCAAGATAAAGTTGCAAGATTCTCTGGGGATTGAATGAAACATGACGGTGACGGCCATCAAGTTCATAAAGGTAAGGTAATCAACGATGGGGACGGCCATCGGGCTAAAAAGAAAAGGGACCACAACGGGGACGGCCATCGGGTTAAAGAATAAATGAAATAAACAGATGATGAGGTACGGTCATCAAAGGTGAAGGACGATCACCTAGCAGGGGACGGCTGCTCTGTTGGGGTTAAGATGAGGGACGGTCATCTAAGGTGGAGGACGACCACCTGGCAGGGTACGGCTGCCGAAAATATCGCGACATAGGACGAATGCCGGATAGAAAAGGTCAACGATGGGGACGGCCATCGGACGAGCATGATGGAGGACGACCATCAAGAGGTGGAGGACGACCACCTAGCAGGGGACGGCTGCTTTCAAGGTTTATCATGACATAGGACGAATGTCAGATAACCAAAAATCAACAATGGGGACGGCCATTGGATAAAATGATGAAGGACGATCATCAAGAGGTGGAGGACGACCACCTAGCAGGGGACGGCTGCTAAATATCAACGATGGGGACGGCCATCGGATGAGCATGATGGAGGACGACCATCAAGAGGTGGAGGACGACCACCTAGCAGGGTACGGCTGCTCTCAGGGTTTATCATGACACAGGACGAATGTCAGATAAAGGAAAACTTGCTTTGTTGGCGATCTACTGGGGGTATAGTAAACACGGACGAGTGTTTACAACCAAGAAAAGAAAGGCATGAGTGTTTAGATGCTGTGTATAGATTAAAGATGCGGACGAGCATCCTTAAGACTATGATACGGACGAGTATCAGGTAGAAACAAGTACTGACACGTGTTCAGAGACGATGATACGGACGAGTATCAACGAGTTAACAAAGAACACGGACGAGTGTTGAATCTGAGGGGACTTTTCTGGGGAATAGTAGACACAGACGAGTATCTATATTCAAGAAGACATAAGTGTTTGACATGGTGTATGGATTAAAGATGCGGACGAGCATCCTTAAGATTATGATACGGACGAGTATCATGTAGAAACAAACACTTGACGCATATTCTGAGATGATGGTACGGACGAGTACCAACTGGTTAACAAAGAACAAGGACCAATGTTGAATCTGTGGGGATATGAATGGTATATACAAGATACGGACGAGTATCTGTATAAGTGTAACATGAGTAGTGAGCATGAGTATTGTATAGATGAGTATTTATCTGCTGGGGAGGGTGACACGGACGAGTGTCAAGAGAGAAAAGTATAATAATATCAACAAGTATATGGGTTGTAAAAGTGTAAGCGACTGTGCTGGGGATATGACACGGACGGGCGTCAAGAAAATGTATATACAAGAGTATCTGTGAGTGCAAAGAGGATGTCCTTGGCTTCCCGCTGGGGATATGACACGGACGGGTGTCAGGAAGTATCTGTAATACGGGTGGTTTTGTTTGTAAAGAGTGTTCAGGCGACTTTACTGGGGAATGATGACACGGACGGGTGTCAAAAGGAGTATATACTGGCGTTTGTGATTTGTGAGGCAACTGCTTTTGCTGGGGACTCTGGTGGGGATTTTGGGGAAAGTATTCTGCATTCTGATGAATGGTTATTATTCACAAGTGTCCGATTCACAATATGGCTTATGATTATGCTACGTGTTTGATTTTTGCCGTAATGCTCCGTATTAGACGGAATGCTACGCTTTGTGGGTGAATATGATGCAAATGTCATAATTATGCAAAGATATCAAACCGGGATTCGGATCCCGTCGCTGTGAAGATCTCCGGTCGATCTGCTTGAAATAGATATCCAGCTGGGGATGAGATCATTGATAGATCTGATGAGATGCATCTGCTTGGGGAAACAGGTCACTGATTGACATATCCTCGTAATATAGGACCCAGCTGGGGTTTGCAATAGCCTTCATCACTCTGTTGTGACTCCTTCATGCGTTGCTCTTCTGAATAGAGGCCGAGGATTCGGCGGGGAGATGGTTCCCTGACTTCTGCATTCTACTGAGGAAGAATGATTGGCAACGGCTGGGGAAATTGACAAGTGGCAACTCGGCTGGGGGAAGTTATCGGTGGCAACTCGGATGGGGAGGAGGCACCTCTGGTGCTAAGGATAAGTGTTGATTTGCCAGCTTGCCGGGATGTAGCTTGCATGCCCCAAGTTGCGTTCTGGATACCTGCAATCCTGCAAAGATAGAGAAACGTACAAGTGATCCCGAGGTATCCTTCACTGGATTCCGTCATAGGAGTATAGACACTTTTGAGAGTAAGTATATTCCCCGCAAGCATGTGTCTTTTTTTTTTTTTAGAGAAAAGCATCTGTACTTATGCAATTAGTTTTTTAGAGACATCAGACATTCTTTGCAAATAAAAATGTACAAGACGAAACATGACTGAAAAATCAGATTTTATTAATTCAAATGCCCTGAATTGGCGAGATACAGTCAAAGAAACAAATCTCCTGAAATGAGTAGACTGTTACAAATTGAGAAACAAAGTGCTGGCGATGTTGACGACGCTTTCAAAGGAGCTCCCTCTTTTGCTATGACTCGTATGACTTTTGACGTTCTTCTCGTCTTGCTTTCTGGAGAAGGTTGATTCTGATTGAAGCTTGATCCTTTCGAGGTTTGCTAAGTTGTAGGCGATACAGACGAATTCAGAATGCAGTTGTTCGCTTATTCCCTTATTTTGCATGGATCGCCCTTTCGGGTTTTCAATCCATCGGGATACCCTTTTTTGCCTGAGCTGTCCAATATGGCTTTTCAACTCAGCGGGTGTACATTTTTTGTTTATTTTCCCTTATTTTTGCCCGAGTCTTTTATTCTGTTTTTGACTCGCCGGGATGCCCTATTTTTGCCTGGACTTACATTCTGTTTTTATGTCCAGCGGGTCATTTTTATGCGAAGTATTTTTTAACTGCATCCGAATTCACAGGGGACGGGAAGTCTTCACCATCCATGGTGCTGAGCATCAGTGCTCCACCAGAGAAAACATTCTTTACCACGAATGGCCCTTCATAGTTTGGAGTCCATTTGCCCCTGTGGTCTGTATGAGGAGGGAGGATTCTCTTTAGCACAAGATCTCCTACTTGGTACTCTCGGTGCCTGACTTTCTGATCGAAAGCTTTCTTCATTCTTTTCTGATACAGCTGCCCATGACAAATTGCAGCCAATCTTTTCTCTTCAATCAGACTCAGTTGTTCGTATCGGGACCTGACCCACTCTGCTTCGCTCAGCTTAACATCCATCAATACCCGGAGGGAGGGTAATTCAACTTCAACAGGTAGGACTGCCTCCATACCATACACAAGTTGATACGGTGTTGCCCCAGTGGATGTCCTGATCGACGTGCGGTACCCATGCAAGGCAAACGGTAGCATCTCATGCCAGTCTTTGTAGGTGACTACCATCTTCTGCACAATCTTCTTGATATTCTTGTTAGCTGCCTCAACAGCGCCATTCATCTTTGGCCTGTAAGGAGAAGAATTGTGGTGTTGGATCTTGAAGTCCCGGCACAACTCAGCCATCATTTTGTTATTTAGATTGGAACCATTGTCAGTAATGATTCGCTCGGGAACTCCATATCGACAGATGATATCTCTCTTCAGAAATCTGGCTACCACTTGTCTTGTAACATTTGCATATGAGGCTGCTTCAACCCACTTGGTGAAATAATCAATGGCGACCAAGATGAATCTGTGGCCATTTGAAGCAATTGGCTCAATCTTGCCAATCATATCAATGCCCCACATGGCAAAGGGCCATGGTGAAGACATGATGTTCAAAGGATTGGGAGGCACATGCACCTTATCTGCGTAAATCTGGCATTTATGGCATTTTCTGGCGTAAGCACAACAGTCTGCATCCATTGTGATCCAGTAGTAACCTGATCTTAACAACTTCTTAGCCATGGCATGCCCTCCTGCATGGGTACCAAAGGATCCTTCGTGCACTTCATGCATCAACAAATCTGCTTCCGTCTTGTCAACACATCTGAGGAGTACCATATCAAAGTTCCTTTTGTATAAAGACCCATCAGTGTTCAGAAAGAAACTACCAGCAAGCCTTCTTAAAGTCTTCTTATCATTGGAAGATGCCCCAGGTGGGTATGTTTGATCCTCCAAGAAGCATTTAATGTCATGGAACCAAGGCTTATCATCTTTGACAACATCTGCTGCAAATACATATGCTGGTCTATCAAGTCTGGACACTGAAATCTGAGGTACAAAGTTGGCAGCTTGAACTTTGATCATGGATGAAATGGTAGCCAGAGCATCTGCAAACTGATTCTCGTCCCGAGGGATATACTCAAGCTTGACTGTTGTGAAGAAAGTCAATAACCTCCTTGTATAATCCCTGTAAGGTATCAGATGATCCTGGTGGGTGTACCATTTTCCGTTGGTTTGATTAACTACCAGAGCTGAATCTCCGAATACAGTCAATGTCTTGATCCTGAGGTCAATGGCTTCCTCAAGACCCATAATGCAAGCTTCGTATTCAGCTTCGTTGTTAGTGCAGTTGAAAGTGAGTTTTGCCGAGAAAGGCATGTGAACTCCTTTAGGTGTAATGAGTACTGCACCAACACCACGACCATTCATATTAACAGCCCCATCAAACATCATAGTCCACTCTTCTTCTGGGTCAGGCCCTTCCGTGTGAACAGGCTCTTCATGATCTTTCGCTTTTATGAACATGATGTCTTCATCGGGGAAGTCAAATCTCATAGGCTGGTAATCATCAATAGGTTGCTCAGCAAGATATTCAGACAATACACTGCCCTTGATGGCTTTCTGAGAAGTGTACTGGATGTCATATTCTGTGAGAATCATTTGCCATCTTGCAACCCGTCCGGTAAGAGCTGGCTTCTCGAAAATGTACTTGACTGGGTCCATTTTTGATATCAACAAAGTAGTGTGGGTCAACATATACTGTCTCAGTCGGCGAGCAGCCCACGCTAAAGCACAGCAAGTTTTCTCGAGCAGTGAATAACGTTGTTCACAGTCGGTAAACTTTTTGCTCAGGTAATATATTGCATACTCTTTTCGACCAGACTCGTCATGCTGGCCCAATACACACCCCATTGACTCTTCTAATACTGTCAAGTACATTATCAGAGGTCTTCCTTCAACTGGCGGCATAAGGATTGGAGGTTCTTGCAGATATCCTTTGATCTTGTCAAAAGCCTTCTGGCAGTCTTCGTTCCACCTGACCGTCTGTTCTTTTCTTAACAACTTGAACAAGGGTTCGCAGGTTGCCGTAAGGTGAGATATGAACCGTGAGATGTAGTTCAATCGACCTAAGAACCCTCGAACTTCTTTCTCAGTTTTCGGTGCAGGCATCTCTTGAATAGATTTGACTTTATCAGGGTCAACTTCAATCCCCTTCTCGCTTACAATAAAGCCCAGCAGCTTACCAGATCGCACCCCGAATGTGCATTTGTTGGGGTTCAGCTTTAGTTGGTACTTCCTCAGACGCTTGAACAACTTCAACAGATTTACCAGGTGATCTTCCTCTGTAAGGGACTTGGCGATCATGTCATCCACATAACATTCTATTTCTTTATGGATCATATCGTGGAATAATGTCACCATAGCCCGTTGATATGTTGCACCAGCATTCTTCAGCCCGAATGGCATCACCTTGTAACAGAACGTGCCCCAAGGTGTAATGAAGGTTGTCTTCTCCATGTCCTCAGGTGACATCTTGATCTGATTGTATCCTGAAAATCCGTCCATGAAGGAGAATACCGAGAACTGAGCCGTGTTATCCACCAATACATCAATGTGAGGTAATGGGAAATCATCTTTCGGGCTGGCTCTGTTCAGATCCCGGTAGTCAACACACATCCTTACTTTTCCGTCTTTCTTAGGCACAGGTACTATATTAGCAACCCACGGCGGATAGCTAGTTACGGCAAGGAACCTGGCGTCCCATTGCTTTTGTACCTCCTCCTTGATTTTCATAGCCATATCTGGGCGAGTACGGCGCAGTTTCTGTTTAACCGGCGGGCATTCTTCCCTTAAAGGCAGCTTGTGCACAACAATATCGGTGTCCAACCCTGGCATATCTTGATACGACCAAGCAAACACATCCACATATTCTCGAAGCAGATCGATCAGTTGTCTCTTCACTGAGTCTTGTATGCAGGCCCCGATTTTAACCTCTTTCACGTTTTCATCTGTACCAAGATTAATCACTTCAACCTCCTCCTGATGAGGAGTGATAACTTTTTCCTCTTGCCTCAATAACCTGGCTAGCTCTTCAGGAAGCTCATATTCTTCTTCAACCCCTTCATCAGCTTGATTGATTGGATTGTCAAAGTCATACGAAGTCATAGCCGTGCTGTTGTCGGTGCTGTCTGGAAGGCACTCTCTGCAAGGGTTCAGTTTGTTCATTTTAGTGATTGATTTTAATCTTGTGTAAAAAGTGAAATAAAGTTATCATTTTGAAAACATCGCCATTTATTTTTTTTGTACAAAAAGAAAAATGGAAAAACAGTGAGCGGAAAAGAAAAGGACTCATTTGCAAAAAGATGTCTGATATTTCATTGATTAATCTTGTTTGCACAAAAAGTACAGATGGCCCGATTACAAAATGAGTCTTGTCATCTTGGGCAAGATGCAAGACTTTGATGCATGCTATAAAAATACAGGAAATAATAATTACTCTGCATGAGTAACTCTTATAATTTCCTGGGAAGACCAGTTTGAGATACTGCTCCCCGGGATCTTCGGACGAATCCAATTCTCCAGATTGCGCTCCTCTTCCAGCTCGTCTTCCAAATTGTTGATAGCATCAGGAGTGAGCATCCCCCCACTGACAAAACCGGGCTTCTCAGCAGCTCCTGCTCGATTTTGTTGAGTTGGTCTGTAACCCAACCCAAATTTGTCTTTCTTCTCCTCCACAGATAAAACCTTGCCCCAGCCTTGGGCAGTTCCTTCTTCAACAACCTTCCGGGCTTGTTGATAAGATGACATGGAGATCCCAGATACAGCAGATGCTTCATTAACATTCAGGGCCTCAAACCCTTGGCTCATTGTTTCATGGATCTCCCCATCCATCTCAATATACTTATAAGTAGCCAGATGGCTAACAAATATATCCTCCTCCCCACAGATAGTAACGACTTGGCCTTCCCACTCAAATTTTAACTTCTGGTGAAGGGTAGACGTTACTGCGCCAGCGGCATGAATCCATGGTCTACCCAACAAACAACTGTAGGCAGGCTGAATGTCCATCACGTAGAAGATCGTTGTAAAAGTTTGTGGGCCAATCGTCACAGGCAGATCAATTTCCCCCAGAACCGATCTCTTAGAACCATCAAAGGCTCTTACTACCAGGTTACTGGGACGCAACGCCAATCCTTCATATTCTAGCTTCACCAGGGCCTTTTTGGGTAAGACATTAAGGGATGATCCTGTGTCCACCAGCACATGGGAAAGGACTGCACCTTTACATTCCATGGTGATGTGCAAAGCCTTGTTATGGTTGCGGCCTTCCGTTGTCAAGTCAGTATTGGTGAACCCTAGCCCATTGCTAGCAGTAACATTTCCAACCACGGTTTCTAACTGATTGACGGTGATCTCTTCAGGCACGTAAGCTGCGTGCAAGACTTTGAGTAGTGCATTCCGATGGGCCTCGGAGCACATAAGCAATGATAGGATAGAGATCTTGGATGGCGTCTGGTGAAGCTGATCCACTATTTTGTAATCACTCTTTTTGATGATTCTCATGAACTCATCAACTTCTTGATCGAATGGAGTTTTCAAAGCTTCCTTAATAGTTTGATCTTCCTGCACCGGGCTCTTTCCTTTTGCCTTGGCAGCAGCTTCTGCTTCGGCAGTGGGTCTTTGAATTTGTGGAGCAAAGAGACGTCCGCTTCGAGTGAAGCCTCCGCCTCCTCCCACATTATCTATCTGTGGTGCAGGTGTTAATGGTTCAAGAGTGATTTTCTTTCCTTCGTAGTATACGTCAGAGCCGTAGTGCCAAGGGATGGCCCTATTGCTTTCATAAGGTACTGGTCCAGGCACTGTGACAGTGACTGGACTGATGGCGGCTGCAGAAGGGACTGTGATAGTTTGTGGATCATAATAAATTGTGACTGGTGCTCTGATGGGAGCAACACCTTCTGAGTTGTAGGCAGAGTTGTTTTCAGGATCATAAAATATTGTGACAGTTGAGACGTCTTCAGAGTTTGTTGCTGGTGTTGTAGGAGACATTATTGGAAGGATGGACGTTGTTGTTGTAGGAGTTTCAAAATGAAGTGGTGCTGGAGTTGTAGAAGGAAAATTTGTTGATAACTGATCAGTTGAGATGACAGACGAAGTACTTGTTGATGAAGCCGAAGAGTTGTCGGGAACAATGGTTGTTGCAGTTGTAGGAGATACAGGAATTGCTACTGATGAGATTGCTGGATTTGTTGGAAATGATGTGGTGATTTGAAGTTGGCCACTCTGAATGAGACCATCTATGCCACTCCTCAGGTTATCGCACCCATTTACTGAAATATTGCAGTAAGCACACCCTAACTCACACCCCGGGAACATTTGACATTCGAGGAGTTGAGCCTTAATTTCTACCAACGGTGTCCGAATCTGACCCACACAGGTTATTAAATAAGACGGCTTGTCTTCTTCAATAGCGTTGATTCTGGGACCTCCGTGGTGTGGCATAGGATTTTTGTTGACATTGGGTGGTGGTGCGAAATTCAGAGCCTTAGAGTCTACCAGGTCTTGTACCTTTATGTGCAAAGCTCTGCACTTTTCTGTACTGTGGCCAGGTGCATTTGAATGGAAGGCACATCTGGCATTGGAGTCGTAATTCCTGGGTAGACTGTTGGGATCTGGAGGTGCCAATGTCCTTAGCTCAACTAGGTTGAGTTTCAGGAGTTGTGGCAGCAATGTAGCATATGGCATAGGGATCGGATCGATCACCCTGTTGGCTTGAGATGGCCTCTGCTGGAATGGCCTTTGCTGGTTATTGTTGTTGGTGTTGCTGTTGTTGTAATTTCTCGGAGGGTACTGATTTTGTTGATGGTACTGAGGTTGTTGCTGATAGTTTTGCTGCGGAGGTTGATAAGCTGGTTGTGGATGAGCTGGAGCGGGAATGGTGACTGCTGCCACAGATCTATGAACATATTGGGGCCTGCCCCTGTTGGTGTGGATTGCATTGGTCTCACCAGTCCTTCTCGGGCCCGCAAAAGGCTTTCTTGCATTACTGGATGAGCTTGCACCATTGTCTGAGATCTTACCCATCTTCAATAGGCTTTCAATTCTCTCCCCGGCTATGACTACATCTGCAAAGCTGGTAGATGAGAAGGCAGCTAGCCTATCAATGTAAGTCCCCTGAAGGGTGTTCATGAACATATCAGCCATCTCCCTTTCTAACATAGGTGGCTGGACAGCAGCAGCAAGCTGTCTCCATCTTTGAGCATACTCTCGGAAGCTCTCTCTAGATGACTGTGACATTCCCATTAGGAGGGTCCTGTTGGGTGCCATATCCAGATTATACTGATACTGTCTGATGAAGGCCTCTGCCAGGTCCTTCCAGCATCTAATAGTTGCTCTTGTCAGATGGGAATACCATTCCCTCGAAGCTCCAGTCAAGCTATCCTCAAAGTAGAACATCCACAGCTTCTCGTCCATGGTATAGGCCTTTAGTCTCCCGAGAAAAGATTGTAGATGGGTCCGGGGACAGGAAGTCCCATTATACTTCTCAAAGCATGGTGGCTTAAACTTGTGGGGAATCCTGACCCCATCTACCAAGCCCATATCCATAACATCAAAACCCAAAGAGTTTTGAGACTCTAAGGATCTTAATTTCTCAGCTATCTCATCCAGCCTTCTATCATAGGCCTCCTCCCCAGCTCCCATCACTGTGAACTGGTCTTCCTGGGGATCTTCTTGCAGTACCCTCCCTGCTGTGGCAGTCCCTTGTATATTGACAGGGATGTTGGCCTCTGGATGGAGGTGGGGTCCAAAGACTGGGGGATTGACATGAGGTTGGACTCTTTCATTGTTGCTAGTCCCAGCAGTCCCTGGCTGATGATCTTCCTGATTTCTCCCTTCCACCAGTGCTCTGAGCCTCTCCTGGCTTTGAGCCATGTTGTTCATTACCTCCATAAACTGTGTCATTTGGTTCCTCATTTCCAACCTCTCGTTGGTCATTTGGTTCCTGACCTCCGTAAGGTCCTGCTGCATCTGATCCATCTGTATGCCCGGAAGGTTACTGCAGGTGGGGTACCTGTGTGGTCGGTTGAGTGGAAACCCTCGTCGTCGAGCAATAATTCCTGAACATCACAACAGAGTTAGCAACAATAAAACAAACACCTACAAAACAAGCAAAGGGTTAGCATGCAATGCAGTATGCTTATTTGTTCTCAAGGTATCCGGCTTGGCATTCAGTTTTGACCCTTCCAGACCCTTGAAGATGCTGTTGATGTTGCTTTCGAAGTAAACTCGGATGGAACAAACTAAAACATATATTACAAAAGGCCAATGGTACATAGTTTGTTTACAAATACAAGCCCTCTGAGGGGTCAAAATACATTACAAGAAAATAAAAAATACATGGAATGAAAACAACAACAAGCAAATGGTCAAACACCAAGACCAAACTCATCCTCCCGAACTTCCTTGAGAAGTGCTTCGGTCACAGGATCAGCTGGACGCTCCGTGAGATTCCTGATAAGGAGGTTCCGGGTAGTAACAGTTGTAGTTAGCTTCTTGTGTTGACTTTGGTCCTTTGCCCTCTTCACTCCAGCTCTGATCTTCAGCTCTGATATCTCCCTCTGGGCTGCTGCCAGGGCTTCCTGCTGCTCTTTTGCATTAGCTTCCAGTTGCTCTATCTTGTCTTGGACCCTCTTGTCCTCCAGAGTACGAGCCTCGGTGATCCTGACCCACCTAGCCTGACTCTCCTTCAGATACAAGTCTGTCCTGGCTTTCTGGAATTGGGCTTCCTTGCAAGCATTCTTCAGGATTTGTTCTCCAGCCCTAGATTTCTTAATGTAATCCTCAGATTTTTCAATTCTAGCCAAGTGTTCCACCTTCAACTTTTCTAACCTCTCAATATCCAACCTACCATCACTCCTCTCCCAGAGGGTCTTCTGTAGAGCTTGAGTCAGCTTCTCATTTCTCTCTTTCAACTTCTCAAACTCCTCTAAGCTGACAGTGGCTGGAGGTGGTGCTGTGGAAGGCCCGGGCATATCTTCTATAGTAAAGGGCATCCCAGAGAATTGAGCCCTGGCATGGGACCAATCATAGTATTGTGCTGATGCCACATTGTTACACTTCCCCAGGATGGTTACCCCCTTAGTCTGCACATTGTCCCAGGCCCAGGCTGCCTGCCTAACAATAGCCAGATTAAGCTTGTTCTCACAATAAAGAGTCTCAACCAAGTCCTGTGCCTTAGGAGTGTGGACCAGTGCATAGCCCAGTTGTCTTTTGAACAGCAGAGGGTTGTAATTAATACTACCCTTAACTCCTATCAGGGGCACATTGGGAAAATGCCCACAGCTGGTGATGATATCCCTGCCTTTTGTGCTTTGAGTGCACCACCTGATATCAGCTGAAGTTAGAGTAGTAAGTCTTCCAGCCCAGTTTTTCTGTTGATGAGGGTTCAAAAATGCATCTGTCCTGGGCAAATGCTTGAGAAGCCAAGTATGGAACAAAGGAGCACAACACCTCACTAATCTCCCCCTCTGCTTTTCATTCCTCTGATGCACTGAATAGTAGAGATCCCCCAATAAAGTTGGCACTGGGTTCTTTAGAATGAACAGATGGATTTCATTCTTGCTAACAAATCGAGGCTCATCTGCAAATAATATAATTCCATATATGCTCAAGGCCAATAAAGCACAGACTGCTTTCCACTCTCCTAAAGAAGCTTTCAGGGTAGCTTGAGAGATCAAGAAATCCAGATGCAAACCAGGGATTCCAGCCTTAGAAGTCATATGCTGCCCAATCAGGACTGGTTCCAGATGCAATACCTTTGCTACCTCTTCATTACCAGGAAAGACCATCTCAGGGTTGAAAGGGACTCCACCCCTGATAGGTATACCAACTAATGATGAGTACTCTTCCAATAAGGGGCCCAGCTGAAAGTCCTGAAAAGTGAAACATCTCAGTGGGGGATCATAAAACTGAAGGCAAGTGTGGATCAGGCTTCTCTGTGAGGGGTCCAGATCCATAACCATATCAAGTATATCTCCATAGTGTTCCCTGAACAGTGGTATATGGTCTGGAGTGATCAGGGTCTGAATCCTCCTGATGTCAGCTAACTCTGGCTGGAAGAAGTGGTAGGTGATGTTGCTCTTTTTAGGTGCCATGATGTTGAGACTGAGTAGAGACAAGTGCTGATGATGATATTGAAGAATGGGCCACTGATTGGCTGGTGCAGGTGACTGAAGTAGATAGCTGATAGCTGAAGCAGGTGCTGATGAAGATAGGTCAATACTGAAGATGGGGTCAAAACCAAAACCAAATGAAGATGGATACCCTGAAATACAAATAAGCAAATGTCAATATGATGCAATGATTATGTATGCAAATGATATGCAAGGGTTTGTGACTGAGCTGGATCTGATCAAGTGCTCTGATATAAGTCCATGTGTGTAAGAAATCCAGATGGAGGTCTATAAGTCCAGTAACCAAGGTGGGGGGACTCAAATAAAGAGCCACATGTCTAGGGTTTAGAATCACAAGAACTGTCCCAACATGGAGTATTCTTAACCAAATCAAAGTAACAGGGTATTCTGAGGTCAAGGTACCTGCAAACCTGTAAACAGCCCAACCCTCTCACAGGTGGTGTTCTAAAACAAGGATCCTTAGATTTGGATCAGTTATGAGAAGTGTAAACACTTCTAACCCGGAGGTACAGTGTTTACAATAACCATAAAAGTTCCTCCTCTAATTCACCTCAGTTTCTGAAGGTCAATACTAAAAGGTCATCCAGACTTAGCAGGCTTCCCAGATAGCCCTAGCATTGCAGGAAATCTGCAACACAGAGTTCTCAAGAAGAAACCCATATCTGAACCGTGTTTCATATTCCCGCACCAGACCGAGATGGAATGGGAAAGAATATGATTCACTCTAGCCTAGGTGTCACTCAGGTCCTAGGTATAGGACCTTAACTCTCAATGAATCACCCACCCACCAAAGCAAACAACAGATCCAGCCAGCAGCACAGTATGACAATATGATAATATGCACAACTATAAAGAAAATAGTAAAGCAAACTGTACATAAAGCAAAAATAAATACAAATATACAAACACAAACAAGCACGTAACACCCCAGTAAACACAAATCAATCAAGCGCTAGGAGGAACCCACAAAAAGAACCAGAAGCCCTGGTTACAGTATAAGGGTCCCCAGCAGAGTCGCCAAGCTGTCGCTCCCGATAAATGGGACAGGCCCAGATAAAGGTACAGACGCGAACGGTCGGCGAGAGGGACAATGAGAACACACAGCCGTGAACTCACTGGAGATGAAAAGAGTCGCCAGCTAGGCATTTTTATCCCGGAGGAAAGGTAATGTTGCATAGACCTAGAAAGAGATGGATAAGACGGTTGCGAACCAGAGAGACTGAGAAAGGGGGTTGGTTACAACCTGGGAAGGTATTAGCACCCAGATTGTCCGCCGTACTCGACGGGATCCACGCTTAAAAGATTTGTGTTTTAAAGGGGTAGTGTCAGTGCAATTTGTGTATAAATGAGCTGGAAAAGGATGTACAGGTGTCAGTGTGAGAGAAGTGAAGTGTAATATGTACAGTGTCAGTGTAAGGACAAAAGTGAAATGCTCAAGACTATGAGGCTTAAAGAATAAAGCTAGAAGGAGGGGGAATATACAGAGACTTTTGTTCGATAACTGTTAAGTTATGCCTACGTATCCTCTCGTGCAATGAGGAAGTCAGAACACCGTAGTTCGACCCAAAGAGACTGAAAGGTGAATTGACTTGTGAACTGCTTACTTGTCTATGCTCAAGTGTATGACCTGTCTGGCTCAGGTACAAACTGTCTTGCATTAGACGGAAGAAGCGAGTTCTCGTTTGTGAGTGAATGAGATGAGAGAAGAATCCCGGAGGAGACGTTTATTGTTTGTTTTTGAGTTTTTAGTCTTTTATTGCCTTTGGAAGTTTGTCATAAGTTAATGAGCTTAAGCCTAAACCAATGGATTTAGTAAACTCATCACATCTTCCCTCTGATTAGGGGTAATGAGAATACCTTAAGTGTGAAGTCAGATTCTCACACTTAATCACCTTTGATGTGGGATTAAGATCATTAACCTACTTGTGATTATTTAGATGTTTTTGGTGTTTTTGTTTAGTGTTGAGTAATGAGGCTAAGCCATAATCAAGGATTAAACAGACTCATTACACCATCCTAATAGAAGGATAATAAATGAGAATGTTTAAGATGAGGAAAGCTCCTCAACTTAATCCATGATTAGGGATTAAACTCATGACAAAAAAAGCCTTTTGTTAAGTGGATTTTATTTAATGGTATGATGATGAAGTGAATTTTAAGGTTTGTAAGACAACTTGAGGGGGACTTGTCCATTAACACTAGGGTTAGTCCTTCTTAACCAATTAAGGAAGAATTAGAACCCTAATGCAAGGCCCAAGTTACAAGTGTGATGTCTTGATGATTATTAAGTGGATTGATTAAGAGATTTAAACACATTAAGGGTTTAACACTTAGGATTAAAGTTATACACTCCATCCTAATAGAAGGATGCAGGCATAAGCTTAATCACAAAGCCTTAAAGCCTTTAGGGTTTAGTCCCTGATTATGAGGTGAGGAGAGAAGACTCAAGAGGGACACAAAGGTAAAACTAAGAGGGGAGACTAATCAAAACCCTAATCATTGTCATGCTTGGTTGTTCCTAAGGTTTGTGAGGTTTGCAAGAAGAATCTTCAATGGAACCACCAGGAAGCAGATGAAAGGATCAAGAGAAGCAAAGTGACTTGCTTCATTCAAGAAGTCAAGTCACTTGAAGAAAGAAAGTAAGAAGAACAAGAATGAGCAAGCTCAATCTCATACACAAACAAAAATGCAGCAAGGATGCATAAAAAGGAGATGAAGAGAAGTTATGAGAAGTGAAGGCAAATTCACTTCTCAAAGTTACTTACCACCTGAAAAGTTAGTAAAGGAATGCAATGCAATGCAAAATGAGATGAAATGACATGGTATGAAATCAAAACCAGAAGCACATACATGATGTTAATGATGCTATGAGATGTTACAACCATAAGGCAACACAAGGGGATGATCATACAAGCTCATGAATGCAAATGAAGCAAGTTAAGAAGCATGGACAAACATGAAAAGTTATGAAGTGCACATGGCATACAACATGGCAAATACATGATGCAATGATCAAACATGCTTTCAATATGTCTTATGATGTTCAATGAATCAAATGGAGGCATGAAATGTCATGGCAAGTCATGTTATGCAAGAGAATGCAAGATGGATGCATATGGAAGCCCAAATTAGGGTTTATGAACAATACATCAAACAAAAACCAAAATCAGAAGCAAACAACATTATAAAAAAAATGAAAATGCACTCAAAGGACCCCTAATCCTATACTAACTCACTGCCCAAAGGAGAAGTTTCAACTCCTAACCAAATTCAAGTTATGGTTTTCTTAAGATTTCTAGGGTTTTAGGGTTTCTAAACAAGAAAATTATCAAACAAATGGAAAATGAAAGATCAAACCATGGCCATTTAATCTCACAAACTACATGCTAAACACAATGCAATGCAAAAAGAATCAAGGTCCAACTCTTCATGGATAGGCAGAAATGATTTTTGGAACTTTGGATCAAAATAATGCATAAAAAATGATTTTAATTCAATGAAAAATTCTCAAAATGCATCAAGATCAAAAATAAATTTGGTTTGAAGGTTGGACAATGTTTCTAAATGTCTTAGAACATTTCATGAATTTTTTGGTGATTTTTAAATACCTAAAAGTATTTTTAATAAATTAATTTTCATTAATCAATTAAAAATAAACTTTTAAATATTTAAAAATACTTTTTTAATGCTAAAAATGAAAATAAAAATATTTTTGTGTTTTGAAAATTAATGAAACTCTTGACAAAAAGTTTCATAATTTTTAAAACATTTTTGCTATTTTAAATAAATTATGGAAAACAAATGAAATAAAATGAAAATTAAATGAATTTTAAACTGAAAAAGTAAAAGTAATCAGATCCAACGTGTGAGATTCAAACTGGCAAGGGCGGGAGCTGACCACGCGCGTAAATGAACGGTCTACATTCAAACTCAGCTAATTAATGATTAAACCCTAATCCCACCGTTAAACACCCTCAGGTGACCGGAACAGTGTTCCGGTCATCTTCCCCGTTCACCCCAAAAATCAATCTCTCTCTCCAGGCCATTTTAGGAGCTCTAACTCTCCAGAAATCATCTACTAACTATCCTAAACACGAATCCAGCACCAAATCATGTTTAAACTCAAACACAAACAAGAATCGAAGCAAAGAAATTTCTAGGTAAAACTTTCAGAACACCATAACATACTCATTTCTTGCTCATTTTCAAAAGTAAATAGATCCCAATGATCAGTGCAACATACAAAACAAGATTCTAACAAGAAAATGGAGTTCTGGAAAAAAAGTTCATGGAGTCACCTGAGATTGAGCTTTTGATTCAGGAGCTTTCTGGATGGTTCTTTGGCTCAAACAGGTCCCAATGATCCCCCTTTGAAGCTTTGGACACTTGGTTGGAGTTTAAACAGCCTCTTGAGTGAGTTTGCAGAAGCTCAGGCCAAGGGAGTTTGAAAATCGTGTTTGTGATATGGGGGGGGTTCAGGCCTAAACAATGGTTGGTTTCTGGTCAGTGAAGTGAGTAGAGATTGTTTGTGGAGTTTCTTTTTGTGTTTGAGGCTTGTGAAGAGAGATTCGAGGGTTTTTGCTCAAGGGAGTGAGTTTGTGTATGTGTTGTTCTTGTGTGTTTTAGCCTTGCTTGTTATGTGAAATGGCTAGCCTTTGGTTTGCATAAAATAATCTCATTGGTCAGATGATGTGACCTGGCCTGCTGTGATAGGTAAGTTAACTTTTGCAAATTGTCAACCTTTATGTAAGAGAGGCATGGGTTGTGTTCTAGGCTAGTACAAAGGTGTGGGCTAGTGCAGCATGGTGAGGGGAAAGGCTATGGCTGGTTCAGCATCCAAGGCATCAAGTGGATGGAAGTGTTATGATGATTTTGCAACTTGTTTACTTTTGCTTGTTCATGAAAATCTCTTGCTTTGCCAACCATGAACATGTGATCTTTTGGTTCAAATCTGATTTTTAGAACTTGTGTGATGCTTGCACATTGGTTTGATATGAACTAGAAGTCACAAATGCCTTGGTACAAAGTTTTTGCAAGTTTCTCATTTGGTGCATGTCTTGAAAATTAGTGATTTTTGCCAACTTTGACACACCATAACTTTTGATCCAAAATGAATTAGATCATGTTCTTGTATTTTTTGAAAAGGGAAAGATCTAATCTACAACTTTCATGACCAAAGTTTTTCCATTTGAAGCATTTTCGGATCAAAAAGCAAGGGTTGAAAAAGTGGCATAAAATGACATTTCATGAAAAGTCAACCATGCCCTAAAAAGTCAACTTTGCAAAAACTTGTAATTCTTGAATTTTGTGAACTTCAACCTTCTTCCATGATCAAATAAAGATCATATACACTCAAAATGATGAAGATCACCCCTTGGTTGGGTCATTGGGAGCCTCAGATGCCCTGATTTTGCACTGACTTGCTTGAAAAGTCAACTCTTGATCAGATGACTTCCCCATGGAATTTCTTCATGAAAATTGATATGCATACTCCCTATACCATATAGAGACCAATAGAAACAAGAATGACCAAAAAATTTGGAGTTATGGCCTCTGAAACCAAAACCCTAATTTCAGGTCATCTGTGCAGTCAAACCTGGCTCTGCCTCCATACCAATCCCAGTTCTTATGATTCTTTGGCATTTTTGACTTTGAGAGGATGTGATATGATATAAGAACACACATGGATCCCTTTGAAGTGATTGATGGCCCTTGAAGTGGCTTAAGAGGCTTTTGGATTGCTCAGATCACAAACCCTAGGTGCAGATGACTTAGAACCTATGCAGTGAATCAAAATGAGATATGAGATGATATGATTGTGTTTATGCATATGAAATGATCACAAGCCATGGTGTGAATGGGTGAGGGCAAATTTGGGGTGTTTACAGTTGGTTTTGTTCAAAGCTTGTGTTATTTTCATGGATGTTGTTGAGATTTCACTGAAATTATCATTTTTTGAGAGCTATATTAGTTATAAACAAAGAGTTTAATACATGTTTGACGAAATGACTATATGAATTAACAATATTTAAGTTGAATAATTAATTTTCATTTTGTGTGAATTTTGATAGGACATTAATGAAATGTTATCAGAAATTTGTGTAAGGCTGGATTACCCGTGTCTTACCAAGGAACTTGCACATGAAATTGAGAGTATTTGGAAAGATACTGCAATTTAAGGGGCTAAATTACATACTTTGATTGATTTTACTATTTTAATAGTTTAATTTGGTTCTTTAGTCCTTCATTTATTTTTAGATATCAATTTAATTCTACTCTTTAGTTCATGGTGGAAACCTTCTAAATGGTGTTATTTATGGTAGTAGGTTACATTATTTAAGTCTATTTGTTTACTTTAGTCATATAGTATTATTATCTTTTGCAGGTCAAAGGATTATCACTTATTTGGCCTGCTCCAAAAGATTTTGATGTAGTTAGGATAGCTATTTTAATGAAGAAATTCTTGGACCCGATGGCTGTTGAAGCATAGCTTCTATTTGGAATAATATTACATATGTAGTACATATTTTAACGAATTATGTCCATCAATATAAATTAGACCACACTTTTTCTATAAATATGTATATTTTTGTTTTTCCTATCACTATGTATATTGTAGTGGTCTTTGATAGTTAAAACCATACATATTTATTGGTTTTCATTTATATCGATTGTATACAAATCAATTAAATGTATTTATCTTAATTAATTTAAAATATCAAGGTGATCTATATATAAGACAAATTATTTTGATGTATTTAGTGTAATCGATAATCACTCCCATGTGTTTGAACAAATTGAGTAATATATTTCACTACATTTAACTAAAGGATTCATCAGAACAATTTATATGATCAATTAATTTGAAATTTATAGTGATTTAAAATTTATTTTGTATGAACTTATATATATATATATATATATATATATATATATATATATATATATATATATATATATATATATATAATGGAAATAATTGTTATATAATGTGATATTTACCTATTACTTGTTAATAAATATTTTCATTCGCGGAAGATCATGCATTCTCACTCAATTAATTCATTATGTTATTGGAGTAATAATTTGTCAAACTCAACAAAATGTGGAATATAATGGCTTAGTCCTTGTGAAGGAATTCATGGCAATGCATATATTTTTCTCAATGTTGCATGATCGAATTTGAGATACATGATGAAAGATAAGATATGTTATGTTAGATTAACAATTACCAGAAAATAGATTTGAGTTGTATAAATATTTGAAATAAGTCTATGGTTGATAAAATTATGTTTATAAACAGGAATAAGTTACCAATATTTTTACTAAGAGGAAAAATGTATTATTGATGCAATAATTTTTATAAATAAGAATAAGTTACAAATATTTTTATAAATGGAAAAATTAGATTGTTGATACAATGATTTTTATAAATGGGAATAAGTTATAAATATATTTATAAACGGTAAAAAGTTTATTATTGATACAATTTTTTTTAATGAGAATAAATTACAAATATTTTTATAAATCAGAAAAAGTCTATTGTTGGTACAATTATTTTTATAAACAAGAATAAGTTACACATGTGTTATAAGCGAGAAAAGTCTATTGTTGATACAATTATTTTTATAATTGAGAATCAGTTAAACGAGAAGAATCTATTGTTGATACAATTATTTTTATAAATGGGAATAAGTTTACAAATATTTTTACAAACGAGATAAATACTTTTGGCACATTTATTTTTATAAATGGGAACAAGTTACAAATTTATTTTTAAATGCGGACATGAGTTCTAAGCGCTTATAGTGTATCAAATAAGTGTATTGCTTAAGCTCATCTCATTCAAGGAAATTATGGTGGATCGAGGTGTAAGTAGAACATTGTAAAACATATATGTTGATCTTTATACTCATGTCAATCAAGGAAATTATGGCCGATCGAGGTGTAAGTTGAATATTGCAGAACATATCTTAGAAATATAATACAATACTAATCATTTCCATTGAATCAAGTTTGTAATGATAATCGATGAACCGGAATTTGATTTTTCGCTCATGGATCTGAAGGTAAAAAAAAAAAGCATGAGGATAAATAAGAAAAAAGACGTTGAAAAAATACAGACGGAATAATGATAAAACAATAAACATGAATTGAAATCAATTTAATATACAAGCATATAAGTGAAATGATGACAAATCTATAACAAAAGATACTCATACCAATGAAAGATAAGTCGGAGAGACAAGAATATTGTCTCCATTGCCTCCATTTCGAAAATGGTGCCGGTTCTTGCCACTAGGGTTGAAGTGAATGCAAATGTAAATTTATATGAAATATCATGGACAAAAATTGTGTGTTGGGCCGATCCAATTTGTTTTTAGGCCTAAAGAGGATTATTACATGAAATACTTCTAGAATAATAATATTTAAAATTAATATTTCATATATTGTAGTTTTTAAATTTTGATATATATAATCTGATTCACAAAATTTGTATCCTTATTTTAAATTGGCTTAAATAGTGTTTTCGTCTATGTAAGTTAGCCTTGGTTTTCGTCCCTGTAAGTTTTTTTTGGGTTTCGTCCCTATATCTTACTTTTTGCTTGCGATTTAGTCCCTAAAGCCAAAATTCGTAGGAAAGTCCGCAAGTTTCAGGAGATTTTCCTGCGAATTTTGGTTTTAAGGACTAAAACAAACGCAAATGTGAAATATATGTACGAAAACCAATACATAAATAAATTACAGGGACGAAAACAAAAAACTCACTAACTTACAATAAAGAAAACACTATTTAAGCCTTTTAAATTTAATAGTTTTGTTCCACTCGTATACTTTTGCTCTTAAAATTAACGATGTTTACATTTTTTAACAAATAAATTTCTTATGAAACATGAAAAATAATCGTATATAAACATATTTATCCTGACTGATCATAATGGATCTCGTGGTCTTCAGCATAGGGCAGCAACAATTGTTGTAGGAGAGGATGAGGTTGTACCTGGAAGATAGTCTTTGCTAAATTAAGTATTGGAGGGAGAGTGAAGGCAAGTACAAAGTGTGTTAAGATGATTGGAATTAAGTACCTAACCCTCTCAAATGAGAGGGCTTTTATAAGTGACCCTCAGCACTGGGTCAAGGTCCCCATTTGGGTTGAAATGTCAGGCCCACAATGGGAAACTTCCAGGGTCAGCATAGAAGCAAGGAAGACCTAGCGCGTGATATTCTCCCTGGTACACTGATTTTGAAATCTTCGGAGGGACAGTTGGTCACGTGAACTGTCTAGCGCGTGGGGAGGATGTCCCCAACGGATATGTTTCCAACGACTATATTTCCAACGACTATATCCTTAACGGCTATATAACATTGAATCCTGATCGTACCTAGAGACCAGGATCCGATGCGGCTGGCTTCGAGAGCTGATGAAAGACGGTCGGTGACGAGAGAAAGGGGGTGTACCTGCAAGGCACTCCGATGCTAAAGTAAGTAACCGAGCAAAGAGTGGGCAAGTACGAGAATAAAGGTCAGAGAAATTGAATACCTGACCCTCCCAAATGAGAGGGTTTATATAAGGGGCTAAATGGAAGATTATTGGTCCATACTGTGAGGCGCGGATTGAGGAATCCGTAAAAATAGGCAACGGTCAAGACTAGCCGTTAGGGAACTTCGTCGTGGTCGGAATGCTTATGCTTGACAGAGACCATTATTCCTAATTCTGCTCGACGTTGAGCATAGCTATTGGATTGGTTTGCTTGGCCCAACTGTGGGGATTGGGCTAGTCTAGAACAGGAGCCCCCGAAGTTATTGCTCGTGTGGAAGAGCAGTGACTTAGAAATGATTTTGTGCTCGACGATGAGCAGTGTTAAGGCCAGGAATTTACGCTGCAGATCTTCGGGGAACGGGTAGATGGTACGTTGCTCGACAAGGGAATGTGAAACGAAAAAGCTGGAATATCTGGGAATTCGTGCTTATTAATGATTTGACGGCTAGCCTAGGGGCTAGCGTGTAGGGGCCACGCGTGCTTGCACGTGTTTTCCCTCTTATAAATAGGGCTCTCAGGGCCCATTCTGAACTTTTTCGCTTCATCTTCTTCTCCGACGCTCTGCTCGTTCAACTGCCACCACCTCAGCCGTCGACCACCGCATTTCCTTGCCGACCACCACTTCCAGAACGCTTTTCCTCTTCAAAAATGTCTTCCCAAGCGCAAGGTACGGTTCTTTTTTGCCGTTTTAGGTGTTTATAGCTTAGTTTTGTAGAAATGCATGTGGTTTAGGATAGTTTTGACGGTAGTTTTAGATTTAGAACCGGTAAACTCTAGGACTTCTGCCACCATAGTCGGTCGGTTTCAAACCCTAGCTCAGGGTCGACGTAGGTACTGGTCGACCTCGACTTGGGTTTTGACAAATATCTAGGTTAGATCCCTTGATTTATAATGTTGGGCATAAACCGTCGCTATGAGCGATGGTCAGCCAGGGCTATAGCTCGGGACCTAGTCTCTGAGCTGATGCGCGCCCTTTCACTTGTCGAGCGGTGGAAGGGTGGATTTGATATTCTTAATCGAATTCACTGACGCCTTTCCTCTGCTTTTCAGATGAAAACTCGCTCGTGGATCCATTGGATGTGTCTTCGGAAGAGACGTCCTCGGAAGATTCAGGATCATCTGCGTCCGTCCCTTCTGGTTCTGGGAGTTCCTCGGGGAATTCGGATACGAGTACTACAGGAGCATCAACAAGTTCGCCCCAATTTCCCGACCAGACGAAGGTCTCACCTGAAGAATGGGTGGTGGAGGATTTTGTTGGACAAGGTGTCCTCATTTTCGAGACCCCGAACGGAGCCACTGACCGTTGTCGGTGACCCTGCCGATTGGGTCGTAACCTGCCCAGGGGATGATGACTGCATCTTCTCAGATTTCCGCGGTCGGGCTTTCTCTATGTATGAATACGCAGTCTCGGTCCTGGGGGTAACTTTGCCCTTCAGTGACTTTGTGAGTGCCGTGCTCGGGCACCTATGCGTTGCCCCTTCCCATCTGCATCCCAATTCATACGCGTTCCTGAGAGCGTTTGAGATGACATGCGCCCATCTGGGTGTTGGTGCCACGCTTCCTCTGTTTTTCCGCCTGTTCTCCCTGCAGCGCCAAGTCGGGCGAGAAACCGATCGGAAGGGGTTCGTGTCCTTCAAGCAGCGGACGAAAATCTTTAAGGCCCATTCAGAATCTATCCGGGCCTTTAAAACTGATTACTTTCTGATCAAACCCGCGAGCGCGGTGGCCGCGAGGGCAATGAGCTTCGTGGGGATAGACACCGACGAGAATGACGAGCCTAAGCTCGACGATCAAGGGCAGGTGATCCCGAGGAGGCTGTGGCTGTTCCCATTTTCCTGGAGCTATGCTCACTATGAGAAACCTGTTGGTGAGTTTGTTCAGGTGGGAGACTCATTGAATGATGATGACGCGGCCAGTTTCGAGGCCTTTAGAAAATTGATAGCGTCTTTCACTCAGACCCCCCTGCTGGACGGAGATGGAAAAGTTATACTTGAGTAGGATGGGGGGAAGCTGTGGAGCGTCCCTTGATTAATGTTACCGAATTTTTGGACTGCCATACCGGGCAGGAAGTGTCTGACTTCTTTGGTATCTGTTTATTTATACTAGTCAAATTTTTGATTTAACTTTGTCGTCCACGACTAATCTGATCTTTCTCCTTTTTCAGGCTCTCTGTCGAACCCACTGGAAAAGTTATACTTGAGCAGGATGGGGGGAAGCTGTGGAGCGTCCCTTGATTAATGTTACCGAATTTCTGGACTGCCATACCGGGCAGGAAGTGTCTGACTTCTTTGGTATCTGTTTATTTATACTAGTCAAATTTTTGATTTAACTTTGTCGTCCACGACTAATCTGATCTTTCTCCTTTTTCAGGCTCTCTGTCGAACCCACTGGATAAAATTCAAGAACGCCTGCTTCAGCAGCAGAAGAAAAGATCAAGGGTCGTGCAGACCAAGCTGACGGAGACAAGTGGCTCGGGGTCGGGCCCCTTGGTCCAAGGTTCTCCGAGCGCCTCGACCGACTCTTTGATGAACAAACATAAGTCCGCAGCCACTGTGACTTGACGGCCAATGCTCCTCCGAAGCCGAAGCATGGGCTGCCTCCGTGCTTCGTGAAGCGCAATTTCTTCGAGGGAACGAGCATGGAGGTGGACCGTGCGGATTCCTTGTTTTTGGAGGGCATGGATCGTCCTGCCCGGCGATTATCTCTGGCCCAGGACGCAAGCGCGGTTATGCGGGTCCTAACAATGGCCTGGCTGACAGCCGAAGGGAGTCCTGGACAGGAGCGAGAGATGGGTAGGCTGAAGGAGCTGCTGGTTGCCACTGAGGCGAAACTGACAACGGCCACCGAGGAGGCTAAAGCCGCGGCCAAGGAGTTGACTGAACGAGCCAATGTCATCGCCAAGTTGGAGGTCGACAAGAAAAGGGTGATGGAGCAGAATAAAAAGCTGAAGGACGCTTTCTGCCCAAAGGAGGACGAGGATGAAGAAACCAAAAACCTGGTAACGAGGGCTCAGTTGCTTGCTCGGATCGAACAAGACATGGAAGATCTGAACTCATCAACTGAGCTCAGCTTCCAGAACGCGGTGGATCAGATGTAGGCTCTCCATCCTGACCTGGCTTTGGACGTTGGTCGAATCAGCTATCTGTACAAGGTAGAAGAAGGCCAGATTATGGTTCCTTCGGACCTGGTGGTAGATGATTCTCAGCCGGGGTCGATTGCTCAGTCAGAACAGCCCGAAGCGCAACCGGAGTAGGAGGAGGCTCGCCAGGAAGGAGGCCGCCCGAAAGGCGAGGGTAATTAGTTTCTGGCCTGCGTTCCATGTAATTTATTATGTTTCTTTTTGGGGGCGTGGACCCCTTTGCATGTAATCCTGAACAAGTCGGCCCTTCGGGGTCGCATCTTTAATTTCATATGTACGACCTTGATGGTCGGTTTCTATATTTCATTTGTTCGTAATGATGCGTCCGTCGGAGGACATATTTTATTTGTTATTTTTACTAAGTGTTTGGTATGCATCTTTGCATTAATTGGATGTGATCGAATAAATACGGGGTGTGTATGTGATCTGTTGGTTAGGGGGACCACTCAGATTTTGGAGTTTTACTCCTGGTCGGTGCCCGGGCCAATGTAATGGCCCGGGCTCCGTGGCTTGAACATCCCATCGCGAGCTGGGGTTCTGCCTGGTCGTGGTACTTAGCCGACGTCAGACTCGTTTGAGTATCCGTCCGTGCGGCAATTTTCTCTTTCCCTCGAAAGGAGATCTTGCTTGACTTTGTCATTTTTGGGCTGTCGTGCTCGTACCTAGGCACGCAGTTTTCGGTCGGTCCCTTTGCTCCTTGCTTGAAAGTTGAGTAGGGAGACTTTGTGATTTAGCTGTAATATTGTTTGAGTTCCTCGGCGTTCCAAGGCCGAGCAAGTTCTTCCCCGTGTAAATTTTCTAAATAATAGGCTCCGTTCTCAGTTTTTGCTCGGACGCGATACGGGCCCTCCCAGTTGGGTGTAAACTTTCCCTCGCGGGGATCCCTGTGATTTCTTCTGAGGACGAGACTGCCTACCTCGAACGTACGTCTTATGACCTTAGAATCATACCGAGCGGCTATTTTCTGTTTGAGAATGGTTTCTCGAAGAGCAGCTTCTGACCGAACTTCTTCGATCATGTCGAGCTCGTCCCTCAAAGCTTCGGAGTTGGTGTCTTGGTCCATAGGGGATTCTGTGCGTTTGGATAGGACGTGCATTTCTATAGGGATCACCGCCTCGGTTCCATATGCTAATCGAAATGGGGATTCCCCGGTTGTTGAGTGGGGTGTGGTCCTGTATGCCCATAGTACGTTGTGTAACTCCTCGACCCAATGCTTCTTATGCTCGTCCAATCTTCGTTTTAAACCTCTTAGGATTACTCTATTTGCGGCCTCTGCTTGTCCATTAGTTTGAGGGTGCTTGACCGACGCGAAATGTTGTTTCGTTCCTATTGATGCGACGAATTCTTTGAAGTGTTTATCCGTGAACTGAGTGCCGTTGTCGGTCACGATGGCGAGCGGTACCCCGAACCGGGCGAGGATGTTTCTCTTGAAGAAACGTAGTATGTTGAGCGCAGTGATTTTGGCCAAAGCCTCGGCTTCTATCCACTTGGTGAAATAGTCAACGCCCACAATTAAGTACTTATTTTGACCAGACCCGACGACGAATGGTCCTAAGATATCCATCCCCCACCATGCGAATGGCAAAAGTGATGACAGTGATTTCAACTCGGATGGGGGTGCTACATGCACGTCCCCGTGCTGTTGGCATTTGTCGCACCTTTTCACGTGCTCCTTCGTGCCGTGTTGAAGTGTGGGCCAATAATACCCTGCCCGAAGAATTTTTCGAGCCAACGACCTTCTGCCAGGATGTTGCGTGTTGATTCCTTCATGGACTTCTCTTAGTACGTGCGGGACGTTTTCCTCCTCTACGCACCTGAGGAGGGGCGTAGAGAATCCTCGACGATACATTCGTCCACCTACTAGGTGTAAACACCCCAAATTTGCCCTCACCCATTCACACCATGGCTTGTGATCATTTCATATGCATAAGTTCAATCAAAGCATCTCATACCACATTTTTGATTCATTGCATAGATTCAAAGTCATCTGCATCTAGGGTTTGTGATCTGAGCAATCCAAGAGCCTCTTGAGCCATTCCAAAGGCCATCAATCACTTCAAAGGGGTCCATGTATGTTCAAACATCATATTATATCCTCTCAAAGTCAAGAATGTCAAAAAATCACAAGAGCTGGGATTGGTATGGAAGCAGAGCCAGGTTTGACTGCACAGATGACCTAGAATTAGGGTTTTGGTTTCAGAGGCCATAACTCCAAATTTTTTGGTCATTCTTGTTTCTATTGGTCTCTATATGGTATAGGGAGCATGCATATCAATTTTCATGAAGAAATTCCATGGGGAAGTCATCTGATCAAGAGTTGACTTTTCAAGCAAGTCAGTGTAAAATCAGGGCATCTGAGGCCCGCAATGACCCAACCAAAGGGGGTTCTTCATCATTTTGATTGTGTATGATCTTTATTTGATCATGGAAGATGTTGGAAGTTCACAGAATTGAATAATTTCAAGTCATTTGCAAAGTTGACTTTTTGGGAAGTTTGACTTTTAATGAAAATTGCCATTTTGGGAAACTTTTTCAACCTTTACTTTTTGATTCAAGAATGCTTCAAATGGAAAACCTTTGGTCATGAAAGTTGTAGAATGGATCATTCCCTTTTCAAAAAGTACAAGAACATGACCTAATTCATTTTGGATCAAAAGTTATGGTTTGTCAAAGTTGGCTAAAATCACAAAATTTGAAGTTTTCCACCAAAGGGACATTTTGCAAAATGGTTTGTTCAAGTGTTTAAAAGGCCTCAAATGTGTATCATTTCCACACAAAATGATCATGTGACCTCTAAATTTCAGAATGGGCCAAAGGATCACTCATTTCTATGGCTTATGGAGCAAGATTTCTCAAAGGAAGCAAAAGTGAGGCAAGTTGCAAAAACTCACTCAAGTGTGAATCCACTTGCTGGCTGACTTCACAAACAATCCAAGGGTTCTCCACACATCTTGCTGCGCAGGACACCCCATCTGTCCTTGGCTAGCAAGTAGCCCATGCCTCTCTTACACAACTTTGACATTTTGGCAACTTGAGCCATACCAATCACTAAAGCACACATCAACTCATCTGACCTATCACAATTGTTTATGTAAACAAAAACACCAAAAACATCTAAATAATCACAAGTAGGTTAATGATCTTAATCCTACACCAAAGGTGATTAAGTGTGAGAAGCTGACTTCACACTTAAGGTAATCTCATTACCCCTAATCAGAGGGAAGATGTGATGAGTTTACTAATCCATTGGTTTAGGCTTAAGCTCATTATCTTATGACAAACTTCAAAAAGCAATAAAAGACTAAAAACTCAAAAAACAACCAATAATCGTCTCCTTCGGGATTCTTTTCTCACCTCATTCACTCACAAACGAGAACTTGCTTCTTCCGTCTAATGCAAGACAGTTTGCACCTGAGCCAGACAGGTCATACACTTGAGCATAAACAAGTAAGCAATTCACAAGTAGATTCATCTTTCAGTCTCTTTGGGTTGAACTACGGTGTTCTGACTTCCTCATTGCACGAGAGGATACGTAGGCATAACTTAACAGTTATCGAACAAAAGTCTCTGTATATTCCCCCTCTTTCTAGCATCATTCTTTTAGCCTCATGATCTTGGGCATCTTATTCCTACACTGACATTGTACATTTACACTCTTTATTTCTCTTACACTGACACCTGTACATCCTTTCCAGCTCTTTTACACACAGATTGCACTGACACTACCCCTTTAAAACACAAATCTTTTAAGCGTGGATCCCGTCAAGTACGACGGACAATCTGGGTGCTAATACCTTCCCAGGTTGTAACCAACCCCCTTTCTCAGTCTCTCTGGTTCGCAACCGTCTTATCCATATCTTTCTTAGGTTTATGCAGCATTACCTTTCCTCCGGGATAAAAATGCCTAGCTGGCGACTCTTTTCATTTCCTGTGAGTTCACTCCTGTGTGTTCTCACATCCCTCTTTCGCCGACCGTTCGCGTCTGTACCTTTATTTGGGCCAGTCCCATTTATCGGGAGCGACAGCTTGGCGACTCTGCTGGGGAACCTTATACTGTAACCAGGGCTTCTGGTTCTTTTTGTGGGTTCCTCCTAGTGCTTGTTTGATTTATGTTTACTGGGGTGTTATGTGCTATTTGTATTTGTATATTTGTTTGATTTATTGCTTTAGGTACAGTTATTTATTGCTTTCTTTACAGCTTTATATATCATACTGTCATACTGTTCTGGCTGGATCTGGTTTTGCTTTGGTGGGTGGGGTTCTGTTGAGAGTTGAGGTCCTATACCTGGGACCTAAGTGACACCTAGGCTAGAGTGGTTCATGTTCTTTCCCATTCCATTTCGGTCTGGTGCGGGAATATGAAACACGGTTCAAATATGGGTTTCTTCTTGAGAACTCTGTGCTACAGATTTCCTGTAGTGCTAGGGCTATCTGGGAAGCCTGCTAAGTCTGGATGACCTTTATTTTTGACCTTCAGAAACTGAGGTGAATTAGAGGAGGATCTTTTATGGTTATTGTAAACACTGTACCTCCGGGTTGGAAGTGTTTACACTTCTCATAACTGATCCAAGTCTGAGGATCCTTGTTTTAGAACATCACCTGTGAGGGGGTTGGGCTGTTTACAGGTTTGCAGGTACCCTTGACCTCAACATACCCTGTTACTTTGTTTTGATTAAGAGTACTCCATTTTGGAACAGTTCTTGTGATTTTAACCCTGGACATGTGACTCTTTATTTGAGTCCCCCACCTTGGTTACTGGACTTATGAACCTCTATCTGGATTTCTTGAACATACATGGACCTATATCAAGGCAGTCAATCAGATCCAGCTTGATCACAAACCCTTTGCATATCATTTGCATACATCATCATTGCATCATTTAACATGTGTTTATTTGTTTTTCAGGGTATCCATTATTACATTTTGGCTTGGTTTTAACCCCTTCATCTGCATAGACCTATCTTCACCAGTATCTGCTTCAGGTATCTTCATCAGTTACCTGCTTCAGTCACCTGCATCACCAGTCTCAGCCTGTCAGTGGCCCATCTTCTAGTATCAGTCACCATCATCAACATCTGTTTCAGCTTTTCTTCAGCAACATGGCACCCAAGAATAGTAACATCTCCTACCACTTCTTTGAGCCTGAGCTGGCTGGCATCAGGAAGGTCCAGGCCCTGATTACTCCAGATCATATACCACTATTCAGAGAACATTACGGAGGCATCCTTGATGTGGTTATGGATTTGGACCCTTCCCAGAGGAGCTTGATTCATACTTGCCTGCAGTTCTATGATCCCCCTCTGAGGTGCTTCACCTTCCAGGACTTTCAGTTGGGACCCTTGTTGGAAGAGTATTCATCACTGATTGGTGTACCTATCAGGGGTGGAGTCCCTTTCAACCCTGAGATGGCTTTTCCTAGTAATGAAGAGGTGGCAAAGGCATTGTATCTGGAACCAGTTTTGATTGAGCAGAACATGACAGCAAAGGCTGGAATCTCTGGTCTGCACTTGGATTTCTTGACCTCTCAGGCTACTCTGAAAGCCTCCTTGGGAGAATGGAAGGCAGTCTGTGCATTATTAGCCCTTAGCATATATGGGGTTATATTATTTGCAGATGAGCCTAAGTTTATTAGCAAGAATGCAATCCATCTTTTCATCCTGAGGAACCCAGTACCCACCTTACTGGGAGATTTCTACTACTCTGTTCACCAAAGGAATGAAAAGCAAAGAGGAAGATTGGTGAGATGCTGTGCTCCCCTATTCCATACTTGGCTGCTCAAACACTTTCCCAAGACTGATGCATTCTTGAATCCTCACCAGCAAAAGAATTGGGCTAGAAGACTCATTGCTTTAACCTCAGCTGACATCAGGTGGTGCACTCAAAGCACCAAAGGCAGGGACATCATTACCAGTTGTGGGCAGTTTCCCAATGTACCCCTGATGGGAGTGAAGGGTTGCATCAACTACAACCCTCTACTATTCAAAAGACAACTGGGCTATGCATTGGTCCACCCTCCTAGAGTACAAGATCTAGCTGAGACCCTTTATTGTGAGATCAAGCCTAAACTGGCTATTGTCAGGCAAGCATCTTGGGCTTGGGACAATGTCCAGACTAAAGGGATGGCTATTCTTGGGAGATGCAACAATGTGGCCTCAGCTCAGTACTATGAGTGGTCTCGTGCCAGGGCACAAATTTCTGGGATGCCCTTTACCATTGAGGATGCACCTGGACCATCCACAGCACCACCTCCAGCAACTGTCAGCCTGGAAGAGTTTGAGAAGCTGAAAGAGAGAAATGAGAATCTGACTCAGGCTCTACAGAAGACCCTCTGGGAGAGGAGTGATGGTCGTCTGGACATTGAGAGGTTAGAAAAGCTAAAGGTGGAGCATCTAGCCAGGATTGAGAAGTCAGAAGACTACATCAAGAAGTCAAGGGCTGGAGAGCAGATTTTGAAGAATGCCTGTAAAGAGGCTCAGTTTCAGAAAGCTAGGACTGATCTCTATCTGAAGGAGAGCCAAGCTAGGTGGGTCAGGATCACTGAAGCTCGCACTCAGGAGGATAAGAGAGCCCAGGACAAGATTGAGCAGTTGGAGACTAATGCAAGGGAGCAACAGGAAGCCTTGCTAGCAGCCCAGAGAGAGATCTCAGAGTTGAAGATTAGGGCTGGTGTGAAGAGGTCAAAGGACCAGGGCAGACACAAGAAGCTAACTGCAGCTATTGCCACCAGGAATCTTCTCATCAGGAATCTCACAGAACATCCAGCTGATCCTGTGACTGAAGCACTTCTAAAGGAAGTTCAGGAGGATGAGTTTGGTCTTGGTGTCTGACTTTTGCTTGTTGTTGCTTTCATTTCATGTATTTTTCTTTTTTCTTATGTTGTATTTTGACCCCTCAGAGGGTATGTATTGTAAAAAACAAACTATGTATCATTCAATTTTTTGTAACATATTCATTAGTTTATTTCATTTGAATCTCTCTCTCTCAATCAACATCAACAACATCTTCTCCGGGGTCTGGAAAGGTCAAAACCAAATGCCAAGCCGGATACCTTGGAAACAAATAAGCATACTGCATTGCATACTAACCTCTTGTTTTGTTTTGTAGGTTTTGTTTTGTTTTTGTTACTAACTCTGTTGTGACTTAGGAACTATTGCTCGACGTCGGGTGTTCCCACTCAACCGTCCGCACAGATATCCTACCCGCAACAACCTTCCGGGTATACAAATGGACCAAGTACAGCAGGACCTTATAGAGGTCAGGACTCAAATGGCCAATGAGAGACTGGAAATGAGAAATCAGATGACCCAGTTTATGGAGGTGATGAATGGATTAGCACAGAGCCAAGAGAGATTAAGGGCACTAGTAGAAAGGCAGACCCAGGAGGAACCCCATCTAGGGACTGGGGGAACAAGCAATAATGAGAGGGTTCAGCCTCATGTTAATCCTCCAGTCTATGGACCCCATCTTCATCCAGAGATCAACATCCCTGTTAATGTGCAAGGGAATGCCACTGCAGGCAGAGTATTACAGGAAGACCCCCAGGAAGATCAATTCACTGTGATGGGAGCTGGGGATGAAGCCTATGACAGAAGGCTAGATGAGATTGCTGAAAAATTGAGATCCTTTGAGTCCCAGAATTCTTTGGGCTTTGATGTTATGGACATGGGTTTAGTGGACGGGGTCAGGATTCCCCACAAGTTTAAACCTCCGTGCTTTGAGAAGTACAACGGAACTTCCTGTCCTCGAACCCATTTACAATCCTTTCTGGGGAGGCTAAAGGCATATACCATGGATGAAAAGCTATGGATGTTTTATTTTGAAGATAGCTTAACAGGAGCTTCAAGGGAATGGTACTCTCATTTGACTAGAGCAACCATCAGATGCTGGAAGGACCTAGCTGAGGCCTTTATCAGACAGTACCAGTACAACTTGGATATGGCTCCCAACAGGACCCTCCTAATGGGAATGTCTCAATCATCCAGGGAAAGCTTCTGGGAGTACGCTCAGAGGTGGAGACAGCTTGCTGCTGCTGTCCAGCCACCCATGTCAGAGAGGGAGATGGCCGATATGTTTATGAACACCCTCCAAGGGACATACATCGATAGGCTAGCTGCCTTTTCTTCCACTAGCTTCGCTGACGTAATCATAGCTGGGGAAAGAATTGAGAGCCTATTAAAAATAGGCAAAATTTCTGACAACGGTGCGAGCTCGTCCAGCAACCCCAGAAAGCCTTTTGTGGGCCCAAGAAGAACCGGTGAGACTAATGCTATTCAGGCCAGCAGGGGCAGACCATAATATGTTCATAGGTCAGTGGCAGCAGTCACCATTCCCTCCCCACTCCCTCAGCAACCAGCATATCAGCCACAACAACAACCCCATTACCAGCAACAAACTCAGTATCCTCCTCAGAGAAATTACAACAACAACAACAACAGTCAGCAAAGACCATTTCAACAGAGACCGTCTCAGGCAAATAGGGTGATTGATCCAATCCCTATGCCTTATGATGCTTTACTGCCACAGCTCCTGAAGCTCAACCTGGTTGAGTTAAGGACGTTGGCACCACCAGATCCTTCCAGTTTTCCAAGAAATTACGACGCCAACGCCAGATGCGCTTTTCATTCTAACGCACCTGGCCATAGTACAGAGAAGTGCAGAGCTTTACAGACGAAGGTGCAAGACCTGGTAGATTCTAAAGCTCTAAATTTCGCACCACCACCAAATGTTAACAAGAACCCTATGCCCAACCATGGAGGGCCCAGAATTAATGCTATTGAGGAAGACGTGCCGTCTTTCTTGATAACCAGTGTTGGGCAAATTAGGACACCCCTGGTAGAGATTAAAGCTCAACTCCTTGAATGCCAGATTTTCCCTGGGTGTGAGCTCGGGTGCGGTTATTGCAACATTTCAGTAAATGGATGTGACAATCTGAGAAGCGACATAGACAGTCTCATCCAGAATGGTCTACTTCAAATCACAACATCAATACCTTCAAATCCAGCAATCTCTCCGACAACAGTTCCAGAGTCTCCTACAACTGCAACAACAATTATTCCAAACAATTCTTCAGTTTCATCAACAAATGCTTCAAATATCACTTCAACAAACCAGATACCAACAAACATTCCTTCTACAACGTCAGCACCCCTCTATTCAGAACCTTCTCCTACAACACCAGCAAATATCTCAGCGGTCACTATTTATTATGATCCGTCAAGTATTCCTCCGAACAACAATTTTCAACAGCAAACAGTGGCGTCTCCTGCCATATCACCGGTCACTATCTACTATGATCCACATACTATTGCAACACCCTCCTCTGCTGCAGTCAGCCCGGTTACCATCACGGTACCTGGGCCCGTTCCATATGAAAGCAGTAATGCCATCCCTTGGCATTACGGCTCAGATCTATACTGCGAAGGGCAGAAAATCACTCTTGAATCATCAACTTCTTCACCACAAATAGACAATGTGGGGGGAGGCAGAGGCTTCACTCGAAGCGGACGTCTTTTTGCCCCACAAATTCCAAGACCCATTGCTGAAGCAGAAGCTGCTGCCAAGGCAAAAGGGAAGAGCATGGTGCAGGAAGAACAAGAAGCTTTGAAAACCCCTTTTGATCAAGAGGTTGATGAATTCATGAGAATCATCAAGAAAAGTGATTACAAGATAGTGGACCAGCTTCACCAGACACCTTCCAAGATCTCCATTTTATCATTGCTAATGTGCTCCGAGGCTCATCGGAACGCACTATTAAAAGTCTTGCACGCAGCTTATGTGCCAGAGGAGATTACCGTCAATCAGTTGGAAGCTGTAGTTGGAAATGTTAACGCTAGTCATGGACTAGGATTTACCAACACTGATTTGACAACGGAAGGCCGCAATCACAACAAGGCTTTGCACATTACCTTGGAGTGTAAGGGTGCAGTTCTTTCTCATGTACTGGTGGACACAGGGTCATCCCTCAATGTCTTACCTAAAAAAGCCCTTGTGAAGCTGGAGTATGAAGGATTGGCATTACGCCCCAGTAACTTGGTAGTAAGAGCCTTTGACGGTTCTAAGAGATCAGTTCTGGGAGAAATTGAGTTGCCTATAACGATTGGCCCACAGACTTTCAAAACGACCTTCTTCGTGATGGATATACAGCCTGCCTACAGCTGTCTATTGGGTAGGCCATGGATACACGCCGCTGGCGCCGTGACCTCATCCCTTCACCAGAAGTTAAAATTCGAGTGGGAGGGCCAAGTCGTTACTATTTGTGGAGAAGAGGACATTTTTGTTAGCCATCTGGCTACATACAAATACATTGAGATGGATGGGGAGATCCATGAAACTATGAGTCAAGGGTTTGAGGCCTTGAACATCAATGAAGCATCTACTGTACTTGGGACTTCCATGACATCCTACCAGCAAGCCAGGAAGGTTTTTGAAGAGGGGAATGCTCAAGGCTGGGGCAAGCTGTTTCCTGTGGAAAAGAAAGAGGATAGATTTGGGTTGGGTTACAAACCAACTCAACAAGATCAAGCAGAGGCTGCTAAGAAGCCCAATTTTGTCAGTGGGGGGATGCTCACCCCCGATGCAGTAAACAACTTGGAAGATGAGTCGGAAGATGAGCGCAACCTGGAGAGCTGGATACGTCCAAGGATCCCGGGGAGCCGTATCTCAAACTGGTCTTCCCAGGAAATTATAAGGGTTACTCCTGCAGAGTAATTATTATTTCCTGTATATTTTAAGCATGCATCAAGTCTTGCATCTTGCCCAAGATGACAAGACTCATTTTGTAATCGGGCCATCTGTAATTTTGTGCAAACAGATCAATCAATGATAATCAGACATCTTTTGCAAATGAGTCTTTTTCTTTTCCGTTCACTGTTTTTCCATTTTTCTTTTTGTACAAAAATAAATGGCAATGTTTTCAAAATGATAAACTTTATTTCACTTCTCTAAACAAGATTAAAATCAATCACTAAAATGAACAAACTGAACCCTTACAGAGAGTGCCTTCCAGACCGCACCGACAACAGCACGGCTATGACTTCGTATGACTTTGACAATCCGATCAATCAAGCTGATGAAGGGGTTGAAGAAGAGTATGAGCTTCCTGAAGAGCTAGCCAGATTGTTGAGACAAGAGGAAAAGGTTATCACTCCTCATCAGGAGGAGGTCGAAACGATTAATCTTGGTACATTCGAAGATGTGAAAGAAGTTAAAATCGGGGCTTGCTTACAAGACTCAGTGAAGAGACAACTGATTGACCTACTTCAAGAATACGTGGATGTGTTTGCTTGGTCTTATCAGGATATGCCAGGGTTGGACACCGATATTGTTGTGCACAAGTTGCCTTTAAGAGAAGACTGCCCACCGGTTAAACAGAAGCTACGCCGTACTCGCCCAGACATGGCAATGAAAATCAAAGAAGAGGTACAAAAGCAGTGGGACGCCGGATTCCTTTCTGTGACTAGCTATCCACCATGGGTTGCTAATATAGTACCTGTGCCTAAGAAAGACGGCAAAGTAAGAATGTGTGTTGACTACCGAGATCTGAACAGAGCCAGCCCGAAAGATGATTTCCCATTACCTCACATTGATGTATTGGTGGATAATACGGCTCAGTTCTCAGTATTCTCCTTCATGGATGGATTTTCAGGATACAATCAGATTAAAATGTCGCCTGAAGACATGGAGAAGACAACTTTCATCACGCCCTAGGGCACGTTCTGTTACAAGGTGATGCCATTCGGACTGAAGAATGCTGGTGCAACGTATCAACGGGCTATGGTAACATTATTCCACGATATGATCCATAAGGAAATCGAGTGTTATGTGGATGACATGATTGCCAAGTCCCTCACAGAAGAAGACCACCTGGTAAATCTGTTGAAGTTATTCAAGCGTCTGAGGAAGTACCAACTGAAGCTGAACCCCAACAAATGCACATTCGGGGTGCGATCTGGTAAGCTGCTGGGCTTTATTGTAAGCGAGAAAGGGATTGAGGTTGACCCTGATAAAGTCAAAGCCATTCAGGAAATGCCTGCACCGAAGTCTGAAAAAGAAGTCTGAGGGTTTCTAGGTAGATTGAACTACATTTCAAGGTTCATATCTCACCTTACTGCAACCTGTGAACCTTTGTTCAAGCTGTTAAGAAAAGAACAGACGGTCAGGTGGAACGAAGACTGCCAGAGGGCTTTTGACAAGATCAAAGAATACTTGCAAGAACCACCAATCCTTATGCCTCCAGTTGAAGGAAGACCTCTGATAATGTACTTGACAGTATTAGAAGAGTCAATGGGGTGTGTGCTGGGCCAGCATGACGAGTCTGGTCGAAAAGAGTATGCAATATACTACCTAAGCAAAAAGTTTACCGACTGTGAACAACGTTATTCACTGCTCGAGAAAACTTGCTGTGCTTTAGCGTGGGCTGCTCGCCGACTGAGACAGTATATGTTGACCCACACCACTTTATTGATATCAAAAATGGACCCAGTTAAGTACATTTTCGAGAAGCCAACTCTTACCGGACGGGTTGCAAGATGGCAAATGATCCTCACAGAATATGACATCCAGTACACATCTCAAAAAGCCATCAAGGGCAGTGTGTTGTCTGATTATCTTGCTGAGCAACCTATTGATGATTACCAACCTATGAGATTTGACTTCCCTGATGAAGACATCATGTTCATAAAAGCAAAAGGTCACGAAGAGCCTATTCACACTGAAGGGCCTGACCCGGAAGAAGAATGGACTATGATGTTTGATGGGGCTGTTAATATGAATGGTCGTGGTGTTGGTGCAGTACTCATTACACCCAAGGGAGTTCACATGCCTTTCTCGGCAAAACTCACCTTTAACTGCACTAACAACGAAGCTGAATACGAAGCTTGCATTATGGGTCTTGAGGAAGCCATTGACCTCAGGATCAAGACATTAACCGTGTTCGGAGATTCAGCTCTGGTAGTTAATCAAACCAACGGCAAATGGTACACACACCAGGAGCATCTGATACCTTACAGGGATTATACAAGGAGGTTATTGACTTTCTTTACAACAGTCAAGCTTGAGTATATCCCTCGGGACGAGAATCAGTTTGCAGATGCTCTGGCTACCATTTCATCAATGATCAAAGTTCAAGCTGCCAACTTTGTACCTCAAATCTCAGTATCCAGACTTGACAGACCCGCATATCTGTTCGCAGCAGATATTGTCAAAGATGATAAGCCTTGGTTCCATGACATTAAGTGCTTCTTGGAGGATCAAACATACCCACCTGGGGCATCTTCCAATGATAAGAAGACTTTAAGAAGGCTTGCTGGCAGTTTCTTTCTAAACACTGATGGTTCCCTGTACAAGAGAAACTTCGATATGGTACTCCTCAGATGCGTTGATAGAACAGAAGCAGACTTGTTAATGCACGAAGTGCACGAAGGATCCTTTGGTACCCATGCAGGAGGGCATGCCATGGCTAAAAAGTTGCTAAGATCAGGATATTACTGGATCACAATGGATGCCGACTGCTGTGCCTACGCCAGAAAATGCCATAAATGCCAGATTTATGCGGATAAGGTGCATGTGCCTCCCAATCCTTTGAATGTGATGTCTTCGCCTTGGCCCTTTGCTATGTGGGGCATTGATATGATAGGCAAGATTGAACCGACTACTTCGAACGGCCACAGATTCATCCTGGTAGCCATTGGCTATTTTACCAAGTGGGTTGAAGCAGCTTCCTATGCAAATGTTACAAGACAGGTGGTAGCCAGATTTCTGAAGAGGGATATCATCTGTCGGTACGGAGTTCCCGAGCGAATCATTACTGATAATGGTTCCAACTTAAACAATAAAATGATGGCAGAGCTGTGCCGGGACTTCAAAATCCAACACCACAATTCTTCTCCTTACAGGCCAAAGATGAACGGCGCTGTTGAGGCAGCTAACAAGAACATTAAGAAGATTGTGCAGAAGATGGTTGTCACCTATAAAGACTGGCATGAGATGCTACCATTCGCCTTGCATGGGTACTGTACGTCAATCAGAACATCCAATGGGGCAACACCGTATCAGCTTGTGTATGGTATGGAGGCAGTCCTACCTGTTGAAGTTGAACTACCCTCTCTGCGGGTATTGATGGATGTTAAGCTGAACGAAGCAGAATGGGTCCGATCCCGATACGAACAACTGAGTCTGATTGAAGAGAAAAGATTGGCTGCAATCTGTCATGGGCAGTTGTATCAGAAAAGAATGAAGAAAGCCTTCGATCAGAAAGTCAGGCACCGAGAGTACCAAGTAGGAGATCTTGTGCTGAAGAGAATCCTCCCTCCTCATACAGACCACAGGGGCAAGTGGACTCCAAACTATGAAGGACCATTTGTGGTCAAGAAAGTTTTCTCCGGTGGAGCACTCATGCTTAGCACCATGGATGGTGAAGACTTCCCGTCCCCTGTGAATTCAGATGCAGTTAAAAAATACTTCGCATAAAAATGACCCGCTGGACATAAAAACAGAATGTAAGTCCAGGCAAAAATAGGGCATCCCGGCAAGTCAAAAACAGAATAAAAGACTTGGGCAAAAATAAGGGAAATAAATAAAAAATGTACACCCGCTGAGTTGAAAAGCCGCATTGGACAGCTCAGGCAAAAATGGGTATCCCGATGGATTGAAAACCCGAAAGGGCGATCCATGCAAAATAAGGGAATAAGTGAACAACTGCACTCTGAATTCGTCTGTATCACTTACAACTTGGTAGGCTTCGAAAGGATCAAGCCTCTTTCAGAATCAGCCTTCTTCAGAAAGCAAGACGAGAAGAACGTCAAATGTCATACGAGTCATAGCAAAAGGGGAAACTCCTTGAAGCGTCGTCAACATTGCCAACATTTTGTTTCTCAATTTGTAACAATCTCCTCATTTTAGGGGATATGTTTCTTTGACTGTATCTTGCCAATTCAGGGCATATGATTTAATAAAATCAGATTTTCAGTCATGTCTCGTCTCGTACATTTTATTTTCATTTGCAAAATGTCTGATATCTTTAGAGATGCTGATTGCATAAACACAGATGTTTCCTTTCTAAAGAATGCGTGCTTACAGGAAATATACTTACTCCCGGGGGTGTCTGAACTCCTATGATGGAATCCGGTAAGGGATACCTCGGGATTACTTGTGCGTTCCTATCGTTGCAGGATTGCAGGTATTCAAAGCACGACATGGGAAATGAAAACTTCGCTCCCAACAAGCCGGCAAATCAATACTCACTCAGCCTCAGCACCAGAAATGTTTTCTCCCCAGTTGAGTTGCACTTGTTGTTTCTCCCCAGCCGAGTTACCATTTACTATTCCTCCACAGTCAGGTGTAAGACCGGGAAACCATCTCCCCACAGAGTTTCAGCCTATGTCCAGAAAAGCAACGCCAAAAGAATCACAACAGAGTGACGAAAGCTTCTACAAACCCCAGCTGGGTCCCTCATTACCACGGATGGGTCTATCAGTGACCTATTTCCCCAAGCAAATACATCTCATCAGATCTACCAATGATCTCATCCCCAGCTGGGATGTCCACTTCAAACAGATCGGCCAGAGATCTTCGCAGCAACGGGATCCGAGTCCCGGATCGGTATCTTTGCATAATCATAGCATTCGCATCATATTCACCCCACAAAGCGTAGCATTCCGTCTAAAACGGAGCATTACGGCAAAAATCAAACATGTTGCATAATCATAAGTCATGGTCTGAATCAAACACTTGTGAATAATGACAAACCATATACAGAATACTCCCAAGATTCCCCAGCAAAGAGCTAAAGCAGTTGCCTTACACCCACAAACATCAGTATATACTCCTTGTGGCACCCGTCCGTGTCATATCCCCAGCAGAAAGCCAAAGTATCCCCTTTGCACTCACAGATACATATGTATATATAACTTTCTTGACACTCGTCCGTGTCACTTTCCCCAGCACAGTAACCTAAACACTTTGTGTATCAGATACTTGTTTATACTATACTTTCCTTCTTGACACTCGTCTGTGTCACTCTCCCCAGCAGATTGAACACTCAAATATACACTACTCATACTTATTTTACTTATACAGATACTCGTCCGCATCTTGTATACACCATTCATATCCCCGCAGATTCGACACTCGTCCGTGTTCTTTGTTAACCCGTTGGTACTCGTCCGTACCATCATCTCAGAATATGAGTCAAGCGTCTGTTTCTACCTGATACTCGTCCATATCATAGTCTTAAGGATGCTCGTCCGCATCTTTAATCCATACATTGTGTCAAAAAAAACTCTCGTCTTCTTGAATTTAGACACTCGTCTGTGTCTACTTTTCCCCAGAAGAGTCCCCTTAGAATCAACACTCGTCCGTGTTCCTTGTTAACCAGTTGATACTCGTCCGTATCATCATCTCTGAACACGTGTCAGTATTTGTTTCTACCCGATACTCGTCCGTATCGTAGTCTTAAGGATGCTCGTCCGCATCTTTAAATCTATACACAAACATCCAAACACTTATACCTTTATTTCCTGGATATAAACACTCGTCCGTGTTTACTATTCCCCAGTAGATCGCCAGCAAAGCAAAACTTCTTTTGTTATCTGACATTCGTCCTATGTCATGATAAACCCTGAGAGCAGCCGTACCCTGCTAGGTGATCGTCCTTCACCTCTTGATGATCGTCCTTCATCATGCTCATCCGATGGCCGTCCCCATCGTTGACCTTTTCTATCCGACATTCGTCCTATGTCGTGATATTTAGCAGCCGTCCCCTGCTAGGTGATCGTCCTTCACCTTTTGATGATCGTCCTTCATCATTTTTTATCCGATGGCCGTCCCCATCGTTGATCTTGTTATCTGACGTTCGTTCTACGTCATGATAAACCTTGAGAGCAGCCGTCCCCTGCTAGGTGATCGTCCTTCACCTCTTGATGATCATCCCTCATCATGCTCGTCCGATGGCCGTCCCCATCGTTGACCCTTTTATCCGGCATTCGTCCTATGTCGCGATATTTTCGGCAGCCGTACCCTGCCAGGTGATCGTCCTTCACCTTAGATGACCGTCTCTCATCTTATCCCCAACAGAGCAGCCGTCCCCTGCCAGGTGATCGTCCTTCACCTTTGATGACCGTCCCTCATCATTATTTCATTTATTCTTTAACCCGATGGCCGTCCCCGTCGTGGTCCCTTTTCCTTTTCCTGGTGATCGTCCTTCATCAGTTTAGCCCGATGGCCGTCCCCATCGTTGGTTACCTTACTTTATGAACTTGATGGTCGTCCCCATCATTTGTTTATACTCCCCAGAGAATCTTACAGCTTTACTTGGTGGCCGTCCCCATCATAATCCCTTTCATCCCCAGCATGTCGGCCGTCCCCGTCATTGCTTTATTTCCCGCACTTTTCCCAGCATATCGGCCGTCCCCGTCATTGCTCTTTCCCAGCAGTCGTCCTCTGCTCGACGGTCGTCCTCCGTCGCCCACACTTTACAATATACTTTATTTTCCTTTACAATCTATATCCCTTTTCTTCTTCATTCTGTGAGTGCAAATTTTGGATTGTCTTTGGTATTCAACCACAAGTTATCTTGTTAGCCTGTTAAGCCGCTGCTTACATCCTACACAGCTAAGTCATGCTTGAATAGGGGCAGCTGTAAACACCCCAAATTTGCCCTCACCCATTCACACCATGGCTTGTGATCATTTCATATGCATAAGTTCAATCAAAGCATCTCATACCACATTTTTGATTCATTGCATAGATTCAAAGTCATCTGCATCTAGGGTTTGTGATCTGAGCAATCCAAGAGCCTCTTGAGCCATTCCAAAGGCCATCAATCACTTCAAAGGGGTCCATGTATGTTCAAACATCATATTATATCCTCTCAAAGTCAAGAATGTCAAAAAATCACAAGAGCTGGGATTGGTATGGAAGCAGAGCCAGGTTTGACTGCACAGATGACCTAGAATTAGGGTTTTGGTTTCAGAGGCCATAACTCCAAATTTTTTGGTCATTCTTGTTTCTATTGGTCTCTATATGGTATAGGGAGCATGCATATCAATTTTCATGAAGAAATTCCATGGGGAAGTCATCTGATCAAGAGTTGACTTTTCAAGCAAGTCAGTGTAAAATCAGGGCATCTGAGGCCCCCAATGACCCAACCAAAGGGGGTTATTCATCATTTTGATTGTGTATGATCTTTATTTGATCATGGAAGATGTTGGAAGTTCATAGAATTGAAGAATTTCAAGTCATTTGCAAAGTTGACTTTTTGGGAAGTTTGACTTTTAATGAAAATTGCCATTTTGGGAAACTTTTTCAACCTTTACTTTTTGATTCAAGAATGCTTCAAATGGAAAAACTTTGGTCATGAAAGTTGTAGAATGGATCATTCCCTTTTCAAAAAGTACAAGAACATGACCTAATTCATTTTGGATCAAAAGTTATGGTTTGTCAAAGTTGGCTAAAATCACAAAATTTGAAGTTTTCCACCAAAGGGACATTTTGCAAAATGGTTTGTTCAAGTGTTTAAAAGGCCTCAAATGTGTATCATTTCCACACAACATGATCATGCGACCTCTAAATTTCAGAATGGGCCAAAGGATCACTCATTTCTATGGCTTATGGAGCAAGATTTCTCAAAGGATGCAAAAGTGAGGCAAGTTGCAAAAACTCACTCAAGTGTGAATCCACTTGCTGGCTGACTTCACAAACAATCCAAGGGTTCTCCACACATCTTGCTGCGCAGGACACCCCATCTGTCCTTGGCTAGCAAGTAGCCCATGCCTCTCTTACACAACATTGACATTTTGGCAACTTGAGCCATACCAATCACTAAAGCACACATCAACTCATCTGACCTATCACAATTGTTTATGTAAACAAAAACACCAAAAACATCTAAATAATCACAAGTAGGTTAATGATCTTAATCCTACACCAAAGGTGATTAAGTGTGAGAAGCTGACTTCACACTTAAGGTAATCTCATTACCCCTAATCAGAGGGAAGATGTGATGAGTTTACTAATCCATTGGTTTCGGCTTAAGCTCATTATCTTATGACAAACTTCAAAAAGCAATAAAAGACTGAAAACTCAAAAAACAAACAATAATCGTCTCCTTCGGGATTCTTTTCTCACCTCATTCACTCACAAACGAGAACTTGCTTCTTCCGTCTAATGCAAGACAGTTTGCACCTGAGCCAGACAGGTCATACACTTGAGCATAGACAAGTAAGCAATTCACAAGTCAATTCATCTTTCAGTCTCTTTGGGTCGAACTACGGTGTTCTGACTTCCTCATTGCACGAGAGGATACGTAGGCATAACTTAACAGTTATCGAACAAAAGTCTCTGTATATTCCCCCTCTTTCTAGCATCATTCTTTTAGCCTCATGATCTTGGGCATCTTATTCCTACACTGACACTGTACATTTACACTCTTTATTTCTCTTACACTGACACCTGTACATCCTTTCCAGCTCTTTTACACACAGATTGCACTGACACTACCCCTTTAAAACACAAATCTTTTAAGCGTGGATCCCGTCGAGTACGACGGACAATCTGGGTGCTAATACCTTCCCAGGTTGTAACCAACCCCCTTTCTCAGTCTCTCTGGTTCGCAACCGTCTTATCCATATCTTTCTTAGGTTTATGCAGCATTACCTTTCCTCCGGGATAAAAATGCCTAGCTGGCGACTCTTTTCATTTCCTGTGAGTTCACTCCTGTGTGTTCTCACATCCCTCTTTCGCCGACCGTTCGCGTCTGTACCTTTATTTGGGCCAGTCCCATTTATCGGGAGCGACACTAGGGAATACAGGCATGCCCTTCGGCGTATGGTACTGGCCGCTTTTGGGTCAGTCGGCAGTTCTCCCTTAGTTAGGTAATTAAATACTGGGGTCATCTAGCAGCTTGTGTCGCCTACGAGGTTAATGTCTACTTGGACCGATGATTGCCCAATGCTAGGTCGGGGAAGCGTTTTCTGTATGACGGATTTGATGTTTCCTTTCCTTTTAGTGCTCGCAAATTTGGAAAGGATATCTGCGCGGATGTTGTTCTCTCGCGGGATGTGTTTGACTTCCACACTTTTGAATCGTTTCAGTTCGCCTTTTACGAGGGCCAAATATTCGCCCATGTTATCGTTTTTGGCTTGAAAATCTCCTCGAACTTGGCTCGCGACCAACTGAGAATCCGTGCAGATTATGATCTCTTCTGCTTCCAAATTGGTCGCGAGCCGTATGCCCGCTAGGAAAGCTTCGTACTCTGCCTGGTTGTTAGAAGTGGGGAAAGATAAGGTTAGGGACACTTTGATGACGTTTCCCTCTTCGTTCTCCAAGATAATTCTAGCCCCGCTACCTGCTGGACCAGACGCTCCGTCCACGAAAATAACCCACCTGGATGAGATTTTCGGCTCTTGCTCGATGAAAGTAAGTTAAGCCACGAAGTCGGCCAGCGCTTGAGCTTTGAGAGCTTGTCTTCCCTCGAATTTGATGTCAAACTCGGATAGTTCCAATGACCACTTTAACATTCGTCCGGCCATGTCTGGTCGATCGAGCAATTGTCTTATGGGTTGATCGGTTCTTACGATGATGGTGTGAGCCAGGAAGTAATGGCGTAGCCTTCTGGCTGCGAGAAGGAGGGCCAAAGCCACCTTTTCTATCTGGAGATATCGGATTTCCAGGCCATGGAGTGCTTTACTTGTAAAATATACAGGCTTTTGCCCCTCGAGTAGGTCGCGCACGAGTGTCGCGCTTACTGCCTCGTTTGCAACGGCGAGGTAGAGATAAAGTATCTCCCCTCCTTCGGGTCTAGACAAGACTGGGGGTTCACTCAATGCCTTTTTTAGGTGGGACAGCGCCAGCTTGCACTCCTCTGTCCATTTGAAAGTTGCTTCTTTGCGAAGGAGCTTGTAGAAGGGGAGAGCGTGTTGAGCGGATTTAGCTACGAACCGAGCGAGGGAGGTAAGGACCCCGTTTAGTGACTGTATGGATTTTTTAGAAGTAGGTGTTGGGAGTTCCGCGAATGCCCAAAATTTGTCGGGGTTGGCCTCGATGCCTCGTTCAGTCAAGTAGAATCCGAGGAATTTCCCTGCTCGGACCCCAAACGTGCATTTTTCAGGGTTGAAACGCATCTTGCACTTTCGTGCCTGATCGAACACTTTTCGTAAGTGGGACACGTGGTCCATTTCTTGTTGAGATTTGACGATCATGTCGTCCATGTATACTTCGAGCATATCTCCGATTTCTGCTCGAAAAACCTTATTCATCATGCGCTGATATGTCGCGCCCGCGTTTTTCAGACCGAAGGGCATAACGTTGTAAAAGTAATTGCCCAATTCGGTCATGAAGGCCGTGTATTTTTTGTCAGACATGGCCATGGGTATCTGACTATATCCTGAGTATGCGTCCATGAAGGACAATAGCTTGAAACCGGACGAATTTTCGACCAATTTATCAATGTTAGGTAAAGGGTATGCATCTTTCGGGCATGCCCGATTGAGATCGGTATAGTCAACGCACATTCTCCACTTTCCATTAGATTTTTTCACAAGTACAACATTTGAAAGCCAGGTCGTGTACCTGGCCTCGGTTACAAATTTAGCCTCTAGGAGGTCTTTAACAGCAGATTCAGCTGCTTCAGTTTTCTCGGTCGACTGCTTCCTTCTGCGTTGAGCGACCGCCTTGTGTGTTGGGTCAATGGAGAGGTGGTGGCAGGCTATCTCGGGGTCGATCCCTGGCATTTCTGCGGCGCTCCAGGAAAATAGATCTGCGTTCCCTCTGAGGCAAGCTTCCAGCTGTCGCTTCACCAAGTCGGGCATATGTGCCCCGATTTTAACGCACCGAGCTAGGTCCTCTCCCAGAGGAATTAATTCAAACTCTCCATCTAGTATTGGTCGAGATAGCGACTCTGTTGGCCTTTGGATGCCCTCGCTATTGTCCGAGAATCTGCAGTCAAGGTCGATCGAGTCTACCTGAGGGAAAGCCCTGGGAACATCTGGCGAATTTGATGTTGGAGGATTCGGTTGGTATGATATTGAGTTGAGACCCTTTGATGCTGCTTCGAAACACCTGCGGGCAGCGTCGACGTCTCCGTGTAATGTGGCGACCTTACCTGAAGTAGTGTAATATTTCATCTTCAGGTGGACGGTGGATGGCACGGCGATTTGCGCGGCTAATGTTGGTCGTCCTAGGATGCATTGGTACAGCGACGGGCAGTCCACGACTAGGAACTGGACCCTGACCGTCCTGGCTTTCTCACCTGCCCCGAAGGTGACAAATAGATCGACATAGCCCCATGGTCGGGAGACTGCTCCATTGAAACCTTGCATGTCTGATCCGACGTATCGAGTTAAGTGTGTCTCGTTCAGCTGGAGTGTCGAAAACAGCTGGGAGTACATAATGTCGCAGGAGCTGCCCTGGTCCACCAGGATTCTTCTCACATCGAAATTTGCCATGCGTGCCCGGATGAGCAGAGGAATGCTGGCGTTGGGCGCCCCTCCCAGGAGCTCTTCTCGGTAAAAGGCAAGGGGTACCGAGCCTTCCCTTGGTGGATCCAGGGTGGCATTTTGCACGGGCCCCTTCGCAATCAGCTGGTCGAATTTCCGTTTCACGAATCCGACCGTGATTTTATTGAACCCTCCTCCCGAGATGACCATTGCGGAAGGGAAAGTTTCCCATGGACTATGGGAGGAGAAGTACCCCGGATTCTCGGCGCGGTCCGGTAGGAAGAAATCCTCCGGGCGATAAATGCTTAGAGCGACCTGCACGTTAGCATCTGCAGGGATGGGTATGGCTTCCTCGACTTTTTGGGTCTCCTGCGCTTCTTGTCGAGGAGTGTCTCTGGATTTGGTGAACTGTTTTAGGTGCCCGTCCTTGATGAGAATTTCGATTGCATCCTTGAGATGGATGCAGTCCTCTGTGTTATGGTCGTGACTCTTGTGGAATCTGCAGTATTTCGTTTTATCCGTGTCGGGTTTGCTGGGTTGTTGCCTCGGAAAACGTACCCCTGCTTGTTTGAATTCCGAATTGGCACATTCAGACAAAATTTTCTCCCTGGAGGCCAAGAGAGGTGTGTACTCGTGGAACCGACTGACGGGTCCTCGGTGCTCCCGCGGTTCACGGGAGCGATCGTCCTTTCTTTTGTCTCCTCCTCGACGAGATGTCGAAGGTTCGTCGATTCGGTGAGGCTTAGCATCTTCACGGCGTCGAGCGTCTCTTACCAAACTGGCCGCTTGTTTTTCCTCATACTGAATGTAGGCTTGGGCTTTCAGTAAGAACGCGTCGAGGGTGGCCGGGGTCTCAATGCCGACCGCCCGATGAAAATCAGTCGACGGGCGTAATCCTCGTTCCAGCAAATATTTTTTCATGTCGTCGGTCGTGGATACTTGGACTGCTTCTTTATTGAACCTTTCGATGTAAGTTCATAAAGGTTCGTCTCTCCCCTGGATGAACGCTTCGAGCGAAGCTTCTGTCTTCGGGTGCCGCCTTGATGCGGTGAAGTGCCTGGAGAACGTGCGTCCAAGTTGTTTCCAGGAGGTGATGGACTCAACTTCGAGGCTTTTGTACCATGTCATCGCTCATTTCCTCAGCGTCGTAGGAAAAAGGCGACATTTGATTGCCCCCCGTACACATCGATAGTCGAGCAGCACATCTATATTCTCAATGTGCTCGTCTGGATCCGTGGTTCCGTCGTACGAGCCTAGCGGTGGGGGCTTCTCTAAACCTCTTGGAAGCTTAGCTGCCATGATTTCAGACAAAAGGGGACCCCGAGCGTCCTCGTCGTCGCTGGAATTGAACGAAGGAGACCTGCGAGCATGTTTCTTCGTTCTTCGGGGAGAAGTAGATCTTGATCTTCTTCTTCTTGACTTTCTTGTAGGAGAAGATCGTGGGGAAGACTTACGAAGACGCTTGTTTCCCGTTGATTCGTCAGCGTGCCCTTTCCTCTTCTTCCTGGCAGGAGAAGGAGTATGCCTTCTTTAGGGTCTCGCGGGAGATGGTGGTCGACGAGAATTATCTTCGAGACGGGCGATTTTCTCGCCATGGGCGAGGAGCAGCAGGTTTGTCTGATTCAGGATCTCAGCCAGCGCGGCGAAATCCGATCCTGAAGGAGTCGAGGGAAAAAGAGTTTCCGGGCGACTTTCCAGAGGTTGATCGCGATCGGGTGAAGGCGAAGCTGTCTTTCCGTCCGGGTGGTCTTGCACAGTTTCCTCGTGCAGAGGAGGATGGATGTTGCTCTCACGTTGTGTGAGAATCATGCCATCATTTGATCGGTTTTCTTGGTTGTCCCGAGCAGCCATGGATCTTGTTAAAACTTTGGTTCCTTGAAGATTTTGAAAGAAGAACGGGGAAATCAGAATTCCCACAGACGGCGCCACCTGATCGTACCTGGAGATCAGGATCCGATGCGGCTGGCTTCGAGAGCTGATGAAAGACGGTCGGTGAGGAGAGAAAGGGGGTGTACCTGCAAGGCACTCCGATGCTAAAGTAAGTAACCGAGCAAAGAGTGGGCAAGTACGAGAATAAAGGTCAGAGAAATTGAATACCTGACCCTCCCAAATGAGAGGGTTTATATAAGGGGCTAAATGAAAGATTATTGGTCCATATTGTGAGGCGCGGATTGAGGAATCCGTAAAAATAGGCAACGGTCAAGACTAGCCGTTAGGGAACTTCGTCGTGGTCGGAATGCTTATGCTCGACAGAGACCATTATTCCTAATTCTGCTCGACGTCGAGCATAGCTATTGGATTGGTTTGCTTGGCCCAATTGTGGGGATTGGGCTAGTCCAGAACAAATCCCTTACTAGGCCTTGTGCGAAGCTGGACAGGATTGAGCATCGGCCGATGGTTGACTAGATGCTAGTCCAGTAAAGAACATGATCCCCCAAGTCATTGTTCCTAGGTGAAAAGACAATGACTTAAGTCAATTCTTATGTCGAGGAGGATATATTCGCTAGATAACCTCTCGAGGATACGTGGTATCACGGGGACAGATCTGGAGGTGGAGTTTTCGAAATTGTGCCTGCAGATGGAATAAAGACGCTTTAGGAACGCGAACTTGTGCCAACAAGGATCCATAAGAAGCGTTTTAACAAACAAATGAAAAGCTTAGAGCATCTAAAAAGGATCAAAATCAGTTAATGTCAAAATACTTCTTGGATATGATTATAACATTATTCCCTGAAATCAACCAAGAAATACTTATTTTCTTACTACGAACTACAGAGCTTTGATTTTCTCACTACACATAATTTTGGTTAGAATATTAGTTAACAACTTTTTTTACCTTAATTTAAACCAATCACAGGTAACATTTAGATAATAACACTCATCCACACAAAGAGAAATCAAAATGGTTCCCATTTAGAATAACAAATGTGAGGGATGTTAATACCTTCCTCTTGTATAACTGACATCCTTACTTGTTTCTCTTCCCTTCGGGTTTTATTGATATTTTCCCTTTATCTTAGAATAAATAAAATTCAGTGGCGACTCTGTTGTATTTTCAAGCATGCAATACGCTCGACAATTTTTGCATCGTGTCACCCCTTTAAATAAAAAAATTTCAATTGGTTAAGTGTGCTAGGTCCATCGTACAAAATAACAAGCACAAAATAGAGATGCAAATTGTTAGGTTCAAGCATGGTGGAGGAAATTTAAGAATACTTTTGGTGTAAATTCTGATAGGAAACACCTATCAAACTAAAGGACATGGGCCTATATAGTAGAAAACGCCTGTTAGTTTATCTTTTATGAGAGAAAATTAGTCGATATTTTCATAAGAGTATTGTTTTTACATATTGTAGAATCATATATTTAAGGACATGGGTAATATTATTTTATACATTATTAATCGAACCATTAAGGTCATTTTCATTTTCTTTTTAATTGTTTGTGTTGTTGGTTTTGTTCAAAGCTAGTGTTATTTTCATGGATGTTGTTGAGATTTCACTGAAATTATCCATTTTTTGAGAACTATATTAGTTATAAACAAAGAGTTTAATACATGTTTGGCGAAATGACTATATGAATTAACAATATTTAAGTTGAAGAATTAATTTTCATTTTGTGTGAATTTTGATAGGACATTAGTGAAATGTTATCAGAAATTTGTGTAAGGCTGGATTACCCGCGTCTTACCAAGGAACTTGTGTAAACACCCCAAATTTGCCCTCACCCATTCACACCATGGCTTGTGATCATTTCATATGCATAAACTCAATCATAGCATCTCATACCACATTTTTAATCCACTGCATAGATTCAAAGTCATCTGCATCTAGGGTTTGTGATCTGAGCAATCCAGGAGCCTCTTGAGCCACTCCAAAGGTCTTCAATCACTTCAAAGGGGTCCATGTGTGTTCAAGTATCATATTATATCTCCTCAAAGTCAAGAATGTCAAAGAATCACAAGAACTGAGAATGGTGTGGAGGCAGAGCCAGGCTAGACTGCACAGATGACCTAAAATTAGGGTTTTGGTTTCAGAGGCCATAACTCCAAATTTTTTGGTCATTCTTGTTTCTATTGGTCTCTATATGGTATAGGGAGTATGCATATCAATTTTCATGAAGAAATTCCATGGGGAAGTCATCTGATCAAGAGTTGACTTCTCAAGCAAGTCAGTGTAAAATCAGGGCATCTGAGGCCCCCAATGACCCAACCAAGGGGTGATCTTCATCATTTTGAGTGTGTATGATCTTTATTTTATCATAGAAGGGGTTGGAAGTTCACAAAATTGAAGAATTGGAAGTTTTTGCAAAGTTGACTTTTTGGGCAAGTTTGATTTTTAAAGGAAATGTCATTTTAGGCAACTTTTTCAACCCTTACTTTTTGATTCAAGAAAGCTTCAAATGGAAAAACTTTGGTCATGAAAGTTGTAGAATAGATCTTTCCCTTTTCAAAAAGTACAAGAACATGACCTAATTCATTTTGGATCAAAAGTTATGGCTTGTCAAAGTTGGCAAAAATCACAAAATTTCAAAGTTTCTACCAAAGAGGTATTTTGCAAAATGACTTGATCAAGTGTTCTAAAGCTCTCAAATGGACTTCTAATTCACATAACATGATCATGTGACATCTAAAGTTCAGAATGGACCAAAGAATTACACCTTTGTATGGTTTTTGGGACAAGATCTTTTCATGAGAACCAAAGTGAACCAAGTTGCAAAATCCATCATAACATCTCACCCACTTGCTGCCTTGGTTGTTGAACCACCCTAGCCCTATCCTCACCTCATGCTGCGCAAGACAAGCCCCTTGTACCAAGCTAGCAAAGTAGCCCATGCCCTTCTTACACAAAGTTGACAATTTGCAAAAAAGCACCCATACCTATCACAAAAGGACATGTCACATCTTCTGACCAATAAGATTAGTTTATACAAACAAAATGCAAGCTAAACAACACAACACACAAGCCTGAAACAAGCAAGAACTCAGCATTCTCATTTTCCACCCTTGGAGCAAAAGCATTCGAAACTCTTCATACAACTCACAAACACACAAACAAACTTCATAAACCTTCTCAACACATCACCCTGATCACAAAACACCCCTTAAATCAACCTGAAACTCAAGGAATCAAGAACACGATTCTCACACCATCCTGAACAGAACTTGTTCAAACTCCCAAACTAGCCAACACAAACTCCTTCTAAGCATCAATATGTCATCAGGGGACTAAAAGGGGTGGATTGCACAAAGGAAAGAGGCCAGAAGGTTGCAAAACTGAAAGCTTCAAAACTCAGGTAGCTCAAGAACATTTTTTCCAGAAACATGTTTTTAAGTTTTAAATAGATTCTATATGTTCCCCTGATCACTCTGATGTCTTTGGTTTTGAAAATGGTGGAGAGATGAGAGTTTAATCGTGTTCTGAAATTTTTGCCCTAGAAATTGTTTTGTTTCGATTCAGTGGATTGAGGAAAGATAAATGATGTTTGTGTCAGGGTTTTGATTCTGTGAGGTTTGGGAAGGATTTCTTTTCTTTTAGATTCCATTTTAGTTACGTTTTGAAGGTTTTAGGAATTTTCAGGTGGGGTTCCCACCGGAGAAGACGACCGGAGGTCTTCTCCGGCCACCTGAAAATGATTAGGGTTTAATCCCTATCATTAGTGTAGTTTGAATCTCAAGCGTTAGATCCCTTGACTTGGTTGACTTGGCGCGTGTTTGTGTGGCCCAGATGTGTCCAATTTGCCCTAATCTCACTTAACCTAATTAATCTCAATTAATTAATTTATAAAACCTGATTTGGCCAGAAATGATCCTGACCCTTGCTTTGCGCACGCAGTCAATAGCAGACCCCCCAACTTTGAATCTGATGCGTTGGATTGGCTTACTTTTCATTTTTATTAACTTTATTTCATTTCTTTTATATTTCTTTTGTACATTTATTTTAAAATAGTAAAACTTATTCAAAAATTCTGAAATTTTTTATACAAGTTATCATTTAATTTCAGAACACAAAAATAATTTTATTTTTATTTTTTGCATTAAAAAAATATTTTTAAATATTTAAAAGTTTATTTTTAATTAATTAATGAGAATTAATTTATTAAAAATACTTTTAGGTATTTAAAAATCACAAAAAAATTCATGAAACATTTAAAAACATTTAGAAACATTGTCCAACCCTCAAACCAAATTTCTTTTTTGATCTTGATGCATTTTGAGAATTTTTCATGGAATTAAAATCATTTTGATGCATTATTTTGATCCAAACTTCCAAAAATCATTTCTGCCTAACCATTGGGAGTTGGACTTTGATTCTTTTTGCATTATGTTTAGCATATCATGTAGTTTGTAAGATTAAATTGGCATGATTTGATCTTTCATTTTCCATTTGTTTGGCATTTTTCTTGTTAAGGAACCCTAAAACCCTAGAAAACTTAGGAAAATCATAACTTGAATTAGGTTAAGAGTTGGAACTTCTCCTTTGGGCAGTGAGTTAGTATAGGATTAGGGATCCTTTGAATGCATTTTCATTTTTTTTATCTTGATGTTTGCTTCTGATTTTGGTTTTTGTTTATTGCTTTGATCATAAACCCTAATTTGGGCTTCCATATGCATCCATCTTGCATTTGCTTGCATAACATGACTTACCATGACACTTTGTGCATCCATGTGATTCATTTAACATCTTAAGACATATTGAAAGCATGTTTGATCATTGCATCTTGCATTTGCCATGTTGTATGCCATATGCATTTCATAACTTTTCATGTATGATCATGGTTCTCAACTTGCTCCATTTGCATCCATAAGCCTGTATGATCATCCTCATATGTTGTTTCATGTTTGTAGCATCTCATAGCATCATCAACATCACATATATGCTTCTGGTTTTGTTTCTCATCATGTCATTTCATCCAATTTTGCATTGCATTGCTTTCCTTTCACTAACTTTTCAGGTGGTAAGCAACTTTGAGAAATGGATTTGCCTCCACTTCTCACATTTTTTTTTCATCTCTCTCTTGCATCCTTGCTGCATTTTTGTATGTGTTTGAGATTGAGCTTGCTCTTCCTTTCCTTCTTACTTTCTTTCTTCAAGTGACTTGTCTTCTTAAGTGAAGCAAGTTGCTTTGCTTCTCCTGATCCTTTCATCTGCTTCCTGGTGGTTCCATTGAAGATTTCTTTTGCAAACCTCACAAACCTTAGGGACAACCAAGCATGACAATGATTAGGGTTTTGATTAGTCTCCCCTCTTAGTTTTTACCGTTGTGTCTCATTGAGTCCTCTCTTCTCATCTCATAATCAGGGACTAAACCCTAAAGGTTTTAAGGCTTTGTGATTAAGCTTATGCCTGCATCCTTCTATTAGGATGGAGTGTATAACTTTAATCCTAAGTGTTAAACCCTTAATGTGTTTAAATCTCTTAATCAATTCACTTAATAATCATCAAGACATCACACTTGTAACTTGGGCCTTGCATCAGGGTTCTAATTCTTCCTTAATTGGTTAAGAAGGACTAACCCTAGTGTTAATGGACAAGTCCCCCTCAAGTTGTCTTACAAATCATAAAAATCACTTCATCATCATACCATTAAATAAAATCCACTTAACCAAAGGCTTGTTTTGTCATGAGTTTAATCCCTAATCATGGATTAAGTTGAGGAGCTTTCCTCAGCTTAAACATTCTCATCTATTATCCTTCTATTAGGATGGTGTAATGAGTCTGTTTAATCCTTGATTATGGCATAACCTCATTACTTAACACTAAACAAAAACACCAAAAACATCTAAATAATCACAAGTAGGTTAATGATCTTAATCCTACACCAGGGTGATTAAGTGTGAGAATCTGACTTCACACTTAAGGTATTCTCATCACCCCTAATCAGAGGGAAGATGTGATGAGTTTACTAACCCATTGGTTTAGACTTAAGCTCATTAACTTATGACAAATCTCCAAAAGCAATAAAAGACTGAAAACTCAAAAACAAACAATAATCGTCCCCTCCGGGATTCTTTTCTCATCATCTTCACTCACAAACGAGAACATGCTTCTTCCGTCTAATGCAAGACAGTTTGCACCTGAGCCAGACATGTCATACACTTGAGCATAGACAAGTAAGCAGTTCATAGGTCAATTCATCTTTCAGTCTCTTTGGGTCGAACTACGGTGTTCTGACTTCCTCATTGCACGAGAGGATACGTAGGCATAACTTAACAGTTATCGAACAAAAGTCTCCGTATATCCCCCCTCCTTCCAGCTTTATTCTTTTAGCCTCATTATCTTGAGCAATTCATTCTCATCCTCACACTGACACTGTACATTTATACACTTCACTTCTCTTACACTGACACCTGTACATCCTTTTCCAGCTACTTTATACACAAAATGCACTGACACTACCCCTTTAAAACACAAATTTTTTAAGCGTGGATCCCGTCGAGTACGACGGACAATCTGGGTGCTAATACCTTCCCAGGTTGTAATCAACCCCCTTTCTCAGTCTCTCTGGTTCGCAACCATCTTGTCCATATCTTTCTAGGTCTATGCAGCATTGCCTTTCCTCCGGGATAAAAATGCCTAGCTGGCGACTCTTTTCTTTTCCAGTGAGTTCACTGCTGTGTGTTCTCATTGTTCTTTTCGCCGACCGTTCGCGTCTGTACCATGTTTGAGCCCAGTCTCATCTTTCGGGAGCGACAGCTTGGCGACTCTGCTGGGGACCCTTATACTGTAACCAGGGCTTCTGGTTCTTTTTGTGGGTTCCTCCTAGCGCTTGTTTGATTTGTGTTTACTGGGGTGTTATGTGTTATTTGTGCTTGTATTTGTATTTATTTTTTGCTTTATGTACAGTTGTTTATTTGCTTTCTTTATAGCTTTGCATATATCATATTGTCATACTGTGCTGGTTGGATCTGTTTGTTGCTTTGGTGGGTGGGGTCCCATTGAGAGTTAAGGTCCTATACCTGGGACCTGAGTGACACCTAGGCTAGAGTGGTTCATGTTCTTTCCCATTCCATTTCGGTCTGGTGCGGGAATATGAAACACGGTTCAGATATGGGTTTCTTCTTGAGAACTCTGTGCTGCAGATTTCCTGTAGTACTAGGGCTATCTGGGAAGCCTGCTAAGTCTGGATGACCTTTAGTATTGACCTTCAGAAACTGAGGTGAATTAGAGGAGGAACTTTTATGGTTATTGTAAACACTGAACCTCCGGGTTAGAAGTGTTTACACTTCTCATAACTGATCCAAGTCTGAGGATCCTTGTTTTAGAACACCACCTGTGAGGGGGTTGGGCTGTTTACAGGCTTGCAGGTACCCTTGACCTCAGCATACCCTGTTACTTCGATTTGATTAAGAATACTCCATCTTGGAACAGTTCTTGTGATTTTAACCCTGGACATGTGACTCTTTATTTGAGTCCCCCACCTTGGTTACTGGACTTATAGACCTCCATCTGGATTTCTTGAACATACATGGACATATATCAGAGCAGTTAATCAGATACAGCTCAGTCACAAACCCTTGCATATCATTTGCATACATCCTCATTGCATCATTTTAACATATGTTTATTTGTTTTTCAGGGTATCCATCCTATCATTCTGGCTTGGTTTTGACCCCTTCTACAGCTTAGACCTGTCTTCATCAGTATCTACTTCAGCTATCAGCTACCTGCTTCAGTCACTTGCACCATCAGTCTCAGCCTGTCAGAGGCCTATCTTCAGTGTTATTCTCAGCATCTGACTCAACTCTTCTTCAACAATATGGCACCTAAGAAGAGTAACATCTCCTATCACTTCTTTGAGCCTGAATTGGCTAGCATCAGGAAGATTCAGACCCTGATTACTCCAGACCATATACCACTTTTCAGAGAAAATTATGGAGGAATCCTTGATGTGGTTATGGATTTGGACCCTTCACAGAGAAGCTTGATACATACTTGCCTGCAGTTCTATGATCCCCCTCTGAGGTGCTTCACTTTTCAGAATTTTCAGTTGGGACCCTTGTTGGAGGAATATTCATCATTGGTTGGTGTGCCTATCAGGGGTGGAATACCCTTCAACCCTGAGATGGCTTTCCCTAGTAATGAGGAGATAGCAAAAGCATTATATCTGGAACCAGTTCTGATTGGGCAGAATTTGACAGCTAAGGCTGGAGTCTCTGGTTTTCATCTGGACTTCTTAACTTCTCAGGCTAGTCTGAAGGCCTACTTGGGGGAGTGGAAGGCAGTCTGTGCTCTGTTGGCCCTTAGCATATATGGGGTCATGCTTTTTGCAGATGAGCCCAAGTTTGTTAGCAAGAATGCAATCCATCTTTTCATCCTGAGAAACCCAGTGCCCACCTTACTGGGAGATCTTTACTACTCTGTTCATCAAAGGAATGAAAAGCAAAGGGGAAGATTAGTGAGATGATGTGCTCCTTTGTTCCATACCTGGCTGCTCAAGCATTTGCCAAAGACTGATGCATTCTTGAACCCTCACCAGCAGAAGAACTGGGCTAGGAGGCTTGTTGCTCTAACCTCAGATGACATCAGGTGGTGCACTCAGAGCACCAAGGGCAGAGACATCATTACAAGTTGTGGGCAATTTCCCAATGTGCCTCTGATAGGAGTGAAGGGTTGCATCAACTACAACCCTCTGCTGTTCAAAAGACAACTGGGCTATGCATTAGTCCACCCTCCTAGAGCACAGGATCTGACTGAGACCCTCTATTGTGAAATCAAGCCTAATCTGGCTATTGTCAGGCAAGGATCCTGGGCCTGGGACAATGTGCAGACTAAGGGGGTAACCATTCTTGGAAGATGCAATAATGTGGCCTCGGCTCAGTACTATGAGTGGTCTCATGCCAGGGCTCAAGTTTCTGGAATGCCCTTCACTATTGAAGATGTACCTGGACCTTCCACAACACCACCTCCAGCAACTGTCAGCTTAGAGGAGTTCGAGAAATTGAAAGAGAGAAATGAGAAGTTGACTCAGGCTTTACAGAAGACCCTCTGGGAGAGGAGTGATGGTAGGTTGGATATTGAGAGGTTAGAAAAACTGAAGGTGGAGCATTTGGCTAGAATTGAGAAGTCAGAGGATTACATTAAGAAGTCTAGGGCTGGAGAACAGATCTTGAAGAATGCCTGCAAGGAAGCTCAGTTCCAGAAGGCCAGGACTGATTTGTATCTAAAGGAGAGTCAAGCTAGGTGGGTCAGGATCACCGAAGCTCGTACTCAGGAGGATAAAAGGACTCAGGACAAGATTGAGCAGATGGAAGCTAGTGCAAAAGTGCAACAGGAAGCCCTGGCAGCAGCCCAGAGGGAGATCTCAGAATTGAAGATTAGAGCTGGTGTAAAGAGGTCAAAGGACCAGAGTCAGCACAAGAAGCTAACTGCAGCTGTTACTACAAGGAATCTCCTTATCAGGAATCTTACAGAACGTCCAGCTGATCCTGTGACTGAAGCACTTCTCAAGGAAGTTCAGGAGGATGAGTTTGGTCTTGGTGTTTGACTTTTTGCTTGTTGTTGTTTTCATTTTATGTACCTTTTCTTTATGTTGTACTTTTGACCCCTCAGGGGGCTTGTATTGTAAAAACAAGTTATGTATCATTTACCTTTTTGTAATATATGTGTTGTTTGGCTTTATCTGAATTCTTCAAAGCAACATCAGTAGTATCTTCTTCAAGGGTCTGGAAAGGTCAAAACCAAGTGCCAAGCCGGATACCTTGGAAACAAATGAGCATAACTGCATTGATAACTAACCTTTTACCTTGTTTTGTAGGTTTTTGTTTATTTGTTACTAACTCTGTTGTGATGTCAGGAACTATTGCTCGACGTCGAGGGTTTCCACTCAACCGTCCACACAGGTACCCCACCCGCAACAATCTTCCGGGCATACAGATGGACCAGGTACAGCAGGACCTTACAGAGGTCAGGAACCAGATGGCCAACGAGAGGTTGGAAATGAGGAATCAGATGACACAATTTATGGAGGTGATGAATAATATGGCTCAAAGCCAAGAAAGGTTAAGAGCACTGGTGGAGGGGAGGAATCATGAAGACCCCCATCCAGGGACTGTTGGGACAAGCAACAATGAGAGAGTCCAACCTCATGTTAATCCCCCAGTCTTTGGACCCCACCTGCATCCAGAGATCAACATCCCTGCTAATGTTCAGGGGACTGCCACTGCAGGCAGAGTACTGCAAGAAGACCCCCAGGAAGATCAGTTCACAGTGATGGGAGCTGGGGAGGAAGCCTATGACAGAAGGCTTGAAGAGATTGCTGAGAAATTAAGATCCTTAGAGTCTCAAAACTCTTTGGGCTTTGATGTTATGGACATGGGTCTAGTGGACGGGGTCAGGATTCCCCACAAATTTAAACCACCATGCTTTGAGAAGTATAACGGGACTTCCTGTCCCCGGACCCATTTACAATCCTTTCTGGGGAGGTTGAAAGCATATACCATGGACGAGAAGCTATGGATGTTTTATTTTGAGGATAGCTTAACTGGAGCTTCAAGGGAATGGTACTCTCATCTGACCAGAGCAACCATCAGGTGTTGGAAGGACTTGGCAGAGGCCTTCATTAGACAATACCAGTATAATTTGGATATGGCACCCAACAGGACCCTCCTAATGGGAATGTCACAGTCATCTAGAGAAAGCTTCCGAGAGTACGCCCAGAGATGGAGGCAATTGGCTGCTGCTGTCCAGCCACCTATGTCAGAGAGGGAGATGGCAGATATGTTTATGAACACCCTCCAAGGGACATACATTGACAGGCTGGCTGCTTTCTCTTCTACCAGCTTTGCGGATGTCGTTATAGCGGGGGAGAGAATTGAGAGCTTGTTAAAAATGGGCAAAATTTCTGACAGCGGTGCCAGCTCATCCAGCAATACAAGGAAGCCTTTTGTGGGCCCGAGAAGAACTGGTGAGACCAATGCTATCCACACTAGCAGGGGCAGGCCCCAATATGTTCATAGATCTGTGGCAGCAGTCACCATTCCCGCTCCAGTTCATCCACAACCAGCTTATCAACCACCGCAACAAAATTATCAGCAACAAACTCAGTATCCTCCTCAGAGAAGCTACAACAACACCAACAACAACAATCAGCAAAGACCATATCAACAGAGGCCATCTCAGGCCAATAGGATGATAGATCCGATCCCTATGCCCTATGCCACATTATTGCCACAACTCCTGAAACTCAACTTGGTTGAGCTAAGGACGTTGGCACCTCCAGATCCTACCAGCCTACCCAGAAACTACGACTCCAACGCCAGATGTGCTTTCCATTCAAATGCACCTGGCCATAGTACAGAGAAGTGCAGAGCCTTGCACATGAAGGTACAAGACTTGGTAGATTCTAAGGCTCTAAACTTTGCACCACCACCGAACGTTAACAAGAACCCTATGCCACACCACGGAGGTCCCAGAATCAATGCTATTGAAGAAGACAAGCTGTCTTATTTGATAACCAGTGTGGGTCAGATTCGGACACCGTTGGTAGAGATTAAGGCTCAACTCCTCGAATGTCAAATGTTCCCGGGGTGTGAGTTAGGGTGTGCTTATTGCAATATTTCAGTGAATGGTTGTGATAACTTGAGAGATGGCATAGATGGTCTCATCCAGAGTGGCCTGCTTCAAATTACAACATCAATTCCAACAAATCCAGCAATCTCATCAGCAACAATTCCAGTATCTCCTACAACTGCAACAGCCATTGTTCCAAACAACTCTTCAGCTTCATCAACAAATGCTTCATCTGTCATTTCAACTGACCAGATATCAGCAAACATCCCTTCTACAACTTCAGCACCACTTCATTTTTAATCTCCTACAACAATAACATCCATTCTTCCAACAATGTCTCCTACAACATCAGCAGCAAACCATGAAGATGTCTCAACAGTTACGATTTATTATGATCCTGAAAATGATTCTGCCTACAATTCACAGAGTGCTACTCCTATCAGAGCACCAGTCACAATATACTATGATCCACAAACTATCATGGTTCCTTCTGCAGCTGCCATCAGTCCAGTCACTATCACAGTGCCTGGGCCAGTACCTTATGAAAGCAGTAATGCCATCCCTTGGCATTACGGCTCTGACCTATACTGCGGAGGACAGAAAATCACTCTTGACTCATCAACTTCTTCACCACAAATAGACAATGTGGGGGGAGGCGGAGGCTTCACTCGAAGCGGACGTCTTTTTGCCCCACAAATTCCAAGACCCATTGCTGAAGCAGAAGTTGCTGCCAAGGCAAAAGGGAAGAGCATGGTGCAAGAAGAACAAGTTGCTAAAGAAGCTTTAAAGACCCCTTTTGATCAAGAGGTTGATGAGTTCATGAGAATCATCAAGAGGAGTGATTACAAAATAGTGGACCAGCTTCACCAGACGCCTTCCAAGATTTCTATTCTATCACTGCTTATGTGCTCCGAGGCCCATCGGAACGCACTACTGAAGGTCTTGCACGCAGCTTATGTGCCAGAAGAGATCACCGTCAATCAGTTGGAAGCTGTAGTTGGAAATGTTACTGCTAGCAATGGGCTAGGATTTACCAACACTGATTTGACTACGGAAGGCCGCAATCATAACAAGGCCTTGCACATTACCATGGAATGTAAAGGTGCAGTTCTTTCCCATGTGCTGGTAGACACAGGATCATCCCTCAATGTCTTACCCAAAAAGGCCCTTGTGAAGCTGGAATATGAAGGATTGGCATTACGTCCCAGTAACTTGGTAGTGAGAGCCTTTGACGGCTCTAAGAGATCAGTTCTGGGAGAAATTGAGTTGCCTGTAACGATTGGCCCACAAACTTTCAAAACGACCTTCTACGTGATGGATATACAGCCTGCCTACAGCTGTTTATTGGGTAGGCCATGGATTCACGCCGCTGGCGCCGTGACCTCAACCCTTCACCAGAAGTTAAAATTCGAGTGGGAGGGTCAAGTCGTTACTATCTGTGGAGAGGAGGATATTTTTGTCAGCCACCTGGCTACCTACAAATATATTGAGATGGATGGGGAGATCCATGAAACAATGAGTCAAGGGTTTGAGGCCTTGAATGTAAATGAAGCATCCACTGTACCTGGAATCTCCATGGCATCTTATCAACAAGCCCGGAAGGTTGTTGAGGAAGGAACTGCCCAAGGCTGGGGCAAGGTTTTATCTGTGGAGGAAAAGAAGGACAAATTTGGGTTGGGTTACAGACCAACTCAACAAAATCAAGCAGAGGCTGCTGAGAAGCCCGGTTTTGTCAGTGGGGGGATGCTCACCCCTGATGCTATCAACAATCTGGAAGACGAGTCGGAAGAAGAACGCAATCTGGAGAATTGGATACGTCCAAAGATCCCGGGGAGCAGTATCTCAAACTGGTCTTCCCAGGAAATTATAAGAGTTACTCACGCAGAGTAATTATTATTTCCTGTATTTTTATATAGCATGCATCAAGTCTTGCACCTTGCCCAAGGTGACAAGACTCATTTTGTAATCTGGCCATCTGTAATTTTTGTGCAACAAGATTAATTAATGAAATCTCAGACATCTTTTTGCAAATGAGTCTTTTTCTTTTCCCGCTCACTGTTTTTCCATTTTTCTTTTTGTACAAAAAATAAATGGCAATGTTTTCAAAATGACAACTTTATTTCACTTTTCTAAACAAGATTAAAATCAATCACTAAAATGAACAAACTGAACCCTTGCAGAGAGTGCCTTCCAGACCGCACCGACAACAGCACGGCTATGACTTCGTATGACTTTGACAATCCGATCAATCAAGCCGATGAAGGGGTTGAAGAAGAATATGAGCTTCCTGAAGAGCTAGCCCGGTTGTTGAGACAAGAGGAGAAGGTTATCACCCCTCACCAGGAGGAGGTTGAAACGATCAATCTTGGTACAGATGAAGACTTGAAAGAAGTTAAAATCGGGGCCTGCTTGCAAGACTCAGTGAAGAGACAACTGATTGATCTGCTTCAAGAATATGTGGACGTGTTTGCTTGGTCTTATCAAGACATGCCAGGGTTGGACACCGACATTGTTGTGCACAAGCTGCCTTTAAGAGAAGAATGCCCACCGGTTAAACAGAAGCTGCGTCGTACTCGCCCAGACATGGCAATGAAAATCAAAGAAGAGGTACAAAAGCAGTGGGACGCCGGGTTCCTTGCTGTAACTAGCTATCCGCCGTGGGTTGCTAATATAGTGCCTGTTCCTAAGAAAGACGGCAAAGTAAGGATGTGTGTTGACTACCGGGATCTGAACAGAGCCAGCCCGAAAGATGATTTCCCATTACCTCACATTGATGTATTGGTGGATAATACGGCTCAGTTCTCGGTGTTCTCCTTCATGGACGGATTTTCAGGATACAACCAGATCAAGATGTCACCTGAAAACATGGAGAAGACAACTTTCATTACACCTTGGGGCACGTTCTGTTACAAGGTGATGCCATTCGGACTGAAGAATGTTGGTGCAACATATCAACGGGCTATGGTAACATTATTCCACGATATGATCCATAAGGAAATCGAGTGTTATGTGGATGACATGATTGCCAAGTCCCTTACAGAGGAAGACCACCTGGTAAATCTGCTGAAGTTATTCAAGCGTCTGAGGAAGTACCAACTGAAGCTGAACCCCAACAAGTGCACATTCGGGGTGCGATCTGGTAAGCTGCTGGGTTTTATTGTAAGCGAGAAAGGGATTGAGGTTGACCCTGATAAAGTCAAAGCCATTCAAGAAATGCCTGCACCGAAGACAGAAAAAGAAGTTCGAGGGTTCTTAGGTCGATTGAACTACATTTCAAGATTCATATCTCACCTCACGGCAACTTGTGAACCCTTGTTCAAATTGCTAAGAAAAGAACAGACGGTCAGATGGAATGAAGACTGCCAGAAGGCTTTTGACAAGATCAAAGAATACTTGCAAGAACCTCCAATCCTTATGCCTCCAGTTGAAGGAAGACCTCTGATAATGTACTTAACAGTATTAGAAGAGTCGATGGGGTGTGTGTTGGGCCAACATGACGAGTCTGGTCGAAAAGAGTATGCAATATACTACCTTAGCAAAAAGTTTACCGACTGTGAACAACGTTATTCACTGCTCGAGAAAACTTGCTGTGCTTTAGCGTGGGCTGCTCGCCGACTGAGGCAGTATATGTTGACCCACACCACCTTATTGATCTCCAAAATGGACCCAGTTAAGTACATATTTGAGAAGCCGGCGCTTACCGGTCGGGTTGCAAGATGGCAAATGATCCTCACAGAATATGACATTCAGTACACATCTCAGAAAGCCATCAAGGGCAGTGTATTGTCTGAATATCTTGCTGAGCAACCTATCGATGATTACCAGCCTATGAGATTTGACTTCCCTGATGAAGACATCATGTTCTTAAAAGCAAAAGACCATGAAGAGCCTATTCACACTAAAGGGCCCGACCCGGAAGAAGAATGGACTATGATGTTTGATGGGGCTATCAATGTGAATGGTCGTGGTGTTGGTGCAATACTCATTACACCCGAAGGAGTTCACATGCCATTCTCGGCAAAACTCACCTTCAACTGCACTAACAACGAAGCTGAATACGAAGCTTGCATTATGGGTCTTGAGGAGGCCATTGACCTCAGGATCAAGACATTGACTGTATTCGGAGATTCGGCTTTGGTAGTCAATCAAACCAACGGCAAATGGTACACCCACCAGGATCATCTGATACCTTACAGGGATTATACAAGGAGGTTATTGACTTTCTTTACCACAGTCAAGCTCGAGTATATCCCTCGGGACGAGAATCAGTTTGCAGATGCTCTGGCTACCATTTCATCCATGATCAAAGTTTAAGCTGCCAACTTTGTACCGCAGATTTCAGTGTCCAGACTCGACAGACCAGCATATGTGTTCGCAGCAGATATTGTCGAAGACGATAAGCCTTGGTTCCATGACATTAAGTGCTTCTTGGAGGATCAAACATACCCATCTGGGGCATCTTCCAATGATAAGAAGACTTTGAGAAGGCTTGCTGGTAGTTTCTTTCTGAACACTGATGGTTCCCTATACAAGAGGAACTTTGATATGGTACTCCTCAGATGTGTTGATAAGACAGAAGCAGACCTGTTAATGCATGAAGTACATGAAGGATCTTTTGGTACCCATGCGGGAGGGCATGCCATGGCTAAGAAATTGCTAAGATCAGGTTATTACTGGATCACAATGGATGCAGACTGTTGTGCCTACGCCAGAAAATGCCAGATTTATGCGGATAAGGTGCATGTGCCTCCCAGTCCTTTGAATATAATGTCTTCACCATGGCCCTTTGCTATGTGGGGCATTGATATGATCGGCAAGATTGAACCGACTGCTTCAAATGGCCACAGATTCATCCTGGTCGCTATTGACTATTTCACCAAGTGGGTCGAAGCAGCTTCCTATGCCAATGTTACAAGACAAGTGGTAGCCAGATTTCTGAAGAAAGATATCATCTGTCGATATGGAGTTCCCGAGCGAATCATTACTGATAATGGTTCTAACTTGAACAACAAAATGATGGCAGAACCGTGTCGGGACTTCAAGATCCAACACCACAATTCTTCTCCCTACAGGCCAAAGATGAATGGCGCTGTTGAGGCAGCTAATAAAAATATCAAGAAGATTGTGCAGAAGATGGTAGTCACTTATAAGGACTGGCATGAAATGCTACCATTCGCTTTGCATGGGTACCGCAAATTAATCAGAACATCCACTGGGGCAACGCCGTATCAACTTGTGTATGGTATGGAGGCAGTCCTACCTATTGAAGTTGAATTACCTTCTCTGCGGGTATTGATGGATGTTAAGCTGAATGAAGCAGAATGGGTCCGATCCCGATATGAACAACTGAGTCTGATTGAAGAGAAAAGATTGGCTGCAATCTGTCATGGGCAGCTATATCAGAAGAGGATGAAGAGAGCCTTCGATCAGAAAGTTAGGCACCGAGAGTACCAAGTAGGAGATCTTGTGCTGAAAAGAATCCTCCCTCCTCATACAGACCACAGGGGCAAATGGACTCCGAATTATGAAGGACCATTCGTGGTAAAGAAAGTTTTCTCTGGTGGAGCACTAATGCTCAGCACCATGGATGGTGAAGATTTTCCATCCCCTGTGAATTCAGATGCAGTTAAAAAATACTTCGCATAAAAATGACCCGCTGGACATAAAAACAGAATGTAAGTCCAGGCAAAAATAGGGCATCCCGGCGAGTCAAAAACAGAATAAAAGACTCGGGCAAAAATAAGGGAAAATAAACAAAAAAAATATATGTACACCCGCTGAGTTCAAAAGCCGCGTTGGACAACTCAGGCAAAAATGGGTATCCCGATGGATTGAAAACCCGAAAGGGCGGTCCATGCAAAATAAGGGAATAAGCGAACAACTGCATTCTGAATTCGTCTGTATCACTTACAACTTGGTAAGCTTCGGAAAGGTCAAGCTTCAACCAGAATTAGCCTTCTTCAGAAGGCAAGACGAGAAGAACGTCGAAAGTCATACGAGTCATAGCAAAAGAGGAAGCTCCTTGAAAGCGTCGTCAACATTGCCAGCACTTTGTTTCTCAATTTGTAACAATCTCCTCATTTTAGGAGATATGTTTCTTTGACTGTATCTTTCCAATTCAGGGCATTTGAGTTAATAAAATCAGATTTTTAGTCGTGTCTCGTCTCGTACAGTTTATTTTTTGCAAAAAAATGTCTGATGTCTCTAAAGAACTGATTGCATGAATACAGATGTTTATCTTCAAAAATAAAAACACGTGCTTGCAGGAAATATGTTTACTCTCGGGAGTGTCTAAACTCCTATGACGGAGTCCAGTGAAGGATACCTCAGGATTACTTGTACGTTTCTCTGTCTGTGCAGGATTGCAGGTATTTCAAAAGCGCAACTCGGGGCATGAAAGCTTCATCCCGGCAAGCCGGCAAATCAACACTCAGTCTTGGCACCCAAGGTGCTCTCTCCCCAGCTGAGTTGCCACTTGTTACTTCTCACAACCGAGTTGCCAATCATTTCCCCACAGAGCCTCAGTCTCTATCCAGAAGAGCAACGCATGAAGGAATCACAACAGAGTGACGAAAACTTCTACAAACCCCAGCTGGGTCTCTCATTTACTGGAATGGGTCTATCAGTGACTTATTCCCCCAAGCAGATACATCTCATCAAATCTACCAATGATCTCATCCCCAGCTGGGATGTTCACTTCAAGCAGATCGGCCAAAGATCTTCACAGCATCGGGACCTGAATCCCGGTTCGGTATCTTTGCATAATCGTGGCATTCGCATCATATTCACCCACAAAGCGTAGCATTCCGTCTAATACGGAGCATTACAGCAAAAGTCAAACATATAGCATAATCATAAGCCATGTTTGGAATCAAGCACTTGTGAATAATAACAATCCAACAATATACATAAAGCCCCCAGATTCCCCAGCAAAAGCAGTTGCCTCACTTTCACAAACACCAGGATCCCCCCCCCTTTTTTGACACCCGTCCATGTCATCAATCCCCAGTAAAGTCGCCTGAACACTCTTTACAAACAAGACCACCCGTATTACAGATACTTCCTGACACCCGTCCGTGTCATACCCCCAGCAGAAAGCCAAAGACATCCTCTTTGCACTCACATATACTTATATACAATTCCTTGACACCCGTCCGTGTCACCTTCCCCAGCACAGTAACCTAAACACTCTGTACATCAGACACTTGTTTATATTATACTTTTCTCCTTTTGACACTCGTCCGTGTCACGTTCCCCAGCAGATTGAACACTCAAATATACAACACTCATCCATACTTATACAGATACTCGTCCGTATCTTGTATACACCATTTATATCCCCGCAGATTCAACACTAGTCCATGTTCTTTGTTAACCCGTTGGTACTCGTCCGTACCGTCATCTCAGAGCATACGTCAAGCGTTTGTTTCTACCTGATACTCGTCCATATCATAGTCTTAAGGATGCTCGTCCGCATTTTTAATCCATACACTTTGTCAAACACTTTTGTCTTCTTGAATATAGACACTCGTCTGTGTCTACTATTCCCCAGAAGAGTCCCCTCAGATTCAACACTCATTCGTGTTCTCTGTTAACTAGTTGATACTCGTCCGTATCATCATCTCTGAACACGTGTCAGTATTTGTTTCTACTCGATACTCGTCCGTATCGTAGTCTTAAGGATGCTCGTCCGCATCTTTAATCTATACACAAACATCTAAGCACTTATACCTTTTGTTTCTTGGATATAAACACTCGTCCGTGTTTACTATTCCCCAGTAGATCACCAACAAAGCAAATTTTCCTTTTTATCTGACATTCGTCCTGTGTCATGATAAACCCTGAGAGCAGCCGTACCCTGCTAGGTGGTCGTCCTCCACCTCTTGATGGTCGTCCTCCATCATGCTCATCCGATGGCCGTCCCCATCGTTGACTTCTATCCGACATTCGTCCTATGTCGTGATATTTAGCAGCCGTCCCCTGCTAGGTGGTCGTCCTCCACCTTTTGATGATCGTCCTTCATCATTTTACCCAATGGCCGTCCCCATTGTTGATTTTTGGTTATCTGACATTCGTCCTATGTCATGACAAACCTCGAGAGCAGCCGTCCCCTGCTAGGTGGTCGTCCTCCACCTCTTGATGGTCGTCCTCCATCATGCTCGTCCGATGGCCGTCCCCATCGTTGACCTTTTATCCGGCATTCGTCCTATGTCGCGATACTTTTCGGCAGCCGTACCCTGCCAGGTGGTCGTCCTCCACCTAAGATGATCGTCCCTCATCTTAACCCGACAGAGCAGCCGTCCCCTGCTAGGTGATCGTCCTTCACCTTTGATGACCGTACCTCATCATCTGTTTATTTCATTTATTCTTTAACCTGATGGCCGTCCCCGTCGTGGTCCCTTTTCTTTTTAGCCCGATGGCCGTCCCCGTCATTGGTTACTTTACTTTGTGAACTTGATGGTCGTCCCTGTCATGTTTCATTAATCCTCAGAGAATCTTACAGTTTTACTTGATGGCCGTCCCCATCATAATCCCTTTTATCCCCAGCATGTCGGTCGTCCCCGTCATTGCTCTTTACCCAGCAGTCGTCCTCTGCTCGACGGTCGTCCTCTGTCGCCCATACTTTACAATATACTTTATTTTCCTTTACAATCTATATCCCTTTTCTTCTTCATTCTGTGAGTGCAAATTTTGGACTGTCTTTGGTATTCAACCACAAGTTATCTTGTTCGCCTGTTAAGCCGTCGCTTACATCCTACACAGCTAACTCATGTTTGAATAGGGGCAGCTGTAAACACCCCAAATTTGCCCTCACCCATTCACACCATGGCTTGTGATCATTTCATATGCATAAACTCAATCATAGCATCTCATACCACATTTTTAATCCACTGCATAGATTCAAAGTCATCTGCATCTAGGGTTTGTGATCTGAGCAATCCAGGAGCCTCTTGAGCCACTCCAAAGGTCTTCAATCACTTCAAAGGGGTCCATGTGTGTTCAAGTATCATATTATATCTCCTCAAAGTCAAGAATGTCAAAGAATCACAAGAACTGAGAATGGTGTGGAGGCAGAGCCAGGCTAGACTGCACAGATGACCTAAAATTAGGGTTTTGGTTTCAGAGGCCATAACTCCAAATTTTTTGGTCATTCTTGTTTCTATTGGTCTCTATATGGTATAGGGAGTATGCATATCAATTTTCATGAAGAAATTCCATGGGGAAGTCATCTGATCAAGAGTTGACTTCTCAAGCAAGTCAGTGTAAAATCAGGGCATCTGAGGCCCCCAATTACCCAACCAAGGGGTGATCTTCATCATTTTGAGTGTGTATGATCTTTATTTGATCATAGAAGGGGTTGGAAGTTCACAAAATTGAAGAATTGGAAGTTTTTGCAAAGTTTACTTTTTGGGCAAGTTTGATTTTTAAAGGAAATGTCATTTTAGGCAACTTTTTCAACCCTTACTTTTTGATTCAAGAAAGCTTCAAATGGAAAAACTTTGGTCATGAAAGTTGTATAGTAGATCTTTCCCTTTTCAAAAAGTACAAGAACATGACCTAATTCATTTTGGATCAAAAGTTATGGCTTGTCAAAGTTGGCAAAAATCACAAAATTTCAAAGTTTCTACCAAAGAGGTATTTTGCAAAATGACTTGATCAAGTGTTCTAAAGCTCTCAAATGGACTTCTAATTCACATAACATGATCATGTGACATCCAAAGTTCAGAATGGACCAAAGAATTACACCTTTGTATGGTTTTTGTGACAAGATCTTTTCATGAGAACCAAAGTGAACCAAGTTGCAAAATCCATCATAACATCTCACCCACTTGCTGCCTTGGTTGCTGAACCACCCTAGCCCTCTCCTCACCTCATGCTGCGCAAGACAAGCCCCTTGTACCAAGCTAGAAAAGTAGCCCATGCCCTTCTTACACAAAGTTGACAATTTGCAAAAAAGCACCCATACCTATCACAAAAGGACATGTCACATCTTCTGACCAATAGGATTAGTTTATACAAACAAAATGCAAGCTAAACAACACAACACACAAGCCTGAAACAAGCAAGAACTCAGCATTCTCATTTTCCACCCTTGGAGCAAAAGCATTCGAAACTCTTCATACAACTCACAAACACACAAACAAACTTCATAAACCTTCTCAACATATCACCCTGATCACAAAACACCCCTAAAATCAACCTGAAACTCAAGGAATCAAGAACACGATTCTCACACCATCCTGAACAGAACTTGTTCAAACTCCCAAACTAGCCAACACAAACTCCTTCTAAGCATCAATATGTCATCAGGGGACTAAAAGGGGTGGATTGCACAAAGGAAAGAGGCCAGAAGGTTGCAAAACTGAAAGCTTCAAAACTCAGGTAGCTCAAGAACATTTTTTCCAGAAACATGTTTTTAAGTTTTAAATAGATTCTATATGTTCCCCTGATCACTCTGATGTCTTTGGTTTTGAAAATGGTGGAGAGATGAGAGTTTAATCGTGTTCTGAAATTTTTGCCCTAGAAATTGTTTTGTTTCGATTCAGTGGATTGAGGAAAGATAAATGATGTTTGTGTTAGGGTTTTGATTCTGTGAGGTTTGGGAAGGATTTCTTTTCTTTTAGATTCCATTTTAGTTACGTTTTGAAGGTTTTAGGAATTTTCAGGTGGGGTTCCCACTGGAGAAGACGACCGGAGGTCTTCTCCGGCCACCTGAAAATGATTAGGGTTTAATCCCTATCATTAGTGTAGTTTGAATCTCAAGCGTTAGATCCCTTGACTTGGTTGACTTGGCGCGTGTTTGTGTGGCCCAGATGTGTCCAATTTGCCCTAATCTCACTTAACCTAATTAATCTCAATTAATTAATTTATAAAACCTGATTTGGCCAGAAATGATCCTGACCCTTGCTTTGCGCACGCAGTCAATAGCAGACCCCCCAACTTTGAATCTGATGCGTTGGATTGGCTTACTTTTCATTTTTATTAACTTTATTTCATTTCTTTTATATTTCTTTTGTACATTTATTTTAAAATAGTAAAACTTATTCAAAAATTCTGAAATTTTTTATACAAGTTATCATTTAATTTCAGAACACAAAAATAATTTTATTTTTATTTTTTGCATTAAAAAAATATTTTTAAATATTTAAAAGTTTATTTTTAATTAATTAATGAGAATTAATTTATTAAAAATACTTTTAGGTATTTAAAAATCACAAAAAAATTCATGAAACATTTAAAAACATTTAGAAACATTGTCCAACCCTCAAACCAAATTTCTTTTTTGATCTTGATGCATTTTGAGAATTTTTCATGGAATTAAAATCATTTTGATGCATTATTTTGATCCAAACTTCCAAAAATCATTTCTGCCTAACCATTGGGAGTTGGACTTTGATTCTTTTTGCATTATGTTTAGCATATCATGTAGTTTGTAAGATTAAATTGGCATGATTTGATCTTTCATTTTCCATTTGTTTGGCATTTTTCTTGTTAAGGAACCCTAAAACCCTAGAAAACTTAGGAAAATCATAACTTGAATTAGGTTAAGAGTTGGAACTTCTCCTTTGGGAAGTGAGTTAGTATAGGATTAGGGATCCTTTGAATGCATTTTCATTTTTTTTATCTTGATGTTTGCTTCTGATTTTGGTTTTTGTTTATTGCTTTGATCATAAACCCTAATTTGGGCTTCCATATGCATCCATCTTGCATTTGCTTGCATAACATGACTTACCATGACACTTTGTGCATCCATGTGATTCATTTAACATCTTAAGACATATTGAAAGCATGTTTGATCATTGCATCTTGCATTTGCCATGTTGTATGCCATATGCATTTCATAACTTTTCATGTATGATCATGGTTCTCAACTTGCTCCATTTGCATCCATAAGCCTGTATGATCATCCTCATATGTTGTTTCATGTTTGTAGCATCTCATAGCATCATCAACATCACATATATGCTTCTGGTTTTGTTTCTCATCATGTCATTTCATCCCATTTTGCATTGCATTGCTTTCCTTTCACTAACTTTTAAGGTGGTAAGCAACTTTGAGAAGTGGATTTGCCTCCACTTCTCACATTTTTTTTTCATCTCTCTCTTGCATCCTTGCTGCATTTTTGTATGTGTTTGAGATTGAGCTTTCTCTTCCTTTCCTTCTTACTTTCTTTCTTCAAGTGACTTGTCTTCTTAAGTGAAGCAAGTTGCTTTGCTTCTCCTGATCCTTTCATCTGCTTCTTGGTGGTTCCATTGAAGATTTCTTTTGCAAACCTCACAAACCTTAGGGACAACCAAGCATGACAATGATTAGGGTTTTGATTAGTCTCCCCTCTTAGTTTTTACCTTTGTGTCTCATTGAGTCCTCTCTTCTCATCTCATAATCAGGGACTAAACCCTAAAGGTTTTAAGGCTTTGTGATTAAGCTTATGCATGCATCCTTCTATTAGGATGGAGTGTATAACTTTAATCCTATGTGTTAAACCCTTAATGTGTTTAAATCTCTTAATCAATTCACTTAATAATCATCAAGACATCACACTTGTAACTTGGGCCTTGCATCAGGGTTCTAATTCTTCCTTAATTGGTTAAGAAGGACTAACCCTAGTGTTAATGGACAAGTCCCCCTCAAGTTGTCTTACAAATCATAAAAATCACTTCATCATCATACCATTAAATAAAATCCACTTAACCAAAGGCTTGTTTTGTCATGAGTTTAATCCCTAATCATGGATTAAGTTGAGGAGCTTTCCTCAGCTTAAACATTCTCATCTATTATCCTTCTATTAGGATGGTGTAATGAGTCTGTTTAATCCTTGATTATGGCATAACCTCATTACTTAACACTAAACAAAAACACCAAAAACATCTAAATAATCACAAGTAGGTTAATGATCTTAATCCTACACCAGGGTGATTAAGTGTGAGAATCTGACTTCACACTTAAGGTATTCTCATCACCCCTAATCAAAGGGAAGATGTGATGAGTTTACTAACCCATTGGTTTAGACTTAAGCTCATTAACTTATGAAAAATCTCCAAAAGCAATAAAAGACTGAAAACTCAAAAACAAACAATAATCGTCCCCTCCGGGATTCTTTTCTCATCATCTTCACTCACAAACGAGAACTTGCTTCTTCCGTCTAATGCAAGACAGTTTGCACCTGAGCCAGACAGGTCATACACTTGAGCATAGACAAGTAAGCAGTTCATAGGTTAATTCATCTTTCAGTCTCTTTGGGTCGAACTACGGTGTTCTGACTTCCTCATTGCACGAGAGGATACGTAGGCATAACTTAACAGTTATCGAACAAAAGTCTCCGTATATCCCCCCTCCTTCCAGCTTTATTCTTTTAGCCTCATTATCTTGAGCAATTCATTCTCATCCTCACACTGACACTGTACATTTATACACTTCACTTCTCTTACACTGACACCTGTACATCCTTTTCCAGCTACTTTATACACAAAATGCACTGACACTACCCCTTTAAAACACAAATCTTTTAAGCGTGGATCCCGTCGAGTACGACGGACAATCTGGGTGCTAATACCTTCCCAGGTTGTAATCAACCCCCTTTCTCAGTCTCTCTGGTTCGCAACCGTCTTGTCCATATCTTTCTAGGTCTATGCAGCATTGCCTTTCCTCCGGGATAAAAATGCCTAGCTGGCGACTCTTTTCTTTTCCAGTGAGTTCACTGCTGTGTGTTCTCATTGTTCTTTTCGCCGACCGTTCGCGTCTGTACCATGTTTGAGCCCAGTCTCATCTTTCGGGAGCGACAACTTGCACATGAAATTTAGAGTATTTGGAAAGATACTGCAATTTAGGTGGCTAAATTACACACTTTGATTGATTTTACTATTTTAATAGTCTAATTCAGCTCTTTAGTCCTTCATTGATTTTAGATATCAGTTTAATCCTACTCTTTAGTTCATGTTGGAAACCTTCTAAAGGGTGTTATTTATGGTAGTAGGTTACATTATTTAAGTTTATTTGCTTACTTTAGTCATATAGTGTTATTATCTTTTGCAGGTCAAAAGATTATCACTTATTTGGCCTGCTCCAAAAGAGTTTTGATGTAGTTAGGATAACTATTTTAATGCAGAACTTCTTGGACCCGATGGTTGTTAAAGCATAACTTCTATTTAGAATAATATTGTATATGTAGTACCTATTTTAACGAATTATATCCATCTATATAAATTAGACCATACTTTTTTCTATAAATATGTATATTTTAATTTTTCCTATCACTATGTATATTGTAGTGGTCTTTGATAGTTAAAACCATACATATTTATTGGTTGTCATTAATTTCGATTGTATACAAATCAATTAGATGTATTTATCTTAATTAACTTAAAAGATCAAGGTGATCTATATATAAGCCAAATTATTTTGATGTATTTAGTGTAATTGATAATCACTCCCATGTGTTTGAACAAATTGAATTATCTATTTCACTACATTTTACTAAAGTATTCATCAGAATAATTTATTTGATCAATTGACTTGAATTTTATAGTGATTTAAAATGTATTTTGTATGAATTATATATATATATATATATATATATATATATATATATATATATATATATATATATATATATATATATATATATATATATATATATATATATATATATAATTGTTATATAATGTGATATTTAGATATTACTTGTTAATAAATAATTTCATTCGTGGAAATTGATCATGCATTCTCACTCACTAAATTCATTATGTTTTTGGAGTAATAATTTGTCAAACTCAACAAAATGTGGAATCAAATGGCATAGTCCTTGTGAAGGAATACATGGCAATGCTTGTATTTTTCTCAATTTTGCATGATTGAATTTGAGATACATGATGAAAGATAGGATATGTTATGTTAGATTAACAATTACCAGAAAATAGATTTGAGTTGTATAAATATTTGAAATACGCCTATGGTTAATAAAATTATGTTTATAAACAGGAATAAGTTACAAATATTTTTATTAACAGGAAAAATCTATTATAGATACAAATATTTTTATAAATAAGAATAAGTTACAAATATTTTTATAAATGAAAAAAGTATATTGTTGATACAATTATTTTTATAAATAGGAATAAGTTAAAAATATTTTTATAAACGGGAAAAAGTCTATTGTTGATACAATTTGTTTTAACGAGAATAAATTTCAAATTTTATAAACGGGAAAAAGTCTATTGTTGATACAATTATTTTTATAAACAAGAATAAGTTACACATGTGTTATAAGCGAAAAAAGTCTATTGTTGATACAATTATTTTTATAAACGAGAATCAGTTACAAATATTTTTATAAACGAGAAGAATCTATTGTTGATACAATTATTTTTATAAATGGGAATAAGTTTACAAATATTTTTATAAACGAGATAAATACTTTTGGCGCATTTATTTTTATAAATGGGAACAAGTTACAAATATATTTTTAAATGCAAACACGGGTTCTAAGCCTTAAAGTGTATCCAATAAGTGTATTGCTTAAGCTCATATCATTCAAGGAAATTATGGTCGATCGAGGTGTAAGTTGAACATTGCAAAACATATCTGTGGATCTTTATACTCATGTCAATCAAGGAAATCATGGCCGATCGAGGTGTAAGTTGAATATTGCAGAACATATCTTAGAAATATAATACAATACTAATCATTTCCATTGAATCAAGTTTGTAATGATAATCGATGAACCGGAATTTGATTTTTCGCTCATGGATCTGAAGGTAAAAAAAAGCATGAGGTTAAATAAGAAAAAAGACGTTGAAAAAATACAGACGGAATAATGATAAAACAATAAACATGAATTGAAATCAATTTAATATACAAGCATATAAGTGAAATGATGACAAATCTATAGCAAAAGATACTCATACCAATGAAAGATAAGTCGGAGAGACAAGAATATTATCTCCATTGCCTCCATTTCGAAAAGTGGCGCCGGTTCTTGCCACTAGGGTTGAAGTGAATGCAAATGTAAATTTATATGAAATATCATGGACAAAAATTGTGTGTTGGGCCGATCCAATTTTTTTTAGGTCTAAAGAGGATTTTGCGTGAAATACTTCTAGAATAATAATATTTAAAATTAATATTTCATATATTGTGGTTTTTAAATTTTGATATATATATTTTGATTTATGAAATTTGTATCCTTATTTTAAATTGGCTTAAATAGTGTTTTCGTCCCTGTAAGTTAGCCTGTTTTTGGTTTTCGTCCCTGTAAGTTTTTTTTGGGTTTCGTCCCTATATCTTACTTTTTGCTTGCGATTTAGTCCCTAAAGCCAAAATCCGTAGGAAAGTCCGCAGGTTTCAGGAGATTTTCTTGCGGATTTTGGTTTTAGGGACTAAAACAAACACGAATGTGAAATATAGGTACGAAAACCAATAAATAAATAAATTACAGGGACGAAAACAAAAAACTCATTAACTTACAATAAAGAAAACACTATTTAAGCCATTTAAATTTAAATAGTTTTGTTCCACTCGTATACTTTTGCTCTTAAAATTAACGATGTTTACATTTTTTAACAAATAAATTTCTTATGAAACATGACAAATCATCGTATATAAACATATTTATCCTGACTGATCATAATGGATCTCGTGGTTTTCAGCATAGGGAAGCAACAATTGTTGTAGGAGGGGATGGGGTTGTACCTGGAAGATACTCTTTGCTAAATTAAGTATTGGAGGGAGAGTGAAGGCAAGTACAAAGTGTGCTAAGATGATTGGAATTAAGTACCTAACCCTCTCACATGAGAGGGTTTTTATAAGTGACCCTCAACACTGGGTCAAGGTTCCCATTTGGGTTGAAATGTCAGGCCCACAATGGGAAACTGCCAGGGTCAGCATAGAAGCAAGGAAGACCTAGCGCGTGATATTCTCCCTGGTCCACTGATTTTGAAATCTTTGGAGGGGCATTTGGTCACGTGAACTGTCTAGCGCGTGGGGAGGATGTCCCCAACGGTTATGTCTCGGTTCGCTGGTGTTTTTGGCAAACAACCTCTGGTTTACCAATTCCTTGGAAATGGGTTACTTGCAGGACCAACCACACAAGTCCTAGGACACATGTGCTAAAATTTAAGGGTAAGTTTCTTAATGTATGAGTCTTACTGATTTTTATATGTTCTGTTGAACGGTTTCTTAACTAGATTGTTCTTGTTGATATCACAATATGGAAATGTTTGTCTAATGAAAACTAACAAAGAAACTTAATGTTTGCATTAAAGGTTTGTTGAAATACTAATTGACTTGGAAATAAATTGCTGGAAAGTCGATTGCTTGAAAGTAAATAAAAGCATAAACTTGAACAAGGAATGAAGGATAAAACTAATCTTTATAACTGAAAATTAAATGGTGTTTACACGTACATTTTCTGGGTAATTCTCCTTTCTCTTACACACGAGTATTAGAGTAATTTTCACAGAAATATTGTACAGAATTTCACACACTTTACACAAAGAAAACTATCCTATTTATATACAAATAAAATAACCGTCGAACAACAGTCAATTCCTAAGAATTTGCGACTTTGCGCTCTGCATGTCAACAATCACTAAGAATATTCCATGTATCTTCTACCAGATGAAACCGTTATTCATAAAAACTGCCCTTTAACTGACAAAATGACGTATCTCTTTGGTATGTCGAATTCATTTGAAATTCAAATAGTCCCAACGCCTCCTTCGTCGAATCCCTGCCTTCATATCTCTTATTGAAAACACGAGGGGATTTCCTAGTAGTGATGTGAAGAACTTCCTAAAGGGAAACTTGTCCACTCTTTCGACATACAATTGTTCGTCATACCATGAACCAAATCATCACAAACCTTCTTAAGATTCTGGACATGTTTGGAAGAAAGAGTGATCCAAGATTCTGACATGTTTGGAAGAAAGAGTGATCCTATCCTATCGAATATCTCCACAGCCACGTACATCATTTATTCAAAGTATAATGAGATGAGGAATGTTGTGAAACTTCAATGTTAAATAATGGTGATGTGTAGGGAACATAGTTGACAAATACACCAGCCACTAAAGCTTTCCTTTATCAAACCCATGGTGTCGAAATTCTGTGTATACAAATTGCCCCCAGCAAAGATATTTCGACTGACTCCTTGAGAAAACATATTTGCTTCCGAAACCTTTATTTCGACTTCATGCCTTGCATTAAATGCACTGATCTTTGAGATCTAGCTTTTATCTTGCATTAAATGCGTTGATTCCCAAAATCTCACTTTTTGTCAAATCATAAAAAGTAATTATCAGATTCTCCAACCTTTCACATATGGCCCACGTTCTTGGACATGATCCCCATAAATCTACGAAACCTAGGTCTGCCCTTCCTTTTGCAACTTCCACTATCTTTCCACGTCCACTAACATGTCGACACGTGCCATAGCCGTTTGAAAAACTCAAACGTTTTTTCACCAACTTCTAATATAAATACCCCTCTTCTTCCTTCTGAAAAACTTTCGCTTCCCATAACTTACACCTTTCAACTCTCTTTCTTCTCACATACCCAGAATCTGCTTCTTTTTGCTCAAACTTCTTCATCATCAACAATGGAAACTTCAAGCAAACAACAAGACAAGAACACATTAGCTCTCCCCTACGCACACAAGATCCTTGGACCAAAGATTATGGGCAACCAACAATACGTCCCAGAACCCCTAAATGAGAGAGAGAAAACCAGCATCTACTATTCTCAGGTACTCATTCCTCTTTCCATATCTGGAAAGTGCCACGCTATGTTAGGCCCTCTTCCTAACCCTAACACTGACCAAACTCGTCTTAAAGAGTTTTTCCCTACTTATTATCGTACAAAGCCGATAGATGCAGGAAAAACACCCAAGCCTAGTGATAAATCAACAGATCCTGCTGAACAAAACCCTGAAATGGCTGCCCTAAATTTGACATATTTGAATCAACCTAGGATTTTTAGAAGTTGTCCCTAGTCGAAATACCCTTCTGAATATGTAAACTGGGTAGACAAAATCGAAAAAGTCAAGGGTAAAACTTGGAAGAAAATTGGTATCTATGACCTGATCCAATTGTCGAGAGAAGGCCCTAACTATTGTACCAACATGATACTTGCTTCCCTCTATTTTTGGGACAACACCTACAATACCTTTCATATTCCCTGTGGGATGATGACCCATACTCTCTTCGACCTAGCTGCAATAGTATGCCTTAGTCCACTAGGGGCAGTTTTCGATCCAACTGTATTGGACGAAAATACTATAGGTTTTGAGACTAGTTTCACCTCATACTCCAATTTTATTTCTCGTTACCATGTCAAAAACTCTGCTGAGGTATTAGATGTAGAACACATAGCTTTCCTCACCCTTTGGCTGTCGAGATTTGTGTTCTGCATGAGGTCCCTTCAAGTGGTCAAGAAGTACATCCCCTAGCCAATCAACTTCATGATGGCATGAACTTACGTCTTAGTGAATTGATTTTGGCCAACCTCTATGAGTCCATCGGTGAGAGTGTCGAGTCTCTCAAGCAAGTTAAAGACAATGGAAAACTTAGTCTGATAGGACCATTTTGGCTTCTTCAACTATGGCTCAACGCCACTTTCGAATCTGGTCTTCCTGACAAAGGTCTAGTGGACGAAGAATATGTCAAGGATAGAAACGTCGAATGGGCAAGATTGGCGCAACTGAATCCCTCTAAAGAGGGATTAGGTCTTCGACGATCCTTCATGAATTACGTGAATATGTTCACTAAGAGCTACAACTTCAAGGAAAGCATGGCACCTTTCGCCAATAGGACTGTCGGACCCAAGTGGTTCACCAGATAACTCCTTGTGGAACACCAAAAGGAAGAGGACAATTTTCTAGCCATATGGAAATTGTTCCTTACACCCAGGTTCTTGCCCTCTTACCCCCACTATGTCCAATTCAAAGGTGGCCCTACTAGTTTATCAGCCAAATTTAGTGGCTCGACAATTTGGGCTGATACAACTGAAGCCAAGGTCCCTTTATCCCAAAAAAGGATATATCATCTTCTACAATTCGACCTCCACTAATTCGAAAAGTATGGAGCTTTCAGAAAAGCTAAATGACGCTGCTCTAGAGATTCATCCAGTGGTCTTTCGACTTGTCTTCCTTTGCACTCAGGAGTCCGACGTTTGGTGGAAAGAGTATTATCTCACCAGGTTTTATGATGAATCTGACTTCAGCACTCTTCTGACCAATGCCTTTGCTTTCATGCAGGATCGAACCAAGAAAGGTACCCAACAACATGTTAAAGAGATTCAGAAATTTCAAAAATATTTTGAAACAATTTATAGGCCAGATGATCTTAGGCGAACTATAGGCGAAGCAGCTGTGACTCTGAAGCATAAATTTACAAAAAAATTGGAGAAGTTGGTATTGCCATCATACATCCCCCTAGAGGCACGTTATAACTTTGCATATACCAGCTATCCACCAAAGTTTCCACCTCTACCATCTACTGATTTTGGTGTGGCTCTGAGCCCACCTTTTCCAGATTGGTTCGTATGTGGCTCCGACTTAAAATTGCTTCAAGAGTCACGAAAAAAGCTAGCTGAGCGTGTGGTTCCAACCAAATATCAACTGGATAATTACCCAGGGCACCTTCATATTGGAATAGAACACGTTCGCGTGGAATCTACCATTCTTGAAGGTGTAACCATGATTTCGACTTCATCTTTGTGTTCAATATCTATGTTTTAGTTTCTTCTTTTTTCTAACTTCTCTCTCTTTTCAGCTGCTAATATTATTGGTAAGAGGAGCGCTGTCGAAGACAAACCTGTCAAGTCCACCAAGAAATCCACCTCCACAAAAAAGGTTCTTTTATATGTTTTTTGCAAAGAGACTATCTCAATTATGCAATTATTTTAGTCTTAAGCTTATTGAACTTTCTTTGACATTTTAGATGAGTCGAAAGCCACCTACTCCCCAAAAAAGAAACGTAGAGGAAGTGAAGGTGCCTTCTGAAGATTCAGGTGACGAATCTCCAGATCTACAACCCTTGAAGAGGAAGAAGCCTACCAAAATAAAGACGGTCGCCTCTCAAAGATCACTGGTGATGTCTAAGAAGACCCCTCTTGCAAGCCTAATAAAAAAGCTTGCACAAGACGCAGAGAGTGGAAATTCTAGCTTCCACACCATAATCCCTCAAGTAATTTACCTTCGACAAAATTTTACTTTGACCTTTGTATACTCTTCGTCTTTTGAACTTTTATTTTGTTTAAGGTTCAAATCCATATTGAGGAGCATCCCATCAATCTGCAAAACTCCCCTCTTGGTGGAACCGAAAAGGCCCAAGAAGAAAATACACCCAAAAGTGGTAGACTAGAACCCCAAACCATGGCTGAATTCAACATCACCATGGAGGAAGGTTCTGCTGACAATTCTCCTTATCAGCCAAAGTCTACCGCCGACAAAGAAAGTCCCCCTAAAGACGACAAAGGAAAAAAGGCTGATGTTGGGTCCAACGTCCAAGAGGAGGAAAAGCAACATAAAACCCAAGATGTTGGCGAAGAAAACCTTAATGCCAAAAGTACAGCAGGCAAAGGTCAATCAAAAGGGGAGGCTGGGCCTAGCGCTCACATCACACTTGATCCAATACCAAGAAACCCTCCATCTTCTGGTTCGACTGTCTTCTCACGTATGGAGCTTGAAAACCCGAAGACAAGGAAGCCTTTGGAATATTTGAGGGCCGTGCTCAGCAATCTCTATAACTTTCAAGATTCTTCCAGCAGTTCGACTACCTCTGGGGCCACCTCTGAGGTCAAGACTCTCAGTTCCATCATGGTTGAAGTTAAGGCCTAAGTGCTTTGTGTCGATTTATTCAAACTCTTGGAGGAGGATCCTACTCAACAATCTGAGCTAAAAAAGCTCCTCAAATAGGTGAATGTCTTGGAGGCCAGTGCTGACGAAACTCGTCTAGTAATGAACCTTGCCCAAATAATTGATGTAGCTAGTGGGGATCTTAGTCGTCAGAAGGAATACATCGAGATAATCTCCAAAAAGAAAGAGACCCAAGCTGTTGAGTGGGATGTTGTGGAGGCTTCGACTGAAAAGGTTTCTGAGTTTTCAAAACTCTCTGAGGCTTATTCCCAAAAGGTGGCTGAATGTGATAAAAACATTCAAAACTTCAAGGAACAAATAGCCCAGCTTGAAGCCAAAATTTCTCAAGAAATAGAAGCGTAAGGCGGATCTTCAACAACCTAAGAAGGACGAAGTCGAAGAGGAGATCAAAGTAGGGCTTCATCATGCAGACAGGGTTCAACAATAGGGCAAAGAGATTGACGAGATGTCTTATAAAAAAAAGTCTGTGTGACTGTCGAATCTCAGTCCAGAAAAGGAAATTCATAGAGCTCAAGGAGTCTTTCCGTTAGGGTCAAAACTTTGTAATAGAAAATAGGCTTATGTATTTTCTTTTCGTTTAGCAGCCCTAGAAGACCCCTTTTGTAATGACTTCAGTGCTTATTTGGAAAAACAATTAATACAATTATTCTACTTTTATTTTTACTTCTTGCATAATTGGTTTGTATTTTTTCAAGTATTTGCCATTTATTTTTAATATTCTTTCGTCTTTTCCTATTTCTTTGACTTCATAAGCACCATTCGAAAAAACACTTAAAATTTTGAAAGGCCATTCCCACTTGGGGGACCATTTTCCCATTAATCTGTCTTTTCGATCAATTGGAAGTATTACCTTCCAAACTAAATCTCCCACACAAAGGACTTTAAACTTTACTTTTTTATTGTAAGACTTTTCAACTCTTTCTTTTTGTCTCCTTATCAAGTCCAACGCGCGTAGCCTTTCTTCGTCTAAATCCACTAATTCGTCCATCATCATGCTCCAATATATTTCTGAAGGAATCTCATGATGTCTTTGAACACATATGGACTGCAAATAGATTTCGACTGGAAGTACTGCATCATGTCCATATGTCAATTTAAATGGAGTAGAGTTAATGGCCTCTTAGGGTGACGTTCGACAAGCCCATAAAATCTGATCTAAGGTTTTATGCCAATTTCTAGGCTTTTTATCCACATGCTTTTTGATCAAATTTATTATCACTTTGTTTGTTGCTTCGACCTATCCATTTTCCTGGGCATAATAGGGTGTAGAGGTTAATAACTTAAACCCCATTTCTTTTGCAAAAGCTTGCATAATTCTACCAGTAAACACAGACCCTTAGTCAGTGGTTATTGTCTCTGGTATTCCAAATCTATAAATTATATATTTCTGGATAAATTCTATGGCTGCCTCCTGATCCACATTCACCAATGGTATGGCTTCAATTCATTTAGTAAAGTAATCAACTCCTACTAAGATGTATTTTTGTCCTTTCGACGAAGCTGGTCGAATTTCTCCAATTAAATCCAAGGCCCAACCTCTGAATGGCCAAGGTTTTATGATTGAATGCAATTCGCTCGCAGAGACATGTGGTATGCCTGCATGGACTTGACATTCTTGGTAACCGTTTGCGAATTCGACACAATCTTTTAGCATGGTTGGCCTATATAAACCTTGTCTAAATAACAGCCATTTCATCTTATGTCCTGCTTGGTGTGCACCACATGTACCACTATGTACTTTCGACAAAGCTATGTAGGCTTCTTCTTTGCCCAGACATCTTAGCAAAACTCCTTCTGCAGTCTTTTTGAATAATTCGTTTCCAAAGAGTACATAGCTTAGAGCTCTGTATCTTACTTTTCTTTCCACCTTTTGATTTGGGTCTTGGAGATACTCTTTGATGGGTTTTCTCCAGTCTTATTTCTCTGAATTATCTATGTTAAAGATTTCAAAGCTTTCATCATCCTCGTAACCAAGTTTTATCGTTTCCAAATCTGATAGGGATAATTTGGTCGATACAACCCTTCCCCTTACTTCAATAGCAGTCTCCAGTTTTTGTTTCGACACTTTGTAACCTGATGCAATTTGAGCCAAGTCATTGGCTTCTTGATTTTTTATTCTAGGAATATGTTTAAAAACCACAGTGTCGAATGTTTTGAGGCGTTTGTTGGCTATAACAAAGTACATAATCAGATTTTCTTTGACACATCTGTATTCTTTGGTCAATTGTTTTATTACTAGTTCTGAGTCGCCCATTATTTCGACTCTTGTTGCCCCCAATTCCAACAACATTTCAAGTCCAGCAATTAAAGCTTTGTATTCGGCTTCATTGTTTGAACAAGGGTTTTCGACTCCATACTTAAATTTTGTTGGAATTTTATCGGGAGAAATAATTAATATTCCAATACCTACACCATTCTTGTGGCTGGAACCATCAAAATATAGTCTCCATGGCTGCAATTCGACGTATTTTATTTCATTTTAGTCTATGGAGTGGTCGGCTATAAAGTCAGCTACCACTTGTCCTTTTATCGCCTTCAAAGGTAGATATTTTAAGGAATATTCAGTTAAAGCTAGAGCCCACTTCCCAATTCGACTATGTAAAATAGGTTTAGAAAACATATATTTATTACGTCGAAATGAGAAGATACAAATACATCAACTGGTTTTATATAGTGCTTTAATTTTGTACAAGAAAATAACATTGAATCCCTTATTGGGCCTTGTGCGAAGCTGGACAGGATTGAGCATCGGCCGATGGTTGACTAGATGCTAGTCCAGTCAAGAACATGATCCCCCCAAGTCATTGTTCCTAGGTGAAAAGAAAATGACTTAAGTCAATTCTTATGTCGAGGAGGATATATTCGCTAGATAACCTCTCGAGGATACGTGGTATCACGGGGACACATCTGGAGGTGGAGTTTCTAAATTGTGCCTGCAGATGGAATAGAGAAGCTTTAGGAACGCGAACTTGCACCCGCAGGGAACCTTAAGAAGTGTTTTTGCGTTGAGTTTGTGTTCGTAAGAGATCAAGGGTCATTCGTCTTTGAGATAATGTGTGTAAAGAAATTAAACTTCATTTTTTTGTCACTGGGTCGCGCCCGTATAGAAGTTGGAAATTGTTTTTAGGGATATGCAGAGTCAAGCTTGGGAGATGTGATATTTCAACCTTGGGAAGGTGAAACGTTTAGCTCATCGGCGGCCACGTATTATTGCGCATTAATTCCATATTAAAGCCTAAGGAATCTAGGCATGATAGGTAATCATGGGTGTGCCTCGCATGCTTCCCCGTTTGGGGGTTTGGTTATAAGAGGAGAAGGGGGGTTCATTTGTTATTTACGCATTTCACTTTTCCTTACTATCTTTTCTCTGCAACTCGTGTTCATGCACTCGTTGGAAAGTTCATCTTCGTTGTTGCCAACCTTCTTCTCCATTCATCAACCTCATGTAAGTTCTTAATCCTTTCCTTAAGATTGTAAATTTTGTCTTTAGGGTTTCTTGGGTAAATCTGGGAATAGCCATAATTTCTCTAATAATCATGAATTTTCCAGTTGAAGTTCATGTGTTCTTTGTTGAACACATGAATTTCCTGGAAAATTCATGAACAATGTATGAACATGATGGTGAATATATAAGTGTCTAGTGGAAAACCTTTTAGATCTTTCAAGGTGATATGTCAAGGAGAGTTAGAGGTTTAGTCGAGGAGACCAATAGGAGAATCTTTTCCAAGTTTAGAATATTAATGTCTTTGTCGTCGAGGAGATTCCTCCCTCATAGGGGTGAATTCCTCCTTTTCTGAGGGTAGTTCCTCGTATCCCTGTTATATAGACAAGGGCCTAGGTCGAAGATACATCCTCGACCTTCACATCGCCCTTTCACTTGATTTGTGGTGGAATGGTGGATTTGATTTTTCACCAAATTCACAATTTTCCTCTGCTTTTCAGGTGAAATGGATGACATGGATGTGGATCCCATTTTGGACGAGCATGTTATCTGAGACGACAAGGAAGCTACCGCAAAATGGCCCCGAAGAAGATTAGGCGTGGATAATGAAAGAGCCCATGGAAACTTCTTTAATTTTTACTGATGACAACTTCGACTCTTTCAGCATGGTCGAGAAATGGGCACGTGGTGACCCCGTGAATTGGTGAGCTTTTTCCCATAAGTATGAACACATGATATGCTCGCACTACCAGGGCTTGTGATTTCCTATGAATGAATTTTCTTTTAGACAAGCGGGGTTCCTTCTACCCTTTTCCGACTTTCAAGAAGCTATATTTACGCACCTCATGCTGGCGCCTTCCCAGTTCCACACAAATGCGTTGGAGTTTATCCAGGAATTCAAGATGGTGTGCCAGTACTTGAAATTGGTGCGACCGTGGACCTACTCTTCAGGCTCGTTCATCTAAAGCACCAATCTCTTGAGGGGCGACACAGTTGGGTGTCCTTCAAATAACTGAGCAAATTGTTCTGAGCGTATTGGAGTATGTCTGTAACTTTAGGAACCAGTTTTATGTCATCAAACCATGTTTGCAAGAGGCCAGGTGTCGTTCCCCGGATTTTTATCCTGGTACAAACGCAAACTGGTGTCGGCGATGTTGAAGGTTGAGGTTGAATAGAGTCGCCATCTAGGCATTTTTATCCCGAAGGAAAGGTAATGCTGCATAAACCTAGAAAGATATGGATAAGACGGTTGCGAACCAAAAAGACTGGGTAAGGGGTTGGTTACGACCTGGGAAGGTATTAGCACCCAGATCGTCCGTCGTACTCGACGGGATTCACACTTACCTTATTGTGTTTAAAAAGGGGGGAAGTGTATATGCTAACAATGTATAAAAGAGATGGATGTACAAAGTGACAGTGCAAAAAAGAACAGGAGTTCAAACTGAGGTCAAGAAAGGAAAACTAGAAAGAGAAGAGCGAGGAGACCTGGGGACTTTTGTTCGATAACCGTTAAGTTATGCCTATGTATCCTCTCGTGCAATGAGGAAGTAAGAACACCGTAGTTCGACTCAAAGAGACTTGGATGTTTTTGATGTGAAATGCTTGCTTGTCTATGCTCAAGTGTATGACTCGTCTGGCTCGAGTGCTAACTGTCTTGCATTAGACGGGAGAAGCGAGTTCTCATTTTCAGAGTGAGCGTGATGATAAAAGAATCCCGAAGGAGACGTTTATTGTTTATTTTTGTGTGTTCAGTTTTTTATTTGTTTTTGGTGTTTTGCATAGGATAATGAGCTTAAGCCTTAATTAAGGGTTTGCAAACTCATTATATCATCCCTGATTAGGGATAATGAGTCTATTTAAGAATGAGATGGGAATCTCAACTTAATTACCCTAATGATACTAGATTAAGATCATTAACCCATTTGTGATTATTAAGTGTTTTTGGATTTTTATTTTGTGTTAAGTAATGAGTTTAATCTCTAATCAAGGATTAGTAAACTCATTACACCATCCTAAGAGAAGGATGATAGATGAGGACACTTAAGATGAGGAAGATACCTCAACTTAATCCATGGTCAGGGATTAAAATCATTATATAACAAACCTTTATTAAAGTGGATTTTAATTAGAGATTAGATTAAGATGTAACCCTAATATAAGGCCCAAGTTACAAGCTTAAGTCTTGATAATTATTAGGTGTTTTGATTAAGAGGTGAAAACAACTTAAAGGTTTAACACTAAGTATTAAAGTTATACACTACATCCTAAGATAAGGATACAGGCATAACCCTAATACAGAGTCTTAAAACTTTAACTGTTTAGCCTTTGTTATTGAGATGAGAAATAGAGACTCAAGGAGAATCAAAAGGTAAAAACTAAGGGAGACTAATTACAAACCTAAAGTTATCATGCTTGGATGTTCCTATGGTTCATGAGGCTTAAAGAGGAATCTTCAGATGGCCACCAAGGAAGAAGCAAATGAAAGAGAAAGAGAGAGAAGGTAGGTTACTTACTTCCTGAAGAAGTTAAGTAACCTAGGAGTGGGAGATAAACAAACACAAGTGAATCAAATTCACTTCAAACACAAATAAATAAGAGGGTGAGAAGAGATTGGATGTGGATTCACATCCACATCCTAATTATCTTACCATATTCACCTGAAAAGTTAGTATACATATACACAAAGTCCATGACCAAAATCAGAAGCAAACCACATGATAAAAAATTGAAATTTCATCCAAACAAACCCTAAACCTACATAAGAACACCCTCCAAAGGTAGAGGTCTAAAGCTAAACCAAAGTCAATTTATGGTTTTCATAAGTTTGGCTAGGGTTTTTGGACATTTTGCAAAGGAAAAGTCAAAACAAATTGAAAATGCAATGAAACAATATGATTTAAATTTCCTAGATACTAGATGCAACATGAAAAAGAATGCAAAAAGAACCAAGTACAAACTCATTTTGGTTAGGCAGAAATGAATTTTTGAATAAGAGTTATGTAAAGGGGGATTTTCAAAACCCTAATTCAAGTTTAATTGTCAAAACATTATCAAACCCTAAAATAAATTTGTGAAATGAGTTTATAAATTGATCTTAATGTTCAAAGAGGTTCTCTGATTTTTTTGGTGATTTTTAAATACCTAAAAGTATTTTTAATTAATTAAAATGAATGAATGAATTAAATAATACAATTAAATGATTTAAAAATAATATTTTAATGCAAAAAATAAAAATAAAAATATTTTTGGGATTTTAAAATTAATTAGAATGTAAATGTAAAAAATCAGAATTTTTGAAAATGTTTTGCTATTTTTAATAAATAAAGGAAAACAAAATGAAATAAATAAAAATAAAATGAAAAGTAATTGAAAGGGAGGGCTCAGATTGCGTGGAAGCTAGATCAAAGGCTGAGGATTCAAGTCAGTTTGACTGAAGGTATGAAGATCCAATGGTCCAGGTTTAAATTCCTAATACGCGCGCAATCCAAAGGCTCACATTCAATCTGAGTTAATTAATTATGATTTATTTTAATTAAATAGAATTAGGGCTAATGACTAATCTGAACCGTCCACTCCCTAATCTAATCAAGATCCAAGGGCTCTCATTCAATCTGGACACCTAACCCTAATCACTTTCAGATGACCGGAACAGTGCTCCGATCATTTTCTCCGGCCAGCCAAAACCCTATCTTCTTCCCCAGGCCATCCCAAGACCTCTAACTTGCCCAGAAATACTCCCCACACTTCATGGAACACAAATCAACAATCAAACAACATTTATAACACTTGAATCAAGCAAATCGAAGCAAAAATCAAAACACGGGTAAACTTTCATAACAACATGAAATGGTCATTTCTTGCTCATTTTCAATTCTAAACACATCTAGATGATCAATACAACATGAAGATTCATTTTGTAACAAGAAAATGAAGTTCTGAGAAAAGTGTTCTTGAGCTATACCTGAGCTGGAGACCTTCGAAAGTGAGCTTTCAGAGCCTCCCTCTTGTGCAAATGGTCTCCTTTGAATCTCCTGAGGCTAATGGATGCTTGGAATACTTTGAAAGTGGCTAGTTTGAGAGGTCCAGTTCTGATATGGCAGAAAATGAGGTTCTTGTGTGTTGTGTTTCAGGCCATTGTAAGGGGTGGGATTTGTTCCTTAGGTGAAGTGTAACTTGTTGGTGAAAGAATTTTTGAAGTTTGATGGATGGATTGGGATAATCGAAAAGAGGAAGTTTTTGAGATTTTTTGTGCAATATGAGTGTGTGTCCCTTCTGAGCTCTTGTGTGTTGTGTTTTATGATCCTTAGGCAATGCATAAACAAATGGAATGAGTCAGAAGAGTAGATATCCACTGTGGGATTGGCATGGCTCAATTGGCCAAAAAGTCAAAAGTTGTGTACTTGAGCTATGGGGCATGGCAGAACTGATTTGAGGGCTTGAGCTGCTTCAGCTGGCTTCAAGGAGAACCCTAGGATCAATTGCTATGAGTTGTATGGCTTGGATCAAGAGTTTGCATAGGTTTTGCAATTTTGCAACTTTGTGATTTCTTGAGAAACAAGTCATGAAATCCCTTGGTTAAAAGCTCAATTCTCACTTTGATATGTTGTTTGATCATGCCATGATGTTTTTGAGTGGATTAGAAGTCATGTAGAGGCCTGAAATTCAATTTTTCACATTTCCTTCTTTGACATGAACTTGAAAATTACAAGATTTTTCCCAACTTTGACTTGCCATATCTTGAGTTCTAGGATGAATCAAGAGGAGATCTTGTACGTTTTGAAAATGGGAAGATCCAATCTACAACTTTCATGTTTGAAGAAAATTCATTTGTGTAATACCACAAAATTTGCCCTCATATTTATTCCTTCCATTGGCTTATCGCTTCACATTCATATGCATTACCCACTAGGTCATAACATTCAATCATCCATTTGCATCGAACTCCTAAGGCATGGGATTAATGCCCTATGAAGAAACAATTTATTCCATTGGTTGGTGGTTTCTACTCCACAGGAGGTTGTTTCATGGATTATGGAATTAGGGCTTCACGCCCTATATATGGTCATCAGATGAATCCAGGATTTTGAGATTTCGTTATCACTGTAGGTGCAAGTTATTGAATTACTGGTGTATGGGAGATCAATTGGAGTGCCATACTAGAGATCGTTGGTCATCAGTACAAGGTCTCAGGGATTCAAATTGCAAGGGTGGAAGTTGTTGGTTGCTTGTAGAGAGCAAATGTCTTTGTTTGCAAGTAGCTTTCTTAGCATCATACAAATTCTTCTTGATCAAACATGACACCACAAAGTGTAAATTTTAGGATGCCAAACCTTATTTGACATTGTGAACAATCAAAGGGATGGTATTTATATGTTAGACAGGTTCATTTTAAAACTGTGCCATTTAGCTCAACAAATGAAGGATGATGCGAAAATACAACATTTGCGAGCTCACGGGCTTCAAGTCCTTTTAGTATTGGTTTGGTTCATGGACGAGCTCGCTCATTTTGAATTTGACAATGTTGTTTCGGTTGCTTTGGAAAACTAGGGGAGATCAAGCAATATTCTTAAAATAAGAATTCCACTAGGCTTGATTCATGGAAAGTGGTAGTGAATGCCAAAGGAGAAGTCGTTGTGTCTATGGAAGATGTTGTGAATCCTGGAGTTTGGTCATGAGTTTGCATACAAAATATGGATAAGTTAGCCAAGGAAGGTACCACTGCACGGCATGTTCTGGACCCTTTTTCCGCTATTTTGATAATGCCAATCTCTGGATCGCGGGCTTGCTCTATCTGTCTTGCTAGACATGCAGCCTATAATAGGAAATGCTGGACATAATACACACTTGTTGCTATCCATTTTAGTTAAGTACCTTGGTCATAAGAATGTCTTAAAGAATCCTAATATGCATCCTGATATCGTTGGTTTTATTACCTATTTTGCTCAACAAATAAGAGTTCAACAATTTGTGGCTATAATCGGTGCATTGAGTGATATGATGAGACACATGCAAAAAAGCATACACTGCTCAATTGATGATACAAACTTAGGGGCTGAAGTAATACAATGGAACTGAAAATATTTCAGAAATGGAAAATACAATAACATTTCTTTTGATGGCATTTACAATTGAGAAATCAGTTACAAATCTGACAAAAAAAATTACAAAGGACCTTCTCTTCAATTTTCGGAAACAACCCCAAATTGCATAACAGAGTAAATAGCATAACAGAAAACGGCTATAACAAATTATTTCCGGAAACTGAAAAAAAAAAAGAGAAAAGAACTATGCAGCCTGCACTTGAAAAAAGCTTCAATCATCAACTGAAGCCGCAACTTCCATCTTCAAAAATGGGGGAATTTTTGCAACAGGAAAGGGTAGGAATGGAACACTGACATAAGCTCCTTAACCTCTACATCAATCTTTGCATACTAGAGCCTTCAATATTCCTCAACAAGTTCAACGATCCTTCAGTGCCTTCATCGAATAAACTTCAACATCGCACAACATCAACAAAATTTCTGCAAAGTAAATTCACAAAATATTCAAGAACACATCATAACAAAAATCATGGTTCATGGATCCAAAGCAATAACGTGAAGCCAGGACAACCAAGGTTTGGATTTAACAAAATTGCAAACATAGAAGTAGAGGATCATAAGCTGCAAAACAAAAAAATCAAGAAGGAACTAATCCTAACCAACTCATAACAAAATTTTAATTGAAAAAATAACAAACTTACAACAAAATTCTTCTAGAAACTTCATCCGAAATCCTCTATAAATCAATCCTTCTTCATAACTTCATGGGCTCTTCACAATTTTTCGATTCATTGATCTCTCTCTCAACTTCTCCCTCTCAATCTTTCACACTTCAACCGAAACATCTCCTGATCTTCCCCCATTTTCGGATTCACCTCCCCATTCTTCAATCTCTCTCTATCATTTTCATCTTTCCTCCCTCGGCTTCTTTTTCAATCTTTCTCTTCTTCAATCATCCCTCATTCCCCTCCATTGCCGGGTTTCATCATCTTCATCACCCTGCTTCAACCTCCCTCTTCATCTCTCTCTATTCAATCTTCATCGATCCGGACCTGCATAACAACCAACTCGAAGGTTCAAAATCAAACAAATCCGGAATTGCATAGCGTAAAAGAAGAAGAACAAGGACTCCACAACCTCTTCAATATCTTTGTTTCACCGCATTTGCAACAATCTTTAGCGAGCTTTATCAACCGTTCTTCAATCTTCAAGATCTGAGAAATCACGACGTCAACACGACAACAAGAGACGTAAAGGTCATGATGCTGATATAGTAATAAAAGGGACAGAATCACGGAAAAGAAATAAAATTGAATCAAGAACAGAACGACATCTTTACCTCTTGAAGTCATTCTTCGACTTATAGGTTCGAATCCGCTTTACCATTGCTTAAATCACGTTGATTATGCTTGATAGTGTTTCGGTTTTATTCTGCCGTTTGCTTAGGACTTCGGAAAAGATAATGATGGATTCAAAATCAAACGTAAAATGAATGGAAGTTAGTGTTTAGGTTTGTGATTTTGGTTGGCCGGAGAAGGGACCACTGCGGCGGCGCTAGGGTTTTGAAAGGGGAAGAACTTAGGGTTTCGGTGTTGTTAGCGTCCGATTGTTGTTGTTATAGTTAATTTGTGAATGCTTATGTTGTTGTTGATGGTGGATTCGAAGGAGAGGTTTGAAATATGGTGGCGGCTTGGAAGAAGGGGGAGAGAGACGATGAGATGGTGGCGGCGGCGGAAGAAATGAAGAAGAAAGGACTTAGGGTTTTCGTTGTTCTTTAGCTTCTTTTTTTTGTGTGTTTTGTGTTGTTGATATTTCATAAGAAAGAAACGTTTACATAAATTAATAAGGAGATTAAAGGAATATCAAGGAATAAGAAAAAGAATTTGTTGTGTTTAAGAGCAATTAAGGGCCATGTTTAATTCGCATAATCCCCATTAAAAGCCATTAATCTGCGTTTTTGAATTCCAGAGAGGGAGATAAGATTTTGTGATTCCCAGCCACACCGGCGGTGACACGTGTCACTGTCCGGTTGGCCCTTCATGCGGGAGTCATGTGTGCATAGTCCACCATAGTTAGTTTGGTCATGCGTTTGTAGATCCTTTGATATGAATACCAATAAGGAGACTTGATCATGCGGTCCAAATTTAGCCAATTATATTGACCTGAGGTTCATAACATGCACCACCAGATTGCTGCACAAATGGGCCTTGATTTCTGCTTTTTACACCCCCTAGTTTAAGCCCATTATCTCATAATTGAAAAATTTTCTTCCTGCACCCCCTTTCCTTTTCATTTAAGATTTAATTTTTGTTTTAGTAGAGGTTTGAAATAAATCCATAAACAATAGTAAAATTCATCATAAAATTCTACATAAATTCCAATAGGTTAATAATTCAATTTAGAAATTTGTGATATTTTTACTTTCTGAATTTTGGCTATTTTTTATTTAATTTCGATTTTTCATGTAAGTAGCATTTTATTAAATTTCTTTAATTACACATAATTTTGTTCATTTTATTTTTTCCACTTCCTGTAGGATTATTAGCCCATTCTTTTTGCTATGATTAGAGGACTGATAATAGGACTTAGGATATTTTTTTGTAGATTTTTAGGCCATTTTATCCACTGTTTTGGTAGATTAATTCATGTAAAATTGTAGTTAATTCTTAGGTAGATTTAAGTGAATTTTAAGCATAGTTAACTTCTGAATTTTTAGGATATTGTTTAGCACAATGCTATAGTCAGGTTTAGGACCCTAGAGAATTAATGTCATATTTTTTCAGGACTTTTACTATTTTTAGTGTATTAATCTTTAGGCCATTGTTACATGATAAATCCATTTGGTTTAGCTTAGGATATTATGGTTCATTAAGGGTTAGTTTAATTAGGCTTAGTCTTAGGATATTAAAATGATTTAGTATAGTTTAATTACTGATTTTAGGATGATAATATTAGATAAATTCCCTTAGTTTTAGGACTTAGGCTTAGAATTTCTAATGAATAAGTTTAGGCTTGCTTTTGGTTTTACGCCTTAATATGCATTGTTTAGAATTTTATTTCTTTATTCCAATTTTAATGTTTTGCCTTATTATTTGAATTTCTCACTTGTATAGGCTTCCCCATTGTTTTTAGAATAAACTTAACTTCCTTAGGAAGTAAGTTGAATTCTAGTAGTTTCTAGTTCCCTTTTATCCATTAGGCTTAGAAAACCACATAAACTATTAGGACCACTTTTGAACAAATAACGAAAATTAGGATTGAGTCTTAGTCCCTTAGTTTCTACCTTTTGCGATTTGAGTCTTCTTTCTCATCTTCAAACAAAATCCAAAAAAAAAACACTTGATAAATGCATGAAAGGATCCCTTGTGTATAGCCTTATTCCATGGGGCACTTACATTCATTCCATCTTGGAGTGGTGTAGGCTTTTCTAGCATGACGTACAAGTCTCATTAAGGGGTTGTTTCACAAAGAAAACATAAAAGATAATTCTTCACAAAAACAACAAAAACATGTAATAAGTTCAACAAGCTAGTGAACTTAAACCCTAATCCTAGGAAACAAGTCTTGGATAAATTCTCCTTGCTTGGTGTGCTTGTTCTATTATTCCATCTTGGAATGTAGTAGCAAGTACACATTCCATGGAAAAGAGTTTGAATTCACTTCCTTGTGCCAAATTCATGCAAAACTCTTAAAAGGCAAAAACAAACAATAAGCGACTTTCCTGCAGGAACTTCTATTCTCATCTCATTCATTCTCAACGCGAACTCACGACGACTTGTCTCGTATGCAAGACGGTAAACACACTCGTACCAGATGAGTCTGCAACACCTGAGCATGGGCATACGTAGTTCCAACTATAAAAAACACAAACAAATAGTTCCCGCCTTAGTTAGGCGAACTACGTTGACTCTGATCCTCATTTTCCCGATGAGGTACGTAGGCAGCGGGGTAGGGCCCGTTCGAGCACATTCTTTATTTTCCCTACATTTCCCCCTTTCTTTTCGTTCTCTTTTCCAGTTCCCTTTCTCATTTCCATTCTCATTCCAGTTAGTAGTTCATTTGTTCATCTTCATTCTTATTTCTCACCCTTTGAAACAAAAGAGCAAGCGTGGATCCCGTTGGGTACGGCGGACGATCTGGGGTGCTAATACCTTCCCAGGTCGTAACCGAATCCCGAACCCAGATCTTTGGTTTGCAGGACCTTGTCATTTCCTTCTTCCTCAAGTTTGTGCAGCATTACCTTTCCCATTCATTCGGGATAAAAATGCATGGCTGGAGACTCTACCTTTTTCGCGCCACTTTCGTGTTTGTACTAGGATGAAAATCCCAGGAGCGACAATTTGAAACTGTTTTGATCAAGAAAGAGGAGGTTGAAAATCTTTCCCAAAATGGAAAGTTTTCACTTCAATTCATGTCCAAAAATGGCAAATTTATCAATGGCTAAAAATTCTTCAATCTTGTGATCTTTCAAACATTCCTAAGACCAAATAAAGGTCATAGGACCTGAAATTGATGATGATGAACCTTTGGAACCCTTGTTGGAGGCCTTAGATGCCCTAATCCTGACTTTTCTTACACAACAAATTACCATTTAATCAGATGACTTCCACATTGTATTTTTTTATCAAACTTCATCCACGCACTCCTTATATCATATAAAGACCATTTGAATCAAGAATGACCAAAAATTTTGGTTGTAAGGGCCTTAAACCCAAAACCCTAATTTTAGGTCATCTGTGTAGGAGCCTTGAGCCTTCCTGGGTGGCTCTGCAATCTCTTGGGATCTTTTGACTTCCAAGAACCCTTGGGGGTACAATATGACCTTAGAACACTCAAGGACCTTCTTGTCATGCTTCATGGCCTCTGAGATAGATCATACTCTCTTCAAGATACATCTGATCACAAACCCTAGCTGTGCAGAGATGCAATGAGATGTTGAAGGTGAATATGCAATGTAAGATGTAGTGATATGATATGCAATATGTGTAATCATAAGCCAAGGCATGAGAAAGTGAGAGGGAAAATTTGGGGTGTTTACAGCTGCCCCTATTCAAGCATGAGTTAGTTGTGCAGGATGTAAGCGCCAGGCTTAGCGGGCGAACAAGATAACTTGTGGTTGAATACCAAGATAGTCCAAAATTTGCGCTCTCTGGTATAAGAAGAAAATGGATATAAATTTTAGTCACAAAACAAGATGATGTGGAATGAACATCAAATGATAGCGACGGAGGACAACCATCGAGTAGAGGATGACTGCTAGGGGTTTAAAGGTGAGAAATGCCCTGACGGGGACGGCCATCAGGCTAAAGAATAAAGAATCCACGACGGGGACGACCATCGGGTAATGAAATAATGATGAGGGACGGTTATCGAAAAGGCGAAGGACAATCACCTGAGCAGAGGACGACTGCTGAAAATATCACGACATAGGACGAATGCCGGATAGAAAGATCAACGATGGGGACGACCATCGGATAAATGATGAGGGATGGTCATCAAAAGGTGAAGGACGATCACCTAGCAGGGGACGGCCGCTGAAAATATCACGACATAGGACGAATGTCGGATAAAAAGATCAACCATGGGGATGGCCATCGAATAAATGATGAGGGACGGTCATCAAAAGGTGAAGGACGATCACCTAGTAGGGGACGGCTGCTGGAAATATCACGACATAGGATGAATACCGGATAGAAAGATAGTTACGTTGTGAGAAGAGATAAACACGGACGAGTGTTTAAGCCCAAAAATAAAATGGTATAAGTGTTTCGACAGTGTGTATAGACTAAAGATATGGACGAGTACCTTTAGGACCACGATACAGACGAGTATCGATAGAAACAAACGCTGACGTGTGTTTAAGGATGATGATACGGATGAGTATCAATTGGTTAAGCAAGGAACACGAATGAGTGTTTGGTCTGCTGGAGAGTAGTATAAGGGTATTTGTATTGAGAGTGCAAAAGGGTATTCTAGCGACTGAAGGGGAGATGTGTTTTTGTATACTGTTGGGGAGTAGTATACGTAGGACACAGAAGAGTGTCGGAAGAACTTTGTATAAGTATGAACAAGAGTGTAGAAGGTATTCTGGCAATTTTACTGGGAAGATATTTTTGTTTGTACACCGCTGGAGGAGTGATTTTTTGTACATACATGTGAATGGTTCGAACCTGGCTTAAGATCAGGCAAATGCATGTTTGATTTTTACCGTAATGCTCCGTATTAGACGGAATGCTACGCTCTGCTTGGGGAAGATGATGTGAATGCTATGATTATACAAATGAGAGAACCGATCCGAGATTTGAACTCTGCGGGGGAAAAAGATCTCTGGGCGATCTTTTTGGAGAACTCTGTGGGGAAACTCAAGCTGGGGATGAGAGAAACCCCAAGGTGTTGGCAATTGTAGTTGTTGGGGAAGAAACAAATTCAGTTATTGCTCGGGAGATCCCGCTCGGGGAGGAGAGAACTTCTGAGAAGTAATCTATTGTATTTCTTTCATTCAGGCTGTATCCTGGGGGAATGATGAGCTTCGTGGGGGATGCCTTTGTCAAGTGATCCTGCCGATGATGTGATTGCTGACTTGGCTGAGGATATAGTGCCTGATATACCCTATGCTGCAAAAGATTATCTGCCTATAGTACCTGTAACCTGTTAAACAAAGGAAACACACAAGTGTCCTGAGGCATCCTCAACCGGATTTCGTCATAGGAGTTAGATTTGCTTAAGAGTACGTATTTCCTGCAAGTATTTATTGAAAATGGCTTATATGTTTTCATGCAAATGTTGTATTACGAACTTTGGACATTTTGGCAAACAAAACAAAAGAGTACAAAAGAAAGTATGAGTGAATATTGATTTTATTGATTTGTGTGCCCTGAACAGGCGAGTACATTTGAAGAAGCTAATCCCTGAAATGAGCATATTGCTATAAAATTGAGAAAATAAAAGTATTCTATTTGGCAATGCTGAAGTTGATGCTCCAATCTTCCTTTTGTTATGACCTGTGTGACTTTGAACACTCTTCTTATCTTGCTTTCTGAAGAAAGTTGATTCTGATCGACGCTTTGTCATTTTGAAGCTTGTCAGGTTATGTAAGTGTGATACAGACGAATTCAGAGTGCAGTTGTTCGCGTATTCCCTGATTTCGCGTGGATCACTCTTTCGGGGTTTCAATCCACCGGGATACCCATTTTTGCCTGAGCTGTTCGATGCGACTTTTCAACTCATCGGTTGTACATATTTTTTTGATTTTCCCTTATTTTTGCCCGTCTTTTATTCTGTTTTTTGACTCGCCGGGATGCCCTGTTTTTGCTTGGACTTACATTCTGTTTTTATGTCCAGCGGGTCATTTATGCGAAGTATTTTTTAACTACATATGAATTTACAGGAGATGGGAAATTTTCGCCATCCATGGTTGTGAGCATCAATGCTCCTCCCGAAAAGACTTTAGTTATCACGTAGGGACCTTCATAGTTTGGCGTCCACTTGCCCCTGTGGTCTGTATGAGGAGGAAGGATTCTTTTCAGTACAAGCTCTCCCACTTGATATTCCCGAGGTCTCACCTTTTGATCGAAGGCTCTTTTCATCCATTTTTGATATAACTGACCATGACAAATAGCTGCGAATCTCTTTTCTTCAATCAGGCTCATTTGATTATAACGAGATCGGACCCATTCTGCTTCGTCCAGTTTCACATCCATTATTACCCGCAAGGAGGGCAATTCAACTTCAACAGGTACAACGACTTCCATACCATACACAAGTTGATAAGGCGTTGCCTCGATAGATGTTCTGATGGAAGTTTGGTACTGTCATACCCCAAATTTGTCCTACCCGCACCATTTTACTGTCTAATCATTATTTTAAAATTCAAAAAAATATGTACACTATATTTCTCTGTCTGATATTCGAAAGTCGAAAAAAATAATGCATTTATTTCTCTTTAAAACTAAAAATTCAATTTTTTTTTATTATCAAAAGCATTTTATTTATTTTATTTTTATTTATTGTTTAGTCATCATCCAAAAATTTACAAAAAAATCTTTCTTAGTTTTATCATATTACTATTATTTGTTTATATTTTATTATTAAGTCCAATTTTCCAAAAAAAAAAAAAAAACTTTATTTCCATTTACCTAGGCCCATTTGTCTACACAAAATACCAAAATTTGTTTTCCATTCCATTATCGTTATTAGTCATTACTTTTTATTATTTATTATTATTATTTTTACTATTGTTAAAATTTTATTCTATTATTATTATTGTTATTATTATTATTAATATTATTATTATTGTTATTTGTATTATTATTTAGTATCATTATTATTTAGTTTTGTAATTATTTTTAAAGACTATACAAGTTATGCTTTGTCAACAAATTTTATGTGTCAATCCCATTACACAGCTAGCAAAAAGCAACAATGCATCAGGTGCCCCACCCACAATCTTTCACCGCACCACAAACATACTACCAACGTTCTTCCGTACATACGATACGCACATTCCATACACTCAGTGCAATAAACTACAACAACCTGCAAATAGAATTTCCAGCTCACTCAATTCCTTTGGAAAAATCCTATTCTACCCTCATGATTCTTCTTTATAGCAGAGAAAGAGAGGCTGAAAAGAGGGGGCTGAAAGAAAAAAGAAAACAACACACCAAAATCTGGAAAACCAAAAACAGAACACTTTCCTCTCCCTCACCTTAACCGAACACACAACCCCGTTTCATCACCCCTTCAGCTTACCAACCATCACCGCCTATTCCTTCTGCAAACACCAAACCACTTTCGTCCCTTTCCAAACACACAGTAAACCATCTACCTCACCCTTCGTCACCATTACTGCAGCAAACACAACCTTCAACAAAACTAAAGTCAAACCACTGAAAACTCAGAAACGCTAAAAAAAAAACCTTTCACCAACATCAAACACAAACTAGAAATAAACAGAAAGTGAGATGAAGGAGATCTGAATTTGAAAACACAAACACCGGTCCGAAACAGAAAAACAAACCACCTTTCCGTCAATCTCCCAATCGAAAACAGACTTCGCATCACCGCGCCACCCAAACCAAAACGAAACCATTTCGTCGCGCTCACCAAGCATCCACCACCGCAACCCGCGCCCACCAAACACCAACATCCGCGGACAAACCTGCCAGAGCAACATTACCGTTACCGTGAAGCTGACTGCTTGAACCGAAAAAAACCAGCGTGGTTGGGTCACCTTCACAGATCTAACATCGCACAACAACTCACCACCGGAAGCCACGGCAAGAGAGCATGAACTGATCAGAAAGTCGAGTCTGCGCGAGAGCCAAAGCGGCGAGCACCGTTCGAGAGGGGGCAAATTCTGGCGCGGTGAATGGAAGTAGGGTCGAACCGTTCACGGTGAGGCTTTGTTGGCGTCGCTTTGTGAAGGAGGGTAGGTCTTTTGGTTTCTCTCCCTGAAACACATGCTCTATTTGAAATGAAATACTGTGTTTTCCCTTTTGAAAACACGTTGTTATGTTCCAATTATATGCTTTTTTTAAAAAAAAAATTATTATTTTATATTTTAAGAGAGTTGGGATTCTAAGTTTTATTCTTTTTTTTCTTTTATTTTTTTAACTTTGCTTTTTTTTCTCTCTCTTCTATTTGTTTCTCATGTTATTTATTTACATTAAGTTTTGATCCATGGATTCACCGATGTCTCTACACATCGCACATGACATCCTTTCCCTTATTTCTTTATTTTGTTTCTTTTATATATATTTAACTGACTAATATTATTGATTGATATGGGTTTGTTGTATCCCATGAATTACACTTCATTGTTTTTTCTACACATACCATCTACAGTGCATACCCATCCATTTCTCTTATTTTATTTTATTTTTACTTTTTACTATTATCATGTGTTTCAAAGTTTTACTTTAATATCATTTAGTTCTTTTAATTTCTTTAAAAAAATATGTATATCACTCTTAAACCAATACGTTTTTATTTTTATTTTTAGATCTTTGTTTTTTTATATATTGTTAGTATATTGATTATTATCTTGGGCCAATGACATAACAAAAGGCCGATGTTCGCCCGATTTCATTAAATCGGTGATGCTCGGTCAATATGAGGCCCTCCTTGTAATTAGCTTTTTTTCATTTTTATTATTTTATTATTTTTGACCAATAAATACTCAATTTAATTAATTTTATTCTTTATTCTCAATATTACCAATTTAATTTATTATTTAATTTATTATTCTGTTTTGATTTAATTTTTGCAAATTCAATTTAATTTTATTTATTTCCGCATCTCAAAATAATGTTCAACTCCTCGTAGAATGATTCTAACCTTGAATCGATTCTAAGGTAGTAAACGAACCAAATTTCGACGCGTCCCAAAAAGGTCCAACGCCTTCGAATAGTAGTTTCCGATTAAAAAGGTCGAACGCCTTCGAACCGTTCAAAAACACTGCACATACGCTTTCTCTTGGGCGAATTACAACGAGACTTCTTTATTTCTCGCAATCCCCTGTATTTATCATGTACCCCTCTCCCATTACTTTGTACGCATTTTTATTTCCTGTTTTTATCGATTTTATTTAATTCTGAATCCTTGGTCCAACGCCAAGCGGTTTCACTCGCACACTCGCACTTTATTATTTAGTTATCGTTTATTAGGATCCACCTCTCCTTGCGAGCCAAGCGCATTGTGCCTCGCAAACAAACCATAAAATAAACCTCCATTTGCATTTACCCTTTAACCTCAAAAAACCAAAACATTTCTCTTTTAGATCCAAACCCTTGATCCAATGTCAAGCGGTCTTAGGAAATAAAACACATTCTAATAATACGAGAAGATTTGTACGCCATGAGCCTTAAGCGGTAGAAAGGAGGATAACGAGCTCTCGATACTCGTTTCGATTATTTCGACGCAAGACGCTCGTCTTGTTGGACGAGATAAACTATCCATAGTCTTTAGTGCATTCCAACTCCTAAACCCTTTCATCAAAGAAAGGTAATAAAATCAACAACCATTACCCTTAGCAGGCCGAACTACGAGGGTCTGACTTTCCCATTGCACACGGGAGTACGTAGGCACGATGATCTCCATCCTTGCCGAGCACCTAGGATCAATCTAACTTATAATTCAACTCATTTCCCTCTAGCAAGCAATTCGTTTAAGCATAGACATCCTTTCACGTGTGATAACTTAGATGGTTCCCATCGAGTACGATGGATGTAGGGGGTGCTAATACCTCCCCCCTGCATAACCGACTCCCAAACCCAGGCAATGGTTCCGTTGACCTTTGTCTTTATCTCTCTCCTCCCGGGTTGTATCTATATCTCCCCTTTCCCTCTTCGGGAATAAATAGAATTAGGTGGCGACTCTTCAGTCTGTCCAGCGCGCAGCTCCCGTCCATTTCGGATCGCGTGAGGTCGTATTTTTTGGGGTACGACAGCTGGCGACTCTGCTGGGGACTGGTTCACCCCTATGCGAGTCAAGACTAGTCTAGGTTTTCGCGTTTGTTTGGATGTTTGCTTTTATGCCTTGCTTGTTTATTTTTATCGATCTCTTTATTGCATTCCATATTATATATCTTGTGGCTCCTTGGTACTATATTTTGGATCGATACTTTGTAAAAGAAACTTGAGGGAAAGGCTTTATACTCGGGCTTGCGAGTACAAACATAAGTTAGCGAGGTTGTGTAGTATGGGCTCCCGAGAGAACCTCTCTCGTGGGTTGTCGATACGAAAACCTCACTTGGAGTAGATTCTGATGAGAATACTGACAACCGTCAAGTCCTTGACGTGTGTGCTCAGTTGCTTTCATTAGGGTCATTAACTCTGAGGACCTTTAGAACCTTTTGGTTAAAACATCGGTTGATGGTTGCGTAGTATTGGGCACCAGGTTTCGCCCTCGCGTGGCTCGATACGAAAACCTCACTTGGAATAGACTTACTCAATGGAGTTGATTGACTGTCAAAAATATATGAAATTGACACGTGCATCAAACAGTTGAGAAAGTTCCATAACTCCAGGACTTTGTTTTAAACCTCGTGTTGATGATCACGTAGTATGGACTCCCGAGAAAATTTTCTCTCGTGGGTTGTCGATACGAAGATCTCACCCAAAATAGATCCATATGGTGGAGTCAGTCAACCGTCATGCTTATGGCGTGTGTGATGAACAGCCATATGAATCGATAACTTTGGGATCCCTAAAACCTTAGAGTCTACCCAGTGAGTTCTTGATCAGAGTATCCTCCATCTGTACCTTGGACTCATGAGACTCTGATCTTGTGATCCTGGATTCTGATATTGCATATCATCACATTTGCATTATTTGTTCATATTGCATTTCATTCCAAATCCGAGAACTCATTTCATGTTCCTCCATCTTCAGTAAATCAAGCTGGTTTCCCGACGCACGTATCTTTCCCGACGCTCGTACTTAACTCGAGCCAACACTAGAGGACTGATGGATCAGATTCAATAAAAACAAGCTGCTATGAGGGAAGAGATTGACTCGATCAAGAGCAAGATTGATCCGATTTATGAGGCCATACAAGCCTTGGCCAGGATGGTTGTGTCTCATCAGCCTGTTCCTCCGATGCCCTATCATCCAGCTATTCAAGCTCTGCTTCTGCCTCCGATGGCTTATCAACCATGTCCTTATCCTCTGGGTGCAGCTGCGCAATATGCACCTAGACCATACCAGCAACCGGCTTATCCATACCAGCAACCGGCATATCCATACCAGCAACCGGCTTATCCATACCAGCAACCGGCTTATCCACAAAGGCCTGGTCAACAACAACAACGCGCTCCTCAACAGCGTCCACCATATCAACAAAGAGGATATGATAGGCACATTGATCCCTTGCCTATGTCATACACCGAAATCTTTAATCAGCTAATGGCAAAAGGATCTCTTACTTTGAGAGATATGCCACCTCAGACTGGCAATGCCCGGAATTATGATGCCAATGCCCGCTGTGAGTATCACAAAGGCGCTCCAGGTCACACAATTGAGAATTGCCACGCCTTCAAGCATATGGTTCAAGATATGATCAACTCTAAGGATCTCACCTTTACTCAGAAGAATCTGAATGTCCAGAACAATCCTTTGTCGCCACAAGTGGCCCCTCAACGAATGCTTTTGAAGAAGTTGTTGAAGACCAAAGCTGAGTAGTCTCCAACTTTGAAGAAGCAAGTCAAATCAAGAGAAGTTCAATTCCTCAAATCAAGGCAGCCAGTGCCATTTATGATTTCTGCGTTCCTGTTGTTTTGTACTATTTGTTTAAATAATATCTGCTCTGAACATTGTTATCTGTTCTTGGTTATGTTAATGTTATGTTTATGCATGTTTTGAATTAATCTATTCGCATTCGCTCATTATATCACAAAAATCACAAAAATATTTCCTCACTTCACTTTAGCAAATATTTGAGGGAGGATGATGAAAACAAAATACCCATAACTGTTGCGGTATGCTTTCAGATAAAACCTCGTCAATGATGTATAGGCATTCTTTCAAATCCCAAACACTGGAGATATAAGGAGTTAATCCCTAGTCAACCACTTCGAGCCTAGAAGTAGAAGTTTCTTTCGGATACAAACCCTTACATTTAACCCGGGGCAGGGTAGTTGTTCAGTTAACCTGACTACACCTTCGAATCGCAAGATGAGACATCCCGTCAGAGGACCATTAACAAATGACTTGGCAGTCACAACATTCAACAAAATACAAAAAAGAAAAAGAAAAAGAAAGAACCACTAAGTTGAGCACCCGAAGGGAGACTTAGTCGGAAAAGAAGAAATCAAAAGAGGAACTCAAATCCTCAGCAAAAACAAAACAAAAATCAGGTGACCACCAAATCAAAATCAAAGGGGCACCAACATCAAAGCAAAAAAGATGACTGCCATTCTCAAGCTAACCTTAAAGCTTCATTTTCACTCTTGCAAAGTCAAAACAAATGCATGTGCAGAGTTAACTAAATATAGGACTGGAGAACATAACGAAGAAGGGATGGGTACAAATCAAACTTTGAGCCTTATATCCTTTATTCCTCAAACCATTAACCAGACCACGTTATAACCCTCAAAAGACCTAATTGAGGCGCGATTTATTCTGAAAGCATGCTACCAACAAGGTTGCGTAAATTGACTCCCATATATTTGCTCATCTTCAAACTCGATTGCACATTATTCTTGTTGCATATTTCACGCACTTTCTAAATCAGCACCACGTTTGGACCAACAGTTCATTCGTCACACTTTCACAGCATTCAAATAAATTGAATTTTTCAAAACTTACATGAACTTTACATTAACACTACCATTTGTGTATGAATAATTTAATTGCAATTCAGTGCTTGACATCAGTACACTCCCAACAAGGGGCAATCAAAAGAGAAATTTGAACTTCATTGGTACCAACATGAATCAAGACTACCTCAACAGTCCAATCAGGGGCAAAATCATCTCCAAACAGTTCAATCAAGGGCAGGCGCCTATCAAATCCAAACTCTGGGGCAGATCATGCCATGGTCATTGTCAGAGCTTCCCCATCAGATTTATTTCAAATACCCTACAGGCAGGGACAAGCAAACAAGGAGCAAATCTTCCTATCTCTTCTCCCCAGCTGGACAACTAGATCTTGCTAGACATGGGCAACCGTTCAAAGCAAAATCAGTCTTCATGTGTCAATTAAGTCGCTTCGCTCACCAGCAGATAACCGAACTTGGAGCTTTCAGATCCATATTCTGATTGTACATCGTCGAAGATCGAGTGTCGGGGAATCAAGCCCTCCACCCACCCAAAGTCCAATCATTATTGGCAACCACCAGACCAAAAGTCCACCAAGCTGGCACCATTTCATTCGCTCATATGCATCATTATGCATCATCAACGTCATAAGCATCATTTACATCAATCATTTACAACATGTGCATCATATGCATACCTAAATAAATCAGATTTTTATTTTCCCCAACATTTTTAACTTATATCTCAGTGCATAAACATTTGCATCGTATCTCCATCCTTATGGAATATCAAAATCAAACAATCACGCATACGTGCATAACTCAGGATCCAGGATCAACCCAAGATTCCAGGCCTTTCCCCAGCGGAAGTCAGGGCCCAGGGCCAACCGAAGATTCCAAAGATATTCCTAGGTGTTATTCAGTGGACGTCCCCGGTGGATATTTCTCTTCCAGATTATTTAATTTTCTGTCACTCGTCATCCTTTTGGTGTCGAGGTCGCTTTATCATCCTTTTGGTGATAGCGATTATTTATTTTTCTGTTACTCAGCATCCTTTTGATGTTGGGGTCGCTTTATCATCCTTTTGGTGATAGCGATTATTTATTTTTTTGTTACTCAGCATCCTTTTGATGTTGGGGTCGCTTTATCATCCTTTTGGTGATAGCAATTATTTATTTTTCTGTTACTCAGCATCCTTTTGATGTTGGGGTCGCTTTATCATCCTTTTGGTGATAGCGATTTTATTTAATTTTCTGTTACTCAGCATCCTTTTGATGTTGGGGTCGCTTTATCATCCTTTTGGTGATAGCAATTATTTATTTTTCTGTTACTCAGCATCCTTTTGATGTTGGGGTCGCTTTATCATCCTTTTGGTGATAGCGATTTTATTTAATTTTCTGTTACTCAGCATCCTTTTGGTGTCGGGGTCGCTTTATCATCCTTTTGGTGATAGCGATTTTATTTTCAGTCATTTGCCTTATCATCGTCTGTTGATAAGAGATTTTATTTTCAGTTATTTGCCTTATCATCATCTGGTGATAAGTGATTTACTTTGTCAATTTGTTCTTGTTGTGTCACTCATTATTTCCAGTTTATTCCATTTGCCATTTTCCCAAATTTCTTTTTTTGTCGGACAAATTTGGAGTCTGTCAATATCCAATTATCTTATACCTTGAAAGATTGAACGCGAGCCAGTTCATCTTACTCGGTTTAAGCCAATTCGATAGGGGCATCTATCATACCCCAAATTTGTCCTACCCGCACCATTTTACTGTCTAATCATTATTTTAAAATTCAAAAAAATATGTACACTTTATTTCTCTGTCTGATATTCGAAAGTCGAAAAAAACAATGCATTTATTTTTCTTTAAAACTAAAAATTCAAAAAAAAATTTATTATCAAAAGCATTTTATTTATTGTTTAGTCATCATCCAAAAATTTACAAAAAAATATTTCTTAGTTTTATCATATTACTATTATTTGTTTATATTTTATTATTAAGTCCAATTTTCCAAAAAAATATTAAAAAAATTATTTTCGTTTACCTAGGCCCATTTGTCTACACAAAATACCAAAATTTGTTTTCCATTCCATTATTGCTATTAGTCATTACTTTTTATTATTTATTATTATTATTTTTACTATTGTTAAAATTTTATTCTATTATTATTATTGTTATTATTATTATTAATATTATTATTATTGTTATTATTATTATTAATATTATTATTATTGTTATTATTATTATTATTATCTTTTTTTATTATTCTATACTATTACTTTTTTCTTTATTTATTTATTATTTCTTATTTCATTTTATTATCATCATTATTATTATTATTTTCTTCATTATTATTATTATTGTTATTTGTATTATTATTTAGTATCATTATTATTTAGTTTTTTAATTATTTTTAAAGACTATACAAGTTATGCTTTGTCAACAAATTTTATGTGTCAATCCCATTACACAGCTAGCAAAAAGCAACAATGCATCAGGTACCCCACCCACAATCCTTCACCGCACCACAAACATACTACCAACGTTCTTCCGTACATACGATACACACATTCCATACACTCAGTGCAACAAACTACAACAACCTGCAAATAGAATTTCCAGCTCACTCAATTCCTTTGGAAAAATCCTATTCTACCCTCATGATTCTTCTTTATAGCAGAGAAAGAGAGGCTGAAAAGAGGGGGCTGAAAGAAAAAAGAAAACAACACACCAAAATCTGGAAAACCAAAAACAGAACACTTTCCTCTCCCTCACCTTAACCGAACACACAACCCCGTTTCATCACCCCTTCAGCTTACTAACCATCACCGCCTATTCCTTCTGCAAACACCAAACCACTTTCGTCCCTTTCCAAACACACAGTAAACCATCTACCTCACCCTTCGTCACCGTTACCGCAGCAAACACAACCTTCAACAAAACTAAAGCCAAACCACTGAAAACTCAGAAACGCTAAAAAAAAACCTTTCACCAACATCAAACACAAACTAGAAATAAACAGAAAGTGAGATGAAGGAGATCTGAATTTGAAAACGCAAAAACCGGTTCGAAACAGAAAAATAAACCACCTTTCCGTCAATCTCACTAATCGAAAACAGACTTCGCATCACCGCGCCACCCAAACCAAAACGAAACCATTTCGTCGCGCTCACCAAGCATCCACCACCGCAACCCGCGCCCACCAAACACCAACATCCGCGGACAAACCCGCCGGAGCAACATTACCGTTACCGTGAAGCTGACTGCTTGAACCGAAAAAAACCAGCGTGGTTGGGTCACCTTCACAGATCTAACATCGCACAACAACTCACCACCGGAAGCCACGGCAAGAGAGCATGAACTGATCAGAAAGTCGAGTCCGCGCGAGAGCCAAAGCGGCGAGCACCGTTCGAGAGGGGGCAAATTCCGGCGCGGTGAATGGAAGTAGGGTCGAACCGTTCACGGTGAGGCTTTGTTGGCGTCGCTTTGTGAAGGAGGGTAGGTCTTTTGGTTTCTCTCCCTGAAACACATGCTCTATTTGAAATGAAATACTGTGTTTTCCCTTTTGAAAACACGTTGTTATGTTCCAATTATATGCTTTTTTTTGAAATTTTTTTATTATTTTATATTTTAAGAGAGTTGGGATTCTAAGTTTTATTCTTTTTTTTCTTTTCTTTTTTTAACTTTGCTTTTTTTTCTCTCTCTTCATTTGTTTCTCATGTTATTTATTTACATTAAGTTTTGATCCATGGATTCACCGATGTCTCTACACATCGCACATGACATCCTTTCCCTTATTTCTTTATTTTGTTTCTTTTATATATATTTAACTGACTAATATTATTGATTGATATGGGTTTGTTGTATCCCATGAATTACACTTCATTGTTTTTTCTACACATACCATCTACAGTGCATACCCATCCATTTCTCTTATTTTATTTTATTTTTACTTTTTACTATTATCATGTGTTTCAAAGTTTTACTTTAATATCATTTAGTTCTTTTAATTTCTTAAAAAATATATATATATCACTCTTAAACCAATACGTTTTTATTTTTATTTTTAGATCTTTGTTTTTTTATATATTGTTAGTATATTGATTATTATCTTGGACCAATGACATAACAAAAGGCTGATGTTCGTTCGATTTCATTAAATCGGTGATACTCGGTCAATATGAGGCCCTCCTTGTAATTAGCTTTTTTTCATTTTTATTATTTTATTATTTTTGACCAATAAATACTCAATTTAATTAATTTTATTCTTTATTCTCAATATTACCAATTTAATTTATTATTTAATTTATTATTCTGTCTTAAATTAATTTTTGCAAATTCAATTTAATTTTATTTATTTCCGCATCTCAAAATAATGTTCAACTCCTCGTAGAATGATTCTAACCTTGAATCGATTCTAAGGTAGTAAACGAACCAAATTTCGACGCGTCCCAAAAAGGTCCAACGCCTTCGAATAGTTGTTTCCGATTAAAAAGGCCGAACGCCTTCGAACCGTTCAAAAACACTGCACATACGCTTTCTCTTGGGCGAATTACAACGAGACCTCTTTATTTCTCGCAATCCCCTGTATTTATCATGTACCCCTCTCCCATTACTTTGTACGCATTTTTATTTCCTGTTTTTATCGGTTTTATTTAATTCTGAAACCTTGGTCCAACGCCAAGCGATTTCACTCGCACACTCGCACTTTATTATTTAGTTATCGTTTATTAGGATCCACCTCTCCTTGCGAGTCGAGCGCGTTGTGCCTCGCAAACAAACCATAAAATAAACCTCCATTTGCATTTACCCTTTAACCTCGAAAAACCAAAACATTTCTCTTTTAGATCCAAACCCTTGATCCAACGTCAAGCGGTCTTAGGAAATAAAACACATTCTAATAATACGAGAAGATTTGTACGCCACGAGCCTTAAGCGGTAGAAAGGAGGATAACGAGCTCTCGTTACTCGTTCCTATTATTTTGACGCAAGACGCTCGTCTTGTTGGACGAGATAAACTATCCATAGTCTTTAGTGCATTCTAACTCCTAAACCCTTTCATCCAAGAAAGGTAATAAAATCAACAACCATTACCCTTAGCAGGCCAAACTATGAGGCTCTGACTTTCCCATTGCACACGGGAGTACGTAGGCACGAGGATCTCCATCCTTTCCGAGCACCTAGGATCAATCTAACTTATAATTCAACTCATTTCCCTCTAGCAAGCAATTCGTTTAAGCATAGACATCCTTTCGCGCGTGATAACTTAGATGGTTCCCATCGAGTACAATGGATGTAGGGGGTGCTAATACCTTCCCCCTACATAACCGACTCCCGAACCCAGGAAATGGTTCCGTTGACCTTTGTCTTTATCTCTCTCCTCCCGGGTTGTATCTATATCTCCCATTTCCCTCTTCGGGAATAAATAGAAGTAGGTGGCGACTCTTCAGTCTGTCCAGCGTTCGGCTCCCGTCCATTTCGGATCGCGTGAGGTCGTATTTTTCGGGGTACGACAGGTACCCATGTAAGGAGAATGGTAACATTTCGTGCCAGTCTTTGTATGTGACCACCATCTTTTGCATAATTTTCTTAATGTTTTTGTTAGCTACCTCAACAACACCATTCATCTTTGGCCTGTAAGGAGAAGAGTTGTGATGTTGAATCTTGAACTCCTGGCATAGTTTTGTCATCATTTTGTTGCTAAGGTTTGAACCATTATCAGTAATGATTCGCTCAGGAACTCCATATCGATAAATGATATCCTTTTTCAGAAATTGGGCTACCACTTGCTTGGTGACGTTTGCATACGAAGCTGCTTCGACCCATTTGGTGAAGTAATCAATGGCTACCAAGATGAATCTGTGACCATTTAAAGCAGTTGGTTCGATCTTTCCAATCATATCAATGCCCCACATGGCGAAGGGCCTGGGGGGAGACAAATCATTCAAAGAACTTAGAGGCATATGCACTTTGTCTATGTAGATCTGGCATTTATGGCATTTTCTGGCATAGGCACAACAGTCTGCATCCATTGTGATCCAATAGTAACCTGGTCTCAACAATTTCTTCGCCATCTCATGTCCTCCGGCATGGGTACCGAAAGAACCCTCATGTACTTCGTGTATTAGTAGGTCTGCTTCCTTTTTGTCAACACATCTGAGCAAGACCATGTCGAAGTTTCGCTTGTATAAGGAGCCATCCGTATTGAGGAAGAAACTGTATGCTAGCCTTCTTAATGTCTTCTTATCATTAGACGATGCCCCAGGCGGGTACGTCTGAGTCTCCAAAAAGCATTTGATGTCGTGGAACCAAGGTTTATTGTCAATGACATTGTCCACAGAGAAGATGTATGCCAGTCGGTTTAGTCTGGGTACTAAAATCCGAGGTACATAGTTAGCAGTATGTACGTTGATCATAGATGAAATAGCGGCCAAGGCGTCTGCAAACTGATTTTCATCTCGAGGGATGTATTCAAGCTTGACTGTTGTAAAGAAAGTCAACAATATCCTCGTATAGTCACGGTAGGGAACCAGATGCTCTTGATGAGTATACCACTTGCCATTAGTTTGGTTGATCACCAAAGCCGAATCTCCGAATACATTCAAGGTTTTGATCCTGAGGTCAATGGCTTCCTCAAGACCCATGATACAAGCTTCGTACTCTGATTCATTGTTAGTGCAGGCAAAGGTGAGCCTTGCTAAGAAAGGCAGATGGACTCCTTCTGGTGTAATAAGCACTGCACCAACCCCACGACTGTTACAATTAACTGCCCCGTCGAACATCATAGTCCATGCTCCTTCTGGGTCCGGCCCTTCAGTGTGAACAGGCTCTTCACAATCTTTTTATTTTAAGAACATGATGTCTTCATCGGGGAAATCAAATCTCATAGGCTGGGAATCATCAATGGGTTGCCCAGCCAAATAGTCAGACAATACACTGCCCTTGATGGCCTTTTGAGAGGTGTACTGAATATCATATTTTGTCAGAATCATTTGCCACCTTGCAACCCTTCTGGTAAGTGTCGGCTTCTCAAAAATGTACTTGACTGGGTCCATCTTTGGGCAGCCCACGCTAAAGCACAACAAGTTTCCTCGAGCAGTGAATAACGTTGTTCATAGTCGGTAAACTTTTTGCTTAGGTAGTATATTGCATACTCGTTTCGACCAGACTCGTCATGCTGGCCCAACACACACCCCATTGATTCATCTAATACTGTCAGGTACATTAATAGAGGTCTTCCTTCAACTGGAGGCATGAGAATTGGAGGTTCTTGCAGATACTCCTTGATTTTGTCAAAAGCTTTCTGACAATCATCGTTCCACCTGACTGTTTGTTCCTTTCTTAGAAGTTTGAACAAAGGCTCGCAGGTTGTAGTGAGGTGAGATATGAACCTTGAAATGTAGTTAAATCTACCCAAGAACCCTCGAACTTCTTTCTCAGTCTTAGGTGTAGGCATTTCCTGAATTGCTTTAACTTTATCTAGGTCAACCTCAATTCCTCTCCTGCTCACAATAAACCCCAGCAGCTTACCAGAACATACCCCGAATGTGCACTTGTTGGGGTTTAACCTCAGCTGATACTTTCTCAGATGCTTAAATAGTTTCAACAGGTTCACCAAATTCTCTTCCTCTGTGAGGGACTTGGCAATCATGTCATCCACGTAGCACTCAATTTCTTTATGGATCATGTCGTGGAATAATGTTCCCATAGCCCGTTGATATGTTGCACCGGCGTTCTTCAGACCAAACGACATTAATTTGTAGCAGAACGTGCCCCATGGTGCGATGAAGGTTGTCTTCTCCATGTCTTCAGGTGACATCTTGATCTGATTGTATCCATAAAATCCGTCCATGAAGGAAAATACCGAGAACTGAGTTGTGTTGTCTACCAATACATCAATGTGAGGTAATGGGAAGTCATCTTTCGGGCTTGCTCTGTTTTGATCCCGGTAATCGACACATATACGCACCTTGCCATCCTTCTTAGGTACGGGTACAATGTTAGCAACCCACAGCGGGTAACTAGTTACAGCAAGAAAACCTGCGTCCCATTGCTTTTGTACTTCCTCTTTGATTTTCATGGCCATGTCCGGGAGAGTACGGTGCAACTTCTGTTTGACCAGCGGACAATCCTCTTTTAATGGCAGCCTGTGCATGACAATATATGTATCCAAACCCGGCATATCTTGGTAGGACGAAACGAAGACATCGACATATTCTCGCAGCATACTGATAAGTTGTTCTTTTACCGGAGCTTGCAGACTGGCTCCAATCTTCACTTCTTTCACAAATTCCCCGGTACCAAGATTAATAGTCTCAACCTCCTCCTGATGAGGAGAAATCACCTTTTCCTATTGTCTCAATAACCTGGCTAACTCTTCAGGTAAATTGTAGTCTTCTTCAATCCCTTCATCTGCTTGATTAATTGGATTGTCGAAGTCACACAAGGTCATAGCAGTGTCGTTGTCAGTGCAATCTGGAGGACTATTTCTGCAAGGGTTGAGATTTGGTTCATTTTAGTGATTGATTTTATTTTGTTTTTTTAGAAAAAGTAAGTAAATGAAGTTTTTATTCAGAAAAACATTGCCATTTATTGTTTTGTGCGAAAATACAAAAAATGAAAAGACAGTGAGCGAAAAAGATTGTTTGCAAAAAGATGTCCATTGTTCATTAACATTCAATTTGCACAAATACATATGGCCCTATTACAAAATGAGTCCCGACATCTTGGGCAAGATACAGGACTTTGATGCATGCTTAAAACAGGAAATAATAATTACTCTGCAGCAGTAACCCTTATAATTTCCTGGGAAGACCAGTTGAGGACTTGTCGTCCTGGGACTCTTGGACGGATCCAATTTTCCAGGTTGTAGTCGCTCTCAGCCTCATCTTCCAGAGTGTTGACGGAATCAGGGGTCAGTATTCCCCCACTTATGAACTTTGGCCCTCCAGCAGCCTCCTCTTGAACTTGTCGGGATGGTCTGTAACCCAAACCAAATTTGTTTTCTTTCATTTCCACCTTCAGCAGCTTGCCCCAGCCTTGGGCATTCCCTTCTTCCACAACCTTCCGAGCCTGCTTGTAGGAAGCAATTGAGGTACCCATCCTCTCCTCTTGGGATGCAGCAGACACCTCATTTGTAGCTTCATTGACATTCAAAGCTTCAAAACATTGGCTCATGGTTTCATGGATTTCTCCATCCATTTCTATGTACTTGTACGTAGCCAGGTGACTGACAAAGATATCTTCTTCTCCACAGATAGTGATAATCTGGCCTTCCCACTCATATTTTAACTTCTGGTGAAGGGTTGATGTTACCGCGCCGGCGGCATAGATCCATGGTCGACCCAACAAACAGCTGTAGGCAGGCTGTATGTCCATCATGTAGAAGGTAGTTTTGAAAACTTGTGGGACAATTACCACGGGTAGCTCCACCTCTTCGAGAACCGATCTCTTAGAACCATTAAAAGCTCTTACAACTAGATTGCTTGGACGGAGGGCTAGACCATCATACTCCAATTTGACTAAAGCTTTCTTTGGCAGGACATTGAGTGATGATCCAGTGTCAACAAGGACGTGCGAGAGCACAGCCCCTTTAAATTCCAAAGTGATGTGTAATGCCTTGTTGTGGTTACGTCCCTTTGCAGTCAAATCAGCATCGGTAAAGCCTAGTCCATGATTAGTATTGACATTTGCGACTACTGATTCCAACTGATTGACAGTGGTCTCTTCATGCACATAAGCTGCGTACAGGACTTTGAGTAGTGCATTCAGGTGAGCCTCGGAACACATAAGTAGCGATAATATGGAGATCTTGGAGGGTGTTTGGTGGAGCTGGTCCACGATTTTGTAGTCACTTCTCTTGATAATCCTCATAAACTCGTCTTCATCCTAATCAAAGGGTGTCTTCTGAGTTTCTTTTGCAGCAGGTTCTTCTGGCACCACACTTTTACCTTTAGCTTTGGCAGATGCCTCCGCTTCGGCATTAGGTCTGGGAATTTGTGAAGCGAATAGGCGTCCGCTTCTAGTGAAGCCTCCGCCTCCCCCTACATTGTCTACTTGTGGTGCAGATGTTGAGGAGTCAAGAGCGACCTTTCTTCCGTGGTAGTAGAGATCTGAACCATAATGCCAAGGCACGACACTGTTGTTATCATAAGGAATTGGTCCAGGCACCGTGATGGTCACCGGACTAATTGCAGCAGAAGAAGGAGTCATGATTGTCTGCGGATCGTAGTATATAGTAACAGGGGGTCTGACTAAAGGTGGCAAAAATGCAGGAAGCTGACAAACTGATGAGAGAGTGTTGTTAGGATATTGTTGGTGAGAATGTTGCTGGAAGTTGTTATTGTGAGATTTTGGAATAGGGACCGTTGTTGGGTCGTAGTAGATAGTAACTGTTGAAATATCACTGCTGGTGTCTGTTGTTGTTGTAGCAGATTTCGTTGAAATGATTTTTGTTGTATTTGTAGAAGTGATTTCTGTTGCAGTTGTAGAAGCTTGAGTTGTTGATGTTATATGTAGGATGCCTTCTTTAATCAAACTGTTGATACCATTCTTCAAACTTGCATAACCATTAGTAGTAACTTTACAAGCTTCGCAGTAGGCTTCACAACCTGGAAACACTTGGCATTTTAAAAGTCGAGCTTTCACTTAGGCTAGAGGTGTTCGAACATTGCAATATCATCAATCAGGATTGGATGTTGGTCTTCCTCGATAGCATTAATCCTTGATCCACCGTGGTTCGGTATTGGATTTTTTGTGACACTCGGAGGAGGTGCGAAGTTTACAGCTTTGGAATCAATCAAGTCTTGGACCTTCATGTGCAGGGCCCTACATTTTTCTGTGGCATGGCCGGGAGAATTTGAGTGAAAGGCGCACCTAGCGTTGACATCATAATTTCTTGGAAGGTTGAGAGGATCTGGTGGAGCTAAAGTCCTCAATTCAATTAAGTTGATTTTCAACAGTTGTGGGAGTAACATTGCATAGGGCATTGGAATGGGATCGATTACCCTATTGATCTGAGAAGTTCTTTGTTGAAATGGACATTGTTGTTGATTATTTTTGTTGTAAGGTCTTTGCTGCTGTTGTGGGAACTGTTGTTGCTGAGGTGATGGAGTAGGAATGGTGACAACAACCACTGATCTTTGCAAATACTGAGGCCTGCCTCTGCCAATATGCACTGAATTAGTTTCTCTTGTCCTTCGGGGTCCGGAGAATGGTTTCTTTGCATTGCTGGAGCTGGCGCCATTATCAGAAATCTTGCCCATCTTCAACAAACTTTCAATTCTCTCTCCCTCTATGACCATATCAGCAAAGCTAGTGGAAGAGAAAGCAACAAGTCTATCAATATAAGTTCCTTGCAGGGTGTTCATAAATATGTCAGCCATCTCCCTTTCTGACATTGGAGGTTGGACAGAAGCAGCCAGCTGTCTCCATCTCTGAGCGTACTCATGGAAACTTTCCCTCGAAGATTGAGACATTCCCATTAGGAGAGTCCTGTTAGGTGCCATGTCCAAGTTGTATTGATACTGGCGCACAAAGGCTTCAGCCAAATCTTTCCAATTTCTGACGGTGACCCTGGATAAGTGTGAGTACCATTCTCTGGATGCCCCGGTCAAGCTATCTTCAAAATAAAACATCCATAGTGTATGCCTTCAGCCTTCCTAGAAAGGACTGCAAATGAGTGCGAGGACAGGAAGTTCCATTGTACTTCTCAAAGTGTCGTACCTCGAAAAATACGATCCTAAAAATAAACAACAGAGTCGCCACCTAATTCTATTTATTCTACGAGAGAAAAAGAAGATATAGACACAACCTAAATAAAGGATAAGAATGGTCAACGAAACCACTAATCTAAGTTCGGGAGTCAGTTACGCAAGGGGAAGGTATTAAGCACCCCTCACGTCCGGTGTACTCAACGGGAACCTCTTAGTCTAATTTGCGCTTAAATGTTAACTTATTTTATTGTCTTCTTTTAATGATTAAAGTTTGTTAAGATTACTTTTAAAGAAATATTTTAATTATTATTACGAGGGAAAGATTAGAGTTTTTTATTATTGTGCTCGCGAAGGATTAAAATCCTCGTGCCTACGTATTCCCCTGTGCAATGGGAAAGTCAGAGCTTCGTAGTTCGTGCTACTACGATTTGTGATTTTTATTGAAGGATTGTTTGAAAATGATTTCTACTGCTAAGCGTTGGCTTATCTGCTCGCGATAGGAGGCTGAAGCGCTAGCTTGTTTGCGAGATAGAAAGATTTAAACAACGTTCGTTTTGAGAAAAGATATTTGATCTTTGTTAAGGGTGTTTTAAAACGAGAGGGCGAATGAACCACGTCGCGTGGGGCTAGCCCTGGAGCGATTGCATTCAAGAATGTGCGGAGTGCTAGACTCCGGAGTTCAGTTACTCGCTGATTATGGAAAATAGTTTGTATTGGTTGGTAAGTTTTAAATTGTATTTGAAAGAAAGAGACAAGTCGTCATCTTTAAGAGAAGTATCTCACCTATTCCACCACAAACGTTTGAGAAATGAGAAATCGAAAGAAGCTTTAAACTTGGATATAAGATCGACAAGCAATGCCACATTCTTTCTTTGAGAATAAATAAAATCGGAAGAAGCTTTAAACTTGGATATAAGTATCGACAAGCAATGCCACGTTCTTCCTTTGAAAGTAATTGTTTGTAAGATTTTTGTTTGTGTTTGTGGGGATAGGAGGAACAACTTTCCTATGGAGATGAATCATGCCTGATCCTTTAAGATTGTTGAATTGTTTTGAATACGAATGGTGATTGAACACATCGCGTGGGGCTAGCCCAGTTGCGGTCCAATCCAGAACGTGCGGAATGCTAGACTCCGGAGTTCTGTTTTCGTATGATTTAATATTTTTGATATACAAATGGTAATTGAACACATCGCGTGGGGCTAGCCCAGTTGCGGTCCAATCCAGAATGTGCGGAGTGCTAGACTCCGAAGTTCTGTTTTCGTATGATTTAATATTTTTGATATACGAATGGTAATTGAACACATCGCGTGGGGCTAGCCCAGTTGCGGTCCAATCCAGAACGTGCGGAATGCTAGACTCCGGAGTTCTGTTTTCGTATGATATTTTGAATGAATTGAAAGTTTTGATATACGAATGTTGATTGAACACATCGCGTGGGGCTAGCCCAGTTGCGGTCCAATCCAGAACGTGCGGAGTGCTAGACTCCGGAATTCTGTTTTCGTAAATTGGAAAGTTTGAAAGTTTTTTTTAATGAAAATCGCAATTTTGATTTAAAAGATTTAAATACGATAGTGAGGTACGAATAAACAGACAAACGCAAATGTGGCATCGAGACTATAATGAGGCGTAAATAAGGTAACATCGAATTTTAATGATACCTAACGAAGTAGGTCCGTTGCCTCTTCAACACGCGCAAGAATCGCAAGAACATTTGTCAGAAACATCATATCCATTCAATTAATGCTCTAGCGCTTAATACTGAACTCTATTTCAAATCCAACGACCCAACATTCAAACTCAAACAGGAACAAACATCCACAACTAAAATTGAAACCAACATTTATTCTAAAGAAGAAAGTTAATCAAAAATTAATACTTTAACAATATACTTAATAAAATAATCAACAATTAACAATTATAATTAAAATAAAAGAGAATAAAACTAAATAAAGTTCTAAATAACAACCAATCTAAATACATATTAATCATAAAGATCATTATTATAAACTAATTATGAATAAGTGAGAAAAAAGTAACAATAATAATTTAACAAAATAAAAGTCCCCCAACAGGAGGTGCAGGTTTGAAACCAGGTGTGATAGAAGAAATCAGTATGGACTTTACTAGTCTACAAGTCATAAACATGAAAGTAAAAATAAAGTAAATCAAGAGAGGGGTGATTTTTGCAAGCAGTGTGCAGAGAGTAAACTGAAAATGGGCTTCAAAACCCACCTGCAATCATAATAAAACTATCTGAAAATAAATAATCCCAATTGAATAAAAATTAAAAGGGTTTAAAAAAACAATATAAACAAATAAAATAAAAAGAGATTGTGAAGCATGAACATAATCCCTCATTTTCCTGAAACGAAAAAAAAACCTCTCCCCCCTTTTCAATGTCCGCGACGGCTACCTCTCAACCTTCTCACCTTCGAACAAAAGTTCTGCGGATTCACGGCGGTGGCGAACGGGTTTTGAAGGAGGCGGTGGAACGATTCACGGCGGTTTGTTGAGGGATTCTGTGTTTCGAGCGTGGGTTTGACTTTCTCAGATTGTGTGGTTGCGGTTTTAGAAGTTGTGAAGAGGTTTCACAGTGGCGGCCGGTTTGTGCGGTGATTGGTGTTGGAGATTCGGCGTGTGGCGGCGGGTTAAGGTGATGTAGAATGGTGATGGTGGAACGGCGATTCGAAAGGGCGTCGAAAGTAGTGGTGCGATTTGGGGCGAAGGCTTTCAATCGGTTTCGCGTGTTGGTGAATCATTTTGTCGAAGGTTGTTAACAGTGAGATGAGTTTCGGCGGAGTGTTGTTGAGAGATTCTGTGTTTCGAGCGTGAACTTCGCTTTCTCAGATTGTGTGGTTTTCGCGGTTTCGGTAAAGAGGAAAGGGGTTTTAGGTTGAACCGTGGATTCGTATTGTTATGCAGAAGGCAGAAGTGAGTTGATGAAGGGTGGTGGGTCCTTCTGTTGAGTAGAGGATGTCGCGGCGATTTGAGTCTCGCGGCGGAAGCTTGCAGGTGTGTTTGGAAAGGCTTGCGGTGGCTTTGCTTTTTTTCTCAGATTTCGAAGGAGGTTTTGTTGAAACGGTTTGTTTTTTTTTGTTGAGTTTTAGGTTTAATTTTTCTGCGGTTTTGAAGGTTTCGGTGGATTTGGCTTTGAGAGTTTTGCGGTTCAGATTAAGGGAAGTGGGTTTGAAGGGTTGTTGGTTCTACTGTGAGGTTTGAGCAACAGAAGTGATGAAAGAGGGTAATGAGGGATTTTGTTGGTTGAAGAGTGGTTATTGTTTTGCAAACTCAGTTCGAAGGGTGGCTGGTGGAAGACAGATTGTAGGAGGTTGCGGAAGTTGAGTTTGTGGTTTGGTTCATAGGATTTGGAAGGGTGAAAACGGTGGTGGAGTGAATGAGTTCGGATGGTTATTGATGGTGGTTTCTGTTTCTTGAAGTGGTAGAGCCCTGCGTGTTTGATGATGATGTAGGTGGCGGAGCCGCCCTTGGAGAAGAGGGTGTTGGTGGTTTTATGGTGATGAAGGTTTAGATGGAGATGGTCCTTTTATTTTATTTTCTCCCGTTACTGTTGTTGGTTATGGGATTTATAAGGTTTATGTGGTCCCTGTGAAATAGTTTTGTTTCTTTTTTTCTTGAGGTTGCTATTCTTGTTGTCGATAAAGGGGAGATGATCCTTTTATTTTCTTTTTTTTAAAAAACCTGTCCCTCCCCTATGATGCAGAGGGTCATCAGAAGTAGAGGTAGGTAGCGCTTTCTTTGCTGGTTTTCTCCCTCCTTCCTTTGTATATCCTTTTTTTGCCTTTTTCTTCAAGTGACAGCTATCTTATCTTTGTGACTATTATTATTTTTTCTGATTGGCCTGCTTTTCACCTTTTTGTATGCAGGTTTTTGTAGGTATTAATTGGTGTATACTTTGGGAGTAGTATGGTGCAGGGTTAGAGTGTTGAAGAAGTTTGGCATGGGGTTGTGTTTTGACTTGGACCATAAATTTATACTTTAAAACTAACTTAATCAATTCTAAATCAACCAAGTGAAACCAGAATAATTAAAATAAAAAATAATAATAATAATAAATAGATAAAAAAACTACTATAAACTAGTTAAATGAGGAAAGCAATTAATCCAGATATAAACTAAATAAATAAATAAAAATAAAGTAAATTAAAACTAAATTTAAGTAAAATTAAAACTAATTCTAAATAGTCTAAATTAAAATGATAAGTAAAACTAGTAAGATTATTAAACTAATAAAAACCTAAACTAACTCAAATTGATTTTTTTAGAAAATAATAATTAAATCTAAAAAATTAAATTAAAAGGGTAAACTTAAATTATAGCAAATAAATAAAAGAAATGATTTAAAATGGAACAAGCAAAAAATCTAACTAATTTCTAAAATTAATTTAATCCTCCGAAATCAAATATAAAATAAAATGATACTGAATAAAAGTCGAACAAAAATATAATAATTAATGATTAATGATATGTCTTAACTTAAAAATGCAAAAATGATCAATTTTCGATAAATCGACGGAAACACGTCAAAATGAACAAAAATTTGAAAATTTCTGGTCAAAATTTAGGGTATGACAGCTGCCCCTATTTAATCATCTTGAACTTGAATGTACGAGTAACAAAACTCAACCAGGCCCATGTCCATTACATCAAATCCCAAGGAGTTCTGGGATTCCAAGGATCTTAACTTTTCTGATATCTCGTCCAACCGACGGTCATAAGCTTCGTCTGTCCCAACACCTAGCACTGTAAATTGCTCATCTTGAGGATCTTCCTGTAGAATACGATCTCCAGTGTTCCTTTGGCCATTCCCAATGATATTAGCTTCACGATTGTTGTCGGGTCCAAACACTACCGGAGTCGTTCGTGGTTGCTCACGCTCGTTTTTACTAGTACCTCCAGTGCCTACATGGTTATCTTCCGGAGTTTGCCGCTCGACCAACTCCCTCAATCTTTCCTGGGTCTGGGCCAGTCCAGTCATTACAGCCATAAACTGATTCATTTAGGTCCTCACCTTTGTCCTCACATCTGTCATTTGAGTCCTCACATTCGTCAGTTCCTGTTGTAGTTGGTCCATTTGTAGACTCGGAAGGTTGTGTCAAGTTGGATATCTATGGACTCAGTTGACGGAAAAGACCCTTCTACGAGCAATATTTCCTGAAACAATCAACAAAGTGAGAAGACAAAAATAAAACTCCTGCAAAAACAAAAGGTATGTGGTTAGAATGCAATGCAATATACTTATTTGTCTTTCGAGGTTATCCAGCTTGGTTCTTGATTTTGACCTTCCAGACTCCTTGGAGGAGATAAAGATGTTTGAGCGAACAGAATTCCACCAAAACAAATAGTACATAGATTACAAGTGGCATTGCCAAAATACAACCAGTTCATGAATACAACAAAACAAAAACTCCCATGGTGAGTCAAAATACAACAAAAATACATAAACTATAATACAATCAGTTCATGAATACAACAAAGAAAACTCCCATGGTGAGTCGAAATACAAAAAATAACAAGTACAAAGAAAATCAAACATCCAATCCATATGCATCCTCCCTAACTTCCTTCAGGAGAGCATCAGTCACAGGTCCGGCTGGGTGCTTTGTGATGGTCCTGATGAGAAGGTTTCTGGTTGCGATGGCATTCGTCATTTTCTGATACTTATCTTGCTCTTTGGATCTTTTTAACCCTGCCCGGAGTTTTAACTCTGAGATTTCCTTCTGAGCGGCTAGAAGTGCTTCTTGGATTCTTCTCTCATTGGATTCTAACTGCTCCATCTTGGCTTGCATCTTCTGGTCTTCTTTCAAACGAGCCTCGGTTATTCTGACCAATCTTCCTTGACTCTCTTCCAGGTAATGCTCAGCTCTTTCCTTCTAAATCTTTGCCTCTTTACATGCATTATTCAACACAAGTTCTCCTTCTCGGGCTTTCCTGATTAAGTCTTCAGTCTTCTCACTCTTGGATATATGCTCGATGTGTAGCTTCTCTAACCTCTCAATGTCTAAACGAACATCATTCCTTTCCTAAAGGCTCTTCTTTAAAGCTCCGGCGAGTTGGGTATTTCTTTCCTTCAGCTTTTCAAACTCTTCCAGGCTCACTGTGGCTATGGGCTCAACTACTGATGGCCCTGGTACATCCTCCAGGGTGAATGGCATATGAGTAATCTATCCTCTGATGCGTGATCATTCAGTGTACTAAGCAGAGGCTATGTCATTACACTTTCCCAGAATGGCGGTTCCTTTAGTCTGTATATTGTCCCAAGCCCAAGCTGCTTGTCGGACAGTGGCATGGTTGTTTTGAACAGCACAATAAAGAGATTATGCTAGGTATTTCTCACTAGGTGGATGGACCAAGGCATACCCTAACTATCTTTTGAAAAGTAAAGGATTGTAATTGATGCAACCCTTCACTCCAATGAGAGGCACATTTGGGTATTGGCCACAGCTGGTTACTATATCTTGACCCTTGGTGTTCTGAGTACACCACCTGATATCTTCTGAAGTAAGGGCAATAATTCTCTTAGCACAATTCCTTGTATGATGTGGGTTCAAGAAAGCTTTCGTCTTTGGCATGTGTTTCATCAACCAACTGTAGAAAAGAGGTGCACAACATCTTACCAGTCTTCCTCTCTGTTTCTCATTCCTCTGATGAACTGAGTAATAAAAGTCTCCTAGCAAGGTGGGAACCGGGTTCTTTAGCATGAAGATGTGGATGGCATTTTTGCTTACAAACTTAGGCTCATCCGCAAACAAAATGATACCATAGATGCTAAGAGCTAGGAGAGCACATACAGTTTCCCAATTCCCTTTTGCAGTGTGCTTCGTAGCTTGAGTAATCAAGAAATCCAGATGAAGGCTTGGGATTCCAGCTTTGGAAGTCATGTGTTCATCATTGGTGGTTACTTCCAGACGTAGTGCTTTGGCCATGTCTTCATTCTTTGGAGGAGTCATTTCAGGATTGAAAGGAATTCCTCTTCGGATGGGGATATCCAACAACATGGAGTACTCTTCCTGCAACGGACCTATCTGAAAGTCTGGGAAAGTGAAACAACGCAAGGGAGGGTCATAAAACTGCAGACAGGTGTGAATCATGCTCCTTGGCAATGTATCCAGGTCCATGATTATGTCCAAGATTCCACCGTAACTTTCTCTGAACAGAGGTACATGATCCGGAGTAATGAGGGCATGTATCTGTTTAATGCCGTCTAATGGATACTCGAAGAAATGATAGGTGATGTTGCTTTTCCTTGTTGAATCCATCCTGAAGATGTGTGCTGAAGGAGATAACTGAAGAAGTGTTGTAGCAGATAGGCTGAGCAGAAGAACAGGCAAAACCAAACCAAGAAAGGTGGATGCCCTGTAAAACAAATAGACAAATATTAGAAATGATGCAATATGATGCATGATGATGATATGCAAGGGTTTGTGATCATGTGCTGGATTACCAGTTGCCTTTGGTGGGATCCTTGAGTGTTCAAAGTTTCAGATGAAGGCTTGAGAACTAGTAACTGGGTGAGGGACTCAAATAAAGAGTCAATAGTCCAGGGTTTCAAAGAATCAGTCCAAAATAGTACAACCTTATAGCATTCCAGTAGAAAGGTATGATGAGGTCAATGGTTCCTGCAAACCTGTAAACATCCCATCCCACTCACATGTATGTACTAGAACAAAGATCCTCAGGTTTGGATCTATTATGAGAAGTGTAAACACATTCATCCCAGGGAATATAGTGCTTACACTAATCATAAAGAATCCTCCCCTAATTCACCTCAGATACTGAAGGTCATCTAAAAAGTTCATCCAGACTTAGCAGACTTCCCATATAGCTCGAGCACTACAGGAGATCCGTAGCACATAGTTCTCAAAAGGAAACCTATGTCTGAACCGTGTTTTCATATTCCCGCACCAGACCTAAATGGAATGGGAAAGAATATGAAACCACTCTAATCCTATGTGTCACTCAGGCCTTTGTATTGAGCCTTTCTCACTGGAATACCCCACCCACCAAGGTAACAACAATCCAGCACAATGATATGATAATAATAATGAAATGCGAAAAGAAGTAAATGAAAGTGATAAACGAAAGCAATAAATAAAGCTATATAGAAAGCGATAAATAAAACAAAAACACATATAGCACATAACACCCCCATAAACACAAATCAAACAAGTGCTAGGAGAAAGCCTCAAGGAATCAGAAGCTCTGGTTACAAAGTTCCCCAGTAGAGTCGCCAAGCTATCGCTCCCCGGATTTTCATCCTGGTACAAACGCAAACTGGTGTCGGCAATGTTGAAGGTTGAGGTTGAATAGAGTCGCCAGCTAGGCATTTTTATCCCGAAGGAAAGGTAATGCTGCATAAACCTAGAAACATATGGATAAGACGGTTGCGAACCAAAAAGACTGGGTAAGGGGGTTGGTTACGACCTGGGAAGGTATTAGCACCCAGATCGTCCGCCGTACTCGAAGGGATCCACGCTTACCTGATTGTGTTTAAAAAGGGGGGAAGTGTATATGCTAACAGTGTATAAAAGAGATGGATGTACAAAGTGACAGTGCAAAAAAGAACAGGAGTTCAAACTGAGGTCAAGAAAGGAAAGCTAGAAAGAGAAAAGGGGGGGACCTGGGGATTTTTGTTCGATAATCGTTAAGGTATGCCTACATATCCTCTCGTGCAATGAGGAAGTCAGAACACTGTAGTTCGACTCAAAGCGACTTAGATGTTTTTGGTGTGAACTGCTTGCTTGTCTATGCTCAAGTGTATGACTCGTCTGGCTCGAGTGCTAACTGTCTTGCATTAGACGGGAGAAACGAGTTCTCGTTTTCAGAGTGAGCGTGATGAGAAAAGAATCCCGGAGGAGACATTTATTTTTTGTTTTTGTGTGTTCCATTTTTTATTTGTTTTTGGTGCTTTGCATAGGATAATGAGCTTAAGCCTTAATCAAGGGTTTGCAAACTCATTATATCATCCCTGATTAGGGATAATGAGTCTATTTAAGAATGAGATGGGAATCTCAACTTAATTACCTTAATGATACTGGATTAAGATCATTAACCCATTTGTGATTATTAAGTGTTTTTGGATTTTTATTTTGTGTTAAGTAATGAGTTTAATCTCTAATCAGGGATTAGTGAACTCATTACACCATCCTAAGAGAAGGATGATAGATGAGGATACTTAAGATGAGGAAGATACCTCAACTTAATCCATGGTCAGGGATTAAAATCATTATATAACAAACCTTTATTAAAGTGGATTTTAATTAGAGATTAGATTGAGAAGTGAATTTTATGTTAGTAAGACTAAACCTGAGGGGGACTTGTCTATTAAACACTAGGGTTAGTCCCTCTGACCCAGAGGTAGAGATGTAACACTAATATAAGGCCCAAGTTACAAGCTTAAGTCTTGATAATTATTAGGTGTTTTAATTAAGAGGTAAAAACAACTTAAAGGTTTAACACTAAGTATTAAAGTTATACACTCCATCCTATGATAAGGATACAGGCATAACCTTAATACAAAGTCTTAAAACTTTAACTATTTAGCTTTTATTATTGAGATGAGAAGTAGAGACTCAAGGAGACTCAAAAGGTAAAAACTAAGGGAGACTATTTACAACCCTAAATTTATCATGCTTGGATGTTCCTATGGTTCATGAGCCTTAAAGAGGAATCTTCAGATGGCCACCAAGGAAGAAGCAGATGAAAGAGAAAGAGAGAGAAAGGTAGGTTACTTACTTCCTGAAGAAGTTAAGTAACCTAGGAGTGGGAGATAAACAAACACAAGTGAATCAAATTCACTTCAAAAACAAATAAATAAGAGGGTGCGAAGAGATTGGATGTGGATTCACATCCACATCCTAATTATCTTACCATATGCACCTGAAAAGTTAGTATACATATACACAAAGTCCATGATCAAAATCAGAAGCAAACCACATGATAAAAAATTGAAATTTCATCCAAACAAACCCTAAACCTACATAAGAACACCCTCCAAAGGTAGAGGTCTAAAGCTAAACCAAAGTCAAGTTATGGTTTTCATAAGTTTGGCTAGGGTTTTTGGACATTTTGCAAAGGAAAAGTCAAAACAAATTGAAAATGCAATGAAACAATATGATTTAAATTTCCTAGATACTAGATGCAACATGAAAAAGAATGCAAAAAGAACCAAGTACAAACTCATTTTGGTTAGGCAGAAATGAATTTTTTAATTAGAGTTATGAAAAGGGGGATTTTCAAAACCCTAATTCAAGTTTAATTGTTAAAACATGATCAAAACCTAAAATAAATTTGTGAAATGAGTTTGTAAATTGATCTTAATGTTCAAAGAGGTTCTTTGATTTTTTTGGTGATTTTTAAATACCTAAAAGTATTTTTAATTAATTAAAATGAATTAATTAATTAAATAATACAATTAAATGATTTAAAAAATAATATTTTAATGCAAAAAATAAAAATAAAAATATTTTTGGGATTTTAAAATTAATTAGAATGTAAATGTAAAAAATCAGAATTTTTGAAAATGTTATGCTATTTTTAATAAATAAAGGAAAACAAAATGAAATAAATAAAAATAAAATTAAAAGTAATTGAAAGGGAGGGCTCATATTGCGTGGAAGCTAGATCAAAGGTTGAGGATTCAAGTCAGTTTGACTGAAGGTATGAAGATCCAATGGTCTAGGTTTAAATTCCTAATACGCGCGCAATCCAAAGGCTCACATTCAATCTGAGTTAATTAATTATGATTTATTTTAATTAAATAGAATTAGGGCTAATGACTAATATGAACCGTCCACTCCCTAATCTAATAGATATCCAAGGGCTCTCATTAAATTTGGACACCCTAACCCTAATCACTTTCAGATGACCGGAACAGTGCTACGGTCATTTTCTCCGGCCAGCCAAAACCTTATCTTCTTCCCCAGGCCATCCCAAGACCTCTAACTTGCCCAGAAATACTCCCAACACTTCATGGAACACAAATCAACAATCAAACAACATTTATAACACTTGAATCAAGTAAATCGAAGCAAAAATCAAAACACGGGTAAACTTTCAGAACAACATGAAATGGTCATTTCTTGCTCATTTTCAATTCTAAACACATCTAGATGATCATTACAACATGAAGATTCATTTTGTAACCAGAAAATGAAGTTCTGAGAAAAGAGTTCTTGAGCTATACCTGAGCTGGAAACCTTCGAAAGTGAGCTTTCAGAGCCTCCCTCTTGTGCAATGGCCTCCTTTGAACCACCTGAGGCTAATGGAATGCTTGGAATGCTTTGAAAATGGCTAGTTTGAGAGGTTCAGTTCTGATATGGCAGAAAATGAGGTTCTTGTGTGTTGTGTTTCAGGCCATATTAAGGGGTGGGATTTGTTCCTTAGGTGAAGTGTGACTTGTTGGTGAAAGAATTTTTGAAGTTTGATGGATGGATTGGGAGAATCAAAGAGAGGAAGTTTTTTGGGAATTTTTGTGCAATCTGAGTGTATGTCCCTTCTAAGCTCTTGTGTGTTGTGTTTTATGATCCTTAGGCAATGCATAAACAAATGAAATAAGTCAGAAGAGTAGATATCCAATGTGGGATTGGCATGGCTCAATTGGCCAAAAAGTCAAAACTTGTGTACTTGAGGTATGAGCCATGGCATAACTGATTTGAGGGCTTGAGCTGCTTCAGCTAGCTTCAAGGAGAACCCTAGGATCGATTGCTATGAGATGTATGGCTTGGATCAAGAGTTTGCATAGGTTTTGCAATTTTGCAACTTTGTGATTCAAAGCTCAATTCTGACTTTGAGATGTTGTTTGATCATGCCATAATGTTTTTGAGTGGATTAGAAGTCATGTAAAGGCCTGTAAATGAATTTTGCACATTTCCTTCTTTGACATGAACTCAAAAATTACATGATTTTTCCCAACTGTTACTTGCCATATCTTGAGTTCTATGATGAATCAAGAGGAATTCTTGTACTTTTTGAAAATGGGAAGATCCAATCTACAACTTTCATGTTTGAAGAAAATTCATTTGAAACCTTTTTTATCAAGAAAGAGGAGGTTAAAAATCTTTCCCAAAATGGAAAGTTTTCACTTCAAGTCATGTCCAAAAATGGCAACTTTTGCAATGGCTCAAAATTATTCAATCTTGTGATCTTTCAAACATTCCTAAGACCAAATAAAGGTCATAGGATCTCAAATTGATGATGATGACCCTTTCGAACCCTTGCTGGAGGCCTTAGATACGCTAATTCTGACTTTTCTTACACAACAAGTTACCATTTGATCAAATGACTTCCACATTGAATTTTTTTATCAAACTTCATCCACACACTACTTATATCATATAAAGACCATTTGAATCATTAATGACCAAAATTTTTGGTTGTAAGGGCCTTAAACCCAAAACCATAATTTTAGGTCATATGTGTAGGAGCCTTGAGCCTGCCTGGGTGGCTCTGCAATCTCTTGGGATCTTTTGACTTCCAAGAACCCTTGGGGGTACAATATGACCTTAGAACACTCAAGGACCTTCTTGTCATGCTTCATGGCCTCTGAGATACCTCATACTCTCTTCAAGATTCATCTGATCACAAACCCTAGCTGTGTAGAGATGCAATGAGATGTTGAAGGTGAATATGCAATGTAAGATGTAGTGATATGCTATGCAATATGTGTGATCATAAGCCAAGGCATGAGAAAGTGAGAGGGAAAATTTGGGGTATTTCCACCAAGGATTACTTGTACATTAAGGAAACTGAGGAGGTGGACGAGAAGAAGAAGGAGAATATGGTATCCAAATTTCCTCTAGAGTGGATTGAGGATTATTTCCACCATGGGACCGACCACTACAAAATGAGGCCAGAGCAGCTGAGTGCCAACAACAAGCTCTCATATCCGAAGTTTATGCACTTTTTGTGGGTTTTTGTCCGGCAGTGATCATAGATAATGAGGACTATGTGATTTGCACTATGGACGGGGAGCCTGTGGCGCCTCTGTTGATCAACATGAAGGCCCTCCTAGACTGTAAGACTAAGGAGGTTGCGATGACACTTTTAGGTGGAATACACTTTAATTCGTTGTAAGTGTATTATTTTTCTAGGTGTACTAACCTTTTCTTTTTCGTGCGGGGAAAATGTCAAACATTCACGAGCGTCTGGTCTAAGCTCGGTACAAGAATATGAAAAGGGGGCCAAAGACTAGGATCGACCTTGTGAAAGAGAAAGCGATGATGGATAAATACCTTGGCTCCTAATCTCCATCTTTGGGCAACACCTTTTTCCCCAACTCTCTACTAGATAAAAATAAGAAGAGGAAAGTTGACGACCTTAGCTCTGCACCTGTTAATATGAAGGCCAATCCTCCAGGAGGAAAATTCGTATTGCTATCATGCTATCTTCAAAAGAAGATTTTCGATGAAGAAGACTCTGCAGTGGTCCCCAAGCTAGACGCTTCGGCTATCCTTGCTACTGACCCGAAGATGAGGAGGAAACTTCTCTGTTAGGATGTCATGAGGGTGCTTGAGAATTTCCTGGCCCTTGGTGATGTGGAGACTTGTATGCTTAAGGATTTTAATAACCTTCAGAAGAAGCATACCTAGCTTGAGATGGAAAATGCTCGATTGAACAATAAGCTGCTCACCCTTCAGGGTGAGTATAAGGCTAAGGTCAAACTCCTGAAGGACTACAATGAGATGACAATGCAGATGGTTGAAGTCTTCAAGGAGAATGAAAATCTGAATGCCAAGGTCTCCGAGCTAGAGAGTGCGACAACCGTTGATGAGGAGGAGTCCAAAGAGGAAAACGTTATGAAGACCCGGGGGAGCTGATTTCCCAGATTCGTATCTTGGAGCAGGACAATATGGAAATGGCAGAGTATGAGTTCAACAATGCAATGAAGAAGAATAGGGTAGAGAACTCCGACGTCTAGCTAATTGTTAGTAGGATTCATCCCCTGCACCGAGTCATTATTGGCGAGGTGGTTCCTCCAGACCTCGATGAATAACTTTAAGCTTAATGTTTTGTCGGCCTGAGTGCCAGAATATGTGGTTGGCCCGCGTTCCAATTTTGTAATATCGTTTATTGGGCGCTTCTTGTTTTATGTAATCTTATGAAAATTATCGGCCTTTTAGTCGGCCTTTCTAACATGACTTGTGTCGCTCCCTGGATTTCCATCCTGGTACAAACGTGAAAGTGGCGCGGATGAGGGTAGAGTCGCCAGCCAGGAATTTTTATCCCGAAGGAACGGGAATGGTAATGCTGCACAAACCGGAAGAAAAGAAAGGAAGACACATGTCCTGCGAACCAAAGAAATTGGGTTCGGGAGTCGGTTACGACCTGGGAAGGTATTAGCACCCCAGATCGTCTGCCGTACCCGACGGGATCCACGCTTGCAAAGAAACTGTTTCAAAAGGGTGAAGAACTGAAAGCTGCTGCAAAGAAAAGGAACTGAACTGGATAAAAAGGAAAGAAGGGGGGAAAATGCAAGGAAAATAAAAGAGTGTGGCACAAGGGAATGAACTCAAACTCTTTTCCATGGAATGTGTACTTGCAACTACATTCCAAGATGGAATAATAGAACAAGCACACCAAGCAAGGAGAATTTATCCAAGACTTGTTTCCAAGGGCGAGGGCCTAATTTCATTGACTTGTTGAATTTATTAGGTGTTTTAGTGATTAAAAATGAAGAAGTATTTTTTAGGCTTTTCTTGATGAAGATGACCTCATGATCCGACTTGTGCATCATGCTAGACAAATCACTATTCCAAGATGGAATGAATACATATTCCCCATGGAGTAAGGATATTACACAAGAAGTCACTTATTTCTTTATTAATGTTTTTTAGGTTTTTGTTTTGAGATGAGAAGAGAGGGAACCACAAAGGAGCAAAGGTAAAAGTATAATGGGAATGACTAATCCTAATATTATCATGCAAAGGTGGTCCTAAGATTAGTGAGGTTTCAACTATCCTAAGAGAAAAGAAGAACCAAAAGAGAAGGAAAGAAGAGGAGAAGAAAGCTAGAGAGCAACTTACTCCTCTAAAGGAGATAAGTTGCTTCTAATGGGGAATATGAGAGTTTAATAACATGATGGCATAAGGCACATCAAAAACCACAAAGTAGAAAGAAACTAAAAAACGAAAATATGAAGAGTTGAAATGTGGATAAACATTCACACTCCACTTACCATGAGCCCCTGAAATGTTAGCAAAATTCCAGCAAATTGATCAATACAATCCATGGAACTAACATGCTCAAAGCTCAATAAAAAAAATTCACACAAACATGCCAAGCTTTGCGAATACATGACTTATGCGTCGAGAACATGAAGGCATACATCAATCAGCAAGCAAATCACCCTAAACTAGCAAATTCAATGATCTTACAATGATCCATGGCAATTAAGATAAACAAGGGGATCAAACAAGCTCAAAATAGCTCAAAAATCACATTCTGCATCAGTGTTAACCGGTTAACCAAAGCGTTAACTGGTTAACCGGTCCAAACCTGTAGAAAAACAACACAGAAATAGGTGCGTTAACTGGTTAACCAAAGCGTTAACCAGTTAACACTATAAAAACAGCAACAAAACCTACAGAAAGTCAACTCAAATCCAGCTTATCCAAATCATTCCACAACAGGCCAGCACTCAATTATGCATGAAATAATATGGATCAATTCACATTAATTAATATCATTAAGTTCAAGAACATCAACACATAGATCTGATTGCAAATCAACCACTCAATTCAAGCAAAACAAGCAAATACACAAGCACATGGTGGATCTAAGCACAAACATGCAAATAAGCTAAAAACAGAGCTAGATCTGAATTTAACCAACCTACAAAGCCGAGGTATGCTTTGGTTATTGTTGTTTGAGCTGGAAATGAGGAATTTCGCAGAAAACTTCGAAGATCCGGTGTTAATCTTCACACTCCGTGCAAAATAAATGCAAGCAAAGGATCTTGATGTAGAATTTTGGCTCCAAAAGCACTTCTAATCTCCAAACCAGATCTGAACCAAGTAGTGAAACCAGCAAATTGATGCAAAGAAGCTATGGATGGAGGTCTAAATCCAGGATCTACACACTTTAATGCAAATTTATGTGATCTCTAAAGAGGAACTTTGAGTGATGTGGAAAATTGGGAGAGGAAAGTGAGAGAATGGTAAGAGAGATCAAAATTCAGAAAATTGAGAAGTGAATTATGAGAGAGCCCCCTCTTGGTTTGGAGGGAAATGGAATAAATATGGTTTAGGTTTAGGGACCAAAATTTTGGCTTGGGATCCAAAAAATATGGCTTGGGATTAGCTTAGAAAGTGATTAGGACCTAGCATTGGAATTAGGCTTGGATAAATGCTCTAGATCCTTCTCCATAATTCAAAATGAATAAAAATCAGAAAAATGCAAAATTGGAGCCAAAACCACATGTTGAACTTGCTACTGGAATTCAAAATTTGCAATCGTTAACCGGTTAACCAAAGCGTTAACCGGTTAACGCCAATGAATTTTGAATTCTCCCTCCTTTTGGTGGGAAACTTCAAGAATAACCCGGCGCCAACCGTTCTGATCTGATTTTCATCCTCGGTTCTTTTTAGCACTTTGACCATGATACCACGCTTTTATAAAAGGTCTTGTGAGCTTCCTTCCAGGTCACCATGCTCTTGACTTTGACTTGTAGCGCTTCGAATTTCCTGGATGGTTGATCATATGCCTTAAGCTAGAATATGTGAGTGACATGCGTCATTTTTCTATGCAAAATGCTAAGGACATGACATGCTTATGATGATTATGATATGATGATGATGCTAAACAGAAGAGGGAAAATTTGGGGTGTTACAACTTGCTTTTGATATCTTATGTTTTGTTACACATTTCATCTTTCTCATAAATGTTTGTTTCATATTCGAAATAGCATTGTTTGACAAGTATTAGATTTTTCTTGACTCGTGGTTATACTTCGAAAATTTGGGGAACTCGTCAAAGGTGCAAAATTGACTTTTGCTTGACGCGGGTCCTGGATCACAATCAGGGTCTTGTTCCTACATGGCTTGAACTTTCCCATCACGAGCTGGGTGTTCTACCATGCTAGTAATGACAGTGCTGGAGCTCAATTGAGGCGTCTCCTATGGGCAACTAATTTTCTAGCTCAAGAGAAGGAACTTGCCTTCTATGATTTTGGGATATGATGCTTGCACCGGGGCACACTCCCTTGACCAAGCTATTGCTCCTTGCTATAGGGCGGGAGTGATGGTACTTGACTCTGGTAATCAGGGTTAACTGAAATATTGTTTTATCCTTTAAACATTCCATTGTAGAGAAAATGGCTATCCGTTTAGGTGTTTAAGGTAGTAGGCTTCGTTGCCCGTTTCAGAGCGGACTATGTAGGGACCTTCCTAGTTTGTAGATAGTTTTCCCTTGCGTGAATCTTTATTATTTCTACGTAGGACTAGAATAGCGACCTGGAATTTGCGCTTTATGACTTTGGCATCATGTCATAGCGTTATCTTTTGTTTTAACGAAGCTTCGCGAAGGGCAGCTCTAGTTCGAACCTCTTTGACTAGGTCAAGCTCCTCACTAAATGCTTCATCGTTTAGCTCCTCTTCTAGAGGATATTTTTTCTGCCTTGAATGTTTTCTAATTTCTACATGTATCACGGCCTTGGTTCTGTAGGCTAGTCGAAAAGGAGTTTCACTCGTGGTCGAGTATGAGGTTATTTTGTAGACCCGAAGGAAGTTGGGAAGCTCCTTGACCCATCTCTTTTTAGCTTCCCTTAATCGACTTCTTAGACATTGAAGGATAACTGTAACACCCTTCTAACCCCACATAAAAATCATCATATTTAACTGAAGTAAATCAGAGTACTCAAAGAAGGTGTCACATTTTCTTCATAAAACCTCAACTCATAAATATTTTATTTATTCTAACATTTTATTCAAAACATCAAAACTTCGCAGCGAAATCATATAATCAAAATATTTTCCTCTTATTTCATTAAACATAAAGATCTCTTGGTCAAAGTCAACATTCATCATTCAGCTCAATGCAACACATAATAACTCATAAACTCATCTTAATAAAGCGACAATTAATCATAAAAGCGTTTTATTCCCCCGATGTTACATCTATCAGAGAAAGACACCAGACACTCTAGAATTAAGCTAAAAAGCTTCCATCTAAGACTTCACGCACCGTGAACTCATCTCGGATATCTGCACGTTACCTATGTAGAGACAACATTCAAACAGGCAGGGTGAGTAATCATAAATCATTATACGAGATATACTAAATAGATATTCTATGTATAACAATTAGATCACTACCACATAACGATCATACTTCACACTCAAAACAACAACTCAAATTCATCATAAAACGTCATACTCTAATAATTAATCATATAATTCACTTATCATCAAACATCATGTAATTCTTCAAATAATGAAAATGAAACATCATATGGACTCATGCATGCGGTGCCGAAAAACATCACTGATGACTTAGTCATCGTTATCTCCAAAGATCCCCACCAATAAGATCGATTCCCGCTTGGAACCAGAGCACATCACAATTTTCACCTAAACCACACCATGGGATTCAGGCCATCACTGGACATTATCGTCCTACAATTCTTCACTGGATCATCATCCTGTAAAACGTCATTGGACTATTCATCCTAAACAATGATATGAATGCATGATGCGTAACAACAATTAAATACGATGATACCACGCCAACCGTTCTGATCTGATTTTGATCCTCAGTTATTTTTAGGGCTTTGACCATGATACCACACTTGTATAAAAGGTCTTGTGAGCTTCCTGCCAGGTCACCATGCTCTTGACTTTGACTTGTAGTGCTTCGAATTTCCCAGATGGTTGATCATATGCCTTAAGCTAGAATATGTGAGTGACATGCGTCATTTTTCTATGCAAAATGCTAAGGACATGACATGCTTATGATGATTATGATATGATGATAATGCTAAACAGAAGAGGGCAAATTTGGGGTGTTACTGCTGCCCCTATTCAAGCAACTGTTAATCTGAAAAAGGACGGTAGCACGACTATCGACCGTTCAAGATAAACTGTGATTGAATACCAAGAAGACCTGAAATTTGCACTCTGCTAGAGAATGAAAGCAATGGGAAATAATACCAACCAAATGACGCTTTGGATAAGTGAGGACAAAGAAGACGAGCTCCTTCCAAATTGAATTGTTACGCCGGATAAGAAAACCTAGACAAACGAGTCTTCTTCGAGAAAACCTGTTATGTCAGGAATAGGACATACGAGCCCTCCTCAAGCAAACCTGTTATGTCAGGAATAGGACATACGAGCCCTCCTCAAGCAAACCTGTTATGCCAGGGACTAGACATACGAGCCCTCTTCATACATTTTTCCAAAACATATGACTTGAGACAGATGAATCTCCTTTGGATAAACCTGTTACGCCAGGATCGGTGATGCACTTAGGTCTGTGGGATAGACATGCATAATCAGGATAGACGAACCCTCTTCATATATTTTTCGTGGATATATGGTCTAAGACAGACGAGTCTTCTTTGAGCAAACCTGTTACACCAGCTGCAACCTTAGGATTTGACGAACCCTCTTCACAAATCTTGCGTAGATAAGTGGTCTCTAAGATAGACGAACCTCCTTCGGATAAACCTGTTACGCCAGGGCCGGTAACCATTTTGACGTTTAATCCCATCGTCAGGACTTCAAACCTATTCAACACAGACAAGTATTGGATGATCATCAAAAGAACACAGACGAGCATCGTAAGTCAATGATACAAACGAATATCAGACGATGATCTAAGAAACGCAGACGAGCGCTTCAGGCGATGATATGGACGAATATCAACCACTGATACAGACGAATACCATAAATCTAACACAAACGAGCACTTGGAGTAACAATACATACGAGTACCAGAGTGATTATCAAATCAACATTCATATGGATATAAGGAAACACAGACGAGTGTGGGGGTTGATACAGACGAGTATCCCAAACAATGCAAACGAGTTTCAAACGGATAATAAACACAAATGAGTGCTAGGGAGTGCATACCAACATCAAACCAATCCCAAACACAGCCAAGTGCGGGACGTTGCAGACGAGCAATAAACATATTTCAAACACAGACGAGTGTTGAGGCGTGCGGACGAGCAACGAACAGATGCCCGATAAGAACCACAACTCTTCAGGGGAGGATCAAAAGAAAAATAATTCACAAACGAGCGAGTGCTAAATAACGCCGACGAGCATCCAGCAGATATCAACCACAGACGAGTGTTAGGGAAGTGCAGACGAGCAACAAAAAAATACCAAACACGGACAAGTGCCAGGGAATGCAGACGAGCATCACGCAGACATCAAACACAGACGAGTGCTGGGAAGTGCAGACGAGCAACTATCAAACATCAAACACAAACGAGTGGTGGGGATGCAGACAAGCAACAAACAAAGTGCCCTGATTGGCAACAATAATCATGGCTCTGCAGGGGAACCAGGTCAAGAGGCTTTGACGATGCTTATCTCTGACTGGGGAGATGAATAACTGTTTGTATCATCACATCGGCCAAAAATAAATTGGAAACTTCTCTGGGGAATATTTCAACGATGGGAGTATACCAATCATGAACTCTGCGGGGGATAACTGACTTCAGACATGGCTGGGAAAGCTTGGTCAAGACTCTAGTTGGGGAGAGAATTCTGAAAAATTCGGACTCTGTGGGGAAACCAGGCTCACATCTGCTCGCTGGGGATAATTTCGCTTGTGGAAAGATACTCCTCTTGGGGATGAAAGCTCTTCAATTCGCCTTGGAATTCTGTTGGGGAAATGTCCAAGATATCTTGGAAATACTTGGTTGAGGAATGAAATGTGAACAAATGTTTACACTACTTTCTCACACTAGCCAAAAATAAATTGGCGAACTTAATAGGAATATTTCAAGGATGGTTGCGTACCAATCATGAACTCTGTGAGGAAACGACGAACTCCCAACCTTGCTGGGGAATACTTGGTCAAATAACCTTTGCTAGGGAAAGAGTTCTGACAGTTACAACCCTGTGGGGAATTAGGCATTCAGCTGGTTGCTGGGAATAGCCCATTCTGACATAAAGACTCCGCTCGGAGGTGAGAACTGTTCAACTGGATTTGAAGTTCTGCTAGGGATACCACCCTACTCTGACTCAGCTTGGGTAGGTTCAATCTGAACTCTACTGGGGATAACCATGTCTTTCTTGTGAAGAACAACCGCCGCATAGGAAGGACACCTCTTTGATTAGGTTTGAAGTTCTGCTGGTGATTCCACTTGCTATAGCTCAGCTGGGGAGCACTCTCTACTTAGGGAAATACAACATCGCCCTGCAAAACCTGCAACAACAGTATACACACATGTTCCCCGGGGACTTACATGGTATGATCTCTTCATCCATTGTCACCCGACACTCAAAGACAGTTTTAAATGTTTCCCTGCAATGTCAATTTTCTTAGAAAAATCAACATGTTTCATATGCAATGCTCTTTTTGCCAAAAATTCAGTACATTTTTGCAAAAAAGGTAAACACAACACAACACAGCTTTTTGACTGAATATTCCTTCATTAAATGGCCTCTGAATAGGAAAATTTTTACATCAGGAAGCAACTACCTGAAAAGAGGTAGCTACCATACAATTGAGAAAAGAAACTATCCTAATGGCAATGTACACGACATACCAATGAGTTTCCTTCCTGCAATGACCAGCATGTCTTCAAGACTTTATGTTATTACCTTTGCTTTTTGAAGAAGATAAGGGGACTGATTCCTACCCTTCTGATATTGCCAGACTGCATGAAACAATGATTTGGTTCAAATTACCTGAATCGCAGTTGTTCGCTTATTCCCTTGTTTTGCGTGGATCGCCCTTTCGGGTTTTCAATCCACCAGGATACCCTCTTTTGCCTTAGTTGTCCGATGTGGCTTTTCAACTCAGCGGGTGTACTTTTTTTATTTGTTTTCCCTAATTTTTTCCCGAGCTTTTTTTCTGTTTTTAGCTCGCCGGGATGCCCTTTTCTTGCCTGGACTTTAATTCTATTTTTGTGTCCTTCAGGTCTTTTTTATGCGAAGTATTTTTTAACTACGTCTGAGTTAACAGGAGATTGGAAATCTTCTCCATCCATAGTAGTGAGCATCAGTGCCCCACCTGAGAAAACTTTCTTTACTATGAATGGGCCTTCGTAGTTCGGGGTCCACTTGCCCCTATGATCTGAACCTGGAGGAATGATCCTCTTGAGTACAAGCTTGCCTACTTGATACTCTTGAGTATGTACTCGTTGGTCGAATGCTCGCTTCATTCTCCTATGATAAAGTTGACCATGACAGATAGCTGCTAATCTCGTTTCCTCAATTAGATACAACTGATTATATCGAGCACGTACCCACTCAGCCTCATCAAGCTTCACGTCTATCATCACACGTAATGAAGGAATTTCTACCTTAACAGGCAAGATTGCCTCCATGCCATACACCAAGGAGAAAGGAGTTGCCCCGATTGACGTCCCGGCTGACGTTCGGTACCTATGTAGCGCAAATGGTAACATCTTGTGCCAATCTTTGTAGGTGACAACCATTTTCTGCACAATCTTCTTAATGTTCTTGTTGGCTGCCTCTACCGCGCCATTCATCTTTGGCCGATAAGGAGAAGAATTGTGATGTTGAATCTTGAAGTCCCGATACAGTTCTGCCATCATCGTGTTGTTTAAGTTGGAACCATTATCAGTAATGATTTGTTCGGGCACTCCATATTTGCAAATGATATCTCTTTTCAGAAACCTGGCTACCACTTGGCGAGTGAAATTGGCATAAGATGTTGTTGCACCCCAAAATTTGCCCTCACAATACAAGACTTTGTGTACTAAGAAGGTTCACAAGATTCACAATACTTACAAGACCTTTCATGAGGTTCATGAAGTCTACAAGCGACTTTATGAGGTTCACAAGGTTCACAAGATTCACAATACTTACAAGACCTTTCATGAGGTTCATGAAGTCTACAAGCCACTTTATGAGGTTCACAAGGTTCACAAGATTCACAATACTTACAAGACCTTTCATGAGGTTCATGAAGTCTACAAGCCACTTTATGAGGTTCACAAGGTTCACAAGATTCACAATACTTACAAGACCTTTCATGAGGTTCATGAAGTCTACAAGCCACTTTATGAGGTTCACAAGGTTCACAAGATTCACAATACTTACAAGACCTTTCATGAGGTTCATGAAGTCTACAAGCCACTTTATGAGGTTCACAAGGTTCACAAGATTCACAATGCTTACAAGACCTTTCATGAGGTTCATGAAGTCTACAAGACACTTTATGAGGTTCACAAGGTTCACAAGACCTCCCATGAGGTTCACAAGACATTTTATGATGGTTCACAAGGTTCACAAAGTTCACTATTGGTCAGAAGAGTTGACAATTCCCTCATACAATGCACCTCCTAAGCAGTGCATCCAAAACTAGGGTTTTGACTTTAATCAGGCTAAATGAACTTCCAAGACTTCAAGTGAGCTTCATAACATCTTATATGGGTGCAAGAACCCCCATGACAAGTTTCAAGACTTTTCTCAAAAGTTTGCTCAGTCAGATGATCAGATAAGTCAAAATCAGTCAAAGCAGTTAAAAAGTCAAACTGAGGTCAACTGTAGTCAAACCAAAGTCAAACTTCATGATTTTTTGCCAACATCAAGTATATGAAGTAAAATTCATCATTTGATCAAGGGTTGATCATGATTCATCAAGGATATTTCAGATCATCAAGAATCAGAGGTTTCTAAATTAGGGTTTCCTTAGTAAAAGTCAACTGAACTTTGACCAGCCATAACTTTCACATTCTTCATCACCAAGTCTCCATCCAAAGCTCATTTTGAAGGAAATTGAATTCTCTACAACTTTGTGTCTCACAAGCCAGGCCCAAAAATGCTTCATTTGGAAGGTATAGGCTAAGACATTATAGGTCCTTTTGAAAGTCAACAAAAAGTCAACAACTTCAAAAGGGCATAACTTGAGAATGGTAAATGATATGGACATGAAACCAGTGGGGTTGGTTAGAGGACTCTTCAAGCTTTCCAAAATGTCCAAGAACACCCTCATAGCATTAAAATTTAAGGATATGTGCCTTTGCAAAGTTGGGAAATTTTTGGTTGATTTGTGAAGAAAATGGAGGTCTAAAACCAATTTCTTCTAAATGGGCTTGCTATATGATGACCCAATCCATACTATGACTTCATGCACGACCCAAGTCAACAAAAATCAGATTTTTTATCATTTTATTTTTATTTATTTTGATTTAATTCATTAAAAATCATTTTAAATTAAAATAAAATATAAAAGTCTAAGATTTAAAAAAAGATTAAGCTTCTAGAAATTCATAAATATGATTGGAATTGAAGTGGAAAGAAGATCATGATGATTGGCCTAAAATAGCAAGTGTTTATGCAAAAATATTTGATTTTTTAAGCCTATCTTTTTGAATCTTTTTGGATCAAACTTCTCACACAAGTATCCAACTTTTCTGACCTAATGCATTGCTCTATAAGTACATAATGGAACCCTAATCACAAGCCACGAATTTTCTGCCTCCCAAGAGTAAGTTTCGAAAACCAAAAATCATCCAAAAATCAATTTTCGGGTTCTTCATTTGAGGGCATTTGAAGGTATTCTAAGGACACAGCAATGATCCATAAGCTTCACTGAATGTGTACCAATGTTCATATGCATCCATAACACCTTAAATCATTCAAACCGGATCAAACTTTGTTCTTGAATATGAGTTTTTCGATTCCATATATTTACTTGATTTAAATGAAATTTGATGATTGTTTGATGTTTGTGATGATGATAGGAATGTTTCTGGACAGCAACCTTGAAGCTTGGTACCCCCAATTGTATTTCACCATTGTTAGGGTTTGAATGGCCAAATTAGGGTTTTACGATTTAGACAATATAAATAAATTCTAACAACATGGATTGATTGTGTGAACCATAAGGAACTCATTGGTATAAACAATTTGATGTAATTGTACTGTTTGCTTGGTGTTTGAATTTCGCAGGACATGAACATAGAAGAACTTGTATGAAATTTCGCAGGAAAAGTTGTATTAATTTTCGCAGGTAATATGAAGAAGATGAAGGCCCTGCGCGCGTTTTCCAGAATTCAAATTTTGTGTATAATATTTTATGAATTAATTGCTGTTTTATATCACAAGCTTGTGCTTGTCCCAGTGGTAAGATAGGCGCGCGTATTGTTGGAGGGCTGGTGTTCGAATCCTGGCCCCAACCAGTTTTTGTTATTTTTCCATCTTAATTGCAGCCTTAATATATTATGAATTAAAGTGGTTATATCAACAGGTTCGCTCACCCAGCTGGAATGATAATGTGTTTGTGTGATTGCTTGCAAGGTCCTGGGTTCGATTCCCCCAGGCCTTTTGTTTTTTCTCTCTTTTTTTCTGATTTCCAGGCTTAAGGAACAAAACCAATTTGATGCCCCTTTTCTTCACCTGCGTGCGCGCTGGCCTGGTGGTATGTGTTGTTGGCCTGGGTGTTGGCAAGCAAGGTGTCCTGGGTTCAATTCCCAGCCAGGTAAGTTCCAATTTTTTTTTGTTTCATTTAATTTGTTTTGTTAATTATATTAATATTAATTAGATATAATCATGTTTAGTGTATGATTAAAAAATTCTTGAAAAAATAATATGTAAATAATTTGTAATTTGTTTTTTTTTAAATTCTAAACCTAGTTTTTATTATTATTAAAAATATGTATATATTATAATAATTAGATTAATATTTGACATTTTGGTATATAAAACTCAATTTATTTTTATAAACCCTAAAAATATATTTTTCTTCAAACCCTAATTAATCATAATAATTTCTAAAACCCTAATTTCTTTTTTCTTCTATTTTTGTTTAATATTATTATTTATATTTAATCTAATACATAAATTGTTTATAATTTAAAATTTTGTACATAAATATGTGTAGAAATTAAAATGCTCAATTTATTTTTTTATGAAAATATTCACTAATTGTTTATAATTAATTATGCATGTAAATAATTTCTAAAAATTGCTAATTTGCTAATTATAATTTATTTCTCATAATATGTTCATAATTGATTAATTTACATATAACTTCAAATTTTATAATAATTAATTATAATTGTTCATATTCTCTTATTAACCTTTAAAATTTTTATTATAATATTTTTGCTTATTATTATTAATCATGTTTATTACTAACCCCATCTATTTTTTAAATTTGTTACTATTATTATTTCTACTAACCCTATTATAATTATTTATTTATTTTGCTTACTTATTTATTTTGCTTACTTATTTATTTTTCTTTTTTATTTTGCTTACTTATTTTGCTTATTTATTTAAATTGCTTTTATTATTATTTTTGTAATTGTTCCTGGATGTAATATTTTATAATGTTTAAATTATTTATGCCATGGTTAGTAAATAGGGAGTGTAAACATGTTTTGTATATTTAAAATTAATTTAGATCATTTAATTTAAAAGATAAATATTAAATTGAACACGCACACACGTAAGTCGATCTTTGGTCGCCATCTCACTTTCTAGGGTTACCTCTCATTGTTGCCTAATCAAAAGGTCAAGTAGGGTGTATAAAGCAAAAGTCCCTCAAAATAAAGTCATCTAGTCCCTTAACAAATAAAAGATCAAGTCCCTTTCGAATGTTGCCTTCATAATGATCTTGTCCCTTTCGAATAAAGATGACATTCCCTTCAAAATTGCTTAATACACCTTACAGTTGCCTACATTAACAGATGACCCTTGCTTGTCCCTCACATCCAAGGTAATGACTACCTATTCCTTAATAATAGGGATAGTCTTACCATTTAAAGGATTCAAGAACAGAAAAGACTTAAAAATTAGGGTAGGTTCCTCATAGTTACTTGCTCACTCTTCAAAACTTTTCAAACACTTCACACTTTCAAACAATTTTCAAACACAAGTTTTTTACGCATCCGTACATGGATCATTATCAAACTCTTATGAAAATTTCTATTCACACACTTCACATTTTAAAAAAAATTTTAAAGTGAGCTAAGTAACTAAGAGCCCATGGATAACCATGGATGTAAAGGGTGCTAACACCTTCCCTTTACATAACCTACCCCCCGGACCCAAAAATCTTTTAAAAGGTCTTTCCTGTTCTTTTATGCCTTTCCTTTGGATAAAATAAAAGTCGGTGGCGACTCTTGCTATCCGCAACATAACTAAAGTCAGTTCTCCCACCGTGTTACAGAACTGGCGACTCTGCTGGGGATAGTATATTAAAGAGGGGTACCCTTAGGAATTAGATCACTTTAAAATTGTTTGCCTTGTTTGCTTTATACTTATCTGTTGGGGTGCTCTTATGTGTGAAAGGTCCTAACCCGGATCTAGTGTACCTTAGGTAAATGGCAATAGACCAAGGAAACTGTACGGCGTATACCGATATGGTTGATCTGGTGGCCATAGTTAGTGTGACTTCTTGGTTGGTGCTTATGTTCCTTAAGTCAAGTTGAGGATAATATGAGGCTTCCATATGTTGTCAATACACTAACTAACTTTTAGAACCCTAGTTAACTCATCTTGGCCTTTAGAAAGTAGTGAGATAACCGGCTTTGGTGCAGACTGAAGTTGGTTGATACTCGATACTACGCTCATTGAGATTCTAAACTTGGAGGGTTTTGGTTGGCAAGTAAGTTGCCTACTGAACAACCACCCTTGTGAAGGATCAATGATATTGAGATCCCTTAGAACATGGTTACTTTTGTAGGACAGGATGAACCAACTAACTTCAGGGGAGGGTACTTACCTTTGAACCTCATGCAAGCCTTTAAACCTAGGGCTATTGTGTGACTTGCTTGTGTGTGCCACATGTTTGTGATTGAACATAACATCATGACATCATCATGCATCATAAGCATAGCATTTTCCCTAACCATTTCAAGGACCAAGGGATTTATCTTTGTCCTTTGTTGCAGGTCATGGCTTCTGCTCGTAGAAACACCATCAGGATCAACTTTGTGGGCATACCTCTTAAGCTTAAAGAGTTGGTTTCTCAAGTGTCTGATCACTCCCAGTTCATCAAGAGACATGGTCAGCTACTGGATCTAGTCACTTCAGGGTTCAATGAAGACATGATGAGTGTCCTGTTTCAGTTCTTTGATCCTAAGAACCATTGCTTCACATTCCCCGACTACCAGCTGGTTCCAACCATGGAAGAGTTCTCTAAACTTCTGGGTATACCTGTTCTTGATCAGAAACCATTCACAGTCTTGGAAAAGGAGCCTAAACCTGAGGTTATTGCTGCAGCTCTACATCTGAAGAAGTCTGACATTGTTTTAGAAACGAGAAGCGGAGTTAAAGGTATTCTTGCTAAGGTGTTGATAGAGAAGGCTCAAATGTTCTTGAAGGCCATGAGCTATGATGCTTTTGAGGAGATCTTAGCCTTGCTGATATATGGTTTAGTATTGTTCCCCAATCCAGATCAGTTCATAGATGTTCATGCCATCAACATTTTCCTGAGTCACAATCCAGTGCCTACATTGCTTGGAGACATCCTACACTCTCTTCATACCCGTACTACAAGGGCAAGAGGAACTCTGATGTGCTGCATACCTTTGTTATCTAGGTGGTTTATTTCTCACCTTCCTCGCTCAGTGATGAAGAATGAACAAGGGTTCAGGTGGTCCAAGAGGATTATGTCACTCTCGCATTCAGATATCCATTGGTGCTCCAGATCTATGGAGAATGTCACTATCATTGACCGTTGTGGGGAGTTTCCTAATGTGCCACTTCTAGGCATAAGAGGAGGCATTACTTACAACCCTTCCTTAGCTTTACGACAGTTTGGTTACGCTCGGAGTGATGGTCCACATGACATGTTGATTCAGGGTATTGTGTTTGATTACGACAACGATCTGCAAGGTTACCATCAGAGATTCATACGAGCATGGGGAAAAGTGAACAAGGTTGACAGCAAGACTCTGGAGCCTAGATACACTATTCCTATGGAGGCTTATCTCAGATGGGTGCGATCTCGTGCTCAGACTCTCATGATGCCATATCCTGCTATCCTGCCAGTTACCATGGAACCTGTTGCTGAAGGACATACTGCTTATACCATCCTTCACCCAGACATGCCTACTGACATGGAAGACTTACAGAGATCCTGGATCCAACTGAATGAGCAAAGGGATACTTTCGAGGCTCATTACAAAGCAAGCCAAGAAAGAATCCTGGAACTAACAAAGCAACTTCATGAGGAACGGAATCTCAACTCATACCTCAACACAAAGAGGAAACGTCCATGGGAGACTTAAAACCCCATCTCTTGTATTTATTGCATTTTATTTTCTGTAAGCCCAAGAGGCAAAACAAATTTATTACTAATAAAAGTTTACCTTCTTGTTTGTTTAAGCAAATTTAAATCCTTCGGTCCTTGAAAACATTGCATACGCATTCACATATCATTGCATCACAGGTTTATTTGTGCACAGGTTTCTCATCTTCTCGCTGTTTATTTTAGTAATGGCTCTTGAACAAACAGTTAAGGATCTCCAGGCACAAAATGCACAGTTCCAAGAGCTGATTCTGAACTTGTCCAAGGGGCAGGATGAATTGAAGACGCTGCTGGCCAAGAAGACTAAGAAGACTAGAAGGTCAGGTGGCCTGATCAACATGGGAAGAAGGTTCAGGGGTCCTGTCAAGACCAAAGAACAGGTTGAAGACTATGAATCTGAAGAGTCTGAGAAAGAGGGAGGCAGTCTCCACAACACTATGGGGGACTCTGATTCTGAAGCTAACTACTACCATGAGCCTAATGAGGACAAATTCAAGATGCTGGTGGATAGAATGGATGCTATGGAGTTGCAGAAGTCTTCTGGGCTGGATTTTGAAGATTTGAGTCTGATATCTGGGGTAGTCATACCCATTGGGTTCAAGGTTCCTACCTTTGTTGTTTATGATGGGGTCTCTTGTCCCAAGCTACATCTGAGGTCTTATCTCAGAAGAATCCAACCCCACACTGCTGATAAGAAGTTATGGATCCATTTCTTCCAAGAGAGCTTATCTGGAGCTCAATTGGAGTGGTATTATCAATTGGAGAGTGTCAACATCAGGGATTGGAATGATCTTGCTGAAGCTTTCTATAAGCAGTATCAATACAATGCTGATTTAGCCCCCACTCGCATGCAGCTGCAAAACATGTCTATGGGTGCCAAAGAAAGTTTCAAGGAGTATGCTCAGAAGTGGAGAGATTTAGCTGGAAGAGTACAACCCCCTTTAACTGACAGGGAATTGGTTGATATGTTCATGTGTACGCTGAATGGTCCTTTTTACAGTCATCTCATTGGAAGCTCATCATCTGGCTTCACTGAGTTGATAATGACAGGAGAGCGCGTGGAAAATGGTATAAAGAGTGGTAAGATCCAAGTGGGTACTTCTTCATCAGGTGCTGCAAAGAAGCCTCCCACTGGGAAGAAAGAATCCAATGTTGTTTATGGTCAACCTGATCGTAATAGAAGGCATCAGTCTGTGAGTGCAGTTCATATTTCAAATCCAACTCCTACAACACCAGAGCAGCCACAGGGCAACCAACAGAGGGCTAGAAGGCAGTTCACTAAAATCAACATGTCAATGGCTCAGGCATTGCAACACTTGTTGAAGGCCGAACTTATTACTCTGAAGGAGGCTCCTCAGAACCCCAATGTTACCTCTCCCAGGTACAATCCCAATGCACGATGTGCATATCATTCAAACTGTCAAGGACATGATACTAATAGTTGCTGGGTCTTGAAGAACAAAATTCAAGATATGATTGAGGCTGGAGAAATTGGGTTTGACCCTCCGGGTACTCCAAATGTGATTACTGCTCCCATGCCAAATCACGAGAAGACTGTCAATGCCATTGATGAAGATTTACATGTCTATTCAGTTGCAGAGTTGACCACACCATTGTCTCTTATCAAGAAAAAGTTAGTACAAGCTGGGCTCTTTCCAGGTTGTCGTGAAGATTGTTTGTATTGTACCTATAAGCCGGATAGTTGCTGGAGGTTGAGAGATGGAATTCAACGTCTCATGGATAAGTATACCATAGTGTTTGAGAGGACTCCATCGTCTGTAGAAAGTATGGTGGATCATATTACTCAAGGTAGGAAGATCGAAGAGGTTGATATGGTTGATAGAGCTCCAGTAAGGATCACTTCCAAAGGTCCTGTTAAAATCACTCATAAGGGTCCAATTAAGATTACTGCTGAAGGCCCTGTGAAGATTGTTGCTGAAGCTAGAGTGGCTCCTCTGGTCATTTCCACTCCTGGTCCTATTCCGTATACGTCTGATAAAGCTGTGCCTTGGCATTATGGGTCTGATGTTTATATCCATGGTGTTAAGCAGGAACCATTAGCTGATATGCCTGTTGATGTTGACAATATTGCTGGATCTAGTAAGATCACACGAAGTGGAAGAGTCTTCTCTCCACCAGTTACTTCCAAGAATGCAGTTACTCCTGCTGCTACTTCCACCACTGATGCTCGGGGCAAAGGTCCTGTTATTGAACCAGTACCTACTGATGTGCCAGCTGCTGATGATCTTGCTAAGTGTAAACACCCCAAATTTGCCCTCACCCTTTCACACCATGGCTTGTGATCATTTCATATGCATAAACTCAATCATAGCATCTCATATCACAGTTTTGATTCACTGCATAGATTCTAAGTCATCTGCATCTAGGGTTTGTGATCTGAGCAATCCAAGAGCTTCTTGAGCCACTCCAAAGGCCATCAATCACTTCAAAGGGGTCCATGTGTGTTCAAGCATCATATTACATCCTCTCAAAGTCAAGAATGCCAAAGAATCACAAGAACTGGGATTGGTATGGATGCAGAGCCAGGTTTGACTGCACAGTTGACCTAAAATTAGGGTTTTGGTTTCAGAGGCCATAACTCCAAATTTTTTGGTCATTCTTGTTTCCATTGGTCTCTATATGGTATAGGGAGTGTGCATATCAATTTTCATGAAGAAATTCCATGGGGAAGTCATCTGATCAAGAGTTGACTTTTCAGACAAGTCAGTGTAAAATCAGGGCATCTGAGGCCCCCAATGACCCAACCAAAGGGTGATCTTCATCATTTTGAGTGTATATGACCTTTATTTGATCATGGAAGAAGGTTGAAGTTCACAAAATTCAAGAATTTGAAGTTTTTGCAAAGTTGACTTTTTTGGGGCATAGTTGACTTTTAAAGAATATGTCATTTTAGGTCACTTTTCAAACCTTACTTTTTGATCCAAAAATGCTTCAAATGGAAAAACTTTGGTCATGAAAGTTGTAGAATACATTTTTCCCTTTTCAAAAAGTACAAGAACATGACCTAATTCACTTTGGATCAAAAGTTATGGTGTGTCAAAGTTGGCAAAAATCACTAATTTTCAAGATATGCCTCAAATAAGAAACTTGCAAAAACTTTGTACCAAGGCATTTGTGACTTCTAGTTCATGTCTAACCAATGTACAAACATCACACAAGTTCTAAAAATCAGATTTGAACCAAAGTTTCTCATATTTCATGGCTTGTATGGCAAGATAGTTTCATATGAACCAAGGTTGATCAAGTTGCAAAACCATCATGACACCTCCTACCACTTGCTACATTGGATGCTGAACCATGCTAGCCTTCCACACACACCTTGCTGCGCAGCCCATGCCTCTTGTACCAAGCTAGAACTTAGCCCATGCCCTCCTTACAACAAAGTGGACTTTTTGCAAAAGTGAACATCCCAATCACAGCAGGCCAGGTCACATCATCTGACCAATGGGAGTTCTTTATGCAAAGCAAATGTTGGCCATAACATACATCAAGCAAGGCTGAAGCTCAACACAACACACCATTCACAAAAACACTCCATAGAGCAAAAGCCTTCGAATCTGCTTCCATAAGCCATAAACATTCAAACAAATTCCACTACTCATCTCACCATGCTTCATTGATCCCAAACCAACAAGACATAAGCCTGGAACCAGCAAGAACTCAGCTTCACCATTTTTCACTCTCAAAGCCAAAACCTTCGAAACTCAGAAAATAAGCCACAAACACACAAACCCACTTCATAGATCAACTCAATATGTTCCTCTGATCACAAAGCATCCATCACCATAGCCTAAAACCCCCAGAATCAGAAACACGATTCTTACACCATCCTGAACAGAACTTGTTCAAACCTCAAAACCAGCCAACATAAACTCCTTCTAAGCATTCAAGGATCATCAGGGGACCAAGTAGAGTGGATTGCATCAAAGGGAGAGGTCAGAAAATTGCAAGAGTGAAAGCTTCGAAACTCAGGTAGCTCAAGAACTTTTTTTCCAGAAATGGATTTTTTAGTTCTAAAGTTATTCTATATGCTTTCCTGATCACAACTATGTCATTGGTTTTGAAAATGGTGGAGAGATGAGAGTTTAATCAATCTCTGAAACTTTTTGCCCTAGATTTTGTTTGTTTCGATTCAGCCATTCCTGGAAAAATAAATATGTTTTGAATGGGGGTTTTGATTCGTGAGTGAGTGGGAATCATTTCTGTGTTTTTAGATTTCGTTTTAGATGCGTTTTGAAGGAGTTTGAGGTTTGGGGTGAACGGAGAAGATGACCGGAACACTGTTCCGGTCATCTGAAGGTGATTAACGGCAGGGTTAGGGCTTAAACATTAATTAGCCAGGTTTGAATGCTGGCCCTTGGATATGGCGCCAGGTCAATGCGCGCGCTGGCCAGTTTGAATCTCACGCGTTGGATTTGATTACTTTGCTTTTTCAGTTTAAAAATTATTTTTATTTTCATAATATTTCATTTGTTTTACATAATTTATTAAAAATAGCAAAAATGCTTTAAAAATTATGAAATTTTTTATCCTGAGTTTCATTAATTTTTAAAACACAAAAATATTTTTATTTTCATTTTTTGCATTTAAAAATTATTTTTAAATATTTAAAAGTTTATTTTTAATTGATTAATGAAAATTAATTTATTAAAAATACTTTTAGGCATTTAAAAATCACCAAAAAAATTCATGAAATGTTCTAAGACATTTAGAAACATTGTCCAACCTTCAAACCAAATTTATTTTTTGATCTTGATGCATTTTGAGAATTTTTCATTGATTTAAAATCATTTTTATGCATTAATTTGATCCAAAGTTCAAAAAATCATTTCTGCCTATCCATGAAGAGTTGGACATTGATTCTTTTTGCATTGCATTGTGTTTAGCATGTAGTTTATGAGATTAAATGGCCATGATTTGATCTTCCATTCTCCATTTGTTTGATAATTTTCTTGTTTAGGAACCCTAAAACCCTAGAAATCCTAAGAAAATCATATCTTGAGTTAGGTTAGGAGTTGAAACTTCTCCTTTGGGCAGTGAGTTAGTATAGGATTAGGGGTCCTTTGAGTGGCATTTTCAATTTTTTATCTTAGGGTTTGCTTCTGATTTTGATTTTTGTTTGATGTATTGTTCATGAACCCTAGTTTGGGCTTTCATATGCACCCATCTTGCATTCTCTTGCACAACATGACTTGCCATGACATTCCAAGCATCCATTTGATTCATTTGACATCATAAGACATATTGAAAGCATGTTTGATCATTGCATCATGTATTTGCCATGTTGTATGCCATGTGCACTTCATAACTTTTCATGTATGTCCATGCTTCCTAACTTGCATCATCTGCATTCATAAGCTTGTATGATCATCTCCATGTGCTGCCTCATGTTTATAGCATCTCATAGCATCATTAGCATCATGTAAATGCTTCTGGTTTTGTTTCTCATCATGTTATCTCATCCCATCTTACATTGCATTGCATTTCTTTTCTAACCTTTCAGGTGGTAAGTGATTTTGAGAAGTGAATTTGCCTTCACTTCTCACAACTTTTCTTTTCATCTCTCTTGCATCCTTGCTGCATTTTTGTTTGTGTTTGAGACTGAGCTTGCTCATTCTTCTTCTTCCCACTTTCTTTCTTCAAGTGACTTGACTTCTTGAATGAAGCAAGTTACTTTGCTTCTCTTGATCCTTTCATCTGCTTCCTGGTGGCTCCTTTGAAGATTTCTCTTGAAAACCTCACAAACCTTAGGAACAACCAAGCATGACAATGATTAGGGTTTTGATTAGTCTCCCCACTTAGTTTTACCTTTGTGTCTCTTTTGAGTCTTCTCTTCTCATCTCATAATCAGGGACTAAACCCTAAAGGCTTTAAGGCTTTGTGATTAAGCTTATGCCTGCATCCTTCTATTAGGATGGAGTGTATAACTTTAATCCTAAGTGTTAAACCCTTAATGTGTTTAAATCTCTTAATTAATTCACCTTAATAACCATCAAGACATTACACTTGTAACTTGGGCCTTGCATTAGGGTTCTAATTCTTCCTTAATTGGTTAAGAAGGACTAACCCTAGTGTTAATGGACAAGTCCCCCTCAAGTTGTCTTACAAATCATAAAAATCACTTCATCATCATACCATTAAATAAAATCCACTTAATCAAAGGCTTGTTTTGTCATGAGTTTAATCCCTAATCATGGATTAAGTTGAGGAGCTTTCCTCAGCTTAAACATTCTCATCTATTATCCTTCTATTAGGATGGTGTAATGAGTCTATTTAATCCTTGATTATGGCTTAACCTCATTACTCAACACTAAACAAAAACACCAAAAACATCTAAATAATCACAAGTAGGTTAATGATCTTAATCCTACATCAAAGGTGTTTAAGTGTGAGAATCTGACTTCACACTTAAGGTACTCTCATTACCCCTAATCAGAGGGAAGATGTGATGAGTTTACTAAATCCATTGGTTTAGGCTTAAGCTCATTAACTTATGACATACTTTCAAAAGCAATAAAAGACTGAAAACTCAAAAACAAACAATAATCGTCTCCTCCGGGATTCTTTTCCCATCTCATTCACTCACAACCGAGAACTTGCTTCTTCCGTCTAATGCAAGACAGTTTGCATCTGTGCCAGACAGATCATACACTTGAGCATAGGCAAGTAAGCAGTTCACAAGTCAATTCATCTTTCAGTCTCTTTGGGTCGAACTACGGTGTTCTGACTTCCTCATTGCACGAGAGGATACGTAGGCATAACTTAACAGTTATCGAACAAAAGTCTCTGTATATTCCCCCTCTTTCAGCTTTATTCTTTGGCCTCATTATCTTGAGCAACTCATTCCCATCTTTTCTTTCTCACACTGACACATCACTTATGCACTTCACACTTCTTTTACACTGACACCTGTACATTCTTTTCCAGCTATTTTATACACAGATTGCACTGACACTACCCCTTTAAAACACAAATCTTTTTAAGCGTGGATCCCGTCGAGTACGGCGGACAATCTGGGTGCTAATACCTTCCCAGGTTGTAACCAACCCCCTTTCTCAGTCTCTCTGGTTCGCAACCGTCTTATCCATCATCTTTCTAGGTTTATGCAGCATTACCTTTCCTCCGGGATAAAAATGCCTAGCTGGCGACTCTATTCATCTCCAGTGAGTTCACGGCTGTGTGTTCTCATTGTTCCTTTCGCCGACCGTTCGCGTCTGTACCTTTATCTGGGCCAGTCCCATTTTATTGGGAGCGACAGCTTGGCGACTCTGCTGGGGACCCTTATACTGTAACCAGGGCTTCTGGTTCTTTTTGTGGGTTCCTCCTAACGCTTGATTGATTTGTGTTTACTGGGATGTTATGTGCTTATTTGTGTTGGTATATTTGTATTTATTTTTGCCTTATGTACAGTTGCTTTACTGCTTTCTTTATTGCTTTTGTATATATCATACTGTGCTGCTGGCTGGATCTGTTTGTTTGCTTTGGTGGGTGGGTGTTCTATTGAGAGTTTAAGGTCCTATACCTGGGACCTGAGTGACACCTAGGCTAGAGTGAATCATATTCTTTCCCATTCCATCTCGGTCTGGTGCGGGAATATGAAACACGGTTCAGATATGGGTTTCTTCTTGAGAACTCTGTGTTGCAGATTTCCTGCAATGCTAGGGCTATCTGGGAAGCCTGCTAAGTCTGGATGACCTTTTAGTATTGACCTTCAGAAACTGAGGTGAATTAGAGGAGGAACTTTTATGGTTATTGTAAACACTGTACCTCCGGGTTAGAAGTGTTTACACTTCTCATAACTGATCCAAGTCTGAGGATCCTTGTTTTAGAACACCACCTGTGAGGGGGTTGGGCTGTTTACAGGTTTGCAGGTACCTTGACCTCAGAATACCCTGTTACTTTGATATGATTAAGAATACTCCATGTTGGAACAGTTCTTGTGATTCTAAACCCTGGACATGTGACTCTTTATTTGAGTCCCCCACCTTGGTTACTGGACTTATGGACCTCCATCTGGATTTCTTACACACATGGACTTATATCAGAGCACTTGATCAGATCCAGCTCAGTCACAAACCCTTGCATATCATTTGCATACATAATCATTGCATCATATTGACATTTGCTTATTTGTGTTTCAGGGTATCCATCTTCATTTGGTTTTGGTTTTGACCCCATCTTCAGTATTGACCTATCTTCATCAGCACTTGCTTCAGCTATCAGCTATCTACTCCAGCCAATCAGTGGCCCATTCTTCAGTATCACCATTAGCACTTGTCTCTACTCAGTCTCAACATCATGGCACCTAAAAAGAGCAACATCACCTACCACTTCTTCCAGCCAGAGTTAGCAGACATCAGGAGGATTCAGACCCTGATCACTCCGGACCATATACCACTGTTCAGGGAACACCATGGGGATATACTTGATTTGGTTATGGATCTGGACCCCTCACAGAGAAGCCTGATCCACACTTGCCTTCAGTTTTATGATCCCCCACTGAGATGTTTCACTTTTCAGGACTTTCAGCTGGGCCCCTTATTGGAAGAATACTCGTCATTAGTTGGTATACCTGTCAGGGGTGGAGTCCCTTTCAACCCTGAGATGACCTTTCCCGGTAATGAAGAGGTAGCAAAGGCATTGCATCTGGAACCAGTCCTGATTGGGCAGCATATGACTTCTAAGGCTGGAATCCCTGGCATGCATCTGGATTTCTTGATCTCTCAAGCTACCCTGAAAGCTTTTTTAGGAGAGTGGAAAGCAGTCTGTGCTTTATTGGCCTTGAGCATATATGGGATTGTATTATTTGCAGATGAGCCTCGATTCATTAGTAAGAATGCAATCCATCTGTTCATTCTAAGGAACCCAGTGCCAACTTTATTGGGTGATCTCTACTATTCAGTGCATCAGAGGAATGAAAAGCAGAGAGGAAGATTAGTGAGGTGCTGTGCTCCTTTGTTCCATACTTGGCTTCTCAGGCATTTGCCCAGGACAGATGCATTTTTAAACCCTCATCAGCAGAAAAACTGGGCTGGAAGACTTACTACTCTAACTTCAGCTGATATCAGGTGGTGCACTCAAAGCACAAAAGGCAGGGATATCATCACCAGCTGTGGGCATTTTCCCAATGTGCCCCTGATAGGAGTTAAAGGTAGTATTAATTACAACCCTCTGCTGTTCAAAAGACAACTGGGCTATGCACTGGTCCACACTCCTAAGGCACAGGACTTGGTTGAGACTCTTTATTGTGAGAACAAGCTTAATCTGGCTATTGTTAGGCAGGCAGCCTGGGCCTGGGACAATGTGCAGGCTAAGGGGGTAACCATTCTGGGGAAGTGTAACAATGTGGCATCAGCACAATACTATGATTGGTCCCATGCCAGGGCCCAATTCTCTGGGATGCCCTTTACTATAGAGGATATGCCTGGGCCTTCCACAACACCACCTCCAGCAACTGTCAGCTTAGAGGAGTTTGAGAAATTGAAAGAGAGAAATGAGAAGTTGACTCAAGCTTTGCAGAAGACCCTCTATGAGAGGAGGGATGGAAGATTGGATATTGAAAGGTTGGAGAAGCTGAAGGTGGAGCATCTGGCTAGAATTGAGAAGTCTGAAGATTACATTAAGAAGTCTAGGGCTGGAGAACAAATCCTGAAGAATGCTTGCAAGGAAGCCCAGTTCCAGAAAGCCAGGACAGACTTGTATCTGAAGGAGAGTCAGGCTAGGTGGGTCAGGATCACCGAGGCTCGTACTCTGGAGGACAAGAGGGTCCAAGACAAGATAGAGCAGATGGAAGCTAGTGCAAAAGAGCAACAAGAAGCCCTGGCAGCAGCCCAGAGGGAGATATCAGAGCTAAAGATCAGAGCTGGAGTGAAGAGGTCAAAGGACCAAAGTCAGCACAAGAAGCTAACTGCAGCTGTTACTACCCGGAACCTCCTTATCAGGAACCTTACGGAGCGTCCGGCTGATCCTGTGACCGAAGCACTTCTCAAGGAAGTTCGGGAGGATGAGTTTGGTCTTGGTGTTTGACCATTTGTTTGTTGTTGCTTTCATTCCATGTACTTTTATTTTCTTGAAATGTATTTTGACCCCTCAGAGGGCTTGTATTTGTAAACAAACTATGTACCAGTGGCCTTTTGTAATATATGTATTAGTTTGTTCCATCCGAGTTTACTTCGAAAGCAACATCAACAGCATCATCTTCAAGGGTCTGGAAGGGTCAAAACTGAATGCCAAGCCGGATACCTTGAAAACAAATAAGCATACTGCATTGCATGCTAACCCTTTGTTGGTTTTGTAGGTTTTTGTTTCGTTGTTGCTAACTCTGTTGTGATGTTCAGGAACTATTGCTCGGCGCCGAGTATTTCCCCTCAACCGTCCGCACCGATATCCAACCCGTAACAATCTTCCGGGCATACAGATGGATCAGATGCAGCAGGACCTTACAGAGGTCAGAAACCAAATGGCCAACGAAAGATTGGAAATGAGGACTCAGATAACACAGTTTATGGAAGTAATGAACAACATGGCTCAAAGCCAGGAGAGGCTCAGAGCACTAGTGGAAGGGAGAAACCAGGAAGATCATCAGCCAGGGACTGCTGGGACTAGCAACAATGAAAGAGTCCAACCTCATGTCAATCCCCCAGTCTTTGGACCCCACCTCCATCCAGAGGCCAACATCCCTGTCAATATACAAGGAACTGCCACAGCAGGGAGGGTACTACAAGAGGACCCTCAAGAAGACCAGTTCACAGTGATGGGAGCCGGGAAGAAGCTTATGATAGAAGGTTGGATGAGATAGCTGAGAAATTAAGATCCTTAGAGTCTCAAAACTCTTTGGGTTTTGATGTTATGGATATGGGCTTGGTAGACGGGGTCAGGATTCCCCACAAGTTTAAGCCACCATGCTTTGAGAAGTATAATGGGACTTCCTGTCCCCGGACCCATCTACAATCTTTTCTCGGGAGGCTAAAGGCCTATACCATGGACGAGAAGCTGTGGATGTTCTACTTTGAGGATAGCTTGACTGGAGCTTCGAGGGAATGGTATTCCCATCTGACAAGAGCAACTATTAGATGCTGGAAGGACCTGGCAGAGGCCTTCATCAGACAGTATCAGTATAATCTGGATATGGCACCCAACAGGACCCTCCTAATGGGAATGTCACAGTCATCTAGAGAGAGCTTCCGAGAGTATGCTCAAAGATGGAGACAGCTTGCTGCGGCTGTCCAGCCACCTATGTCCGAAAGGGAGATGGCTGATATGTTCATGAATACCCTTCAGGGGACTTACATTGATAGGCTAGCTGCCTTCTCGTCTACCAGCTTTGCAGATGTAGTCATAGCCGGGGAGAGAATTGAAAGCCTATTGAAGATGGGTAAGATCTCAGACAACGGTGCAAGCTCATCCAGTAATGCAAGAAAGCCTTTTGCGGGCCCAAGAAGGACTGGTGAGACCAATGCCATCCACACCAACAGGGGCAGGCCCCAATATGTTCATAGATCTGTAGCAGCAGTTACTATTCCCGCTCCAGCTCACCCACAACCAGCTTATCAACCTCCGCAACAAAACTATCAGCAACAGCCTCAGTACCATCAACAAAATCAGTATCCTCCGAGAAATTACAACAACAGCAACACCAACAACAATAACCAGCAAAGGCCATTCCAGCAGAGGCCATCTCAAGCCAACAGGGTGATCGATCCGATCCCTATGCCATATGCTACATTGCTGCCACAACTCCTGAAACTCAACCTAGTTGAGCTAAGGACATTGGCACCTCCAGATCCCAACAGTCTACCCAGGAATTACGAATCCAACGCCAGATGTGCTTTTCACTCGAATTCGCCTGGTCATAGTACAGAAAAGTGCAGGGCTTTGCACATGAAGGTACAAGACCTAGTAGACTCAAAAGCTCTGAATTTCGCACCACCACCCAATGTCAACAAAAATCCTATGCCGCACCACGGAGGTCCCAGGATCAATGCAATTGAAGAAGACAAGCCATCTTATTTAATAACCAGTGTGGGTCAGATTCGGACACCGTTGGTGGAGATTAAGGCTCAGCTCCTCGAATGTCAAATGTTCCCGGGGTGTGAGTTAGGGTGTGCTTACTGCAATATTTCAGTAAATGGGTGCGATAACCTGAGGAATGGCATAGATGGTCTTATTCAGAGTGGCCAGCTTCAGATCACCACATCATTTCCAACAAATCCAGCAATCTCATCAGCAGCAATTCCGGTATCTCCTACAACTGCAACAACCATTGTTCCTGACAATTCTTCGGCTTCATCAACAAGTACTTCATCTATCACCTCAACTGATCAACCATCAACAAATTTGCCTTCTACAACTTCAGCATCACTCCAATTTGAATCTCCTACAACAACAACATCCATCCTTCCGACAATGTCTCCTACAACTCCAGCAACAAACTCTGAAGATGTCTCAACTGTCACAATATTTTATGATCCTGAGAACAACTCCGCCTACAACTCAGAAAGTGCTGCTCCCATCAGAGCACCAGTTACAATTTATTATGATCCGCAAACTATCACAGTACCTTCTGCAGCCGCCATCAGTCCAGTCACTGTCACAGTGCCTGGACCAGTACCTTATGAAAGCAGTAGGGCCATCCCTTGGCACTACGGCTCTGACATATACTGCGAAGGAAAGAGAATCACTCTTGATACATCAACACCTGCACCACAAATAGACAATGTGGGAGGAGGCGGAGGCTTCACTCGAAGCGGACGTCTCTTTGCTCCACCAATTCAGAGACCCACTGCCGAAGCAGAAGCTGCTGCCAAGGCAAAAGGAAAAAGCCCGGTGCAGGAAGATCAAGCTGCTAAAGAAGTTTTGAAAACACCATTCGATCAGGAAGTTGATGAGTTCATGAGAATCATCAAAAAGAGTGATTACAAAATAGTGGATCAGCTTCACCAGACGCCATCCAAGATCTCTATCCTATCACTGCTTATGTGCTCCGAAGCCCATCGGAATGCACTACTCAAAGTCTTGCACGCAGCTTACGTGCCTGAAGAGATCACTGTCAATCAATTGGAAACCGTGGTTGGAAATGTTACTGCTAGCAACGGGCTAGGGTTCACCAATACTGACTTGACAACGGAAGGCCGCAACCATAACAAGGCCTTGCACATCACCATGGAATGTAAAGGCGCAGTCCTTTCCCATGTGCTGGTAGACACGGGATCATCCCTTAATGTCTTACCGAAAAAGGCCCTGGTGAAGCTAGAGTATGAAGGATTAGCATTGCGTCCCAGTAACCTGGTAGTAAGAGCCTTTGATGGTTCTAAGAGATCGGTGCTGGGAGAAATTGAGCTACCTGTGACAATTGGCCCACAAACCTTTACAACGATCTTCTATGTGATGGACATTCAGCCTGCCTACAGCTGTTTGTTGGGTAGACCATGGATTCATGCCGCTGGCGCAGTAACGTCTACCCTTCACCAGAAGTTAAAATTTGAGTGGGAAGGCCAAGTTGTTACTATCTGTGGGGAGGAGGATATATTTGTTAGCCATCTGGCTACTTATAAGTATATTGAGATGGATGGGGAGATCCATGAAACAATGAGCCAAGGGTTTGAGGCCCTGAATGTTAATGAAGCATCTGCTGTATCTGGGATCTCCATGTCATCTTATCAACAAGCCCGGAAGGTTGTTGAGGAAGGAACTGCCCAAGGCTGGGGCAAGGTTTTATCTGTGGAGGAGAAGAAAGACAAATTTGGGTTGGGTTACAGACCAACTCAACAACATCAAGCAAAGGCTGCTGAGAAGCCCGGTTTTTTCAGTGGGGGGATGCTCACCCCTGATGCTATCAATAATTTGGAAGACGAGCTGGAAGAGGAGCGCAATCTGGAGAATTGGATTCGTCCAAAGATCCCGGGGAGCAGTATCTCAAACTGGTCTTCCCAGGAAATTATAAGAGTTACTCATGCAGAGTAATTATTATTTCCTGTATTTTTATAGCATGCATCAAAGTCTTGCATCTTGCCCAAGATGACAAGACTCATTTTGTAATCGGGCCATCTGTACTTTTTGTGCAAACAAGATTAACCAATGAAATATCAGACATCTTTTTGCAAATGAGTCTTTTTCCTTTTCGTTCACTGTTTTTTCCATTTTTCTTTTTGTACAAAAAATAAATGGCGATGTTTTCAAAATGATAACTTCATTTCACCTTTTTTAAACAAGATTAAAATCAATCACTAAAATGAACAAACTGAACCCTTGCAGAGAGTGCCTTCCTGACAGCACCGACAACAGCACGGCTATGACTTCGTATGACTTTGACAATCCGATCAATCAAGCTGATGAAGGGGTTGAAGAAGAATATGAGCTTCCTGAAGAGCTAGCCAGGTTGTTAAGACAAGAGGAAAAGGTTATTACTCCTCACCAGGAGGAGGTTGAAGTGATTAATCTTGGTACAGATGAAGACGTGAAAGAGGTTAAAATCGGGGCCTGCCTGCAAGACTCAGTGAAGAGACAACTGATTGATTTGCTTCAAGAATATGTGGATGTGTTTGCTTGGTCGTATCAAGATATGCCAGGGTTGGACACCGACATTGTTGTGCACAAGCTGCCTTTGAGGGAAGAATGCCCACCAGTTAAACAGAAACTGCGCCGCACCCGCCCAGACATGGCAATGAAGATCAAAGAAGAGGTACAAAAGCAGTGGGACGCCGGGTTCCTTGCTGTAACTAGCTACCCGCCATGGGTTGCTAACATAGTACCTGTGCCTAAGAAGGATGGTAAGGTAAGAATGTGTGTTGACTACCGGGATCTGAACAGAGCCAGCCCGAAAGATGACTTCCCATTACCTCACATTGATGTATTGGTGGATAACACGGCTCAGTTCTCGGTATTCTCCTTCATGGACGGATTTTCAGGATATAATCAGATCAAGATATCGCCTGAAGACATGGAGAAGACAACTTTCATCACACCCTGGGGCACGTTCTGTTACAAGGTGATGCCATTCGGGCTGAAGAATGTTGGTGCAACATATCAACGGGCTATGGTGACATTATTCCACGATATGATCCATAAGGAAATCGAGTGTTATGTGGATGACATGATTGCCAAGTCCCTTACAGAGGAAGATCACCTGGTAAATCTGCTGAAGCTATTCAAGCGTCTGAGGAAGTACCAACTGAAGCTGAACCCCAACAAATGCACATTCGGGGTGCGATCTGGTAAGCTGCTGGGCTTTATTGTAAGCGAGAAAGGGATTGAAGTTGACCCTGATAAAGTCAAAGCCATTCAAGAGATGCCTGCACCGAAAACTGAGAAAGAAGTTCGAGGGTTCTTAGGTCAATTGAACTACATCTCACGGTTCATATCTCACCTCACAGCAACCTGTGAGCCTTTGTTCAAGCTGTTAAGAAAGGAACAGACGGTCAGGTGGAATGAAGACTGCCAAAGGGCTTTTGACAAGATCAAGGAGTACTTACAAGAGCCTCCAATCCTTATGCCTCCAGTTGAAGGAAGACCTCTAATAATGTACTTGACAGTATTAGAAGAGTCAATGGGGTGTGTGCTGGGCCAGCATGACGAGTCTGGTCGAAAAGAGTATGCAATATACTACCTGAGCAAAAAGTTTACCGACTGTGAACAGCGTTATTCACTGCTCGAGAAAACTTGTTGTGCTTTAGCGTGGGCTGCTCGCCGACTGAGACAGTATATGTTGACCCACACTACTTTGTTGATATCAAAGATGGACCCAGTCAAGTATATTTTCGAGAAGCCAGCTCTTACCGGACGGGTTGCAAGATGGCAAATGATTCTCACGGAATACGACATCCAGTACACCTCTCAGAAAGCCATCAAGGGCAGTGTATTATCTGAATATCTTGCTGAGCAACCCATTGATGACTACCAGCCTATGAGATTTGACTTCCCTGATGAAGACATCATGTTCATTAAAACAAAAGATCATGAAGAGCCTGTTCACACTGAAGGGCCTGACCCGGAAGAAGAATGGACTATGATGTTTGACGGGGCTGTTAATATGAATGGTCGTGGTGTTGGTGCAGTACTCATTACACCTAAAGGAGTTCACATGCCTTTCTCGGCAAAACTCACTTTCAACTGCACTAACAACGAAGCTGAATACGAAGCTTGCATTATGGGTCTTGAGGAAGCCATTGACCTCAGGATCAAGACATTGACTGTATTCGGAGATTCAGCTTTGGTAGTCAATCAAACCAACGGCAAATGGTACACCCACCAGGATCATCTGATACCTTACAGGGATTATACAAGGAGGTTATTGACCTTCTTCACAACGGTCAAGCTTGAGTATATCCCTCGGGACGAGAATCAGTTTGCAGATGCTCTTGCTACCATTTCATCCATGATCAAAGTTCAAGCTGCTAACTTTGTACCTCAGATTTCAGTGTCCAGACTTGATAGACCAGCATATGTGTTCGCAGCAGAAGTTGTCAAAGATGATAAGCCTTGGTTCCATGACATTAAATGCTTCTTGGAGGATCAAACATACCCACCTAGGGCATCTTCCAATGATAAGAAGACTTTGAGAAGGCTTGCTGGTAGTTTCTTTCTGAACGCTGATGGGTCTTTATACAAAAGGAACTTTGATATGGTACTCCTCAGATGTGTTGATAAGACAGAAGCAGACTTGTTGATGCACGAGGTGCACGAAGGATCCTTTGGTACCCATGCTGGAGGACATGCCATGGCTAAGAAACTGCTAAGATCAGGTTATTACTGGATCACAATGGATGCAGACTGTTGTGCTTACGCCAGAAAATGTCACAAATGCCAGATCTACGCAGATAAGGTGCATGTGCCTCCCAATCCTTTGAACATCATGTCTTCACCATGGCCCTTTGCCATGTGGGGCATTGATATGATTGGCAAGATTGAGCCAACTGCTTCGAACGGCCACAGATTCATCCTGGTTGCCATTGATTATTTCACCAAGTGGGTCGAAGCAGCTTCCTATGCCAATGTTACAAGACAAGTGGTAGCCAGATTTCTGAAGAGAGATATCATCTGTCGATATGGAGTTCCCGAGCGAATCATTACTGATAATGGTTCCAATTTAAACAACAAGATGATGGCTGAGTTGTGCCGGGACTTCAAGATCCAACACCACAATTCTTCTCCTTACAGGCCAAAGATGAACGGCGCTGTTGAGGCAGCTAATAAGAATATCAAGAAGATTGTGCAGAAGATGGTAGTCACCTACAAAGACTGGCATGAAATGCTACCATTTGCTTTGCATGGGTACCGCACATCAATCAGAACGTCCACTGGGGCAACACCGTATCAACTTGTGTATGGTATGGAGGCAGTCCTACCAGTTGAAGTTGAATTACCCTCTCTACGGGTACTGATGGATGTTAAACTGAACGAAGGAGAGTGGGTTAGGTCCCGATACGAACAACTGAGTCTGATTGAAGAGAAAAGATTGGCTGCAATCTGTCATGGGCAGCTGTATCAGAAAAGAATGAAGAAGGCCTTCGATCAGAAAGTCAGGCACCGAGAGTACCAAGTAGGAGATCTTGTGTTGAAAAGAATCCTCCCTCCTCATACAGACCACAGGGGCAAATGGACTCCAAATTATGAAGGACCATTTGTGGTAAAGAAAGTTTTTTCCGGTGGAGCACTGATGCTCAGCACCATGGATGGTGAAGACTTCCCGTCCCCTGTGAATTCAGATGCAGTTAAAAAATACTTCGCATAAAAAATGACCCGCTGGACATAAAAACAGAATGTAAGTCCAGGCAAAAATAGGGCATCCCGGCGAGTCAAAAACAGAATAAAAGACTCGGGCAAAAGTAAGGGAAAATAAATAAAAAAATGTGTACACCCGCTGAGTTGAAAAGCCGCATTGGACAACTCAGGCAAAAATGGGTATCCCGATGGATTGAAAACCCGAAAGGGCGATCCGTGCAAAATAAGGGAATAAGCGAACAACTGCATTCTGAATTCGTCTGTATCGCCTACAACCTGTTAAGCTTCGAAAGGATCAAGCTTCAATCAGAATCAGCCTTCTTCAGAAAGCAAGACGAGAAGAACGTCAAAAGTCATACGAGTCATAGCAGAAGAGGAAGCTCCTTAAAGCGTCGTCAACATCGCCAGCACTTTGTTTCTCAATTTGTAACAGTCTCTTCATTTTAGGAGATTTGTTTCTTTGACTGTATCTTGCCAATTCAGGGCACATGAATTAATAAAATCGGATTTTCCAGTCATGTCTCGTCTTATACATTTTTATTTGCAAAGGATGTCTGATGTCTCTAAAAACTGATTGCATAAGTACAGATATTTTTCTTCAAAAAACACATGCTTACAGGGAATATACTTACTCTCGAAAGTGCTTGACTCCTATGGCGGAATCCAGTAAAGGATACCTCGGGACCATTTGTGCGTTTCCTTATATTTGCAGGATTGCAGGTATCCAGAACGCAACTTGGGGCATGCAAGTTACATCTCAGCAAGCTGGCAAATCAAAACTCACTCTTGGCACCAGAGGTGTTTTCTCCCCAGCTGAGTTGCCAACAACTTTCCCCAGCCAGTTGCCACTTGTCAATTTCCCCAGCTGTAGTGTCAATCATTCTTCCTCAGCAGAATGCAGAAGTCAGGGAACCATCTCCCCACAGAATCCTCGGCCTCTTTTCAGAAGAACAACGCATGAAGGAGTCACAACAGAGTACAGAAGGCTTCTACAAACCCCAGTTGGGTCCTGTATTACAAGGATATGTCAATCGGTGACCTATATCCCCGAGCAAATATCATATCATCAGATCTGCCAATGATCTCATCCCCAGCTGGGATGTCCACTTCAAATAGATCGACCAGTGATCTTCGCGGCATTGGGATCCGAATCCCGGTTTGGTATCTTTGCATAACCATGGCATTCGCATCATATCCACCCACAAAGCGTAGCATTCCATCTAATACGGAGCATTACGGCAAAAATCAAACACATAGCATAATCATAAGCCATGTTGTGAATCGGACTCTTGTGAATAATAACCATTCATCAATACACAGAAACTGTCCCCACCAGAGTCCCAGCAAAAGCAGTTGCCTCACAATTCACAAACACCAGTTGACACCCGTCTGTGTCATCACTCCCCAGTAAAGTCGCCTGAATATCCTTTACAAACAAGATCACCCGTATTACAGATACGTCCTGACACCCGTCCGTGTCACACCCCAGCAGAAAGCCAAGGACATCCCCTTTGCACTCACGGATACTCTTGTATATATACAATTCCTTGACACCCGTCCGTGTCATATCCCCAGCGCAGTCGCTTACACTTTTACAGCCCATATACTTGTTGATATCATACTTTTCTCCTTTTGACACTCGTCCGTGTCACCCTCCCCAGCAGATAAACACTCATCCATACAAAACTCATACTCACTACTCATGTTACACTTATATATCGTCCGTATCTTGTATGTACCACTTATATGTTCCCACAGATTCGGCATTAGTCCGTGTTCTTTGTTAACCAGTTGGTACTCGTCCGTACCATCATCTCAGAACATGCGTCAAGCGTTTGTTTCTACAAGATACTCGTCCGTATCATAGTCTTAAGGACACTCGTCTGTATCTACTATTCCCCAGAAAAGTCCCCTCAAATTCAACACTCGTCTGTGTTCTTTGTTAACCCGTTGATACTCGTCCATATCATCATCTCTGAACACGTGTCGGTTTTTGTTTCTACATGATACTCGTCCGTATCATAGTATTAAGGATGCTCGTCCGCATCTTTAATCTATACACAAACATCTAAACACTTATACCTTTTGTTTCTTGGATATAAACACTCGTCCGTGTTTACTATTCCCCAGTAGATCACCAACAAAGCAAATTTTCCTTTTTATCTGACACTCGTCCTGTGTCGTGATAAACCTTGAGAGCAGCCGTACCCTGCTAGGTGGTCGTCCTCCACCTCTTGATGGTCGCCCTCCATCATGCTCATCCGATGGCCGTCCCCCATCGTTGATTTTTAGCAGCCGTCCCCTGCTAGGTGGTCGTCCTCCACCTCTTGATGATCGTCCTTCATCATTTTATCCAATGGCCGTCCCCATTGTTGATTTTTGGTTATCTGGCACTCGTCCTGTGTCATGAGAAACCTCGAGAGCAGCCGTCCCCTGTTAGGTGGTCGTCCTCCACCTCTTGATGGTCGTCCTCCATCATGCTCGTCCGATGGCCGTCCCCATCGTTGACCTTTTATCCGGCATTCGTCCTATGTCGCGATATTTTCGGCAGCCGTACCCTGCCTGGTGGTCGTCCTCCACCTAAGATGACCGTCCCTCATCTTAATCCCCAACAGAGCAGCCGTCCCCTGCTAGGTGATCATCCCTCACCTTTGATGACCGTACCTCATCATCTGTTTATTTCATTTATTCTTTAACCCGATGGCCGTCCCCGTCGTGGTCCCTTTCCTTTTTAGCCCGATGGCCGTCCCCATCGTCGGTTACTTTGCTTTATGAACTTGATGGCCGTCCCCGTCATGTTTCATTAATTCCCAGAGAATCTTACAACTTTACCTTGATGGCCGTCCCCATCATAATTTTATTTTTCCCAGCTAGTCGGCCGTCCCCGTCTTTGCTTTACCTTTTATCCCCAGCATGTCGGCCGTCCCCGTCATTGCTTTATTTTTTGCACTTTCCCCAGCATGTCGGCCGTCCCTGTCATTGCTCTTTACCCAGCAGTCGTCCTCTGCTCGACGGTCGTCCTCCGTCGCCCACACTTTACAATATACTTTATTTTTCTTTTACAATCTATATCCCTTTTCTTCTTCATTTTGTGAGTGCAAATTTTGGACTGTCTTTGGTATTCAACCACAAGTTATCTTGTTTGCCTGTTAAGCCGTTGCTTACATCCTGCACAGTTAACTCATGCTTGAATAGGGGCAGCTGTAAACACCCCAAATTTGCCCTCACCCTTTCACACCATGGCTTGTGATCATTTCATATGCATAAACTCAATCATAGCATCTCATATCACAGTTTTGATTCACTGCATAGATTCTAAGTCATCTGCATCTAGGGTTTGTGATCTGAGCAATCCAAGAGCTTCTTGAGCCACTCCAAAGGCCATCAATCACTTCAAAGGGGTCCATGTGTGTTCAAGCATCATATTACATCCTCTCAAAGTCAAGAATTCCAAAGAATCACAAGAACTGGGATTGGTATGGATGCAGAGCCAGGTTTGACTGCACAGTTGACCTAAAATTAGGGTTTTGGTTTCAGAGGCCATAACTCCAAATTTTTTGGTCATTCTTGTTTCCATTGGTCTCTATATGGTATAGGGAGTGTGCATATCAATTTTCATGAAGAAATTCCATGGGGAAGTCATCTGATCAAGAGTTGACTTTTCAGACAAGTCAGTGTAAAATCAGGGCATCTGAGGCCCCCAATGACCCAACCAAAGGGTGATCTTCATCATTTTGAGTGTATATGACCTTTATTTGATCATGGAAGAAGGTTGAAGTTCACAAAATTCAAGAATTTGAAGTTTTTGCAAAGTTGACTTTTTTGGGGCATAGTTGACTTTTAAAGAATATGTCATTTTAGGTCACTTTTCAAACCTTACTTTTTGATCCAAAAATGCTTCAAATGGAAAAACTTTGGTCATGAAAGTTGTAGAATACATTTTTCCCTTTTCAAAAAGTACAAGAACATGACCTAATTCACTTTGGATCAAAAGTTATGGTGTGTCAAAGTTGGCAAAAATCACTAATTTTCAAGATATGCCTCAAATAAGAAACTTGCAAAAACTTTGTACCAAGGCATTTGTGACTTCTAGTTCATGTCTAACCAATGTAAAAACATCACACAAGTTCTAAAAATCAGATTTGAACCAAAGTTTCTCATATTTCATGGCTTGTATGGCAAGATAGTTTCATATGAACCAAGGTTGATCAAGTTGCAAAACCATCATGACACCTCCTACCACTTGCTACATTGGATGCTGAACCATGCTAGCCTTCCACACACACCTTGCTGCGCAGCCCATGCCTCTTGTACCAAGCTAGAACTTAGCCCATGCCCTCCTTACAACAAAGTGGACTTTTTGCAAAAGTGAACATCCCAATCACAGCAGGCCAGGTCACATCATCTGACCAATGGGAGTTCTTTATGCAAAGCAAATGCTGGCCATAACATACATCAAGCAAGGCTGAAGCTCAACACAACACACCATTCACAAAAACACTCCATAGAGCAAAAGCCTTCGAATCTGCTTCCATAAGCCATAAACATTCAAACAAATTCCACTACTCATCTCACCATGCTTCATTGATCCCAAACCAACAAGACATAAGCCTGGAACCAGCAAGAACTCAGCTTCACCATTTTTCACTCTCAAAGCCAAAACCTTCGAAACTCAGAAAATAAGCCACAAACACACAAACCCACTTCATAGATCAACTCAATATGTTCCTCTGATCACAAAGCATCCATCACCATAGCCTAAAACCCCCAGAATCAGAAACACGATTCTTACACCATCCTGAACAGAACTTGTTCAAACCTCAAAACCAGCCAACATAAACTCCTTCTAAGCATTCAAGGATCATCAGGGGACCAAGTAGAGTGGATTGCATCAAAGGGAGAGGTCAGAAAATTGCAAGAGTGAAAGCTTCGAAACTCAGGTAGCTCAAGATCTTTTTTTCCAGAAATGGATTTTTTAGTTCTAAAGTTATTCTATATGCTTTCCTGATCACAACTATGTCATTGGTTTTGAAAATGGTGGAGAGATGAGAGTTTAATCAATCTCTGAAACTTTTTGCCCTAGATTTTGTTTGTTTCGATTCAGCCATTCCTGGAAAAATAAATATGTTTTGAATGGGGGTTTTGATTCGTGAGTTAGTGGGAATCATTTCTGTGTTTTTAGATTTCGTTTTAGATGCGTTTTGAAGGAGTTTGAGGTTTGGGGTGAACGGAGAAGATGACCGGAACACTGTTCCGGTCATCTGAAGGTGATTAACGGCAGGGTTAGGGCTTAAACATTAATTAGCCAGGTTTGAATGCTGGCCCTTGGATATGGCGCCAGGTCAATGCGCGCGCTGGCCAGTTTGAATCTCACGCGTTGGATTTGATTACTTTGCTTTTTCAGTTTAAAAATTATTTTTATTTTCATAATATTTCATTTGTTTTACATAATTTATTAAAAATAGCAAAAATGCTTTAAAAATTATGAAATTTTTTATCCTGAGTTTCATTAATTTTTAAAACACAAAAATATTTTTATTTTCATTTTTTGCATTTAAAAATTATTTTTAAATATTTAAAAGTTTATTTTTAATTGATTAATGAAAATTAATTTATTAAAAATACTTTTAGGCATTTAAAAATCACCAAAAAAATTCATGAAATGTTCTAAGACATTTAGAAACATTGTCCAACCTTCAAACCAAATTTATTTTTTGATCTTGATGCATTTTGAGAATTTTTCATTGATTTAAAATCATTTTTATGCATTAATTTGATCCAAAGTTCAAAAAATCATTTCTGCCTATCCATGAAGAGTTGGACATTGATTCTTTTTGCATTGCATTGTGTTTAGCATGTAGTTTATGAGATTAAATGGCCATGATTTGATCTTCCATTCTCCATTTGTTTGATAATTTTCTTGTTTAGGAACCCTAAAACCCTAGAAATCCTAAGAAAATCATATCTTGAGTTAGGTTAGGAGTTGAAACTTCTCCTTTGGGCAGTGAGTTAGTATAGGATTAGGGGTCCTTTGAGTGACATTTTCAATTTTTTATCTTAGGGTTTGCTTCTGATTTTGATTTTTGTTTGATGTATTGTTCATGAACCCTAGTTTGGGCTTTCATATGCACCCATCTTGCATTCTCTTGCACAACATGACTTGCCATGACATTCCAAGCATCCATTTGATTCATTTGACATCATAAGACATATTGAAAGCATGTTTGATCATTGCATCATGTATTTGCCATGTTGTATGCCATGTGCACTTCATAACTTTTCATGTATGTCCATGCTTCCTAACTTGCATCATCTGCATTCATAAGCTTGTATGATCATCTCCATGTGCTGCCTCATGTTTATAGCATCTCATAGCATCATTAGCATCATGTAAATGCTTCTGGTTTTGTTTCTCATCATGTCATCTCATCCCATCTTACATTGCATTGCATTTCTTTTCTAACCTTTCAGGTGGTAAGTGATTTTGAGAAGTGAATTTGCCTTCACTTCTCACAACTTTTCTTTTCATCTCTCTTGCATCCTTGCTGCATTTTTGTTTGTGTTTGAGACTGAGCTTGCTCATTCTTCTTCTTCCCACTTTCTTTCTTCAAGTGACTTGACTTCTTGAATGAAGCAAGTTACTTTGCTTCTCTTGATCCTTTCATCTGCTTCCTGGTGGCTCCTTTGAAGATTTCTCTTGAAAACCTCACAAACCTTAGGAACAACCAAGCATGACAATGATTAGGGTTTTGATTAGTCTCCCCACTTAGTTTTACCTTTGTGTCTCTTTTGAGTCTTCTCTTCTCATCTCATAATCAGGGACTAAACCCTAAAGGCTTTAAGGCTTTGTGATTAAGCTTATGCCTGCATCCTTCTATTAGGATGGAGTGTATAACTTTAATCCTAAGTGTTAAACCCTTAATGTGTTTAAATCTCTTAATTAATTCACCTTAATAACCATCAAGACATTACACTTGTAACTTGGGCCTTGCATTAGGGTTCTAATTCTTCCTTAATTGGTTAAGAAGGACTAACCCTAGTGTTAATGGACAAGTCCCCCTCAAGTTGTCTTACAAATCATAAAAATCACTTCATCATCATACCATTAAATAAAATCCACTTAATCAAAGGCTTGTTTTGTCATGAGTTTAATCCCTAATCATGGATTAAGTTGAGGAGCTTTCCTCAGCTTAAACATTCTCATCTATTATCCTTCTATTAGGATGGTGTAATGAGTCTATTTAATCCTTGATTATGGCTTAACCTCATTACTCAACACTAAACAAAAACACCAAAAACATCTAAATAATCACAAGTAGGTTAATGATCTTAATCCTACATCAAAGGTGTTTAAGTGTGAGAATCTGACTTCACACTTAAGGTACTCTCATTACCCCTAATCAGAGGGAAGATGTGATGAGTTTACTAAATCCATTGGTTTAGGCTTAAGCTCATTAACTTATGACATACTTTCAAAAGCAATAAAAGACTGAAAACTCAAAAACAAACAATAATCGTCTCCTCCGGGATTCTTTTCCCATCTCATTCACTCACAACCGAGAACTTGCTTCTTCCGTCTAATGCAAGACAGTTTGCATCTGTGCCAGACAGATCATACACTTGAGCATAGGCAAGTAAGCAGTTCACAAGTCAATTCATCTTTCAGTCTCTTTGGGTCGAACTACGGTGTTCTGACTTCCTCATTGCACGAGAGGATACGTAGGCATAACTTAACAGTTATCGAACAAAAGTCTCTGTATATTCCCCCTCTTTCAGCTTTATTCTTTGGCCTCATTATCTTGAGCAACTCATTCCCATCTTTTCTTTCTCACACTGACACATCACTTATGCACTTCACACTTCTTTTACACTGACACCTGTACATTCTTTTCCAGCTATTTTATACACAGATTGCACTGACACTACCCCTTTAAAACACAAATCTTTTTAAGCGTGGATCCCGTCGAGTACGGCGGACAATCTGGGTGCTAATACCTTCCCAGGTTGTAACCAACCCCCTTTCTCAGTCTCTCTGGTTCGCAACCGTCTTATCCATCATCTTTCTAGGTTTATGCAGCATTACCTTTCCTCCGGGATAAAAATGCCTAGCTGGCGACTCTATTCATCTCCAGTGAGTTCACGGCTGTGTGTTCTCATTGTTCCTTTCGCCGACCGTTCGCGTCTGTACCTTTATCTGGGCCAGTCCCAATTTATTGGGAGCGACACTAAGCAGATGGAAGAAGTATTGAAAATCATTCGCAAGAGTGATTATGACATTGTTGATCAGTTGGGGCATACTCCCTCCAAGATTTCTATGATGTCCTTGTTGTTATGTTCTGAGGCTCATGCCAAAGCCTTGATTAAGTTTCTAAAGACTGCTCATGTACCCAATGCAATTTCTGTTGACCAGTTTGAGAATTGTGTTGCCCACCTGACTTATGATAATGGGTTAGGGTTTTCTGATGCTGATTTGACCCCTGCCAAGAGGGATCATAACAGGGCTCTGCATATCTCAATTGAATGCAGGGGCACTACCCTGTCACATGTATTGATAGACAATGGTTCCTCTCTGAATGTGTTGCCCAAGGAAGTCCTGAATAAGCTGAGTCCCGAAGATGCTGTGCTGAAGCCCAGTAGTATAGTGGTAAAGGCTTTTGATGGTTCTAGAAGAGTAGTGCATGGAGAAATTGATCTCCCAATTAAAGTTGGTTCTCAGGTTTTCAATGCTACATTTTATGTGATGGATATTCGTCCTTCATACTCTTGTCTGCTTGGTCGTCCCTGGATCCATGGGGCAGGTGCTGTGACCTCTACATTACATCAGAAGCTAAGATATCCGGTGGAAGGAAAAGTTGTTACTGTCTATGGAGAGGAAGAGTATTTTGTTAGTCATGTGAATACCTTCAAGTATCTAGAAGTGGAAGGTGAATATGTTGAAACTCCGTGTCAGACATTTGAAGTGGTTCCTTGGATTGTTAATGATTATGTAGCTCCTCCGGTTGTCAAGAAAGTTCCTGTGGTTACCAGAGTACCTCCAACAATGGCCTCCCTCAAAGATGCTAGAGCTGTAGTGGATGAAGGTGGTTGTACTATTTGGGGTCAGCTTCCTGATATCCCATACAAGTCTGACAAATTTGGTTTGGGTTTCACTGCAGAGTCCCAGAAGGCTGTTCGTCGTGCTCGTGCTGTTCGTATCACCAATCAAGGGGTTATGAAGAACTAGATCAATGCTGTGGGTGACTATGATGAAGACTACAACTTGGATGCTTGGATTTTTCCTACTGTGGGTGCGGGACTCAACAACTGGAAAGCTGAAGATGTTATTCCTATCTCCTTTAGTCAGGAGTAAATACTATTACTGTGTTGTTGCTTTTAAGTTTGTAATTTCTTGAACAATTGAACTCTTAAACCTTGTGCCTTACCCGGGGCACAATGGTATGCTTGTTACGGGCTGTCATTTCATTTGCATACTTCATTCAATAAAAATCAGTGGACGTTTCGTTTTCGTAAATATTGTGTTCCCTGTCTTTCTTTTCTTTTATTTTTGTTTTATCAGCTATGTGTTCTTACACACACCCACATCACTAAAATGCAGATCCTCATCCACTCTGGATCCTGTTGATAACAGTTCTACTATTGCCAATTATAATTTCGAGAATCCGATCCATCAAACTGAAGACGTAAATGAGGACGATTGTGAAGTACCTGTAGAGCTTGCTAGGTTGTTACAACAAGAAGAGAAAGCCATACAGCCACATGAAGAGCCAGTCGAAGTTGTAAATCTGGGAACTGAAGAAAACAGGAAAAAAGTCAAGATAGGGGCTGATTTAGAGGATAGTGTCAAGAACAGGTTGATTCAGATGTTACGTGACTATGTGGAGATCTTTGCTTGGTCTTATAAGGATATGCCAGGGTTAGATACAGACATTGTGGTTCATCGTTTACCAGTAAAAGAAGATTGTCGTCCAAAGAAGCAGAAGGTTCGTCGTATGCGTCCTGAGATGTCAGAAAAGATCAAGGCAGAGGTAATGAAACAGTTCAATGCAGGGTTCTTAGCAGTGACTTCTTATCCTCAGTGGGTTGCAAATGTGGTGCCGGTACCTAAGAAAGATGGTAAGGTTCGTATGTGTGTGGACTACAGAGATTTGAACAAGGCCAGCCCCAAAGATGATTTTCCACTTCCTCATATTGATGTTCTGGTAGACAACACTGCTCAGCATAAGGTATTCTCGTTTATGGATGGTTTCTCTGGTTACAATCAGATCAAGATGGCACCTGAAGATATGGAGAAGACAACATTTGTGACACAGTGGGGCACTTTTTGTTATAAGGTGATGCCATTTGGTTTGAAGAATGCAGGGGCAACATATCAGCGTGCTATGGTGGCTTTGTTTCATGATATGATTCATCATGAGATAGAGGTGTATGTGGATGATATGATAGCCAGGTCCCAGAATGAAGAGCAACATCTTGATCATCTGCATAAGTTGTTTGATAGGTTGAAGAAATACAAGTTGAGATTAAATCCAAACAAGTGTACTTTTGGAGTTAGATCTGGTAAGCTCCTGGGTTTCATTGTCAGTGGAAAAGGCATTGAAGTGGATCCTGCAAAAGTAAAAGCTATACGAGAGATGCCAGCTCCCCGTACTGAGAAGGAAGTTAGAGGTTTCTTGGGACGTTTGAATTACATTGCGAGATTTATTTCCCAGTTAACTGCCATCTGTGAGCCAATCTTCAAGTTGTTGAAGAAAGATAAGGTGATGGAATGGAATGATGAGTGCCAGACTGCCTTTGATGAAATCAAGAGATATCTGCTGGAACCACCAATTTTGATGCCACCAGTTGATGGAAGACCCTTGATTATGTACTTAACAGTGTTAGACAACTCAATGGGGTGTGTTTTGGGGCAACATGACGAGTCTGGTCGAAAAGAGCAAGCAATATACTACCTTAGCAAAAAGTTTACCGACTGTGAAACAAGATACTCACTGCTCGAGAAAACTTGCTGCGCTTTGGCATGGGCTGCTCGCCGACTAAGACAGTATATGTTGACTCATACTACCTTATTGATTTCAAAGATGGATCCAATCAAATACATATTTGAGAAACCTGCTCTCTCCGGAAGAATAGCAAGATGGCAAATGATCTTGACAGAATATGACATACATTATACTACTCAGAAGGCCATCAAAGGAAGTGTTGTTGCTGATCATTTGGCTCATCAAGCAGTGGATGATTACCAGTCAATGAGTTTTGAGTTCCCTGATGAAGATACTATGATTATTACCAAAGAACCTGGACAATATGACGGACCTGAACAAGGATCCCGATGGACTATGGTTTTTGATGGTGCCTCTAATGCACTTGGTAATGGTGTTGGTGTTGTGATCAGTTCCCCTGAAGGTTGTCATACCCTAATTACTGCCAGACTTTGTTTCTATTGCACCAATAACATGGCTGAGTATGAGGCATGTATCCTGGGTATTAAAGCTGCTATTGATATGAAGATTCAGTTCCTTGACGTGTATGGAGATTCAGCCCTGGTAGTTAGTCAGGTCAAAGGAGATTGGGACACCAAGCATGATAACCTCATTCCTTACAGAGAGTATGTGTTATCTTTGATCCCACATTTCAAAGAGATTACCTTTGGACATATTCCACGGAGAGAAAATCAGTTGGCAGATGCATTAGCCACCATGGCATCTATGTTTGAGATCAGTTGGGATGATGAAGCTCCCAAGATTACTATTGATAGATTTGAAAAGCCTGCATACTGCAATGAGATTGACACTGAAGGGGCAGAGGAGAAGCCTTGGTTCTATGAAGTAAAAAGATATCTTGAAGCTCAGGAGTTCCTCGAAGGGGCATCTGTCAAAGATAGGAAGTTTCTGAGAAGGTTTTCTGCTAAGTTCTTTTTGAGTAATGGGATTTTGTACAAGCGCAATCATGATTCAACTATGCTTCGTTGTGTGGATAAGAAGGAAGCAATTGAGATTATGGAAGATATGCATGATGGGATCTTTGGCACTCACTCTAGTGGACATACCATGGCAAAGAAGATATTGAGAGCAGGTTACTATTGGTCTACTATGGAAGCTGATTGCTATCAACACTCCAGAACATGTCACAAGTGTCAAATTTATGCTGATAAAGTACATATACCTCCATCACCCTTGAATGTGTTGACTGCTCCTTGGCCTTTTGCCATGTGGGGCATTGATATGATTGGTGAGATCAAGCCTACTGCTTCTAATGGGCATCGTTTCATCCTGGTTGCTATTGATTACTTCACGAAGTGGGTAGAGGCAGCTTCATTTCCATCTGTTACTAAGAATGTTGTGGCTCGATTCATTAAGAATAATCTCATATGTAGGTATGGCATCCCTGAAAGGATTATTACTGACAATGGCTCTAATCTGAACAACACTATGATTACTGATCTCTGCACGCAGTTCAAGATTAAGCATCACAACTCTTCTCCGTATCGTCCAAAGATGAATGGGGCAGTTGAAGCTGCTAATAAGAACATTAAGAAGATTGTACAGAAGATGACTGTTACTTACAAGGATTGGCATGAGATGTTACCATTTGCTCTTCATGGTTATCGTACTACAATACGTACTTCAACAGGGGCAACCCCATTCTCCTTAGTCTATGGTATGGAAGCAGTTCTGCCCATTGAAGTTCAGATTCCCTCCTTAAGAATTATGAAGGATGCAGGTTTGGATGAAGATGAGTGGATTAAGACTCGACTTGACCAGATAAATTTGATTGATGAAAAGAGGTTAGCAGCAGTTTGTCATGGCCAGATGTACCAGAAACGAATGATCAAAGCTTTTAACAAGAAAGTTAAGCCAAAGGTATATCAGGCTGGTGACTTGGTAATCAAGCGTATCATATTACCGCAGGGTGATCCTAGGGGCAAGTGGACTCCTACCTATGAAGGACCATTTGTAGTCAAGACAATATTCTCAGGAGGTGCCATGATACTTACTACTATGGATGGTGAAGACTTCCCACAGCCTGTCAACGCAGACATAGTTAAAAAATACTACGCATAAAAAGAGACCCGCTAGGTTGACTGGCCTAGGCAAAAATAAGGGCATCCCGGCAAACCAAAAGGTTTGGGAAAAAATTAGGGATATATATAAAAAGATGTACACCCGGCAAGTCGAAAACCTGAAAAGGCGGCTTGGGCAAAAAAGGGTATCCCGGTGGATTGAAAACCTGAAAGGGCAATCCAGGCAAAAGTTAGGGATTAAAGCGTATGACTATGTCTCGTTCGGATCACCCATGAAACTGCAACCAGTTGTAATATTTACTCAAGTTTGAACAGATAAGGCTCAATCCAATCGTTTTCGTCTCAACAGCAGAAGATGAGATACTTGAAGATAATGGCAATAGTAGAATTGAAACTCAATAGGATTATTTCCCACATAGCTGATTTTCCTTGTTTTGTAAATTTTTATGACAAAATCCTCTCACTAGGGTTTATGTCTCCTTGTACAAATTTACCCATGTATGGGTCACTTTTTGATATGAATAAAATTCCATTTTTGAATCCAGATTTACTTTTACCCTATTTACATAAGCGAAACGTCCATTGGTTGTGTTTGAATGTATGTATGCTTTTGAATATGATTGATGTTTACCAGAAATGCATGTATGCTTAATATGATTGATGTTTACCAGAAATGCATGAAAATGCAGTAATAGTATTTACTAAGGACGAACGAGGGAAGGGTTCCAACAAAGCTTCACCAGGATCACTCTTACAAGACAGTTACAAATCCCTCAGTAGGGCAAATCCATCTTCATAAAGTACTTCAAGTCACATCTCCCCTGGAATTTATATCCATCTCTTTTATCCTCATACGGATATTCGGGAATTTACTTTCCAATAAGAGTGCGACGGACGAAGACGGGAGGTTATGTATACCCTACTATCAAACGAAGACGGGAGGTTATATATACTTTACTATCCCCAGCAGACGGGAGGTTATATATACTTTACTATCCCCAGCAAACGAGAGGTTATGTATAATATACTGTCAAACAAGATGGGAACAAGTTCCTCATATTCTTCAGCAACAAACCGGGAGTTATTTTCTCTGGCCAGCAGTTGTTATACGAAGATATCCAGACGCTTCAGACAGTATCATATCATACATACATCATTTACATCATACCATACCATACATATACATAGATACATAATACATTACTTAAGTGCATCATATTATACATGCATACATAATGCATAAACTAATATTACTATATAGCATGCTACCTCATTTTCAGGTTAATTCTCCAGCAAACAGATTTGTGACTATCAGGACTGCTTTATCCTCCTGAAAGTTATCAATCCCTCAGGACTGCTTTATCCTCCTGAAAGCTTCTTATACCTCAGGACGTTGTTGTCCTCCTGAATGCATATTATCTCCTCAGGACGTTGTTTATCTTCCTGAAAGTTATCATCATTTCCTCAGGACGTTGTTATCCTCCTGAAAGCATATTATCTCCTCGGGACGTTGTTTATCTTCCTGAAAGCTATCACCCCTACCTCAGGACTGCTTTATCCTCCTGAAAGCATATTCATACCTCAGAACATTGTTCATCTTTCTGAAAGCATATCATCACCTCAGGATGTTGTTTATCCTCCTGAAAGCATATTATCAATCCCTCAGGACTGCTTTATCCTCCTGAAAGCATATGATTACCTCAGGACTGCTTTATCCTCCTGAAAGCATATCACTACCTCAGGACTGCTTTATCCTCCTGAAAGCATATTCATACCTCAGAACGTTGTTCATCTTTCTAAAAGCATATTATTACCTCAGGACTGCTTTATCCTCCTGAAAGCATATCACTGCCTCAGGACTGCTTTATCCTCCTGAAAGCGTATTATTACCTCAGGACTGCTTTATCCTCCTGAAAGCATATCACTGCCTCAGGACTGCTTTATCCTCCTGAAAGCGTATTATTACCTCAGGACTGCTTTATCCTCCTGAAAGCATATCACTACCTCAGGATTGCTTATCCTCTTGAAAGCTATCATTATATCTTCATATTTTGGACTGCTTTATCCTCCAAGAAATGTATGTGAAGAACTTTTCTCCAAGTGGCATCTTTAAGCCCACTCAAGCATATACAACCCAAACATCAGTATCACTCTACGCACCGGTGAGTGCAAATTTTTGGGCTTTTGTGTTCAATCCCCTTCAACCTTCCAGGTCACGACTGGCAAATATACCAATCTAACCCCTCAGGTTTCAGAAAATTGAATAGGGGCAGCTGTTGCACCCCAAAATTTGCCCTCACAATACAAGACTTTGTGTACTAAGAAGGTTCACAAGATTCACAATACTTACAAGACCTTTCATGAGGTTCATGAAGTCTACAAGCCACTTTATGAGGTTCACAAGGTTCACAAGATTCACAATACTTACAAGACCTTTCATGAGGTTCATGAAGTCTACAAGCCACTTTATGAGGTTCACAAGGTTCACAAGATTCACAATACTTACAAGACCTTTCATGAGGTTCATGAAGTCTACAAGCCACTTTATGAGGTTCACAAGGTTCACAAGATTCACAATACTTACAAGACCTTTCATGAGGTTCATGAAGTCTACAAGCCACTTTATGAGGTTCACAAGGTTCACAAGATTCACAATGCTTACAAGACCTTTCATGAGGTTCATGAAGTCTACAAGACACTTTATGAGGTTCACAAGGTTCACAAGGTTCACAAGACCTCCAATGAGGTTCACAAGACATTTTATGATGGTTCACAAGGTTCACAAAGTTCACTATTGGTCAGAAGAGTTGACAATTCCCTCATACAATGCACCTCCTAAGCAGTGCATCCAAAACTAGGGTTTTGACTTTAATCAGGCTAAATGAACTTCCAAAACTTCAAGTGAGCTTCATAACATCTTATATGGGTGCAAGAACCCCCATGACAAGTTTCAAGACTTTTCTCAAAAGTTTGCTCAGTCAGATGATCAGATAAGTCAAAATCAGTCAAAGCAGTTAAAAAGTCAAACTGAGGTCAACTGTAGTCAAACCAAAGTCAAACTTCATGATTTTTTGCCAACATCAAGTATATGAAGTAAAATTCATCATTTGATCAAGGGTTGATCATGATTCATCAAGGATATTTCAGATCATCAAGAATCAGAGGTTTCTAAATTAGGGTTTCCTCAGTAAAAGTCAACTGAACTTTGACCAGCCATAACTTTCACATTCTTCATCACCAAGTCTCCATCCAAAGCTCATTTTTAAGGAAATTGAATTCTCTACAACTTTGTGTCTCACAAGCCAGGCCCAAAAATGCTTCATTTGGAAGGTATAGGCTAAGACATTATAGGTCCTTTTGAAAGTCAACAAAAAGTCAACAACTTCAAAAGGGCATAACTTGAGAATGGTAAATGATATGGACATGAAACTAGTGGGGTTGGTTAGAGGACTCTTCAAGCTTTCCAAAATGTCCAAGAACACCCTCATAGCATTAAAATTGAAGGATATGTTCCTTTGCAAAGTTGGGAAATTTTTGGTTGATTTGTGAAGAAAATGGAGGTCTAAAACCAATTTCTTCTAAATGGGCTTGCTATATGATGACCCAATCCATACTATGACTTCATGCACGACCCAAGTCAACAAAAATCAGATTTTTTATCATTTTATTTTTATTTATTTTGATTTAATTCATTAAAAATCATTTTAAATTAAAATAAAATATAAAAGTCTAAGATTTAAAAAAAGATTAAGCTTCTAGAAATTCATAAATATGATTGGAATTGAAGTGGAAAGAAGATCATGATGATTGGCCTAAAATAGCAAGTGTTTATGCAAAAATATTTGATTTTTTAAGCCTATCATTTTGAATCTTTTTGGATCAAACTTCTCACACAAGTATCCAACTTTTCTGACCTAATGCATTGCTCTATAAGTACATAATGGAACCCTAATCACAAGCCACGAATTTTCTGCCTCCCAAGAGTAAGTTTCGAAAACCAAAAATCATCCAAAAATCAATTTTCGGGTTCTTCATTTGAGGGCATTTGAAGGTATTCTAAGGACACAGCAATGATCCCTAAGCTTCACTGAATGTGTACCAATGTTCATATGCATCCATAACACCTTAAATCATTCAAACCGGATCAAACTTTGTTCTTGAATATGAGTTTTTCGATTCCATATATTTACTTGATTTAAATGAAATTTGATGATTGTTTGATGTTTGTGATGATGATAGGAATGTTTCTGGACAGCAACCTTGAAGCTTGGTACCCCCAATCGTATTTCACCATTGTTAGGGTTTGAATGGCCAAATTAGGGTTTTACGATTTAGACAATATAAATAAATTCTAACAACGTGGATTGATTGTGTGAACCATAAGGAACTCATTGGTATAAACAATTTGATGTAATTGTACTGTTTGCTTGGTGTTTGAATTTCGCAGGACATGAACATAGAAGAACTTGTATGAAATTTCGCAGGAAAAGTTGTATTAATTTTCGCAGGTAATATGAATAAGATGAAGGCCCTGCGCGCGTTTTCCAGAATTCAAATTTTGTGTATAATATTTTATGAATTAATTGTTGTTTTATATCACAAGCTTGTGCTTGTCCCAGTGGTAAGATAGGCGCGCGTATTGTTGGAGGGCTGGTGTTCGAATCCTGGCCCCAACCAGTTTTTGTTATTTTTCCATCTTAATTGCAGCCTTAATATATTATGAATTAAAGTGGTTATATCAACAGGTTCGCTCACCCAGCTGGAATGGTAATGTGTTTGTGTGATTGCTTGCAAGGTCCTGGGTTCGATTCCCCCAGGCCTTTTGTTTTTTCTCTATTTTTTTCTGATTTTCAGGCTTAAGGAACAAAACCAATTTGATGCCCCTTTTCTTCACCTGCGTGCGCGCTGGCCTGGTGGTATGTGTTGTTGGCCTGGGTTTTGGCAAGCAAGGTGTCCTGGGTTCAATTCCCAGCCAGGTAAGTTCCAATTTTTTTTTTGTTTCATTTAATTTGTTTTGTTAATTATATTAATATTAATTAGATATAATCATGTTTAGTGTATGATTAAATAATTCTAGAAAAAATAATATGTAAATAATTTGTAATTTGTTTTTTTTTTAATTCTAAACCTAGTTTTTATTATTATTAAAAATATGTATATATTATAATAATTAGATTAATATTTGAAATTTTTGTATATAAAACTTAATTTATTTTTATAAACCCTAAAAATATATTTTTCTTCAAACCCTAATTAATCATAATAATTTCTAAAACCCTAATTTCTTTTTTCTTCTATTTTTGTTTAATATTATTATTTATATTTAATCTAATACATAAATTGTTTATAATTTAAAATTTTGTACATAAATATGTGTAGAAATTAAAATGCTCAATTTATTTTTTTATGAAAATATTCACTAATTGTTTATAATTAATTATGCATGTAAATAATTTCTAAAAATTGCTAATTTGCTAATTATAATTTATTTCTCATAATATGTTCATAATTGATTAATTTTACATATAACTTCAAATTTTATAATAATTAATTATAATTGTTCATATTCTCTTATTAACCTTTAAAATTTTTATTATAATATTTTTGCTTATTATTATTAATCATGTTTATTACTAACCCCATCTATTTTTTAAATTTGTTACTATTATTATTTCTACTAACCCTATTATAATTACTTATTTATTTTGCTTACTTATTTATTTTGCTTATTTATTTTGCTTACTTATTTTGCTTATTTATTTAAATTGCTTTTATTATTATTTTTGTAATTGTTCCTGGATGTAATATTTTATAATGTTTAAATTATTTATGCCATGGTTAGTAAATAGGGAGTGTAAACATGTTTTGTATATTTAAAATTAATTTAGATCATTTAATTTAAAAGATACATATTAAATTGAACACTCACACACGTAAGTCGATCTTTGGTCGCCATCTCACTTTCTAGGGTTACCTCTCATTGTTGCCTAATCAAAAGGTCAAGTAGGGTGTATAAAGCAAAAGTCCCTCAAAATAAAGTCATCTAGTCCCTTAACAAATAAAAGATCAAGTCCCTTTCAAATGTTGCCTTCATAATGATCTTGTCCCTTTCGAATAAAGATGACAGTCCCTTCAAAATTGCTTAATACACCCTACAGTTGCCTACATTAACAGATGACCCTTGCTTGTCCCTCACATCCAAGGTAATGACTACCTATTCCTTAATAATAAGGATAGTCTTACCATTTAAAGGATTCAAGAACAGAAAAGACTTAAAAATTAGGGTAGGTTCCTCATAGTTACTTGCTCACTCTTCAAAACTTTTCAAACACTTCACACTTTCAAACAATTTTCAAACACAAGTTTTTTACGCATCCGTACATGGATCATTATCAAACTCTTATGAAAATTTCTATTCACACACTTCACATTTTCAAAAACATTTTAAAGTGAGCTAAGTAACTAAGAGCCCATGGATAACCATGGATGTAAAGGGTGCTAACACCTTCCCTTTACATAACCTACCCCCCGGACCCAAAAATCTTTTAAAAGGTATTTCCTGTTCTTTTATGCCTTTCCTTTGGATAAAATAAAAGTCGGTGGCGACTCTTGCTATCCGCAACATAACTAAAGTCAGTTCTCCCACCGTGTTACAGATGCTGCTTCAACCCATTTGGTAAAGTAATCAATTACGACCAAGATGAAACGATGACCATTTGAAGTAGTACGCTCTATCTTCCCGATCATGTCAATGACCCACATAGAAAAGGGCCAAGGAGATGACATGACGTTGAGCGGGCTAGGGGGAACATGCACCTTGTCTGCATATAAAGGGCATTTGTGGCACTTACGGGCGTACGAACAACAGTTTGCATCCATTGTTATCCAATAGTACCCTAATCTCAATAACTTCTTAGCCATTGCATGTCCTCCTGCATGAGTACCGAAGGATCCTTCGTGGACTTCCTGCATTAACAGGTATGCTTCGTATCTATCCACGCATCTGAGAAATACCATGTCAAAGTGCCTTTTATACAAAACCCCGTTTGTATTCAAGAAGAAACTAGCAGCAAGTCGTCTCAAGGTCTTCTTGTCATTGGGTGATGCTCCAGCTGGGTATTCTTGTTTTTCTAGGAAAAGCTTGATATCAAAATACCAAGGTTTCTCATCAGACACTGCGTCTACAGAGAAAGCATAATCTGGCGCGTCAAGCCTGGAAATGTCAATTCTGGGTACGTAATTCCAACACAAGACTTTGATGGACGAAGAAAGAGTAGCCAATGCATCGGCAAATTAATTCTCATCTCGTGGTATATATTGAAGCTTAATCGTTGTGAAGAACGTCAAAAGTCTTCTGGCATAATCCCTATAAGGAATTAAGTGTTCTTGATATGTATACCACTAGCCGGTAATCTGGTTGATAACGAGGGCTGAATCTCTGAATACCTCGAGGGTCTTAATCCGAAGATTAATAGCCTCCTCTATTCCCATTATGCACGCCTCATATTCTGCTTCATTGTTGGTGCAGCCAAAAGTAATTCTGGCAGCAAAGAGAAAGTGAACACCTTCGGGAGTGATAAAAACAACACCAACTCCACGTCTGTTGATATTGACTGCCCCATTAAACATCAACTTCCATTTGGATTCAGGGTCAGGTCCCTCCTCCGGAAGTGGTTCCTCGCAATCTCTTGCCTTGAGGTACACGATGTCCTCATCAGGGAAATCAAACTTCATTGGCTGATAGTTGTCTTCAAGTGGTTGTTGTGCAAGATAATCTGACAATACACTTCCTTTGATGGCTTTCTGGGAAGTATATTGTATGTCATACTCTGTTAAGATCATTTTCCACCTTGCAACCCTTCCGGTTAATGCTGGTTTCTCGAAAATATACTTGACAGGGTCCATTTTTAGATTAGCAGTGTGGTATGGGTCAACATGTATTGTCTCAGTCAGCGAGCAACCCATGCCAAAGCGCAACAAGTTTTCTCGAGCAGTGAGTAACGGGATTCACAGTCGGTAAACCTTTTGCTAAGGTAATAAATAGCATGCTCTTTTCGACCAGACTCGTCATGTTGGCCTAGAACACACCCCATCGACCCTTCTAACACAGTTAAGTACATGATAAGTGGTCGTCCTGGTACTGGAGGCATTAGGATCGGAGGCTCCTACAAATATTCTTTTATCCTTTCAAAGGCTCTCTAACAGTCCTCATTCCACATGACTGTTTGTTCTTTTCTTAACAATTTGAATATTGGCTCGCATGTGGCAGTTAGATGAGATATAAACCGTGAAATGTAGTTCAATCTCCCTAAAAACCCTCACACTTCTTTTTCTGTTTTTGGTGCAGGCATGTCTTGTATTGCTTTTACTTTTGCAGGATTTACCTCAATCCCCCTTTGGCTAACAATAAAACCCAGCAATTTACCAGAACGCACTCCGAAAGTGCACTTGTTTGGATTCAACCTCAATTTGTACTTTATCAATCTATCGAACAGCTTTTTGAGATTGACCAGATGCTCTTCTTCATCCCGGGACTTGGCAATCATATCGTCCACATGGCATTCAATTTCCTTGTGTATCATATCATGGAACAAAGTTACCATAGCCCGTTAATACGTTTCCCCGGCATTCTTCAATCCAAAGGGCATAACTTTATAGCATAATGTATCCCACGGGGTAATGAACGTCGTTTTCTCCATGTCTTCTGGTGCCATCTTAATCTAATTATACCCGGAGAAGCCATCCATGAAAGAAAATACCGAGAACTGAGTGGTGTTATCTACCAGCACATCAATGTGAGGTAATGGAAAGTCATCCTTTGGACTTGATCTATTTAGATCCCAATAATCGATGCACATCCAGACCTTGCCATCCTTCTTTGGTACAGGCACAATATTAGCTACCCAAGATGGGTAACTAGTCACGGCAAGGAATCTGGCATCCCACTGCTTTTGAACTTCCTCCTTGATCTTCATAGCCATATCAGGGCTAGTTCTTCTCAACTTTTGTTTTACAGGAGGACAATCTTCCTTTAGTGGCATCTTGTGCACAACGATGTCAATATCCAACCCCGGCATATCTTGATATGACCAGGCGAAGATATCCACATATTCACGTAGCATATAAATCAATTTCTTCTTTACCTCGGCCTGCAGACTGGCCCCAATATTTATCTCTTTCTTTACATCCTCAGACCCGATGTTGACTATCTCCACTTCTTCTTGATGAGGCTGAATGACCATTTCTTCTTGTTTCAACAATCTAGCCAATTCTTCCAGGAGTTCACAATCATCCTCAACCCCTTCATCAGCTTGGTAGATAGGATTGTCGAAGTCATGCATAATCATAGCAGGAACGTTATCACAAGAATCCGAATGATCAACACTGCACAAATGATGTGCTTATTTTAGAATCGGTTCTTTCAAAGGAGACGCAAACACACAAAAACACTGGAAAGAAAAAAATTTCCATTTTATTTATTTTTGTGAAAGATTTTTTAAAACGAAAGAAAGAGAACGTAACCTGCTTGAAAAATGTCCTTTATTTCATGTAAGAAGTAAATGCATTAAAACATGGTGGCCCTACAGATGGATCTATCCACCTTGGGCAGAATGCAGGATTTGACATGCAGTATGATAAAAATGGAAATAAAGAAAATTACTTTGACTGCCAAGTAACTTGAACAAAATATTCAGAAGACCAGTTCCAGAGCTCCTCCCCAGGTACGCATGGGTGAATCCAGTTATCCAAATCGCAGTCACTATCCCCCTCTGCATCTGTTGCACAAACGATGATGTAGTCGAGCATTCCAGCGCTTGTGAATGTTATGGGCTTACTGCCATGAGACCAGCTGGACTGACCAGGTTAATATCCGTGACCGAACTTGTCATCTTTCTTTTCCACTTCTAGCAGATTTCCCCATCCTTGGGCATTTCCGGATTAGACTACTTCCTTAGCTTGCTTGTAGGAGTAGATAGGAGTCCCTTCCTTCTCACTGCTCTGAACTGCAGCAACCGGAGACAAAGTACTAACATTGACTGTCTCAAAAGATTGGCAAAGTTTCTCATGGATCTCCCCGTCCATTTCCACGTATTTGAAGGTCGATAGATGGCTTACGAAAATATCTTCTTCTCCGCATACAGTAACAACCTGGTCGTCTACCACATACTTCAACTTCTGATGCAATGTAGATGTTACTACGCCAGCAGCATAAATCCAAGGACGCCCTAGCAGACAGCTATAAGCGGATTGAATATCCATAACATAGAATGTACTCTTGAATACCTGAGACCCAATCTTTACCGGTAGCTCCACCTCCCCAAACACAGATCTTCGTGACCCATCAAAGGCTTTCACAATCAAATCACTGGGTCGCAAAACAATGCCATCAACATTCAGCTTCATTAAGGCCTTATTAGGGAGTACATTGAGAGAAGAGCCTCTATCTACCAGGACGTGTGATAGAACAGCACCCTTACACTCCATGGTGATGTGTAAGGCCTTGTTGTGATTATGCCCCTCAGAAGTGAGATCTCTATCCGTGAATCCCAGCCCATGGCTGGCATTCACACTGCCTACCACGGCCTCCAACTGGTTAATAGTTATCTCTTGTGGTACATATGCCATTCACAAAACTTTCAACAAAGCCTCTCGGTTAGCTTGAGAACACATAAACAACGACATAATGGATATCTTGGACGGGGTCTAATTCAGCTGTTCCACCACCTTGTAGTCACTTTTCTTAATTATTCTCATGAATTCTTAAAATTCTTTTTCAAAAGTGCCTTGACTAGCAGCAAGAGTTGTCACCTCTTCAGTTTCTATTTGTTTACCCTTAGCCTTTGCAGCAGCCTCCGCTTCGGGATCACCTCTAAGAACTTGAGGAGCAAAGAGACGCCCACTCCGAGTAAACCCACTAAATCCTCCGACATTCACAACGGTCGGGTCAATTTTCACCGCTTTACTTTCCAACTTCTGACCTTCTACATATACGTCTGAGCCATAGTGCCAAGGGATGGCTTTGTTATCAACATAAGGAACTGGTCCCGGAACAGTAATGGTAATCGGACTCACTTCTGGAACATAGATAGTTACTGGCTCTCTCCGGGTAGGAACTTCAGCAGGGTCAAAATAAATTGTCACTGTAGACACACAATCGCCTCTATTGTCAGGCCTGTCAAACTGTAAGGACCCATCGTCAATCAAACACTGCAGCCCAGCTTTCAACTCTCCACAACCATTAACTGAATTCAAACAACCCTCACAGTCAAAATCACAACCTAGGAATACCTGCCCTTTTAACAATCTGTCTTTCACGACCAACAACGAAGTCTTTATTTCATCCACATTCAGAATCAGGTTCAATCTCTCGCCACTGTCAACAACATGTATCCTGGCCCCTCCATGATTTGGAATGGGGTTTGATGTTACATTTTGAGGCGGTGCAAAGTTAATTGCTTTCGAGTCAATCAAGTCTTGGACCTTATGTTGTAATGCCCTGCACTTCTCTGTTGGTGCCTGGAGCTCCTGAATGAAATGCGCATCTTGCATTAGCGTCATACCCCACTAGAAGCTCTTCAGGTGGTGGTGGTGCTAATGTCCTCAACTGAACCAAGTTCAAGTCTAGAAATCTCTAGAGTAGTGTTGTGTACGTCATTGGGATGGCTTCAAGCACCCTGTTAGTTGGACGAGCTTGTCTCTGTTGATAGAGTCTTTGATGATAGTTATTGCGTTGCGGCTGTTGCTGTTGTTGTTGTTGTGGTGGTTGCACATGACTTGATGGAATGGTGACAGCTTCCACATGCTCGTAAGATCCTCTGTATCCACGGCCCCGGCCTCGGCCGTACACAGCATTAGCTTCTCCCTCCCTTCTTCTTGGAGGTCCACTGAAAGCTTTTCTCACACCGCTTGAGCTAATTGTACCACTGTCTTGAATCTTCCCCATTTTCAGAAGAGTTTCAACCCTCTCCCCAGCTATCACAATATCATTAAACTTGGTCGCTGAACAAGACGCCAGTCTCTCAATAAACACCCCCTACAGTGTTCCCATAAACATGTATTCCATTTCATTCTCTAACAAAGGAGGTTGCACTCGAGCAGCAAGCTGACGCCACCTTTGGGCGTACTATTTGAACCCTTCTTTAGCACTCTGAGACATTGTCTGCAACTGGGTACGATTTGGAGCCATATCCAAATTGTACTGATAATGTTTCACAAACGCCTCAGCTAAATCCTTCCAGCTTCGAATATTGACCCGGCTCAGCTTCATGTACCATTCCAAGGAAGCTCCTACAAGACTATTCTGGAAGTAATACATCCACAGCTTCTCATCATCTGTATGTGCAGCAATCCTTCCCACAAAGGACTGAAGGTGAGTTTTAGGGAACGTCGTGCCGTTGTACTTATCAAAAGTAGGGACTTTGAACTTGTAGGGAATTCTCACCCCTAGCACTAAGCCCAGATCAGTGATGTCAAAACCTAGAGAACTCTGAGACTGAATGGCACGAATTTGCTCATCCATTTCTTCAAACCTCCTATTCATGTCAACCCCCTGGCCTTCCGCCTCATCCAGCAAGGTGAACTGCTCGTCCTACCCATCCATCTGCATGTTATTCACTCTATCATTGATAATAGTGACCCCTGGTTACACCACAGGGATTTCAACATGATGGACGTCAGCCCCAATGCGATTACCTCCATCTGTTGTCCCATTGTTCCTGGCTTCATTGTTCTCCACCTTTTCCCAGCCATGAGGGTCATAAAATTGTCCATTCTTGTCCTTAAATCAGCCAGATCCGCTTGCATCTTCTCCATTGCTCTCTCTCTGTTCACCTTCGTAGGGTATCTGTGCACAGTTGACTATCTCTGAACCTTCTTAGGAGCTATAGTGCCTGAAAGTGACATGAACGTTAGAACACTGGAGAAATACCTGCAAAACAACAAACATGTTATATGCATGCAATGTAACTATTCATGTTTCCACATCCAGGCATTAATATGCCCCAGTTCTGGTATTCTTTGACAGAAAATACTTCAGATGTCTTTTTTGGAAACTAACTTTTCAAACTCTTTTGAGGAGTATTCAGACCCTGATGGCTTCAGACCAACAACTTTTCTCATTCAGAAACGGTAACCGGAAAGTATCACTGTATTACATGAATAAACTAACAACGACCATAGTCATAGACATAAACAGAATTCCCTAAAGGGTCACAATTCAATAAAAAAGACAGAAAGATAAAGCAAGACTCTTACAACAAGCCTGTAGTTAGTCTGGATACAATCAACAATAAACTAAAACCCTAGGCTAAAAGAAGATTCAGGCTCCCCTCTTCTGGAGCCCCCACCTTTCTCCGGTTCTTCTTGACATCTGCTCTCAACTTAAGATCCGCAATTTCCTTCATTGCTTCCTCCAAGGCTAGCTGGATCTATACCAATTGCTGATTCTTTTCCCTTCGTATTTTGTCAACTTGTTCTACCTCTTCTTTCTTGAATGACATATGCACCTCAAAGAACTCTTCCTTTTCTTTGTACTTCTTCTGCTCCTGATCTCTTTGGCCTTGTAACCAAGTAATGGACTGACGAGCTTCTCTAAGAGTCTTCATAATCTTCTTATGCTCCACTTCTCTTTTTGACTCTGTTAGTCCCAATCTCTAAAAATGAGCTTCTCTCCCAGCAAACTCCTTTTCCTTAGCTTCTAAGGTAGCCTGCATCCTCTTTAGTTTTTCTTCTGCTTCTTGCTTAGCGTGATTGGCATGGTGATACGAGCTAGCCATTTCAGAATTCTCTACCCGAACCTTGTGCAACTGAGCTTCCAACTTCTTGTAATCTGCAAGAGAAACAGTGGTTTGTACCGGTACCTCTTTTGGATATAGTGGAGCCTCAACTGAGAATGGAAGGAATAAGGTATCAACCCTACCTTGTATATAAGCAGCAAAAGAGGGATAAGTCTTAGGGTCTACCTTTCCGAATTCTTTCTTACCCTCCCTAACCTTTGTTTCCCACGCTTGAGATACTTGGATAACTAACTGCTCGTTATCTTAAGCCGGAAAATACAGAGTCTTAGCTATTTCTTCATTTGACAGAGGATCCTTCAGTGGATAGCCAAATTGTTTTCTAGAGAGCACAGGGTTGTGACTTATCACTCATTTCCTACCTAACCATCCTTTCTCTCCTGGGAAAAGACTTATCCCATATACCATTAATTCTAACAGTGCACTGAATTCTAACCTCTTCCCTCCTAACGCAAACACATGGGCTTCTGTGATAAGACAATCCAGAGTCAATCCCTTCCCTTTACTTGCTTCCAATTCCATCTTCACTCTAAGCATACTCAAATGACAAGCACCTGCAATGTCCTTGTACGGGGGACACTTATCTGTGGCATAATAGGGAACACCATTCTTGACAGGAATCTCCAGGATGTCAGAAATCTCTTCCATAGTGGGAGCCAAGACGTAATCAGCAAACACAAAAATTCTCAACTGAGGGTCATAAAACTGCAACAAAGAATGAAGACTATCTCTCTGATCCACAGTAGGTTTGTTCATGTAATCCAAGATCTTCCCATATCGGCTTCTGAAATCATCTGAAACCTTGTCACTCATCAAGCCCACCAGTTGCTGAATACCCTCAATTTCTGGTTGCGGGAAAGTGTAATGAGCATTCCTTTTTCTGGGTATCTCTTGGACTTCTGTCATATGAAGAAACAATGAATACCAGAACTAGGTACAGAGAATAAATGATAACCTTAAATGGAAACACAAATAGTTAATACGAGTATGATGCGATGCAAATGCAATGCAGGCATATGATCAACAACTGAGATTGTCTGGATACGGAACACTGGACCCAAGTGACCAAGAACCAAGATCCTCTGAATAAAGCCCCATGAACCGGAATTCAGTCTCAAATAAGTCCCAAAATCAGATATTCAAAATCCATGCAGCCGTATCAAATCATAGAACTGTACTGATAATGAGGTATGATGAGGTCAAGGGTTCCTGCAAACCTGTAAACCCCTCCCAATCTCACAGGTGTGCTCCGGGTCAAACATCACGGACTCTCAAAGATGAATAGAAATAATACGTGTAAACACCCCAAATTTGCCCTCACTAAGTTCACACCATGGCTTGTGATCTTTCATATTTGCATTAGTTTAAGCATACCATCTCATATTGCATTTTTGTTTCACTGCATTAGTTCAAGTTCATCTACATATAGGGTTTGTGATCTGAGCAATCCAAGGATCCATCTGAGCCACTCCAAAGGTCTCCAACCATTCCAAGAGGGTCCATATGTGTTCAATCATCATATTATGTCCCTTAAATATCAAGGAAGTTAAGAAATCACAAGAACTGGCAAAGCATGGAAGCAGAGCTAGGGTTTCACTGCACAGATGACCTGAAATTAGGGTTTTGGTTTCAGAGGCCATAACTCCATTTTTTTGTCATTATTGTTTCTAATGGTCTCAATATGTTATAAGGATCATGTGTACCAAGTTTGATGAAGAAATTCATTGTGGAAGTCATTTGTTCACTGGGTAACTTCTTGAGCAAGTCAGAGCAAAATCAGGGCATCTGGGGCCCCCAACAATGGAACCAAAGTGGATTTTTCATCAAATTGATCTTGTCGGAATGGCAATGTTTTTCACTTTTGTCAGTGGGGGGATGCTCAAAATAAATAACTTTATTTTCACTTTTTATAAACAATAAAATGGCAATGTTTTCAAAATAAATAACTTTATTTTCACTTTTTATAAACAAGATTAAAACTGATCACTAAAACGAACCAATCTCAACCCTTGCAGAGATTATCCTCCAGATTGCACCGACAACAGCACTGTTATGACCTTGTATGACTTCGACAATCCAATTAATCAAGCTGATGAAGGGGTTAAAGTTGAAGAAGACTATGAGTTACCGGAAGAGTTAGCCAGGTTGTTGAGGCAAGAAGAGAAAGTGATTACTCCTCATCAGGAGGAGGTTGAGACAGTTAATCTTGGTACCGAAGAAGACTTGAAAGAAGTGAAGATTGGAGCCAGTCTGCAAGACTCAGTGAAGGAACAGCTTATTGACATGCTTCGAGAGTACGTCGACGTCTTTTCTTGGTCCTATCAAGACATGCCAGGTATTGATACTGACATTGTTATGCACAAGCTGCCTTTGAAAGAAGATTGCCCTCCAGTAAAGTAGAAGTTGCACCGTACTCGTCCGGATATGGCCATGAAGATTAAGGAAGAAGTACAAAAATAGTGGGACGCCGGTTTCCTTGCTGTGACTAGTTACACGCCGTGGATTGCTAATATTGTACCAGTGCCTAAGAAGGATGGCAAAGTACGGATGTGTGTGGATTACCGGGATCTGAACAGAGCTAGCCCAAAAGATGACTTCCCATTACCTCACATTGATGTATTAGTTGACAACACAGCTCAGTTCTCGGTGTTTTCCTTCATGGATGGTTTTTCAGGGTATAATCAGATCAGAATGTCACCTGAAGATATGGAGAAGACTACCTTCATCACACCTTGGGGCACATTTTGTTACAAAGTAATGCCTTTTGGACTGAAGAATGTCGGTGCTACCTATCAACGGGCTATGGTAACGTTATTCCACGACATGATCCATAAAGAAATTGAATGCTACGTGGATGACATGATTGCCAAGTCCCTCACTGAAGATGACCATCTGGTAAATCTGTTGAAGTTGTTCAAGCGTCTGAGAAAGTATCAACTGAAGCTAAACCCCAACAAATGCACATTTGGGGTACGTTCCGGTAAGCTGTTGGGATTCATTGTAAGTGAGAAGGGAACTGAAGTCGATCTTGACAAAGTCAAAGCTATTCAGGAGATGCCTGCACCTAGGACTGAAAAGGAAGTTAGGGGTTTCTTAGGTAGATTGAACTACATATCAAGGTTCATATCTCACCTTACTGCAACCTGTGAGCCCCTGTTCAAATTGTTAAGAAAGGAACAGACAGTCAGGTGGAATGAAGATTGTCAGAGGGCTTTTGACAAAATCAAGGAATACTTACAAGAACCTCCCATTCTTATGCCTCCAGTTGAAGGAAGACCTCTAATAATGTACCTGGCAGTATTAGAAGGATCAATGGGGTGTGTGTTGGGCTAGCATGACGAGTCTGGTCGAAAAGAGTATGCAATATACTACCTAAGCAAAAAGTTTACCGACTGTGAACGTTATTCACTGCTCGAGAAAACTTGTTGTGCTTTAGCGTGGGCTGCTCGCCGACTAAGGCAGTATATGTTGACTCACACTACCTTGTTGATCTCAAAGATGGATCCAGTCAAGTACATATTTTAGAAGCCATCACTTACCAGAAGGGTTGCAAGATGGCAAATGATTCTGACAGAGAATAACATTCAGTACACATCTCAAAAGGCCATGAAAGGCAGTGTACTGTCTGATTTTCTAGCTGAGAAACCCATTGATGATTACCAACCAATGAGATTTTATTTCCCTGATGAAGACATCATGTTCCTGAAAGAAAAAGATCATGAAGAGCCTGTTCATACTGAAGGGCCTGACCCAGAAGAAGAATGGACAATGATGTTTGATGGGGCTGTCAATATGAATGGTCGTGGAGTTGGTGCAGTGCTCATTACACCTAAAGGAGTCCATATGCCTTTCTCGGAAAAACTTACCTTTGCTTGCACTAACAACGAAGTTGAATATGAAGCTTGTATCATGGGTCTTGAGGAAGCCATTGACCTCAGGATCAAGACTTTAACTGTATTTGGGGATTCAGCTTTGGTAATCAATCAGACCAACGGCAAATGGTACACTCACCAAGAGCATCTGATCCCATACCATGATTATACGAGGAGATTATTGACTTTCTTCACAACAGTCAAACTTGAGTACATCCCTCGAGAAGAAAATCAGTTCGCAGATGCTTTAGCTACCATTTCCTCCATGATCAAGGTTCAAACTGCCAATTTGGTGCCTCGGATTTCAGTATCCAGACTAGACCGACCGGCGTACGTATTCTCCGTGGACATTGTTAAAGATGACAAGCCTTGGTTCCATGACATCAAATGCTTCTTAGAGAATCAAACATACCCACCCGGGGCATCATCCAATGATAAGAAGACATTAAGAAGACTGGCTGGTAGTTTCTTCCTGAATGCTGATGGTTCGTTATACAAGAGAAACTTTGACATGGTTCTTCTCAGATGTGTTGATAAGAAAGAAGCAGACCTGCTGATGCACGAGGTACATGAAGGATCTTTCGGTACCCATGCTGGAGGACACGCAATGGCAAAGAAGTTATTACGATCAGGCTACTACTGGATCACAATGGATGCAGACTGTTGTGCCTATGCCAAGAAATGCCACAAATGCCAGATTTATGCAGACAGAGTGCATGTGCCTCCAAATCCTTTGAATGTGATGTATTCACCTTGGCTCTTTTCCATGTGGGGCATTGACATGATTGGAATGATCGAACCGACTGCTTCGAATGGCCACAGATTCATCCTGGTAGCCATTGATTACTTCACCAAGTGGGTTGAAGCAGCTTCATATGCAAATGTCACCAGGAAAGTGGTAGCCAGATTCCTGAAGAAGGACATCATCTGTCGATATGGAGTTCCTGAGCGAATCATTAATGATAATGGTTCCAATTTGAATAACAAAATGATGGCAGAACTGTGTCGGGACTTCAAAATTCAATATCACAACTCTTCTCCTTACATGCCAAAGATGAATGGCGTTGTTGAAGCGGCTAACAAAAACATCAAGAAGATTGTGCAGAAGATGGTTGTTACTTACAAAGATTGGCATGAAATGCTACCATTTGCCTTGCATGGGTACCGTACCTCAATCAGAACGTCCATTGGGGCAACACCGTATCAGCTTGTGTATGGTATGGAGGCAGTCCTACCTGTTGAAGTTGAATTGCCCTCGTTACGGGTACTGATGGATGTAAAGTTGAATGAAGCAGAATGGGTCCGATCTCGGTACAATCAACTGAATCTGATCGAAGAGAAGAGATTAGCTGCAATCTGTCATGGGCAGTTATATCAGAAAAGAATGAAGAAAGCCTTCAATCAGAAAGTCAGGCTTCGGGAATACCAAGTGGGAGATCTTGTGCTGAAAAGACTTCTTCCTCCTCATACAGACCACAGGGACAAGTGGACTCTAAACTACGATGGTCCATTCATAGTAAAGAAGGTTTTCTCTGGTGGGGCACTGATGCTCACTACTATGGACGGTGAAGATTTCTTATGCCCTGTGAATTCAGAATCAACCTTCTTCAGAAAGCAAGATGAGAAGAATGTTAAGGTCATACGGGTCATAGCAAAAGAAGCTCACCTAAGCGTCGTCAACAGTGCCAGCACCTTTACTTTTCTCAATTTGTAACAATCTCCTCATTCCAGGGGATCTGTTTCTTTGACTGTATTTTCCAATTCAGGGCACCCAAATTAATAAAATCAGATTTTCAGTCACACCTCGTTTCGTACATTTTTGTTTCGTTTGCAAAGTGTCCAGTATTCATGATATAATATTTGCATAAAACAGATGTGCCTTTCTAATTGAATGCTTGCAGGAAATGTATTTACTTTCAGGAATATCTAACTCCTATGACAGAATCCGGTAAGTGAATTTGCCTTCACTTCTCATTTCTCTTCTCATTCTTCTTATGCATCCTTGCTGCATTTTTCTTTGCTTTAGAGTGAGCTTTCTCATTCATGTTCATCATTCACTTTCTTTCTCCAAGTTACTTATCTTCTTTAGTGAAGTAAGTAACTTGTTTCTTCTGCTTCTCCTCCTTTCATCTACTTCTTCCATTGGTGGCTTCTCTGAAGATCTCTTGCAAGCCTTACAAACCATAGGGACATCCAAGCATGACAATAATTAGGGTTGTGATTAGTCCCCCCCTTAGTTTCTACCTTTGTGTCTTCTTTGTGTCTCTCTTCTCATCTCATAATCAGAGACTAAACCTTTAAGGTTTTAAGACTTTGTGATTAAGGTTATGCCTGCATCCTTCTCTTAGGATGGAGTGTATAACTTTAATCCTAAGTGTTAAACCATTAATCTATTTAAATCTCTTAATCAATCCATCTTAATAATCACTAAGACAATAGCTTGTAACTTGGGCCTTGTATTAGGGTTCTAATTCTTCCTTTATTGGTTAAGAAGGACTAACCCTAGTGTTAATGGACAAGTCCCCCTCAAGTTGTCTTACAAATCATAAAACTCACTTCTTAATCTCACCCTTAATAAGTTTTGAAAAAGTCAATTTATTTGAATGATTGTGATAGTGTGACGGATGGACCATTAGTCCACACAAGGTGCTGATTTAGAAAGTGCATGAAATATGCAAAAAAGAATAATGTGCAATCGAGTTTGAAGATTAGCAAATATATGGGAGTCAATTTCCGCGACCTTGTTGGTAGCATGCTTTCAGAATAAACCGTGCCTCAATTAGGTCTTTTGAGGGTTGTAATGTAGTTTGGTTAATGGTTTGAGAAATAAAGGATATAAGGCTCAAAGTTTGATTTGTACCCACCCTTCTTCGTAATGTTCTCCAATCCTACGTTCAGTTAACTCTACACATGCATTTGTTTTCGACGTTTCTAGAGTGAAGATTAAGCTTTAAGGTTCGCTTGAAAATGGAAGTCATCTTATTTTGCTGGTGACCATTTGATTCTTGATTTGGTGGTCACTGATATTTGCTTCGCTTTTGCTGAGGATCTTGAGCTCCTCTTTTTGATTTGTTCTTTCTTTTGTTTCATTTTTTTTCCGACTAAGTCTCCCTTTAGGTGCTCAACTTAGCGGTTTTTTCTTTTCTATATTTTTTCGTATTTTGTTGAATGTTGTGACTTCCAAGTCATTTGTTGATGGTCCTCCGATGGGATGTCTCATCTTGCGATTCGAAAGTGTAGTCAGGTTAACTGAACAACTACCCTGCCCCGGGTTAGATGTAAGGGTTGTATCCGAAAGAAACTCCTACTTCTAGGCTCGAAGTGGTTGATTAGGGATTAACTCCTTATATCTCCAATGTTTGGGGATTTGAAAGAATGCTTGTACATCATTGACGAGGTTTTATCCGAAAGCATACTGCAACAGTTATGGGTATTTAGTTTTCATCATCCTCCCTCAAATATTTGTTAAAGTGAAGTGAGAGAATATTTTTTGTGATTTTTGTGATAAATGGTAAATAATGAGCGAATGCGAATAGACTGATTCAAAACATGCATAAACATAACATTAACAAAACCAAGTACAAACGATAATGTTCAGAGCAAATAGTACTTAACAAACAGTACACAATAACAAATAAGCGAAAATGATAAATGGCGACGACTGCTTTAATTTGAGGAATTGAACTTCTCTTGATTGAATGCTTCAGAGTTGGAGACTACTCAGCTTTTCACCAACCCCTTTCAAAAGCTTTCACTTGTTGGCGCCGTGCGGAGGCATTGGATTGTTCTGGACATTTGGATTTCTCGGAGTGAAGGTGAGATCCTTAGAATCGATCAGGTCTTGAACCTTGTGCTTGAACGATTTACAGTTCTCGATCGTATGACCAGGAGCACCTTTGTGAAACTCACAATGAGCATTGGCATCATAGTCTCGGGAGGTACCAGTTTGAGGTGGCAGGTCTTTCAAAACAAGAGTTCCCTTCGCCATCAGCCCATTAAAAATTTCTCCATACGACATAGACAGTGGATCAAAGTTTCTTTCAGGCCTTCTTTGTTGATATGGTGGGAGTTGTTGAGGACCGTGTTGCTGTTGTTGACCAGGCTGTCGTGGATAAGCCGGTTGCTAGTATGGTCCAGGTGCATATTGCGCAGCTGCAACTATAAGATAAGGATGTGGTTGATAAAGCATCTGAGGCGGAAATGGAGCTTGGATAGCTGGATGATAAGGCATTGGAGGAACTGGCTGATAAGGCACAGGAGCATATTGCGCAGCAGCAACATATGGATACTGATAGTAGGGCAATGAAGTAGGTGCACTCTGTTGCGGATTCCCACTTGAAGTAGAAATGGAATTTGTCTCTCCCTTCTTGTACCCATTGAAAGGCTTCTTGGTTCCAGATTGGCTGCTATAACCTCCTTGAATCTTTCCACTTTTCAGACCTTCTTCAATTTTTTCTCCGACCATCACCATGTCCGAAAATCCAGAAGATACGCTGCTGATCAGCTTTTCGTAGTATTGCCCCTGTAGGGTACCCATGAAGATATCGATCAATTCACAGTCAACCAATGGAGAATGCACTCTGGCAGCTAACTCCCTCCAGCGTTGGGTGTACTCCTTAAAGGATTTGTTCTCCTTTTGAGTCATACTCTGAAGTTGAATACGGTTAGGAGCTAAATCGGTGTTGTACTTGTATTGCTTTTTGAATTCATCAGATAAATCAAGCCAAGTACGAACATTGTGGCGCTCGAGCTACATGTACCATTCTAGAGACGCTCCGAACAGGCTGTCTTGGAAGCAATGGATCATAAGCTTATCATCTTTGGCATGAGCGGCCATTTTTCTGCAGTACATCCTCAAATGGAGTTCAGGAGAACTGAAGCCTTTGTATTTTTCGAATTCTGGCAGTTTGAACTTAGCAGGGATCACAACATCCGGAACTAGGCACATGTCCGAGGCACTCAGAGAGGTTGAATTGTGTCCTTCCATGATTCATAGATTTTCAGCTAACTCACAACACATCTTCATAGCTTCAGATTCTTGAACAGCATGGGGGTTAATAATTGGAACAGCAGTATGCATCTCATACTCAACTTGATGATCCTCTTCAGTATGAGGCATGTGAACCTGAGTAACAGCAGGTTGAGCTTGAGGAGTAGCACCAACAGTAACACCAGAGGTAGGTATTGGTTGGGAAGTGACCTCCTCAACAGCAGGAGTGAAGCCTGGAGGCAAACCATAGACCAAAGGATTTGGAACTGGAACTGAAGGCATTAAGCGCGAGGTAGATCCTTGCACTATAGCATTGTTCATTGCGGCAGCAGATTCACGACGTTCTTCCATCCTAGCCAAAGCTTGTATGGTCTCATAAATCTGGCCAATCTTGTTCTTGACTGAGTCAATCTCTTCCCTCATAGCAGCTTTCTCTTCTTTAATCACATCCATTAGTCTTTTAGTGTTGGCTCGAGTTAGGTACGGGCGTCGAGAACAATACGGGCGTCGGGAAACCAGCTTGATTTACTGAAGATGGAGGAACATGAAATGAGTTTTCGACTTTGGAATGAAATGCAAGATGAAAAAATAATGCAAATGAGATGATATGCAATGTCAGAATCCAAGAACACAAGATCAGGGTCTTGGTTTAATCCAGAATTTGATAACAGGAACTCATGAGTCCGAGGTACGGATGAAGGATACTCTGATTAGGAACTCACTGGGTAAACTCTAAGGTTTTAGGGACCCCAAAGTTATCAATTCGTATGGTTGTTCATCACACACGCCATAAGCATGACGGTTGATTGACTCCCCCATATGAATCTATTTTGGGTGAGATCTTCGTATCGACAACCCACGAGAGCAAATTTTCTCGGGAGCCCATACTATGCGATCATCGACATGAGGTTTAAACAAAGGCCTCAGAGTTATGGACTTTGCTCAAAAGTTTGATGCACATGTCAACTCTTGACAGTCAATCAACTCCATTGAGAATGTCTATTCTGAGTGAGGTCTTCGTATTGACAACCCACGAGAGCAAATTTCTCGGGAGCCAATACTACGCGACCATCAATTGATGTTTTAACCGAAAGGTTCTAAAGGTCCTCAGAGTCGATGACCCTAATGAAAACAAATGAGCACACACGCCAAGAACTTGACGGTCGTCAGTATTCTCATTAGAATCTACTCCAAGTGAGGTTTTCGTATCGACAACCCACGAAAGTGGTTCTCTCGGGAGCCCATACTACACAACCTCGCTAACTTATGTTTTGTACTCGTAAGCCCAGATATAGATCCTTTCCCTCAAGTTATTTTGCAAAGTATCGATCCAAATTATAGTACCAAGGAGCCACAAGATATATAATATGGAATGCGATAAAGAAAGCGATAAAATAAACAAACAAGGCATAAAAGCAAACATCCAAACAAGCGTGGGAACCTAGACTAGGCTTGACTCGCATAGGGGTGAACCAGTCCCCAACAGAGTCTCCAGCTGTCGCACCCCGAAAAATACGACCTCACGCGATCCGAATGGACGGAGCCGTGCGCTGGACTGACTGAAGAGTCGCCACTTAATTCTATTTATTCCCGAAGAGGGAAAGGGAAGATATAGATAAAACCCTGGAAGAGAGGGATGAGGACAAAGGTCAACGGAACCATTGCCTGGGTTCGGAAGTTGGTTATGCAGGGGGAAGGTATTAGCACCCCCTACATCCATCGTACTCAATGGGAACCATCTAAGTTATCACGCGCGAAAGGATGTCTATGCTTAACAAATTACTTGCTAGAGGTAAAAGAGTTTAAATTATAGGTTAGATTGATCCTAGGTGCTCGGCAAGGATTGAGATCCTTGTGCCTACGTACTCCCGCGTGCAATGGGAAAGTCAGAGCCTCGTAGTTCGGCCTACTACAATTGATGATTGTTGATTTTATCACCTTTCTTCGATGAAAGGGTTTAGGAGTTGAAATGCACTAAACACTATGGATAGTTTATTCCGTCCAACAAGACGAGCGTCTTGCGTCGAAATAATCGGAGCGAGTAACGAGAGCTCGTTATCCTCCTTTCTACCGCTTAAGGCTCGTGGCGTACAGTTCTTCTCGTATTATTAGAATGTTTTATTACCTAATGACCGCTTAATGTTGGATCAAGGGTTTGGATCTAAAAAGAATCGTTTTGGTTTTTTGAGGTTAGAGGGTGAATGCAAATGGAGGTTTATTTTTGTGGTTTATTAGCGAGGCACAAAGCGCTCAGCTCGCAAGGTGAGGTGGATCCTAATAAATGAAACGATAATTGAAAAATAAAGTGTGAGTGTGCAAGTGCAACCGCTTGGCGTTGGACCAAGGGTTCGCGAATGAAATAAAATACGAAAAATAAAATGCATACATAAAATGGGGGAGGGATACAAAGTAAATTACATGGGATTGCGAGAAATAAAGGGGTCTCGTTGTAATTCGCCCAAGAGAAAGCGTGTGTGCAGTTTTTTTTGAACTATTCGAAGGCGTTCGGCCTTTTTATTTGGAAACAACTATTCGAAGGCGTTGGACCTTTTTATTCGGACGCGGCAAGATGTGGTTTGTTTACTTCCTTAGAGTCGATTTAAAGAAATCGTTCTATGAGGAGTCGAATCGTTTTTTTGTTGGAATGCGATAAAATAAATAAATTAAATTGAAATGCGAAAATTAAAATAGAATAGAATAATAAATATAAATAATTAAATAAATTGAAAATGATAATATGGCGAATAAACGAAATGATATAATAAAATAAATTTAAACTAAATTAAATGGTACGATAAAAATAAAATAAATTACATTACATAGAAATAAAATAATAAACGAAATAAGCTAAACTAGGTGGCCTCGTATTAATTAAGTCTTTCCGATTTAACGAAATCAAAATTAACTTAATTTTTGATAATATCATTGGCCCTCAAATCGAAAATTAGAAATAAGCAAAATGCTATAAAAATAAACTAAAGTAATAAAAGAAATATACCAAAATAAAATTAAAAAAAAAAAGAAATTAAAAGGGAATATGTTGTTCAGCGTGGGTTTAGTGGTGCAGGCTAAAAAAGTGATCATGGGCATAGAAGCCCAACAAAAATCATAACAAAACTATATAAAAAAAATATAAAGCACAAGTGGAAAGGGGTGATGCTGATGAAATATGAGGTGATGATTAGAAACTTGTTGGGCCCAAAGCCCAACTCAATAAGGAAACACTAGACAATATTAATGCAAAAAAAAACTTAAAATAAATAAAAGGAGACATGAGGGAGGTATGATTAGCGTCTTCCCTAATCAGGCCAAGGGCTAAGCCCAAAAGAAATTCAACAAAAGAGAAAAAATAAAACCTCTTAAAAAAAACAACTGCTCCATCACCAGGTACGCAGTTCATTTTTTTTAAAGAACAAAACACAGTAAACAAGGCTCCCCTTTTTTAAAACACAACATAAAGAAACAATCACCCACCCTTGGAACCAGCGGCGGCGAAGGCCTATCCGAGGTGACTGACGGTAGTTTGAGGTTTAGATCCTCAATCTCTCTTGCGACGTTTGTTTTCTTCGATGTCTTTCACTCGCGATTTGGCTTTCTCGTCTCACGAAGTCATTTATGTCACAGTTTTCGTCTCAGAAAAAAAAACGGCGGTGCTTTGGTTTTTTTTTTTGTAGTTTGGGATGGTGAGTATCATTTTGGTGTGGGTGGTGTCTGAGCGGCTTCGGTTTGATTGAAGGGAGGTAACAGGGGATGAAGGTTTCGTGTATGGAATCGCGATTGTGGCTTTGGTTCGAAATTGTGGTGGTGAGTTCGGTTCAAAACTCTTGACGCAATTGAGTCTTGTGTCTCAGGTTTATGTTTTTTGCGTTTTTTCTGTTTCTGGGCTTTTTGGTTTTGCGGTTCGAATTTATGAGTGGTTTAAAGGCATGGTGTTTTGTGTTCTATTTTTTAATTTTGAGTTTTCTGGTTTTCTGCTTATGGTTTGAAGATGGATTTGAAGGTTTTATTGAAGAATAAATGGAAAATAAGGTTTGTAATATGAAGATGGAGAAGATGGTTTATGTTGATTGAAGTTTTTTTGTTGGAGATTTTTGAAGTTTGGTTTAGAAGAATTTCTGCAGGGGTTTTAGTGGTTGTCCCCAAAAACTTTTTTTTTCTTATGAAGAAATGAGAGTCCTGTTATATAGAAAGGAAAAATTGAGGGTGGAATTGGAAAAGGGAAATTTGGATGACAGGCTGTGAAAAATGGATAAGGATTGCTGAATTTTGTTTGTGTGAAGCTGGAAAAAATATTGTGTTTTGTTTGTTGTTTGAGTGCTGCGGAATGCATATTGTGTTGTGGGATGTGTTGCTGAGGTAGTGGTGGGACCAATGGGATATTGTTGCCAGATTGGAAAAAAAAGTAACGTGATGTATGGAGATTTTGTGTGGGCAAATGATTCACAATTAACACTAATAATACAAATAATAATAATAATCATAATAATAATAATAATAATAATAATAATAATAATAATAATAATAAAAGTAATAGATAAAGTAATTATAAAAAGGAAATAAGAAATAAAAATAATTTTATTTGGAAATTTTATGTGAGTAGTGAGCTTTTAAGAGAAAAAATGAAAATGAGCCTATGTAAAAATAATTTTGATAGAAATAATAAGAGTTGCTTTTTTTATATTTTTTGAATAATGACTAAATATAAAAAAAAGGAAATAATTTTTTATAAAAAATAATGAATGCATTTTTCTGACTTTTGTATATACATAAAAAAAGGTAAATGGACTAATGAGCTTGAACAACAAATTAAACTTGATTTCGTTTTAAAAATAAATGACATATTTTTTTGGATTTTTAAATAATGACTAGACAGTAAAATAAAAATGGTACATATTTTCTGAATAAAGATTAGACAGAAAATAAAATGGTAGGACAAATTTGGGGTATGACAGAAACAAGCTTGAGGTATATCAAAAATCACCTTTAAACTGATATACAAGTGTTCAATAATCACATTTCATGTTAGCATATTGCATATACCCATTGGCATGATTTTTGAACAGGTTTAACACTTTAAAATGAATAATTTTCTGGTTTACTAACAGTGCTAACCGGTTAACCGGTTAACGGCCCCAATTTTTGAATTTCAAAGTTAACGTTTTAAAGCGTTAACTGGTTAACCCATTTGGTTAACCCATTTGGTTAACCGGTTAACACTGTACGTTTTTGTAAAAATTGGCCACTTTTCATTTGAAATATTTTTAAATGTTTATACCTTTTCAATACTTTTCATGAATAATTAATACCTCTTTGAATTGGTGTTTTAAAACTTATATATTCTGAAAATTTCAAAATGATAAACACCTCCTAAAATTTTCATTAAAAAAATATATTCAATCACTCTCACATAATTCAAGTGTTTTCAAAAGTGTTCATACTTGTTCATATCATTTCATTTTCAAATTTGAACACTTGTATAGAATTCTTGAGTGACTTTGATTCAAGGAGAAGATCAATCGAAGATTGATATTACATCTTTCATCTTACTATCAAATTGTATCAAAAAGAATTATTTCCATTTGTTGACTTGTGATCTAGGATTGTTGGACACAAGAGTTGGCGTTGTTAAGAGGATTGTTCTTCAACACATGTTTTTGTATAGTTGTTAGAAAGTAGGCTTCACCAGGTTTTGGTGTGATAGGATGTACAATTCTAAAACTATAATAAAATCTCTTACGAGTCGTAAGGGGACCGGAGTACTCTCGATCTATGAGGGGAACCAGTATAAATCCTGGTGTCTTTTACTTTTCCGCTTTTACCGTCTTTACAACTTAGAACCTTAAGCAAAAAATTCAATCATTAATAAAATTACGGAAAAAATTCTAAGAACCTAATTCACCCCCCCCCCCCCCCCTCTTAGGCTCTTCTGATCTTACACATTAATGTTTGAAATTTATCAAATATTTTAATATTTTATTTCAAATAAATATTCAAAAAATTCAAAAATTAGGGTTTTGACTTTCATACCCTCAAATTAACTTTTATCACACTTTTGGGCCTCTATTAGATTGAAAGACCCATCCCTTTTTAAAAAATGAACCATTAAGGTTCATCTTATCCATTTTCAAAAACTTGGCGCGATCGCCTTTTTCACCGCATTAAGTTTTCGTATGTGAATCTTTTTCTGTGAATATCTTTACACATAACCTTTTATTTTATGAAATGAATTGTCAAAATGTGTCATGAGGAATCCTTTGTGTTTAGGACACTTTCTTTTTGTTTTAGACTTTCTCCGGTCTGTTTTAAAATTCCGTTAGACTTCTGTATAAGTCCTGAACCTACCAACTATTTCTTAAACAATTTTCAATCTCTTATACATAGATTATGAGCATTTGTTTACAAATCTCATCTCCTTTTCGTTTTTCATCTTTATGACTAAAGATCTAATACACCAGCAAGTAGACTGGGCTTCACTCCAGTGAACTGATTTCTAGGTTGTAGACAGCTTTTCAGTACCAAATCCAACTCTGTGTATAAAATCATCAGATAATTAATCAAAAAAAAAAATTCATATGAATCCTTATGTTTAAGCACTATTATTGGCTTTTGAGTCATCTTTTCTCTTTCTATCTTCTCGCTGTTTTCTTAAACTGTTGTGCTTGCTTAGAATAGAATTGTTTGCCCAAATTATCTTTCTTCACCACATACTAAAGCAAAGATAAAAAAATAATTGTTAATGACAAAGAGAATAAAATGTAAAAAACATTTGTAATCTTTCCCCTTCAGTATTTTGGGTCTTTACTTCCCAGTGTAACCCCCAACTTCATTCTTAATAAAACAACTTAAGAATATTCAAATCATAGCAAAGAAAATACTAAAAGTTGTTAAACACATTCATTGACACTTTTATTTGTTTGCATGCATCTTTACTATTTATATTTGCATCTCTACTAGAATTTAAGCAATCGGGTTAAGACCTAAACTCTAAATAACTAGAACAAAAACTAGGGCAAAACATGGCCTCCTCTTGGGCTTCATTCAAGGACCCTCAAGCCTTGTAAAGGTGTCGTCTCTCAAGCTAAGAAGTTACTCAGTCTTCCCCAACCTCCTATTGGGCTTCATCCAAGGACCCATGAGCCTCATACAAGTAACCTAGCCTCCTCTTGGGCTTAAACACAAGGACCCTCTCAAGCTTCCTAAAACCATAAGAGTACACCTTAGAATCAAACACATACAATAGTGTCCCTCTCCCCGATGGATGACCAAGCTAGCCTCCTCTTGGGATTTGTACAATAGAAACTCCCCAGACAAAGGAATGTCTGATGACCTTCAAAACATTTATCAAACCAATAGACAACACTTTTATTACAGAGTTAGTCTCCCAACAATATTCAGCCTCCCATCTTAGGCTTCATATAAGATACAAATAATCAAGAGTCACTCTCTTACAAATAAGCTTCACACATGGGCTTCCAAATCAGGACACAGATACAACTTTCCCAACAGAGTCAATTTTCATCCTTTAGCTTCAACCTTGGGCTTCAATCAAGGCATATATAAATCAAATTTTCCCTCTTTAGAGATGACAAATTCTTTCTATTGAGCATCTTTTAGCTTCAATCTTGGGCTTCAATTAAGGCATAAACAGTCAAACAGTATACAGTCACTCAAAATCAGTCATAGCCTTGGACTTTAACTTAGATAAACAACATCAATACAATCATAGTCTTGGACTTTAACTAAGCTCATTCCCAACAGTCATAGTGTTGGACTTTAACTAAGCTAATTTCCCACAACACCAGTCATAGCCTTGGACTTTAACTAAGCTAAACATCCATCCTTTTTTGAGCTATGCAGATCAAGATAACCCATTCAACTTTCCTGAGCTATGAAATTCAGGTCAAACCATTCAGTTCTCATTGAGCTATGCAATTCAGGGTACCCATTCAGCCTTTCTTGACCTATGCAAATCAAGATACCATTCAGCTTATGCCTTGAGCTATGCAATTCATGCAACCAACCAACCATTTACAAACAACTATTTTTCAGCTTCAATCACGGGCTTTAATCAGGAAATAAACAAACTTTTCAGCTTTAATCTTGGGCTTTAATCAAGACACAAATCAAACATTTGAGCATCAACATCTTGTGCTTTAACCAGGATATAAATCAACCCTTCCTCCTAGCTCTAGCCTTTTAGGAGGAACTATGATGCTTTGATCCCTCAATTCTCTTTTTGGGGGTACGTAGGCAAAATGACGTAAGATCTTTGCGAGCACACCAAACAAAAAACAACAATTAGGTTTCTAAACCTAAGAAAAACATCAGAAAATTATGATGATACGGAAACACAAAAATATTAACAACACCCTATCAATCAACACTCATCTCATACCCAAACCCATATTAAGAACCCCCCATCAATGTTAAAAAGAAAAAAAAATCACTAATCCAAGAGTTGAAATAAGCTAAAGAAGAACCCAAAACCATGTGGGCATCTGTTAAATAACAGTATGCAAAGCGGGGTGAGTTTAAGATATCTTTTCCCTTCCATAACCAACTTCACTAGGAAAAAATAAGAAATAAGAAATATTAAAAAATGTGATAGTGACTAAAGACCACAAAAATCGAGCTACATTTACTATTTTGGTTGTGGATGATTAAGTTCACCATACTACTATTATGTACATATTATATTACTATTACTATATTACTATTTTACTTTCCTTCTTGCACCTTATCCTCTTTAATTTCCTTCTCGCTCCCTTATCTCCTTTATTTTTATTATGCGTTACCATTTATTATCATATTTATGTTTATGTTTATGTATCCTTGTGCTTTTTCCTTTGTCCATTTGGACACAAAAATATTAATAAAGGATTAAATCTCTAAAAAACTTATGATCTTGATCTTGGACTATGGTTACTATCATTTGCATTAGAATGAGAGTTTTGGACATAGATTTTATGACACATTCCCTTTTCTTTGATCATCATGGAGTTGGTACATTAGCCTTTATTTGGCCATTTCCTAGCTTATGCTTATAAGGATGGAACTCTTGTGCTCATGCTTGGAAGTATCATCAAGTTTGGTTAGATCTTTCTTCCTTTATCTCTTTTATTTTCTTTTTAGGATAGCCTCTTCATCTCCTTCCCTTCTTCAATTTTCAAAACTTCCTCTCTTTTTTATTTTAAATATTCTTGTTTTCAAACTTTCACATTTTAATAAATCAAACCTTGACTTTGTTAAGTGGCTTTTACTTCTTATTTTCTTAGAATAAATTTCAATGAACTTAACCATTTTGACTTCAATTCAAAAATAAAAAGAACCAAACTTATTCAAGTGGTTTTGTGCCTTTGTGCACTTCTTTTTTCTTCACTTAATAAAATCAATCAAAACCAACCAATTTTTACTATTTGTACCACTAACTTTGGGGTTTTGATCTTACATTGCACATTGTGGGTACGTTGGCATGAGACGAAAGTCTCGTCAAACACAAAAACATTAAAAATTAGTTGTTTCTCTTTCCCTCATTCTCATTTAAATTGACCATTTTCAAACCAAAAGCAATAAATTTTTCAAAGGGCTCCCGTGGAGTACCACTAACATTTTGGAAGCTTAAAACCTTCCCATTTTGTAACCAACCCCCACCATTTCCCTGCTTGATTCTTTTAGCTTTTGCTTTTAGATTCATTAGGATTTATTCGCTTTTTCTTTTCTTTTCCTCTTGGAATAAAATAAAAGTGTGGTGGCGACTCTGTTTGTTTTGAGTTAAGTTAATTTATATCTTATACTAATGATTTTTATCGCTACAGTACGTAATTTCTTTCTCCGAAGCATAAGACACTGAGCCTGGCAAGTAGATGACCAAAGGGGTTAGACGAACCTTTCGGCTGTCGAAAGTAACCTCTATCAGTGTTGGCTTGGGGATTTTTCCTCTATCAAAGGGAACTTCCAAGCATTTCTTTTCCTCTATCAAAGGGATTATATTGAAGATCTCTTTGTCGGTTTCATAGTCCATAGGTTCAACTGATGGAATATCTTGTATCATGTTGATCTGAGGATCGTTCATCTCACAGAAATCTTGAATCCATCCTAAATCCATTTGTCATTGAAGGGCTCCTGTACAAAGGAGCACCCTTGATCATTTATTGAATAGACAGGGCAACCTTGGTAATTGTGCCATGGCAACTTATGATGTAGATGTTTTCTAGAATGCAGTGCAACCAGATTGACATTCATTGCTCGGATGTAGAAATTTTGAATAATCCCTGGAGGAGTAGAAACCAAATTAATTCCTCGGGTTCTTTGATCTTGGATCCAGTTGGACGAGGCTTTCTCATGTTGTGGTAATGGATTTGTTTGAACATTCGGGTTAATATCTTTGAAAGATAAAACTCCATTCCTGACGAGTTTTTGGATGTCGTACTTGAAAGCTAGATAGTTTTCAATGTTATGGCTCTTCCCTCCTTGATGATTAAGACATGATTGATCAACTTTATGCCATGGGGGATCAACAGCAATCGTGACAGGATTCATGGTATGAATGTGCCCTTTGTTTAGTAAGAGTGGAAACAAATCAGCATATGTTGTAGGTATAGGATCAATTGTTGGATCCCTAGGATACTCGTTGTTGTTGAATTTTAAATGAGCATGCTGAAGAGGTTGTTTCCTTTGCTGATATTGTTGTTGATTTGGAGTTCTTCGAGCAATTTGAGGTTGATACATCGAAGCTACTGATGAGGTAATAACAGGAGATATTGTCACTGCTTGACAAAGTGTAAATCTTTGTCGCTGTTTACCCAGAGATATGTTACTGATGTTTTATTCCTTCCTTTTCGGAAAGGAACTTCCATATCTTTTACTCGAACTTAAAGGTTCAACGTCCTTTGTTAAACATCATTCTCTTACTGCCTCTTCTAAACGTACTCCCATGTTTACCATCTCGGTAAAACCACTGGGTGTACTTGCAACCATCCATTCATAGTAGAATGAACTTAATGTATTGAGGAAGATTTTAGTCATCTCTTTCTCTCCGAGAGAAGGAGAATTTTGAGCAGCAATTTCACGCCATCTTTGTGCGTATTCTTTGAATGTCTCTTTATCCTTCTGAGACATTACTCTGAGTTGATCTCGATCAAAATCCATATCCAAGTTGAATTTGTATTGTTCAATGAAAGATTTTTCGAGTTCTCGGGAATTATTGATGTTTGTACGATTCAGCTTCATGTACCAACAAAGTGTTGCCCTAGTTAAATTGTCCTGAAAGTAGTGAATCAGTAACTGTTGATTATCCGTTTGAGTGGACATCTTTTGGGCCTACATGGTCAGATGACTTTGAAGGAAAGAATCCCCTTTGTATTTTTTAAAGTCGGGCACCTTAAATTTGTGCAGTATCTGAACATTTGGAACTAAGTAGAGATCTTCTGCGTTGCTTCCAAAAAACTCTTGTCCTCTGGTAGACTGCAATTCACTTTGCATTATTGTGAACTGTTCTTGAAATTCGTCCATTCTTTTGTTGATTCATCCCCCTTCACTTGGAGTAGGAGGGTATTTGAGAACTTCTGAGGTAATGTGTACCAGTGGAGGTGGCACAATCATTACTGCTATTAGAACTTCAGTGACTGGGAGTTTGTAACCTCCAGGTACGGGATTTCCTGTTCTTGCTAATGCATCTTCAAGAGTTCGAAGTTTGTAACCTTCAAACTGAGACAGTCCTGCGGAGTTTCTCAATTCTTCTTAGAGTCACAGATAATATCCTTCTGGGATTAAACCAGGTGGCATGCCCCAAGGACGGCCCTTTGGCATGGAAAACCTCAGATCTTTGTAGGGTATCTCTTCAATCGGTGTAGATAGCACTTCAGATATCACAATCCTTTGATGAAGATTTTGAGCTATAGTCAAAGCTTCGATCATTTCTTTGAGTCTGTCCATAGTTAACTTCATTTCGGAGAGCTCCTCTTTGAGTTCTTTGTTCTCTTTCTCGAGATCCTTCATCCTTTTCTGGCGAACGACCCGAGTATTGTACGAATGAAATAGTTTGACTCTAGAAGGACACGCGAGAATAAGACTCGATAAAAAGAAAATGCAAATGATGCAAATGATGAATGATAATGAAAATGTTTTTTAATTAAAAATTGTTGATTTTTTTTTGTTTAAGAAAGAAACTGATTGAAAGAACTATTGCAAAATATCATAGAGATTTTATTGAACTGGAAATGTTTACATTCAGAGTACATTGTTCAAATGCGGGAAAGAAAACTTAAAAATGTAAAGCTTTCTTTGTTGTGACTTCAATTTCTTGATGATCCTTCTTCTGACTCTTTGGTGGGGCTTTTCCATTTATGGAGGATCTTCATCTCTTTCTTGGTGTAGAAGGTTCCACGATTTCCATTAGCAGACAGTAGTTCCTCCTTTTTTGTGACATGATACTATAGTACCTCGATGAGTGCATCCTTTTCCTTCAGGACACTCTGCATTTTTCCATTCTCTAGGCTAAGAATCTGATATTTGATTTTCCAGGAGTTTCTCTCTCTCTCTCTCTCTTTCTCTGCATTTTGTTGAAAGCTATCTGGATCTTTTCCGTGTCGTTCATGAAGTAAGAGAACAGGTGCATTTAGTGGAAACACTCCTTGTCAAGGATAAGTCATCCTCAGCTGAATTACTATGGCTACCCATTAGAGATAAGGATCCAAAAAGATACAATTTGGTTTTCCTAGAGATTCTTTTCCTTTCTTGTGCACATGTTTCCAAGCATGGGCAATATCCCTTCTGATGATGATGTCATCTTCTCCTCCCTTGAATAAAAGACTTTCCAAATGAATATTGATCGGTATATCCCTCATCGGGTATCCCATTTGACAACGATCTTACTTTAGATGATAATTGATCCCTCCTTTAGTACCAATGAAAGGAACATTAGGGAAATTAACACAACTGTTGATGATCATAACTTCGTCGAAGACTTGGTTAGTCAACTGATGTCTGTGTTAGTCAGAGACATGATTCTATGAGACCAATGCATTCCATTTTTATTGTCCCAAAATGTTGATGACTTAGGTAAGTGGGAAGTGAACCATTTTTAAATAAGTGGTGCATAACAAGTAATCATTCCTCTGTTGCATAGATTCCTCAGGTGAACTGAATGATTAGCATTCACGAGCAGTGTAGGAATTAGGTTTCTGATTAGAAAAATCTTTATCGCAGTGATGTCGACAAAGTTATTTATATTGGGAAAAAATAATATCCCATAAATGAGCAATACATAAATGACTTCAAATGCAGCAGTATTTCTGATACTAGCAAAGTATAGTGCTTGTTCGATTAGAAATTTGGAGGGTAATCCTTTTACTCCTCCCTTAGTAGTCCAATGTGATTTGACGTTCGACTCTTCCAAAGTGAGATTCTTAGCAATATTTTACTCTTTCTGAGTCCCTTCCAATCTAGAGAATGGAACTTTCTCATTAATAGGGGTATCAATTAACTGAGAGTACTCTTCTAGTATTGGGCTAAGCTGATAGTCGGGAAGTGTAAAACAGTGGTATACCGGTTCATAAAACTGAACCAGTGTAGCAAGAACTCATTCTATCATGTTGATCTTTAGTATGGACAAAAGTCCTAAAAAAATTTCCCTAAATGCTTCTGGATCTGTTACTAGCTTTTCCTAGCTTTCTCAGATCATCCATCTTTAGACTCTTGAATATAAACTTATGGGTGTTCTGTCGCCCAAAGTCCATTTTAAAAACTGATAAATGCAACAGACATTCTTTCAGTTCTTTTAAAGAAGAAAAGTAAATGATTTTTTTTTAAATGGTGTTTTTTTAGATGAATGCATCATACAAAAAACATGGTGAAAACATGGGTTTAAGGGTTCGGTGTCCTAAAGTTAGAGCTCAACCCATTCCCAAGATATTTTTCAGAAGAACTAATCATGACGCTCTTTTGGCCCTTGAATAGAAGGCAAACGGTCTGTAAAAAGATCCATTCCCTGGTTCAAGACATTTTTCAGAAGAACAAATCCTGACGTTCTTTTGACCCTTGAATAGCAGGCAAACGGTCTGTAAAAAGATCCATTCCCTGGTTCAAGATATTTTTCAGAAGAACAAATCCTGACGTTCTTTTGACCCTTGAATAGTAGGCAAACGGTCTGTAAAAAGATCCATTCCCTGGTTCAAGATATTTTTCAGAAGAACAAATCCTGACGTTCTTTTGACCCTTGAATAGCAGGCAAACGGTCTGTAAAAAGATTCATTCCCTGGTTCAAGATATTTTTCAGAAGAACAAATCCTGACGTTCTTTTGACCCTTGAATAGCAGGCAAACGGTCTGTAAAAAGATCCATTCCCTGGTTCAAGATATTTTTCAGAAGAACTAATCCTGACGTTCTTTTGGCCTTGGAGAGTAGGGAAACGGTCTGTACAGAGATCCATTCCCTAATCCAAGATATTTCTAGAAGAGATAATCGCCACGAAGATTTATTTCTACTGGTCTATTCAACAATTCAAACTATGTTGCATAAACGATTCAGAGACGGCCTATATGAAGACCTAGTACTGATATCCAGTATCAACATAAAGACATCATCACATCCTGATATTTTAGATGGCATCTCTAAGCCCATCTCCAGTTCTTCCATGGCATCTATAAGCCCATCTCCAGTTCTTCCATGGCATCTATAAGCCCATCTCCAGTTCTTCCAAGTGGCATCTTCAAGCCCACTCAAGCACATACAATTAATCATCAGCTTTACTTTACGCACCAGCGAGTGAAAATTTTTGGGCTTTTGTGTTCAATCCCCTTCAACCTTCCAGGTCACGAATGGCACACAGGCCAATCTAACTCCTTAGGTTTCAGAAAATTGAACAGGGGCAGCTGTTGCACCCCAAAATTTGCCCTCTATTTTTAACTCTAACCAATTTTTTGTTTCACATTCATTTGCATCATCTTCATAGCATAACATTTTTTTTCTGTCTTAATATTAGCCGGAATAATTTCTCGGAATTTACAAACAGACTGGTCAAATTAACTTTTTAATTGTGCCTAAAATTAGTCAACGAAAAAATGTCAAGTTTAAGTTTGCAAATGTCGGTAACATTAATCTGCGGTTCACGTGGTTTAATTTGACATGCTAAAAATATTTTTACGACTATTTTTGGTCATATGTTGATCAGTCTGAGCAGTTTAAACGGTCATAATTTTTATTTCAAAATCCGACCAAACGCTGTATTTTTCCGAGTCATTTATTTCGCGCTGATTATTTTGACGTGTTCATTTTATTTTTTCAAGCATTTTGGTGCCCGACTTTTATTTTTTTGAGTCTATTTATTTTTATATTGGGTCTAGAATAAATAAATAGGTTAATTATTTTTTATTTTAATTTTAACTATTTTAATTATTTAACTTTATTCAGTTTTTAATTTAATATTGGGTTTCAAAATAAACTTAGGCCCATTATCATTAACCTAATTTGTTCCTATATATATTTAGTAGCATGACTGATAGAGGGGAGGAAAAAAGAAAATAAAAGTGAGAACGGTGCATCAGTTAGTTCGTGTACGATTTTCTCTCAGAAATTCACACTATTCATTTAATTTCTAGCGATATGCACTTTTGGTTCATGCATATACATGATATACTGATGCTGCTATTTTGATAAACTTGGTTTCATACTATTATGTTTTACTTAGTTTTGAATTTCATTTAACTATATGCATATGCGGTTTCTATATTATTTCGACATGATCTTCTTTTTTTTCATACGTGTTTAACTGTTGTTCATACAATATTTTTTAATACTTTTATAAAATATATAATGTTAGTATATAATATTTATAATATATAAAAGATATACTATGTAATATATAAGATTAATATATAAATAAAAAGGTTAACTATTTTATTAAATATGTTTTATTTATTTATTTATTTTTTATAATAATTTGATTACGTTATTTGGATCGGATCGTGTCGATACGCCGTTTTCGCATCTATGTGTATAAGGCGTGACATTTGTGTTGATCCGATCCAGTTGCGATGATCGCAATTTTGCGTTAGCAGCATCGTTGTTTTTTTTAATTCATATTATTTTATATGCATATATTTAGATCTGCACATTTTAGATAACTAACTACCCTGATTTTTTCATAAATTTTGACAATTTCGCCACAAACTCTAAATTTGAAACCTATAACTTTAACCCAGATTTGTTTTCCTAAAACCTTAAATTTTTTATACAAATCTTAATTGTTTCTCTAAAACTGATTATATATTTTCTTTATGATTTTTTTTTCATGTAAACCTTAAAACTTTCTCATAAACTTTAACCGTGTTATTTTCTCTAAACCATAAACTTTTAACCCTGTTCTTTTCCTAAACCTTAAATTTTTTATATAAACCTTAATTGCTTCTCTAAAACTGATTATATATTTTCTTTATGAATTTTAATGTGTTAAACCTTAACCTTTTTTTTTTCACTAACCCAAATTTTTTTTAATCCTAATAATTTCCTCTATAAACCTTGAACTCTAATTTTCACTCTAACTCTAACTCATTTTTATGTTATTCATTTACTGTTTATCATATTATGTAACTGTTTCATATTTGTAATAATTTAGTTTTTATTTTTTGCCTTATAATTACGTAACTGTCTCCTTGATGTAATAATTTAGTGTTATTTTCCGCCTAACTATTATGTAATTGTCCCGAAGCCATGTAATAGTGTAGGAATTTTTATTTTTCTGTCTTTAAATTTCTGCCTTTATTTATTTTTATTATTCCCGGCGTGGTTAGTAATTTAGGGCCTGCATGGTTAGTAATTTAGGGCGTGCCAAGAACCGAATGAAAATCAATATGGACTTAGATCATTAATTTAAAAAAAAAGATTAATTAATCAATAAACTTTTTCTTATAATAATAATAATAGTATTTTGTATATAGTTTCTTTTATTAAGTTAAAATTAGGGTAAATAAATTAATTTTTAATTAGATTAGGATTTTCTTAATAAACCTTAAATTTTCCTAATAAAACTTTTTTTTAACCATATTTTTTTAATTTTAACCCTTAAAATTTTTTTCAAACCTTTAAAGATTTTCTCAAACACTAAAACTTTTTGTCCTCATTTTTATGTTATTCATATACCCTGTCTTGTTACTATACTGAAGTCTTTACCATCATTTATTTTTCTGCCATTATTTTTATGTATCTACCCCGAAGCGTTGTAATAGTTTAGGAATTTCTTGTATTTGCCTTTAATTTGCTGCCATTTATTTTCTTAAATATAATTGCGTGGTTAGTAAATAGGGAGTGAAAAATAATTGTAATTAATTAAATTTAGAAAACTAATTAAATAAGATTAAATATTTGAAAATAAACACGCGCACACGTAAGTCGATCTTTGATCGCCATCTTGCACTTCCTAGGGTTGTCTCTCAGTTGCCTAATTCAAAAGGTCAAGTAGGGTGTCTTAAGCAAGTCCCTTCATAAAATATCATCAAGTCCCTTTTAAGATTATAAGATCAAGTCCCTTCGATGTTGCCTACGGTAAATGATCTTGTCCCTTCGAATAAAAGATGATAAGTCCCTACGAATTGCTAAAGACACCTTACAATTGCCTAAACACAGATGTCCCTTCATATGTCCCTTACAACATCCAAGGTAATGACTACCTATTCCTTAATAATAGGGATAGTCTTACCATTGAAAGAACATATAAGAACAGTAAAGATTTAACATAGGTTAGGTTCCTCTTAAGTACTTGCTCACTCCTTCAAAAAACATTTCATAACACTTCACATTTTCAAACAATTTTCAAAACAAAGTCTTTATATATATCCGTACAAGGATCATTATAAAGTACATAAGAAAATTTTTAATCACACACTACACTTCTCAAAACAATTTAAAGTGAGCTAAGTAACTAAGAGCCCATGGATAACCATGGATGTAAAGGGTGCTAACACCTTCCCTTTACATAACCTACCCCCGAACCCAAAAATCTTTTAAGGTCTTTCCTGTTCTTTTATGCCCTTTCCTTTGGATAAAATAAAAGTCGGTGGCGACTCTTGCTATCCGCAACATTTAACTAAAGTCAGTTCTCCCACCGTGTTACAGAACTGGCGACTTTGCTGAGGATTTAATAAAAGAGGGGTACCCTTAGGAATTAGATCACTTTAAACTTGTTTGCTTTGTTTGCTTTACTTTACTTGTTGGGTGCTTTTATGTGGGAAAGATCCTAACCCGGATCTAGTGTACCTTAGGTAAATGGCAATAGACCAAGGAAACTGTACGGCGTATACCGATATGGTTGATCTGGTGGCCATAGTTAGTGTGACTTCTTGGTTGGTGCTTATGTTCCTTAAGTAAGTTGAGGATAATATGAGGCTGCCATATGTTGTCGATACACTAACTGACTCTTAGAACCCTAGTTATCCCATCTTGGCCTTTAGAAAGTAGTGAGATAACCGGCTTTGGTGAAGACTGAAGTTGGTTGATACTCGATACTACGCTCACTGAGATCCTAAACTTGGAGGGTTTTGGTTGGCAAGTAAGTTGCCTACTGAACAATCACCCTTGGGAAGGATCAGTGATATTGAGATCCCTTAGAACCTGGTTACTTTATAGGACAGGATGAACCATCTAAACTTCAGGAGAGGGTATTAACCTTTAAACCTCATGCAAGCCTTCAAACCTAGGGCTATTGTGTGACTTGCTTGTGTGTGCCACATGTTTGTGATTGAGCATAACATCATGACATCATCATGCATTTAAATCATAGCATTTTCACTAACCATTTCAAGGACCAAAGGATTTATCTTTGTTCTTTGATTGCAGGTCATGGCTTCTGCTCGTAGGAATACTATTCGGGTCAACTTTGTAGGAATACCTCCTAAGCTCAAAGAGTTGGTCTCTCAAGTTTCTGAAAACTCCCAATTCATCAAGAGACATGGTCACCTACTGGATCTAGTCACTTCAGGGTTCAATGAAGACATGATGAGTGTTCTGTTTCAGTTCTTTGATCCTAAGCATCATTGCTTCACATTCCCCGACTATCAGCTGGTTCCTACCATGGAGGAGTTCTCCAAGCTTCTGGTTATACCTATTCTTGATCAGAAACCCTTCACAGGCTTGGAAAAAGAGCCTAAACCTGAAGTCATTGATGTAGCCCTACATTTGAAGAAATCAGACATTGTCTTAGAAACAAGGAGTGAAGTTAAGGGTATTCTTGCTAAGGTATTGATGGAGAAAGCTCAAGTGTTCTTGAAGGCTATGAGCTATGATGCTTTTGAGGAGATTTTAGCCTTGTTGATTTATGGCTTAGTGTTGTTCCCCAATCCAGACCAGTTCATAGACGTACACGCCATCAACATATTTTTGACTCATAATCCAGTGCCTACATTACTTGGAGACATCTTACACTCTTTTCATACCCGTACTACGAAGGCACGAGGAACTCTGATGTGTTGTATACCTCTATTGTCCAGGTGGTTTATTTCTCACCTTCCTCGATCAGTGATGAAGAATGAACAAGGGTTCAGGTGGTCCAAGAGGATTATGTCACTTTCTCATTCAGATATTCATTGGTGCTCTAGATCTATGGAGAATGTTACTATCATTGACCGTTGTGGGGAGTTCCCTAATGTGCCACTCCTTGGCATAAGAGGGGCATTACCTACAATTCTTCTTTAGCTCTACGTCAGTTTGGTTACGCTCGGAGTGATGGTCCTCATGACATGCATATTCAGGGTATTGTGTTCAACTACGACAACGATCTTCAAGGTTACCGTCAAAGGTTTATACGAGCATGGGGTAAAGTGAACAAGGTTGACAGCAAGACTCTAGAACCCAAGTACATTATTCCTATGGAACCTTATCTCAGATGGGTGCGATCTCGTGCTCAGACTCTTATGATGCCATATCCTGCTATCCTGCCAGTTACCATGGAACCTGTTGCTGAAGGAGATACTTCTTATATCATTCTTCATCCAGACATGCCCACTGACATGGAAGAGTTACAGAGGTCCTAGATCCAGTTGAAAGAGAAAAGAGATACTTTTGAGACCCATTACAAAGCAAGTCAAGAAAGAATCTTGGAGCTAACAAAACAACTTCACGAGGAGCGGAATCTCAACTCATACCTCAACACAAAGAGGAAACGTCCATGGGAGACTTAAAACCCCATATCTGTATTCATTTCATTTTTGATTGTAAGCCAAATGGCAAACAAGTTTATTGATTACTAATAAAAGTTTACTTTCTGGTTGCTTAAACAAATTTAAATCCTGCGGTCCTTGGAAACATTGCATATGCATTTACATACCATGTCATTGCATCACAGGTTTCTTATGAACAGGTATCTTATCTTCTCGCTGTTTATTTCAGCAGAAATGGCTCTCGAACAATCTGTCAAAGATCTTCAAGCTCAGAATGCTAAGTTTCAAGAAGTGATTCTGAATTTGTCCAAGGGGCAAGAAGAGTTGAAAGCATTCCTCTCTAAGGATATGAAAATGAAGAATCCTGAATATAACGAGGATAATCAGTTGGAACAACTGCAAGCTAAGATGACAGAAATGAGGATCCAAATGAATAACCATGTGGCTCTTATTCAAAGTTTAGCTCAGGGGCAAAAAGAGCTAAGAACCTTTGTCCATAAACTTCAAAGTAATGGAGTCAGGAATCTAATTGTTAGTCAACCTCCGTTAAAACAAGTTGACTTGGTTGAAAGGAAGAGGAGGATAAAAGAAGGTAAGAGACAGGTTGCCACTGATTGTTCTTTAGTTGAAGAAAAAAGACCTGATAAGGTTAATCCACCTCAACACAAGGAATGTAGAAGGCAGTTTATCAAATTCAGCACTCCGATGTCACAAGTTTTGCAATGCTTGTTGGAGATGAAGCTAATTTCTTTGAAAAGTCCTCCTCAAAATCCTAATACCTCCTCCCCTCACTATAATTCCAAGGCAAGGTGTGAGTATCACTCCGACAGTCCCGGACACGACACTAATAACTGTTGGGCACTGAAGAATAAGATTCAAGACCTAACTGACGAAGGAATCCTCGAGGTTACACCAGAAGGTCAAATTGAATTCTACTATCGTCCATCAAACGCCGAAGCTGCAAGACAAATTACCCAAAGTAGCAAGAAAGAAAGCCTACCTATTCCTGTTGAGATATGGGGCACCTTGGGATATCCAAGTGGAAAATTTGATTTCATGGTGAAATATACTGCTCCTGAAAGTTCACGGATTGCAATTGAAGACATTCAGCCAACTGGATGGGACAACATTTGAACTTTCATTTGTAATTTCTTTTGTTTTGTTTAAACACTTACTATTATGTTAAACTTTTGTTTTCATTAATGCATTGTGTATGTTTGTCTTGAATTAATCCATTCGTTTCACTATGTTTTGAACTATGTTTCATATTTCTATTTTGTGATATTTAACTCCTGATAAAGCTATAAGCCTGTAGAGGGAGGATGACGAAAACAATACCATAATCTTATGCAGTATGCTTTTGAACAGACTATGATGACGATGTACAGGCATTGTTTCAATTCCTAAACAGTGGAGATATAAGGAAGTTAATCCCTAGTCAACCCTTTTGAGCCTATGAAGTAGGAGTTTTTATTTTTGCACAAATTTAAACCCTTATTCATAACCCGGGGCAGGGTAGTTACTCGGTTAACGCAAATATGCCAATTATCTGTGATGGTTCTCTGTAATCGTTAAACCTGACAGTCAATATCCAGCAAAAGAAAAGCTCACTAAGTCAAAACCTATGAAGGAGACTTAGTAAAACATCAAGACATCCCGCTGACTGTAACCTTGAAATAAATAGTTCAGGAAAAAATAAGGGATAACAAAGTCAAAATAAAAAAGAGGTCACTATGAATCCTCAACAAAGAAAGATGACTGAATGTTCAAATAAATTTTTGGTTTCTGAACCATCACAAATGCCAGTGTTACAATACCAAACTTCTTTGGAGCTTCAATACATAAGTTAACCGAACATAGGACTGAAGAACATCATGGAGATTGGGTTGGGTACAAATAAAATTTGAGCCTTTATCCTTTGTTTCTTAAACCATGAACCAAGCCACGTTACAACCCTTTAAAAGTCCTAACTGAAGCATGGTTAGTTCGAAAGCGTACTGCTACAAAAAAGGTATCCTGACTCCTTTAGGGCTTATTATAAAACTTGAGTTAATATCACAGTTTTCACAAAAACTGTTTTTCTAAAATAACTCTTTTTCAAAACTTCAAGACAGACATAAGCATTGCATTTTTTAATATATTTGTTTGCATATACCTGAGTGTTTGATAAACAGAGAAACTTACAGGATGAATGTTCAATAAACCAAAGTCCTTCCGATAAACAAAGTTGCTTCCTGGATCAAAGTCCATGTATACAAAGGGGCATAGTCATTATCTCCCAATCAAGGGGGCAGGCCATAATATTGCCTAACTCATTTGGGGCAATCAGGACAAGATTCAACTATGTTTAAATAGCCAGGGCCAGCTCTCCTCATATATTTGAATTTCATGATGTCAGGGGCATATTATTGTGGGGCATTTTGCTTATTTTTCTTGAGGTAACTACCTTCAGATACTTACATTATGAGACAATTCATCCTCAGCCAAGGGGCAATGCTTTCTTTTCAAAACTAGTATCCGGAGCGTATATGGTCCATCACAATTTGAAGACACCGTTCCTCTCATTGTATTACCTTGATGTTGGATGCTCAGCAGAAGCCATGGTGGAAATTAATTGTCTACGCCAGTAGTATCAGATGGTGTCAGTATCATGTCTTCAGATCCAGCTATGAGGATTCCTGGAAGGTATTCAGGAAAGTTAAGAATCTCAGGAGCTCTAAATCTAATTGATTATACACTCTCGAAGTTGAAACGATTCTGTTTTCAAGTTCAGCTTTACTTTTCCCTCTGAATCCAGATTTACTTTTACCCTATTTACCTAAGCGAAAACGTCCATTGGTTGTGTTTGAATGTAAAATGCTTAATATGATTGATGTTTACCAGAAATGCATAAAATGCAGTAATAGTATTTACTAAGGACGAACGAGGGATGGAATTCAAAGAAGCTTCGCCGGTTCATCCCCACAAGGAAACTACAAATCCCCAGTACAGCAAATCCATGCTTCAAATTACATCTCCCCTTGAATTTATGTCCATCTCTTTTATCCTCAGTCGGGATACTCAGGAACTTATTCCTTCAATAGAAGAACGACGAACGAAGACGGGAGGATATAAATACTATACTATCAAACGAAACGGGAACAAGTTCCTCATATTCTTCAGCAACGAATCGGGATTTATTTTCCCTAGCCAACAATTGTTATACAAAGATATCCAGACGCTTCAGGCTACATGATTCATACATACATCACTTACATCATATCATAACATACATATCCATAAATGCATAATACATTTACATAGATGTACCATGCCATACATGCATACATATTGTATAAACTAAACCTTTTCCTTGCAGGATGGTTATATGCAGATAAATCAATATCAACAACTTACAACAGGTCAGAAATGATCCACACATTACTCAAGATGTCCTCGGAGAGTAGGCAAACAAGCTGTAAGAAGATCCATTCCCTAATCCAGGATATTTCCAAAAGATTTCATCTATCTGGTATTGAATAGCAGGCAAATGGTCTGTAAAAAGATCCATTCCCTGGTTCAAGATATTTTTCAGAAGAACTAATCCTGACGTTCTTTTGACCTTGAATAGCAGGTAAACGGTCTGTAAAAAGATCCATTCCCTGGTTCAAGATATTTTTCAGAAGAACTAATCATGACGCTCTTTTGGCCCTTGAATAGAAGGCAAATGGTCTGTAAAAAGATCCATTCCCTGGTTCAAGACATTTTTCAGAAGAACAAATCCTGACGTTCTTTTGACCCTTGAATAGCAGGCAAACGGTCTGTAAAAAGATCCATTCCCTGGTTCAAGATATTTTTCAGAAGAATAAATCCTGACGTTCTTTTGACCCTTGAATAGCAGGCAAACGGTCTGTAAATAGATCCATTCCCTTGTTCAAGATATTTTTCAGAAGAACAAATCCTGACGTTCTTTTGACCCTTGAATAGCAGGCAAACGGTCTGTAAAAAGATTCATTCCCTGGTTCAAGATATTTTTCAGAAGAACAAATCCTGACGTTCTTTTGACCCTTGAATAGCAGGCAAACGGTCTGTAAAAAGATCCATTCCCTGGTTCAAGATATTTTTCAGAAGAACTAATCCTGACGTTCTTTTGGCCTTGGAGAGTAGGCAAACGGTCTGTACAGAGATCCATTCCCTAATCCAAGATATTTCTAGAAAAGATAATCGCCACGAAGATTTATTTCTACTGGTCTATTCAACAATTCAAACTATGTTGCATAAACGATTCAGAGACGGCCTATATGAAGACCTAGTACTGATATCCAGTATCAACATAAAGACATCATCACATCCTGATATTTTAGATGGCATCTCTAAGCCCATCTCCAGTTCTTCCATGGCATCTATATGCCCATCTCCAGTTCTTCCATGGCATCTATAAGCCCATCTCCAGTTCTTCCAAGTGGCATCTTCAAGCCCACTCAAGCACATACAATTAATCATCAGCTTTACTTTACGCACCAGCGAGTGCAAATTTTTGGGCTTTTGTGTTCAATCCCCTTCAACCTTCCAGGTCACGAATGGCACACAGGCCAATCTAACTCCTCGGGTTTCAGAAAATTGAACAGGGGCAGCTGTTGCACCCCAAAATTTGCCCTCTATTTTTAACTCCAACCAATTTTTTGTTTCACATTCATTTGCATCATCTTTATAGCATAACATTTTTTTTCTGTCTTAATATTAGCCGGAATAATTTCTCGGAATTTACAAACAGACTGGTCAAATTAACTTTTTAACTGTGCCTAAAATTAGTCAACGAAAAAATGTCAAGTTTTAGTTTGCAAATGTCGGTAACATTAATCTGCGGTTCACGTGGTTTAATTTGACATGCTAAAAATATTTTTACGACTATTTTTGGTCATATGTTGATCAGTCTGAGCAGTTTAAACGGTCATAATTTTTATTTCAAAATCCGACCAAACGCTGTATTTTTCCGAGTCATTTATTTCGCGCTGATTATTTTGACGTGTTCATTTTATTTTTTCAAGCATTTTGGTGCCCGACTTTTATTTTTTTGAGTCTATTTATTTTTATATTGGGTCTAGAATAAATAAATAGGTTAATTAGTTTTTATTTTAATTTTAACTATTTTAATTATTTAACTTTATTCAGTTTTTAATTTAATATTGGGTTTCAAAATAAACTTAGGCCCATTATCATTAACCTAATTTGTTCCTATATATATTTAGTAGCATGACTGATAGAGGGGAGGAAAAAAGAAAATAAAAGTGAGAACGGTGCATCAGTTAGTTCGTGTACGATTTTCTCTCAGAAATTCACACTATTCCGTTAATTTCTAGCGATATGCACTTTTGGTTCATGCATATACATGATATACTGATGCTACTATTTTGATAAACTTGGTTTCATACTATTATGTTTTACTTAGTTTTGAATTTCATTTAACTATATGCATATGCGGTTTCTGTATTATTTCGACATGATCTTCTTTTTTTTCATACGTGTTTAACTGTTGTTCATACAATATTTTTTAATACTTTTATAAAATATATAATGTTAGTATATAATATTTATAATATATAAAAGATATACTATGTAATATATAAGATTAATATATAAATAAAAAGGTTAACTATTTTATTAAATATGTTTTATTTATTTATTTATTTTTTATAATAATTTGATTACGTTATTTGGATCGGATCGTGTCGATACGCCGTTTTCGCATCTATGTGTATAAGGCGTGACATTTGTGTTGATCCGATCCAGTTGCGATGATCGCAATTCTGCGTTAGCAGCATCGTTGTTTTTTTTAATTCATATTATTTTATATGCATATATTTAGATCTGCACATTTTAGATAACTAACTACCGTGATTTTTTCATAAATTTTGACAATTTCGCCACAAACTCTAAATTTGAAACCTATAACTTTAACCCAGATTTGTTTTCCTAAAACCTTAAATTTTTTATACAAATCTTAATTGTTTCTCTAAAACTGATTATATATTTTCTTTATGATTTTTTTTTCATGTAAACCTTAAAACTTTCTCATAAACTTTAACCGTGTTATTTTCTCTAAACCATAAACTTTTAACCCTGTTCTTTTCCTAAACCTTAAATTTTTTATATAAACCTTAATTGCTTCTCTAAAACTGATTATATATTTTCTTTATGAATTTTAATGTGTTAAACCTTAACTTTTTTTTTCACTAACCCAAATTTTTTTTAATCCTAATAATTTCCTCTATAAACCTTGAACTCTAATTTTCACTCTAACTCTAACTCATTTTTATGTTATTCATTTACTGTTTATCATATTATGTAACTGTTTCATATTTGTAATAATTTAGTTTTTATTTTTCGCCTTATAATTACGTAACTGTCTCCTTGATGTAATAATTTAGTGTTATTTTCCGCCTAACTATTATGTAATTGTCCTGAAGCCATGTAATAGTGTAGGAATTTTTATTTTTCTGTCTTTAAATTTCTGCCTTTATTTATTTTTATTATTCCCGGCGTGGTTAGTAATCTAGGGCCTGCATGGTTAGTAATTTAGGGCGTGCCAAGAACCGAATGAAAATCAATATGGACTTAGATCATTAATTTTAAAAAAAAGATTAATTAATCAATAAACTTTTTCTTATAATAATAATAATAGTATTTTGTATATAGTTTCTTTTATTAAGTTAAAATTAGGGTAAATTAATTAATTTTTAATTAGATTAGGATTTTCTTAATAAACCTTAAATTTTCCTAATAAAACTTTTTTTTAACCATATTTTTTTAATTTTAACCCTTAAAATTTTTTTCAAACCTTTAAAGATTTTCTCAAACACTAAAACTTTTTGTCCTCATTTTTATGTTATTCATATACCCTGTCTTGTTACTATACTGAAGTCTTTACCATCATTTATTTTTCTGCCATTATTTTTATGTATCTATCCCGAAGCGTTGTAATAGTTTAGGAATTTCTTGTATTTGCCTTTAATTTGCTGCCATTTATTTTCTTAAATATAATTGCGTGGTTAGTAAATAGGGAGTGAAAAATAATTGTAATTAATTAAATTTAGAAAACTAATTAAATAAGATTAAATATTTGAAAATAAACACGCGCACACGTAAGTCGATCTTTGATCGCCATCTTGCACTTCCTAGGGTTGTCTCTCAGTTGCCTAATTCAAAAGGTCAAGTAGGGTGTCTTAAGCAAGTCCCTTCATAAAATATCATCAAGTCCCTTTTAAGATTATAAGATCAAGTCCCTTCGATGTTGCCTACGGTAAATGATCTTGTCCCTTCGAATAAAAGATGATAAGTCCCTACGAATTGCTAAAGACACCTTACAATTGCCTAAACACAAATGTCCCTTCATATGTCCCTTACAACATCCAAGGTAATGACTACCTATTCCTTAATAATAGGGATAGTCTTACCATTGAAAGAACATATAAGAACAGTAAAGATTTAACATAGGTTAGGTTCCTCTTAAGTACTTGCTCACTCCTTCAAAAAACATTTCATAACACTTCACATTTTCAAACAATTTTCAAAACAAAGTCTTTATATATATCCGTACAAGGATCATTATAAAGTACATAAGAAAATTTTTAATCACACACTACACTTCTCAAAACAATTTAAAGTGAGCTAAGTAACTAAGAGCCCATGGATAACCATGGATGTAAAGGGTGCTAACACCTTCCCTTTACATAACCTACCCCCGAACCCAAAAATCTTTTAAGGTCTTTCCTGTTCTTTTATGCCCTTTCCTTTGGATAAAATAAAAGTCGGTGGCGACTCTTGCTATCCGCAACATTTAACTAAAGTCAGTTCTCCCACCGTGTTACAGAACTGGCGACTTTGCTGAGGATTTAATAAAAGAGGGGTACCCTTAGGAATTAGATCACTTTAAACTTGTTTGCTTTGTTTGCTTTACTTTACTTGTTGGGTGCTTTTATGTGGGAAAGATCCTAACCCGGATCTAGTGTACCTTAGGTAAATGGCAATAGACCAAGGAAACTGTACGGCGTATACCGATATGGTTGATCTGGTGGCCATAGTTAGTGTGACTTCTTGGTTGGTGCTTATGTTCCTTAAGTAAGTTGAGGATAATATGAGGCTGCCATATGTTGTCGATACACTAACTGACTCTTAGAACCCTAGTTATCCCATCTTGGCCTTTAGAAAGTAGTGAGATAACCGGCTTTGGTGAAGACTGAAGTTGGTTGATACTCGATACTACGCTCACTGAGATCCTAAACTTGGAGGGTTTTGGTTGGCAAGTAAGTTGCCTACTGAACAATCACCCTTGGGAAGGATCAGTGATATTGAGATCCCTTAGAACCTGGTTACTTTATAGGACAGGATGAACCATCTAAACTTCAGGAGAGGGTATTAACCTTTAAACCTCATGCAAGCCTTCAAACCTAGGGCTATTGTGTGACTTGCTTGTGTGTGCCGCATGTTTGTGATTGAGCATAACATCATGACATCATCATGCATTTAAATCATAGCATTTTCACTAACCATTTCAAGGACCAAAGGATTTATCTTTGTTCTTTGATTGCAGGTCATGGCTTCTGCTCGTAGGAATACTATTCGGGTCAACTTTGTAGGAATACCTCCTAAGCTCAAAGAGTTGGTCTCTCAAGTTTCTGAAAACTCCCAATTCATCAAGAGACATGGTCACCTACTGGATCTAGTCACTTCAGGGTTCAATGAAGACATGATGAGTGTTCTGTTTCAGTTCTTTCATCCTAAGCATCATTGCTTCACATTCCCCGACTATCAGCTGGTTCCTACCATGGAGGAGTTCTCCAAGCTTCTGGTTATACCTATTCTTGATCAGAAACCCTTCACAGGCTTGGAAAAAGATCCTAAACCTGAAGTCATTGTTGTAGCCCTACATTTGAAGAAATCAGACATTGTCTTAGAAACAAGGAGTGAAGTTAAGGGTATTCTTGCTAAGGTATTGATGGAGAAAGCTCAAGTGTTCTTGAAGGCTATGAGCTATGATGCTTTTGAGGAGATTTTAGCCTTGTTGATTTATGGCTTAGTGTTGTTCCCCAATCCAGACCAGTTCATAGACGTACACTCCATCAACATATTTTTGACTCATAATCCAATGCCTACATTACTTGGAGACATCTTACACTCTTTTCATACCCGTACTACGAAGGCACGAGGAACTCTGATGTGTTGTATACCTCTATTGTCCAGGTGGTTTATTTCTCACCTTCCTCGATCAGTGATGAAGAATGAACAAGGGTTCAGGTGGTCCAAGAGGATTATGTCACTTTCTCATTCAGATATTCATTGGTGCTCTAGATCTATAGAGAATGTTACTATCATTGACCGTTGTGGGGAGTTCCCTAATGTGCCACTCCTTGGCATAAGAGGGGGCATTACCTACAATTCTTCTTTAGCTCTACGTCAGTTTGGTTACGCTCGGAGTGATGGTCCTCATGACATGCTTATTCAGGGTATTGTGTTCAACTACGACAACGATCTTCAAGGTTACCGTCAAAGGTTTATACGAGCATGGGGTAAAGTGAACAAGGTTGACAGCAAGACTCTAGAACCCAAGTACACTATTCCTATGGAACCTTATCTCATATGGGTGCGATCTTGTGCTCAGACTCTTATGATGCCATATCCTGCTATCCTGCCAGTTACCATGGAACCTGTTGCTGAAGGAGATACTTCTTATATCATTCTTCATCCAGACATGCCCACTGACATGGAAGAGTTACAGAGGTCCTAGATCCAGTTGAAAGAGCAAAGAGATACTTTTGAGACCCATTACAAAGCAAGTCAAGAAAGAATCCTGGAGCTAACAAAATAACTTCACGAGGAGCGGAATCTCAACTCATACCTCAACACAAAGAGGAAACGTCCATGGGAGACTTAAAACCCCATATCTGTATTCATTTCATTTTTGATTGTAAGCCAAATCGCAAACAAGTTTATTGATTACTAATAAAAGTTTACTTTCTGGTTGCTTAAACAAATTTAAATCCTGCGGTCCTTGGAAACATTGCATATGCATTTACATACCATGTCATTGCATCACAGGTTTCTTATGAACAGCTATCTTATCTTCTCGCTGTTTATTTCAGCAGAAATGGCTCTCGAACAATCTGTCAAAGATCTTCAAGCTCAGAATGCTCAGTTTCAAGAAGTGATTCTGAATTTGTCCAAGGGGCAAGAAGAGTTGAAAGCATTCCTCTCTAAGGATATGAAAATGAAGAATCCTGAATATAACGAGGATAATCAGTTGGAACAACTGCAAGCTAAGATGACAGAAATGAGGATCCAAATGAATAACCATGTGGCTCTTATTCAAAGTTTAGCTCAGGGGCAAAAAGAGCTAAGAACCTTTGTCCATAAACTTCAAAGTAATGGAGTCAGGAATCTAATTGTTAGTCAACCTCCATTAAAACAAGTTGACTTGGTTGAAAGGAAGAGGAGGATAAAAGAAGGTAAGAGACAGGTTGCCACTGATTGTTCTTTAGTTGAAGAAAAAAGACCTGATAAGGTTAATCCACCTCAACACAAGGAATGTAGAAGGCAGTTTATCAAATTCAGCACTCCGATGTCACAAGTTTTGCAATGCTTGTTGGAGATGAAGCTAATTTCTTTGAAAAGTCCTCCTCAAAATCCTAATACCTCCTCCCCTCACTATAATTCCAAGGCAAGGTGTGAGTATCACTCCGACAGTCCCGGACACGACACTAATAACTGTTGGGCACTGAAGAATAAGATTCAAGACCTAACTGACGAAGGAATCCTCGAGGTTACACCAGAAGGTCAAATTGAATTCTACTATCGTCCATCAAACGCCGAAGCTGCAAGACAAATTACCCAAAGTAGCAAGAAAGAAAGCCTACCTATTCCTGTTGAGATATGGGGAACCTTGGGATATCCAAGTGGAAAATTTGATTTCATGGTGAAATATACTGCTCCTGAAAGTTCACGGATTGCAATTGAAGACATTCAGCCAACTGGATGGGACAACATTTGAAATTTCATTTGTAATTTCTTTTGTTTTGTTTAAACACTTACTATTATGTTAAAATTTTGTTTTCATTAATGCATTGCGTATGTTTGTCTTGAATTAATCCATTCGTTTCACTATGTTTTGAACTATGTTTCATATTTCTATTTTGTGATATTTAACTCCTGATAAAGCTATAAGCCTGTAGAGGGAGGATGACGAAAACAATATCATAATCTTATGCAGTATGCTTTTGAACAGACTATGTTGACGATGTACAGGCATTGTTTCAATTCCTAAACAGTGGAGATATAAGGAAGTTAATCCCTAGTCAACCCTTTTGAGCCTATGAAGTAGGAGTTTTTATTTTTGCACAAATTAAAACCCTTATTCATAACCCGGGGCAGGGTAGTTACTCGGTTAACGCAAATATGCCAATTATCTGTGATGGTTCTCTGTAATCGTTAAACCTGACAGTCAATATCCAGCAAAAGAAAAGCTCACTAAGTCAAAACCTATGAAGGAGACTTAGTAAAACATCAAGACATCCCGCTGACTGTAACCTTGAAATAAATAGTTCAGGAAAAAATAAGGGATAACAAAGTCAAAATAAAAAAGAGGTCACTATGAATCCTCAACAAAGAAAGATGACTGAATGTTCAAATAAATTTTTGGTTTCTGAACCATCACAAATGCCAGTGTTACAATACCAAACTTCTTTGGAGCTTCAATACATAAGTTAACCGAACATAGGACTAAAGAACATCATAGAGATTGGGTTGGGTACAAATAAAATTTGAGCCTTTATCCTTTGTTTCTTAAACCATGAACCAAGCCACGTTACAACCCTTTAAAAGTCCTAACTGAAGCATGGTTAGTTCGAAAGCGTACTGCTACAAAAAAGGTATCCTGACTCCTTTAGGGCTTATTATAAAACTTGAGTTAATATCACAGTTTTCACAAAAACTGTTTTTCTAAAATAACTCTTTTTCAAAACTTCAAGACAGACATAAGCATTGCATTTTTGAATATATTTGTTTGCATATACCTGAGTGTTTGATAAACAGAGAAACTTACAGGATGAATGTTCAATAAACCAAAGTCCTTCCGATAAACAAAGTTGCTTCCTGGATCAAAGTCCATGTATACAAAGGGGCATAGTCATTATCTCCCAATCAAGGGGGCAGGCCATAATATTGCCTAACTCATTTGGGGCAATCAGGACAAGATTCAACTATGTTTAAATAGCCAGGGCCAGCTCTCCTCATATATTTGAATTTCATGATGTCAGGGGCATATTATTGTGGGGCATTCTGCTTATTTTTCTTGAGGTAACTACCTTCAGATACTTACATTATGAGACAATTCATCCTCAGCCAAGGGGAAATGCTTTCTTTTCAAAACTAGTATCCGGAGCGTATATGGTCCATCACAATTTGAAGACACCGTTCCTCTCATTGTATTACCTTGATGTTGGATGCTCAGCAGAAGCCATGGTGGAAATTAATTGTCTACGCCAGTAGTATCAGATGGTGTCAGTATCATGTCTTCAGATCCAGCTATGAGGATTCCTGGAAGGTATTCAGGAAAGTTAAGAATCTCAGGAGCTCTAAATCTAATTGATTATACACTCTCGAAGTTGAAACGATTCTGTTTTCAAGTTCAGCTTTACTTTTCCCTCTGAATCCAGATTTACTTTTACCCTATTTACCTAAGCGAAAACGTCCATTGGTTGTGTTTGAATGTAAAATGCTTAATATGATTGATGTTTACCAGAAATGCATAAAATGCAGTAATAGTATTTACTAAGGACGAACGAGGGATGTAATTCAAAGAAGCTTCGCCGGTTCATCCCCACAAGGAAACTACAAATCCCCAGTACAGCAAATCCATGCTTCAAATTACATCTCCCCTTGAATTTATGTCCATCTCTTTTATCCTCAGTCGGGATACTCAGGAACTTATTCCTTCAATAGAAGAACGACGAATGAAGACGGGAGGATATAAATACTATACTATCAAACGAAACGGGAACAAGTTCCTCATATTCTTCAGCAACGAATCGGGATTTATTTTCCCTAGCCAGCAATTGTTATACAAAGATATCCAGACGCTTCAGGCTACATGATTCATACATACATCACTTACATTATATCATAACATACATATCCATAAATGCATAATACATTTACATAGATGCACCATGCCATACATGCATACATATTGTATAAACTAAACCTTTTCCTTGCAGGATGGTTATATGCAGATAAATCAATATCAACAACTTACAACAGGTCAGAAATGATCCACACATTACTCAAGATGTCCTCGGAGAGTAGGCAAACAAGCTGTAAGAAGATCCATTCCCTAATCCAGGATATTTCCAAAAGATTTCATCTATCTGGTATTGAATAGCAGGCAAATGGTCTGTAAAAAGATCCATTCCCTGGTTCAAGATATTTTTCAGAAGAACTAATCCTGACGTTCTTTTGACCTTGAATAGCAGGTAAACGGTCTGTAAAAAGATCCATTCCCTGGTTCAAGATATTTTTCAGAAGAACTAATCATGACGCTCTTTTGGCCCTTGAATAGAAGGCAAACGGTCTGTAAAAAGATCCATTCCCTGGTTCAAGACATTTTTCAGAAGAACAAATCCTGACGTTCTTTTGACCCTTGAATAGCAGGCAAACGGTCTGTAAAAAGATCCATTCCCTGGTTCAAGATATTTTTCAGAAGAACAAATCCTGACGTTCTTTTGACCCTTGAATAGCAGGCAAACGGTCTGTAAAAAGATCCATTCCCTGGTTCAAGATATTTTTCAGAAGAACAAATCCTGACGTTCTTTTGACCCTTGAATAGCAGGCAAACGGTCTGTAAAAAGATTCATTCCCTGGTTCAAGATATTTTTCAGAAGAACAAATCCTGACGTTCTTTTGACCCTTGAATAGCAGGCAAACGGTCTGTAAAAAGATCCATTCCCTGGTTCAAGATATTTTTCAGAAGAACTAATCCTGACGTTCTTTTGGCCTTGGAGAGTAGGCAAACGGTCTGTACAGAGATCCATTCCCTAATCCAAGATATTTCTAGAAGAGATAATCGCCACGAAGATTTATTTCTACTGGTCTATTCAACAATTCAAACTATGTTGCATAAACGATTCAGAGACGGCCTATATGAAGACCTAGTACTGATATCCAGTATCAACATAAAGACATCATCACATCCTGATATTTTAGATGGCATCTCTAAGCCCATCTCCAGTTCTTCCATGGCATCTATAAGCCCATCTCCAGTTCTTCCATGGCATCTATAAGCCCATCTCCAGTTCTTCCAAGTGGCATCTTCAAGCCCACTCAAGCACATACAATTAATCATCAGCTTTACTTTACGCACCAGCGAGTGCAAATTTTTGGGCTTTTGTGTTCAATCCCCTTCAACCTTCCAGGTCACGAATGGCACACAGGCCAATCTAACTCCTCAGGTTTCAGAAAATTGAACAGGGGCAGCTGTTGCACCCCAAAATTTGCCCTCTATTTTTAACTCTAACCAATTTTTTGTTTCACATTCATTTGCATCATCTTCATAGCATAACATTTTTTTTCTGTCTTAATATTAGCCGGAATAATTTCTCGGAATTTACAAACAGACTGGTCAAATTAACTTTTTAATTGTGCCTAAAATTAGTCAACGAAAAAATGTCAAGTTTAAGTTTGCAAATGTCGGTAACATTAATCTGCGGTTCACGTGGTTTAATTTGACATGCTAAAAATATTTTTACGACTATTTTTGGTCATATGTTGATCAGTCTGAGCAGTTTAAACGGTCATAATTTTTATTTCAAAATCCGACCAAACACTGTATTTTTCCGAGTCATTTATTTCGCGATGATTATTTTGACGTGTTCATTTTATTTTTTCAAGCATTTTGGTGCCCGACTTTTATTTTTTTGAGTCTATTTATTTTTATATTTAGTCTAGAATAAATAAATAGGTTAATTAGTTTTTATTTTAATTTTAACTATTTTAATTATTTAACTTTATTCAGTTTTTAATTTAATATTGGGTTTCAAAATAAACTTAGGCCCATTATCATTAACCTAATTTGTTCCTATATATATTTAGTAGCATGACTGATAGAGGGGAGGAAAAAAGAAAATAAAAGTGAGAACGGTGCATCAGTTAGTTCGTGTACGATTTTCTCTCAGAAATTCACACTATTCCGTTAATTTCTAGCGATATGCACTTTTGGTTCATGCATATACATGATATATTGATGCTACTATTTTGATAAACTTGGTTTCATACTATTATGTTTTACTTAGTTTTGAATTTCATTTAACTATATGCATATGCGGTTTCTGTATTATTTCGACATGATCTTCTTTTTTTTCATACGTGTTTAACTGTTGTTCATACAATATTTTTTAATACTTTTATAAAATATATAATGTTAGTATATAATATTTATAATATATAAAAGATATACTATGTAATATATAAGATTAATATATAAATAAAAAGGTTAACTATTTTATTAAATATGTTTTATTTATTTATTTATTTTTTATAATAATTTGATTACGTTATTTGGATCGGATCGTGTCGATACGCCGTTTTCGCATCTATGTGTATTTTCGCATCTATGTGTATAAGGCGTGACATTTGTATTGATCTGATCCAGTTGCGATGATCGCAATTTTGCGTTAGCAGCATCGTTGTTTTTTTTAATTCATATTATTTTATATGCATATATTTAGATCTGCACATTTTAGATAACTAACTACCCTGATTTTTTCATAAATTTTGACAATTTCGCCACAAACTCTAAATTTGAAACCTATAACTTTAACCCAGATTTTTTTTCCTAAAACCTTAAATTTTTTATACAAACCTTAATTGTTTCTCTAAAACTGATTATATATTTTCTTTATGATTTTTTTTTCATGTAAACCTTAAAACTTTCTCATAAACTTTAACCGTGTTATTTTCTCTAAACCATAAACTTTTAACCCTGTTCTTTTCCTAAACCTTAAATTTTTTATATAAACCTTAATTGCTTCTCTAAAACTGATTATATATTTTCTTTATGAATTTTAATGTGTTAAACCTTAACTTTTTTTTTCACTAACCCAAATTTTTTTTAATCCTAATAATTTCCTCTATAAACCTTGAACTCTAATTTTCACTCTAACTCTAACTCATTTTTATGTTATTCATTTACTGTTTATCATATTATGTAACTGTTTCATATTTGTAATAATTTAGTTTTTATTTTTCGCCTTATAATTACGTAACTGTCTCCTTGATGTAATAATTTAGTGTTATTTTTCGTCTAACTATTATGTAATTGTCCCGAAGCCATGTAATAGTGTAGAAATTTTTATTTTTCTGTCTTTAAATTTCTGCCTTTATTTATTTTTATTATTCCCGGCGTGGTTAGTAATCTAGGGCCTGCATGGTTAGTAATTTAGGGCGTGCCAAGAACCGAATGAAAATCAGTATGGACTTAGATCATTAATTTAAAAAAAAAAATTAATTAATCAATAAACTTTTTCTTATAATAATAATAGTATTTTGTATATAGTTTCTTTTATTAAGTTAAAATTAGGGTAAATAAATTAATTTTTAATTAGATTAGGATTTTCTTAATAAACCTTAAATTTTCCTAATAAAACTTTTTTTTTAACCATATTTTTTTAATTTTAACCCTTAAAATTTTTTTTAAACCTTTAAAGATTTTCTCAAACACTAAAACTTTTTGTCCTCATTTTTATGTTATTCATATACCCTGTCTTGTTACTATACTGAAGTCTTTACCATCATTTATTTTTCTGCCATTATTTTTATGTATCTACCCCGAAGCGTTGTAATAGTTTAGGAATTTCTTGTATTTGCCTTTAATTTGCTGCCATTTATTTTCTTAAATATAATTGCGTGGTTAGTAAATAGGGAGTGAAAAATAATTGTAATTAATTAAATTTAGAAAACTAATTAAATAAGATTAAATATTTGAAAATAAACACGCGCACACGTAAGTCGATCTTTGATCGCCATCTTGCACTTCCTAGGGTTGTCTCTCAGTTGCCTAATTCAAAAGGTCAAGTAGGGTGTCTTAAGCAAGTCCCTTCATAAAATATCATCAAGTCCCTTTTAAGATTATAAGATCAAGTCCCTTCGATGTTGCCTACGGTAAATGATCTTGTCCCTTCGAATAAAAGATGATAAGTCCCTACGAATTGCTAAAGACACCTTACAATTGCCTAAACACAGATGTCCCTTCATATGTCCCTTACAACATCCAAGGTAATGACTACCTATTCCTTAATAATAGGGATAGTCTTACCATTGAAAGAACATATAAGAACAGTAAAGATTTAACATAGGTTAGGTTCCTCTTAAGTACTTGCTCACTCCTTCAAAAAACATTTCATAACACTTCACATTTTCAAACAATTTTCAAAACAAAGTCTTTATATATATCCGTACAAGGATCATTATAAAGTACTTAAGAAAATTTTTAATCACACACTACACTTCTCAAAACAATTTAAAGTGAGCTAAGTAACTAAGAGCCCATGGATAACCATGGATGTAAAGGGTGCTAACACCTTCCCTTTACATAACCTACCCCCGAACCCAAAAATCTTTTAAGGTCTTTCCTGTTCTTTTATGACCTTTCCTTTGGATAAAATAAAAGTCGGTGGCGACTCTTGCTATCCGCAACATTTAACTAAAGTCAGTTCTCTCACCGTGTTACACCTACAAGCAATCTTAATTATGCCCTACTTATCTTAGAGAGCACTCGAACTCACACACTTGCGGATTAATCACATTCCCATTTTTAAGAAACCACCCCAAAGATATCAAATGAACAAATATTTTGCGGAATCATAAACATAAAGTGGTATAAAAGCAATATATAAAAGCGATATATATACATGTTCCTAAACTTAGGGCTTTTTAATCTAAAAGGTTTAAAAATAAATAGTAAGAAAAGCAAGAGTTTCCCCAACGGAGTCGCCATTTTATGTGGCACTCTCTAAATCTAAGGGTTTCTACCTAAAAGATGGGAGAAGAAGAATTGGTTTCTCCCATTGTGGTCGTCATTCTTCTGTTGCGCGGTTTTTGTGGTTTCGAATCACGATCGCTCTAGTGCAATAGTTTGATTCATTTTTTATCATGTGAAGCTGATTAAGGAAGGGAAATAGATGTCTCCAACTAACCCTACTTGCAAACTGGGGTTAAACAGTCAAAACTGTTGGTTTTACAGATGTTGTAAAAAATGTGGGTCTCTTTTAGGTTATTTTGCTTAGAAAAAGAGTATATCTGTTGTTCATAATATTTGGTGGTGGGATCTTGAATTTGGGATTGAGAGTGTGTTGAGATGAGATAAGATAAGTGAGATTTGTGTTTTTGGTATTTTGAGGATTTTTCTTAGAACCTATTTTTGTTTTTTGTTTGGTGTGCTCTCAAAGATCTTATGACTTTTTGCCTACGTACTCCAAAAAGAGAACTGAGGGATCAGAGCATCGTAGTTTCCCCTAAAGCTAAGTCTAGGAGGATGGATGATTTGTATCCTGGTTAAATCATAGGATGGTGATGCTTAAATGGTTAGTATTTTGTGTCTTGATCAAAGCCCAAGATTGAAGCTAAAAAGGTTTGTTGTAACTGATAGGGTGTTTGAATTTCATAACTCAAGGCATAAGCTGAATCTGGTATCTTGATTTGCATAGCTAAAGAAAGGCTAAATGGGTACCATGAATTACATAGCTCAGGAAAGCTAAACGGTTGACCTGAATTGCATAGTTCAAGAAAGTTGAATTTGGGTGGAAAATGACTGGTGGAAAGTGATCTTAGTTATAGTTCAAGTGTATGACTGGAAAGATTAACTTAGTTAGAGTCAAATACTATGACTGTTGGGGATTAGCTTAGTTAAATTCCAAGATTATGGTTGTAATGATTTAGCTTAGTTAAAGTCCAAGACTATGACTGTAATTGAATTTATTAATTGGAAAGTGTTTGACTTTGGTGCCTTGATTGAAGCCCAAGGTTGAACCTGAAAAGACTCAGTAGAGAGAATTTGTCATCTCTAAAGAGGGAAAAGTTGGTTTATATGTGCCTTAATTGAGGCCCGAGGTTGAAGCTAAGCAAAGAAAAAAAACTCTATGGGGAAATGTTTATCTGTGTCCTAATTTGGAAGCCCGAGTGTGAAGCTTATTTGGTGAGAGACTGACTCTTAATTTATTTGTATCCTGTATAAAGCCCAGGATGGTAGGCTGACTTTTGATGGGAGACTGACTATGTAGGGAATATTGTTTTGTTTGTTTGTTTTATAAAAGGTTTGAGGTCATCGGACATTCCTTTGTCTGTGGAGGTTCAATTACTTAGAGCCCAAGAGGAGTCTATCTTGGTCATCCATCAGGGAAAGGGAGACTATTGTATGTGTTTGATTTTAAGGGTATGTTATTATGCTTTTAGGAAGCCTTTGAGGGTCCCTGTGTTTAATCCCAAGAGGAGGTTAGGTTACCTTTAAGAGGCCCATGAGTCCTTGAATAAAGCCCAATAGGAGGTTGGGGATGGTTTACTAAGAAGCATTTCAATGGGAAACTTCTTATCTCTGTAAACCCCTATTAAGTTGTTAAGAAAAATCCTAAGTTTGAGTGTAAATGGTGTATCTGTATAGATGAAGATAACCTAACTACTTAGAGATTCTAGCCGAGATGCAAATATATACAGATAAGATGCATGCAGACAAATAAATATGTTGAATATTTTTTAGTATGTCATTGCTATGGTTTGAATATTCTTAAGTGATTTTTAAGAATGATGTTGGGAGTCACACTGGGAAGAAGATGCCCAAAATCCCGAGGGAGAAAGATTACATATATTTTTTATATTGTATCCTCTTTGATGATTAAGAAGTGTTTTATCATCTTATCTTTAGTATAAGATAAAGAAAGACAGATTTAAACATAAACCCTAATTTAACAAGCAAATAGCAGTTTAAGAAAAAATCAAGAAGTTAGAGAGAGAAGAGATGTATCAAAAGCCAATAATAGAGCTTATACATAAGAATGCCTATGGAATTTGTTTTATATTTTATTATCTTGTGATTTCATACATAGGGTAGGGCTTGAGTGTTGAAAAGCTGCCTACCGCCTAGAAATTAGTTCCACCTGGTTGTGGGCTTAGTCTATTGCAGGTGTATTAGATCTTTAATTTTGAAAAGATGAAGAAAGAAAAAGGAGATGAGACTTGTAAACAATTGGCCCATAATCTCTATTTAGGAGATTGAGAATTGTTTAAGAAAACAGTTGGAGGGATCATGACTTATCGAAAGTCTGGCGGAGTTTTAAAACAAGACTAAACATAAAGGATTCCCATGACACATTTTGATAATTAATTTTATAAAACAAAAATTTATGTGCAAAGAAATTCACAGAAAGAGATTCACAAATGAAAATACAATGCAGTGAAAAAGGCAATCGCGTCGGGTTTTCGAAAATGGCTCAGATAAACCTTAATGGTTTATTTTTCAAAAAGGGATGAGTCTTACACTCTAATAGATGCCCAAAAGTGTAATATTAAAAAAATTAGAGGTGATAAGATCAAAACCCTAATTTTGATATTTTAAACATTTAAAAATGATTAAAACTTTGAAAAATTTCAAACATAAGTGAAAAACAAATTGAAACCTTGGATCAATGCTTGAAAATTTATATTTTTTCCATGAGATAACTTGAATATCATTTATGTTTGAAAATTCAAGTGAAAGAAAATTTTAAGGTGTTTAAAAACAAATAAAAATAAATTCTTTATAAAAATACAAAATATATTAAAACAAAATATTTTTTTGTGATTTTTTATGGAATAAAATATTCAAACATTATTTTAGAATTAATGAAAAAAGAATCATTTAAAACTCAAAAGAATCAGAGAAAAATTAATTTTTGAATCAATTAAATAAAACTTGAAAATTCAAATATTTAAAAATTCAAAAAATGGCGCCAAGAAAACATGAAGAACACGTGCGTGTTCTTCATGTTGCCCAGAAATATGATTTTTGCAAAATGGATCGTATCTCAGTGATTACTCAATGAAAATGAATGAAATAAACATCAAACTTGCTCGATTTTAACTCACAAACAACATGGTAACAATTAATTTCATTTATTTTAAGTGTAGTGAGAGAACTCAGTGATGAACAATGAATAACCCTAATTTGGCCTAAGCCTCATGAAATTCTACATAATGATGTTTCTATGCAATTAATTGAGGGGAAACACTTAAAATATAATTACGCACACATGGTAAAAAGATAGTACGTGAAAATATGCATGGATTATGAAATGACCAAGTTTTAGGCTTACTTGAGCTTGTAGCTGCAACATAAATTTGATCTTTGAGCTGGAGGTGTTACCAAAGAGTTGTGATGATATGAACAACTTCCCTACACCATATGGAGTATGTTTGAATACTTGGACTTGATTGCAACTGGTTGGAACAAGTTGTGGTTTTCAAGTTGCAGAAAGTAGTTTTGTTTTAGATTTTGAAGGGTGATTTTGGGTTAGATATGTTTCAAAGGTTAGGTGAGTGTTTGAACACCTCTAATACATCATATGTGATGTGTTAAAGTGATTGGTTTGAGCTTGTTGTGGCTCAAACTCAAAACCCAATGGTGTTCGCTCAAAATATTAAGTTTTGAGTCTTTGAGAGTGAAAGAGAGAAAGCTATGAATTATGGAGCTTTGGAGTGATTTTTATGATCACTTGAGGTCTCTATTTATAAACAGAAATGTTAAGATTACTTAGCCTCCAAGTTTTGAAGAGATAAGTTCAACATTGTTGATCATTGCTTGCCATAATATCTCTTACATTGTGAAATGATGAAATTCTCAAATAGCTCAACTATGCAGCAACTAAATTCACATTCTTCAGATATTATAATTGTTGTTTATGAGCATATGTTGCTTGTTGATCAAGAGATTCTAGGATATGCCTTTTTGGAGGATCATGGTCCTTGGATCAAGTGTTTATGTGTTGACATTCATGAATGCCATAAATGTAAATTCCTTGAGTGCAATCGTGAATTTGCAGGTTGATCAGGTTTGTGATGATTGCTTTGATGCTCTTAATCACCTGATCTTATCCCTTGACTCACCAAAATTCAAATTTCAAGTTTTGCAAAAATTTGTTTTTGAAAAACAGTTGTGACTTGGTGTGTTTGACAAGAGATTTCTTCATACTCAAGCAAGATCTTTTCATGCCAATTGGTTCTTTGAATTGTTGTAAAATTTATGTTAACATTGATGTTTTCACAAGAATCTAAATTAGTTTGGAACTATGTAAAAAAAAAAGCCCCCAAGTTTTTATGTTTTGACTGATTTTGTACTTAGCCCCTTTTACATGTTACCTCAAAATTCTTGATTTTTTGTGATCAAATTTATTCATGGACCATATATTCTTGTAATATAGGTCATTTTAGGTCAAAAATTAAAAGTTTGACTTTTTGGTCCAAATGAAAATTATACTAGATACCCTTGATTTTTGGTTTTTTTACTGAGCATCCTCTGAGGTATTTTGAACTTTTGAATGGAGTTCCATGATGTATATGAGCTATTTGAACCATTCCCCATGGTATTAGCTCATGTCCAGCTGAGAATTATTAACTTTGGGTTCCCTGATTAATCAAAACCCTAATTGGGCACTATGAAACCCTACCTTGGGGATTCTTGATCTCTGCATCCTTTGATCTTGATTCCTACTTGTAGATGGTCCACTAGGGCTATATTAAGTTCCTTGGATGACATGTGGATGTCTTGGCACATTTTCCCATGAAAAGATTCTTCTAGAGGACACAGTCGACTAAAAACCCTAATTTGTGACACTAAGGCCTCGGGGCTCAGATCACTAACTATTTGTGCAATCTTTATATGGATTCTCACCATTTGAGATTTCTTAATCCTTAGAGGATGGTTGAAAGGTTGAAAGTCTTAGGAATTTATGATTGATCATTTGCCTGAATCCTCCAATGGACTCAGGAATCTTGATTCACTATGGGAATGTGACCTAGTAAACTTCAACACTATCCATTGAACTGATGGGTGTGTGGATATCCTAGGGTCAAAATTTAGGGTATGATAAGTCCCTAAGTTCCTCACAACGTCCTTTGACGTTGCCACCTCGACCGATATCACTTCATGAGACTTCCCACCTTAATTCATATTGATTTTCATGTGGACTCACTATATTTTGACCTTCCACGAGACATATTTATGGCTTTTCTCATTAATACTTGCCAACTATAGTTAAATAAATAAATCCAAGGTAACACCCTCTCTCTTTCTCTCTTATGTGTGAAGTCTGAATTCCAACATCTTTGGGGGCATAAACTATATGACTAATGAATGCTGAGAATCGAATGAGTTTCTTGTATAAACCCTATATTTATAGATCTTCCTCAAATTTTAAGCCCACTAAAGATGAAAGTTAATCATACACCCTTTTTCTTGAGTGATAAATATATATAAATGCGTCAAAATTGTATTTCTAAAATTTAAAATTTAGTTTTAAATTTTTATTGTGTTTCTCCATCACTCAAAGTGAAAAAAGTAATGTCCTAAATTTGTCACTTAATATCATATTTTAATAAGGTTACTTTCTCTCATAATTGAGTCCTACAATACATTCACCAAATATATCGTGCATCCATATTTAATTATAGAAAATTCCAAATGAACAGAATTAGTCAAGAATTTATTTTTCTTCCAAATTTCAAATATTCAAAATAAAATAATAAAAAAATCAAACCCTTTCTCTTTCCTTTCTCTCATTTTCCTCCATCTTTCACCTCTCCAACAACCCCATTGAAACAAACCTTCAAAAAAAACGAAATCAATCCACAATCAAAATTATCACAAAAACTCCCTAAATTCACGTAATTACCAAATCTAATCACCAAATCTAATCACACCTTAACCACTTCCTAATTAAAAATTATCCTCATTATGAAATTATCATTAGCATAACCGTTTCTCTAACAACCTCCGAAATGCCGACGGTTGCCGTGAAACTCTACAGCGTTTTCTTCAAGTTTCTGTTAAAACACCGTTTACAAAACCGTATCCAAACTCCGACCGAAGAATCCGACCCGTTTGGTATAACTTCCCGACCCGACGAATCTATAGCTTCGCCGAATCCATCTTTCACCGACGGCGTTGCCACGAAGGATATCCACATCGATTCGAATCTTTCTCTTTCGGTTCGGATCTTCCTCCCTGAATCTGCTTTGTTAAATCCCGAACCTAATTCCAAACCTAAGCGAAAATACGAACCTAAGGGGCGTGAAACTACGTCGTCGCCGAGGGTTAATACAAGGAGGAACAGTTACGGTACGACTGGTGCTCTCTTGAAGGAGGAGGTAAGAAGGAATAGTGTTGGCGGTGATGCAGAGAGTGATGGTGGTGGATATGGTGGTTATTCGCCGACGATTGATGATCGGAAGAAAAAGTTACCGGTGATGGTGCAGTTTCATGGAGGTGGTTGGGTGAGTGGGAGTAATGATACGGTGGCAAATGATTATTTTTGTAGGAGGATTGCGAAGCTTTGTGATGCAGTGGTTGTTGCGGTTGGTTATCGGCTTGCGCCGGAGAGTCGGTATCCGGCGGCTTTTGAGGATGGATTTAAGGTTTTGAGTTGGTTGGGGAAACAAGCGAATTTGGCGGAGTGTAGTAAGTCGTTGGGGATTAAGAAATTGGATGGAGGTCATAGGCATATTGTTGATTCTTTTGGTGCTTCTATGGTTGAACCTTGGTTGGCTGCACATGGAAATCTATCAAGGTTGTTACACTTTTCTTTTGTTGCTAATCAATGCCTTTATGAATTGTGTTGTGTTTAATTTAGAATCTGTTTGGATTGACATTATTCGAGCTTGTCTTCTTGCACAAACACTTGCGAGACTATTTAGAAAATCTTATGGCATGTCTATAAGTTGTTTTCAACTTATTTCCGTAAGCTTTGCAGGATAGATTATGAAAACAACTTAGTTTATATAAAAGCAATTTGACTTTATTTTATCTTTTGTTATAGAAATATCTTATGCATAAGCACCTGCACTTATATGGTAAATGTTTATGCTATAAAACTTGATCATATTAACCATACACCCCTATCTTGCTTTTGTAGATTGATTTGTTTGTATATATAACTAGATCAATTGGTAACTGAGGGACATTGAAGGGGTTCTAAGTATTAACTAGGAAGGTCTAGGGTTCAATTTGTGACAGCTAATGTTTTGCCTATATGTATAGTTGAAACTGAACTGAATGCTTTTGTTGTTGACTTGTTGTTGGTCATTAGTTATAACTATCATTATATGGCTTTCATCATGTATTTGAAATGTATCTAGAGATTAGAGTATGTAGAGTAAGATGAGAAATTTATCATGGGATCATGAGTTAGGAAGAGAGTAACAGGTACTTCTATGTATATTAGAAGCATTCGAGTCATCCATTTGGAACTTCTTTGAGTTTTGGAGTTTTGTGGGTAAAACTAAAAAACTTATTTGAAAAGACAGGAATAACCATTAGAAAAGTACAGGAATGCGTCAGATTCCTACAATGCTGGTACTATCCTATGCACAATTACAAGGGGCTAATTTTTCCATTAGAGAACATTAGTAAGTACTAAATAGTAAAAATCCCAATCTACTGTATAGAGTAAGTACATTTGATTTGTCACATAAAGGCTGAAGCTTCTGTCATTTTCTTATTTTGAGTGGTCTCTGCTAACCATTTTGAGTTGTTTCTTTTTTCTCGATCAATTTTACTTTCTTTGGTAGTGCACAGGTTCTTCTTGGTTTTGGCTTAGAATTTCATATCTAGGTTAACGTTTTCTACTTAACTGTCTCTTCCTAAATAGATTTGTTGGGTGTCTTCTGTTTATGCCACCAATTTTAGGCCACATAACTTGGTTTGGGAATGACTCTAGATTTAGTAAATCTCGCTATACTTAGTATTCCATCTTTCTCCAAATTTATCTTGAAATAGTATTTTCCAACTTACGAATTGTTTTTCAGAATATGCATTTGGCAGTTTGCATCTATACGTAATTAAGATTAATTAGGAGAATGGTTCTTTGTTTGCTTGATTATATCAGTGCCTATGATATTTGCAAAAAGATTTTATTTACCTCCTTTTGGACATGGTGGGATATATTCTTTTACAGCTATGCCTCTTCAAAACAGATCTTGTTTGATATAAAACCCTACATTGACATCTTAAGTTGATGGCTGTTACTTCTGTAGATAAGCTTTTGGATTGTCTGTTCCCTTGATGTTTTTGTCAAGGTTTCTATTCATAGACAGTATTCATGGTGTTACGTTCTGCACTCTTTCAGGGCTTAACTTTTCTGTGTCATTGAATCAGGTGTTTGCTTCTTGGTGTGAGTTGTGGAGCAAATATTGCAAACTATGTAGCGCAAAAAGCTGTAGAAACAGGCAAACTTCTGGACCCTGTCAAAGTGGTGGCACAGATCCTGATGTATCCGTTTTTTGTTGGAAGTGTGCCCACACATTCTGAAATAAAATTGGCAAACTCTTATTTTTACGACAAAGCTATGTGTATGCTGGCATGGAAACTATTCCTACCCGAGAAAGAATTTAGCCTAGACCATCCAGCCGCCAATCCCCTAGTCCCAGGCCATGGTCCTCCTCTAAAGCAGATGCCTCCAACATTAACAGTAGTGGCGGAACATGACTGGATGAGAGACCGTGCCATAGCTTACTCAGAGGAGCTTAGGAAGGTGAATGTTGATGCTCCTGTTCTTGAATATAAAGACGCAGTTCATGAATTTGCTACACTAGACGTACTTCTCAGAAGCCCACAAGCTCAGGTTTGTGCTGAGGACATTGCCATCTGGGTCAAGAAGTACATTTCACTTCGAGGGCATGAATTCTCATATTGAGTAGGATTTACCAGATTATGTAGATATGTCAATGATGAGTGAGCAATATTTTTCCCAATTGTTATGATTAGCTTCAGGCCGCCCTTCTTCCAACGCAACAGATTATAACGATGATCTGCAAGGAAAACTTCTCTTTCCTCTTCAGGTCGCTCTTCTGTTGTCTATTAACTTGGGGATATGTATATTACTTTATTTCTTTTGATGCTTCAATTGGCCATGCCGTCAATGTTGTTGACTGGTTCAAAATAGTTATATGAAAGTCGGATAAGTGGAAAAGTGGAACCTGTGAGATGGATGCCCCTCATGAACACCACATTTGGTAACCCTTGTTCGATTCTTTCTTGTGTATTATGTTGTAATATTTCTCATGAAAACAATATAAAATTTTGTACATTATTCTTTTGACTTTGGAGTCTCCAAATGTACCAAAGATGAGTTTTTTTATTTTTTATTTTATTGATAAGATTCATAAACTAGATTAAATACAACAATTACTCATAAGATACCATTTAGTGACTATCAAGGACTAGGATGATGATGATATGAAGTTTCTTTAATACTATTAACTAAAAAGTTAAAGCCAATGTTTTGCTTAGTTTGCTCTGTTGGGAACAATGTTTATCTCCATAACAGACAAGTGTTCATCATTATCTTAATTTTCACTGTCTTACTGCTTATATAAATGCCATTGGCTTCACATGATTTCCCACACTGATTCCCTCCCCTTCGATTACCGGGGAGGAGAACCAAGTAGAGATTGTATATTGATACAGAATCTCTCATCAAGCAAAGAGATGATTTGAGCTCTATTGGTGATTAAAACAATCTCTTATCCAATACTGGAAGCACTTTGAGGGTATGAGAGCCACTCTGAACAGTTTGATTTGATTTCCTGATCTTGATCAAATAGTCTAGATCATGCGACTGCTGCATAAAATGAGTTATTTCATGATGATTGCAGAAATCGATATCTTGTGATGAAAATATGACCAACCTTCTGGGGGTCTTTGCATTGGTGGCATCTCTGTTAACTTTCTGGTAACCATGAGTTCATGGACTACTCTATGGCTGTGGAAAGTTATTAGGTTACTTTCAAAAAGGTTGTGTTTGAACTTTGAACAGAAAAAGGTGGTTGTGAAAAGTTATCATGTCACTTTCAAAATTATAGTTATGTACAAATAAAGAAATAGAAATGTTTATTATACTTTGTACAATATTACTATATGGAAGTTTGAATATATTCGAAGTTTTTAATGAACTATACCATATATCTTCATAAATGATTTGAGAATATTAAACTTTTTTTTTTTTTTTACAATTCTACTGGAATGATTCATTATTAAATTCTCCTATAATTTATAAAAAATAAACAAATATACAATTATTGGACAAGTCAAACAAAACAACTCATTAAAAAAGTTATGAAAAGAAAAATAAACAAAAGTCAAGAAAATAACACAATCTTAATTTTTTCAAAAATAAGTATTCCTAGCGGAGGCCTTATTAAAACCTGAGAAAATATTTGTATGGGCAGATTCAACGTAAACATTGAGAAAACTTGTCAATATCTAATACAATTTGAATTTGAAAAATTGAAGAAAAAAAATGTATGGCCAGATTCAACGTAAACATTGAGAAAAATTGTCAATATCTAATACAATTTGAATTTAAAAAATTGAAAAAAATGTTTTTATGGGCAGATTCAACGTAAACATTGAGAAAAATTGTCAATATCTAATACAATTTGAATTTGAAACATTGAAAAAATATTTGTATGGGCAGATAGAATTTGAATTTGGAAACATTGAAAAAATATTTGTATGGACAGATTCAACTAAACATTGAGAAAAATTGTCAATATCTAATAGAATTTGAATTTGAAACATTGAAAAAATATTTGTATGGCCAGGTTCAACATAAAAAAAAATAAAAAATAAAGTAACATCTAGTAGAATTTGAATCTGAATCAATAAGAAAAAATTGTTAATTTCTAGTAGAATTTGAATATGAAATAGTGAGAAGTACATTCTTAAATCTTCACAATCTAATAAGCACATTCTTAAATGTTAAATCTTCTTAAAAATTTTGAAGTCTTCAGCAACACACAAATCCCATAAAATTAGGGGAATTCTTAATACATATGACACATTCTCATAAGAAATACAATAATATCCTCTTAAAAAAAAATACAATAATATATTTATTCTAAAGATACATTTTTAGAAACATTCCAACTCAATAGATTTTTGAATAAAGCCCTAAAGCAATGTAAAAATAATCATGAAAATATATCTCCGTGTAACTTATAGAGATGTATTTTCGGGCGTTATTTGTTCAAAAATGCACCAGAACCATTTCTCCTTCCTCACATTGTCTCAAAATCATTCAACCAACTTCAAAACTTCTAAGTTTTTTCTATTTTCTAAACTATTTTGAGTTTCTATATAAATTTGTAGAAATTGATGACCAGGTAATAAAATAGGTATTTTATACACGTTAGATGAATGATAAATGTGTTTGATAGATAGTTTTATTGATAAATGTACTATTTTTGCTATTTTTGCGGATTGCATTTCCGCCATTGACGCTAATGTGAGTTGTAGAAAATTTCGGAGATACATCTCCGAAATTTTCCAACGTTTTGATTCTCATAAATTGAAGATACATCTTTGGAGTTTTTCGGTGCATTTTTTTTGTGACAATTTTTGCTTGAACTCATTGTGTTTCATATGTATAAGTGGTTTGCTTACATATATTATTGGCTAATAGGTGATGACTTCTCGGCAAGTATACCGATAATGTTACAGTAATAAAAAAATAGACACACAAGGACTGCGTTCGAACAGAACAATGATTTGTGCAATATTAAATAAAAACAGTAAAAATGAGGGATTTGCATGTTTTCAGTGCAAAAAGTAATAAACGAGAAAACTATGTCACGAATGCGGTCAATTTGTGTTTTAAAATCCCCTTATCCTCTCTTATTGATGTACGATGCCTTGTATGAATGATCTTATCCTTATAATCTTACGATAAATTAACAAAACCGTTATAGCCAGACCCCCACGAAATAACTCACAAACAACTACTCGGAGCTTTCTATCCATAGTCCACCAACGTAAGCACTGTTAGGCGATGTACAAACCGTTAATTCCTTGTGCCGCTACTCGAGGTCTCATATCCCTATTCAATCGCCTTAAGTAAAGCAATTGTCTTAGGTCCAACATATAGGCCACATGTCAGGAATCCCTATGTGTCTAACAACAGATTAACAAAGTATCTCAAATAAATAACATTAAGCATATGCAACAACTGAATAAAATTATAATTCAAAGGATTCATACAAAGTCAAACCGCCATACTGCCAACAAGATTTATTAAGATTCATCATAACACAACCTAACCTAGAGGAGCTTTAGTTACCCATAATTAAAATTATAATACCAATTGAATAAAGAAGAAGAATATATGAATTTCCTTGAAGGATTGACCTCAAATGCTATCGAAATCACCCTTATATGCTATAAAATCGTGCTCCCAATGCCAAATTTCGTAAACCTTGTAAAATGAAAAAATCCCCCTTTTAAAGATGTTAGAATGGGTCAAAACGCGTAAAAAAACCCAAAAAAAGCAACCATCGTGCGTGCGTTGCAACTTTTTCGCCTATATCACGTACGCGATGCGGCACGTGAATATTCGAGTAGCTATGTGTTTTTTATACCATTTTCACTAAGAGCAATTCTTCCATACTTGGCTATTTTCACTCATTCTTAGGTCTTTATTCATCATTTTGGCTCTTTTTTGCTCATTTTCCCTCACAACCCCAAACTTGAATCTTTGCTTGTCCTCAAGCAACTTACATGCAACTACACATTAAAATGGACAACAAGTCGCACAATAAAAATTTAACATCACCATATATTCCGGCTTCCAACTTCTATTCGGCAATTTTGAAAAATGTCTTCAACAATGACCAATACTCAATCCAACTTTCAACTCACTTAACTCACTTAATGAATAGGGTTATCACTCAATCAACATGCAAAATAAATTAAACTTATCTTGATCATGTTCTAATAAAGTCAATCATAGAAATCACAACACACACATTTAGAGGGTTTTTTCGGTTGTAATTTGGCTTATGTCAGGGTAGGATATATTTAGAAAATTAGGGTTAAACCTTTGGAGTTAGATTCCTAGTTCTCCCTTATTCATCCTACCTTTTTGTTAGTACTAGATATTTGTTATCCTTATTATAATGTCATTCTTTTTCTTTTTTTCATTTATTCATCATTTTTTTGAAGTGCCTTTTTCTATTTCTTTTTCTTGACAAATTTTTAAATTTTGGATCAAATTCTCTAATACCCCCACCCCAAACATAAAACGTTGATCACTTTCAAGAGCAACCACAAACTTAATCTTTTTCATTCTCTTAAAGAACTATACTTCTACCCCACTCCAAAGAAAGGGTTGAAAGAAAACATCTTTAAAGTAATACGACTAAAACTTTAAGGCTACGTCACCGAAAGAAAGGCTTAGGCTCAAAGTGTTTAGCAAAGGATAATCCTACTACTAAATGGTGGTTCACAAAAGCTCAGAGTTATATAGATTTTTTTTCCTCAGTGTGTATTGACAAAATTGATAACTTAATTGGAAATAAATCACACCAGATAAAAGAATAATGCATGGATACATTCTAAGAAAGAAGAAGTGACCAATGAAAATATTTAGGCTAAAACATTCGATTGATTATTTTTTCTTCCATTTCCTTCAAGTCATCGGTTACTTTCAATATGATCAAGTCACTTTCTATTTGTTTTTTTTTCTTGGATCATGTGTTCAATGCTAAAGTTAAACTTTGTAAGTCTTTAAAAAAAACACTCACACATAAGTTTATTAAGAACATATGGTTCTTCTTGACAAGGTTCTTTTGTAGTAGCTAATTCTTCTTTTGTTAGGTTTTGAATTAAAATAAAATGAACTTATGCAAAACAAAACTAATTAAAAATTGATGGGTTGCCTCCCATCCAACACTTCTTTTATGTCAATAGCTTGACGCTTAATCCTCAAAACATGTCAGGCGCAAGGGATACTCTCACGTTGGTAAAAAATCCTTTTCCTGTTCCATTGTTAACTCCACCACCTCTTTCTCCCAATTTATAACATGTCTCTAGATACTGCACATATGTGTCGCTCCCGGGATTTTCATCCTAGTACAAACGCGAAAGTGGCGCGGAAAGGTTAGAGTCGCCAGCCAGACATTTTTATCCCGAATGAATGGGAAAGGTAATGTTGCACAAACCCGAGGAAGAAGGAAAGGACAAGGTCCTGCGAACCAAAGATCGGAGTTCGGGAGTCGGTTACGAATTGAGAAGGTATTAGCACCCCAGATCGTCCGTCGTACCCGACGGGATCCACGCTTGCTTGTTTTGTTTTAAAGGGTGAGAAGAATAACTGCTGTTGAATAAAACCGCTAACTGGAATGGAAATGAGAAATGAGCTGGAAAAGAAAATGGAAAGAAAAGGGAAATGTAGGGAAAATAAAGAATGTGCTCGAACGGGCCCTACCCCGCTGCCTACGTACCCCATCGGGATAATGAGGATCAGAGTCGACGTAGTTCTCCTAACCTAGGCGGGAACTATTTGTTTATGTTTTTTATGCTGGAACTGCGTATGTCTATGCTCAGGTGTTGCAGGCTCGTCTGCTACGAGTGCGTTTACCGTCTTGCATGAAAGACAAGTCGCCGCGAGTTCGCGTTGTGAGTGAATGAGATGAGAAAGAGAAGTTCCCGCAGGATTGTCGCTTGTTATTTGTTTTTTGTATTTTATGAGAAGTATTTTGAATTTGTTTGTGAATGGTCTTGTACTAAGACCTATCCATCGCGGGAAGTACTTACACCTCGCCCCGAAACAGGACGCGTATAAACACTCCGCAACAAAGTCTCGTGTCGTACAAGATTGTTCGGTTTTTATTAAGTGTTTTATTGCTTTTCTTTTCGAGATGAGGAAGAATGACTCAAGTTGATAAAAGGACAAAATCTAAGGGACTAAGACTCAATCCTAATTTTGTTTATTTATTTACAAGTGGTCCTAATGGTTTGTGAGGTTTTCTAATCCTAATGAGAAAACTAGAAACTACTAGAATTCAACTTACTTCCTAATGAAGTTAAGTTGATTCTAAGAACAATGGGGAAACCTATACAAGTTATAAGATCAAATAATAAGGCAAAACAATAAAATTGGACATAAGAAATAAAATTCTAAAAAATGCATTTAAAGGCATGAACTAAAAAATAGTCCTATTTTATTTATTCTAATCCTAATTAAAAGGGAACTTTAACCTACATTCTAAATCAAAGTTAAGCCTAATATTTTCATTCTAAAACTCAATTTAAACTAACCTAAGTCTATATTAGATTCTAGGATTAAATCTAATCTAAACTACATATTTTTTTTTACTTTATTTTCAATGGCCTAAACTAAATGGGAATTATACATAACTAAGCCTAAGAACTAATATTCTAAAAATATTAAAAGTTCTGGAAAAAATTATGAAAATTAAACTATAGGGATCCAATATTATCTATAACATTGTACTAAAAGGAATCCTACAAAATCAAAATTTAACTAAGTCTAAAAAATGATTATTTTCAGCTATGAATTAATCCTTAATTCCTAAAGAAATGACCTCTAAAACCTAAGATGAAATATTCTAAAAAATCTACAAAAATTATCCTAAGTACTATCATGAGTCCTCTAATTACAGTAAAAATAATGGGTAAGAAATCCTACTGGAAGACTAAGAAATAAAATCAACAAAATTATGTTCATTAGAAGAAAATCTATTAAAACTACTTACATGAGAAATTCAAAATAAAATAAAAAATAAAGCAAATTCAGGAAAATAAAATTCTAAACATTTCTAAAATGAATTAAAAGTCTACTTAAATTTTTATAGAATTTTCTAATCATTTTACTATTTTTAATGAATTATTTCCTAACTAAGCTAAACTAAAGAAATTAAATCCTAAAGAAAACTAAAATGGGGTGAATTTAGAAATTTATTTAGTTATTTTTCCTCACTGGGCCTGAAAACAGGGTGTAGAAAGCAAGGGGAATAGGCCCAGTTCCGCATGGCAATGGGGGAGTGCAGAAAGCACTTTCTCTTTAGTTATTTTTTTATGATGGGCTCAGCAGGGGGGACGAATAGCAAAGACAAGGCCCAATTTCGCTGGCTTGGGGGATGGTATCATTAGCAAGGTTTTCAGTTGTTTTTAATATTGGCTTAACAAGGAGGTGCACATAGCAAAACGAAAAAGGGGCCTACCGGACGGTGACAAGTGTCACCGCCGGTGTGGTTGAGAATCCCACAAGTTATCCAGATCCTATCCCAAAGGAAATCCTAACGGTGCATTAGTGAACTTTTAATGGGAATTAAATTCCCTTAAGGTGATTAACTTTTTCATTAACCTGATATTTCCTTAATTGATTCACTAAATTAATTTAATAAATTAACAAAGCAATTTAAATTATAACCTAAGAAACTAAAGGGGATGAATGAAAACCCAGTCACACCACAACCCTAGTTCTTCTTTCTCCACTTTTCCGCCTCCACCTCATTCAAGCTTCTTCGAAAATTTCGTCATCAACCCTCATCCTCCTCCTTCTTCTTCGCAAATCCGAACATAACTTCCGTCCATTCACGGCGTCTCCACCACCAGCTCATCCTCTTCCTTACGACCTCGCCGTCGCACGCCTTCCGCCACCAACTCTGCTTCCTCACCGAAACTCCCCCGCCTCAGCTTAACAACCTAGCCTCTCTCAAACTCTCCTCTAACCTATCCTAACAACTTAACTACGAACAAAAATCCTCACCAAGAACCTTTCACCGGCACGGATCCGCAAACGGCATTCATCGAATCTCCTCCCAATCATAAATCCGCCATCAACTATAGCCCTAATTTGCTCATTAAATCGACACAAGCAGCAACAAGCTCAACTAAGCTCAGAGCAAATATCATCTAAAGAATATGCCGAAGAGGCGTACCTATCAATTGTGGTTACGAACAAGGAGCTCACAGTGAAATTCGCTTCCCGTATCACCTTTGAAATCTCCTTCCTCCTTCTGCGAATCCTCCTTGCCGAAACTGACGATGTTGATGATAATGCTCTGTGAATCCAAGATTTCCGTTTCTTTGCTTAGTGGCGAGAAGAACAAATTCACTTCTGGTTTGTGATATTACTGATGAAGAATCAAATTATTATTATCTTGCTGTTGTTGAAGATGTTTGATCCTGTATGCAGGTTTTTGGGAGTGCTTGTGGCGGTTTTAGGTTGTTGATTGAAAATCCACAAAAGGCAGATTGATGAAGCTGAACATTGAGTGGCGACGTCGATGATATGCATTGGCAGGATTGAAGGTTTATGAATAACAGTGATGGTCACAGGTTGGAAGAAGGCTGAGAATGAAAAAAAGGTCAAGAGATGAAGCAGAGTTGATGATCAATACTGGAGGTTGAAGAATCAGATGAGATTCAAGAAGAAGACAATGGAGGATTGAGAGAGTTTGGAAATTGAAAATTGTTGAAGGAAAAATTGGAAAGGAGAATGGTTGAAGAGAGGGAGAATTGGAATAATGGTGGAGAGCTTGGAAAATTGTGGAAGAAGAAGAAATGGTAGAAATCGGTTCTGATTTATAGAATCTGGAAGAATACTCTAGAAACTTCAGGTATATTCATCTGAAATTCTATTATTTTTTAATTATGGATGAGGTCTAGCAATTCTATTATGAGATTTAGAAATTTTTCTGTTAGTTGTGTGGTGGTTAAGTGGTTTGAAAACAGTTAAGAGAATTGGTTAAATTAGTTATATTGGTTGAAGAATTCTGTTAGGAAGTTAGGGTTTGTAACTGATTTGTAACCGAATTTCATTCTGTTTGCTTTTCTCCAATATTCACTGAGTTTGGTTTTGAGCTGATAATATGAATTGATATTTCTTTTGATTTCTGTTTCGAGTTGAGAATCCATACTAATTTTCAACTTGTTTTGTTGTTGTAGGATTTTTGGTTGCAGGTTGCTGAATGTTCTTGGTATTGGCGAAGGTTGAAGAGTGATGCTGTGATTTGTAGCAGGGAAAAGTTCTGGTTACTTCAAGATTTACTTAGTAAGGATGCTGCTCCTCAGAATTATCCAAAAGATACATGTTGTGTCTGTTTGGATGGAAGGGCTGAAAATTTGTTCCCATGTTCCGGCTGCAGTAGGCTTTTTCATGCTGAATATCTGGACGTTGAAGAAAATGAAGTTCTCAATCAGAACTGGTACTGTCACATGTGCATCTGCTCAAAGCAAATGCTTGTACTTCAAGATGTCACCTCTGCGGATGACCTGCATCTTTTCATTGGCTGGTTTTATCTTGGTTCATGGTATAAAATGATCCAAAATATTCAGCAGAAGCCCATTTACTACTTTGCCAGGATGAAATCAAGAACCATAATACGGGATTCTGCTACTGTTTCTTCTATGCTGGCGCGAGATTCAATCAAGAAGATTACTCTAGCTTTAGGCCAAAAAGTTCTTTTTGTTGTTGATAATACTCACCATCAATCCATTGTTTCTTGTAAACCCCTTTTCTTTGATTTTCTGGTTTTTGTATTATTATTATTTTTTAGGTAAAACTGTGCCATTAAAATATTGCTTAACTAATTTTATGTTAATAATGGTTCTATTAAGACTGATATTGATGATATCAAATACTGATAAAATGGTTGGTATTGATAATATTAATTGCTAAGAATCAAGAGGCTAGTGGCACAAGCTTTGAAATCTCATTAAGTCCTAGGACATAAAGAGATTTTGAATTGAACATGGGGATTTTGACCAATGGAATATGTGGATTCAAATGGATTAACAAAATAAAATTGGGCTTCCTCTTTTGAACTAGATATGGGCTTGAAATTGATATGACTCAAGAAAGATAATGACAAATGGACTTAGAACAATTTCATTTGAGATTTTTTCAATGGGTCTATAATTGTAAAAATGAGAAAATAGATGAAAAAACAAATTGAATGGATTTGTGTTGAATGTGACAATTATGAATATTAAAGAGGATGGAATTTATTAAAGGAAGATTATATGGATAAATGGATATGGACAACCCTAATTGGAAAGATGGATAAAACGAAAAATGGAAATAAAAGTGAAACGAAATAATCGGGAATGGTTTATGAAAAATGAGAACAAAGCAATGAATGGATATGAAATCTCAATTTTAACCCTAGGTCCATTTTGAATTCTTTCCACAAGTCTATAAACACAGTCATTTCTGAGCCACTGAATATTTTCGGACTAGTCACAACTCTCTGAATCATTTGAAATGTGCCATGACCATTCGAATCCAGATGAATCACTGATAAACTGAAAATTCGAAACAAACTTCCCACCAAACACTGTTTGATAAACAGATGAATCTCCGCACACGACAACATGATCCTCGAATATACACTGTCCAAGAGATAGTCCGATGGTCCAAAATAATCTTGCAATTATAATGATCTTTCGACAATTTGATCCAAATTAAATCAAACCCCCATCTGAATTGAGACACAACTGAGCAACCGCATTCGGAGTGGGATCATAGTCCAGTGAATATTCTCTGTTATTCCAATCCTTGCCAGATACGTATAAGGTACAAAACCCTAATTTCCTTGAGCCCTGATCACATGCCTTATGAAATAATGAAATAACTACTATGATATTAATGCCCTGGTAAGAAATGCAGATGAGTGTGAAATGATACACCAGCAAAGGGGATAAATATGAGGGCAAATTTTGAGGTATTACAATATGATGTCCATTCATATGAATTAAACACCACCTTCTCCTTATTAAATTTCAAAATAAATTCTCCGGTTTCCACATCTATCTTTGCATTTCCGGTTTGTAACACCCCAAAATTTGCCCTCTCATTTTCATGTCATTTAGCATATCCTTTCATACATTGCATTGCATTTAGATCACAATTGCATCATAAACATACATGAACATACATCTCCATTTGAGCTTTCATAGGTTGCGACTGTCCTTTATTTCTTCATGCGGCACGTGCACAAGAATCTCAGAAGAAGCCAAAAGTTCTCAGTTGATTTAGAGGAGTTTAAGCAGAATATCAGTTTTATGGTGCAGTTTGCAAAAGTTGTAACTTATGCTCGGAAACTAATTTTGGCTTGAAACTCAATAGTTTAGACTGTTTCGGTATTCTCTACAACTTTTGTGTTCGGCTCGGAGTCCAATTCATCAAGGAAAATGGTGGGAATTATTTGTTTTTGAAATTTCGGTTTCGCCGATTAACTATGCTAGCGATATTCAAGAGCTTGTAACTTCTTATTGGGTCAACATGTCTGAGAGATTCATATGCCAAAAGTTTTGTCTTGATATTCTTTCCAACTTTTGGGTTTTGGCCGAGAACTAATTCTTTGATGAAGATCTCAGAATGTGCGAGTCTTTAGAGTCGACATAGTGAAAAACAGTGCTGAATCGGTGATTTTTGAACACTAAATAATTCATAACTCTTGGCTCGTTCATTGAATTGATGTCGTTTCGGTGCCTAAAATTACGTTTAGATGTTATCTTCGTTATGTGAATTCAGTTTGGGTTAGGTCCGAGCGGAAGGATCTCGAAAATGCGAATTACCAGTAAGGTTCTTTGATGCAGTGCACTGTCTGTCAGATTTTGTAAACTTCATAACTCGGTCAATTTTCATCGGATTTCACCCGTTCTTGAAGCGTTGGTTCACAAATTTTATCATCTTCAAGTTCAAAGACAAACACGAGTTCGAACAGTGCTTCAAAGATTGTCGTTTTGGTTTATTTCACAAAACTGAAGTGCTGAACCGAAGAAAAGGGGTGAAAGTGGTTTCACGAGAAAATTCATATCTCCCTCGTCGTTTGTCCAGTTGAGCTTACATTTTAATACCAGGTCACTGACTCATAGATCTACAACTTTGATGACAAAGTCGAGTCGAGATTATGCTCCGGAGAGGTTGACCTAGTCACATTTTCGAGTAGCGGACACCAAATAAGCCGAAAAAACAATTTATTCAGTGACGTCTTGCAGCTTAAACGTATCGATCGCACTCGATTTTGATCGTATGATGTTCGTTCGTTTTGCATTGCAACCGTGATTCAGAGGTGGACGATGTTGTGGAAGGCTCAGAGTCGAAATTTCTTGCCGAAGATATTGTTATTTTCACTTAAGCCGAAATTCTACCTTTTGCCTTTCATTTTACACTCCACTATATATTCTTTTGACCCACAATTTGTCTCATAACTTCAATCATAATTTACAAACACCAAAAAACTCTCACAAACTCTCTCTAAAGGATCGAAGTTAATTCTCTCAACTCTTTCTCAAGAACACAACAACAACTTCATCAAGAACTCAAGAACACAACAATTCTGATTAAGCTTCCGGTAGCCGAGCCGCCACAAACCACCACCTTCGGTCAACTTCACCACCGTGCGACCACCATCTTCCGCCGCCGGCAGCCACACGACCTCTCCCCCTATCTTCCATTCACGATCACGTCTCACTTCCTTCGTATTCGCAATTTCTTCGTCGATTCTTCATTCGGTAAGCTTCTTAAACTTTAATTCATGAATAATTGTTGCATTGTTTCTTGAATTGAATTTACAAGTTGAATTAATATTGTGGAGATTATGTGCATTGATTCTTGATGTGGTTGTTGATTGATGCTTGATTAATTGATCCTAATAATTGTTGTTGTGCATAATTGGAAATGATTGTTAAAATTGACATAGAATTATCGGTGCATGTTAGGTGTTTGACAAATTTCTTAAGAGAGTTAATTATTGTGACTTGATATTGATTGAAGTGCTTGACTTTTAAATTAATTTTTGTTTCAATGTGTAAATTTGAAATAGGATAGGTTGAGGTTTAATTGTTGATGTTGTTCATGTGTCACGTGTCGAGAATTTGTTTTGGGTCATAACTTCCTAACCGTAGCGCGTTTTCGCGAATGTGAATAGTGTAAATTGACTTTGTTGATTATTCCGGAGCCATTGGTAAGCTTTTTAGTCGATTTCGGACAATTTTTTCGGCTATTTCGCTGCTTCCAGCCGACGAAATCGGCCAAAAAGTACCACTTCCGAGCGTAATTTTCAAAAACCGATTGCATATTTGAATCCGTTGGCATGTTTTCTAGTTACCATGCGAGTTTCGTTCAATTCCGAGTCGGTGATTTTTGACGCGTTTTTTTTGTTTTAAGGCTTTTTAAGTTCAGTTTGGTGCGATTTTGATGCATTGATCTTTTTTTGACTTGTACTTATGTTTGTTGTCATTTGCCATTCATTGTATGTAAATTTGTTCGATTTCGGTTTGAGTTTGCATGTTGTTTATGTTAGAGCATAAGTGCTGCCCCGTTTTGAAACGTAAATTTCAATGCATGTCCATGACTCGTATATTCATCTTTCTACTTGATTTTGAGTTGTGAGGCATAGGTGCAACTTTCGGTTGCACCTCTTTTTGGTTTCTAATGCATTTGTTGATTTCATGCAAGGTTCTCGCAAAGATCTTAACGACGGTCGTTTGGTTGGTATTCCACTTTATTTGTGGGATACCTTTGGATTCAAATGATATTTTGTGCTGTTGTTTTTGTTTCGATTATGGTGGATCTTCACAAAGCTAATTTGGAAGATAAACATTTATTTTACTCATGGGAGATTACAAGACCTTGCATGAAGTTTTGGGATTTATTTTATATGAAGAATCGTCACTTCGATCAAGTAAGTAATTTCAACTTTTTTCGACTTTAACGCATCATTCTAGTTTGTATGAGGCTTAAGATCATATAACTTAAGGTGCATATTGAGCCCTCCCACCCGAGGCATTTGATTTATTTGTGATTTATGTTGATATATGTCGATATCGGAACTTAGGGATTAGGTTACGAACCATTAAGACCGTTTCCTTTCACGTTCCTTTAAATCCTCTTTTTTGCCCGTTTCGTCGCAATTATTAAAAATAGTTTTAGGTGGAATAAAATTCTGGAAAAATGCATGAGTGATCTTTATCCTCTTAATTAATTTTTCATATTTTTTCCCAGGTTTGATTGATTTTAGTAATTAATTTAGATTTTAGATCACAAGCTGTCCAAAAAAAGAGAGTTTTGACATAAGGGACCAAAACCATTTTTTTCCCATATGTGTGAGACCTATTTTATGTGTGTGATTAGCCACTGGAATTTGTGACATTTTGATGCTCCTTAGGCATTTTTTCATAATTTTTGGTACCATTTTTGATCCACTTTGTGGAGTTGTTTTTCGGCGATCATGTCTTGTTATCTTGCTCATCAAGTAATTGTTTTGACACTTTGGTGCATAATTTTGTGAAATCCTTTTAGACCATGCAAGTTACTGACTTTATCATTCCAGGGATTTAATTTCATAATTTTTCAATCCTCTTTGCTATTTTTCATGTCACCTAGATTATAGGTCCGATTATGTGCGTATTTGCTCCATACCCTAGATATTAGGAAGGCATTCATGCCATTGGCTTGAGACACATTTTGGTAACTTATAGGAGTTAATTATAGATCATTTATAGGTCTTTAATTCCAGTTATAGGTCACTTTTTGAACCATGTTTCATTTGGTTTGTTTTTGTGTTTCAAAGTGCATACTTTTGTGAACTAATTTTAACCTAAACTAGCTTCTCTTCTCCTCTAATTGTTAACATGAATTATGTGGAAATCATTAATGCCTATCCATGCATTCTAATTGCATATTATACCTTGTATGCTACTGACCCATAATCATCTAATGCATATTCACATGCCATTTATCTTTAACTTGCATCATTTGTGATCTTATGCGATGTTTGCTCCACTTCTTCCCACATCTTCTTCTCCTTGCTCCATAGGACTAAACCATTGCATCCATGATTGTATATTCATTAATACACATTCATAAGCATTCACTACTGACGTTGATACTCATATCATGTATTAATTCATGCTTTTAAGCCATATGTATTCATACTTCATCCATAAACCCTAACTTGCATTCATGTGAACTTATGTGAACTTTTTGTACATAGTTTGACATAGTTTGAATTTGTGAGGTATCCTATCATCCTTAGGGACCTATATCATGTAGTTACTGAATTTAGAAGTCATATAACCTTTAGGTACCTTCACCTTTAGACTTAGGTCTTATTTTGAACCATAGTTCCATTCTAGGACGTTTATGGTACTTAATCGCTTTTTTGCTTTGATTTTACTTTCAATATGTATTGCCATGCTAACTTTTGTTTTGTAGGGGGAAGATTGAGGTAAGCATCACTGCATTCATATCTCTTATGCATTATAATTGTGTTTCCTTAGCACCTTGTGCTTTGCTCTTAGGTTTTCCCTTTCTTTAGAGACAACTTAACTTCCTTAGGAAGTAAGTTAGTTTCTAACTCTCTTTTCCTTTTCTTCCATAGGATTAGAGAACTTCACAAACCATTAGGATTTCCCTTTTGTATATGAAAACTAACTTAGGGTTGTGTCTTAGTCCCCTTAGTTTGTCCTTTTTTCAACTTGAGTCATTCTTTCTCACCTCACAAAGAAAATAATAAAAATACTTAATAAATATTGAACGTTCTTATACGTCATGAGACTTTGTTGTGGAGTACTCATACGCGTCCTGTTTCGGGGCGATGTGTAAGTATTTACCACGATGGATAGGTCTTAGTATGAGAATGTTCACAAACAAATTCAAAACATTTCTCGTAAAAGACAAAAACAAACAATAAGCGACTATCCTGCGAGAACTTCTCTTCTCATCTCATTCACTCATAACGCGAACTTGCGACGACTTGTCTCGCATGCAAGACGGTAAACACACACGTACCAGACGAGCCTGTAATGCCTGAGCATAGACATACGCAGTTCAAGCCATAAAAAACACAAACAAATAGTTTCCATCTTAGTTAGGCGAACTACGTCGACTCTGATCCTCATTTTCACGATGAGGTACGTAGGCAGCGGGGTAGGGTCCGTTCGAGCACATTATTGATTTTCCCTACATTTCCCTCTTTCTTTCCATTCCAATTACCTTTCTCCTTTTCCATTCCAATTCCAGTTCCAGTAGTAGTTTTATTCAGCAGCACTTTATTTTCTCACACTTTGAAGCAAGCAAACAAGCGTGGATCCCGTCGGGTACAGCGGATGGTCTGGGGTGCTAATACCTTCCTAGGTCGTAACCGACTCCCGAACCCAGATCTTTGGTTCGCAGGAAATCGTCATTTCCTTCTTCCTTAGGTTTGTGCAACATTACCTTTCCTATTCCTTCGAGATAAAAATGTCTGGCTGGCGACTCTACCTTTTCTGCGCCACTTTCGCGTTTGTACTAGGATGAAAATCCCGGGAGCGACAGCTGGCGACTCTGCTGGGGACCGAACCCAGAATCTCTGGTTTCCCTCGTAGAGTCAATCCTAGCGCTTGTCTATTTTTGTTTCTTTGGGTGTTTATTTGTTTGCTGTTGTGTGCTTTAGTTTAGCTTTACTGTTTTCATTTACAGTTTTACTTTACAACATTTATTTACCGCTTTCAATATTTATTTTCCATGCATCATATTATACTGGACTGTCTGGCTGTGCTGGTTTTCATTTTTCTGTGGGATGAGAGTTACTGTGAGATAAGCCAAATACCCGGCTTGAGTGCACTATAGGATTAGCGCGGACAGACATTGTACTTCCATGGTATCTCACCATGATGAGTGGCGATGTGTTCCACACCCAGATTGCGACCGTCCTGGAACTATTCTGTGTGGGGATTACCCCACTTCAGGGTACGACCTTGATAGTTATATGCATCTGGTGACCGATCTTCGAGGACCTTAATAGGAACACCCCTCCCCAGTGATGACAGTGGCAGACCACATTTGTTGGCAAACCTACTCGCATCCGAGGGTCCATTGGGAACTCGCATAGGATGGCCTGGTTCTCTCATAGGAATCCAGTTAAAGCAAATTGTTCGTATGCCGGTAGTATTGTACCCTTTGGGATGAATGTACTATTGTTTCTCGATTCAGTGCTTGAAGCTGGGGACTTATGAGGGATGCTTGTTTTTCCGGACTCAGCTGAGGCCTCCCTGAGTAGTACATAATGCCAAACCGATTCCCTGATTTGGTCATGAGCCATTTCTCAGAAATGGTGAACGTATTATTGCTATTCGGCTTTTAGAGTCCGTGATGTTGACCCGAGTAGCACACCCGTGAGATTGGGAGGGGTTTACAGGTTTGTAGAAACCCTACGACCTTCAACATACCCGCTTTGCCATTGGTTCAGTTTTGTAATCTGGTTCTCTGGTTCTAAGATATGGATCCCGGGTCAGAGGGATTGTTATTGTGATATGTGGATATTATGACCTTGCACTGACACCTGATTATATGATTGGCACATCACAAACACTTCATTGATCACATACTTGCTGTATACATGACATCATATCATTCCAGCACACATGTTCAGTTATTTCCGAGGATCACATATCTGAATCAGACCGTTGGATTTTTTTTCTATATCAAAACTTGAATCAAAGTAGATAGATTCCTCAGGAATAATTGAACATGGCATTTGCATACATCTTTGCATTCTTTACAGGTGTTCAAAGACAAATTATTATCCTGACTTGGTTTCTCATCTAAATGGCCAACTTGAATCACAATCATCAAGGTATATATTTGAAGCAACTCCGGGCGGAGGTAATCGAAGGAAGACCAAATTGGGAAAATTCAGGACATAGGTGCAACTTTATTTCAGAATCAGAAACTATTGAAAGAGGAAGTCAACTAGACGAAGACTCAGAAGAGCTTGGTTATGGAAATTTTGAACGAATCTATTTTCATCCCTATTGAGGGGAACTACGCTGCTCTGATTCTCCATTGGTCAATGGAGATACGTAGGCAGGAGATCGTGCAAGATCTTTGTGAGCAACCTTATTTATCAACTTCATTTATCAACCTCTTCCCTCCAGACGTCATTTGTCGGCATTCAATTTCAGCTTCCCAAGAGAGTCCTACGGGCAGAGCATATAGGTAAAGGTCATAGCAGCTTGAAAGGAAGTTGATCATATTTCGATTTCGTACGTGCAACGAGTTTCTTTATTTGCTTATATTCAAACTAATTGAGTTAGTCGCATCAGGATCATCTCCGATAAAGTTTCCTTTGGGGTTTCAATGCCAAGTATGATTATCATTCTGGGGCACCTGGCCATTTAATTGAAGATTGCAAGTCTTTCAGAGACAAAGGTAAGTACAAGGCCGCAAATTTTATTGACTCCAAGACTATTGTGTTCACACCAGGTAAAAGTAAGAATATGGCACCAAAATAGTAATGGAATGAATATCCAGACTGTTGACTGCTGAAAGTCTCCGAGAGCAATAAATCCAGACGGAGTCAGACCTCCTCAATAATGGCAACCACGATGGGAATGCTAGATGCAAGTGCCACTCAGGGGCATTTAGGCATACCATTTGACAACTATGATGCGTTCAGGCACAATGTGCAAAATTTGATCGACTCAAAGGTCATCATGCCAGAAAGTCTGCTCACATATTGAAGTCTCCTCATCAAATGGACCTCCCAATTTGCAAAGGCATTTTCAGAAGCAATAAGTCCAGACGGAGTCAAGTCTCCTCAATGACGGAAATGTTCAACTTCTTTACTGCATTTTCATTTGTAGTTTATATTGTTTGTTTAAACATTTGTATGCATGCATGAAACTTATTTGTTTTTGAATGTTAACCATAATAAAATGCACATGTTTTTCTTGAAGTAATCCATTCGTATTCACTCATGATTTTGTGTATGTGCATTGCAATACCAACTGTCGTGCTTAAACTCTATGAAGGAGGATGACGAAATGAAAACGCAAAAATCTTTAATTGTGTGCTTTTGAGAAAGACCCTATTGATGATGTACAGGCATTGTTTCAAATCTTAAACACCAGAGATATAAGGGAGATAGACCCTCGCCAACCCATTTGAGCCTTAAAGTAGGAGTTTCTTTTCGCATGATAAAAAACCTTGCATTTAACCCAGGGGCAGGGTAGGCGTCAGTTAGTTTGACCGAGCATTCAAATTTCAAAAGGAGTGCGAATCCGAGGATCCATTACCTTTCGTTGTACCAAATCAAGAGGTCCAATGACCAAAAACCACAATGGTTATCCCAATCAATAGGTCCAAAGACCGGAAACCACAATGGTTATCCCTCATCAACTGAAAAGTGAGACAGTCACGACCCTTTCAAAGCCATCAAGACAAACAGTGTCACACGATTTGTTCAAAAAAAAAAAGAATTGAAAAAGAAATGAAAAAGCCCGCTAAGTTGAAATTTGAAAACAAGCGACTTAGGCAAAAATTAGGGCATCTCGCTGGACCTCGCAATCAAAGATTCACAAGAATCAGTCCAGGCAAAAGTTAGGGATAAGCAAAATAATGAAAAAGCGAAAGACAAAAAGGATTACATAAGAAATATCCTTAAACAAGAACAAAGTCGTGTGGCACAGACACCAAAGATAAGATGGGTGACTGACTCCAAATGACAACCTAATTGGTGCTTAAACCGTTAGTGTAATTGGTTCCTCAACCATCACAAAATCCTTTTTGAGAAGTGAGCGCTTGTGAAAGCTAGCTGAAAATAGGAATGGAGAACATCACGAAGATGGGTGGGCACAAATACATTTCGAGCCTATATCCTTTGTTTCTATAACCGTGAACCAGGCCACGATACAACCCTCAAAAGTCCTAACTGAAACAGGGTTATTTTTTAGAGTGTACTACCACGAGACCGCGTTCCTGACTCCTATGAGTGGTGTTGAAAGATCTTTGTTGGTGTTGCATGTGCATGCTTTCTATTATTCAAAAAAATTAATGTCGTATCTTAACTAGTGATTCGCTCACAAAGGTTTGCGACATCTTTTTTAGTAAAACTTCAAGATTAACATGTGTGTTGCATTAGAATTTTCATTCTTAGAATAAACATTTTCTGCTTGCATATATTTGTTGGGCATCATAAAAATTCACATACAAAACTTCAGTCCAGAAGCTTAATCTTGCCAAGTTGAGAAGTCTGAAACTTCCGAAGGATAATCTTTCGAGGTGCACTTTTCAAGAAAAATCCATTGAGTAGGGACTTTCCCACCAATTGTGGTAAGAGCCAGCCAATCCGGGGAAATCACGTCGAGCAATATCTTCAAAATTCAACCAAACCGGGGCAATCACTTCGAGATTCAAATCTCTCAAAGAGCTATTAGTCTGAGGCATGCATTCAATTTTCAGCCAAACTAGGGCAATTACTTCGAGATCCAATCTCTCAAAGAACAATTGGTCTGGGTGTTTTCTTCAAAGCACAGTCGGTCAGAGGTGATCACTTCAAGGCTCGTACTGGGGCAGGCCACCCCAAGAGCATGAGAAGTCACTCTCTCCCGAAGACGGTCAATCAGAAGCACCTACCCAGAGTTCAAAATACTGGGGCAGAATATCTCACAATGATATGAGGTTTTTCATGAATCCTCGCAAGGAAAATTCTTTCACAGGCTATGCAATCTGGGGTAGTTATTTCGAGATCCAATGAATATCTCCAAGAGTTTGAAGACACTAAGGCATTTCGTATGCCATGTTTTCTGTAAAATCCTCTTGATACATTTTCTTCTGATGGACCTTAATATGAGGCGATTTGGAAATTTCAAAGAACCATTGTTCACTCGTGATTAGTTGGCAATCTATCAACCTAGGGGTTGGGAGCAAAGCCATTGTCAGCATAGTACTTCAAGAGTTGTTTCATCTGCGGACTTCATCGATCAAAATTCCTTAGCAAGTCTCATTAGACAATCCCTGCTCCAGCAGTGTAGCAAATGGAAGGATACTTCTTGAGCAGAAGGGTATCATCGTCTCTCATCCCCAGCGAGGGGCAACTTAAACTCTTATCTTCAGCAGGAAGCTTTATCATTGACATCCTCCATCATCCCCAATAGAGGTGAAAGTTGAAATCTCTCTCAGCAAGGCAACAGAAAGTTGGTGTCCTCCCCAAGCAAAGATTTTCCTTCAACACAGGGGCAATTCCCAACAGTACAAGGAGTGTCTTTCCTCCCCAGCAGGTTACTTCCTCAGCAGTGTCATGCCTTTGGTGCCCTGCCAAGTCAGGAGGTCTCCACTTCCCCATCAAAGTTCAAGAAGGGTCCATCTCCAGCAGGGTCTTGGCTCTCTAATCTCAAAGTCCAATTTATTTTTGGCAGTGGCGGCGGTTCAGAGCCGGTGTATCATTGACAACCTTCCCCGCAGAGTTATCTCCTCCTCATCAGGATGGATCAGATCAGTGCAGTGATCATCGTTTCTCCCCAGTCAAGCCATAGGGGATACTTGCAGTCTCCTTGTCAGGAGATCCTTTTGCATTCTCATACGCATAATCATCATTACATTTGCATCCTCCAAAGCGTAGCATTTCCATCATCATGGAGCATTACGCCATAAATTCAAACATATGCATGCCAGCATGGGCCGGTTTTGAGGTGTTACATACGACCTATAACATCTTCTCAACCTGAAGTACTCCGCACAGAGGATACCAATATCATTTTCCAGACATCCTTTTCTTTTCAAGTCAATGTTTGTCACTTATTCCGCGTATTGTTTAGTACAACAGTCGCGTTGCAGGTTCTCGGTTTGTACAACGGTCCTGTTTGCCTGGGCTCTCGTTTATGTACAACGATCCCGTTCCATCTTGTCCTATTTCCTTTGTTTTTTCTGGTTACCGCCTGAGGCCGGTATACCGTTGCGTCTCCATTCGAGGATGGTTTCGTGTTAGACTTGAGGATCTTTTTGAGAATTGTCATTCGAGGATGGCATTCTTTTCTTCAAGTCCTTCCGAGGTTGGTCTTGTTTGTGTTTGTTGTGGCTATCATTCGAGGATGATAGATCATCTTGAGCTTATTGATTGAGGTCAGTTTGTCTCTTTTGCAAAGTCTGTCTGAGGTCACTCTTTGTGTTTCTGGTTATCGCCTGAGGCCGGTATACCATTACATCTCCATTCGAGGATGATTTTGTGTTAGATCCGAGGATCTTTTGAGAATTGTCATTCAAGGATGGCATTATTTTCTTCAAGTCCTTCCGAGGTTGGTCTTGTTTGTTTATTGTGGCTATCATTCGAGGATGATAGACCATTTTGAGCTTATTGATTGAGGTTAGTTTGTCTCTTTTGCAAAGTCTGTCTGAGGTCAGTCTTTGTGTTTCTGGTTATCGACTGAGGCCAGTATACCATTGCGTCTCCATTCGAGGATGGTTTCGTTTTAGATCCGAGGATCTTTTGAGAATCGTCATTCGAGGATGGCATTCTTTTCTTCAAGTCCTTCTGAGGTCAGTCTTGTTGTTGTGACTATCATTCGAGGATGATAGACCATTTTGAGCTTATTGATTGAGGTCAGTTTGTCTCTTTTGCAAAGTCTGTCTGAGGTCAGTCTTTGTGTTTTTGGTTATCGACTGAGGCCGGTATACCATTGTGTCTCCATTCGAGGATGGTTTCGTGTTAGATCCGAGGATCTTTTGAGAATCGTCATTCGAGGATGGCATTCTTTTCTTCAAGTCCTTCTGAGGTTGGTCTTGTTGTTGTAGCTATCATTCGAGGATGATAGACCATTTTGAGCTTATTGATTGAGGTCAGTTTGTCTCTTTTGCAAAGTCTGTCTGAGGTCAGTCTTTGTGTTTTTGGTTATCGACTGAGGCCAGTATACCATTGCGTCTCCATTCGAGGATGGTGTCGTGTTAGATCCGAGGATCTTTTGAGAATCTTCATTCGAGGATGGCATTCTTTTCTTCAAGTCCTTCTGAGGTTGGTCTAGTTGTTGTGGCTATCATTCGAGGATGATAGACCATTTTGAGTTTATTGATTAAGGTCAGTTTGTCTCTTTTGCAAAGTCTGTCTGAGGTCAGTCTTTGTGTTTCTGGTTATCGACTGAGGCCGGTATACCATTGCGTTTCTATTCGAGGATGGTTTTGTGTTTGATACGAAAATCACATTTTTGAGTTGTCATTCAAGAATGACATTCTTCCCAGCATATTTTATTACCCAAAGAGTGCAAATTTTCCGGTTTATTTGAGTATTCAATCTCTCCATACCTTGAACGTCTAAAAGCTGTTGCAATTATCCATTCAGGTCTGCAGATGATTGAATAGGGGCAGCTGTAACACCCCCAAAATTTGCCCTCTCATTTTCATGCCATTTAGCATATCCTTTCATACATTGCATTGCATTTAGATCACAATTGCATCATAAACATACATGAACATACATCTCCATTTGAGCTTTCATAGGTTGCGACTGACCTTTATTTCTTCATGCGGCATGTGCACAAGAATCTCAGAAGAAGCCAAAAGTCTCGGTTGATTTAGAGGAGTTTAAGTAGAATATCAGTTTTATGGTGCAGTTTGAAAAAGTTGTAACTTATGCTCGGAAACTCATTTTGGCTTGAAACTCAATAGTTTAGACTGTTTCGGTATTCTCTACAACTTTTGTGTTCGGCTCGGAGGCCAATTCATCAAGGAAAATGGCGGGAATTATTTGTTTTTGAAATTTCGATTTCGCCGATTAACTGTGCTAGCGATATTCAAGAGCTTGTAACTTCTTATTGGGTCAACATGTCTGAGAGATTCATATGCCAAAAGTTTCATCTTGATATCCTTTCCAACTTTTGGGTTTTGGCCGAGAACTAATTCTTTGAAGAAGATCTCAGAATGTGCGAGTCTTTAGAGTCGACATAGTGAAAAACAGTGTTGAACCGGTGAGTTTTGAACACTAAAAAATTCATAACTCTTGGCTCGTTCATCGAATTGATGTCGTTTCGGTGCCTAAAATTCCGTTTAGATGTTATCTTCATTATGTGAATTCAGTTTGGGTTAGGTCCAAGCGGAAGGATCTCAAAAATGCGATATACCAGTAAGGTTCTTTGATGCAGTGCACTGTCTGTCAGTTTTTGTAAAATTCATAACTCTGTCAATTTTCATCGGATTTCACCCGTTCTTGAAGCGTTGGTTCACAAATTTTATCCTCTTCAAGTTCAAAGACAAACATGAGTTCGAACAGTGCTCCAAAGATTGCCGTTTTGGTTTATTTCACAAAATTGAAGTGCTGAACCGAAGAAAAAGGGTGAAAGTGGTTTCACGAGAAAATTCATATCTCCCTCGTCCTTTGTCCAGTTGAGCTTACATTTTAATACCAGGTCACTGACTCATAGATCTACAACTTTGATGACAAAGTCGAGTCGAGATTATGCTCCGGAGAGGTTGACCTAGTCACATTTTCGAGTAGCGGACACCAAATAAGCCGAAAAAACAATTTATTCAGTGACGTCTTGCAGCTTAAACGTATCGATCACACTCGATTTTGATCGTATGGCGTTTTTTCTTTTTGCATTGCAACCGTGATTCAGAGGTGGACGATGTTGTGGAAGGCTCAGATTCGAAATTTCTTGCCGAAGATATTGTTATTTTCACTTAAGCCGAAATTCTACCTTTTGCCTTTCATTTTACACTCCACTATATATTCTTTTGACCCACAATTTGTCTCATAACTTCAATCATAATTTACAAACACCAAAAAACTCTCACAAAATCTCTCTAAAGGATCGAAGTTCATTCTCTCAACTCTTTCTCAAGAACACAACAACAACTTCATCAAGAACTCAAGAACACAACAATTTCGATCAAGCTTCCGGTAGACGAGCCGCCACAAACCACCACCTCCGGTCAACTTCACCACCGTGCGACCACAATATTCCGGCGCCGGCAGCCATGCGACCTCTCCCCCTTTCTTCCATTCACGATCACGTCTCACTTCCTTCGTATTCGCAATTTCTTCGTCGATTCTTCATTCGGTAAGCTTCTTAAACTTTAATTCATGAATAATTGTTGCATTGTTTCTTGAATTGAATTTACAAGTTGAATTAATATTGTGGAGATTATGTGCATTGATTCTTGATGTGGTTGTTGATTGATGCTTGATTAATTGATCCTAATAATTGTTGTTGTCCATAATTGGAAATGATTGTTAAAATTGACATAGAATAATCGGTGCATGTTAGGTGTTTGGCAAATTTCTTAAAAGAGTTAATTATTGTGACTTGATATTGATTGAAGTGCTTGACTTTTAAATTCATGTTTGTTTCAATGTGCAAATTTGAAATAGGATAGGTTGAGGCTTAATTGTTGATGTTGTTCATGTGCCGCGTGTCGAGAATTTCTTTTGGGTCATAACTTCCTAACCGTAGCGCGTTTTCGTGAATGTGAATATTGTAAATTGACTTTGTTGATTATTCCAGAGCCATTGGTAAGCTTTTTAGTTGATTTCGGACAATTTTTTCCGGCTATTTCGCCACTGTCAGCCGACGAAATCGGCCAAAAAGTATCACTTCTGAGCGTAATTTTCAAAATCCGATTGCATATTTGAATCTGTTGGCATGTTTGCTAGTTACCATGTGATTTTCGTTCAATTCCGAGTCGGTGATTTTTGACGCGTTTTTTTCCGTTTTAAGGCTTTTCAAGTTCGGTTTGGTGCGATTTTGATGCATTGATCTTTTTTTGACTTGTACTTATGTTTTTTGATCATTTGCCATTCATTGCATGTAAATTTGTTTGATTTCGGTTTGAGTTTGCATGTTGTTTATGTTAGAGCATAAGTGCTGCCCCGTTTTGAAACGTAAATTTCAATGCATGTCCATGACTCGTATATTCATCTTTCTACTTGATTTTGAGTTGTGAGGCATAGGTGCAACTTTTGGTTGCACCTCTTTTTGGTTTCTAATATGTTTGTTGAGTTCATGCAAGGTTCTCGCAAAGATCTTAACGACGGTCATTTGGTTGGTATTCCATTTTATTTGTGGGATACCTTTGGATTCAAATGATATTTTGTGCCGTTGTTTTTGTTTCGATTATGGTGGATCTTCACAAAGCTAATTTATAAGATAAGAATTTATTTTTCTCATGGGAGATTACAAGACCTTGCATGAAGTTTTTGGATTTCTTTTATATGAAGAATCGTCACTTCGATCAAGTAAGTAATTTCAATTTTTTTCGACTTTAACGCATCATTCTAGTTTGTATGAGGCTTAGGATCATATAACTTAAGGTTCATATTGAGCCCTCCCACCTGATTCATTTGATTTATTTGTGTTTTATGTTGATATATGTCGATATCGGAACTTAGGGATTAGGTTACGAACCATTAAGATCGTTTCCTTTCACGTTCCTTTAAATCCTCTTTTTTGCCCGTTTCGTCGCAATTATTAAAAATAGTTTTAGGTGGGATAAAATTCATGAAAAATTCATGAGTGATCCTTATCCTCTTAATTAATTTTTCATATTTTTTGTTTCCAGGTTTGAATGATTTTAGTAATTAATTTAGATTTTAGATCACAAGCTGTCCACAAAAAGAGAGTTTTGACATAAGGGACCAAAACCATTTTTTCCCCATAGGTGTGAGACCTATTTTTTGTGTGTGATTAGCCACTGGAATTTGTGACATTTTTATGCTCCTTAGGCATTTTTTTCATAATTTTTGGTACCATTTTTGATCCACCTTTGTGGAGTTGTTTTTCGGCGATCATGCCTTGTTATCTTGCTCATCAAGTAATTGTTTTGGCAGTTTGGTGCATAATTTTGTTAAATCCTTTTAGACCATGTAAGTTACTGACTTTATCATTCTAGGGATTTAATTTCATAATTTTTCAATCCTCTTTGCTATTTTTCATGTCACCTAGTTTATAGGTCCGATTATGTGCGTATTTGGTCCATACCCTAGATATTAGGAAGGCATTCATGCCATTGGCTTGAGACACCTTTTGGTAACTTATAGGAGTTAATTATAGATCATTTATAGGTCTTTAATTCCAGTTATAGGTCACTTTTTGAACCATGTTTCATTTGGTTTGTTTTTCATACTTATGTGAACTAATTTTAACCTAAACTAGCTTCTCTTCTCCTCTAATTGTTAACATGAATTATGTGGAAATCATTAATGCCTATCCATGAATTTTAATTGCATATTGTACCTTGTATGCTACTGACCCATAATAATCCCATGCATATTCACATGTCATTCATCTTTAACTTGCATCATTTGTGATCTTATGCGATGTTTGCTCCACTTCTTCCCACATCTTCTTCTCCTTGCTCCATAGGACTAAACCATTAAATCCATGATTGTATATTAATTAATCCACATTAATAAGCATTCATTACTGACTTTGATACTCATATCATGTATTAATTCATGCTTTTAAGCCATATGCATTCATACTTCATCCATAAACCCTAACTTGCATTCATGTGAACTTATGTGAACGTTTTGTACATAGTTTGACATAGTTTGAATTTGTGAGGTATCCTATCATTCTTAGGGACCTATATCATGTAGCTATTGACTTTAGAAGTCATGTAACCTTTAGGTACCTTCACCTTTAGACTTAGGTCTTATTTTGAACCATAGTTCCATTCTAGGACGTTTATGGTACTTAATCGCTTTTTTGCTTTGATTTTACTTTCAATATGCATTGCCATGCTAACTTTTGTTTTGTAGGGGGAAGATTGAGGTAAGCATCACTTCATTCCTATCTCTTATGCATTATAATTGTGTTTTTCTTAGCACCTTGTGCTCTGCTCTTAGGTTTTCCCTTTCTTTAGAGACAACTTAACTTCCTTAGGAAGTAAGTTAGTTTCTAACTCTCTTTTCCTTTTCTTCCTCAGGAGTAGAGAACTTCACAAACCATTAGGATCTCCCTTTTGTATATGATAACTAACTTAGGGTTGTGTCTTAGTCCCCTTAGTTTATCCTTTTTTCAACTTGAGTCATTCTTTCTCACCTCACAAAGAAAATAATAAAAATACTTAATAAAAATTGAACGTTCTTATACATCATGAGACTTTGTTGTGGAGTACTCATACGCGTCCTGTTTCGGGGTGAGGTGTAAGTATTTACCACGATGGATAGGTCTTAGTATGAGAATGTTCACAAACAAATTAAAAACATTTCTCATAAAAGACAAAAACAAACAATAAGCGACTATCCTGCGGGAACTTCTCTTCTCATCTCATTCACTCATAACGCGAACTTGCGACGACTTTTCTCGCATGCAAGACGGTAAACACACTCGTACCAGACGAGCCTGCAACGTCTGAGCATAGACATACGCAGTTCAAGCCATAAAAAACACAAACAAATAGTTCCCGCCTTAGTTAGGCGAACTACATCGACTCTGATCCTCATTTTCCCGATGAGGCACGTAGGTAGCGGGGTAGGGCCCGTTCGAGCACATTCTTGATTTTCCCTACATTTCCCTCTTTCTTTCCATTCCAATTCCCTTTCTCCTTTTCCATTCCAATTCCAGTTCCAGTAGTAGTTTTATTCAGCAGCACTTTATTTTCTCACCCTTTGAAGCAAGCAAACAAGCGTGGATCCCGTCGGGTACGACAGACGGTCTGGGGTGCTAATACCTTCCCAGGTCGTAATCGACTCCCGAACCCAGATCTTTGGTTCACAGGACCTCGTCCTTTCCTTCTTCCTTAGGTTTGTGCAACATTACCTTTCCCATTCATTCGGGATAAAAATGTCTGGCTGGCGACTCTACCTTTTCTACGCCACTTTCGCGTTTGTACTATGATGAAAATCCCGGGAGCGTCACGGTTGCCAAGAATGCTTGTCCAAGAATCACAAAACCTTCATAATCATTTAACATATCAATCACCCAAAGTCTATCGGAAAAGTCAAATCATTGATATGGACTAACACATCTTGTATAATACCAAGTGGTTCAGTTTCAAATGAATCGAATATAGTAAGCGTCATGCTGCTTGACATGATCTCTCCTATGTCCATATCCTTTAATTTTCTCAATGGAATAACATTGATTCTTGATCCCAAATCACATCAAGAATGTGGAATATTTACCCCACCAATGGTGAATGCAATGTTGAACTCTCCTTGAACCTTTATCTTTTTTGGCCTCTCCAAAGGTTTTGCCATCTCAGCTTCCTTTGTCAAGTTGACTTGTTCATGAGTCAACTTCTGCTTTCCACCTCTTAGCAATACCTGCATAAACTTAGAAAAATTTGGAATTAATTCTTAAATATCATTGATAAGTGCCAATTTATGTTAATATGTAGTATAGTTTTTGACACTTTTCAAGAGCTAATTTGGACTTCTAATGCTTTTCCCGTTGTTTCCGGTTAATTTTCGTAGTTTAGTTTATTTGTTTACATAGTATAGTTTATTTAACTTTTGTTTTATGATTTTTCGGTTTCACCATTGGAATGAAGAAATCAATTCATGGCGACTCTCTTCTTGAAGATTTTGAAGAAAATGAAGATTTGGAGCTCGCTGCAGGCTCGCTAAGAGAGCTCCTAGCGAGCTGCTACAACTGATTTCTAGGGAGTTTCTCGCTAAGCGAGGGCCTAAGCTCGGTTAGCGAGCAAAGGTGATTTAACATTTAATGAATGCTCTCTTAGCAAGCCTTGCATTTTTTGGAACGTACAAAAGGGTTTCAAGAGTCATTTTTTGGGGATCACTTCATATTTCTTAGAGAAAAACCCTAGAATTCAGATTTCACTTGTTTTTGAAGAATCGGCGCATCAATAGTCGGGAGATTGTCATTGATGCTTTGTGTTCTTCATATCTTTCTTGTAATGGAAGTTTCCATGGTTATGGATAGCTAAACTCTTAATATGTCAAGTTTAGAAGGTAGATAGGTCTTTAATTTGTATGTATAGTCTTTGATCATTGTGTATGAACTCTTGATGATAAATATATGGTGGAAAACTTTGTTTTTATGAAATATATTTTGTGTGTTTCATGATTGAGAAATGTGTTCCACGCTTGACCTAGGTTTTTCATCCACCAAAGACATAAGCTAGAGATAGTTATGAGACTTGGTGTTCACATTGTATTGATCTTTAATGTTGCCATTTTGATAAATTGAGTGAGAGATCATCAATGGATCAAAATGGTAAAACTCATAATTTGTGTTAGAAATAAACATCTTGAGAGGATATTGTGATTGTGTTTATCGTTTTAACAAGTTCGTTCGCTTGATCGAAACTATACGTGCAAATGGGCTTATCGAACCCTAACTTTGGCATGTGCTTTTTATAAACTCTTACCATCTGATAATTTTAACTCGTAGCTTTTAATTTGAATGCAAACTAAACATTCTGTTACCAAAACCAAAACCCCCTGTTACCTTTAAGTCTTAAACTAGCGCAACCGTAGAAAGGCGGTGATATCACAAAACAATCTCTGTGGATCGATAACAAAAACCCTAATCTATTTGTACTCCAACAAATTGGCGCTCTTGTCGGGGATTATTATTTGATATTACAAGCATTGCAATAGTTGCTAAGTTTTACACTTGTTTATTCTTTTTTTGAACTTGTTAATTTTTTTGGTTAGTGTTTGTAGCTTCTGTTTATGCGAGGAAAGCTTCCTGCGGACCAACTTCTTTTTTATCCTGAGATTGAAAGAACTGCAAGGAAGTTTAATAGATCCCCTATTTAAAACTTGGCTCTTTTAAAAAAAAAATTAAAGATTGTGAAAGCTCCCCGAGCTACAATCGTCTAAGCGACCCGTTATTAGTAAGATCAGATATGCGTGAAAACTGTAACACCCCATTTTCTACCCGATAATTATAATAAAACCAGAGTTATAAAATTTTCAACATAAAACAGGATATCACATTTTCAACTTCAAAATCATTAACTTAACAGATAATCATGAATGATACATAGCACGTTCAAGGAGAACTCATAAATCCACATATAGTCTTCAAAATAATTCAACTTTATAAAATACTACGCAACAAATTCATAATCAAAGTAATAACATCTTTGTCCAACATAAATCAACTTAAAAATAAAACAACAAAGTAGTCTTCGACAATTCAATTTAAAAATTCAGCATGTAAGCAATTAAACAAAACAAGACACGCGTCATCTCCCCGAGTGCTACGTATCAGAGCGACAACCACCGACTCGACTAAAGGTAACCGACTACTCCTCTTGATTACCTGCACATTGCCAATATATGGAAAACATTCAAACAGAAGGGGTGAGATATCGAATTTTATAAATGAAGTATGATAAATAATACATAGATTGAAATCATACAATTACCACCATTTCACATCAACAACAAAAAAACAATCAATAACAACTTGAAAAATGCAACTTTAATGCGACTCGACTATGTTATGCATGTGGTACCATTCAAAGTAAAACTCCCAACTTAAAATTTCCAAATTACCGAGGCATAAAGGTATAAGCCTTCAACTTTCAACTTATGCCAATCCAGGCCAACGTGGTGTGAGCAACGGCTCCGACATAAAAATGCAAATATGCTATATGGCATGTACGGCTCAACAACGTAACAGCATAACAACGTCCACATCATAAGCAACTTAAACAACATAAACAACTTATTTCAATATTGGCTGTCAAGCCTACAACTTAAAATTCGTCCATATACCGGAACAAAACTGGACAATCAGTTGTACATGCAATTCAAATTTTTCGACATAATTTCAACAAAACAAACCAACAAAATTCACCTACTAAATTATCCGACTTACCCCGACAATTTTCGTTAAATCCCGAACAACTAACTTTTCCGCCTAACTCGGCTAAACCGACTAAAACTGCATTAATTTAGCTTCTGCTATTAATACAAGTTTATTAAGAAATTCTGTCAGTTTTAATGTTTACTGACATACATTTACTGCTAAACATCACCTAATATCATGAATATAGACTTGTTCATTTTTCTGTCAAAAATTCATCCTGTTTGTTTTCAAAACTTGCTATTCACCAACTGATAAAAATATGTGTTCGGTGTATATTCAATTGTGATAAGTGATCTTTAGTCGTAGTTTTCAAGTTGTTTTCATTGTTCTTTGCATATACTTTCATTTTTTTGAAGTATTTCTTTCACGCTTTCGTCGTAGTTTTCTTAATTTAGCATGCAAGTCTAGTTTTAGTCTTTTTTATCAATTTTTATCTTTGGTATGTGTTATGTGGTTGTTTTGTTGATGTGTTTTCAGGTCTGCATCTAATCGGTTGTTCGAAGCCTTCGCAAAGATGATCCGAGTGTTGAAAAAACCAGCAAAATAGGGATATCAGAAGCATAACACGGGTGCCCGTGTTGCACAACACGATCCGTGTTGTGAAGGCCTTTGAAGAGGAAGTCTGGGGATGAAAAGGAGCAAACCAGAGGTATGATACGGGTGCCCGTGTTGTACAACACGGCCTGTGTCATGGCCTCTGAAGGAAATAAGCATTTGAGAAGACTCAGTGGCACAACACGGGTGCCCGTGTTGCACAACACGGCCCGTGTTGTGAAAACCAGAAAAAAAATCCTGCTATTTGTTCGATGCTGAGATATTTTCAGAGGGCATTCTGGACATTTCACGGAGTATTTTGAAGACTGATATATTAGATGATTAAGACTGAGATAGGGGATTACTTTTAATTTGGGGATTTTGGGATTTGACAATAGGAGGAGAAGAAGGATTGATCAAGAGCGGAAGCGATTGACGATCCAACCGATCCAACGTTAATTGTAATGTCTCTATTATTGCTCAGTTTTTATTTTTGTTATGAACATGAGTGGCTAAACCCCCCAATGCCAGGGGGGTGTCCCTGATTTTCTTTATGTAATGACATTTTGAATTCTTAATCTTTGAAATTATGCATTTAAACCTGTTTCTTTATTTTATGCAACGTTCTTAATGCTTTATCTTTTTGGAAAATTGGATAATTGATCGTAGTTAGGATTTGGTCTGACCAACCATCCTAACTTTGTTGCGTAATTTTTATCACGGTAAATATTACCGAGGAATTGGAATATCCTGTGAAAACCATTTTTATGTCAGAATTATTGCTTGATATTCTTCCTTGGCCATTGAGGAATTAAGGTCGAGGAAGAATACCAAAGGTTTTTCTCTAAAGGAATTTTGGAAAAACAATATTGAACATAGGAAAGATAAAGTTTGAAGCATGTCTCTGTAGAGTCGAGAAATTATTAAGTCATTGCATTGCAAATTATACACCGTCCCTGGCATTATTCTCATATTCGTGCAACTTCTGTTTTTGTTTACGTTTTAGTAATTTTAATTCTATTTCATCGAAAAATAAACTATCAACCAAAACTTTTGTCCAATTGAAATCTATTCATTAAAACTTATTTCGGTACGCAGTCCTTGAGATCGATATTTGGGATAACTCCCTTCTATTACTACATCGGTAAAAATAGTACACTTGCTAATTTTCCGATCAAATTGCCTCAATACAGTTACAATTATAAGCTAAATTTTTTTATTTGTTTCCACTCAGTTATTATAAAAAATTGGCATTTGTTGCATCAATTTATTTAAAAATTTTATAAAAGTGGTATAAAGTAGGTATTATATATATATATATATATATATATATATATATATATATTACATAAACAAGGTATAATAAAGGAAACAAGTGGTCCCCCAACTAAATGGGTGGCTTGTGCCACCCTTTACTTTAGGACCAAGTGGCCAGCGCTACTTTAGTACTTGTGATGGCCACATGAATGTGGTTGGCGCCATCACAAAGATGGCTTGTGCCATGTGCCATTTCCTCGCTTTGGGTGGCCTATGCCACCCCTAACTGTGTGGTGGGTGGCCTGCGCCACCTGTGCACCTGCAAGACACCGATTTTCGTCCCAAAACTAATTTTTTTCTTTTCCAGTAATCAAATAAATTAACAACAACATTCATGAAATTAATTCGGTAAACATTTCACAAATCATCGCATTCCAGCAAACATCAAAACAACCAGATCAAAACTAAATCAACAACAACAACGTAAAACTACCTGATCCCAATTCCTACATATCGATTATCATAATCCGATTATAAAAGTTGAACTCCACCCTTACCTTGGATTAAACACAGCTCTGAGTTCGATCAGATTTCAAAATTCGCACCGATTGTAGTTCACTTTGTCACTCCCGGGATTTTCATCCTAGTACAAACGTGAAAGTGGCGCGGAAAAGGTAGAGTCGCCAGCCAGGCATTTTTATCCCGAAGGAACGGGAAAGGTAACGCTGCACAAACCTAAGGAAGAAGGAAAGTACAAGGTCTTGCGAACCAAAGATCTGTGTTCGGGAGTCGATTACGACCTGGGAAGGTATTAGCACCCCAGACCGTCCGCCGTACCCGATGGGATCCACGCTTGTTTGTTTGTTTCAAAGGGTGTGAAAGAATAAAGCTGCTGAATGAAAGAATTTCTAACTGGAACTGAAACAGAAATGAGAAAGTGATTTGGAAACGAAAATTGAAAGAAAAGGGAAAAATGTAGAGAAAATAAAGAATGTGCTCGAACGGGCCCTACCCCGCTGCCTACGTACCTCATCGGGAAAATGAGGATCAGAGTCGACGAAGTTCGCCTAACCAGGCAGGAACTTTGTTTGTGTTTTTTATCGCCGGAACTGCTTATGTCTATGCTCAGGTGTTGCAGGCTCGTCTGGTACGAGTGCGTTTACCGTCTTGCATGCGAGACAAGTCGTCGCAAGTTCGCGTTTTAGATTGAATGAGGTGAGAAGAGAAGTTCCCGCAGGAAAGTCGCTTATTGTGTTTGTTTTTTGTATTTTATGAGAAGTATTTTGAATTTGTTTATGAACATTCTCATACTAAGAACTATCCATCGTGGTAGATGGCTTACACCTCGCCCCGAAACAGGATGCGTATAAGTACTCCACAACAAAGTCTCATGGCATATAAGAACATTCAACCTTTATTAGGTATTTTATTATTTTCTTCATGAGGTGAGAAAGAAAGACTCAAGTTGAAAAATGACAAACTAAGGGGACTAAGACACAACCCTAAATTAGTTATTATATTCAAAAGGGAGATCCTAATGGTTTGTGTGGTTTTTCTAATCCTAAGGAAGAAAGAGAAGAGAAGAAAAAAGAATTAGAACTCAACTTACTTCCTAAGGAAGTTAAGTTGGTTGTAAAGAATGGGGAAGCCTATACAAGTGAAATACAAAACATAGGCAAACTCAATTAAGAAATATAAGGAAATGAAGAAGGATTGGTTTCAAAATGCATATTAAAGCACATAAAACAAATACAAAGGCTAAACACATCATGAAAACGCACTTAAAGGGATTCTAAGCCTAAATCCTAAAACTAAAGGATATTAAATGATAACAACATTCTAAAAGCAGTAGATAAACCATATCAAGGCCTCCTAATATCCTAAGGTTAAACCTAATCAAGCTATATCTTAATACCACCATAAAATCCTAAGCTAAAGCTAAGTGAATTTGTATGGAAAACATGAATAAAATCAATGCACTAAAAATAGCAAAGGTCCTGGAAAAAATATGAAATCAATTCCCTAAGGTCCCTAACCTGAATATAATGTTGTGTTAAAAAATCTCCTAAGAATTCACAACCTAACTATGTCAAATGATCACCTAAATCTACTTAGGAAATATTCACAAATTTTCACAAACAACACTACCAAAACAGTGGATAAAATGGCCTAAAAAATATAACAAAAATTACTCCAGATACCTTTATGAGTCCTCTAAACATTGCAAAAATAATGGGGCAAAAATATTATAGGAAGTGGGAGAAACAAGTTGTACAAAATGAAGCATAGATGAAAGAATTCAATAGAAAACTAATTAAATGGAAAATCGAAATAAAATTGAAAAATGACAAAAAATCAGAAAGTAAAAATGTGTAAAATTTCTAAAATGAGTTAGAATACTTCTGTAATTTTTATAGAATTTTATTATGAATTTTGGTATTTTTTTAATGATTAAAATGAAACTATACGAAAAAAAACGAAAGGAGGCGCAGGAAGTAATGTTTCTTAGTTAAGATGCACAAAATAGGCTCAAACGGAGGTGGCGATAGCAAGAGAAATGGGCCCAAAACACAACATTCTTCTTAGGGCACATCCCATGGAACCTAGTCAACCTTTTGACTTCAATCTGGGCCGTCTAAACAAGTCTCCTTATGGGTATTCTCATCAAGCGGATCGCAAAGCTTAGGACCATGATACCTACAGTGGATCACACATACAAGATTGGTCGCACAAAGAGTCTACTGGACGGTGACAAGTGTCACCACCGGTGTGGCTGGGGGACTCCAAAAGCTAAACCTAATCTTATCCCTTTGAGTCACTAACGGTGCACTTACTCCACATTAACTGAACTTTATTACTATTAATTTCTCAATAACTCCTAAAATCCTCTTAATCTTCTCATAAGTTACTTTTTTATGATTAAAGTTATAAAACGAAAAAGAAGACACAAAGGGGCTGAAGAACTCTTCACAGCCAAAACAAAACCCTAGGCCTCTCTTGCCCCTCCTGCCGCCATCGTCGACTTCATCATCACCTCCTCCATCACTTTATTCTTTCCGCCACCACCACCCTTCTAAACCTCAACTTCTCATCAATTCCGAAATGAAACTAACCTAAATCTCTTCTTTTTTCTCAAATCCGAACATCTAAACCCTAAATGCCAAGAACACCTTGCCGGAAAATCATCGTCTCCTCCGTCATCTTACTCTTTCCGCGACGCCGCCACCATCCTTCTAAACCTCAAATCAGAAATGGAAGACGAAACCTTATCCTCAATCTTAACTATAACCTAAATCCTCTCTCTAGCCAAAAACCATAAGCGAAGGAGAAAACCATTACAAGTTCGTGCATACAGAAAGAACAAAATCGTACCTGGCGAAGTTGTTCGAGTCAAAGACGCCTCTTTGTTGCGAAGCTGCTGCGACGTCAATCACAATTCCATGAAGGCCTTCGAGCAATACGCACATGCCTTCAGGTACGACTCAGCTTCGCTTCTTCTTCTCTTGTTCTTTTCGTAATGCTTCGCGTCTTGTGATTGCTTATGCAATTTGCGTCTGAATGAATTTCGCTTGAACCTTGTGTTGATGTTGTTGTGCGGATTGGATGAATTGATGCAAGCGATTTGCGAATGCCTATTATGATTCAGATTGACGTGGTATGTGATTTTTGCAGGTTATTCGTTGGTGAGGATTGACGAAGATTCGGCATGGACGATTCTTGTATTTTGTAGGTTTCCAAATCGATGGAGACTGAGGAGTGCCTTGTATTGATGATTTGCAGGTGCTGATTATTGCGGTTGTTGATGAGAGTTGATGAAGATTCGAGGTTCTGGTATGGAAATTTGAAGCTTGAAGGTTGTGAATGTGTGAAAAGGGTGATGAAGCATTGGAAATGAAAAGTGAGAAAGAATCTGAAAATGTGGAGATTGAAGAGAGATTGAGAAATGGTGAAGGAGGAAGTTGAAGTTATATGCAATTCAGAATGAGGATGGAGAAGAAGATGAATCTGGAGAATGAAGAATGATTGAAGAATGGTGAAGAAGCCACATAAGAGTGATTGGTCTTGATTTATAGAGGATGAGTCCAGCTTTTGTGAAGAGTTTTCCAGGTGAATCTTCTAGATGAAATCAGTTATAAGTTTGTTATTTTTTAGTTATGATTTTTGGATTTCTGAAATTCTGTTTTTGATAGTTTTGCTCATTGGTTAGAGTTTTTGCAATTATTGATTTTTTTTGTTACTTGAACTTGCAGGTTTGTGTTGATGAGTAATGGTTGTTGTGGTTTTGAGTTTATCGTTTTTGAGTTCCTCTTCTACTAATCTGAGATTTGTTGTTGTCAATTTAAATTTGCAGAAGCGTTGAATCAAGAAGAGAGTGATGATTGTGTTGTATGAAGATGATTGAAGCTGAAGCTCTGCGATGTGGATTCGTGGCTGATCGAAGACAAAGATTTTTCCGTGGAGAGGTTGCAGAAGATGATTGAAAAGGGATTGTGAGAGATTGTAGAAGAGTGTGATGGAGATTGTTTTTTTTCGGTTTTTTGAGTTCTCCTCCTTCTGAATTTTTTGTAACTGTTTCTCTTGTTATCAGTTTGTGAGTTACATCTCTTTTGTTTTTTCTTGTTATTCTGTAACTGGTTTTTTTGATAAGTTATTTAATTTGAGCTTTTCTGGTGCAATTCTTTGTAACTGCACTTTTTCTTGTTGAAGCTATTTTTGAATCTTTCTCTTCATCACCCTGCATTTTTGTTTGGTTTGAGCAAAGCAATAGCACGAAACTATCCGTAGCATGAAGTGGGCCAACGACCCCAATTATTTGTGGAATTTGATGTGGCCGGAATTTGTATCTCCCATAGGCATGCTTCTCATATTTTTTTTGTTAATGGTAAATGGGCCTATGGGATCATACAGGTGTTTATCTTTTTTTTTTTTTGTAAAAAAATGATAATTGGGCCTAACTTGGATAGAAATTGGAAAAAAAAGAATTTTGAGATTAAATGGATAATGTATAATATTATTAGAAATGGTGATGGACATCGAATTAATTGATTCGAAAACAAGAATATGGATATGGACTAAGAATGAATTATGAAGATCAATGGATATGATTCTCGAATATTAACTTTGATTTTGAAATGGGCATGACATAATCGTTTGGATAGGGTGTGGTTTCAATAAACTTGTATCTTCGAATTTCACTTAATCCATGCGATTCTACTTAACATGTTTAAATCAACTCAAATTCTCAATCCATATCAAATTTGTATTTTCAATGAATCCACAACTTCAACCAACTTCAATCTAAAACCTCACAAACTTGTACCCCGTCAACGGACAATCAAGAGGACCATAATGACATGATTATCACACGAGTTCGCCGCTTGATCCCTTGTACCATGAATATTATGATACCTTTGATATGAAACCATGAACACCATTTTCAATAGATTAACAACATCAACAAAGCCATACCAGAGATGAGAACTCCTAAACCGCTTACATTGAGTGCAATAGCCGGATAAACCACTTATGAATAGAAAATTCAATCACCTGAAAATGCTTTGATCCTAGACCTCAGGAACTAATGAAAATGCATGATCGTGATGTTATGACCTGATGGGAGAATGCAGATGAATGCGAACATAAGCCAGTTAGGGTAATAAATAAGAGGGAAACCTTTGGGGTATTACACACTTGTTCTCCCACGTTCTGTTCTTTTCCTCTTCCTCTTACTGATAATCCAAAAACCTAACTTATTTTTTCTATTTCTTTTCTTTATATCAAATATTATTATTATAATAATATAACTAATGAGCCTAATATCCTACACCCTTCTATTACTAATTCCGACACAATCTAAGCCCACTAATCAAACACACTCCAATAACAATAATATTATTTCTACGACTTTCCGACTTAATATTCCGGCTTAACGACTTAATTCACCGCAACACAAAATCAATCGAATAATCGCAAATAAATAATTACATATTCTTTTAAATAAATAATTAAATATTTAGGGCGTTACATAAACCAAATGGATGACTAATATATATATATATATATACATATATATATATATATATATATATATATATATATACATATATATATATATATATATATATATATACATATATATATATATATATATATATATATATATATATGTATGTATATATATATGTATATATATATATATATATATATATATATATATATATATATATATATATATATATATGTATATATATATATATATATATATATATATATATATATATATCATAATCAATCAATCAAATACAAAAATCCTTGATATAGCTATTTCCAATGATGAAATAAGAGGAGAAAACTAGCACAATATTACTTGGCTTGTGTGAAGTCAATTTAGCAAACACTTGGTGTGCAAAATACACCAAGTCTTAATTTCACTTAAATCGATAGTGCATAATTTTTCTTAGCTACAATCAAAGTGATTTCAACAAATTTTCAAACAATGTTAAATACTACAATCAAGTGAATGTATGTTTCCAATTGAAATTCTAGTATCATATATGAGATGTCGAAGGAGATGTCACGACACTAATATATGAACAATGATTAAAATATGATCAAGATAAATTAAGAAGTAAACAATTGTCAAAGACACACAATTGTTAACCCAGTTCGGTGCAATCACACCTACGCCTAGAGGTCACCAAGCCAGGAAGGAAATCCACTAAACAAAATTAGCTCAAAGACTCTCAACAAACAACCTTCAATTTATAATCTTCTCACCTAATCTCTACCCATGTGATTTCTATCTAAGACACGGTTAGATAAGAGACTCTACTCACTCCCCCTCAATCACAATTGTGATAAAAACATAAATACAAAAAAGAGATGAACACACTTCAATGACACAACTTGATCATGCTTAAAAGCTTCAATCAAGTACAAAAACACTCGTGCTTAAAAGCTTAGAATGGACAAATTACAACTCAATAAAAATCAGTCCAAGTCAATCATCAACGTGATTATTGATTGGCTCACAAGAAATTCACAAAAGACTAAACCCTAACATAATGCACACGCCTTCAATATCTTCTCTTTATCTTCAAAATAGGGTTACTGCATCTTTTAAATAGACTACATAATTCATGGGCTTGGGCCTTCTCAATCAATCAGATTAAACCTAATTAAAACTGATATTCCACAATCATAGGCACTAAAAAGGTAACAAATGAACTTCCTTAATAATCAGATCAATCTTGAATAAAAACTCCACCAATAATTGCGCCAGCAATCACTCACTAAAGTTACACAAAAGATTGCTTAAAAAACGCAACAGATAAAGCACAAAATTCTGAACTGAGTTTTTAGAAATACATATCATAACATCAACCTTACCATCATGAGCAAAACCTACAACATCTAAGAAAAACACCTACATACTATAAGACTTACATGTTAAGACATCAAGTACGACATAAATTTGAAGCACCATGTTTTATCAAAATTGATGCCAATTAACAAAACCTACACCAATTAATTTCACGCAAGATTCAATTAATGCAAAATTTAAAGAGATAGAGAAAGAGAGAACAACACCCGATTTGTTTAGGCAGTTCCTCTTTTGTTCTCGCTTAGGGTACATCTGCCTCCAATTCTAAAATTAGAATTGAGATATTGATTATCAATTGCAAAGTTTATACAAGAGAAGTAATAGTCACCGCCAAAAACCCTAATTGTTGAATTTGAAACTATTCCATTCTCTTCCCTTGATTCAAGTTGAACTAAGTGCATCAAACGCTCTAAACAAACCTCTGGTTACCATTAATTGTTTGTGCAAACACTCCGTTCTTAAAACTCTTAGCTCGACTGATTTCAATCACCAATGTTCGATCCCAAATCCTTCTTCACAATCCTCCGTTTACCGTTAATATTTTGAACTAACACACTATTCTTCAAATCTTTAACTCGGTTGAATCTGTGAAGCAATGATTTATGCATAAACCCCAAAATCATTCAAGATCTTGAAGAACAAAACCCTAGGATTTTATTCAAGAATGATCCACTTAATCCTCAACCATAAATTGATACACAATACTACATTTGGACATTGTCACCATAACAATGCACAATTATCAACAATTTTTTTTATATGTAATTGTTGAAAAATGCAATGAAGAATGAAGAAGAAGAGGAAACTAGTATACATCTTTCACTTTTCTTGTTGGTTATGAAAATGAGACTCAAGAATATATATATATATATATATATATATATATATATATATATATATATATGACACATAACCCAAGTAAAAGATCACATCAGAATTTTTTAACAAAAGATACAACAGAAAAATGTTCAAAATCAGTGACCTGCAGACCTTAGCACACTGGGGGAGTTGACCTGAGCGGACCCGCATCAACACAATTCTAAGAAAAAATGCTATGCATTTACCGTAACGGGGCAATGAGTCGACTCATCATGATTTTCCATAAATGAGTCGACGCGAGCAAACCCGTGAGTTGCCAAAAATTAACAAGTATGAATGAGTTGATCGCTCCAAAGCACGAGTTGACTCAAAAACTTTAAATGGCCAAAAATGATTTTTAAGATGTGTTTTGGTTAATCCAAACCATTCTCTTATGGACCTATGCGTAAGAACAAGAGTTGTCTCTGCATTCCATCTCTATGTTTTGATGATAACAATGGAGTATTTATGAAAGAACCATTTTATGTTTTAATGTTTGTTAAAGTGAAAATCATGAATATTATATATTAAGATCAAACAAACATTATGAATGAGTATGCAAATTCTAATATGCGAAGTTACTATGTATAAAATTAGTCATAAGCATGTTGAAGAAGTAAGTGTGCTTCTGAATCTGAACACAAACAGAAAGATCCAAGGATGTGGATGTTGCGTTGGCAATGCTCTTGTGGATGTTGTTCTGAATGTGGTTCTGATCAAATAGCAAAGTGAAGCTTATGAAATTAATCTTCTGAAGAACTAAGTTCTGAAATTAATCTCAATTGAACCATGTATACATCTCTCTTTCGGGATCTCCAGCTCAACCAAAAGAACCTATCGCCCTACATGGGTTCCGAACTTTAGGAATTTAATGGAGCTACTGCGAGACCTTGGGGATACATTGAACTCATGGTCACTTTAAGGGAGGGAGAAGCCTCCAAAATGATCAAGACCCACTTCTTATTCATTGTTTTCCCCTTCTTGTATCAGTGCATCCTGGGAAGGCCAACTCTTGTAGAGCTGGTCGTAGTTCCATCAACAGTTCATCTAAAGATGAAGTATTACACTGATAAAGGGCATGTCACCACCTTGCACGGGGATATCAAAGCTTCCAGAAGATGCTTCAATGCTGTAACCAAAGGGCAAAGCATGATCGACACAACCCTAAAGGTCAGGAAGTGGGCAAGAGATAGGGAGCTCCTGCTCGAAGAAAGCCATCTGAAAAAGAAGCCAGTGCACCAGATCCATTCCTTTGACCTTGATAGATGAATCTCAGAGGACACCCGCGAGGACACATATGCGAACAACCTACCTACTTCAACTAGTTTGCGCCCACTGCCAGCAGGAGAATTCAAAGTGATTTCTTTCGGGGACGACCCCGACAAAGGAGTAAGAATAGGTACTGGACTGCCCAACGAATCAAAGGAACAACTAAAAACTTGTTTGCGCAACAATGTAGATTCGTTCCTTTGGAGTACCACATACATGCCCAGGCTTGATCCAGAAACTGCATGTCACCAGCTCACCATCAATCCTTTTTCTTGAATCGTTGCCCAATGCAGACGCAAACAATTTAATGAGAAGACCATTGCTACTAAAAAACTTGTAAAAGACCTCTTAGAGGCTAGATTTATATCAGAAGTCAGGTATACAACTTGGTTGTCCAACATAGTATTAGTGAAAAAATCAAACGGGAAATGGAGGATGTGTGTTGACTACACTGTCGTCAATCGAGCTTACCCGAAATATGCTTATCCTTTGCCTAGCATAAATAAATTAGTAGATAACTCTGTAGAATTCAAACTCTTGTCCTTCATGGATGCCTACTCAGGATAAAACCAAATCCCCATGGCCGAAAAGGACAAGAGGTACACAACTTTCATGACTTCGTCAAGCACCTACTTCTATAACATAATACCCTTCGATCTAAAACACGTTGGGGCCACATACCAGCGCATGATAAACAAAGTCTTCCAATCTGAGATTGGGAACATGCTCGAAGTATATATGGACGACATGACCGTGAAATACCTAGAGGAATTCGACCATACTTCCCATCTGTAAAAGTTCTTCGATCAGGAAAGAAAATGCAAAATGAGATTTAACCCAGAAAAATGCAGGATTGGCCTAAGGGCATAGAATTTCCTCGGATTCTACCTCACAGAAAGGGGAATCGAGGCTAACTCTGACAAATGTCGACCATTTTCTGAGTTCACATGTCCAAATTCTAAGAAATTTATACAATCCCTCAACAGGATGCTCATTTCTTTATCTCGCTTCGCGACCAGATTTTCCTAACATGCTTCACCCTTCTTTAAGCTCCTTCGAAAAGAGGAAACTTTTGAATGCATAGAAGAGTAAGAGTACGAGGCATTCCTTGTAGGACTGCGGTTGGCCAAGGACCTGGACGCAATGGAAGTTAAAATCTTCACTGAATCTTAACTGGTGGCCTCCCAAGTGAAAGGTGAATACCAGGCTAAGAACGACCATCTTGGTTGATTATTTAACTTTGGTACAGGAAAGTTTGGCAAAGTTTGACTCATGGGAAGTGTTGCACCCCAAAATTTGCCCTCCACAAAACAAGTCATTGTGTACTAAGAGGCTCACAAGGTTCACAAGGTTCACAAGACATCTCATGAGGTTCACAAGGTTCACAAAGTTCACAATTAGTCAGAAGATTTGACAATTCCCTCAGACAATGCATCCTCCTAAGCAATGCATCCTAAACTAGGGTTTTGACTTTTATCAGGCTAAATGGACTTCCAAGACTTCAAGTGAGCTTCATAACATCTTATATGTGTTCAAGAATCCCCATGTCAAGTTTCAAGACTTTCCCAAAAGATTTGCTCAGGCAGATGATCAGATAGGTTAAAATCAGTCAAAGCAGTCAAACTGAGGTCAACTGTGGTCAAACCAAAGTCAAACTTCATGATTTTTTGCCAACATCAAGTATATGAAGTAAAATGCATCATTTGATCAAGGGTTGATCATGATTCATCAAGGAGATTTCAGATCATCAAGAATCAGGAGTTTCTAAATTAGGGTTTTCACAGGAAAAGTCAACTGAACTTTGACCAGCCATAACTTTCACATGCTTCATCAAACATTTTCCATTCAAAGCTCATTTTGAAGGAAATTGAATTCTCTACAACTTTGTGTCTCACAAGCCAATCCCAAAAATGCTTCATTTGGAAGGTATGAGCTAAGACATTATAGGTCCTTTTAAAAGTCAACAAAAAGTCAACAACTTCCAAAGAGCATAACTTGAGAATGGTAAAAGATATGGACATGAGACCAAAGAGGTTGGTTAGAGGACTCTTTAAGCTTTCCAAAATGTCCAAGAACACCTTCATAGCATTAAAATTGAAGGGTTTGTGCCCTTGCAAAGTTGGGAAATTTTTGAGAGGTTTATGAAGTAAATGGGGTCTTAAAACCAAAATTCTTCAAATGGGCTGACTTTCTTGTGATCCAATAGGTTCCATGACATCATGCACGAAATTAATTTAATATTTTCATAATTTTATTCATGTTATTTTTATTTATTATGATTTTTTATATTAAAAATCATTTTAAATTCAAATAAAATATAAAATGGTGAAGATTTAAATTTATTTTGTTTCTAGAATGTCATAAAGTTTATTTGGACTTGATTGATACAAGAGTTATGAAGATCACCCCAAAATAGCAATGTTGGATCAAAGAAAAATCAAGTTTTATGACAAATCTTTTTCAATCTCAAACTATCCAAAAAGTCCAAAGAGCTATAACTTTTCTTGACCTAATCTCATTCACATATATACATAGAACCTTTAGCAGCCTCAAGCACGGATTTTCAGAGCTCTCACAGCATTTTCAAATTTCAAAATTCATCCAAAATTTCAATTTTCGGATTCTTCCTTAGAGAGTGTTTAAAGGTATTTTAAAGACATGGAAGGGTTCCTTGGACATCCCTGAGTCGAAACCAATCCTCCATACCATCAAAATCATGACATATCATGCTAACCGAATCATTTTCTGTTCATATTTTTTTGATTATCGTTTTCATATGTTTGCTTGTTAAAACTTGAATCTAATCATCAATTCTTGTTTGTCTTGAAGCATAGAAGAAATCTGGATAGTTTGTTTTGAGTTTCATGGCCATAACCGTATTTCGCCATAACTAGGGTTTCAAGGTCCATTTTAGGGATTTACGATTTAGGCTATATAAATGATGTTAATTGATAAAATTGAACTGTATGAGACCTGGGTAAGCTATTGGAACAATCGATTTGGACAAATTCTACATGTTTTGCAGGTTAGCAAGAACATAGGTTTTCCTGCGGATAAATTCGCAGCAAAGTGCCCAAGAAATTTCGCAGGAAATTTCGTAGGGTGAGAGGTAGAAGACGATGGCTTTTGGCGCCATCTGGAATTTCAAAAAAATCATCTTAATATTTTTAGAATTTTATTTCGTTATATTTCAACTGATGACGTTTGGTTTGGTGGTTGTGATGCGTGCTGGTAATGTTTGAAACCTGGGTTCTATTCCCAGGTTTTCCTTTTTGATCAATTGTTTTTTCTTCATATTTTTGTAGGTTCTTTACATATTGTGTTGGGCTCATTCCTTCACCAGCAATCCATGCGCAGCCCAGTGGTGTGTCTTCTTACTGGTAACAGGGAGGTCCTGGGTTCAAATCCAGGCCTCCCCATTTTTTTTTCTAACCTAATTGTTTTCTATTTCTTTTTCTTTTCTTTAATTTTAATTAAAAGTTATATAATGAATTAATAATAATAATATAATTTTGTTTTCATAGAATAAATTGTATATATTTTAAAATTAATATTTTATTTTATAATTTACTTATATGTCCATATTATTATTATATATAACTTATTTTGTAAATAATTAAATTAATATTGTATATTAAGTTAAAAACCCTAATTATTTTTAAAACCCTAATTTATTTTCTAACAATTCAAAACCCTAATTTTCTTTTACAATTTTAATTTCTTATTTTATTTATTATTATTTTTGTTTAATTATAATTAATAAACATTTCTAAATCATATTTATTTTTGTAAGTAAATATATAATAATCATTATTAATTTGTTCTCATCTTAAAATTCTTAAAAAAAAAGATTATTTATTTAAGTTTAAAATTCTAATTTTATTTCTATATTGTATATTATTGTGCTAACCTCTTTTTCTCTTACATTGTTTTTATTACTAACCTTTTATTTATTTATTATTATTATTATTTAAATTGCTTTATTATAATGTAACTGTACAAACTATTGTAATAGTGGTAGAATTTTTATTGTTTATTTAAATTGCTATGGTTAGTAAATTAGGGAGTGAAAACATGTTTGTGTTTAAAAATTGAATTTAGATCGCTAATCATAAGATAAATACTTGAATTTGTATACGCACACACGTAAGTCGATCTTGGATCGCCATCTCACTTCTTAAGGGTTACCTCTCATGTTGCCTAAATAAAAGGTCAAGTAAGGTGTACAAAGCAAAGTCCCTTCTCTTATTAATATCATCTTGTCCCTTTAAAAGATTATAAGATCAAGTCCCTTTCTGGTTGCCTTCGTAAATGATCTTGTCCCTTTCGAATAAAAGATGATAAGTCCCTTCGAATTGCTAAGTACACCTTACAGTTGCCTAATAACAGATGACCCTTCACATGTCCCTTACACATCCAAGGTAATTACCACCTATTCCTTAATAATAGGGATAGTCTTACCATTGAAAGAACATTTAAGAACAAAAAAGATTCAAATTAGGGTAGGTTCCTCTTAAGTACTTGCTCACTCATTCAAAAATATTTCAAAAACACTTCACCTTTTTGAACAATTTTCAAAAAAAAGTCTTTATATATATCCGTACATGGATCATCATAAAGTACTTAAGAAATTTTTTAATCACACACTACACTTCTCAAAACAGTTTAAAGTGAGCTAAGTAACTAAGAGCTCATGGATAACCATGGATGTAAAGGGTGCTAACACCTTCCCTTTACATAACCTACCCCCCTGAACCCAAAAATCTTTTAAGGTCTTTCCTGTTCTTTTATGCCCTTTCCTTTGGATAAAGTAAAAGTCGGTGGCGACTCTTGCTATCCGCAACATTTAACTAAAGTCAGTTCTCCCACCGTGTTACAGGAAGTCCAACACATCCCTCATGAACGGAACTCCTGAGCAGATATCCTATGAAAATTAGTCAGCACGAGGAAGAAGGGAGGTAAAACATTTGTAATACAAGAGACACTTCCTCGACCAAGCATCATGAGAGCAACTAATCTACTCAACATTAACATCATTGACGCCAATAATTGATGGATGGCTCCTTTTTATAACTACCTAACTACGGATGAGTTACCTTCAAATAGCAACGAGGCCAGCGCCACTAAGCGTAAGGCATGTTCCTACGTTATGATCGAGGATAAACTTTACCGAGAAGGGTTTTCTATCCATCTCCTAAAGTGTGTAGGGGAGGATGAGGTCCTCAACATCCTTCAAGAAATCCATGATGGTATCAACGCTTAAAACCTAGGAGGTAGATCCATAGCCCGTAAGGCCTTGAGATAAGGGTATCATTGGCCGACCATGCAACATGATGCCAAAGAGCACGTAAAAAAGTGTGAGAAGTGCAAACACCACGGGGACATGCACCTAGCACCCCCTGTCAAACTGAAAACTATGTCATCGGCATGATCCTTTGCTCAGTGTGGGATGGACATCCTCGACCCCTTCACAGTAGGTTCCTATCAGAACAAATACTTAATCGTGGCCATCGATTACTTCACCAAATGGATTGAGGCCAAAGCTCTAGCCAAAATGACTGCATTCAACATACTTTGCTTTTATAATAGGAACGTGCTTGCTCGATTCAGAAATCCTTAAGCCCTTGTAACCGACAACGAAACATAATTCACGGACGAAAAATTCCAAGACTTTATCGCCAACCTATGCACCAAGCAGTACTTTACGTTCGTCAAGCATCCACAAACCAATGGGAAAGTGGAGGCCGCGAACATGGTTATTCTGCATGGTCTAAGACGAAGGTTAGGAAAAGATTTAACACGGTGGGAGAACTGACTTTTAGTCATGTTGCGGATAGCAAGAGTCGCCATCGACTTTTATTTTATCCATAAGGAAGGGACATAAAAGAACAGGAAAGACCTATTTTTAAAAGACTTGGGTTCGGGGGGTAGGTTATATAAAGGGAAGGTGTTAGCACCCTTTATATCCATGGTTATCCATGGACTCTTAGTTACTTAGCTCACTTTAATTGTTTTTAGAAAGTGTAGTGTATGATTAGAAATTTTCTAAGTACTTTGTAATGATCCTCGTATGGATGTATACAAAGCCTTGTTTGAAAATGTTTTGAAAATATTGTGAGGTGTGAAAAGTATTTTTGAAGAGTGAGCAAGTAGCTATGAGGTACCTACCCTAGACTAAGTCATTCATGTTCTTATATGTCCTTTCAAGGGTAAGATTATCCCTATTATTAAGGAATAGGTAGTCATTACATTGGATTTGTTTAAGGGACGGGCATAAGGTCATCGTATGGTCAATGAAGGCAACTTAAGGGGTGTCTTTAGCAATTCGTAGAGACTATCATCATTTATTCGAAGGGACAAGATCATTATTCCGTAGGCAACCTCGAAGGAACTTGATCTTTTAAATATGTAGGGACTTTATGATTTTATAAGTGAAGGGACTTTGCTTAAGACACCCCTATATTCGAGGGACTTGACCATATTTAAAAGGCAACCAAGACGAATACCCTAGGAAGTGCAAGATGGCGATCAAAGATCGACTTACGTGTGTGAGTGTTTTATTTCAAATATTTATCTTATTTAAAGCTAATTATCTAATTTAATTTTAATTACAAGTAGTTTCGCACTCCCTATTTACTAACCACAGTTAAATAATAATTTAAAAAAATGGAAAAATAAATCTAAACTATTACAAGGCTTGGGCAATTACAAAATAATCGGATAAAAAAATAATAATAATAATAGACATAATAAAAATAAATAAATAAAAAATAATAACAAAAATAATAATAAATAAAGCAATAATAATAACAAGGATTAGAATAAAAAAATAATTTAGGTTAGTTATAAATTTTTTAGAAATTAATTTAGTAATAGCATAAATTTAAAATAATATAGTGATAATAATAATAAAGAATAATATGCTAAAATTTTTATACAAATTAAAAAAAAAAGAGTTATTAAAAAAAAGTATTTTATTTAGGATTAGAGAAAATTAGGTTAAATTTTTTAGGGTTAATGAAATATTAGGGTTAGTTAAGAAATTAGGGTTTTAAAATAATTAATTAAATTAGTTTTACTTACAAAAATAATTTTAGAATAATATTATATACAAAAAATAAAATTTGAGTTATAATTATATATAGAAAATAATTAAGTTTTTATTTGTTTTTTAAAAAAAGGTCTTAATTAATATTAATTTGTTATAATAATAATAATTTAAATAAAACTACAAAAAGTGAAAAAATAAACAAAACAAGATAACCTGCAGGAGCCTGGGGTCGAACCCAGGTCTCCATCGTCCACACATATATCCATTGCCATTGGACTGCGCATGCGTTGGTGACTTTTGAATGAGTAACGTTCAATATAATATAAACTTGGAAAAAATAACATAATTATATAAAAAGAAAGAGACCTGGGATTCGAACCCAGGTCTTGGGCTTCCACACGCGTGACCTCCACCATCTGAACCATCCATACAACTTGTAATATATACGACACAAAAAAAAAATTAATTATGTTAACAATTTTCAAAAAAGTTTCGCGCCATTGGCTTCCGTCTTCAACCTAAGGGAGGAGTTTTTAGCTACGGTTGTGTCAGGTCTATAGCCACGGTTTTTGCATTGTCACTAAAAGCCTGCAATCTTACAACATCCAGAATACGCAAAATTTTAACAAATTAAATACATAAATATGATCCTTGTAAAGTTTACGATTCAACCACGACTTCCAAAATTATTTATATGGCTTAAACATGAAAACCCCAAAGTGAGGTTCAAAACCCTAATCATGGCAGAATCTTCAACCTGCAACAAAACTTCAATTGAACCATCCAGAAACGTTCCTTGTTTCATTGTAAACATAAAACATCTGTCAAACATAATTTATAACGCATGAATAGAAGAAAACAAAAAAATCATAAAAGTGTAAGAACACGGGTTCTGCTTATGCATTTAGGTATGTTTCAAACGATGCAAATGATGCAAAGAGGTTCAGGGAACATCCAGGAAGGCATTGCAATCATCATATGGATTTAGGTCTAGGTTAGAATCCGAATTTGAATTTTCTTTAAAATTTTTGAAGATTGTTCTTGGTTCTTGGAGGCAGAAATTTGTGTCCTTTGCTTGTGTTGAGTTCATGAACTTATAAGGATTGAATTTAGGTCAAAAAACCTATGGATTTGTGGGCTTATGAGATAACTTGAGTGTGAAGATTTCTCACTTTCAAATATTCAAAAAATCTCATCCATCCTTTCCAATTTTGGTCCAATCTGATTTCAATTGACTTCCAATCATTCAAAATATGATTTAAATGATTTCCAATCAAATATCTTGTCCATTATTTGATTTTTCATATTTAATTTACATTTAAATTGAATTTTAATGAATAAAATCCAAATAAATAATAAATAAATAATAAAAATCAGAACTCTTTGGTTTTGGGTCGTGCTTGAGGTCACCACAAAGATTGGATTGCAACATGATATGCCCATGTGGAAAAATTGGTTTTAAGGCCTTATTTTCTTCATACACCCTTCAAAAATCTCCCAACTTTGACAAAACACAAATCCTTCAATTTTAAGGCTATGAAGGCGTTCTTGAACATTTTGGAAAGCTTAAAGAGTCCTCTAACCAACCTCTTTGGTCTCATGTCCATATCTTTTACCATTTTCAAATTATGCCCTTTGGAAGATGTTGACGTTTTGTTGACTTTTGAAATGACCTGTAATGTTGTAGCCCATACCTTCCAAATGAAGCATTTTTAAGCTTGGCTTGTGATACACAAAGTTGTAGAGAATTAAATTTCCTTCAAAATGAGCTTTGGATGGGAAATTTTTGATGAAGCATGTGAAAGTTATGGCTGGTCAAATTTCAGTTGACTTTTCCTTAGAAAACCCTAATTTAGAAACTCCTGATTCTTGATGATCTGAAACTTCCTTGATGAATCATGATCAAACTTTGATCAAATGATGAATTTTACTTCATAAAATTGATGTTGGCAAAACATCTTGAAGTTTGACTTTAATTTGACCACAATTGACCTCAGTTTGACTTTTTAACTACTTTGACTGAGTTTTACATATCTGATCATCTGACTGGGCAAGCTCTTTGGGAAAGCTTTGAAAATTGACATGGGGATTCTTGAATACATGTGGGATGTTATGAAGCTCACCTGAGGCCTTGAAAATCATTTTAACCTGAGGAAACACAAAACCCTAGTTTTGGACACTTTGCTTAGGAGGAGGCATAGTCTGGGGTAACTTCCACACTTCTTGATCAATTGGGAGTCTTGAGGACCTTATGATCATTTAGAATTCTTGAGAGAGGTTGTCTTGATTGTGGGAGGGAAAATTTTGGGGTGCAACAGCTGCCCCTTTTTCAATTTTCTGGAATCTGAGGAGTTAGATTGGCATGTATGCCATTCGTGACTTGAAGATTGAAGAGGATTGAACACAAAAGCCCAAACATTTGTACTCGCTGGTGTGTAGAATGATACTGTTGGTTGATCGTGATGCTTGAATGGGATTAAAGATGCCATTTGGATAAAGATTCTTCAGATATGTTTCTTAAATATGAAGATAACTTTTTGGGAAGAATAAATGATGGCCCAAAAAATGAGATAACCCTTCGGGAAGAATAAACGACGACCCGAGGTAACAAGATAACCATTGGGAAGAATAAACGACGACCCAAGGTAAGTTGACTTTAGGGAAGAATAAACGACGGGCCCAAAATGAGATAACCTTCGGGAAGAATAAACGACGGCTCGAGGTAACGAGATAACCATTGGGAAGAATAAAAGACGGCCCACGGTAAGTTGGCTTTTGGGAAGAATAAACGACGGCCCAAAATGAGATAACCTTCGGGAAGAATAAACGACGACCCGAGGTAACAAGATAACCATTGGGAAGAATAAACGACGGCCCAAGGTAAGTTGGCTTTTGGGAAGAATAATCGACGGCCCAAAATGAGATAACCTTCGGGAAGAATAAACGATGGCCCGAGGTAACAAGATAACCATTGGGAAGAATGAACGACGGCCCAAGGTAAGTTTACTTTTGGGAAGAATAAACGACGGCCCAAAATGAGATAACCTTCGGGAAGAATAAACGACGGCCCGAGGTAAGTTGGCTTTTGGGAAGAATAATCGACGGCCCAAAATGAGATAACCTTCGGGAAGAATAAACGACGGCCCGAGGTAACAAGATAACCATTGGGAAGAATAAACGACGGCCCAAGGTAAGTTGTTGATGAAGTTTGTTTGCTGGAGAATTAATCTGAAAAACAAGGTTAGTTTGGTGCAAGTATAATGATATATATATATATATATATATATTTATATATATATATATATAACAATCTACAAGATAATATTTTATGAGAATGCGTATGATATGATATGATATGATGTATGTACAAATGAATTATGTCGGGAAGCTGAACAGTAGCTTCATATAACAACTGCTGGCTGGGGAAAATAAATCCTGATTTGTTGCTGAGGTGCATGAAGACTTCGTTCCCGTCTTGTTTAAGAATATCGTACTTAGAACTTCCCGTTTTTCGTTCTTTGTACTTCTTATTGAAGGATTAAGTTCCTGAATATCCTGACTGAGGATAAAAGAGATGGACATAGATCCGGGAGACCTATTCGGTTAGGTATCAATTCTTCGGAGGATATGAAGCTGCTTGGAGACTTCGTAGAGTTGGAAGTATAAGATATTACTTGAAGTATTCCGTAAGGATATCTGTAAAGATTACTCCGTGGGGATGAACCGGCAAAGCTTCGTTGAATTCCTATCTTTCTCCGTTCTTAGTAAATGCTATTATTGTATTTTATGCATTTCTGGTAAACATCAATCATATTCAAAGGCATATATACATTCAAACATAATCAATGGACGTTTTTCGCTTTAGTAAAAAGGGGAAAAGTAAAGCTGAATAAAGAGGGAAAAGTAAAGCTGAATAAAGAGGGAAAAGTAAAGCTGAATATAAAAATGGAGTTTTTCTTATTTTTAGAAATAAACCTATAACTAGACATGTTTTAATACGGAGACGGAAATCCTAGTAAGAGGAATTCGTCAAAGAAAATTTTACAAGGAAAAATAGCTATGTGTAAATAACCCTATTGAGTTTCAACTTTGCTATTGCCATTATCTTCAATTATCTCATCTTCAGCTATTGGAGAAGAAACAATTGGACTGATCGGTATCTGTTGAACTTGACATAGATAACATAACTAGTAGAGGTTGCATGGGTGATTTAACGAGACATAGTCATACGCTTTAATCCCTAACTTTTGCCTGGATTGCCCTTTCAGGTTTTCAATCCACCGGGATACCCTTTTTTGCCCAAGCCGCCTTTTCAGGTTTTCGACTTGCCGGTTGTACATTTGTTTTATATATATCCCTAATTTTTGCCCGAACCCTTTTGGTTCGCTGGGATGCCCTTATTTTTGCCTAGGCCAGTCAACCTAGCGGGTCTCTTTTCATGCCTAGTATTTTTTAACTATGTCAGCGTTCACAGGTTGTGGGAAATCTTCACCATCCGTAGTGGTAAGCATCATGGCACCTCCAGAAAATATTCTCTTAACAACAAATGGCCCTTCATAGGTGGGAGTCCATTTGCCCCTGGGATCACCCTGTGGTAATATAATACGCTTGATTACCAAATCACCAGCCTGATACACCTACCGCCTAACTTTCTTAATGAAGGCTTTAATCATACGTTTCTGACACATTTGACCATGACAAACAACTTCTATTCTTTTCTCATCAATCAAGTTTGTCTGTTCAAGTCGAGTCTGAATCCATTCATCTTCATCTAAGCCCGCATCCTTCATAATTCTCAAAGGGGGAATCTGAACTTCAATGGGTAAAACTGCTTCCATACCATAGACAAGGGAAAATGGGGTTGCCCCTGTTGAAGTACGTATAGTGGTACGATAACTATGAAGAGCAAATGGTAACATCTCATGCCAATCCTTATATGTAACTGTCATCTTTTGCAAGATCTTCTTAATATTCTTGTTGGCGGCTTCCACTGCGCCATTCATCTTTGGACGATATGGAGAAGAATATGATGTTTAATCTTGAACTGCGTGCAGAGATCAGTAATCATAGTGTTGTTCAAATTAGTACCATTGTTTGTGATAATCCTTTCAAGGATGCCATATCTGCATATAAGATTATACTTGATGAATCGAGCCACAACATTCTTAGTAACAGAGGCAAATGAAGCTGCCTCTACCCTTTTTGTGAAGTAATCAATAGCTACAAGGATGAAACGATGTCCATTAGAGGCAGTAGGTTTGATCTCACCAATCATATCAATGGCCCACATGGCAAAAGGCCATGGAGCAGTTAGAACATTCAACGGAACTGGAGGCACATGAACCTTATCAGCATAAATCTAGCATTTGTGACAAGTTTTGGAGTGTTGATAGCAATCAGCTTCCATGGTAGACAAATAATAACCTGCTCTCAGAATCTTCTTAGCCATTGTATGCCCACTATAATGAGTACCAAAGATCCCATCATGCATGTATTCCATAATATCTACTGCTTCTTTCTTATCCACACAGCGAAGCAAAGTCGAATCGTGGTTGCGCTTATACATAATTCCATTACTCAGGAAGAATTTAGAAGAAAACCTCCTCAGAAACTTCTTATCATTGACAGATGCCCCTTCAGGGAACTCCTGAGCTTCAAGATACCTCTTCACTTCATGGAACCAAGGATTTTCTTCTACTCCTTCAGTACCCACTTCATTGCAGTATGCAGGTTTATCAAATTGATCAATAGTAATTCTTAGAGCTTCATCATCCCAACTGATTTCAAACATAGATGCCATGGTAGCTAATGCATCTGCCAACTGATTCTCTTCTCGTGGAATATGTCCAAAGGTAATCTCTTCAAAGTATGGGATCAAAGACAACACATGTTCTCTGTACGGGATAAGATTATGATGCCTAATGTCCCAATCTCCTTTAACTTGACTGACTACTAGAGCTGAATCTCCATACACATCCAAAAATTGGTTCTTCATCTCAATAGCAACCTTGATACCCATGATGCCCGCTTCATACTCAGCCATATTATTGGTACATTTAAAACAAAGCTTTGCGGTAACTGGTGTATAACAACCTTTAGGAGAGATAATCACAACACCAACACAATTACCAAGTGCATTAGAAGCTCCATCAAAAACCATAGTCCATTGGGATCCTTGTCCAGGTCCTTCATATTGTCTAGGTTCTTTAGTAACAATCATAATATCCTCATCTAGAAACTCAAAATTCATAGATTGATAGTCATCCACTACTTAATGAGCCAAATGGTCAGTTACTACACTTCCTTTGCTTGCTTTCTGAGTAGTATATTGTATGTCATATTCTGTTAAGATCATTTTCCATCTTGCTATTTGTCCGGAGAGAGCAGGTTTCTCAAATATATACTTGATTGCATCCATTTTTGAAATCAATAAAATGGTATGAGTCAACATATACTGTCTTAGTCGGCGAGCAGCCCATGCCAAAGTACAACAAGTTTTCTCGACCAGTGAGTATCTTGTTTCACAGTCGGTAAACTTTTTGCTAAGGTAGTATATTGCCTGCTCTTTTCGACCAGACTCGTCATGTTGCCCCAACACACACCCCATTGAGTTATCCAATACTGTTAAATACATAATCAAGGGTCTTCCTTCAAATGGTGGCATCAACATAAGAGGTTCATGTAGGTACCTTTTGATTTCATCAAAAGCTGCCTGACATTCATCATTCCATTCCAATACTTGATTTTTCTTCAACAACTTGAAGATTGGTTCACAAGTAGTAGTCAACTGGAAAATAAATCTTGCAATGTAATTCAGTCGTCCCAGGAAACCTCTAACTTCTTTCTCAGTACGAGGAGAAGGCATCTCTTGTATAGTGTTTACCTTTGCAGGATCTACTTCAATACCTTTACCACTGACAATAAAACCTAGAAGTTTACCAGATCTAACTCCAGAAGTACATTTGTTTGAATTTAACCTCAACTTTTATTTCTTCAACCTCTCAAACAACTTGTGCAGGTGATCAAGGTGCTCTTCTTCATTCTGAGATCTGGCTATCATATCATCCACATATACCTCTATCTCATGGTGAATCATATCATGGAACAAAGCTACCATAGCACGCTGATATGTTGCCCCAGCATTCTTCAAACCAAATGGCATTACCTTATAACAGAAAGTGCCTCATTGTGTAACAAATGTAGTCTTCTCCATATCTTCAAGTGCCATCTTAATCTGATTATACCTAGAGAAACCATCCATAAAAGAGAATACTTTATGTTGAGCAGTGTTGTCTACCAGTACATCAATATGTGGAAGTGGAAAGTCATCTTTAGGGCTGGCTCTATTCAAATCCTTGTAATTTACACACATGCGTACTTTACCATCTTTCTTAGGCACCGACACCACGTTTGCAACCCATTGTGGATAAGAAGTAACAGCTAAAAACCCTGCATTGAATTCTTTCATCACCTCTGCCTTAATCTTTTTTGACATATCAGGACGCATACGATGAACTTTCTGTTTTATTGGATGACAATCTTCTTTCACCGGTAGACGGTGAACCACAATGTCAGTATCCAGCCCCGACATATCTTCATAAGACCAAACAAGAATTTCCACATAGTCACGTAACATCTGAATCAACCTGCTTTTAACACTCTCTTCCATCTCAGCACCTATCTTGACCTCTTTCCTACTTTCCTTAGTTCCCAAGTTCACAACTTCGATTGGTTCCTCATGTGGTTGTATAGTTTTCTCTTCTTGCTGTAGTAATCTAGCCAACTCTACGGGTACTTCACAATCTTCCTCCTTTCCATCCTCGGCTTGATAGATCGGATTCTTGAAGCATAATTGGCAATAGCAGAATTGTTATCAATAGGATCCAAAGTGGATGAAGATCTACATTTTAGTGACGTGGGTGTGTGTAAGAACACATAGATTTTTGTTTTTTTATAAAATGAAAAAGTAAAAGAAAGATAAAGAGCGCAATATTTACGAAAGCGAGAAACATCCATTGATTTTATTGAATGAAAATATGCAAATGAAATGACAACCCTAACAAGCATACTATTGTGCCCCGGGCAAGGCACAAGGCTTAAAAGTATTGAATTGTTCAAAGTTACAAAAAATATATTTAGAAAACTGAAATAGCATTTATTTCTGACTAAAGGAGATAGGAATAACGTCTTCAGCCTTCCAATTATTGAGTCCATCCCCCATGGTAGGAAAAATCTAACCGTCCAGGTTGTAACCTTCATCATAATCTTCCACAGTATTGACTTGGTCCTTTATGATTCCTCCATGAGTGATACGAGCAGCACGAGCACGACGAACAGTCTTCTGAGAATCTGCAGTAAAACCCAAACCAAACTTGTCAGACTTGTAAGGAATGTTAGGAAGCCGACCCCAAATAGTACAACCACCTTCTTCAACCACAGCTCTAACATCTTTAAGGGAGGCCATTGTAAGAGGCACTCTGGTAATCACAGGGACTCTTTTAACAACAGGGATAACTTCAGTGGTAGGAACGACTTGAGGAACCACTTCAAATATTTGGCAAGGAGTCTCAACAAATTCACCCTCCATCTCAACATATTTAAAAGTATTCACATGACTGACCATGTATTCCTCTTCACCATAAACAGTGACAATCTTTCCTTTCACCGGATATTTAAACTTCTGATGTAAAGTGGAAGTCACAACACCTGCCCCATGGATCCAGGGGTGCCCGAGCAAATAGGAGTACACAGGACGAATATCCATCACATAGAAAGTGGAATCAAAAATTTGAGAGCCTACTTTGACTAGAAGATCCACCTCTCCATGCACCATTCTTCTTGAACCATCAAAGGCCCTCACCACCACATTACTTGGTCTTAATACTACATCCTTCAAATTGAGTTTGTCTAGAACCTCCTTAGGTAATACATTCAATGAAGAACCATTATCCACCAATACATGAGACAAAGTAGTGCCCCTGCACTCAATAGAGACGTGCAGAGCTCTATTATGGTTTCTGCCGGCAGGAGTCAAATCAGCATCAGTAAAACCCAAGCCATTATCACTAGTTAGATGAGCAACACAATTTTCAAATTGGTCCACAGAGATTTCATGTGGCACATGAGCAGTCTTCAGGAATTTGATTAAAGCCTTGGCGTGGGCTTTAGAACATAATAGCAGAGATAACATGGAGATTTTGGAGGGAGTATGCCCCAACTGGTCAACAACATCATAATCACTCTTGCGGATGATCTTCAGTACTTCTTCCATCTTCTTAGAGAGATCTTCACTAACTAGTGCCTCAACTTGAATAGGTTCAATCAATGGTCCTTTGCCCCGAGCCTCAGTACTTGGCCCAGAGTTAGAGATATAAACTGAAGTAGCAACAGTCTTTGAGGTGTCTTCTGGAGAGAAAATCCTTCCACTCCTGGTAACCTTACTGGATCCCGCAATATTGTCCACGTCAAGATTAGTATCAGTAACAGGTGCATCAGTCAAAGGTTCTTGTTTGATACCATGGATATAAACATCAGAACCATAATTCCAGGGTATAGCCTTGTCAGAGGTATATGGGATAGGACCAGGAGTAGTAATAATCATTGGAGCCACCTTTGGCTTAGCAGTAATCTTCACAGGACCCTTAGAAGTGATCCTCACTGGACCATTGGAAGTAATCTTCACAGGAATCTTGTTAACCATAGCCACATCTTCAACTTTCAAATCTTGAGCCAAACCTCCACACAGACTCTCTATACCTCTCAAATAGTATAGTATAGTTATGTATCAGGCGTTGAATACCTGACCTCAACCTCTAACAACTATCAGGTTTATAGGCACAGTAAAAACAATCTTCCCCGCAACCCGGAAATAAACCGGTTTGCACAAGTTTCTTCTTGACAATAGCTAGAGAAGTAGTTATTTCAGCCACAATACGAATATAAATAACCTCATCAACAACATTAACAGTCTTCTCATGTTTAGGCATATGAGCAGTAATCACATTAGGCGTTTCCGGAGGGTCAAATTCAATTTCTCCATTCTCAATCATATCCTGAATTTTGTTCTTCAATGACCAACAACTGTTAGTATCATGGCTAGGGCTATTAGAATGGTATGCACACCTTGCATTGGGATTGTAACGAGAAGAGGAAGTATTGATATTCTGTGGTGGGTCCTTCAAATTAATCAATTCTCCTTTCAACATATGCTGCAAAGCCTGAGCCAATGACATATTGAGATTGGTAAATTGCCTCCTAGGCTTGGGATGACTATTCTGTTGTTGCTCTTGTGGTGGAGGTGTAGGATTAGAAATCAAAACAGCTCCCACAGATTGGTTACGATCATTACGACTACGTTGGCTATACACAACATTGGATTCCTTCTTCCTATGAGGGGGCTTCTTGGTGATACTTGAAGAAGCAACTATTTGGATCTTTCCCCTTCGTATCCCACTTTCCACATGTTCTCCAGTCATTATCAGCTCAGTGAAGCCAGCTGATGAGCTTCCAATGAGATGACTATAGAAAGGACCAGTCAACGTACTCATGAACATATCAACTAATTCCCTATCAGTCAAAGGGGGTTGAACTCTACTTTCCAGATCTCTCCATTTCTGAGCATACTCCTTGAAGCTTTCTTTGGTATCCATGGACATGCTTTGGAGCTTCATGCAAGTTGGTGCTAAATTAGAATTGTATTGGTACTGCTTATAGAAAGCCTCAGCAAGATCATTCTAGTTGCGAATGTTAGTACTCTCCAGTTGATAATACCATTCCAGTTGGGATCCAGACAAACTCTCTTGAAAGAAATGTATCCATAACTTCTTATCAGGAGTATAGGGTTGAATTCTTCTGACATAAGACCTTAAATGCAATTTTGGGAAAGACACACATTTCATACACCACAAAAGTAGGGACCTTGAAACCCATAGGGACGGAGACTCCAGAAATCAAACTCAAATTTTCAAAGTTAAACCCAAAATTCTTTTGTAGTTCCATAGCAATCATTCTGTCCACCAGCATCTTATACTTTTCTTCACTAGTAGGATCATGATAATATTTCTCCTCAGAATCAGAATCTTCCACAGTATCATGGAGACTGCCTCCTTCTCTCTCAGAATTTTTAGACTCAAGACTCTCAACCTCTTCCTCTGTCTTGACAGGACCTCTGAATCTTCTACCCAGGTTGATGAAGCCCACTGATTTTCTAGTCTTCTTCTTTTTCTTGGTCAGAAGTGCCTTCAACTCATCTTGTCCCCTGGACAAGTTCAGAATCATTTCTTGAAATTGTGCATTCTGGGTCTGGAGATCCTTAACAGTTTGTTTGAGAGGCATTTCTGCTGAAATAAACAGCGAGAAGATAAGATACATGTTCATAAAAAACCCGTGATGTAATGCTATGGTATGTATATGCTTATGCAATGTTTTCAAGGACCGCAGGATTTAAATTTGTTTAAAAGAAAACAAGAACAAAATTTTATTAGTAAATACTTAATATAAGTTTTTCCCCTTAGGCTTACAAAGAAATAACAATAAGATACAAAAGATAAATATATGGGGTTTTAAGTCTCCCATGGACGCTTCCTCTTTGCGTGGAGGTACTTGTTGAGGTTTTTCTCCTCGTGAAGTTGCCTTGTTAGCTCCAGAATTCTTTCTTGACCAGCTCTGAAATGAGTCTCAAAAGTATCCATTTGCTCCTTCAACTGAATCCAAGACTTTTGCAATTCTTCCAAATTAGTGGGCATGTCTGGAAGAAGGATGATATAAGGAACGTCTCCTTCAGCAACAGGCTCCATAGTGACTGGTAGAACAGCAGGATATGGCATCATAAGAGTCTGAGCACGAGATCGAACCTATCTGAGATAAGGCTCCATAGGAATAGAATACTTTGGCTCCAAAGTGTTGCTGTCAATCCTATTCACCTTGTTCCAAGCTCGTATAAACCTTTGATGGTAACCCTGAAGATTGTTGTCGTAGTCGAACATAATACCCTAAATAAGCATACCATGAGGACCATTACTCCGAGCATAACCAAACTGACGTAGTTCTAAAGAAGGGTTGTAGGTAATACCCCCTATTATGCCAAGGAGTGGCACATTAGGGAATTCCCCACAATGGTCAATGATAGTAACATTCTCCATAGATCGAGAGCACCAATGAATGTCTGAATGAGAAAGTGACATAATCCTCTTAGACCACCTTAACCCTAGTTCATTCTTCATCACTGGCCGAGGAAGGTGAGAAATAAACCACCTAGATAGTAGAGGTATGCAACACATCAGTGTTCCCCTTGCCTTCGTAGTACGAGTGCGAAGAGAATGTAAGATATCTCCAAGTAATGTAGGCACTGGATTATGAGTCAGAAATATGTTGATGGCGTGTATGTCTATGAACTGGTCTGGATTAGGGAACAAAATTAAGCCATAGATCAATAGGGATAGGATATCCTCAAAAGCATCATAACTCATAGCCTTCAAGAACACTTGAGCTTTCTCCACCAATACCTTAGCAAGAATACCCTTAACTCTGCTTCTTGTTTCTAGGACAATGTCTGATTTCTTTAGATGTAGGGTTGCATCAATGACTTCAGGTTTAGGCTCCTTCTCTAAGCCTGTGAAAGGTCTCTGATCAATGATAGGTATACCCAGTAATTTGGAGAACTCTTCCATTGCAGGAACCAACTGATAGTCGGGGAATGTGAAGCAATGATGTTTAGGATCAAAGAACTGAAATAGGACACTCATCATGTTTTCATTGAACCCTGAAGTGACTAGATCCAGTAGGTAACCATGCTTCTTGATGAATTGGGAGTTTTCAGAAACTTGAGAGACCAATTCCTTAAGCTTAGGAGGTATTCCTACAAAGTTGATCCGAATAGTATTCCTACGAGCAGAAGCCATGACCTACAACAAAGAACAAAGATAAATCCTTTGGTCCTTGAAATGGTTAGTGAAAATGCTATGCTTATGATGTCATGATGTCATGATGTTATGCTGAATCACAAACATGTGGCACACACAAACAAGTCACACAATAGCCCTAGGTTTGAAGGCTTGCATGAGGTTTAAAGGTAAGTACCCTCCCCTGAAGTTTAGTTGGTTCATCATGTCCTACAAAAGTAACCAGGTTCTAAGGGATCTCAATATCACTGATCCTTCCCAAGGGTGGTGGTTCAGTAGGCAACTTACTTGCCAACCAAAACCCTCCAAGTTTAGGATCTCAATGAGCGTAGTATCGAGTATCAACCAACTTCAGTCTTCACCAAAGTCGGCCATATCACTACTTTCTAAAGGCCAAGATGGGATAACTAGGGTTCTAAAATTCAGTTAGTGTATTGACAACATATGGCAACCCCATATTATCCTTAACTTACTTAAGGAACATAAGCACCAACCAAGAAGTCACACTAACTATGGCCACCAGATCAACCATATCGGTATACGCCGTACAGTTTCCTTGGTCTTTTGCCATTTACCTAGAGTACACTAGATCCGGGTTAGGATCTTTCACACAAAAAAGCCCAACAGAAAAGTAAAGCAAGCAAAGCAAACAATTTAAAGTGATCTAATTCCTAAGGGTACCCCTCTTTTACTTAGTAACTCCCCAGCAGAGTCTGTAACACGGTGGGAGAACTGACTTTCTATAAATGTTGCGGATAGCAAGAGTCGCCACCGACTTTTATTTTATCCAAATGGAAAGGACATAAAAGAACAGGAAAGAACTATTTTAAAAGACTTGAGTTCGGGGGTAGGTTATATAAAGGGAAGGTGTTAGCACCCTTTATATCCATGGTTATCCATGGGCTCATAGTTACTTAGCTCACTTAAATTGTTTTTGAAAAGTGTGTAGTGTGTGATTAGAAATTTTTCTATGTACTTTGTAATGATCTTCATATGGATGTATACAAAGCCTTGTTTCGAAAAATGTTTAGAAAATATTGTGAGGTGTGAAAAGTATTTTTGAAGAGTGTGAGCAAGTAACGATGAGGTACCTACCCTAGACTAAGTCATTCATGTTCTTATATGTTCTTTCAAGGGTAAGACTATCCCTATTATTAAGGAATAGGTAGTCATTACCTTGGATTTGTTAAGGGACAAGCGTAGGGTCATCGTATGGTCATAGAAAGCAACAGGTAGAGGTGTCTTTAGCAATTCGTAGGGACTATCATCATTTATTCGAAGGGACACGATCATTATTCCGTAGGCAACCTCGAAAGGACTTGATCTTTTAAACTGAAGGGACTTGATGATTTTATGCAGGGACTTTGCTTAAGACACCCCTATATTCGAGGGACTTGACCATTTAAAGGCAACCAAGAGGAATACCCTAGGAAGTGCAAGATGGCGATCAAAGATCGACTTACGTGTGTGAGTATTATTTTCAGATATTTATCTTGATTATTAATTTTCTAAGTCCATGGTTCATTTATTTCTTGGCACTCCCTATGTTACTAACCATACAATAAAATATTTACAAAATAAAATAAAGATGGACAATAAACCTACAAGTATTACATGGCTTTAGCAGATACATAATAATCAAATAAAAATAATAATAATAAATATAATAAAATAATAAATCAGCAATAATAAAATAATAGCAATCATAATAATAATAATAATAATAATAATAAATAGAGAAATCAAAATTAAAATTTAAAAGTGAAATTATTTTTAGGTTAAACAAATATTATAAATTTTTTTAGAGATTAATTAAGTAAATATAACAATTTAATAATAATATTAAGAAAAACATTAATTTATTTACACAATAAAAATAAGGGTTAATATATTAATTAGGGTTTAGAAAAATAAATTTTTAGGGTTAAATAGAAAAAATTAGGGTTAGTATTTTAATTAAGAAAATTAGGTTTAAAGAATTACTTAAAACTTAAATAAATTATTTATAAATTATATAACAAAAATTAATATCATAATAAAAATTATTAGAAAGAATAATTAATTTTTATTTACAAAATATATTTTATGATATAATATACTTAAGTTAAAATTAGGGTTAATAAATTAGTTAATTAGATGATTAAATAATATTATAATAATAATTAAATTAAGAAAAAGAAAAAGAAAATAAAAAAAACAGAGCTTAAAAAAATGGGGGAGGCCTGGATTTGAACCCATGACCTCCCCATTACCAGTTTGATGGGGGAACCACTAGGCTGCGCGCGTCAGTTGATTAAGGAATGACCTAAGCATATTATATAAGAAACCTTCAAAAAAGATTGAATTAATACAAAAAATTTGTCCATGGACTGATTCGATCCCTCGTTCTCAATGTCATACGCTTTGCTTCTTGCCACTGGACCACATGCGTTATGGTGATGTTAAACTGAAACAACATATTAATAAAATAAATCCAAATTTAAAATTCAGATTTCGCGCCCTCCTTCATCTTCAACCTCTGTCTGTCGTTTTAGACTTTTAGTGACACTTTTCTGTCACTAAAGCTTATAGTAACGGATTTGCTTCGTAGCTATAGGTCCTGGAAATTCAAAAACGTAGAATACACAATATAAATTCATTCCAATGGTTCAAATCAATCAAAGCATGTCCTCTAAGTCCGATTAAGGCCTCAATTTCAAACGAAATCACTCGTAGCTAGGGTCCCTGATTTTGGACCTTCGAAACCCTAATAATGGTATACCATCTATCCTGCACCAAAACTCAAATCAAACCAACCAGAAACATTGTAAACATCAATATGAACAACAATATAAAATCAAATTCCATTTAGACAACACATATAATAAAAATCGAAAATCAAGATTTCAAGCTCAAATGTGAATTCGGTTTAAGTCATTCAGTATGCTTTTGATGATTATAATGATGGAGATGCATTCTAATGATCCTCAGGAAGACAATGGAACCTTTCAAAAGCTCTTGAAGTTGCTTGAAAGTGGGAAACCGAAAATTGATTTTTTCTTTAAAAATTTTGCAATGTGAAAGGTGTTCTTTGGCCTCTGATTTTCGTCCCTTGTTATTGTGTTATGTTCATGTACATATAGTGAATGAAATTAGGTCAAAAAACAGGTCCTTTCTTTGGACTTTTGGATAACTTGATGATGAAGAAAGATGTGATTCAAAATATCAAAAAAAAAATCCAATATATCTTTGCTATTTTGGTTGTGTCTGAAATTAGATCATATCAATCAATCTTGAATGAGGTTTATGAGCTTCTAGAACCACAATCCTATCCAAATATTTGATTTATATATTTTATTTTGATTTTATTTGTATTTTAATGAATAAAATTCAAATAAATACTAAATAAAAAATAAAAAATAAATAATGCTTGGTTTGGGTCGTGCTTGAGGATATTATGAAGATTGGGTGGCAATTTGGTAGGCCCATTTGGTAAAAAATGGTTTTAAGGCTTCATTTGCTTCACATACCTCCCAAATATTTCCCAAATTTGCAAAGGAAAAAATCCCTCAATTTTAAGTCTATGAAGGTGTTCTTGGACATTTTGGAAAGCTTAAATAGTCCTCTAACCAACCTCTTTGGTCTCATGTCTATATCTTTTACCATTTTCAAATTATGCCCTTTGGAAGATGTTGACTTTTTGTTGACTTTTAAAATGACCTATAATGTTTTAGCTCATACCTTCCAAATGAAGCATTTTTGGGCTTGGCTTGTGAGACACAAAGTTGTAGAGAATTCAATTTCCTTCAAAATGAGCTTTGGATGGAAACTTTTTGATGAAGTGTGTGAAAGTTATGGTTGTCAAAGTTCAGTTGACTTTTCTTGTGAAAACCCTAATTTAGAAATTCCTGATTCTTGATGATCTGAAATATCCTTGATGAATCATGATCAACCCTTGATAAAATGATGAATTTTACTTCATAAACTTGATGTTGGCAAAAACTCATGAAGTTTGACTTTGATTTGACCACAGTTGACCTCAGTTTGACTTTTTAACCACTTTGACTGATTTTTGCATATCTGATCATCTGACTGAGCAAACTTTTTGGGAAAGCCTTGAAACTTGACATAGGGTTTCTTGAAGACATATAGGATGTTATGAAGCTCACTTGAAGCCTTGGAAGTCCATTTAGCCTGATGAAATCCAAAACCCTAGTTTAGGGTGCATTGCTTAGGAGGAAGCTTTGTTTGAGGGAATTGTCCAACTTTCTGACTAATTGTGAATCTTGTGAACCTCTTGAGATGCCTTGTGAACCTTGTGAACCTCTTGGTACACCTTGATACACAATTCCTTGACTAGGGGAGGGAAAAATTTGGGGTGCAACAGTTGCCCCTGTTCAATTTTCTGAAACCTGAGGAGTTAGATTGGCTTGTGTGCCATTCGTGACTTGGAAGGTTGAAGGGGATTGAACACAAAAGCCCAAAATTTTGCACTCGTCGGTGCATAAAGTAACACTGCTAATTGGTTATATATGTTGGAGTGGGCTTAAAGATGCCACTCAGAGGAACTGGAGATGGGCTTATAGATGCCATCCCTAATATCAGAAGGTGATAGTATCTTTATGTTGTCACTGGATATCAGTACTAGGTCTTTGTATAGGCCGTCTCCGAATCATTCCTGTAACATGGTTTGAGTTGAATGTCAGCACTAGATCTTCGTATAGATCGTCTCTGCATTATCTCTGGGGGAAAAGAATATTCTTCATTAGGTGTCAGTACTTAGATCTTCGTGTAGATCGGATCTGAACCATCTTTAAGAACATACTTTAATTTAAGCATCAGAATCAAATCTTCGTGGCGATCTTTTCTGAATTGCTTTTGATAATATCTTGGGCTAAGTACAAGATCTTCGTATCGATCATTTATGTACCATCCCACAGATAAACTGTTGCATAGACCATTAGAAATAAATCTTCGTAGCGATTATCTCTTCTGGAAATATCCCGGATTAGGTAATAGATCTTCGTATAGACCATTTACATACCTTCCCAAGGACAAAAAGAATATCAGGATTAAATATTCGTGGCGATTATCCCTGAAATTCTTCTAAAAGAATCTCTTGGATTAAGTGCTAGATCTTCGTATAGATCATTTACACACTATCCCAAAGATAGTTGACCATCAGAAATAAATCTTCGTAACGATTATCTCTTCTGGAAATATCTTGGATTAAGCACTAGATCTTCGTATTGATCATTTAAGTACCCTTCCAAAGACAAATTGCATTGATCATCAGAAATGAATCTTCGTAGCGATTATCTCTGAATTAAGTATCAGCACTAGATCTTCGTATAGATTGTCTCTGAACTGTTTGATAGTGTTTATCTGCCTGCAACTATCCTGAAAAGAAAAGGTTAGTTTATGCCAGATTATTTTGATGTATGCATGTATAGCATGATGCTCTTAAGTAATAATGTCATATGGATTATGGATGTGTATGCTATGATATGATGTAAATGATGTATGTATGAATCATGTAGCCTGAAGTGTCTGGGTATCTCTGTATAACAACTGCTGGCTAGGGAAAATAAATCTCGGTTCGTTGCTGAGGAATATGAGGACTTCGTTCCCGTCTTGTTTAATAATATGGTACTCAGAACTTCCCGTCTTTGTTCGTCGTGCTTTTTATTGAAGGAATAAGTTCCTGAATATCTTGACTGAGGATAAAAGAGATGGACATAAATCCGGGAAACTTAATTCTTCGGAGGATATGAAACTGCTTGAAGACTTCGTCAAGTGGGGAGTATAAGATATTACTTGAAGAGTTTTGTATGGATATCCGTAAAGACTACCCTGTGGGGATGAACCGGCGATGCTTCGTTGAATTCCTTCTCTCGCTCGTCCTTAGTAAATACTATTACTGCATTTTATGCATTTCTGGTAAACATCAATCATATTCAAAAGCATACATACATTCAAACACAACCAATGGACGTTTTCGCTTAAGTAAACAAGGGAAAAGTAAACTTGAATTTAAAGATGAGACTTTATTTATTTAGAGAATGGCCTATAAACAGGCAAGTTTGTACAAGGAGAAAGAAAAGCAGCTATGTGAAAAATAATCCTATTGAGTTCCAATTCTACTATTGCCATTATCTTCAAGTATCTCCTCCTTTACTGTCGAGATAGAAATGATTGGATTGATCTTTATCTGTTTGAACTTGATTTAGGTAGCACAACTGGTTGAGGTTATATGAGTGATCCAACGATACATAGTCATACGCTTTAATCCCTAACTTTTGCCTGGATTGCCTTTTCAGGTTTTCAATCCACCGGGATACCCTTTTTTGCCCAAGCCTCCCTTTCGGGTTTTCGACTTGACGGGTGTACAATTTTTTTTATATATATATCCCTAATTTTTGCCCGAACCCTTTTGGTTCGCCAGGATGCCCTTATTTTTTCCTAGGCCAGTCAACCTAGCGGGTCTCTTTTTATGCGTAGTATTTTTTAACTATGTATGCGTTTACGGGTTATGGGAAATCTTCACCATCCATAGTAGTAAGCATCATGGCACCTCCTGAAAATACCCTTTTGACTACAAATGGTCCTTCATATGTAGGAATCCACTTGCCCCTAGGATCACCCTATGGTAATACGATACGCTTGATTACCAAGTCTCTAGTCTGATATATCTTTTGCTTAACCTTCTTATTAAAAGCTTTGATCATCCGTTTTTGGTACATCTGACCGTGACAAACAACTGCCAGCCTTTTCTAATCAATCAAATTTATCTGGTCAAGTCGAGTCTGAATCCACTCATCTTCATCCAAGCCTGCATCCTTCATGATTCTTAAGGAAGGGATCTGAACCTCAATGGGTATAACTGCTTCCATACCATATACTAAGGAGAATGGGGTTGCCCTTGTTGGAGTACGTATTGTAGTATGATAACCATGAAGAGCAAATGGTAACATCTCATTCCAATCCTTATAAGTAACAGTCATCTTCTGTAGAATCTTCTTGAGGTTCTTATTAGCAGCTTCTACTGCACCATTCATCTTTGGACGATACGGAGAGGAGTTATGATGCTTAATCTTGAACTGCATGCAGAGGTCAGTAATCATAGTGTTGTTCAGATTAGAGCCATTATCTGTGATAATCCTTTCAGGGATGCCATACCTACATATGAGATTATTCTTGATGAATCGAGCCACAACATTCTTAGTAACAGATGCAAATGAGGCTGCCTCCACCCACTTTGTAAAGTAATCAATGGGAACAAGGATGAAACGATGCCCATTGGAAGCAGTAGGCTTAATTTCACCAATCATATCAATGCCCAACATGGCAAAAGGCCAAGGAGCAGTCAACACATTCAACAGAACTGGAGGTACATGCACCTTATCAGCATAAATCTGACACTTGTGACATGTTTTGGAATGTTGATAGCAGTCAGCTTCCATGGTAGACCAATAATAACCTGCTCTCAATATCTTCTTTTCCATGGTATGACCACTAGAATGAGTGCCAAAGATCCCATCATGCATCTCTTCTATAATCTTTGTTGCTTCCTTCTTATCCACACAACGAAGCAAAGTCGAATCATGATTGCGCTTGTACAAAATTCCATTACTCAAGAAGAATTTAGCAGAAAACCTCCTCAGAAACTTCTTATCATTGACAGATGCCCCTTCAGGGAACTCCTGAGCTTCCATATACCTCTTCACCTCATAGAACCAAGGCTTTCCTTCTACTTCTTCAATATCAATCTCATTACAATATACAGGCTTCTCAAATCTATCAATAGTGATTATGGGAGCTTCATCATCCCAACTAATCTCAAACATAGATGCCATGGTGGCTAATGCGTCTTCCAACTGATTCTTTTCTCGTGAAATATGTCCAAAGGTAATCTCTTCAAAATATGGGATCAAAGAGAACAAATGCTCTCTGTAAGGAATGAGATTTGGGTGCTTGGTATCCCAATCTCCTTTAATCTGACTACCTACCAGGGCTGAATCTCCATATACATCCAGAAATTGAATCTTCATCTCAATGGCAGCTTTGATAACCATGATACATGCTTTATATTCAGCCATGTTATTGGTACAATAGAAACAAAGTCTTGCAGTAATTGGGGTATGACAACCTTTAGGGGAACTGATTACAACACCAACACCATTACCAAGCGCATTAGAAGCTCCATCAAAAACCATAGTCCATCGGGATCCCTGTTCAGGTCCGTCATATTGTCTAGGTTCTTTAGTAATAATCATAATGTCTTCATCCGGGAACTCAAAATTCATAGACTGATAATTATCCACTGCCTGATGAGCTAAATGATCAGCTACCACACTGCCCTTAATGGCCTTCTGAGTAGTGTACTATATATCATATTCTGTTAAAATCATTTTCCATCTCGCTATTCGTCTGGAGAGAGCAGGTTTCTCGAATATGTATTTGATTGGATCCATCTTTGAAATCAACAAGGTAGTATGGGTCAAGATATACTGTCTTAGTCGGCGAGCAGCCCATGCTAAAGCGCAGTAAGTTTTCTCGAGCAGTGAGATCTTGTTTCACAGTCAGTAAAATTTTTGCTAAGGTAGTATATTGTCTTCTCTTTTCGACCAGACTGGTTATGTTGCCCCAACACACACCCCATTGAGTTGTTTAATACGGTTAAGTACATAATCAAGGGACTTCCATCAACTGGTGGCATCAAAATTGGAGGTTCTTGGAGGTATTTCTTGATTTCATCAAAAGCTACCTGGCACTCGTCACTCCACTCCATTAACTGATCTTTCTTCAATAACTTGAAGATTGGCTCACAGGTAGTAGTTAGTTGGGAAATAAATCTTGCAATGTAATTCAGTCGTCCCAAGAAACCTCTGACTTCCTTCTCAGTACGGGGAGCAGGCATCTCTTGTATAGCCTTTACTTTTGCAGGATCCACTTCAATACCTTTTCCACTGACAATGAAACCCAGGAGTTTACCAGACCTAACTCCAAAAGTACACTTGTTTGGATTCAATCTCATTTATACTTCTTCAACCTCTCAAACAACTTGCACAGATGATCAAGGCGTTGTTCCTCATTCTGGGACCTGGCTATCATATCATCCACATATACCTCTATCTCATGGTGAATCATATCATGAAACAAAGCCACCATAACACGCTTATATGTTGCCCCCGCGTTCTTCAAACCAAATGGCATCACCTTATAACAAAAGGTTCCCCATTATGTAACAAATGTAGTCTTCTCCATATCTTCTGGTGCCATCTTAATCTGATTATAACCAGAAAAACCATCCATGAAAGAGAATACCTTATGTTGAGCAGTGTTGTCTACCAAAACATCAATATGTGGAAGTGGAAAGCCATCTTTAGGACTGGCCTTATTCAAATCCCTGTAATCCACGCACATGCGTACCTTACCATCCTTCTTATGTACCGGTACCACGTTTGCAACCCATTGAGGATAAGAAGTCACAGCTAAGAACCCTGCATCAAATTATTTCATCACCTCTGCTTTAATCTTTTCTGACATTTCAGGACGCATGCGACGAACCTTTTGCTTCTTTGGACGACAATCTTCTTTTACCGGTAGACGGTGAACCACAATGTCAGTATCCAACCCTGGCATATCTTCATATGACCAAGCAAAGATCTCCACATAGTCACGTAACATCTGGATTAGTCTGTTCTTAACACCATCTTCTAGTTCAGCCCCTATCTTAACCTCTTTCCTGTTTTCCTCAATTCCTAGATTCACAACTTCAATTGGCTCTTCATGTGGCTGTATAGCTTTCTCTTCTTGTTGTAACAACCTAGCAAGCTCTGCAGGTACTTCACAATCTTCCTCCTTTCCATCTTCAGCTTGATAGATCAGATTCTCGAAATTATAATTGGCAATAGTAGAACTGTTATCAATAGGATCCAGAGTGGATGAGGATCTGCATTTTAGTGATGTGGGTGTGTGTAATAACACATAGCTGATAAAGTATAAATAATAATAAAAGAAAAAACAAGGAGCACAATATTTACGAAAACGAAACGTCCATTGATTTTATTGAATGAAGTATGCAAATGAGATGACATCCCGAAACAAGCATACCATTGTGCCCCTGGGAGGACACAAGGCTTAAAAAGTTTTATTGTTCGAAATTACAAACTTAAAACAAAACATAGTAATAGTATTTACTCCTGACTAAAGGAGATAGGAATAACGTCTTCAGCCTTCCAATTGTTGAGCCGATCACCCATGGTAGGAAAGATCCAATCATCCAGGTTGTAGTCTTCATCATGGTCACCCATAACATTGATTTGATCTCTTATGACCCCTTGATTAGTGATACGAACAACATGAGCACGACGAACAGTCCTCTAGGATTCTGCAGTGAAACCCAAACCAAACTTGTCAGACTTGTAAGGGATGTTGGGAAGCTGACCCCAAATAGCATAACCACCTTTTTCAACCACATCCTTAGCATCCTTGAGGGAGGCCATTGCAGGAGGTATTCTAGTAACCCCAGGAGCTCTTTCAGAAGCAGGGACAGACTGAGGAATAGGAGCAGAGCAAGGAATAACTTCAAATGTTTGACACGGTGTTTCAACCATTTCACCCTTCATTTCTACATATTTGAAAGTATTCATATGGCTAACCATGTACTCTTCACCATAGACAGTGACAATTTTGTTTTTCACCGGATACTTCAACTTCTGATGTAAGGTGGAAGTTACAGCACCTGCCCCATGGATCCAGGGGCGCCCAAGCAAACAAGAATACGCAGGACGGATATCCATCACATAGAAAGTAGAGTTGAAGACTTGAGAGCCTACTTTGATTGGGAGGTCTACTTCTCCATGTACCACTCTTCTTGAACCATCAAAGGCCCTTACCACCACATTACTTGGTCTTAACATAACATCTTCAGGACTGAGCTTGTCCAGAACCTCCTTAGGGAGCACATTTAATGAAGAACCATTGTCCACTAGTACATGAGACAAAGTAGTGCCCCTACATTCAATGGAGGCATGCAGAGCTCTGTTATGGTTTCTCTTGGCAGGAGTCATATCAACATCAGAAAAGCCCAGACCATTATCACTAGTCAGATGTGTAACACAATTCTCAAACTGATCAACAGAAATTTCATCTGGCACATGAGCAGCCTTTAAGAACTTGATTAAGGCTTTAGCATGGGACTCAGAACACAACAACAAAGATAACATGGAGATTTTGGAGGGAGTATGCCCCAACTGGTCAACAATATCATAATCACTCTTGCGAATGATCTTCAGTACTTCTTCCATCTGTTTAGAAAGATTTTAAGCAGTTGGTGCCTCAGTTTGCACAGGTTCAATCACAGGACCTTTGCCCCGGGCATCAGTACTTGGCCCAGAATTAGAGGTGTGAGCTGGAGTAACTGTACTTTTAGAGGTGTCTTGAGGGGAGAAGATTATTCCACTTCTGGTGACCTTACTAGATCCAGCAATATTATCAACATCAAGATTGTGGTTGGCAATAAGAGAGTCAGCCAGAGGCTCTTGCTTGATACCATGGATATACACATCAGAACCATAATTCCAAGGTATAGCTTTATCAGAAGTATAAGGAACAGGGCCAGGAATGGTAATGATCATGGGAGCCACTCTAGCTTCAGCAACAGTCTTCACAGGGCCTTCAGCAGTAATCCTCACTGGTCCTTTGGATGTAATCCTGACAAGACCTTTAGAGGTGATCCTGACAGGTACTTTATCAACCATAGCTATATCTTCAAGCTTCGTGTTTCGAGTCAGATGTTCACACATACTTTCCACAGAAGGAGTCCTCTCAAACAATATAGTGTAATTGTCCATGAGGCATTGAATACCATCTTTTAACTTCCAGCAGCTATCAGGTTTATAGGCACAGTAAAAACAGTCTTCCTTACAACCTGGAAAGAACCCAGCTTGCACCAGCTTCTTCTTGATAATGGATAATGGTGTAGTCAGATCTGCTACTGAGGAAACATAAGAAACTTCATCAACAACATTAACAGTCTTCTCATGATTGGGCATAGGAGCAGTGATCACATTTGGGGTCCCAGGAGGGTCAAATTCAATTTCCCCAGCTTCAATCATGTCTTGAATCTTGTTTTTCAACACCCAGCAATTGTTGGTGTCATGTCCCGAACTATTAGAATGATTTGCACATCTTGCATTAGGATTGTACTGAGGATAGGATGTATTAGGATTCTGAGGAGGATCCCTTAAAGTAATTAGCTCCCCTTTCAACATGTGTTGCAAGGCTTGGGCCAGTGACATGTTGATCTAGGTGAACTGTCTTCTAGGCTTCTGTTGATTGTTCTGTTGTTGATCTGGTGCTGTAGGGGCAGGATTGGAGATGTGAACTGCTCCCACAGATTGGTGACTCTTGTTACGACTATGTTGACCATACACAACATTAGACTCTTTCTTTCCACTAGGGGGCTTCTTAGCAGTGCTTGATGAAGAGGCACCCACCTGTATCTTACCACTTCTTATACCACTTTCCACATGTTCTCCAGTCATTATCAGCTCAGTGAAACCAAATGATGAGCTTCCAATGAGGTGACTATAAAAAGGACCATTCAGCGTACTCATAAACATATCCACCAGCTCCTTGTCAGTCAGAGGAGGTTGAACTCTGCCAGCCAGGTCTCTCCATTTCTGGGCATACTCTTTGAAACTCTCCTTAGCACCCATAGACATGCTTTGGAGCTGCATGCGAGTTGGTGCTAAATCAACATTATATTGGTATTGCCTATAGAAGGCCTCAGCAAGATCATTCCAATCACGAATATTAACACTTTCAAGTTGATAGTACCATTCCAATTGAGCTCCAATAAACTCTCTTGGAAGAAATGAATCCATAGTTTCTTGTCAGCAGTATGTGGTTGAATCCTCCGGACATAGGACCTCAAGTGCAGTTTAGGACATGAAACACCATCATACACCACAAAAACAGGAACCTTGAAGCCAATAGGTATAAGCACTCCAAAAACTAAACTCAAATCTTCAAAATCAAGCCCAGAAGATTTTTGTAGTTCCATAGCGTTCATTATGTCTACCAACATCTTATACTTCTCCTCACTAGCAGGATCATGATAATAGTTCTCCTCAGAATCATAATCTTCCATAGTACCATGGAGACTACCTCCTTCTTTCTCAGAATTTTCAGACTCAAAATCCTCAACCTCTTCTTTTGTCTTGACAGGACCCCTGAATCTTCTACCCAGATTGATGAGGCCCTCTGATTTTCTAGTCTTCTTCTTCTTCTTAGTCAGAAGTGCCTTCAGCTCATCTCGTCCCTTGGACAAGTTCAGGATCAGTTCTTGAAATTGTACATTCTGAGCCTGAAGATCCTTAACAGTTTGTTCGAGAGCCATTTATGCTGAAATAAACAGCGAGAAGATAAGATACATGTTCATAAGAAACCTGTGATGCAATGATATTGTATGTAGATGCATATGCAATGTTTTCAAGGACCGCATAATTTAAATTTGTGTAAACAACCAGAAATGAAACTTTTATTAGTAAGCAATAAACTTGTTTGCCTCTTGGGCTTACAATAAAATGAAATAAATACAAAGATGGGGTTTTAAGTCTCCCATGGATGTTTCCTCTTTGTATTGAGGTATGTGTCGAGATTCCGCTCCTCGTGAAGTTGTCTTGTCAGCTCCAGGATTCTTTCTTGACTAGCTTTGAAATGAGTCTCAAAAGTATCCCTTTGTTCCTTCAACTGGATCCAGGACCTCTGCAACTCTTCCATGTCAGTGGGCATGTCTGGATGAAGGATGATATAAGGAGTATCTCCTTCAACAACAGGCTCCATGGTAACTGGAAGGATAGCAGGATATGGCATCATAAGAGTCTGAGCACGTGCTCGTACCCATCTGAGATAAGGTTCCATAGGAATGGAGTACTTTGGTTCCAGAGTCTTGCTGTCAACCTTGTTCACTTTACCCTAAGCTCGTATGAACCTTTGACGGTAACCTTGTAGATCGTTGTCGTAGTCGAACACAATACCCTGAATAAGCATGTCATGAGGACCATTACTCTGAGCATAACCAAACTGGCGTAGAGCTAAAGACGGGTTGTAAGTAATGCCCCCTCTTATGCCAAGGAGTTGCACATTAGGGAACTCCCCACAACGGTCAATGATAGTAACATTCTCCATGGATCTAGAGCAGCAATGAATGTCTGAATGAGAAAGTGACATGATCCTCTTGGACCATCTTAACCCTTGTTCATTCTTCATCACTGATCGAGGAAGGTGAGAAATAAACCACCTAGACAATAGAGGTATGCAGCACATCAGAGTTCCTCGTGCCTTCATAGTACGAGTATGGAGAGAGTGTAAGATGTCTCCAAGTAATGTAGGCACTGGATTGTGAGTCAGAAATATGTTGATGGCGTGTACGTCTATGAGCTGGTCTGGATTAGGGAACAACACTAGGCCATAGATTAATAAAGCCAAGATCTCCTCAAGGGCATCATAACTCATAGCCTTCAAGAATACCTGAGCTTTCTCTATCAATACCTTAGCAAGAATACCCTTAACTCCGCTTCTCGTTTCTAGGACAATGTCTGATTTCTTCAGATGTAGGGCTGCAACAATGACTTCAGGTTTAGGCTCTTTCTCTAAGCATGTGAAGAGTCTCTGATCAAGGATAGGTATACCCAATAGTTTGGAGAATTCTTCCATTGTAGGAACCAGCTGATAGTCGGGGAATGTGAAGCAATGATGTTTAGGATCAAAGAACTAAAATAGGACACTCATCATGTCTTCATTGAATCCTGAAGTGACTAGATCCAGTAGGTGACCATGCCTCTTGATGAATTGGGAGTTTTCAGAAACTTGAGAGACCAATTCCTTAAGCGTAGGAGGTATTCCTACAAAGTTGATCCGGATAGTATTCCTACGAGCAGAAGCCATGACCTGAAACAAAGAACAAAGATAAATCCTTTGGTCCTTGAAATGGTTAGTGAAAATGCTATGCTTATGATGCATGATGTCATGATGTTATGCTCAATCATAAACATGTGGCACCCACAAACAAGTCACACAATAGCCCTAGGTTTGAAGGCTTGCATGAGGTTTAAAGGTAAGTACCCTCCCTTGAAGTTTAGTTGGTTCATCCTGTCCTACAAAAGTAACCAGGTTCTAAGGGATCTCAATATCACTGATCCTTCCCAAGGGTGGTTGTTCAGTAGGCAACTTACTTGCCAACCAAAACCCTCTAAGTTTAGGATCTCAATGAGCGTAGTATCGAGTATCAACCAACTTCAGTCTTCACCAAAGCCGGCTATCTCACTACTTTCTAAAGGCCAAGATGGGATGAATAGGGTTCTAAAAGTCAGTTAGTGTATTGACAACATATGGCAGCCTCATATTATCCTCAACTTTCTTAAGGATCATAAGCACCAACCAAGAAGTCACACTAACTATGGCCACCAGATCAACCATATCGGTATACGCCGTACAATTTCCTTGGTCTATTGCCATTTACCTAAGGTACTCTAGATCCGGGTTAGGATCTTTCACACATAAAACCCAACATGTAATATAAAGCAAACAAGTCAAACAATTTAAGTGATCTAATTCCTAAGGGTACCCCTCTTTTATTAAGTCCCCAGCAGAGTCGCCAGTTCTGTAACACGGTGGGAGAACTGACTTTCTATAAATGTTGCGGATAGCAAGAGTCGCCACCAACTTTTATTTTATCCAAATGGAAAGGACATAAAAGAACAGGAAAAACCTATTTAAAAGACTTGAGTTCGGGGGGTGGGATATATAAAGGGAAGGTGTTAGCACCCTTTATATCCATGGTTATCCATGGGCTCTTAGTTACTTAGCTCACTTAAATTGTTTTTGAAAAGTGTGTAGTTTGTGATTAGAAATTTTTCTAAGTACTTTATAATGATCCTCGTATGGATGTATACAAAGCCTTGTTTCGAAAAATGTTTAGAAAATATTGTGAGGTGTGAAAAGTATTTTTGAAGAGTGTGAGCAAGTAACTATGAGGTACCTACCCTAGACTAAGTCATTCATGTTCTTCTATGTTCTTTCAAGGGTAAGACTATCCATATTATTAAGGAATAGGTAGTCATTATCTTGGATTTGTTAAGGGACAAGCGTAGGGTCATCGTATGGTCATAGAAAGCCACAGGTAGAGGTGTCTTTAGCAATTCGTAGGGACTATCATCATTTATTCGAAGGGACAAGATCATTATTCTGTAGGCAACCTCGAAGGGACTTGATCTTTTAAACTGAATGGACTTGATGATTTTATGCAGGGACTTTGCTTAAGACACCCCTATATTCGAGGGACTTGACCATTTAAAGGCAACCAAGAGGAATACCCTAGGAAGTGCAAGATGGCGATCAAAGATCGACTTACGTGTGTGAGTATTGTTTTCAGATATTTATCTTGATTATTAATTTTCTAAGTCCATGGTTCATTTATTTCTTGGCACTCCCTATGTTCCTAACCATACAATAAAATATTTACAAAATAAAATAAAGATGGACAATAAACCTATAAGTATTACATGGCTTTAGCAGATACATAATAATCAAATAAAAATTATAATAATAAATATAATAAAATAATAAATAAGCAATAATAAAATAATAGCAATCATAATAATAATAATAATAATAATTAAATAAATCAAAATTTAAATTTAAAAGAGAAATTATTTTTAGGTTAAACAAATATTATAAATTTTTTTAGAGATTAATTAAGAAAATATAACAATTTAATAATAATATTAAGAAAAACATTAATTTATTTACACAATAAAAATAAGGGTTAATATATTAATTAGGGTTTAGAAAAATAAACTTTTAGGGTTAAATAGAAAAAATTAGGGTTAGTATTTTAATTAAGAAAATTAGGTTTAAAGAATTACTTAAAACTTAAATAAATTATTTACAAATTATATAACAAAAATTAATATCATAATAAAAATTATTAGAAAGAATAATTAATGTTTATTTACAAAAAATATTTTATGATATAATATACTTAAGTTAAAATTAGGGTTAATTAATTAGTTAATTAATTAATTAGATGATTAAATAATATAATAATAATAATTAAATTAAGAAAAAGAAAAAGAAAATAAAACAAAACAGAGCTTAAAAAAATGGGGGAGGCCTGGATTTGAACCCAGGACCTCCCCATTACCAGTTTGATGGGGGAACCACTAGGTTGCGCGCGTCAGTTGATTAAGGAATGACCTAAGCATATTATATAAGAAACCCGCAAAAAAGATTGAATTAATACAAAAATTTGTCCATGGACTGATTCGATCCCTCGCCCTCAATGTCATACGCTTCGCTTCTTGCCACTGGACCACATGCGTTATGGTGATGTTAAACTGAAACAACATATTAATAAAATAAATCCAAATTTAAAATTCAGATTTCGCGCCCTCCTTCATCTTCAACCTCTGTCCGTCGTTTTAGACTTTTAGTGACACTTTTCCGTCACTAAAGCTTATAGTGACGGATTCTCTTCGTATCTATAGGTCCTGGAAATTCAAAAATGTAGAATACACAATTTAAATTCATTCCAATGGTTCAAAACAATCAAAGCATGTCCTCTAAGTCCAATTAAGGCCTCAATTTCAAACGAAATCACTCGTAGCTAGGGTCCCTGATTTTGGACATTCGAAACCCTAATAATGGTATACCATCGATCCTGCACCAAAACTCAAATCAAACCAACCAGAAACATTGTAAACATCAATATGAACAACAATATACAATCAAATTCCATTTAGACAACACATATGATAAAAATCGAAAATCAAGATTTCAAGCTCAAATGTGAATTCAGTTTTTGTCATTCAGTATGCTTTTGATGATTATAATGATGGAGATGCATTCTAATGATCCTCAGGAAGATAATGGAACCTTCAAAAGTTCTTAAAGTTGCTTGAAAGTGGGAAACCGAAAATTGATTTTTTCTTCAAAAATTTGCAATGTGAAAGGTGTTCTTTGGCCTCTGATTTTCGTCCCTTGTTATTGTGTTATGTTCATGTACATATAGTGAACGAAATTAGGTCAAAAAATAGGTCCTTTCTTTGGGCTTATGGATAACTTGATGATGAAGAAAGATGTGATTCAAAATATAAAAAAAATCCAATATATATTTTCTATTTTGGTTGTGTCTGAAATTAGATCATATCAATCAATCTTGAATGAGGTTTATGAGCTTCTAGAACCACAATCCTATCCAAATATTTGATTTATATATTTTATTTTGATTTAATTTGTATTTTAATGAATAAAATTCAAATAAATACTAAATAAAAAATAAAAAATCAAATAATGCTTGGTTTGGGTCGTGCTTGAGGATATTATGAAGATTGGGTGGCAATTTGGTAGGCCCATTTGGTAAAAATTGGTTTTAAGGCTTCATTTGCTTCACATACCTCCCAAAAATTTCCCAACTTTGCAAAGGAACAAATCCCTCAATTTTAAGGCTATTAAGGTGTTCTTCTACATTTTGGAAAGCTTAAAGAGTCCTCTAACCAACCTCTTTGGTCTCATGTCCATATCGTTTACCATTTTCAAATTATGCCCTTTTGGAAGATGTTGACTTTTTGTTGACTTTTAAAATGACCTATCCAAAACTTATCCTCTTGGAATCTAGAATGGTGGATTAAGTATACCTTTGATTTCCAATAATTCTTCATTTAATTCCCTAATTAACAATAAAGCCTAATGAACCAAATAATTAACTCTCCAATAACTCTACAGATATCAAAATGAGAATCCTGAGACCAAAACCAAGAACCCTAGCTCTTCTCACTCCTGCGCCGGCTTCTTCTTCTTCTCCCCCAATCGCCGCCGCCATCTCTTTCTCTCCTTCTCTGCCATCTTCATTCTCCTTCATCGCCAAAATCCGACGCCATCCTTAGCCTACGTCACCATTCTTTTTCCTCTTCACGCGCAAGCCTCCGCCTACTTCTCAGGACATCACCTTCATCTCCTCTTCTTTTCTGGTTCGACACTACCCACATCAACCTAACGCTCTCACCACCCTAGCTCTCTAACGGAACAAATGAACAACCCACTCGTAACAACACAGACAAAAGCCGCGACGAACACGCAATCGGCGGTTATGCTTGCAGAGTTTCGATCGGCATACCTGTAAATCGACGCCGCAAAGAATGAAACCACTGTGAGCTTTGCTCCCAATCACTCTTGCGCTCTTGTGGATCGTTGCTCAGGGTTATTGCTTCTACAGATTCCTTTGGATACCGCCGCGAGATTGATATGCAAAGGTATGCCGCACTGGATCACATCAGATTTTATGACCCTCGCTGAGCCAATTTGGTTGAGTCAATATTGTTGTTGTTGATTCTTGACAATTTTAACAGGTAATTTCCTCTTCCAGGTGTGAGAGTTGATGAACATTTGGCAATGGTGGATTGCAATATTGGAAGAAGATTGAACAATCTCGCAGAAGAAGGTCGAGGTTGAGGATTAATTGAAAGGGATGAAGTTGTTGGAGGAAGAACTGAAGAAGATTGAAGGATTCGAGAAGGAGAATGTTATGGAAAGCAGAAGAAGAAAAATGTGTAGGAGAGTGAGGAGAAAATAGAAGAGGAGTGAAGTGAAGGATTTTGGCAAGAAAAAAAATGGTGGGAACCAGAAGATTGAAGAGGAGGCTTTTGATTTATATCTGCCGATTTTCCGGATCCTTCTGGAATACTTTAGGTGAGTTCTAGAAACTTTCTGTTAGGATTCAATTGTGGAATTCGGTTAGAATCAGTTGTGAGCTTTGTGGATTCAGTTATGATTTTCTTTCTGTTATGAGCAACTATCCTCTGTTTCCACCTCTTTTTCTTCTTCCTGCGTTTCTTTGCAATCTTCTGTTCTGAATCTCATGGGGTCGTAGAGTGAGGGTTTATTATAATTGTTGGGTCTGTTGAGGGTTCTGTTTCATCTCTGTTCAGTCGTTCTACTTCAGCATTGATCACACTTTCTTCTTACGCGACTTCTTTTTTTTAGGCAATGAAGATTTTTCATTTGATTTGGATTTCTTGATTCGGTGTAACTACTACTAAGGGTTTAGAGCATAACTGAGGTTGAGAATGTTCGTTCGGTTGTGCCAACTTTTTCGTTGTTTTTCTTCTTCTCTTTATGCTTCTTCTTCTGATATGGTATGAATCGAATTATGATTTATTGATGTTTGCAGGTTTTAAACTTGAAGGAGACTTGATGAAGCTCTTTGGATTGAAAGGTCTCGAAGAATAGCTCATGCCGAAGAAGAATGATCGAAGATCGTGATGGAGGAATAGGGTTGAAGATGGCTGTTTGAAGATGACTTTTTTTTGAATAATTAGAATAGAATTATTTTGTTCTTGAGATTATAAGGATAATGAAAATTGAATACAGTTATAAATTTTTGTCTCTGAACTTTGTTACTGCACTTTTTGTTATAATTGATTTTTCTCCCATATAACCTCAAAACCAGCTTGCATAAGAGCTCAATTTTGCCTTGATTTTTTGGTGTTCTTGGTTTTTGGGATCAAAAGAATCAGTCATGCACCATTCATATGCAGCAAAACATTGGCCAGGCTTTAACACTCCATAAATCTCTTTGTAGCATCCATAAGCATCTGGTGCATGGCAGGTGGCTTCTATAGCATACACTGCATCGAAACTGTTATATATTTTCTTATATTTCTATTTCTTTCTTTTTTCATTGTGGATTATTGAACCATGAATATTGAACCAAACTTGTTCTTCTTTTTCCCAACCATGAATATTAAACCAGCCTTCCTGACGAGAATCATGTTAGACTCTTAAACTAAAACAAAACATATAAAAGAAATATTGTGATGACTTAGTTGCTAATGAGAACAAGTGATGGGCCTAGAATGTGAACAATGTTCGGAAACGCATAAAAAGAAAAAAAAGGAATTGGAAATGGGCTCTACAAATGGTTTGAAAGTGTGTAATGGGCTTATAAAGGATTGGGCCAAAAGAAAAATGATTCCCACATTTCTTGGTAATGAGAACTAATAGGTACACAAGTGCAAATAATTCTTGGGTTAAGACAATGGATTAAAGGGATAAAACGAATGTGTGCAAAAAACAAAGGCTCAGATGACTGGTTGGGCCTCCAGAGAATGAAACGATCATTTGACTAATACAACGGATTAAAGAATGAAAGGATAGGTGAATAAACTGAACTGAATTGAGGGAAATATATAGAATAATGGAAATTGAAGTAAAAGCTGAATGGACTAATTAGGAACGGTTGAGAATAGGACAACTGGATATGAAGTCTCGATTTTAGCCCCAAAGCTTGTCTTGTATTCTTCCCACAACTTTATAAACACGACCACTTCTGAGCCACTGGATGTTTTTTTTTAGATTAGTCACAACTCATTGAATCGTCTGAAACATGCCATGACCATTCGAATCCAGATGAATCACTGATAAACTGAGGATTCGAACCAAACTTCACACCAAACACTGTTCGTTAAACGGATGAATCTCAGCACACGACAACATGATCTTTGAATATGACTGTCTAAAAAATGGTTCGGTGGTCCAAAATAATCCTGCAATTGCAGTGATCTTTTGATAGTTTGACCAAAATTAGGTCAAACCCCTATCTGGATCGAAACACAACTAAACAACCGCATTTGAAGTGGAATCGACGTCCAATGAATGATCCCCATCATTTCAATCCCTAGCAGATACAGATAAGGTATGAAACCCTAGATTCAAAGGGCCTGAATCACATGCCTTATAAAACCATGAAATGCACTATTATAATGTTAATGAACTGATGAGAAATGAAGATGAATGCGAAATGATGAGCCAAAAGAGGGAATAAATATGAGGGCAAATTTTGAGGTATTACAGCTGCCCCTATTCAATCGTCTGCAGACTTGAATGGATAACTGCAATGGCTTTTAGACGTTCAAGGTATGGAGTGATTGAATACTCGAATAGAACCTGAAAATTTGCACACTGAGGGTAATGGAAATGCCATCTACCCATTTATTTATTTATATTTTTGTTTTGACCTCTGAATAGGTAACGGAGATAGAACCAGGTGGAATAGAATCAATGCAATCACTGCAACTACTGAACGAATCAAAGCCACAACGAGGGTGCCTGTTGGCGAAACAGGGCTTAACGAAACCATTAGCGGAATGGAACTCAAATCAATATGACTGCTGGGCAGGACCAAGCCATAAAGAAAACACACGCGACTGCTGGGCAGGACCAAGTCACGGAAGATGCCTGTTATCGAAACAGGACTTAACGCAACATCAACCGATTTGCGACTCAAATAAGATCAACCGATCTAACACTGAGATGGTATCAACTGATCCACCCCGGAAAGCGAGAATGTAATATCATCCGATTTACAGCTCGAAGAGAAATGATATCAACCAATTCATAACTCAAATAAGATCAACCGATCTAACATGGAGATGGTATCAACCGATCCATAACCAAGAAATGCGAGAATGTAATATCATCCGATTTACAACTCGAAGAGAAATGATATCAACCGATTCATGACTCAAATAAGATCAACCGATCTAACTAGGAAATGGTATCAACCGATCCATTATCCTAACACTGAGACGAGACCAAAAGGAACAGGATCATTGTACTTAAATGATAACCTGAGACGCGACCGTTGTACTGAAATGGGGATGCGAAAAAAATGAGACTATTGTACTGGAACAAGACTCAAAGACGAGACCATTGTACTTAAATGGAGACTCGAAAGGAACGGGATCATAGTACTTAAATGATAACCCGAGACGCGACCGTTGTACTGAAACGGGGTCGCGAAAAAAATGAGACTGTTGTACTAAAACAAGACTCAAAGACGAGACCATTGTACTTAAATGGAGACTCGAAAGGAACGGGATCATTGTACTTAAATGATAACCCGAGACGCGACCGTTGTACTGAAACGGGGACGCGAAAAAAATGAGACTGTTGTACTAAAACAAGACTCAACTGGGGATAACAACAAGACTTGGTAGAAGTAACCACCCTGGGAAACAAATTTGCATTCTATGGGGAATACTTCAATCTGATTCGAGATGTAACGGGTCTTATGTAATATACCTCAAAACTGGCCCATGCTGGTATGCATATGTTTGGATTTACGGCGATGCTCCATAATGATGGAAATGCTACGCTTTGGAGGATGCAAATGTAATGATGATTACTAGATGCAAATGCAAATGCAAAAGGGGTCTCCCGATGAGGAGATAACAGATATCCCAGATGGCTTGACTGGGGAGGAACTGATGATCACTGCATTGATCGAATTAGTCCTTGTGAGGAGAAGACAGCCCTGCAGGGAATGCTGTTAATGATGCACCGGCTCTGAACTGCCGCCATTGCCAAAAATAAATTGGACTTTGGGATTGGAGTACCAAGACCCTGCTGGAGATGAACCCTTCTTGAACTCTGGTGGGGAAATGGAGACCTCCTGACTTGGCTAGGGAACCAGATATATGGCACTGCTGATGAAGCATCCTGCTGGGGAGGAAAGACATTCCTTGTACTACTGGAGATTGCCCCTGTCTGAAGGTACACTTCTGCTTGGGGATAACACCCACATTCTGCTACCTTGCTGGGAGAAATTTCAACTTCCAACTCTACTGGGGATGACGGATGATGTCAATGATAAAGCTTCCTGCTGAAGATAAGAGTTTAAGTTGCCCCTTGCTGGTGGTAAAAGATATGAAGCGTCTCATGCTGGGGATGAGCGAATATAAAGTGTCTCATACCAGGGATGAGATATGAGGCGTCTCATGATAATGGTACCATCTGTCAAGGAAATACCACCCAGCTTCTTGTTACCCTGGTGGAGGAAAGAGAATTGGATGAGGTTTGCTGAGGGAGAATAATCGATAAAGCCTGCTGAGAAAAGATCTCATGAGGATCCGTGTTGACAATGCCTTTGCTTCCATCCTCTAGGTTGATAGATTGCCAACTAATCATGATTGAATAATGGTTCTATGAAATTTTCAACTTGCCATAGATTAAGGTCCATTGGAAGAAAATGTCTCAAGAGGATTTTACAGAAAACATGACATACGAAATGCCTCAGTGTCTTCAAACTCTTGGAGAGATTCGTCGGATCTCGAAATAACTACCCCAGACTGCAAGGTCTGTGAAATAATTTTCCTCGCGAGGATTCATGAAATACCTCATATCACTGTGAAATATTCTGCCCCAGTACTTTGGATAGGTGCTTTGGATTTACCGTCTTCGGGAAAAAGTGACTCCTCATGCTCTCGTGGTGGCCTGCTCCAGTACAAGTCTTGGAGTGATCCCCTCTGAATGACTGTGATTTGAAGAAGACACCCATATCAACTGTTCTTTGAGAGATTGGATCTCGAAGTAATTGCCCCAATTTGGCTAAAATTTGAATGCATGCCTCAGACTAATGGCTCTTTGAGAGATTTGAATCTCGAGGTGATTGCCCCAGTTTGGCTGAACTTTGAAGAGATTGCTCGACGTGATTGCCCTAGATTAGTTGGATCTTACCACGACTGTTGGGAAAGTCCCTACTTAATGGAGTTTTCTTGAAAAGTGCACCTCGATAGATTGTCCTTCGGAAGTTCCAGACTTCTCAACTTGGCAAGATTAAGCTTCTGGACTGAGATTCCATACATGGACTTTTATGATGCCAAACAAATGTATGCAAGCAGAAAATGTTTATTTTGAGAATGAAAATTCTAATGCAACACACATGTTAATCTCGAAGTTTTACTGTAAAAGATGTCACAAACCTTTGTGAGCGAATCACTGGTTAACATACAACATTAACTTTTTTGAATAAAGGAAAGCATGTACATGCAACACCAACAAAGATCTTTCAACACCACTCATAGGATTCAGGAACGCGATATCGTGGTAGTACGCTCTCAAAAATAACCCTGTTTCAGTTAGGACTTTTGAGGGTTGTATCGTGGCCTGGTTCATAGTTATAGAAACAAAGGATATAGGCTCAAAGTTTACTTGTGCCCACCCCTCTTCATGATGTTCTCCATTCCTATGTTCAGCTAGCTTTCACAAGCGCTCACCTCTCAAAAAAGGTTTTGTGTTGGTTGAGGAACCAATGACACTAACAGCTTTAATCACCAATCAGGTTGTTGTTATGAGTTAGTCACCCCTTTATCTTTCGCGTCTGTGCCACACGACTTTGTTCTCATTTGAGGATCTTTCTTATGTAATCCTTTCCGTCTTTCGCTTTTGCGTTATTTTGCTTTATCCCTAACTTTTGCCTGAACTGATTCTTGTGAATCTTTGATTGTGAAGTCCAGCGGGATGCCCTAACGTTTTCCTAAGTCGCTCGTTTTCAAGTTTCGACTTAGCAGGCTTTTTCTTTTCTTTTTTATTTTTGCATTTTGAACAAGTCGCATGACACTATTTGTCTTGATTGCTTTGCGAGGGTTGTGATTGCCTCATTCTTTGGTCGACGAAGGATAAACATTGTGGTTTTCACTCTTTGGACCTTTTGACTTGGACAACCATTGTGGTTTCGGGTCTTTGGACCTCTTGATTAGCATAGTAGAATGCAATGGATCTTCAAGTACACTCTTTTATGAAAGCCTGAACGCTTGGTCCGACTAGCTGACATCTACCCTGCCCCTGGGTTACATGTGAGGTTTTTTTTATGCGAAAAGAAACTCCTACTTCAAGGTCCAAGGGGTTAGCGAGGGTCTATCTTCCTTATATCTCCGGTGTTTAGGGATTTGAAACAAAGCCTGTACATCATCAACAGGGCCTTACTCGAGAGCATACAATTTTGCGTTTTTGTTTCGTCATTCTCCCTGATAGAGCTAAAGCATGACAATTGGTATTGCGATGTACATATGCAAAATTATACGTGAATGCGAATGAATTACTTCAAGAAAAACATGTGAGTTTTATTATTACTAACATTCAAAAGCACACAAATTTCATACATGTAGACAAATTTTTAGCATATAAAAGAAACTACAAATGGAAATGCAGTAAAGAAACTGAATATTGTCGTAGTTGATGAGGCTTGGCTCTGTCTGGACCTGTCAGTCTTGGATACTTTCAGTGATCAACAGCTCTTTCACGGACTTGTAGTCTTCAAATTGCAGTGGTATAACTAAGCACAACAATCATACCTATTCTTCTAGTTATTCTGACTCTGACACGAGACATCTGAAGGGAGAAGTGAAGCCGGGGAGTAAAGTTGCCCCATAAGGTTGCTCGGAAAGACCTGCCGATCTTCTGCCTACGTATCTCCACTGACCCAAGACCAATGAAGAATCAGAGCGACGTAGTTCGCCTCAATAGAGATGAAAATGCACTGCAAAGACGCACCATTGCCAAAAATAAAAGTATCTGGAATACTTCTGGCTTCAAGAATTCAGATCAAGAAAATTGTCCTCTCTCTTATATGTTTGGTGCAAAGTTGACAGCTTTCGAGTCGATTAAGTCCTGCACCGTGTGGTGAAAAGCTTTACACCTATCAATATGATGCCCTGGCGCCCCAGAATGAAAATCACAGTTGACATTGGCATCACATCCCTCCGGTAGTGGAAAAGGAGGTGGAGACAGCTTGCGAAGCCCAACCAACTTCAACTGAAGCAAATGCTGGAGAAGATCAGTGTGAGACATTGGCAAAGGGTCAAAAAATCTTTCTCTCCTTTGTTGCCGACCCTGTTGAGGATTATGCTGACGACGATTGTGCTGTCGTGAATGTGTGGCAATTGGGATGATCATGGATGTTGTCTGGTAACGCGAACCTTGATTTCTCTTCTTTTGCTGAACAAAACCTGCCCCTGATTCTTCGTACTGCCTCTTTTGCTCATTGGAAAACGACTTCTTGGTTCCAGAAGTGGAGACACTGTTGCCCTGAATCTTTCCTCGCTTCATCCAATTTTCAATTCTTTCACCAGTCAAGACGATATCAGAAAAACCATTAGCTGAACAGCCTGCTAAACGTTCTATGAAGTGCCCCGGGAGGGTATCCATGAATAGGTCTACCATTTCTCTCTCTTGCAATGATGGTTGTACTCTGGCTGCGACCTCGCGCCACCTCTGCGCGTACTCCTTAAAGCTCTCGGAGTTCTTTTGCGACATGCTCTGAAGCTGGGTTCGGTTGGGATCCATGTCAATATTATACTGGTACTGCTTGAGAAAGGCTTCCCCAAGTTCCTTCCAATTATGGACAGAGTTCTCTTCCAGCTTCATGTACCACTCTAACGAACCCCCGGAAAGGTTGTCCTGGAAGTGGTACATCCAAAGCTTCTCATCTTTCGTATGTGCAGCGATTTTGCGATAGAAGGCCTGCAAGTGAGTTTTTGGGCAAGATCTACCATTGTACTTGTCGAAAATAGGAGGTCTGAACTTTGGAGGGATCACCAACCCTGAAACCAGCCCCATATCAGCAACATCAATGCCAAGGGTGTCTTTGCATTCTAGAGCCTTTACCTTCTTGGTTAGCATCTGAAAGTCCTGGTTATTGGCCCCAGAACCAAATCCTATATCATTGAGAAAAGTAAATTGATCCTCCTGTCGGTCTGCTACACGAACATGAATTGGACCAACGCCTTCAGGGATAGGAGGCCTATTATCCGTAGATGGGATGACTGTGTTGTTGATCCGATTGCCTTGGGCGTCCAAGGTAATCATTGGAGGATCAACCTGTGGACAATTAAACCCCAGCAAGGCGGTTCTCATTTCTTGCTGCCCTTGCACTATACCTCGCATTGCTGCCATAAACTCCCCCATCTGAGTGCGAAACTCGTTGAACTCAGCTTGTACTGTATTCATGATTTGACTCGGGTAGCATACTGGTACGACCGATACTTCTCCTGAAATGGTAAAATAAAAATCCAAATAACTCGTTAGTATGCAAAAATGATATGCGTGAAAATGCCATGCCACCAATCCCACTCCATTCAGATCGGGGGACAGATACCCCACGGAGTGCCACATCATAAGATAAATTTTGTGAGTGTGCACAGAGAAAGTGCTGAGTATCGGGAATTCAAAATAAAATTGCCAGGATAAAAGATTTGAAACAATGGTACCGGCACACTTTCATAAAGAAAAGAATACACCAACATGCGAAACCTTATACAATTACTTGCCAATAATACTGAAATACGGGAGAATGTCACAATCCACAACAGAAAAACAAAAGATTCCTTCAACAGCTCTGAAGGTAATCTAGAAACACAATAAAGCAAATGACATGTATCAAAGAAATCTACGTCTCCTGATTTGAGCTTCGTGCAGTCTGCATGGCCAGCTGGATCAAAGGCTTCAGCTCCTGAGGTACCCTTCTGGTGTAATGATCCCTGAATCAATTAGATATTGGACATTGTGCTTGAAGGCTTTGCACTCGTCGATGGTATGTCCAAATGTTTCGGAGTGGAATTCACACCTGACATCCATATTGTAATCTGGAGGAATGGGGTAGGGCATTGGTAAGGCATTCCCTGGCTGAATCAAAGAATTCTCGAGCAAACGGGCAAACACTTGACTAGGAGTAAACACTTCTTCAGCCTGCTTGAGCTTGAGTCTCCCCTGTTGTTGATAGTTTTGATGCTGAGATGAATTCGAACACCTAGAGTTCTTCTGCACTTTCTTCTTTATGTTGGATCGGTGAATGGGTAAAGGTGATTGGAACGATGTCTTTACGACCCAGATCGGAGGCACACACCCCTGATTGGGGATAATTCTTGATGTAAGGAAAGGAGAAGTTCCTCCTAGTGATATAAAATTCTTCGACACGTCCCCGCTGATCGGTGCGAACTCGATTACCTTTGCATCAATGAGCTCTTGAACTTGATGTTTGAGCCTTTTGCAGTTTTCCACATGATGACCAGGTGCCCCAGAATGAAAAACACACCTGGCATTGGCGTCAAAATCTGGAGGAAGCTTTTTGGGTGTGGCTGTTACGGTGACAAGTTCAACCAGATTAAGCTCGAGCAAACAAATAAGCAACTGCGCATATGACACCGGAATCAAATCAAACTTGGCTTCAGACGTCTTTGGCATTTGTCCGCAGCTTTTGCCTTTACCTTCCCTTTGATGAATTGGAAGAGTCTGCAAGTTGAGAGGCTTAGGATCCCAAAGTCGAGGAGAATTTGCGTGAAACGCTTCCTGATCTTGGAACAAAATCACTGAACTGGGACGACCAATAACTTCTGCAGTAATAAAGGGGAGATGGTGCCCTTCTTGAAGCTTTGGGGCTTCCCTGATATTGTTCTCTTGTTTCCTCAGTTGGTAAACTTTCTCTATCAATAGCGTGTGGTCATGGCACAAGGTCTGCATGTCCTCTGAAAGTTGATCCATTCGGACTTTCATTTCAGCTATTTCTGCTCGGCATTGTTCCATATCCATATCTTGATGATTGTGATTCAAATTGGCCATTCTGAAGAGTAAACGAATCAGAATGAGAATCTGTCCCCGGACACCTGTAATGAGAGTAAGGATGCATGCAAATGCCATGTTCGATTATTTCCAAGGGATCCATCTGCTTTGATTCCAATTTGGATATAGGAACATATAATGGCATGGTTCAAACATAGGATCTTTGGAAATAGCCGAACATGTATGATAAAATGCCATGATGTTATGTATGCAACAGGCATGTGATCAGTGATGTGTCTGTGATGTGCCAATCATATAATCAGGTGTCGGTGCAAGGTCTCAAAATCCAGATATCATAATAACCATCCCTCTGATCTGGGATCCGTATCTTAAAACCAGAAATCCAGATCACAAAACTGAACCAAAGGCAAAGTGGGTATGCTGAAGGTATTAGGGTTCCTGCAAACCTGTAAACCCCTCCCAATCTCACGGGTGTGCTACTCGGGTCAACATCACGGACTCTCAAAGCCGAATAGCAATAATACGTTCACCATTTCCGAGAAATGGCTCATGACCAAATCAGGGAATCGGTTTGGCATTATGTACTACTCAGGGAGGTCTCAGCTGAGTCCGGAAAAAACAAGCATCACTCATAAGTCCTCAACTTCAAGCACTGAATCGAGAAATAATAGTACATTCATCCCGAAGGGTATAATACTATCGTCATACGAACAGTTTTCCTTGACTGGATTCCTATGAGAGAACCAGGCTATCCTATGCGAGTTCCTAGTGGGCCCTCGGATGCGAGTGGGTTTGCCAACAAATGTGGTCTGCCACTGTCATCACCGGAGAGGGATGTTTCCACAAAGGTTCTCAATGATCGGTCCCCTAACTGCACATAACTATCAAGGTAGCGTATTAACCCAGAAAGATTCTGGTATCAATACATTCCCGAGAAGGTCGCAAGTCAAGGTGTGGAACTCACTACTACCAACATAGCAAGATGCCATGAAGCCAAAGTGGAACCACTCTAAGTCCTAGGGTGCACTCGAGCCCCGGTTACGAGCTCATCTCACAGTAACCCCATCCCACAGAAAAAATGAAAACCAGCACAGTCCAACATATGATGCATGTGAAAATAAATACTGAAAGCGGTAAAGTAAACTGCAAATAAAAACAGTAAATAAGCACAACAACACACGCATATAAATACCCGAAGAAAGCAAAAACAAACAGGCGCTAGGATTGACTCTACAAGGGAAACTAGAGATTCTAGATTGCTTCCCCAGCAGAGTCGCCAGTTGTCGCTCTCGGGATTTTCATCCTAGTACAAACGCGAAAGTGGCGCGGAAAAGGTAGAGTCGCCGACCAGACATTTTTATCCCGAATGAACGGGAAAGGTAATGTTGCACAAACCTAAGGAGGAAGGAAAGGACGAGGTCCTGCGAACCAAAGATCGGTGTTCGGGAGTCGGTTATGACCTGGGAAGGTATTAGCACCCCAGACCGTCCGCCGTACCCGACGGGATCCAAGCTTGCTTGTTTTGTTTCAAAGGGTGTGAAAAATACGAATGTTGCTGAATAAAACTGCTAACTGGAACTGGAACTGAAGTGAGAAAAGGAATTAAAAGAGAACAAAAAGAAAGAATGGGGAAAATGTAGGGAAAATAAAGAATGTGCTCGAACGGGCCCTACCCCGCTGCCTACGTACCTCATCGGGATAATGAGGATCAGAGTCGACGTAGTTTGCCTAACTAAGGCGGGAACTATTTGTTTGTGTTTTTATGGCTTGAACTGCGTATGTCTATGCTCAGGTGTTGCAGGCTCGTCTGGTACGAGTTCGTTTACCGTCTTGCATTCGAGACAAGTCGTCGCAAGTTCGCGTTGTGAGTGAATGAGATGAGAAGAGAAGTTCCCGCAGGATAGTCGCTTATTGTGTTTTTTGGTCTTTTAAGAGAAGTATTTTGAATTTATTTGTTTTATGAAACAATCCCTTGATGAGACTTGTACATCATGATAGACGAACTTACACCACTCCAAGATGGAATGAATGCAAGTGCTTCATGGAATAAGGCTATACACAAAGGATCCTTTCATTTATTTGTTAATTGTTTTTTTGGATTTTGTTTGAAGATGAGAAAGATGACTCAAATTGCAAAAAGGCAAAATCTAATGGGGAACTAAGACACACCCTAATTTTATTGATTTATTTACATGGAAGATCCTATGGTTTGTGGAGTTTTCTAAACCTAATGGAAGAACACCTAGAACTAATAGAATGCAACTTACTTCCTAAGGAAGATAAGTTGATTCTAAAGCCAAGGGAAAACCTAAAGCAATTGAAATATTGAACAACATACAAAACATTAAAATTGAATGACAAAATAGAATTAAAAAAAACAAACAATTCAATTAAAGGCATGAATTAAAATAATCCTATTTTTTTATTCTAATCCTAATTAAAATGAAGCCTAAGCCTAAATTCTAAACTAAGTTCCTACCTAATATTTTTCTTCTAAAAAAAATCAAAATCTAAACTAGCCTAAGTCCACATTAAATTCTAAAGCTAAATTTAAACTAAACTATTTTTTTTTATTTGAATTTAATATCAAGCCTAAACTAAGAGAAATTATATGTAACAAAGCCTAAGAATTAATATTCTAAAAAATATCAAAACCTCTGGAAAAATTATGAAAATTAATCTATGGGGTCCTATAATTACCAATAACATTGTGTTAAAAGGGATTCTGAAAAATCATATTTTTGCTATGCCTAAAAATTGTCTATTTTCAACTAAGAATTGTTCATTAATTTCTAAGGATTAACCCACTAAAAACTAAGATAAAGTGATCTAAAAAATCTACTAAAATTAACCTAAATACTATTATGCGTCCTCTAATTACAGTAAAATGAATGGGCAAAATAAGTTACTGGAAGATTAAAATATAAAATCTACAAACTTGTATACAATTGAAGAAATCCATTAAAAAAACTAATTACAAGAAAAATCCAAATAAAAATCAAAAATACAGTAAAAACAGAAAAATAAAATGCCAAATATTTCTAATGGGGATTAAAAATCTATTTGAAACTTTTATAGAATTTCACTATTTTTTAAGGATTTAAATGAAACCTAAACTAAAACAGAAAATAATAAAAAGAAATAAAGGGAGGGGTGCGTATTTAGCAGTTTTTTAGTTATTTTTCTCATACGGGCCTAAAATGAGGGTGTGAGAAGCAGAAAAAAAGGCCCATTCCGAAGGCTTGCTTGGGAGGTGCAATTAGCGAATTTTTCAGTTTTGTTTTTCGTACTGGGCTCAGAAAGGAGGTGTTAATAGCAAGACCATAGGGCCCATACGCAACAAACCTTGAAGGTGCACGGTGGTGCCTCAGTCAACCTTGTTGACTTCCCCTGGATCATACGATCAAGTCTTCCCCCCAGTCATCTCATCAAACGCACCACAGCTGCCTGGACACAGTTACTACGGTGTACCCCCTACACTCAACTGGCCACGCAAAGAGCCTACCGGACGGTGACACGTGTCACCGCCGGTGTGGCTGGGAAATCCAAAACTTATCCTCTTGGAATCTTGAACGGTGGATTAAGTATACCTTTGATTTCCAATAATTCTTCATTTAATCCCCTAATTAACAATAAAGCCTAATGAACCAAATAATTAACTCTCCAATAACTCTACAGATATCAAAATGAGAATCCTGAGACCAAAACCAAGAACCCTAGCTCTTCTCACTCCGGCGCCGGCTTCTTCTTCTTCTCCCCCCAATCGCCGCCGCCATCTCTTTCTCTCCTTCTCCGCCATCTTCATTCTCCTTCATCGCCAAAATCCGACGCCATCCTTAGCCTACGTCACCATTCTTTTTTCTCTTCACGCACAAGCCTCCGCCTACTTCTCAGGACATCACCTTCATCTCCTCTTCTTTTCTTGTTCGACACTACCCCCATCAACCTAACGCTCTCACCACCCTAGCTCTCTAACGGAACAAATGAACAACCCACTCGTAACAACACAGACAAAAGCCGCGACGAACACGCAATCGACGGTTATGCTCGCAGAGTTTCGATCGGCGTACCTGTAAATCGACGCCGCAAAGAATGAAACCACCGTGAGCTTTGCTCCCAATCACTCTTGCGCTCTTGTGGATCATTGCTCAGGGTTGTTGCTTCTGCAGATTCCTTTGGATACCGCCGCGAGATTGATATGCAAAGGTATGCCGCACTGGATCACATCAGATTGTATGACCCTCGCTGAGCCAATTTGGTTGAGTCAATATTGTTGTTGTTGATTCTTGACAATTTTAACAGGTAATTTCCTCTTCCAGGTGTGAGAATTGATGAACATTTGGCAATGGTGGATTGCAATATTGGAAGAAGATTGAACAATCTCACAGAAGAAGGTCGAGGTTGAGGATTGATTGAAAGGGATGAAGTTGTTGGAGGAAGAACTGAAGAAGATTGAAGGATTCGAGAAGGAGAATGTTATGGAAAACAGAAGAAGAAAAATGTGTAGGAGAGTGAGGAGAAGAATAGAAGAGGGGTGAAGTGAAGGATTTTGGCAAGAAAAAAAATGGTGGGAACCAGAAGACTGAAGAGTAGGCTTTTGATTTATATCTGCCGATTTTCCGGATCCTTCTGGAATACTTTAGGTGAGTTCTAGAAACTTTCTCTTAGGATTCAATTGTGGGATTCGGTTAGAATCAGTTGTGAGCTTTGTGGATTCAGTTATGATTTTCTTTCTGTTATGAGCAACTATCCTCTGTTTCCACCTCTTTTTCTTCTTCCTGCGTTTCTTTGCAATCTTCTGTTCTGAATCTCATGGGGTCGTAGAGTGAGGGTTTATTATAATTATTGGGTCTGTTGAGGGTTCTGTTTCATCTCTGTTCAGTCGTTCTACTTCAGCATTGATCACACTTTCTTCTTACGCGACTTCTTTTTTTTTAGGCAATGAAGATTTTTCATTTGATTTGGATTTCTTGATTCGGTGTAACTACTACTAAGGGTTTAGAGCATAACTGAGGTTGAGAATGTTCGTTCGGTTGTGCCAAATTTTTCGTTGTTTTTCTTCTTCTCTTTATGCTTCTTCTTCTGATATGGTATGAATCGAATTATGATTTATTGATGTTTGCAGGTTTTAAACTTTAAGGAGACTTGATGAAGCTCTTTGGATTGAAAGGTCTCGAAGAATAGCTCATCCCGAAGAAGAATGATCGAAGATCGTGATGGAGGAATAGGGTTGAAGATGGCTGTTTGAAGATGACTTTTTTTTGAAGAATTAGAATAGAATTTTTTTTTCTTGAGATTATAAGGATAATGAAAATTGAAGACAGTTATAAATTTTTGTCTTTGAACTTTGTTACTGCACTTTTTGTTATAATTGATTTTTCTCCCATATGACCTCAAAACCAGCTTGCGTAAGAGCTTAATTTTGCCTTGATTTTTTGGTGTTCTTGGTTTTTGGGATCAAAAGAATCAGTCATGCACCATTCATATGCAGCAAAACATTGGCCAGGCTTTAACACTCCATAAATCTCTTTGTAGCATCCATAAGCATCTGGTGCATGGCAGGTGGCTTCTATAGCATACACTGCATCAAAACTGTTATATATTTTCTTATATTTCTATTTCTTTCTTTCTTCATTGTGGATTATTGAACCATGAATATTGAACCAAACTTGTTCTTCTTTTTCCCAACCATGAATATTAAACCAACCTTCCTGACGAGAATCATGTTAGACTCTTAAACTAAAACAAAACATATAAAAGAAATATTGTGATGACTTAGTTGCTAATGAGAACAAGTGATGGACCTAGAATGTGAACAAAGTTCGGAAACGCATAAAAAGAAAAAAAAAAGGAATTGGAAATGGGCTCTATAAATGGTTTGAAAGTGTGTAATGGGCTTATAAAGGATTGGGCCAAAAGAAAAATGATTCCCACATTTCTTGGTAATGAGAACTAATAGGTACACAAGTGCAAATAATTCTTGGGTTAAGACAATGGATTAAAGGGATAAAACGAATGTGTGCAAAAAACAAAGGCTCAGATGACTGGTTGGGCCTCCAGAGAATGAAACAATCATTTGACTAATACAACGGATTAAAGAATGAAAGGATAGGTGAATAAACTGAACTGAATTGAGGGAAATATATAGAATAATGGAAATTGAAGTAAGAGCCGAATGGACTAATTAAGAGCGGTTGAGAATAGGACAACTGGATATGAAGTCTCGATTTTAGCCCCAAAGCTTATCTTGTATTCTTCCCACAAGTTTATAAACACGGCCACTTCTGAGCCACTGGATGTTTTTTTTTTAGATTAGTCACAACTCCTTGAATCGTCTGAAACATGCCATGACCATTCGAATCCAGATGAATCACTGATAAACTGAGGATTCAAACCAAACTTCACACCAAACACTGTTCGTTAAACGGATGAATCTCAGCACACGACAACATGATCTTTGAATATGCACTGTCTAAAAAATGGTCTGGTGGTCCAAAATAATCCTGCAATTGCAGTGATCTTTTGATAGTTTGACCAAAATTAGGTCAAACCCCTATCTGGATCGAAACACAACTGAACAACCGCATTTGAAGTGGAATCGACATCCAATGAATGATCCCCATCATTTCAATCCCTTGCAGATACAGATAAGGTACGAAACCCTAGATTCAAAGGGCCTGAATCACATGCCTTATAAAACCATGAAATGCACTATTATAATGTTAATGAACTGATGAGAAATGCAGATGAATGCGAAATGATGAGCCAAAAGAGGGAATAAATATGAGGGCAAATTTTGAGGTATTACAGGGCCAAGACCCATAAGCAAAATACATTAAAACATAACATACAGGTTAACACAACATTGTGAGACACATACCAATAAACACTTAGTCAACTACTCGTCAAGATCTTGAGGGACTACCTTGCCATCAACCACTTGGTGCAGGGGACCAATTCCATCGAAGACCAACTGAACGTCTGAATTCCATCAAAGACCAACTGAACGTCCGAAGTATCTAGATTGGGGACAACCATGATGTCTTTTGCATCAAACATCTTCCTCCAAAGATGGCACAGAGGCAACACAAGTTTTTCGCTTAAAGCACTGGTCAACTCATCATCAAGGGCAGAGTTGAGGTCATCAACCTTCCTCTTTTTACGCTTGTCCAAGGGGGAGTGGGGGAAAGAATTGCTTCCTGGTGAAGGAGAGCTGGAGTTGAGGTAATTTTCCATGGTCGCTCGTTCTTAAATGATCTCGACCCTGGACTTTGGTCCCTGCTTCAGATTCTTGTTTTGATCCTTGACCGAACACTCGTGGATGTCTAACATTTTTCCTGCAATATAGAGAGAAAGGAAAAATGTTAGCACAACTTGAGAAACAACACTTAAACAAAAAAAAATAAAGACACTCCACCTAAGAGAACCAACACTGTTGCATCAGTTTTGCAACTGTGGAGAGCCTTTGTATTGATTAATCTGGGCGACATAGCGGGTACCCTGTCAGGTGTACAGAGCTCATGATCGTTGTTATCCACGAGCACTACTGGATGAAAGCCCGCAACAAATTGCACGAGCTTCTGGTACACCAAATTTTTGTCGGCGCCCAACTCCTCCGACTTGGTGATATAATAATCTCTCCCATGATTGAAGTGGGATTCTACCCACTCCAAAGAAAAAATAGACAACTTTTTCTCCTCCTTCTTTCCGTCCACCTCTACGACCTCCTTGAAGAAAAGAGAATCCTTAAGTTCTTGCGAGAAAGGTTTGATTACGTAGAATTTATCCTTAAAATGGTGAACATATTCCATATATGCATTAAAAAGCCTGCTCGACTACTTGAAGGATACCCAACTGTGCCGACCATCTAGAGATTGGCGTTGAAGATGAAAGACCCTAAAAAATAAACTAACTGTTGCTCCTATCTCCAGATATTGGCTCACCAGCTCAAAGGCACTAATGAATGCCATCACATTGGGGTGAAGTTGGGAAGGCGCCAACATCAGATGCATGAAGATGGCCTCCTAAAAGTCAGTAAAGGGCAGACGGAAACCCGCTTCCTAGAAAGCAAATTCATAGATGGGGAACCTCAGATCTTGGTAATGCGAGCATATCCTATGTTCGGGCTTTGGAGAAAATCCCGCCAATTAATGGGATCCCCTTTCTTCCAGTTCTCAACCATGCTAAATGTAACACCCTTTCTACCCCATCACAGATTAAGCAATTTAAATCAATTATAAGAGTAAAAATTCATTAAAAGGGCATCACATTTACTTCTTGAAAATCAAATGTCAAAAGATCAACTAGAGTCCTGTCTCGTAACACGGGCTCACAAAATCATAAATAACATCATAATTCTTTTCTCAATAAATATGCAGCGGAAAAACCAATAAGTCATAATATCTTCTTTTATAAAACAAAACTCAAGAATTATTTCAAACATCATTTTATCAAAATACTTAAACCAAAACTTAACATCTTAATCCAATTAAAACATAACATTCAAGCGAAACCCATCCCGATGTTACCGGACACAGAGCAGAATTCCACTTCTAACTAACTTGACGACTTGCTATCCCTGAGTTAAGCATGCACCGAGCTAACCTTGATTATCTGAAGGATGGCATAATAGACCATCACGAGAAGGCAAGCCGGGTGAGTAAATTCACAGTCCATAGTATAATATAGAAATAAGAATTCAAAACAAAACAAAACAACAACAACAATTCATTTACAACTCATTTATACATATCATCATTATCATCATCACGTCAAAGAAAAATTCATTATGCTCATTTAATACACCTCATCAATACATCCCATCATTACACAAAACATCAATGCATTAATGCTATGTCATTTAGAATGACATGCAACCTCTTACTAATGCATGTGGTACCGAAACATCCTCATGTGATGGACACTGGGCCATCAACCCTCCCCAAAGGGAGCACACCATAAATATCATATCACTTCAATCCACACATTAGGATTGAAGCTACCAATGGAACAAAGTCCCCTCATAAAATCAATGCCATGAATGCAAGACGCAATAATCATACATCATCCTCAAAACATCATAAAATTGCATCTGCATTCGTTATTAACAATCATTCCTCATACCCTTTTATAACATCATACATACTCATGGGACATCATACATAACACTCATCCTACATCATATCTTTACATCATGAAATCATACATCATAACTCAAAGAACGTCAAATAATTCCTCATACATCACTTAATTACTAACTCTACTCACATAGCCTCTTAAAACCTATTACAAGACAACTTTACAACATCATAGCATACTATAACATATCACCTCAAAACAATTTTCAAAATAAAAACATTTTTCTAAGTTTTTCAGGGCTTGGTAAGCGAGACCTCATGCTCGCTATGCACCCAGTTCACTGACTCTTCTCGCTAAGCGAGCTTCACGATTCTGTGGAATTTTTATGCGATTTCAGCCTTCTCGCTCTGTGACAAAACCCCTCTAAAACCCACAATTCAAAAACATTACACCAGAAAACTTCATTAACATCAACATTCATCATAACAACATCATTTACATCATATACATCATTATATTCATCTAATTCATCATGAAATCGTCAATCAACAACACAAAATCATAAAATCAAAACCATATTCTCTAACTACACCACAAAACCCCCAATTCCATTCCCACATTATATTATCGAAATAAAAATACTCCCCATACCCTAATTTCCATAAGCTTTCGATAAACTCTTTGCAATTTCTCTCTAACCTTCAAGCCCTAACTTATGTTCTTCTCCAGAGCTCTTTTCCCCAAAAGCATTATCATTCCAAATGATCGTTCTTTCCAACTTTTCCCTCTTTTGTCACTCTTGCCCCTAGGACCCCTTTTAGTCTTTCCCCATAAAACCCTCACTTATCCTCAACCAAAAGACCACAATGCCCTCATCCTCTAATTCCTTTTATTTTATTTGATTAATTTCTCAAATAATAAACTAAACCTCATATACTTAATTATTCTAATTATTATTAAAATAATAAGTTACCCTCAAACTTCACAAAACATCAAATAACCTCATAAACATCAAAATTCACAAGAAAACACATCAATATAATTAAAATCTACTTTGGGGTGTTACAACTCTCCCCCACTTAAGAATTTTCGTCCTCAAAAATGTACCTGAAGCAAACAACATCAGAGACGAGTTTTTCATCTGATCCTCTCACTCCCAAGTCCAACTATAATCAGCTGGTCCACTCCACAATACCTTCACTAAGGCAATCTCTTTACCTCTTAATCTCTTCATTTCTCTGCCATCTATTCTCACTGGCGAAACCTCTACAGTAAAATTATCTCTTACTCGAACATCATCCATCTAAATCACATGCGATGGATCTGCAATATACTTCCTCAACTGTGACACATGAAACACATCATGCAAATTCGCAAGTGACGGTGGTAATGCAATCTGATATGCCACCTCTCCGATCCAATGCGAAATCTATTACGGTCCAATGAAATACGGAGTGAGCTTTCTAGACTTCAGAGCTCGCCCGACACCGGTCACTGGAGTAACCCTCAAGAACACAAGATCTCCTTCTTGAAATTCAAGTGCTTTTCTCATCTTATCATGATAACTCTTTTGACGACTTTGAGAAGTCTTCATTCTCTCCCGGATCATCTTAATCTTTTCTGTCGTTTCTTGCACAATCTTTGGTCCGAGCACAACACTCTCTCCTGACTCATACCAACATAATGGAGTTCTACACCGCCTCCCATACAATGCTTCATACGGAGCCATACCAAGGCTCGAATGAAAACTATTGTTATATGTAAACTTAATCAAGGAAAATGACTATCCCACACACTTCCATGATCCAACTCATAAGCCCTCAACAAATCCTATAAAGATTGGATAGTCCTTTCTGTCTGATCATCCGTTTGTGGATGATAAGAAGAACTTATCCTCAACTTGGTTCCTAAAGCATCTTGCAAACTCTTCCAAAATCTTGAGGTAAACCGCAAATCTCTATCCAACACGATACTCGACGGTATTCCATGCAACTTCACAATCTCGTCAATATACATCTCTTCTAGCTTTGACATGGAATGATTAATCTTCATTAGCATGAAATGCACCAACTTAGTTAATCGATCAACATTACCCAAATGGAATCATTTCCCTTCACCGTCTTTGGCAAACCCGTCACAAAATCCATATAAATGCTATCCCATTTCCATTCCAAAATACTCAATGATTGCATCATACCTAAAGGCTTTTGATGTTCAACCTTCGATTTATGGCAAACCAAACACACATACACAAACTCCGCAGCATCCCTCTTCATACCCGGCCACCAAAATAACTTTTTCAAATCATGATACATCTTAGTCGCACTAGGATGAATACTCAACCTACTTCGGTGCCCTTCCTCTAGAATACTCTTCTTCAATTCTGCAATATCAGGAACACACACTCGATCTCGAAACCTTATCATGCCATTCTCATCAATACGGAACTCTCCTCCGTTACCTTGGTTAATCAAAGTCATCTGATCAACCAACTTCAAATCTAATTGCTACCCTAACGAATCTCTTCCACAATATCATTAGTCAATATCAGCATACCCAACTTCACACTTTCAGATGTAGGTTCACACAACAAACTCATATCTCTGAACTTCTCAATCATCTCAAGTTCTTTCACCATCATCGTCGACATGTGAAAAGTCTTCCTACTCAAAGCATCTGCAACCACATTAGCCTTACCAGGGTGGTAACTTAAATCAAAATCAAAATCCTTCAACATCTCTAACCATCTTCTTTGCCTCATGTTTAGTTCCTTCTGATCAAACAAGTATTTCAAACTCTTATGATCAATGAACACCTCAAACCTTGATCCAAACAGATAGTGCCTCCAAATCTTTAACACAAAAACCACATCCTCTCTAAGTCATGGGTAGGATAGTTCCTCTCATGAACACGTAACTGTCTAGAAGCATAGGCAACTACTTGACCATTCTGCATAAAAACACCACCAAGACCCATCTTCGAAGCATCACAATACACTACAAAAGATTCATTCGGATTCGGTAAAATTAAAACTGAAGCAGTAGTCAACCTCTTATTTAACTCAACAAAACTCTTCTCGCAAGCAACATTCCATACATAAGTCTGACCCTTTCGAGTCAATTGTGTTAGAGGAAATGCCAACTTAGAAAAACCCTGTATAAACTTGCGGTAATAACCGGCCAACCCAAGAAAACTTCTGACCTCGGTAGAAAACTTCGGAGTATCCCAATTCAATACAGCATCAATCTTCGAAGGATCCACTGGAATCCCGCTGTTGCACCCCAAAATTTGCCCTCACAATACAAGACTTTGTGTACTAAGAAGGTTCACAAGGTTCACAATGCTTACAAGACCTTTCATGAGGTTCATGAAGTCTATAAGACACTTTATGAGGTTCACAAGGTTCACAAGACCTTCCATGAGGTTCACAAGACATTTTATGATGATTCACAAGGTTCACAAAGTTCACAAATAGTCAGAAGATTTGACAATTCCCTCAGACAATGCATCTCCTAAGCAGTGCATCCAAAACTAGGGTTTTGACTTTAATCAGGCTAAATGAATTTCCAAGACTTCAATGGAGCTTCATAACATCTTATATGTGTGTAAGAACCCCCATGACAAGTTTCAAGACTTTTCTCAAAGGTTTGCTCAGTCAGATGATCAGATAAGTCAAAATCAGTCAAAGCAGTTAAAAAGTCAAACTAAGGTCAACTGTGGTCAAACCAAAGTCAAACTTCATGATTTTTTGCCAACATCAAGTATATGAAGTAAAATTCATCATTTGATCAAGGGTTGATCATGATTCATCAAGGATATTTCAGATCATCAAGAATCAGGAGTTTCTAAATTAGGGTTTCTTTAGGAAAAGTCAACTGAACTTTGACCAGCCATAACTTTCACATGCTTCATCACCAATTTTCCATCCAAAGCTCATTTTGAAGGAAATTGAATTCTCTACAACTTTGTGTCTCACAAGCCAAGCCCAAAAATGCTTCATTTGGAAGGTATGAGCTAAGACATTATAGGTCCTTTTGAAAGTCAACAAAAAGTCAACAACTTCAAAAGGGCATAACTTGAGAATGGTAAATGATATGGACATGAAACCAGTGGGGTTGGTTAGAGGACTCTTCAAGCTTTCCAAAATGTCCAAGAACACCCTCATAGCATTAAAATTGAAGGATGTGTGCCCTTGCAAAGTTGGGAAATTTTAGGGAAGTTTATGAAGCAAATGGAGGTTTAAAACCAAATTTTGCTAAGTGGGCTGAACTTTTAATGACCCAAAGTGATCCATGACATCATGCACGGAAATTATTTGATATTTTTTATAATTTTTATTTTATTTAATTTATTTATTATGATTTTTTATATTAAAAATCATTTTAAATTTAAATAAAATATCAAGTGTGAAGATTTAAAATTATTTTTGGTTCTAGAAGGTCATGAATTCAATATGGATCAAATTGATACAAAAATAATGTTGATTGGCTTGAAATAGAAAGTGTTCATGCAAGAATATTTGAATTTTAAAGCTTATCTTTCTCAATCTTTTTGGATCAAATCTTTCACACAAACATCAAGTTTTCTGACCTAAATTCATCACACTATAAGTACATAACATAACCCTACTCATTGCACACGAATTTCCAGCCTCAAAGGATAAGTTTGCACTTTCAAAATTTCATCAATTTTCTTAAATTCGGATTCCTCTAATTTTTAGTTTTTCAGGTGAATGGAGTATGCCAATCTCTTCCTTGCATATCACTGAGCATATATCAATAACCATATGCATCTGAAAGTCCAAGAATTGGTCAAACCGAATCCATATTCATTCAACATTTGAATTGTTTCGATTTCATGGTTCCAAGAGTTTTTGATTGATTTTGATTGACTAATTGTGTTTGTTTCTTTGTATGGAAGCTTTCTGGACAGTTAGATTAGAGTTTCATGGACTAAATCGTGATATGCCATAGTTAGGGTTTACTGACCTCAATTAGGATCTTGTGATTTATCGCATATAAATTAGTTTGAAGGACGTGGTTGTGTTGTATGGACCTCAAGGAACTTATTACACTCATCAATTTAAAGAAATTTTGTTGTTTGCTTGGTGTTTGTTAATTCGCAGGTTCATACACGCAGGAAAAATTGAAGGAAATTCCCCAGGAAATTTCGCAGGAAAACCTGCGAAATCCCAAGGAAGAAGATGACCAGTGGCGCCATATTTCAAATTCAAAATTTTATCTTAATATTTTATGAATTCGTTTCTGATTTATTTCACCATTGTGTGGTAGCTCAGTTGGCCAAAGTATGCGCGTGTATTGTTGGATGACTGGAGTTCGAATCCTGGTTGTGGCAGTTTTTTTCATATTTTTCTCTTTTATTCATTAGATATAATATATTATGTATTATTGCTGTTATACTAACAGGTGCGCTCTCCCAGCTGGAATGGTTAATGTGTTTGTGTGATGTTTGAAGGTCCTGGGTTCGATCCCCCCAGGCCTTTTGTGTGTTTTTATTTTTTCATAATATTTCCAGGAACAAAGAACAAAACCAATTGGACCCTTTTCCTTACCACCAAGTGCACGCTGGCCCAGTGGTTGATGTTGTTAGCTGAGGGTTGTGTAAAGCAGAGGGGCTGGGTTCAATTCCCAGCCAAGGTAAGTTTTTCTTTTTCTTTTTCTTTCTATTATTTGTTTTGCTTATTTTAAATATTAATTAATTAAAACTATAATCTTAATTTAATAAATTATAATATATTTCATAAATCAATATAAACCCTAAAATATTTTTTTCTAAAACCTAATTTATTTGTTTATTTATAATTCTTTGTTTATATTTTTTAGTAAATTTAAATGTTTTAATAATTAAACCCTAATATGTATATATTCTACAATTATTTATAATTTAAATCTTGCTTAAAAAATTAAAATTCTTAATTTATTTTCATAATATGTAAATATTTTATAGTTGTTTATAATTTAATTTTGTATGTATATAAATTAAAAAATTGCTAAATATATAAATATTACATAAATTGTTTATAACTTAATTTTGTGTATGAATAATTATTATATGTTTAAAAATAAATTGCTAATTTAATTTTGTAACTATAATTTTATTTTTCATAACATGTTTATAATTAATTTTTTATATAATTTACATATAACTTAAAATTTTATAATAATTAGTATAGTTGTTTATATTTTAATAATAATTGTTTATAAAATTGAATTTTTAATTATCATAATATTCTTGTTTACTTCATTATTATTATTAATTATATTCTTGTGGTATTTATTTATTACTAACCCCATTAATTTGGTATTATTTTATTTTCACTAACCCAATTATAATTATTTATTTATTTTGCTTATTATATTTAATTTTGCTTAATTATGTAATTGTTCCTTGGTGTAATATTTATTAATAATGTTTATTATTTTATGCTATGGTTAGTAAATAGGGAGTGTAAACATACTTGTAATATAAAATTAATTTAGATCACTAATGTAAAAGATAAATATTTAAAATTGTACACTCACACACGTAAGTCGATCTTTGATCGCCATCTCACTTCCTTAGGGATACCTCTCATGTTGCCTAATCAAAAAGGTCAAGTAGGGTGTATAAAGCAAAAGTCCCTCAAAGTAAAGTCATCTAGTCCCTTAACAAATAAAAGATCAAGTCCCTTTCGAATGTTGCCTTCATAATGATCTTGTCCCTTTCAAATAAAGATGATAGTCTCTCCAAATTTGCTTATACACCCCACCGTTGCCTAAATAACAGATGACCCTTCAATTGTCCCTCACATCCAAGGTAATGACTACCTATTCCTTAATAATAGGGATAGTCTTACCACTTAAAGGATTTAAGAACAGAAAAGACTTAAACTTAGGGTAGGTTCCTCTTAGATATTTGCTCACTCATTAAAACTTTTCAAACCACTTCACAATTTCAAACAAAAATTTTCAAAACAAAGGTTTTTTACGCATCCGTACATGGATCATTATCAAACTCTTAAGAAAATTTCTATTCACACATTTCACATTTCAAAAACATTTTAAAGTGGGCTAAGTAACTAAGAGCCCATGGATAACCATGGATGTAAAGGGTGCTAACACCTTCCCTTTACATAACCTACCCCCGGACCCAAAAATCTTTTAAAAGGTCTTTCCTGTTCTTTTATGCCTTTCCTTTGGATAAAATAAAAGTCGGTGGCGACTCTTGCTATCCGCAACATAACTAAAGTCAGTTCTCCCACCGTGTTACAGAACTGGCGACTCTGCTGGGGATTTAAATTAAAGAGGGGTACCCTTAGGAATTAGATCACTTTAAAATTGTTTGCCTTGTTTGCTTTATACTTATCTGTTGGGGTGCTCTTATGTTTGAAAGATCCTAACCCGGATCTAGTGTACCTTAGGTAAATGGCAATAGACCAAGGAAACTGTACGACGTATACCGATATGGTTGATCTGGTGGCCATAGTTAGTGTGACTTCTTGGTTGGTGCTTATGTTCCTTAAGTCAAGTTGAGGATAATATGAGGCTGCCATATGTTGTCAATGCACTAACTAACTTTTAGAACCCTAGTTATCCCATCTTGGCCTTTAGAAAGTAGTGAGATATCCGGCTTTGGTGAAGACTGAATTTGGTTGATACTCGATACTACGCTCATTGAGATTCTAAACTTGGAAGGTTTTGGTTGGCAAGTAAGTTGCCTACTGAACAACCACCCTTGTGAAGGATCAATGATTTTGAGATCCCTTAGAACCTGGTTACTTTGTAGGACAGGATGAACCAACTAACTTCAGGGGAGGGTACTTACCTTTGAACCTCATGCAAGCCTTTAAACCTAGGGCTATGGTGTGATTTGTTTGTGTGTGCCATATGTTTGTGATTGAGCATAACATCATAGCATCATCATGCATCATGAGCATAGCATTTTCACTAACCATTTCAAGGACCAGAGGATTTATCTTTGTTCTTTGTTGCAGGTCATGGCTTCTGCTCGTAGAAACACCATCAGGATCAACTTTGTGGGCATACCTGCTAAGCTTAAAGAGTTGGTTTCTCAAGTGTCTGATCATTCCCAGTTCATCAAGAGACATGGTTACCTATTGGATCTAGTCACCTCAGGGTTCAATGAAGACATGATGAGTGTCCTGTTTCAGTTCTTTGATCCTAAGCACCATTGATTCACATTCCCCGACTACCAGCTGGTTCCAACCATGGAAGAATTCTCTAAGCTTCTGGGTATACCTGTTCTTGATCAGAAACCATTCACAGGCTTGGAGAAAGAGCCTAAACCTGAGGTTATTGTTGCAGCTCTACATCTGAAGAAGTCAGACATTGTTCTAGAAACGAGAAGCGGAGTTAAGTGTATTCTTGCTAAGGTGTTGATAGAGAAGGCTCAAGTGTTCTTGAAAGCTATGAGCTATGATGCTTTTGAGGAGATCTTAGCCTTGTTGATTTATGGCTTAGCGTTGTTTCCCAATCCAGACCAGTTCATAGATGTCCATGCCATCAACATATTTCTGAGTCACAATCCACTGCCTACATTGCTTGGAGACATTCTGCATTCCCTTCATACTCGTACTACAAGAGCAAGAGGAACTTTGATGTGTTGCATACCTTTGCTATCTAGGTGGTTTATTTCTCACCTTCCTCGCTCAGTAATGAAGAATGAACAAGGGTTCAGGTGGTCCAAAAGGATCATGTCACTCTCGCATTCAGATATTCATTGGTGCTCTAGATCTATGGAGAATGTCACTATCATTGACCGTTGTGGGGAGTTTCCTAATGTGCCACTTCTAGGCATAAGAGGAGGCATTACCTACAACCCTTCACTAGCTTTACGACAGTTTGGTTACGCTCGGAGTGATGGTCCACATGACATGTTGATTCAGGGTATTGTGTTTGACTACGACAACGATCTGCAAGGTTACCGTCAAAGGTTCATACGAGCATGGGGAAAAGTGAACAAGGTTGAAAGCAAGACTCTGGAGCCTAAATACATTATTTCTATGGAGGCTTATCTCAGATGGGTGCGATCTCGTGCTTGGACTCTCATGATGCCATATCCTGCTATCCTGCCAGTTACCATGGAACCTGTTGCTGAAGGGGACACTTCTTATACCATCCTTCACCCAGACATGCCTACTGACATGGAAGATTTACAGAGATCCTGGATCCAGTTGAAGGAACAAAGGGATACTTTCGAGGCTCATTACAAAACAAGCCAAGAAAGGATCCTGGAACTAACAAAGCAACTTCACGAGGAGCGAAACCTCAACTCATACCTCAACACAAAGAGGAAACATCCATGGGAGACTTAAAACCCCATCTCTTGTATTTATTGCATTTCATTTTCTGTAAGCCCAAGAGGCAAAACAAGTTTACTACTAATAAAAGTTTACCTTCTTGGTTGTTTAAGAAAATTTAAATCCTGCGGTCCTTGAAAACATTGCACATGCATTCACATATCATCTTATTACATCACAGGTTTATTTGTGCACAGGTTTCTTATCTTCTCACTGTTTATTTCAGCAATGGCTCTTGAGCAAACAGTTAAGGATCTCCAGGCACAGAATGCACAGTTCCAAGAGCTGATCCTGAACTTGTCCAAGGGGCAGGATGAATTGAAGACACTGCTGGCCAAGAAGACTAAGAAGAATAGAAGATCAGGTGGCCTGATCAACATGGGAAGAAGGTTCAAAGGTCTTGCCAAGACCAAAGAACCAGTTGAAGACTATGAGTCTGAAGAGTCTGAAAAAGAGGGAGGCAGTCTCCACAACACTATGGGGGACTCTGATTCTGAGGCTAATTACTAACATGAGCCTAATGAAGACAAATTCAAGATGCTGGTGGATAGAATGGATGCTATGGAGTTACAGAAGTCTTTTGGGCTGGATTTTGAAGATTTGAGTCTGATATCTGGGGTAGTCATACCCATTGGTTTCAAGGTTCCTACTTTTGTTGTTTATGATGGGGTCTCTTGTCCCAAGCTGCATCTAAGGTCTTATGTCAGAAGAATTCAACCTCACACTGCTGATAAAAAGTTATGGATCCATTTCTTCCAAGAGAGCTTATCTGGAGCTCAATTGGAGTGGTACTATCAGTTGGAGAGTGTCAACATCAGGGATTGGAATGATCTTGTTGAAGCCTTCTATAAGCAGTATCAATACAATGCTGATTTAGCTCCCACTCGCATGCAGCTACAAAGCATGTCTATGGGTGCCAAAGAAAGTTTCAAGGAGTATGCTCAGAAGTGGAGAGATTTAGATGGAAGAGTACAACCCCCTTTAACTGACGGACCCAAAAATCTTTTAAAAGGTCTTTCCTGTTCTTTTATGCCTTTCCTTTGGATAAAATAAAAGTCGGTGGCGACTCTTGCTATCCGCAACATAACTAAAGTCAGTTCTCCCACCGTGTTACACCCGCCACTAGAAATCACATGGCCAAGGAAACTCACCTCCTTCAACCAAAAATCGCACTTAGACAACTTAGCATAAAGCTTCTTCTCTCTCAACACTTGTAATACAATCCTCAAATGTCTCTCATGTTCTTCTTATGCTTTTGAATAAATTAGGATATCATCGATAAAAACCACCACAAACTTATCCAAATACTCATGAAAATTCCGGTTCATATACTCCATGAATACATTAGGTGCATTGGATACACCGAAAGGCATCACAATATATTCATAGTGACCATACCTCGTCCAGAATGCTATCTTCGAAACATCATCTGCTTTAACTCGAATCTGATGATAACCCGACCTCAAATCAATCTTGCTAAAAACACAAGCTCCCACCGACTGATCCATCAAATCATCAATCCTCGGAAGTGGATACTTATTCTTAATTTTCACCTTATTCAATTGTCGATAATCAACGCACAACCTCATACTACCATCATTCTTCTTAACCAACAACACAAGAGCACCCCACGGAGAAACACTCGGATGAACAAATTTCTTCTCAAGAAGTTCTTCAAGTTGTTTCTTCAACTCACTCAATTCATAAGCCGAAATCCTATAAGGAGCTATCGACACTGGACTAGTGTCATACCCCAAATTTGTCCTACCCATATATTTTTACTAACCATTATTAAAATTTCAAAAAAAGTGTTGTATCTTCCATCTGTTCTTGTTGTCAAAACTCAGTGGCATTGCAATTCATGTTCAAAAGTCTTGATTCTTCATTTTTGGAGGCATTGAAGTCTGTTTTGAGGAATAGGTTGTCATAACTCAAAATGGAGAGGGAAGTTCAAGAGGGATGCATAAATGTGCTTTAGCCGAATAATGATTCCTAAGTCAAAAATTATGTGTGAAGTTAATTTAAGGTTTAATTTGGGCCTTATTTCATCCTTTGATTTTCCTTGGATTTTAAGAGATTACCATCATTTGGCTAATGTCAAAATTATGGTCCAAAATTTCAAGCCCACAATTAAGGAAATAGGATCCCATTGGGGGAAAGGTCATTAACCATTTCTAAAGGATTGCTTAAGGTGAGATGTTGTTAAGGATCGCAAGGTATTAAGATAACATGTGGTGGACCCTAAGCCGTTGTGTTGAGTTGGTCTTTGTTTCTTCAAATTCAGTGGCAACGTGATGTCTTTAGGTTTTGCTTAAGCCTTAGTTTAATTGAAGGCCATGAGTAGCAATGTCAAGCCATACTTGAATCCATTGCAAGTGTACTTTAATGTTGAGCCTTGTGAATAAAAGTGCCAATTTGTGTTTTGAGCCAAACCTTGAGAGGAAACCTTCGAAGAATGCATGGGCATATAAGGCCATTTCATGCTTACATTTACAATTATCTCATACTAACTCAATGAATGTTGGCATATAACAAGGTTTAACATTAATTTTTGATTACATAGATTACATAGAGTTAAGTTACAGAGATATAACAAAAGAAAGATTTTCAAGCAAAACTCTATCTTTCGACTCTAGCAACTTCCAAGGCTTCCCGTGGCAGGAACACCGTATCAACCAATATTCACCAGCTCCGGGAGCAGTTCGGTTTGCATTCCTCAAGTTGGAAGGCTTCTCGCATCAGATGCACCATATCAATAAACAAGGATGCAGGTTGGAATAAAAAGGCAAGTGAAAAAGCAACATATGCATTTGGTTCACAACCAGACGCATCAAAGAAAAGTCAGTCATGATCGAATTATTGCCTGCAATGAACACCACTAATTGTTAGCCAAAATTCAAGGATACGTGCTTTCAACACAATGCACATAGTCTGCATCAAACATACCAGCAGTGACAACATAAAGTAGGACTTCGTTCAGCTATGCATCCTAACGAACGATTCCTAAGCTCTTAATCCTCATGGAATTTTCATTAAAAAAAAGGGATAAAAAAGAAAGTGCCATTAGCATACCTTATGCAGCAAGTGATTTGAATAAGTGAAGGGTGGTGAAAATCAATTGTGCTCCAAGTCATCATAAGTATCATTTATGGTGCTCCTCAGTGATCTGCAAATTAGGATGAATCTAAAAGCAAAAGAGTTGAGTTTGATTGAAACCATGACATGTTTCTATTTGATACAAGTATAGAAGACCAAGGATTTAAAAAGGGATAGTGTCCTAAAAAAGAATCTAAACGGTAATAGAATTCCAAAAAGACAAGTCATACTAACTCATTGTGTCAACAAGGGATACAAAAATCAGCATTAGAATAAAGTTGTATCAGGAAAAACAAATGTTGACTAAGTGTAGAATTCTGCATTGTTCACCCATGCTACTTATATACTAAAAATGAATTCTATAAAAGCTAACACAATCCTAAGGAGTTAAACCAAGATCAGGACTTCTATGTACCTCATTCAGTTCTCTTCGTGACAAGTTTCAAAAGAAAGGCCTTCGAACTCTTCATGCCAAGCCAACTCTCAAGTCTCCATAAATGCGCCAAATCCATTGTGTCATTATGCAGCAAGTGAAGTTTCTTCATGAACAACAAGAGTTGAAGGAAGTAAAATAGCATCCTATCACCTTTAATTGACCAGCCGAGATCCGAACGTGCACCTACAAAGGAAATGTACCAGGAGTTACAATGCAACAAAGGAGAATTCAAAGAAAAGCATAATCATTTTATGAGATTCAAACTAAGAAGCTTCAGCCGCTATTAAAATGCTTGCCCTAGACATAAGTTTTTCCATCAAACTCATTACAGTCCTATGGGAATCTGATGAATTTTGGAACAAAATGTTTAGCATCAGACATAATGTAATCAGTGAGGTCTTTAAAAGTCAGAAATGAAGTACCTCATGTCCTACTAAGAAGCTTCGTGCAATGCTCATCATCCTCAAGCAATAATCCAATGCATATGTGAAAAGAGCAAGCAAAAATTATGCAAACTGCATTTTCCTCAAGCCATGTGTCCTCTGTGTTATAAACAAATTCCATCACACTAACAAGAACAAGTTAATCTGAAGAGAATTTCTTCAAGCCATGTTTCACACCTGCAAAGCAAAATACCATATTAAAATGACTTCACCAAGTCCATCCATGAATCAAAAATCTACATCGTTCATGCTATCACCATTACACCAATTCATACAACCAATTTTGTGTGATTACTTTTTGCATTTTTTGACGATAAATTGCTAAGTAAAATACGAACGCACACTAAGACACTTTGTTCAAAGATAAACGAAATCTTTGGTCCAACGCCAAGCAAATATCTATACACAGTTTACTTCATACACACACGTAAGTCGATCATTTTTCGTTATTCGCTCCGTTTATTTCGTCGCAAGACGCTCGTCTTGTTGGTTCGGAATAATCACTTATACCCATAGACTTTAGTGCGATTCAACTCCTAAATCTTTTTTTTCCGAAGAAAGGTAATAAAACAAACATCAATCACCCATATCAGGCTGAACTACGAAGCTCTGACTTTCCCATTGCACAAGGGAATACGTAGGCACGAGGATCTCAATCCTTGTCGAGCCCTTAGGATCAATCAACCCCTTAGTTTAGCAAGTAATACATAAGCATAGACATCCCTTCGCGTGTGACAACTTAGATGGTTCCCATCGAGTACAATGGATGTAGGGGGTGCTAATACCTTCCCCCTACATAACCAACTTCCGAACCCAGACAATGGTTTGCGAAGACCTTGTCTCATCCCTTCTTGGTGGTTTTATCTATATTTACCATTTCCCCCTTTGGGAATAAATAAAATCAGGTGGCGACTCTCATGTCAGCCCAGCCGCGTCCGCGAGGATCGTATTTTTCGAGGTACGACAACTAGTATCAGGTACTAAATCCACAGAAAACTCTACTTCACGTTCCGATGGTAAATCACTAATTTCGTCCGAAAACACATCAAGAAATTCTCGGACAACAGGTAATCCAACACCTACCTGTTCACGGTCAACTTGTAACGCCATAAACAAAGCAAACATCTAAGTTTCACCTACTATAAGTTCATCCACTTGCTTCGCAGATAGAAATGTTATTTCCCCATAATCATTAAACTCTAGAAACTCCGTCGTCTTTGCATAGCAGTTGATATGCACAAAGCTAAATTCTAACCAATTCATTCCCAGCACAACATCCATATGGCGCAAAGGCAAACACACCAAATCCATTAAGAAATCCTTACCATAAATGGTCAAGGGACACTTCAAACACACACGGTTAGTCGTAACTGAACTGTCATCAGGCATTTCAATCAACATATTACCATTCATAATAGTCAAAGGTAAATTCAACCTAGTCGCGCACTCAATCGAAATAAATGAGTGAGTAGCTCCAGTATCAATTATAGCAACCAGTTCAACATCATTAATAAAACAAGTACCTCTAATCAAGTTATCTTTGTTTTGATCATCTGAGCCACTAAAAAAACACTCTGCCAGTAGTCTGAGCCACAGTAGATACCATATTTGCTTTTTAGCACTGAGTATTGATATGTCCTTCTTCGCCGCAATTAAAACAAGTTGGTTCAGCACTCGTACACTCATTCTTCATATGGCCCTTCTTACCAAACTTATAGCACCTTATCACTGTAGCAGTACACACATCAGATTTGTGACCTGCTTCGCCACACTTATAGAACTTGAGAGGAGTATAACTCGCTCCCCCCACTTGGCTTTTTCCCATCATTACCCTTCTGTTTCCCCTTGTCATTTGGAGTCGCATAAGGTTTCCCTTGAAAAAGACCCTTGTCATTCTTCTCACTAACCTGCTTATAGTGAGCAGACCTATCTCGACTATCCACATCATATATTCTACTCTTATCTACAAGTTCAGCATACTTGCGGATCTGATGACAACCAATTGCTTGCTTGATTTCCGATCTCAACTCATTCTCAAACTTCAAACACTTGGACAACTCAGCATCATCACAGTTGTAGTGAGGACAAAAATTCACCAACCTCTCAAACTTGGCAGCATATTTTGCCACCTTCATGTTCCCCTGCTTCAGCTCTAAGAACTCTACTTCTTTCTTGCCACGAGCGTCTTCAGGAAAATACTAACTCGGAATTCCCTCTTGAACACATTACAAGTTATGGCAGTCCCAGCCCTTTCCAAACTGCACCTTTTGTGCATCGGAGTATGCCATAGTCCTGAAAATTTTCTCAATTGCCTTCAACCACTTATACGCGTTCTCCGGTTCATGAGAACCCTCAAACTTAGGCGGATTATTCCTCTGAAAAAACCCCAAAGCATGAAACTCATCTTGAACATTGTTGTGCTTCGTAGCATGAGCAAGTGCAACTACCACATCCGCAAGAGCACGATTCAAAGTTGTCGCTCCCGATAAGTGGGAATATGCCCAGATAAAGGTACAGACGTGAACGGTCGGCGAGAGGGACAATGAGAACACACAGCAGTGAACTCACTGGAGATGAATAGAGTCGCCAGCTAGGCATTTTTATCCCGGAGGAAAGGTAATGCTGCATAGACCTAGAAAGATATGGATAAGACTGTTGCGAACCAGAGAGACTGAGAAAGGGGGTTGGTTACAACCTGGGAAGGTATTAGCACCCATATTGTCCGTCGTACTCGACGGGATCCACGCTTAAAAGATTTGTGTTTTAAAGGGGTAGTGTCAGTGCAATTTGTGTATAAAAGAGCTGGAAAAGGATGTATAGGTGTCAGTGTAAAAGAAGTGTGAAGTGTGGTAAATGATGTGTCAGTGTAGGAATAAATTGCCCAAGATATGAGGCTAAAAAGATAAGGCTAGAAGAGGGGGAATGTACAGAGACTTTTGTTCGATAACCGTTAAGTTATGCCTACGTATCCTCTCGTGCAATGAGGAAGTCAGAACACCGTAGTTCGACCCAAAGAGACTGGAAGATAAATTGACCTGTGAACTGCTTGCTTGTCTATGCTCAAGTGTATGATCTGTCTGGCACAGATGCAAACTGTCTTGCATTAGACAGAAGAAGCAAGTTCTCGTTTGTGAGTGAAGATGATGAGAAAAGAATCCCGGAGGAGACGATTATTGTTTGTTTTTGTGTTTTCAGTCTTTTATTGCTTTTGAAAGTTTGTCATAAGTTAATGAGCTTAAGCCTAAACCAATGGATTTAGTAAACTCATCACATCTTCCCTCTGATTAGGGGTAATGAGAGTACCTTAAGTGTGAAGTCAGATTCTCACACTTAATCACCTTTGATGCAGGATTAAGATCATTAACCTACTTGTGATTATTTAGATGTTTTTGGTGTTTTGTTTAGTGTTGAGTAATGAGGTTAAGCCATAATCAGGGATTAAACAGACTCATTACACCATCCTAATAGAAGGATAATAGATGAGGATGTTTAAGCTGAGGAAAGCTCCTCAACTTAATCCATGATTAGGGATTAAGCTCATGACAAAACAAGCCTTTTATTAAGTGGATTTTATTTAATGATATGATGATGAGGTGATTTTTAGGGTTTGTAAGACAACTTGAGGGGGACTTGTCCATTAACACTAGGGTTAGTCCTTCTTAACCAATTAAGGAAGAATTAGAACCCTAATGCAAGGCCCAAGTTACAAGTGTGATGTCTTGATGATTATTAAGTGAATTGATTAAAGGAGTTAAACACATTAAGGGTTTAACACTTAGGATTAAAGTTATACACTCCATCCTAATAGAAGGATGCAGGCATAAGCTTAATCACAAAGCCTTAAAGCCTTTAGGGTTTAGTCCCTGATTATGAGGTTGGAAGAGAAGACTCAAAAGAGACACAAAGGTAAAACTAAGAGGGGAGACTAATCAAAACCCTAATCATTGTCATACTTGGTTGTTCCTAAGGTTTGTGAGGTTTTCAAGAGAAGATCTTCAATGGAACCACCAGGAAGCAGATGAAAGGATCAAGAGAAGCAAAGCAACTTGCTTCATTCAAGAAGTCAAGTCACTTGAAGAAAGAAAGTGGGAAGAAGAAAGAATGAGCAAGCTCAAACTCAAACACATATAGAAATTCAGCATGGATGCAAGAGAGATGAAAAGAAAAGTTATGAGAAGTGAAGGCAAATTCACTTCTCAAAATCACTTACCACCTGAAAGATTAGAAAAGAAATGCAATGCAATGCAAAATGTGATGAAATGACATGATGAGAAACAAAACCAGAAGCACATTCATGATGTTAATGATGCTATGAGATGCTACAAACATGAGGCAGCACATGGAAATGACCATACAAGTTCATGAATGCAAATGAAGCAAGTTAAGAAGCATGGACATACATGAAAAGTTATGAAGTGCATATGGCATATAACATGGCAAATACATGATGCAATGATCAAACATGCTTTCAATATGTCTTATGATGTCAAATGAATCAAATGGATGCTTGAAATGTCATGGCAAGTCATGTTATGCAAGAGAATGCAAGATGGATGCATATGGAAGCCCAAATTAGGGTTTATGAACCACACATCAAACAAAAATCAAAATCAGAAGCAAACCCTAAGATAAAAAATTGAAAATGCCACTCAAAGGACCCCTAATCCTATACTAAACCAATGCCCAAAGGAGAGGTCTCAACTCCTAACCAAATTCAAGTTATGGTTTTTACAAGTTTGCTAGGGTTTTAGGGTTCCTAAACAAGAAAATTAACAAACAAATTGAAAATGAAAGATCAAATCATAGCCATTTAATCTCACAAACTACATGCTAAACACAATGCAATGCAAAAAGAATCAATGTCCAACTCCTCATGGATAGGCAGAAATGATTTTTTGAACTTTGGATCAAATTAATGCATAAAAATGATTTTTATTCAATGAGAAATTCTTAAAATGCATCAAGATCAGAAAATAAATTTGGTTTGAGGGTTGGACAATGTTTCTAAATGTCTTAGAACATTTCATGAATTTTTTGGTGATTTTTAAATACCTAAAAGTATTTTTAATAAATTAATTCTCATTAATCAATTAAAAATAGACTTTTAAATATTTTAAAATACTTTTTAAATGCTAAAAATGAAAATAAAAATATTTTTGTGTTTTAAAAATTAATGAAACTCTTGAGAAAAAGTTTCATAATTTTTAAACAATTTTTACTATTTTAAATAAATTGTGGAAGTTAAATGAGAAAAAGTGAAATAAAAACAAAATAAAATGGAAAGTATTTCAATCTGATGGTGGAGATTTGAACTGGGGTGGAAACCATTGACCGCGCGCGTTTATGAAGGGTCCAGATTGCTTCTGACTTTAATTAAGTTTTATGAAATAATTAAATGAGTTAATGGTGATTAGGGCACAGAGGACCCATCTGAACCACTCATCCACGCGCGAAGTCAAGGAAAGTCAAAGGATCCTACGCTCAAGATTCAAATGGACTTAATTAACCAGGCTTAACCCTAATTACATTCAGGCGACCGGAGATGAGCTCCGGTCGTCTTCTCCGGCCATGTCAAAACCCTAGCTTCTTATCTAGGCTACCCCAAGTCAAATTAAACGCCCAGAAACAATCCTCACACTTCTAGCAACTCAAATCAACAATCAATCATCATTTATCTAGCAAGAACAGGCTGAATCGAAACAAAACAAAAATGGGGCCAAACTTTCAGACACTCATAAAATACTCATTTTTTCACCATTTTCGATTCTAAACATATCACAATGATCCTTAAAGCATGCACTTTCAGTTTATAACAAAAAATCAAAGCTTTATGAGAAAGTGTTCTTGGCCATACCTGAGCTGGAAAACTTCAATAGTGAGCTTCCAGAGCTTCCTTTGTGTGCAAATGAACTTCTTTGACTCTCTTGAACTCAAAGAGAAGCTTCAAAGTTCTTGTGGATGGCTGGTTTGAAGAGGGAAGTTCTGGTGCAGCAGGTTTCTCAGTCAGGAATGGTGAGGTTTCAGGCTACTCCAATGGTGGATTCTTGCTCTCTTGAGTGTGTTTGACTTGTTAGTGAAGAATGTTTTGGTGTTTTGTGGCTGTAGAAGGTGATTCGAAGAAGGGAAGCTTTGTGACAGTTTTTATGAAGGCTGAGTTCTAGTGTGCTCCTGGCTGTTTTGGGTGTTGGTCTGGGCTTAATGATGCATGGTGAGTTGATTAGTGGAATTGGTTTTTGTGCTTGTGAGCTATGGAGACATATTCGAAGAGAAATGCAAAATGGGGTGAGTTTGTGTATGTCTTGCTAGGGCTTGTTTCAGGCTGGCTCCTTATGTGAAATGGCTAGCAAATGGATAGTATAAACAACTCCAATTGGTCAGATGATGTGACCTGGCCTGCTGTGATAGGTAAGTTCACTTTTGCAAATTGTCAACCTTTTTGTAAGAGAGGCATGGGCTAAGCTCTAGCTTGGTACAAGAGTGTGGGCTGGCACAGCATGGTGTGTGAGTGAGGCTAGGGTGGTTCAGCAGCCAAGGCAACAAGTTGGTGAAAGTGTGATGATGGTTTTGCAAGTTGATCATCTTTGGTTCACATGTAACTTTCTTGCCACACAAACCATGGGAAGTGAGAAATACTTAGTCCATTCTGAATTTTTGGTCACATGTGATGTTTATGTGATGGTTAGACCTGAATTAGAGGTTACAAATGCCTTGGTACAAAGTTCTTGCAAGCTTCTCATTTGGTGCACATCTTGAAAATTAATGATTTTTGCCAACTTTGACACACCATAACTTTTGATCCAAGAAGAATTAGATCATGTTCTTGTAATTTTTGAAAAGGGAAAGATCTAATCTACAACTTTCATGACCAAAGTTTTTCCATTTGAAGCTTTTTTGGATCAAAAAGTAAGGTTTGAAAAATGGCATAAAATGACATATTCTTGAAAAGTCAACCATGCCCTAAAAAGTCAACTTTGCAAAAACTTGTAATTTTTGAATTTTGTGAACTTCAAACCTCTTCCATGATCAAATAAAGATCAAATACACTCAAAATGATGAAGATCACCCTTTGGTTGGGTCATTGGGGGGCCTCAGATGCCCTGATTTTACACTGACTTGTCTGAAAAGTCAACTCTTGATCAGATGACTTCCCCATGGAATTTCTTCATGAAAATTGATATGCATACTCCCTATACCATATAGAGACCAATAGAAACAAGAATGACCAAAAAATTTGGAGTTATGGCCTCTGAAACCAAAACCCTAATTTTAGGTCAACTGTGCAGTCAAACTTGGCTCTGCATCCACACCAATCCCAGTTCTTGTGATTCCTTTGCATTTTTGACTTTGGGAGGATGTAATATGATATAATAACACACATGGACCCCTTTGAAGTGATTGGTGGCCTTTGGAGTGGCTCAAGAAGCTCTTGGATTGCTCAGATCACAAACCCTAGGTGCAGATGACTTTGAATCTATGCAGTAAATCAAAAATGTACTATGAGATGTTATGATTGTGTTTATGCATATGAAATGATCACAAGCCATGGTGTGAATGGGTGAGGGCAAATTTGGGGTGTTTACAGCTGCCCCTATTCAAACATGAGTTAGCTGTGCAGGATGTAAGCAGCGGCTTAACAGGCCAACAAGATAACTTGTGGTTGAATACCAAAGACAGTCCAAAATTTGCACTCACAGAATGAAGAAGAAAAGGGATATAGATTGTAAAAGGAAAATAAAGTATATTGTAAAGTGTAGGCGACGGAGGACGACCGTCGAGCAGAGGACGACTGCTGGGTAAAGAGCAATGACGGGGACGGCCGACATGCTGGGAAAAGTGTGGGAAATGAAGCAATGACGGGGACGGCCGACATGCTGGGGATAAAAGGTTAAGCCAAGACGGGGACGGCCGACTAGCTGGGAAAAATAAGATTATGATGGGGACGGCCACCAAGATAAAGTTGTAAGATTCTCTGGGAAATAATGAAACATGACGGGGACGGCCATCAAGTTCATAAAGTAAAGCAATCGACGATGGGGACGGCCATCGGGCTAAAAAGAAAAGGGACCACGACGGGGACGGCCATCGGGTTAAAGAATAAATGAAATAAACAGATGATGAGGTACGGTCATCAAAGGTGAAGGACGATCACCTAGCAGGGGATGGCTGCTCTGTTGGGGTTAAGATGAGGGACGGTCATCTTAGGTGGAGGACGACCACCTGGCAGGGTACGGCTGCCGAAAATATCGCGACATAGGACGAATGCCGGATAAAAGGTCAACGATGGGGACGGCTGCTCTCGAGGTTTGTCATGACATAGGACGAATGTCAGATAACCAAAAATCAACAATGGGGACGGCCATTGGATAAAGTGATGAAGGACGATCATCAAAAGGTGGAGGACGACCACCTAGCAGGGGACGGCTGCTAAAAATATCAACGATGGGGACGGCCATCGGATGAGCATGATGGAGGACGACCATCAAGAGGTGGAGGACGACCACCTAGCAGGGTACGGCTGCTCTCAAGGTTTATCATGACACAGGACGAGTGTCAGATAAAAAGGAAAATTTGCTTTGTTGGTGATCTACTGGGGAATAGTAAACACGGACGAGTGTTTATATCTAAGAAACAAAAGGTATAAGTGTTTAGATGTTTGTGTATAGATTAAAGATGCGGACGAGCATCCTTAAGACTATGATACGGACGAGTATCAGGTAGAAACAAATACTGACGCGTGTTCAGAGATGACGATACGGACGAGTATCACCGGGTTAACAAAGAACACGGATGAGTGTTGAATCTGAGGGGACTTTTCTGGGGAATAGTAGACACAGACGAGTGTCTATATTCAAGAAGACATAAGTGTTTGACACGGTGTATGGATTTAAAGATGCGGACGAGCATCCTTAAGACTATGATACAGACGAGTATCATGTAGAAACAAACATTTGATGCATATTCTGAGATGATGGTACGGACGAGTACCAACTGGTTAACAAAGAACATGGACCAATGCCGAATCTGTGGGGATATATAAGTGGTATGTACAAGATACGGACGAGTATCTGTATAAGTATAACATGAGTAGTGAGTATGGGTGGTGTATAGATGAGTGTTTATCTGCTGGGGAGGGTGACACGGACGAGTGTCAAGAGAGAAAAGTATAATAATATCAACAAGTATATGGGTTGTAAAAGTGTAGGCGACTGCGCTGGGGATACGACACGGACGGGTGTCAAGAAAGTGTATATACAAGTATAGGTGAGTGCAAAGATGATGTCTTTGGCTTTCCGCTGGGGATATGACACGGGCGGGTGTCAGGAAGTGTCTGTAATGCGGGTGGTTTTATTTGTAAAGAGTGTTCAGCAACTTTACTGGGGAGTGATGACACGGACGGGTGTCAAAATGAGTATACACTGGTGTTTGTGATTTGTGAGGCAACTGCTTTCGCTGGGGACTCTGGTGAGGATATTACTGTATGATGTTGATGAACGGTTATTATTCACAAGTGTTGATTCAAAACATGGCTTATGATTATGCTATGTGTTTGATTTTTTTGCCGTAATGCTCCGTATTAGACGGAATGCTACGCTTTGTGGGTGAATATGATGCAAATGCCATGATTATGCAAGGGTGCCGATCCGGGATTCGGATCCCGTTGCTGTGAAGATCTCCGGTCGATCTGTTTGAAACGGGCATCCCAGCTGGGGGATGAGATCATTGGTGGATCTGACGAGATGTATCTGCTTGGGGACATAGGTCACTGATGGACATATCCTTTGCAATATGGGACCCAGCTGGGGTTTGTAGAAGCCTTCTGTACTCTGTTGTGACTCCTTCATGCGTTGCTCTTCTGAATAGAGGCTGAGGATTCTGTGGGGAGATGGTTCCCTGACTTCTGCATTCTGCTGAGGAAGAATCAACAACTCGGCTGGTGGTAGTAGCAAGTGGCAGCTCACTGGGGAAAGTTGTTAGCAACTCAGCTGGGGAGAAAACACCTCTAGTGCCAAGAGTGAGTGTTGATTTGCCAGCTTGCTGGGATGTAACTTGCATGCCCCAGGTTGCGTTCTGGATACCTGCAATCCTGCAAAGATAAGGAAACGCACAAATGGTCCCGAGGTATCCTTTACTGGATTCCGTCATAGGAGTTAAGCGCTTTCGAGAGTAAGTATATTCCCTGCAAGCATGTGTTTCTATTATTATCTTTTTTAGAGAAAAGCATCTGTACTCATGCAATTAGTTTTTTAGAGACATCAGACATTCTTTGCAAATAAAAATGTACAAGACGAAACATGACTGAAAAATCTGATTTTATTAATTCATGTGCCCTGAACTGGCGAAATACATTCAAAGAAACATATCTCCTGAAAGGAGGAGATTGTTACAAATTGAGAAACAAAGTGCTGGCGATGTTGACGACGCTTTAAGGGGCTTCCTCTTCTGCTATGACTCGTATGACTTTTGACGTTCTTCTCATCTTGCGTTCTGGAGAAGGTTGGTTCTGATTGAAGCTTGATCCTTTGGAGGATCACCAAGTTGTGGATAATACAGACGAATTCAGAATGCAGTTGTTCGCTTATTCCCTTGTTTTGCATGGATCGCCCTTTCGGGTTTTCAATCCATCGGGATACCCATTTTTGCCTGAGTCGTCCAATGCGGCTTTTCAACTCAGCGGGTGTACATTTTTCTGTTTATTTTCCCTTATTTTTGCCCGAGTCTTTATTCTGTTTTTGACTCGCCGGGATGCCCTATTTTTGCCTGGACTTACATTCTGTTTTTGTGTCCAGCGGGTCATTTTATGCGAAGTATTTTTTAACTGCATCTGAATTCACAGGGGACGGGAAATCTTCACCATCCATGGTGCTGAGCATCAGTGCTCCACCAGAGAAAACTTTCTTTACCACGAATGGTCCTTCATAATTTGGAGTCCACTTGCCCCTGTGGTCTGTATGAGGAGGGAGAATTCTTTTCAGCACAAGATCTCCTACTTGGTACTCTCGGTGCCTGACTTTCTGATCGAAGGCTTTCTTCATCCTTTTCTGATATAACTGCCCATGACAGATTGCAGCCAATCTTTTCTCTTCGATCAGACTCAGTTGTTCGTATCGGGACCTGACCCACTCTGCTTCACTCAGTTTAACATCCATTAGTACCCGCAGAGAGGGTAATTCAACTTCAACAGGTAGGACTGCTTCCATACCATACACAAGTTGATACGGTGTTGCCCCAGTGGATGTTCTGATTGACGTGCGGTACCCATGCAAGGCAAACGGTAGCATTTCATGCCAGTCTTTGTAAGTGACTACCATCTTCTGCACAATCTTCTTGATATTTTTATTTGCTGCCTCAACAGCGCCATTCATCTTTGGCCTGTAAGGAGAAGAATTGTGGTGTTGGATCTTGAAGTCCCGGCATAACTCAGCCATCATCTTGTTGTTTAGATTGGAACCATTATCAGTAATGATTCGTTCGGGAACTCCATACCGACAGATGATATCTCTCTTCAGAAATCTGGCTACCACTTGTCTTGTAACATTTGCATATGAGGCTGCTTCGACCCACTTAGTGAAATAATCAATGGCAACCAAGATGAATCTGTGGCCATTTGAAGCAGTTGGCTCAATCTTACCAATCATATCAATGCCCCACATAGCAAAGGGCCACGGTGAAGACATGATGTTCAAAGGATTGGGAGGCACATGCACCTTATCTGCGTAGATCTGGCATTTGTGACATTTTCTGGCGTAAGCACAACAGTCTGCATCCATTGTGATCCAGTAATAACCCGGTCTTAGCAAATTCTTAGCCATGGCATGCCCTCCAGCATGGGTACCAAAAGATCCTTCGTGCACTTCATGCATCAACAAATCTACTTCCGTCTTGTCTACACATCTGAGGAGTACCATATCAAAGTTCCTTTTGTATAAAGACCCATCAGCGTTCAGAAAGAAACTACCAGCAAGCCTTCTCAAAGTCTTCTTATCATTGGAAGATGCCCCAGGTGGGTATGTTTGATCTTCCAAGAAGCACTTAATGTCATGGAACCAAGGCTTATCATCTTTGACAATATCTGCTGCAAATACATATGCTGGTCTATCAAGTCTGGACACTGAAATCTGAGGTACAAAGTTAGCAGCTTGAACTTTGATCATGGATGAAATGGTAGCAAGAGCATCTGCAAACTGATTCTCGTCCCGAGGGATATACTCAAGCTTGACTGTTGTGAAGAAAGTCAATAACCTCCTTGTATAATCCCTGTAAGGTATCAGATGATCCTGGTGGGTGTACCATTTTCCGTTGGTTTGGTTAACTACCAGAGCTGAATCTCCGAACACGGTTAACGTCTTGATCCTGAGGTCAATGGCTTCCTCAAGACCCATAATACAAGCTTCGTATTCAGCTTCGTTGTTAGTGCAGTTAAAGGTGAGCTTTGCCGAGAAAGGCATGTGAACTCCTTTGGGTGTAATGAGTACTGCACCAACACCACGACCATTCATATTAACAACCCCGTCAAACATCATAGTCCATTCTTCTTCCGGGTCAGGCCCTTCAGTGTGAACAGGCTCTTCATGATCTTTTGCTTTTATGAACATGATGTCTTCATCAGGGAAGTCAAATCTCATAGGCTGGTAGTCATCAATAGGTTGCTCAGCAAGATATTCAGATAGTACACTGCCCTTGATGGCTTTCTGAGAGGTGTACTGGATGTCGTATTCTGTGAGAATCATTTGCCATCTTGCAACCCGTCCGGTAAGAGCTGGCTTCTCGAAAATGTACTTAACTGGGTCCATTTTTTATATCAATAAAGTGGTGTGGGTCAACATATACTGTCTCAGTCGGCGAGCAGCCCACGCTAAAGCACAGCAAGTTTTCTCGAGCAGTGAATAACGTTGTTCACAATCGGTAAACTTTTTGCTTAGGTAGTATATTGCATACTCTTTTCGACCAGACTCGTCATGCTGGCCCAGCACACACCCCATTGACTCTTCTAATACTGTCAAGTACATTATCAGAGGTCTTCCTTCAACTGGAGGCATAAGGATTGGAGGTTCTTGCAGATATTCTTTGATCTTGTCAAAAGCCTTTTGGCAGTCTTCATTCCACCTGACCGTCTGTTCCTTTCTTAACAACTTAAACAAAGGTTCACAGGTTGCTGTAAGGTGAGATATGAACCGTGAGATGTAGTTCAATCGACCCAAGAACCCTCGAACTTCTTTCTCAGTCTTCGGTGCAGGCATCTCTTGAATGGCTTTGACTTTATCAGGGTCAACTTCAATCCCTTTCTCGCTTACAATAAAGCCCAGCAGCTTACCGGATCGTACCCCGAATGTGCATTTGTTGGGGTTCAACTTCAATTGGTACTTCCTCAGACGCTTGAATAGCTTCAGGAGATTCACCAAGTGATCTTCTTCAGTAAGGGACTTGGCAATCATGTCATCCACGTAACATTCTATTTCTTTATGGATCATATCGTGGAATAATGTCACCATAGCCCGTTGATATGTTGCACCAGCATTCTTCAGCCCGAATGGCATCACCTTGTAACAGAACGTGCCCCAGGGTGTGATGAAAGTTGTCTTCTCCATGTCTTCAGGTGACATTTTGATCTGATTGTATCCTGAAAATCCGTCCATGAAGGAGAATACCGAGAACTGAGCCGTATTATCTACCAATACGTTAATGTGAGGTAATGGAAAATCATCTTTCGGGCTGGCTCTGTTCAGATCCCGATAGTCAACACACATTCTTACTTTGCCGTCTTTCTTAGGCACAGGTACTATATTAGCAACCCACGGCGGATAGCTAGTCACAGCAAGGAACCCGGCGTCCCACTGCTTTTGTACCTCTTCTTTGATTTTCATTGCCATGTCTGGGCGAGTACGGCGCAACTTCTGTTTGACCGGTGGGCACTCCTCTCTCAAAGGCAGCTTGTGCACAACAATGTCGGTGTCCAACCCTGGCATATCCTGATAAGACCAAGCAAACACGTCCACATATTCTTGAAGCAGATCAATTAGTTGTCTCTTCACTAAGTCTTGTAAGCAGGCCCCGATTTTAACCTCTTTTACGTCTTCATCTGTACCAAGATTAATCACTTCAACCTCCTCCTGGTGAGGAGTAATAACCTTCTCCTCTTGTCTCAACAACCTGGCTAGCTCTTCAGGAAGCTCATATTCTTCTTCAACCCCTTCATCGGCTTGATTGATCGGATTGTCAAAGTCATACGAAGTCGTAGCCGTGCTGTTGTCGGTGCTGTCTGGAAGGCACTCTCTGCAAGGGTTTAGTTTATTCATTTTAGTGATTGATTTTAATCTTGTTTAGAAAAGTGAAATAAAGTTATCATTTTGAAAACAACGCCATTTATTTTTTGTACAAAAAGAAAAATGGAAAAAACAGTGAGCGGAAAAGAAAAAGACTCGTTTGCAAAAAGATGTCTGATATTTCATTGATTAATCTTGTTTGCACAAAAAGTACAGATGGCCCGATTACAAAATGAGTCTTGTCATCTTGGGCAAGATGCAAGACTTTGATGCATGCTATAAAAATACAGGAAATAATAATTACTCTGCATGAGTAACTCTTATAATTTCCTGGGAAGACCAGTTTGAGATACTGCTCCCCGGGATCTTTGGACGAATCCAATTCTCCAGATTGCGTTCTTCTTCCAGCTCGTCTTCCAAATTGTTGATGGCATCAGGGGTGAGCATCCCCCCACTGACAAAACCGGGCTTCCCAGCAGCCTCTGCTTGATGTTGTTGAGTTGGTCTGTAACCCAACCCAAATTTGTCTTTCTTCTCCTCCACAGATAAAACCTTGCCCCAGCCTTGGGCAGTCCCTTCCTCAACAACCTTCCGGGCTTGTTGATAAGATGACATGGAGATTCCAGATACGGCAGATGCTTCATTAACATTCAGGGCCTCAAACCCTTGGCTCATTGTTTCATGGATCTCCCCATCCATCTCAATATACTTATAAGTAGCCAGATGGCTAACAAATATATCCTCTTCCCCACAGATAGTAACAACTTGGCCTTCCCACTCAAATTTTAACTTCTGGTGAAGGGTAGACGTTACTGCGCCAGCGGCGTGAATCCATGGTCTACCCAACAAACAACTGTAGGCAGGCTGAATGTCCATCACGTAGAAGATCGTTGTAAAAGTTTGTGGGCCAATCGTTACAGGCAGCTCAATTTCTCCCAGAACCGATCTCTTAGAACCATCAAAGGCTCTTACTACCAGGTTGCTGGGACGCAATGCTAATCCTTCATACTCTAGCTTCACCAGGGCCTTTTTCGGTAAGACATTAAGGGATGACCCTGTGTCTACCAGCACATGGGAAAGGACTGCACCTTTACATTCCATGGTGATGTGCAGGGCCTTGTTATGATTGCAGCCTTCCGTTGTCAAGTCAGTATTGGTGAACCCTAGCCCATTGCTAGCAGTAACATTTCCAACCACGGTTTCCAACTGATTGACAGTGATCTCTTCAGGCACGTAAGCTGCGTGCAAGACTTTGAGTAGTGCATTCCGATGGGCTTCGGAGCACATAAGCAGTGATAGGATAGAGATCTTAGATGGCGTCTGGTGAAGCTGATCCACTATTTTGTAATCACTCTTTTTGATGATTCTCATAAACTCATCAACTTCTTGATCGAATGGTGTTTTCAAAGCTTCCTTAACAGCTTGATCTTCCTGCACCGGGCTCTTTCCTTTTGCCTTGGCAACAGCTTCTGCTTCGGCAGTGGGTCTTTGAATTTGTGGAGCAAAGAGACGTCCGCTTCGAGTGAAGCCTCCGCCTCCTCCCACATTGTCTATTTGTGGTGCAGGTGTTGATGGTTCAAGGGTGATTTTCTTTCCTTCGCAGTATACGTCAGAGCCGTAGTGCCAAGGGATGGCCCTATTGCTTTCATAAGGTACTGGTCCAGGCACTGTGACAGTGACTGGACTGATGGCAGCTGCAGAAGGGATTGTGATAGTTTGTGGATCATAATAAATCGTGACTGGTGCTCTGATGGGAGCAGCACTTTCTGAGTTGTAGGCAGAGTTGTTTTTAGGATCATAAAATATTGTGACAGTTGAGACATCTTCAGAGTTTGTTGCTGGAGTTGTAGGAGACATTGTCGGAAGGATGGATGTTGTTGTTGTAGGAGATTCAAATTGGAGTGGTGCTGAAGTTGTAGAAGAAAAATTTGTTGATAACTGATCAGTTGAGATGATAGATGAAGTACTTGTTGATGAAGCCGAAGAATTGTCAGGAACAATGGTCGCTGCAGTTGTAGGAGATACCGGTACTGTTGCTGATGAGATTGCTGGATTTGTTGGAAATGATGTGGTGATTTGAAGTTGGCCACTCTGAATGAGACCATCTATTCCATTCCTCAGGTTATCGCACCCATTCGCTGAAATATTGCAGTAAGCACACCCTAACTCACACCCCGGGAACATTTGACATTCGAGGAGCTGAGCCTTAATCTCCACCAACGGTGTCCGAATCTGACCCACACTGGTTATTAAATAAGACGGCTTGTCTTCTTCAATTGCATTGATTCTGGGACCTCCGTGGTGCGGCATAGGATTTTTGTTGACATTGGGTGGTGGTGCGAAATTCAGAGCTTTTGAGTCTACCAGGTCTTGTACCTTCATGTGCAAGGCTCTGCACTTTTCTGTACTATGGCCAGGTGCATTCGAATGAAAAGCACATCTGGCGTTGGAGTCATAATTCCTAGGTAGACTGTTGGGATCTGGAGGTGCCAACGTCCTTAGCTCAACTAGGTTGAGTTTCAGGAGTTGTGGCAGCAATGTAGCATATGGCATAGGGATCGGATCGATCACCCTGTTGGCTTGAGATGGCCTCTGTTGGAATGGCCTTTGCTGGTTATTGTTGTTGGTGTTGCTGTTGTTGTAATTCCTCGGAGGGTACTGATTTTGTTGATGGTACTGAGGTTGTTGCTGATAGTTTTGTTGAGGAGGTTGATAAGCTGGTTGTGGATGAGCTGGAGCGGGGATGGTAACTGCTGCCACAGATCTATGAACATATTGGGGCCTGCCTCTGTTGGTGTGGATGGCATTAGTCTCACCAGTCCTTCTTGGGCCTGTAAAAGGCTTTCTTGCATTACTGGATGAGCTTGCACCGTTGTCTGAGATCTTACCCATCTTCAATAGGATTTCAATTCTCTCCCCGGCTATGACAACATCTGCAAAGCTGGTAGATGAGAAGGAAGCTAGCCTATCAATATAAGTCCCCTGAAGGGTATTCATGAACATATCAGCCATCTCCCTTTCTGACATAGGTGGCTGGACAGCAGCAGCAAGCTGTCTCCATCTTTGAGCATACTCTCGGAAGCTCTCTCTAGATGACTGTGACATTCCCATTAGGAGGGTCCTGTTGGGTGCCATATCCAGATTATACTGATACTGTCTGATGAAGGCCTCTGCCAGGTCCTTCCAGCATCTAATAGTTGCTCTTGTCAGATGGGAATACCATTCCCTCGAAGCTCCAGTCAAGCTATCCTCAAAATAGAACATCCACAGCTTCTCGTCCATGGTATAGGCCTTTAGCCTCCCGAGAAAAGATTGTAGATGGGTTCGGGGACAGGAAGTCCCATTATACTTTTCAAAGCATGGTGGTTTAAACTTGTGGGGAATCCTGACCCCGTCTACCAAGCCCATATCCATAACATCAAAACCCAAAGAGTTTTGAGACTCTAAGGATCTTAATTTCTCAGCTATCTCATCCAACCTTCTATCATAAGCTTCTTCCCCGGCTCCCATTACTGTGAACTGGTCTTCTTGAGGGTCTTCTTGCAGTACCCTCCCTGCTGTGGCAGTCCCTTGTATATTGACAGGGATGTTGGCCTCTGGATGGAGGTGGGGTCCAAAAACTGGGGGATTGACATGAGGTTGGACTCTCTCATTGTTGCTAGTCCCAGCAGTCCCTGGCTGATGATCTTCCTGATTTCTCCCTTCCACCAATGCTCTGAGCCTCTCTTGGCTTTGGGCCATGTTGTTCATTACTTCCATAAACTGTGTCATTTGGTTCCTCATTTCCAACCTCTCGTTGGTCATTTGGTTCCTGACCTCTGTAAGGTCCTGCTGCATCTGATCCATCTGTATGCCCGGAAGATTGTTACGGGTTGGATATCGGTGCGGACGGTTGAGGGGAAATACCCGGCGCCGAGCAATAGTTCCTGAACATCACAACAGAGTTAGCAACAACAAAACAAAAAACCTACAAAGCAAACAAAGGGTTAGCATGCAATGCAGTATGCTTATTTGTTTTCAAGGTATCCGGCTTGGCATTCAGTTTTGACCCTTCCAGACCCTTGAAGATGCTGTTGATGTTGCTTTTGAAGTAAACTTGGATGGAACAAACTAATACATATATTACAAAAGGCCAATGGTACACAGTTTGTTTACACATACAAGCCCTCTGAGGGGTCAAAATACATTACAAGAAAATAAAAGTACATGGAATAAAAGCAACAACAAGCAAATGGTCAAACACCAAGACCAAACTCATCCTCCCGAACTTCCTTGAGAAGTGCTTCGGTCACAGGATCAGCCGGACGCTCCGTGAGGTTCCTGATAAGGAGGTTCCTGGTAGTAACAGCTGCAGTTAGCTTCTTGTGTTGACTTTGGTCCTTTGACCTCTTCACTCCAGCTCTGATCTTCAGCTCTGATATCTCCCTCTGGGCTGCTGCCAGGGCTTCCTGTTGCTCTTTTGCACTAGCTTCCATCTGCTCTATCTTGTCTTGGACCCTCTTGTCCTCCAGAGTACGAGCCTCGGTGATCCTGACCCACCTAGCCTGACTCTCCTTCAGATACAAGTATGTCCTGGCCTTCTGGAACTGAGCTTCTTTGCAAGCATTCTTCAAAATCTGTTCTCCAGCCCTAGACTTCTTAATGTAATCTTCAGACTTCTCAATCCTAGCCAGATGCTCTTTCTTCAACTTTTCCAACCTTTCAATATCCAATCTTCCATCACTCCTCTCATAGAGGGTCTTTTGCAAAGCTTGAGTCAACTTCTCATTTCTCTCTTTCAATTTCTCAAACTCCTCTAAGCTGACAGTTGCTGGAGGTGGTGCTGTGGAAGGCCCAGGCATATCTTCTATAGTAAAGGGCATCCCAGAGAATTGAGCCCTGGCATGGGACCAATCATAGTATTGTGCTGATGCCACATTGTTACACTTCCCCAGGATGGTTATCCCCTTAGTCTGCACATTGTCCCAGGCCCAGGCTGCCTGCCTAACAATGGCCAGATTAAGCTTGTTCTCACAATAAAGAGTCTCAACCAAGTCTTGTGCCTTAGGAGTGTGGACCAGTGCATAGCCCAGTTGTCTTTTGAACAGCAGAGGGTTGTAATTAATACTACCCTTGACTCCTATTAGGGGCACATTGGGAAAATGCCCACAGCTGGTGATGATATCCCTGCCTTTTGTGCTTTGAGTGCACCACCTGATATCAGCTGAAGTTAGAGTGGTGAGTCTTCCAGCCCAGTTTTTCTGCTGATGAGGGTTCAAAAATGCATCTGTCCTGGGCAAATGCCTGAGAAGCCAAGTATGGAACAAAGGAGCACAGCATCTTACTAATCTTCCCCTCTGCTTTTCGTTCCTCTGATGCACTGAATAGTAGAGATCACCCAATAAAGTTGGCACTGGGTTCCTTAGAATGAACAGATGGATTGCATTCTTACTAATGAATCGAGGCTCATCTGCAAATAATACAATCCCATATATGCTCAAGGCCAATAAAGCACAGACTGCTTTCCACTCTCCTAAAGAAGCTTTCAGGGTAGCTTGAGAGATCAAGAAATCCAGATGCAGGCCAGGGATTCCAGCCTTAGAAGTCATATGCTGCCCAATCAAGACTGGTTCCAGATGCAATGCCTTTGCTACCTCTTCATTACCAGGAAAGACCATCTCAAGGTTGAAAGGGACTCCACCCCTGATAGGTATACCAACTAATGATGAGTATTCTTCCAATAAGGGGCCCAGCTGAAAGTCCTGAAAAGTGAAACATCTCAGTGGGGGATCATAAAACTGAAGGCAAGTGTGGATCAGGCTTCTCTGTGAGGGGTCCAGATCCATAACCATATCAAGTATATCTCCATGGTGTTCCCTGAACAGTGGTATATGGTCTGGAGTGATCAGGGTCTGAATCCTCCTGATGTCAGCTAACTCTGGCTGGAAGAAGTGGTAGGTGATGTTGCTCTTTTTAGGTGCCATGATGTTGAGACTGAGTAGAGACAAATGCTGATGATGATACTGAAGAAAAGGGGCCACTGATTGGCTGGTGACTGAGGTAGATAGCTGACAGCTGAAGCAGGTGCTGATGAAGACAGATCAATACTGAAGATGGGGTCAAAACCAAAACCAAATGAGGATGGACACCCTGAAACACAAATAAGCAAATGTCAATATGATGCAATGATTATGTATGCAAATGATATGCAAAGGGTTTGTGACTGAGCTGGATCTGATTAAGTGCTCTGATATAAGTCCATGTGTGTAAGAAATCCAGATGGAGGTCTATAAGTCCAGTAACCAAGGTGGGGGGCTCAAATAAAGAGCCACATGTCCAGGGTTTAGAATCACAAGAACTGTTCCAACATGGAGTATTCTTAATCAAATCAAAGTAACAGGGTATTCTGAGGTCAAGGTACCTGCAAACCTGTAAACAGCCCAACCCCCTCACAGGTGGTGTTCTAAAACAAGGATCCTCAGACTCGGATCAGTTATGAGAAGTGTAAACACTTCTAACCCGGAGGTACAGTGTTTACAATAACCATAAAAGTTCCTCCTCTAATTCACCTCAGTTTCTGAAGGTCAATACTAAAAGGTCATCCAGACTTAGCAGGCTTCCCAGATAGCCCTAGTATTGCAGGAAATCTGCAACACAGAGTTCTCAAGAAGAAACCCATATCTGAACCGTGTTTCATATTCCCGCACCAGACCGAGATGGAATGGGAAAGAATATGATTCACTCTAGCCTAGGTGTCACTCAGGTCCCAGGTATAGGACCTTAACTCTCAATGGAACACCCACCCACCAAAGCAAACAACAGATCCAGCCAGCAGCATGACAGTATGATATATACAAAAGCAATAAAGAAGGCAGTAAAGCAACTGTACATAAAGCAATAAACAAAAAATAAATATACAGGCACAAATAAGCACATAACACCCCAGTAAACACAAATCAATCAAGCGCTAGGAGGAACCCACAAAAAGAACCAGAAGCCCTGGTTACAGTATAAGGGTCCCCAGCAGAGTCGCCAAGCTGTCGCTCCCGATAAGTGGGAATAGGCCCAGATAAAGGTACAGACGCGAACGGTCGGCGAGAGGGACAATGAGAACACACAGCAGTGAACTCACTGGAGATGAATAGAGTCTCCAGCTAGGCATTTTTATCCCGGAGGAAAGGTAATGCTGCATAGACCTAGAAAGATATGGATAAGACGGTTGCGAACCAGAGAGACTGAGAAAGGGGGTTGGTTACAACCTGGGAAGGTATTAGCACCCAGATTGTCCGTCGTACTCGACGGGATCCACGCTTAAAAGATTTGTGTTTTAAAGGGGTAGTGTCAGTGCAATTTGTGTATAAAAGAGCTGGAAAAGGATGTACAGGTGTCAGTGTAAAAGAAGTGTGAAGTGTGGTAAATGATGTGTCAGTGTAGGAATAAATTGCCCAAGATATGAGGCTAAAAAGATAAGGCTAGAAGAGGGGGAATGTACAGAGACTTTTGTTCGATAACCGTTAAGTTATGCCTACGTATCCTCTCGTGCAATGAGAAAGTCAGAACATCGTAGTTCGACCCAAAGAGACTGGAAGATAAATTGACCTGTGAACTGCTTGCTTGTCTATGCTCAAGTGTATGATCTGTCTGGCACAGATGCAAACTGTCTTGCATTAGACAGAAGAAGCAAGTTCTCGTTTGTGAGTGAAGATGATGAGAAAAGAATCCCGGAGGAGACGATTATTGTTTGTTTTTGTGTTTTCAGTCTTTTATTGCTTTTGAAAGTTTGTCATAAGTTAATGAGCTTAAGCCTAAACCAATGGATTTAGTAAACTCATCACATCTTCCCTCTGATTAGGGGTAATGAGAGTACCTTAAGTGTGAAGTCAGATTCTCACACTTAATCACCTTTGATGCAGGATTAAGATCATTAACCTACTTGTGATTATTTAGATGTTTTTGGTGTTTTGTTTAGTGTTGATTAATGAGGTTAAGCCATAATCAGGGATTAAACAGACTCATTACACCATCCTAATAGAAGGATAATAGATGAGGATGTTTAAGCTGAGGAAAGCTCCTCAACTTAATCCATGATTAGGGATTAAGCTCATGACAAAACAAGCCTTTTATTAAGTGGATTTTATTTAATGATATGATGATGAGGTGATTTTTAGGGTTTGTAAGACAACTTGAGGGGGACTTGTCCATTAACACTAGGGTTAGTCCTTCTTAACCAATTAAGGAAGAATTAGAACCCTAATGCAAGGCCCAAGTTACAAGTGTGATGTCTTGATGATTATTAAGTGAATTGATTAAAGGAGTTAAACACATTAAGGGTTTAACACTTAGGATTAAAGTTATACACTCCATCCTAATAGAAGGATGCAGGCATAAGCTTAATCACAAAGCCTTAAAGCCTTTAGGGTTTAGTCCCTGATTATGAGGTGGGAAGAGAAGACTCAAAAGAGACACAAAGGTAAAACTAAGAGGGGAGACTAATCAAAACCCTAATCATTGTCATACTTGGTTGTTCCTAAGGTTTGTGAGGTTTTCAAGAGAAGATCTTCAATGGAACCACCAGGAAGCAGATGAAAGGATCAAGAGAAGCAAAGCAACTTGCTTCATTCAAGAAGTCAAGTCACTTGAAGAAAGAAAGTGGGAAGAAGAAAGAATGAGCAAGCTCAAACTCAAACACATATAGAAATGCAGCATGGATGCAAGAGAGATGAAAAGAAAAGTTATGAGAAGTGAAGGCAAATTCACTTCTCAAAATCACTTACCACCTGAAAGATTAGAAAAGAAATGCAATGCAATGCAAAATGTGATGAAATGACATGATGAGAAACAAAACCAGAAGCACATTCATGATGTTAATGATGCTATGAGATGCTACAAACATGAGGCAGCACATGGAAATGACCATACAAGTTCATGAATGCAAATGAAGCAAGTTAAGAAGCATGGACATACATGAAAAGTTATGAAGTGCATATGGCATATAACATGGCAAATACATGATGCAATGATCAAACATGCTTTCAATATGTCTTATGATGTCAAATGAATCAAATGGATGCTTGAAATGTCATGGCAAGTCATGTTATGCAAGAGAATGCAAGATGGATGCATATGGAAGCCCAAATTAGGGTTTATGAACCACACATCAAACAAAAATCAAAATCAGAAGCAAACCCTAAGATAAAAAATTGAAAATGCCACTCAAAGGACCCCTAATCCTATACTAAACCAATGCCCAAAGGAGAGGTCTCAACTCCTAACCAAATTCAAGTTATGGTTTTTACAAGTTTGCTAGGGTTTTAGGGTTCCTAAACAAGAAAATTAACAAACAAATTGAAAATGAAAGATCAAATCATAGCCATTTAATCTCACAAACTACATGCTAAACACAATGCAATGCAAAAAGAATCAATGTCCAACTCCTCATGGATAGGCAGAAATGATTTTTTGAACTTTGGATCAAATTAATGCATAAAAATGATTTTTATTCAATGAGAAATTCTTAAAATGCATCAAGATCAGAAAATAAATTTGGTTTGAGGGTTGGACAATGTTTCTAAATGTCTTAGAACATTTCATGAATTTTTTGGTGATTTTTAAATACCTAAAAGTATTTTTAATAAATTAATTCTCATTAATCAATTAAAAATAGACTTTTAAATATTTTAAAATACTTTTTAAATGCTAAAAATGAAAATAAAAATATTTTTGTGTTTTAAAAATTAATTAAACTCTTGAGAAAAAGTTTCATAATTTTTAAACAATTTTTACTATTTTAAATAAATTGTGGAAGTTAAATGAGAAAAAGTGAAATAAAAACAAAATAAAATGGAAAGTATTTCAATCTGATGGTGGAGATTTGAACTGGGGTGGAAACCATTGACCGCGCGCGTTTATGAAGGGTCCAGATTGCTTCTGACTTTAATTAAGTTTTATGAAATAATTAAATGAGTTAATGGTGATTAGGGCACAGAGGACCCATCTGAACCACTCATCCACGCGCGAAGTCAAGGAAAGTCAAAGGATCCTACGCTCAAGATTCAAATGGACTTAATTAACCAGGCTTAACCCTAATTACATTCAGGCGACCGGAGATGAGCTCCGGTCGTCTTCTCCGGCCATGTCAAAACCCTAGCTTCTTATCTAGGCTACCCCAAGTCAAATTAAACGCCCAGAAACAATCCTCACACTTCTAGCAACTCAAATCAACAATCAATCATCATTTATCTAGCAAGAACAGGCTGAATCGAAACAAAACAAAAATGGGGCCAAACTTTCAGACACTCATAAAATACTCATTTTTTCACCATTTTCGATTCTAAACATATCACAATGATCCTTAAAGCATGCACTTTCAGTTTATAACAAAAAATCAAAGCTTTATGAGAAAGTGTTCTTGGCCATACCTGAGCTGGAAAACTTCAATAGTGAGCTTCCAGAGCTTCCTTTGTGTGCAAATGAACTTCTTTGACTCTCTTGAACTCAAAGAGAAGCTTCAAAGTTCTTGTGGATGGCTGGTTTGAAGAGGGAAGTTCTGGTGCAGCAGGTTTCTCAGTCAGGAATGGTGAGGTTTCAGGCTACTCCAATGGTGGATTCTTGCTCTCTTGAGTGTGTTTGACTTGTTAGTGAAGAAAGTTTTGGTGTTTTGTGGCTGTAGAAGGTGATTCGAAGAAGGGAAGCTTTGTGACAGTTTTTATGAAGGCTGAGTTCTAGTGTGCTCCTGGCTGTTTTGGGTGTTGGTCTGGGCTTAATGATGCATGGTGAGTTGATTAGTGGAATTGGTTTTTGTGCTTGTGAGCTATGGAGACAGATTCGAAGAGAAATGCAAAATGGGGTGAGTTTGTGTATGTCTTGCTAGGGCTTGTTACAGGCTGGCTCCTTATGTGAAATGGCTAGCAAATGGATAGTATAAACAACTCCAATTGGTCAGATGATGTGACCTGGCCTGCTGTGATAGGTAAGTTCACTTTTGCAAATTGTCAACCTTTTTGTAAGAGAGGCATGGGCTAAGCTCTAGCCTGGTACAAGAGTGTTGGCTGGCACAGCATGGTGTGTGAGTGAGGCTAGGGTGGTTCAGCAGCCAAGGCAACAAGTTGGTGAAAGTGTGATGATGGTTTTGCAAGTTGATCATCTTTGGTTCACATGTAACTTTCTTGCCACACAAACCATGGGAAGTGAGAAATACTTAGTCCATTCTGAATTTTTGGTCACATGTGATGTTTATGTGATGGTTAGACCTGAATTAGAGGTTACAAATGCCTTGGTACAAAGTTCTTGCAAGCTTCTCATTTGGTGCACATCTTGAAAATTAATGATTTTTGCCAACTTTGACACACCATAACTTTTGATCCAAGAAGAATTAGATCATGTTCTTGTACTTTTTGAAAAGGGAAAGATCTAATCTACAACTTTCATGACCAAAGTTTTTCCATTTGAAGCTTTTTTGGATCAAAAAGTAAGGTTTGAAAAATGGCATAAAATGACATATTCTTGAAAAGTCAACCATGCCCTAAAAAGTCAACTTTGCAAAAACTTGTAATTTTTGAATTTTGTGAACTTCAAACCTCTTCCATGATCAAATAAAGATCAAATACACTCAAAATGATGAAGATCACCCTTTGGTTGGGTCATTGGGGGGCCTCAGATGCCCTGATTTTACACTGACTTGTCTGAAAAGTCAACTCTTGATCAGATGACTTCCCCATGGAATTTCTTCATGAAAATTGATATGCATACTCCCTATACCATATAGAGACCAATAGAAACAAGAATGACCAAAAAATTTGGAGTTATGGCCTCTGAAACCAAAACCCTAATTTTAGGTCAACTGTGCAGTCAAACTTGGCTCTGCATCCACACCAATCCCAGTTCTTGTGATTCCTTTGCATTTTTGACTTTGGGAGGATGTAATATGATATAAGAACAAACATGGACCCCTTTGAAGTGATTGGTGGCCTTTGGAGTGGCTCAAGAAGCTCTTGGATTGCTCAGATCACAAACCCTAGGTGCAGATGACTTTGAATCTATGCAGTAAATCAAAAATGTACTATGAGATGTTATGATTGTGTTTATGCATATGAAATGATCACAAGCCATGGTGTGAATGGGTGAGGGCAAATTTGTGGTGTTTACAAAAGTCATTCTACAAATCACCAACAACATCATAAAAACAACTCAATCCTCAAAACACTCAAACTCAAAAACCGACAGGACTGATAACTACATGACTAACAACGACACGACATGATCGACAGAACGACCTGCTCTGATAACACTAATGTAACACCCTTTCTACCCCATCACAGATTAAGAAAATTAAATCAATTATCAGAGTAAGAATTCATTAAAAGGGAATCACATTTACTTCTTGAAAATCAAAATTCAAAACATCAACTAGAGTCATGTCCCATAACACGAGTTCACAAAATCATAAACAACATCATAATTCTTTTCCCAATAAATATGCAGCGGAAAAACCAACAAGTCATAATATCTTCTTTTATAAAATAAAACTCAAGAATTATTTCAGACATCATTTTATCAAAATACTTAAACCAAAACTTAAAATCTTAATCCAATTAAAACATAACATTCAAGCGAAATCCATCCCGGTGTTACTGGACACAGAGTAGGACTCCACTTCTAACTAACTCGACGACTCACTATCTCTAAGTTAAGCACGCACCGAGCTAACTTTGATTATCTGCAGGATGACATAATAGACCATCACCAGAAGGAAGTTAGGGTGAGTAAATTCACATTCCATAATATAATATAGAAATAAGAATTCAAAACAAAACAAAACAACAACAACAACAACAATTCATTTACAACTAATTTATACATATCATCATTATCATCATCATGTCATAGAAATATTCATCATGCTCATTTAATACACCTCATTAATACATCTCATCATTACACAAAACATCAATGCATTCATGTAATGTCATTTAGAATGAAATGCAACCTCTTACTAATGCATATGGTACCGAAACATCCTCATGTGATGGACATTGGGCCATCAACCCTCCCCAAAGGGAGCACATCATAAACATTATATCACTTTAATCCACACAATGGGATTGAAGCTACCAATGGACCGAAGTCCCCTCATAAAATCAATGACATGAATGCAAGATGCAATATACATACATCATCCTCAAAACATCATAAAATTGCATCCGCATTCATTATTAACAATCATTCCTCATACTCATTTATAACATCATATATATACTCATGGGACATCATACATCACACTCATCCTACATCATATCTTTACATCATGAAATCATACATCATAACTCAAAGAACATCAAATAATTCCTCATACATCACTTAATTACTAACTCTACTCACATAGTCCCTTAACTCTACATCAGGGTCCAATTTGATCCCTTAACTCTAAAAAGTGACAAACTGGTCCCTTAAGTTTTTAAAAGGGTCCACGTTAGTCCCTTCCGTTAGCACCATTAGTCAAATTCAACCAAATTGTACAAGTCGTGTTGATATGTGATGAGTCATGTGCCATATAGATGCCATGTTGGATCTGAAAACATAAAAAGGACAAAAACGAAATTCTGAAGAAAGTAGCAATGTAGCATGGCCATGGAGCTAAAATTTCATTCATCAATACCTTTTGTAAACCTCTCAAACCCATCTTCATCTTCTTCTACCCCATTCTGCACCTATGCTATTCACCCCCTCTGAAACGGAACCAACAACTCTCGTTCCACTCATAAAAGAAAGACTCCACCTTTGCGTATCGGTAACCAAATCCTCAATTAACATCAAAATGTAGTGAGGATTTGAAGTCATGGGTCAAGGTGTTTTTGCTGATTATAGTGTTTACATTTCCCTCTTGAAATTATGTGAGGATTTGAAGTCACTTGAGGTAGGGAAAAAGGTTCATGATTTTATCAGAAGATTGAAATTTGGAGAGGGAGTTGAATTGGGAAATGGGTTGATTGGGATGTATGTGAAATGTGGTAGCTTGAAGGATGCGCAAAGGGTGTTTGATAAAATGTCTCAGAGAAATATCTGAGAGGTTTGACTGGGAAGATGAGGGAAGTAGATACTCTTATAGTATACTAGTATTGTTATAGGTTGTTATTTGTTTCATTGCCAAAATGTGTAAGGTTCAAACTCAAGTTTGAAAAGATTAAACAAATTTTTGAAATAATCTTTGAAACAAACATATATCTGCATAATTTATGTTGCTATATGTTAATTAGTCAATATATTCCAAGAATTATAATGGACAGGGTAACAACTTGCGCACTTAAGAGTGATGTTAATAATCTTGTAGGCAACTCTACCAATTTCATTTGTGAGTTTAGAGGACAGCAAAAGTAGTCAACCTATTATGACTATATATTAGATTTCCATTTGATGTTAATCCATAAATTTCCAAGCCTAGTATTTTTACTTTGTGTCACTGTCAACACTCAATCTTGGTGCATATGTATACATGCTAAGAACTAGTTCATTTTGTAATAATACAAATTCCATAGAATAATTTTCATGCCAATCCTTAAACTCTATTTCGGACTTGATATATAGGATTTCTGGAATTGTGATTCTTTCTAGGGTTAAATATGTTTTTGGTCCTTACAAATATCTCATTTTTTGAAATTGGTCCCTCAAAAATTTTCCTTCAAACATTGATCCTCCTAAAGTTTTCCGTTTCTAAATGTAGTCCCTCCCGTTAATTTTGACTAACGGAGGATGATGTGGCATGCCATGTGGGAATTTTTTTAATGACGTGGAAATTTCTAGCTAATTCATAGATAAATCGTAGGTAATTTGTAGCTAATATCAATTTTAAACTCATAAACGGTAGCTAATTCGTAGTTAATTTCTAGCTAATTCGTAGCTAATCCCTCAAATGATACCAACTCCATTTCATTTGACACAAACCACATGCATCCAAAAAATTAAAATGACAGCCAATTTTGAACCAAATGCAGTCCATAATCCAGGAATTGATTTTAAAGTATTATGGTTACACCCCAATCTTGATTTTACAAGAATTCTAACACATAGAATACATGAACTGCATTATAGAATTCTACAAATAGAATACATGAACTGTATTACAAAATTCTACATCATTGAAAACTCATTATAGTGGAAGTGAATCTTTCCATTAAGATCTTACTAACAAAAGTAAAAGATTAAATTCACTAGATTATAGTTGCAAAAACACTTCAAACAATAGATCATCCTTACATTCAAAAACTGCTTTGAAGACAAGGCCATGTCAGACAAGCTTCACAGAGATGAGTACAAGAGAAAATCCTATCTTAATTCCATCTTTTGCATTTTCTGTTACCAACTGAGATCGAAGTACTCCCTGCATGTACAACAAAGCATCAATAAAAGTCATCAGCAACATAGGAAGAGATTAGCAGGAACATAGTGTTGGGTTGGGACTGATCATAGTAGCAGGAACAAATATTGTGTTTTTTCTTACACATGAAGATAAAATACATTTGAAATCATATAGAAGTTTGTGAGTCATAGCTTTTCTCTCTCCAAACTAAGAAACATTGTTTGTGCTCGTTCAACTTCATCTATCAGCAGATTGGCTTATGCTTGCTTAGCTGCCCTCTCTTCCTCTGAAAATTCTGTGATTCATAATTTCAAAATGAAGAAAGAAAAGACATAGTGCTGAAGTCAGATTGCATATGTAATATAAATAATTGATGTTACATATTCAAGCAATTTGTGCATTCCCGGATTTGAAAAATATTTGATTACCAGACTGAGCACGGAGTTCAAACAACTGGTTTTGTGCAAGTTCATGTAATTTCTTCATATTTGAAACACTTTCTTTAGCACTCTGCAGCTGGTCCTGTAGTAGTTGTTCCCTGCAAACAATAAAGAAATCAATAATCTTGGTAAGCAATAAAAAGGTAGAGAAGGATGGTTCCATTACTGTAGTCAATGTATAAAGCTAGATCAGCAAACAAATAATATATAAATTCAATATTCTTGTGCAGTAACCATGAAAATACCGTTCTTTTAAAATTTCTAATGTTTTTTAGTTTTCCTCTGCTAGATTGTGATGCTTAATCTCCAAAATTTCTTTTACTTTCTCTTCCATCTGATATGAGTTTAAATTCCAAGAGAAATCAGTAGCTTAATCTTCATAAATGAATCAGAGACTATGATATTATGCAATAATGTATCCCATAATTTAAGTATTATTAACAACCTGTTGTTCTAATTGCCTGCTTCGCTCTTCAAGTCTCCGTATTGTGGCATGATGATTCTTCAAGTGAGTTGCCTTTGTTCTAAATTCCTCAAGCTCAGACAACGTGATATCTTGCTCCTACACAAAGAAAGATATGATAAATGAACAAGCATCTAACTTTCCATAATCATGCAAGTAGAGGTCTATAATCTGGTAAAGCCACTTACATCTAGAAATTAACTGGAATAAGTAGATAACCATAAACAAATAGAGGACAGTAAATGTTTAGGAGAAAGACATCATAAGTTTTGAGAAACATAAATTTCCTATATCACTTTTAGGATGATCACAAGTTTCACACAAGGTATATCTAATAGTTTTATTGGACATGTATATATGTGACTAACAAGGTGTTGGTGCAAGAATAGAAATAACACATCATTAGGGTGGCAAGAAGCTAAGGTAAGACATATGGCACTGTACAGGCTTCTTAAGCAATGATTCTTGCAATGGTTATGGAACTTGATGGTCACACTCGTGATACATCTAAATGGCACATGAATTATATTAGTGAATATTGGTATTCATTAATATGACCATCAATAAATTTCCCTCGATTTAAAAAATGCATCAATAAATGTACATTCATACATATCTCATGTTAACAACTATACAGTCACAAATCATCATTTATCACTATACAGTATCAGGCAGATTCACATAAATAACCTTCACATATCACATATGGATATATCAAAAGAGTGCACAAAATGGAAATAACAAGAACTTCAATTACTCACCAAACAGTTTTAGCCCAACAACAACTTTTCCCTTTCTTGACCTTTAGAGATCTGAAATTGTTCGGTTATGATTAAGACCTCTGCATTGGCTTACTGCATGACACAACATCTCCACCCAAACATTACTTATCATTTCCCATTTTCTTTCTTTCGACCAGTTCTCCTCCATTTCTAGAGACTCCGTTTCTAGAGACTGTAGTGATTTTGCAAGCCTACATGCATCAAACGGCCTTGAAAAATCGAATCGGAAAGGGAAAATAGATTTGCATAATTGCTTCGGTGTATGTGGTCCACCACCATGGAATTTTTCTTAGTCACTGTCACACTATTTTGGGGATTAGGGTTAGAAGAGGAAGAAGAGGCGTAAAATTGGATGAAAGTGATGAAGTTGGTAGTGGGGATTAGGGTTAGAAGAAGATGAGAAGATAAGTGAGGCCACATAATTTTACACGTCTGAAAAAAAATTCAATTTAGCATGCCACATCACTTACCGTTACTTGCCACATCAGCCTCCGTTAGTTCAAACTTATGGGAGGGACTACATTTCGAAACGGAAAACTTTGGAAGGACTAATGTTTGAAGAAAATATTTAGAGGGACCAATTTCAAAAAATGAGATATTTGTAGGGACCAAAAACATATTTAACCCTTATTTCTATTGACATTATATTTAGCAATCAACATATAATCTCTATAACTTATTTGAAAGCTTCATAATGTTTTGTTTGCTTACACTTTTATTATGACCCCCAATAACAATGTTGATAGGCATTGAAATTATGTATGTGGTCCTTCTGATTTTTGTTTTGTAGAATTGCAAGAAGGATGTATTTGCAAAAGGCATTATAGGAGCCGAATATGCCTTACGAGTAGACATAGTGGATTTCAAGCAAATCATAGTGCCAATGTGTAGTTTATGCAAAGCTCTCATGTGTAGTTTCTAGAAGTCAGCGAAAATGTCATTGCGACATGAAATTACCCTCCTCTGAACATACAGGTAAATATCTAACTCATGTTTGTTTCTATTCTAATTTAGTGTTTTCAATCATGTATAGCATGGAGAAGGGCTGGTTCAAGGTAATTGAATATTATGTTCTGGATGTTACGTTATATCATTCATAAGCATTTATTTGTTCTTTTGGAACAAAAAACCTAAGACAATTAGTTTATCTTGAACTTCATAATGATTATATATTTTTTTCTAGAAAAAATGAAAACCATTAAGTACACCAAAGTCTATAATTTTTGTGATAAGCATTTTAATTTAGAAAGATTAAAATTTGTCAAACCAACAAAAAGGTGTCACAGTTTCTTTGCATTAGCCTTAAGCATCTGCTGAGCTTATGAAAATTTCATCTGCAGTATATACACTAATTAACTTATTTACTAATAGTAAAACCTAAAAGACTAATAGAAAAGTGTTGTAGTTCATATTCATAGTATATTATAAAACAGAGTGGCCACAATTTCATAGTATTATAAATTGTGAACCCAATGGCCGCAGATGGAACAACAATATGACCACAGATCGCAGAGTTTCCTTCAATTCAAATTTCATCACTATGACGAGCTCACATGCTTTTACCCTAGAATTTGCTTGAAATGATTTGTGGAAGAATCTCTTTGTCCAGAAACCCTAGAATTCGCTACTAACAATTTGGGGATGAAAAGACACAGTATAAACGAAGAAGAAGACTACATATGCCATGTCAGCTGCCACATATGACTAAATAAATGTACGTTTGGGGGTGGTTGACGGAAAGGACCAATTTGGCACAATTTAAATACTTAAGGGACCATTTTGTCACTTTTTAGAGTTAAGGGACCAAATTGGACCCTGATGTAGAGTTAAGGGACCATTTTGGGTATTTTGCCTAAAACCTATTACAAGACAACTTTACAGCATCATAACATACTATAACATATCACCTCAAAACAATTTTCAAAATAAAAATATTTTTCTAGGTTTTTCAGGGCTCTCTAAGCGAGACCTCATGTTTAGCACCCAGTTCACCGACTCTTCTCGCTAAGCGAGCTTCGCGATTCTGCAGAATTTTTCTGTGATTTCAGCCTTCTCCCTCTGCGACAAAACCCCTCCAAAACCCACAATCAACAACATTACACCAGAAAACCTCATTAACATCAACATTCATCATAACAACATCATTTACATCATATACATCATTGTATTCATCTAATTCATCATGAAATCGTCAATCAACAATACAAAATCATAAAATCAAAACCCTATTCTCCAACTACACCACAAAACCCCCAATTCCATTCCCACATTATATTATCGAAAGGAAAATACTCCCCATACCCTAATTTCCGTAAGCTTTCGATAAACTCTTTGCAATTTCTCTCTAACCTTCAACCCCTAGCTTTTGTTCTTCTTCATAGCTCTTTTCCCCAAAAGCGCGATCGTTCCAAATGATCGTTCTTTCCAACTTTTCCCTCTTTTGTCACTCTTGCCCCTAGGACCCCTTTTATTTTTTCCCCATAAAACCCTCACTTATCCTCAACTAAAAGACCATAATACCCTCATCCTCTAATTCATTTTATTTTATTTAATTAAATTCTCAAATAATGAAATAAACCCCATATACTTAATTATTCTAATTATTATTAAAATAATAAGCTACCTTCAAACTTCACAAAACATCAAATAACCTCATAAACATCAAAATTCACAAGAAAACACATCATCATAATTAAAATCAACTTTGGGGTGTTACATTAAACGTGTCATAGTCATCATCGGTAAATAATGAGTCTGTCTCCATAGATTCTGACATTATCCACGACCAATCCGCTTCAGGGACGTTAGCAGCCCCTGCCTCATCATCCTGGGCGACATTCTCTTCCAATATACGGTCAGCATCCATGTTAGCCATTTCACCTGAAAAACGGAGGAAAACAAGTGAATTTGACAAAATCAAATCCACCATTCCACCGCAAATCAAGTGAAAATGCAATGTGAAAGTCGAGAACATATCCCCGACTAAACCCCTTATCTACAAAACAAGGTGGTGAGGAACTAACCTCGGCTAGGGAAGAGGCCATCCCCACGAGGGAAAGCCCTCATTGATGACAAACTACGACTTCTTAATGGGGAAATTCCCTTATTTTGGTCTCCTTGACTACATGTATAATTCTCCTCGACATAGGTCTAATGCCCAACTATGAACACTAATTATCCTAGAAAAGAACCTAGAAAGATCTAACACTTTCTTCTACGCTAACTCTAACAGTCATCCTCATGTTCATACGTTCTTTAAGATCTTCTTGAATATTTTTAGGAAATTCATGTGTTCATCAAAGAATACATGAACTTCAACCAGAAAGTTCATGAAGATCCAAAAACTTCATCCTATTTGCAGAAAAACTAAAGGTTGAAGATGAAGATTACATGGACGATGGCAGTAAAATCTCCGGTGAAAATCACAAGTTGTAGAGCAAAGACAAGTTGGGGAGAAGAATTTGCGTGAATTGTAAAAATAAGCTTGTGTCCCCTCTTTTATAAGGCGCTTGCTCTCATGGAGAAGCACAAAAGGTAAAAGCCAAAATTTCTTAAGCCCAGATTCCCTAGGCCTTAGCAAAAAAATTATTACACCGTCACACATGTCAAAAGGAATCAAACGATCTGTCTTCTCAAGACAAAACTCTGCGTATTCCGAACTAAAACTCCCAAGTTCCCCAGTGGGCATCTGCTTGGGGTTTTTAAAGTTCCTTAAAGCGTCCTTGTCCTTATAAAAACCTAGCATCCGCTTTGTCGACCACGTACCTGCGTCCTCGCGACTCAATGATTGGCAACATGTCGATCACAAACATCTCAATTCCTCATCGACAATTTTCGCTAGCTTAAGTCAGGTGCCCTACGATTGGACAAGGCCCAATCCAGTCCATCTATGGGCAAGACCTAATAAGGAATCTGGGACAATATAGTTGTTGGGGGAAAATATAGTAGTTGGAATTATAGTCGTTGGGGATCTCCTCCCCATGCACTTGACAGTTCATGCGATCAACCGCCCCTTCGAAACTCACAGGAAAAGTTGGACCAGATCATGAATCACACAAATTTCGGCCATATTGGATTCTTATAAATACCCACTAGAGGGTCAGGTATTCATTTCTATTCACTCACTCTTACCTAAACGCTTTTGTCTTGTTCTCACTCTCCCTCTAGAACTTACTTGAGCGTTGAAGTACCTTGAAGGTACACCACCACCTCTCCTACAACTGCTGTTGTTGCCCTATGTTGAAGGTCATGAGGACTTGTTCGGACTGATCAAAACATGAATGTTGTTTGTTTTTAATGGTTATAGGTATAATCCACCCTAATTTTGTCAATCCAACCAATGCATTAGAGGATGACGTGTCGAGAGTTATCCAACTTGAAGTTGTATACATTGATGTTGAAAAATAATTTAACATTGAACATAAGTTTATGATACATGATCATATATTTAAATGAGTATGTGCGAAAGGTGTTAAATTAGGTTTTGTGTTGGAATATTTATTTCTGGTTCTAATAGAGAATTTTTTTAAGAAAATAACCTACTTTAATAATAAAAAAATTTCAAAATAACATGGTTTTCAAAAAAATTACCAAAATGACGTAGTTTTGGTTCACATTCGCCAATTGATTGGGCGAATGAGAATAAAATCCACATTGATTCGCCACACCATTTGGCTAAGAAATGCTTTTTATCACACATTCACCACACCATTTGGCGAATTTGTTCATTTGGTTAAAGGAATTCGCCACTTAGTGAGAGAAACTCTCCCCTCTCTCTAAACTTAGGGTTTTCCTCTTTTGATGGGTGCCTCGTCCCTTCTTGTAGGGGCTCCTCCTCCTTTATCGGAGCTATTCACCATCATTATGGTAGTCATCTCCTCTTTAATGGAGGTTTCTTCTCCACTATAAGTTTCCCCTCCTCTCTTTTCATTCCTTTGAAACCATTATCCATGTTAGATTCACACATGTTTCTTCCTCCAACCTCCATCAAGCTCCTCCTCCTCTCCGCCATCAACCAACAAACGCTTGTAACCCTAAAATCACCTCCACCAACCGAAGGTCCAAAGTGGATCAGACATGGAAATCGACCCCCACCGGAGCCACCACCACCGGAAGATAAGGAGGTCATGAGTTTATATATGTGTGTTCATGTAATAGTTTCTATTATTATTCTTGTTATGTTGTGGGTTTTGTTTTTTGTTGCTTGATTTGTTTTGTTGGGTGTGTTAGTATTAAGTTTAGGTTGTCTTAAGTTTGTGCTCAAGGTATTTGATGAAATGCCTCAAAGAAGCTTGGATGAAGAAGTTGTGTTTTTGAGTAAGAATCTAGCTAGGGATGTGACAAATCAAACTCCTCCTTCCGGTCAACAATTGTTCCATCCACAAGTTGTGAGTTTATTCAATATTGTGAATCTGAATAATCGAATTGAACATGATAAAGCTAGCGATAAAGCTAAAGATATGATCTGTAATTGGATAGATTTAAAGATTGGGGGTTCAAAAACTCATTTGTCTCTTGCGGAAGCGCTTTGCTTGGTTTAAGGATTCAGATTGGTAACTTCATGTTGGCTTCTAATTTCTCAAAGCCTTTTGATCTTCATAGCTTGTTTGACTTAATTATTAGTGTTGTTAACTTGTGGAAGGGAAATGTCCTAACACATTTTCTTTCTCTATATTTGTACTCTCTTCTTTTCATCTAATGAATGAGTTTGTTTATAAAAAAAAATTATATATTGACATAACCACCAATAAGAAGCGGTATCACGATTCATGTGATATCTATTTGAAGAAGGTTGTTTGTGTTTATAATAAATTAGTGGGATATTTGTGCATCCGTACAGAGATACTCGTATGTGATGCGTGTTTATTTATATTTAAAATTTAAAGAAAAGAATAGAATTAACAAAAATTAATAAATATAAAAAAGAATACAATTTATATTTAAAAAAATAGAATCAATATTCGTAGATATCAGTCGGTGACACGAATTGGAATAAAATAAAAAGACAAAATTATTTTACGTTGTGTAAATATTAATCTTATTTTGATATTTTTTTAAAAATATTTATGCAATAATTTTGTTTTATAAACATCAAATAATAACATACTATTTATAAATATTATTTTAATTAATAAATATATTTTATCTGTGTTTTGAATAAATATATTATTAATATTAGTAACATAAATAAATATATTAATAACATACTAAAAATTTATTTTATTTAAATAAAATAAAAAATTAATTTAAAAATTAACTAATCAATTTTTACATAATAAATTTAAATTATAACTTTTTTATAGGATATATTATTAATTTTAATTTTTAATTTACTTTCTTAAGAAATTAAATAAACAAAATTGTAAATCAAACCTTTTGAAACTTACAACATATATTCTTACATCAAACTTTCAATTCATAAGCCATTTGATATGCTTGTTTTATAAACAGTAAAGGATTTTGTAGATTTAACGATGTGAGATTTCTATGTTATTCAATTAATCATTTCCATGAACAAAAGGAACTTGTCATGTTCATTTCCAAACTGAATCATATGAAATGTGGCTACATTGTCTAATAGTTGGTTAGGTATTCTAAGTGTGTGGAGTGAAAAATAGACTTGCTCTTTTTCAAATAATTAAACACGTATAGCAAGAAACTAAATATGTTTTGACTGCACAAAGAGAATTACAATTCTGCACAAAGAAGTTGGAAAAAGTGATCTAAAATCCAAATAATAGATTATAATACCTTTGGTTATAATAGATTATATACATGGTCTAAGTATACGATCCATCTAAGCATGATGGTTAAAATATTACACTTTTGTCTGAAATTTAATTATAATAATTTATCAAATACAAAATTGCAATGTGCTTATAGAAAAATGTAAAGCTTGAAAGTTAGAATCATGAATAACCTCTTATTTTTCAACAGAGATGAGACCTGCTGCATTTAGCAGATCATACGTTCTTGGATATGAGTCAAATGGATCACTTGTCTAGACGAACAAAATTTATTAGGCTGGACACTTTGTCTCGGATACAAACCCGAGATCTTACAGATGTGTGTGAGTTTCTCGTGGTTATTGTCACTTCGTTTATGGACAAAATAAAAGCTAATTGTGTAAAACATAAGCAAATTTATCTTACCAATCATGCATAACTCCTATTAGCCCTCGATTGTATAGAACATGCAAGGTATTGAACCCAATAATAGGAACAACATTCATAACCCAACAGTCAATCTGAAGATCATGCATTGATGCATCAAACCTGAATTTTTCAAATTGAAAGTTACATTATAATACACACAGAAGAGTTCCATAATAATTTTGCAACTCATAAGTTCATAACAGACAATGAAATCAAAAACAAAATACCAAATCAAGAAAAAATAAACAACCATATGATAAGTGCAAAATGTAGCTATTTTTGTACATAAGTTTTGTTGCATTTATCGATACTTTTTGTTCTAATCGTTCGAATAAACTCCATTTTATTTGTAAATATGTTTACTTTATGTTTTAGTGTATATATTATGTTATCCTGTAAATATCATTGAATTTATTTGTTTTACACTTATTTTTATAGGTTTTAAACCATTGATATTGGAGCGTTGTTAGATAGAGCATTTAATAAGCTTTCCAACGCTTCGAACCGGACGCAAATCCGAGTTACGGTTCAAAAGATATGAAGAAAACAATTTTGGATTTTTGACCATGCTACGAGCACGCTTAGCGGGCTTGTAGCACGAATATAGAAGCTGAAAGGTAGCAAGTTGCGCGTTTAACACGTTTGGAACGCACTTAGCACGCTTTTAAGGCGGTTTAAAATTTTTTGAGGGCCCGCTTAGCATCCAGACCGTGCTAATCGGGGTCTGCGATTTTGATAGCCCATTTAAGGGCTAAAAACACTTTTTTTTAGGGATGGTTTGGGTACTTTTTGCTCTACCTCCATCAAACTTCATTTCTTCATAGGATTTAGCTAGAAAACAACATTGAGGCTTGCATTTGGATGATCCGAAGTCGAATCTCTCGTCGATTGGTGTTGACAAACCAAGAAATGTTTGGTTTTTCTTCTTCACTTTTCTTTGTAATCTCTATTTGTTGGGTTTGTATATGTATTTACTTTGATCTTATGTATATTTGTTGATCATTGTTTTGTATAAAATGTTCGTTACAAATCTTTATCGACGTTGTTCTTGATTTTTGCTTTATGCTCGGGGTTTTAGTTGTGTTAGAGATAAACATCACGAACCTTGATTAAGGATGATTATTTGTTAGTTTCTGGATGCTAGAGATATATTTAGAGCTAAAAATATTTATGGTTGTCGAAGCTTAATGCTTCCGTGTTGGTTGTTTCAGGCGCGAGAGTTTCGATGCGAGTGATATGAATGTCTTATGTAGCTTGAGTCGGGTGCGAGAGTGGCGACGAGAGTAATACGATTGTTCTCTAAACTCAGTGTGTCAGAGATGGACGCTGTTGTGAGTTATACCAGATGATATTGATGAGTATTGTAGGTCTAGTATAATTGGTCGGTAAGTTTAAGTCTATGACGAGTTAATTATATACATGCTTGATAAGTTTGTTTTCTCTGAAGAATGTATACTTTTTATGTTCTTATTTACTTTCTCGTATTTACCTTAAAACCATTTTAATCGAAACTTATAAACTTAGATATTGTCGGACGGCAGTTCAATAGCATTAATCTCTGTGGACACAATAAATTTCCGGGAAAAAATACTTCCAAAACTTGTGTTGCTTGCCACTTTACCGCTCCAACAAAATGGTATCGTTGTCAGGGATTGAATTGCATTGCGATAGTTTCGATGTTTTTTAGTTTTGCACATAATGTCCATATTGTGTATAATCTTGTTTTAAAATTTTCTACCATACTTGTGCACATTCATACTTCGATACTTGTACATTTTACCCGAGTGCATATACTTGCTATGTTTAATGTTTGTTCAAGTCTTTGATTATGACAGTTGCTTTTGATTTGCACGGTGAGGCATCACCTTGGCATGACGGGAGGAAGTTACTAGCTAAGCACAATAAAGACGTCGAGCTTACGATGTAAAACAAGCATGCTTTATCCTTTTTGTTACGTTATTACTTTTGTATTATGGCGTAAGTAGTGTGGTGAACATTCATTAAACAAGTTGTACTCGAATTGTTCGTAAAATTCTCAAATCTTCACTTTACAACTTGTTTAATTCATTTTCACCCAGTCTTTCTGGACCAATTTTTGTATATGAGATTGTGTAGGTGTTAAGTGGAGGCCTACACCAGAACTTTATTGTTGTACTGATTTTTCTGGTTCTGGTGTAACGTGTTTATCGTGCAGGAGTGGGCTTAGCACGCTCTACTATGCAAAGCCAGTGAATTCTTTTAATTGTTCACTTGGCTCCCCCTTCTTCCCACTTCCTCCAAGGCCTTATATATTAGTAGTTATTAGTAATTTTATAATTCTTTTTTTGATTGTTTGGACTCAAATTTTGGCCCGATAACTTGAAGTCGCATTTGGTGATTTTTCAAGTTTGATTGTTTCAACTAGCGAATGTGTGGTAATGATAATGTTTAAATTTTTGTACATGTTTAAGGTATGTTTTTATCACTTTCTAGACTTTAGCATATTCATGATACTTAGACTATTTACAACTTCCATGTCATTCATTCTTTTGTATACTTGTTCATTTTGTGAATCACTTTAGTTCCCACCTTTTTGTGAGGAAGCCTTCCATTGTTCATATATGCTCGGAGTACCAACATTCTTGTTTTAACTGGATTTTATTATGTTGTGCTAATAAGTTCTTTGTGTTGGGTGTAACACTCGGGATAAGAGAAGAAGTTTGATTGAAATTTTGGTGTTTGAAACTTTGTGAGTTGATCACTCCCTTAGGTTTATGCAAGTTTTTGTTTCGATTACCTTTAGAAATTACCCTTTATTTATTCACCCGACCATGCTACAACCCTGAAAGTCATTTTGATTATTGATTTTGTGTTTTCAATATGATTTTTGAATGATTGCATAATTTAGTCTTTTTTTGCAAGATTATTGTGTGAGTGAAAGATCCCTCATTTTGTGTTTTTTCATCTACCGATGATTGTTTTTGCTAGGTGTGATTCACATTTGAACTTGTGTTGTTTTATGATGTTTGGTATGACTTTTGTATTTAACATTTGTTTTGTGATTATGTTATCGTTGAAGTTTAGTGGTAAGTATTTACTTTGTGTGTATCATTTTCGATTGAACCATTGCATTTGTTTTCCGTTTTCAAAACCTTTTGATTCGTGATTCTTGGATTATCGTCTTTTGTTCCTTTAGTTGTTTGGCTTTTTTGAGGACAAACAATTATGTAAGTTGGGGAGAGTTTGATAAGTGCAAAATGTAGCTATTTTGTATATAAGTTTTGTTGCACTTATCGATACTTTTTGTTATAATCGTTCGAATAGACTCCACTTTGTATGTAAATATGTTTACATTATGTTTTATTGTATATATATTATGTTATCCTGTAAATATCATTGAATTTAATTGTTTTCCATTTATTTTTATAGGTATTAAAGCATTAATATTATAGCATTGTTAGATAGAGAATTTAATAAGCTTTCCAACGCTTTGAACCGGGCGAAAATCCAGTTATGGTTCAAAAGATATGAAGAAAACAATTTTGGATTTTTGACCATGCTACAAGCGCGCTTAGCGGGCTTGTAGCATGCTACGAGGGCGCTTAGCAGACTTGTAGCACGAATATAAAATCTGAAAGGAAGCAAGTTGCGTGCTTAGCGTGTTTTTAAGACGGTTTAACAATTTTAAGGGTCCTCTTAGCGCCCAGACCGCGCTAAGCGTGGTCTGCGGTTTTGACAGTCTATTTAAGGGCTAAAAACACATTTTTTAGGGATGTTTTGGGTATTTTTTGCTCCCACTCTATCAAACTTCATTTCTTCATAGGATTTAGCTAGAAAACATTAGAGCTTGCATTTGGATGATTTGAAGTCGAATCTCTTGTCGAATGGTGTTGACAAACCAACAAATATTTGGTTTTTCTTCTTCTCTTCTCTTTGTAATCTCTATTTGTTGGGTTTGTATATGTATTTACTTTGATCTTATGTATATTTGTTGATCATGGTGTTGCATAAAATATGTTTTACAAATTTTTATCGACGTTGTTCTTGATTTTTCCTTTATGTTCGGGGTTTAGGTTGTGTTAGAGATAAACATCACAAACTGTGATTAAGGATGATTATCTGTTAGTTTCTGGACGCTAAAGATATATTTAGAGCTAACAATCTTTATGGTTGTCGGAGCTTAATGCTTCCGTGTTGGTTGTGTTGGGCGCGAGAGTGTTGATGCGAGTGATATGGATGTCTTTCGTAACTTGAGTCAGGTGCGAGAGTTGCGACGAGAGTAATATGATTTTTCTCTCAACTAAGTTTAAGTTTGTGACAAGTTAATTATACGCATGCTTGATAAGTTTCTTTTCTCCGAAGAATCTATACTTTTTATGTTCTTATTTACTTTCTCACATTTACCTTAAATTCATTTTAATTCAAACTCATAAACTTAGATATTGTCGAACGGCAGTTCAATAGCATCGATCTCTATGGACACGATAAATTCTTGGAAAAAAAATACTTCCAAAACTTTGGTTGCTTGTCGTTTTACCGCTCCAACACCATACCTTATAAATCCTGCCCTCATGTCTATTACATTTCTTAAGTTGAGCTTTTTCCAATTGAAAGCATGCACATAACTATCAATTATTTCATTCCAATATTTTGATTTGGCCTTAAAGAGTTCCTTTATGGATATAACGACATCCATTTTGATGCTTTGAAGTCTTCCTGGTGGTTGATGGAGGCGTGAAGGCCAGTTAGTAACATTCCATCCATATCCATTATCAGGAAATTGAGTTATGCATGCCTTAAGACCAACATACCTGCAAGATGTTTCATAGTTATCAGCGAGTTTTGAATTTGAATATTTGAACAATCAATCTAACATATTTGACTCATATTAGACATTGTTTTCCATTTCAGCACACATGTCAACCCGTTTTATTATAAGGACAATTAATATATAAAGTTTTAGCTCAGGTAAGAGCTAGTGGAATATAAAGTCGCATATCAATATGCATATATTAGGCCCTCTTTAATTTTCACACTAAGCGCAAAACTGTCGAGAAATAATAGGTGTTGAGAAACACTACCTATTACAATTATATGCACAGTTTAACATTCTAAATATTGATTCTCATGAACAAAAAGAAGATTTGAATTTTAGGAAGTAAGAAATCACCTATATTAATTGAAGCTTCACGAGCAACGATTGGCATGTTTGAAGTGTTAGCCACAAGTAGCTAAATCAAAACAATATTAACTTCACACAACATCACAATAAAACTCAAGAAGACATTTACAATAACAAAATGTGCTTTGGTGCTGCTAGCATCTGCCAGAAAATACTTAAATTTCTCCCACCATTCATACCATTTCACCAAATGAACAACCAATGTAGATTTCAGAAGGCTAACAACTAACAACCAAAAAAACTAAAAGAGCACTCACGAAGGGTTTGCGATTGGGTTTCAGCACCAACATAGATTGAAGTAACAAAAACATTAGATTTCAACAGCAACATAGATTGAAGTAACAAAAACATTGGTTTATCTGGCAAGACAAAGACATTTGTAGGATTGAGATTGATAGCTTTATCGGTTTCGATTAGGGTTTCGTTAACAGTATCGCTTTATGAATGGTTATTTCTATACAATTTTATGTTTAATATAACAAAGCAAAAGTTGGAATTTAGCAAGGATATCCACGTGGTAGCGTGTGAGAACAGAAGGGTAACATGGGATTTTCCCGAACATATTAAATTCTTATATGATAGATAGTAAGACAATCACCCATCTACCAGCCATAGACACTTTTAATGATTAGAGATATTTACTTCATAAGTGTAAAATTAAATATTACAAAAATCTACCAATGGTAAAATATTGAAGACATCACAATACCCAATATTATAAGTATTCTCTATATGCATGTCTTCATTTTTTTTAATTATTACATTCTCTATCTGTCTCTCTCAATTTTTAGTAGGAAAAAACTAAAATTACTCAATAATTAGTATAAAAAAATAGTATTGTATTGTTTGAATGATTCATCTTGAAATCCAATTATTTGGGGACAGTTACACTTTGTGTGTTTGAACCTTAATTTCTCTCGATATCAAAGGATACATTGATGAACCATAAATTTTATGGATGATACACCACAACTTTCTCTTGTTTTATTTCCAATATATATCTATCAACACTTCTCTTTGACTACTACACCTTTTTTTTTTCTTGTTAACTAAATCATAGTGACAAAGAATCATGGGGAAGATCAAGATTGGCATCAATGGTACTCCAATAATGCCATTTTTTTCTTCATGTTTTGTTAGTTAGTATAGCTCATATATACGGACGGATCAAGTTACACGGTTCACATATTTTATTGATACATATTTTATAAAATTGACCGAAGAAATGAAAGTTATTGTCGTATAGATCATATTTTATTGTCGTATAGATCATATTTATAAACTTTTACGTTAAGATAAAATTATTTGATATGTTATATCTTACGAGTCTGTGAGTGTGGTTGTGATTTATCTTCCATGTATATTTTGCGTTTAAATGTGCTTATTTGTGACAATGAAGGATTTGGAAGAATCGGCCGTTTGGTGGCCAGAGTGGCATTGGAGAGAGATGATGTGGAGCTTGTTGCCGTTAATGATCCTTTCATCACAACCGATTACATGGTAAGCAAACTACTAAATGTCGGTCTAGATATTCGTTTGATCTATGTTTCTTGCGTCCCAATGTATTATGACCGCGTATTTTCTGAAGCTACAAATACTAACTTTTGAGTATTCGTGATGCGTTTCATCAATTTATGAAATCAAACAAGTGCTAAATTAGTTTCTATTCTGAAATCGCGTCCAATTACTTCAAACATACAATTTTGATCTTCTCAACGCGAAATTTAACATGATTTTTCCCATGCAGACTTACATGTTCAAGTATGACACCGTTCACGGTGTTCTAAAAAACCGTGAAATTACAGTTAAGGACAATAAAACTCTTCTTTTTGGCGCTAGTCCCGTTGCTGTTTTTGGTTGCAGGTATGTCCTAACCGTTAGATACATTAATTTTTGTAAGCTATAAACTCAAACGTTACTTTCCTTAGCATTTTAAGAAAAACTATAAACTACTAAAAACATGCTAAAAGTTCGTGAGAGAATGAACATTATCAAACAGTTATACTTTGATAGTACGAACTTGAACGCTATAAGTTATTAGTTATAAGTTAGCGATTTGGCCTTGCCAAACAGAATCTAAATTATTTGAATACATAAGAATTTTTTTTCTTGTTTATCAGGAATCCCGAAGAAATTCCTTGGGGCGAGGCTGGAGCTGAATATGTTGTTGAGTCTACCGGAGTTTTCACCGATAAAACCAAGGCTTCTGCCCATTTGAAGGTTTGTTAAAGTTATAACATAACAGAATTTGAACAAATCAATATATTTTCAAAAAATATACATTTTGAAAATATACTAATAGCATATTATCGTAGTAGAATATGAACAAATCACTATTTTCCACAATCTGCAATAATTATGGTTATGCTCTTCGAAATTAGGGTGGTGCAAAGAAGGTAATTATTTCCGCCCCTAGCGCGGACGCACCGATGTATGTAGTTGGTGTGAATGAAAAAGAGTATCAGTCAGATGTTCATATTGTTTCTAATGCTAGCTGCACAACCAACTGTCTTGCTCCACTTGCAAAGGTATAATACTACTTGCTTTAAGTGCTTAAATCTAGAAGCACTATTTTTTTTTTCCATGTAGAGAAAATTTTAAAGTCTCATTTGATGTTCTTGTTGAAACATATTCAGGTTATTCATGACAAATTTGGTATTGTTGAAGGTCTCATGAGTACTATTCACTCTATTACCGGTAAGCTTGTAGTCTTATGCATAATTTAAGTTCGGATTGATTAAACATCTAAATTAAGCGCTTATAACATAAGCATTTATCAAATAAGTACTTATATATAAACTATTTTTATTAATGCATTCCATTTTATATAAAAACGCGGTTAACTAACTTGTTTATCGTATACAGCCACTCAAAAAACTGTGGATGGACCATCAATGAAGGATTGGAGAGGTGGTAGAGCTGCTTCTGTTAACATCATCCCTAGCAGTACCGGAGCTGCAAAGGTATCTATCTGAGTATATAGCACTATAGCGCATTAGCGCTATAATGTAGCGGAATTGAATCTTTATCGTTATGTAATAAACTATCAATCATCAGTTATAAGTTACCAGCTAGCTTATCTGCTACCGGCTATTTCTACTAACCAGAGTCATAAGCTGAAACCAGAATCAATTTTTTCAGGCTGTTGGTAAGGTACTCCCATCCTTGAACAACAAGTTAACAGGAATGTCCTTCAGAGTTCCGACCGTAGATGTTTCGGTGGTTGATCTTACTGTCAGGCTCGAAAAAGGAGCTAGCTATGATGAAATCAAAGCTGCAATTAAGTAACAATCAATAACCTTTTTCTTATAAGCTACAATGATATAATAATCAAGTTGCTAATAATTTTTTTCATAGGGAAGCATCTGAGGGAGAATTGAAGGGCATCCTAGGTTACACCGAGGATGATGTTGTGTCTACTGACTTTATTGGTGACAGCAGATCAAGCATATTTGATGCAAAGGCAGGAATTTCTTTGAATAACAATTTTGTGAAACTTGTATCTTGGTATGACAATGAATGGGGATATAGGTATGAGTATGACTCAGATTCATGAAGTTATTATGTGTACTTTGAATTAATGATGTTTTTAATTTGGTTTTTAATGATGTTTTTTTTTTGGTCTCAAATACAGTTCACGTGTGGTTGACTTGATCAGACACATGGCTTCAGTTAATTGAGCTGCAAGGAATCATTGGCATATATATTCTATCTTAAAGATCATGATAATTCATGTCTTGAAGCTTTCTATGTTTTTGGATTTCTTTTAGTTTTATATGTGTTATTCTAAAGAAGTATCTGGAATAATGTTACTTTATGGATGATGTAGTAAGATATGCATAAGTTTTGTCTTCACCATTTTGGAAGCATTTACTTCAAACTAATTTTATCTTTAGGTTATTTCTTAAGGATGATGTTCATTTTGTGTTTATTTAATGGCATTAAATTTTAAAACTAGTGTGTATGAGTCAACTTGAGTTATCATTGGTATCTATAAGTTCAAATTGAGTCGATCCTAAGATTTTTGTGTTAGTTAGGCCAACACGAAGTCGTACAAGTCGACCTATGTTAATTGGATTCAATTTTTATTTAGACAGGTACAATAGAGGTCGACACAGTCTCGTATAAGTCGGCCTATGCAAATTAATTTTTTAGTTTTTCATAAAAGTTATAGTATAGGTCGACACATCTTCGTACAGGTCGACACATAACAGATTTCTGTTAATTCTTTTGAATTCTGCTACAATATGTGTCAACGCATAGTATCTTAGGTCAGCCTATGACAGTGAATGAACAAATTAATTCATATTTGACCAGAATGCTTCATTTTCCTACACTTATGGTTTATTCATGAATCTGTTTCAATTTCCATTCAACTTCCAATCAGTCATTATAACTCCTTCAAGGCCCTTTAATTATTCACTATTGTTATTCAACTTATCTTATTAACTCGTTCAACGTTCCATTTTCCTAAAACTTTAATTTTCTGCATTCCTCATTTTCTATAAATTGTCAAAATTTCTCTTCATTCTCCAAACATCATATCTCGCTCAAATTACTGTTAGCATATTTCAATGGAATCCAAAATTCTGAAAAACAAAAGTGATAAGGGAAAGGCCAACGCATCTTCAACTGTTATAGAGCCCGTGTTCTCTTTGGTTTCTGACAATTGCCTTGCAGAATTCAAAGAAAAGCATCACCATCATCTTGCCATGAAGCAGCACGCATGGAAGCCAACGATGGTTGGATGCTTGGATATTCTAGAGGTTGTTTGAATTGTCGAGCACCAACAAATAAATTACTTTCTGCAGTGGTCACAAGACTACAACGAAGACCTTGTTCGAGTGTTCTACTCTGTATTGCATGAATGGAACATATCTTCCTTCAAATTCACAATTGGCAATAATGTCTATGAGGTTACTGATGATATATGGAAGAAATTGTTTGATATTTTTATTTGTGATCATGATGTTGAGGATAAGCCTGATCCATTGGTAACAGACTTCAATGTTCATAGGGATTTTGAATGGAATACACATCTAAATGAGATGCTCAAAGCTCCTAGGCCGGAGGACTGTCATGAGGCTCTAACTGTCAGTCAACTCAAGATGGTTCCACGGATTCTATTTTTGTTGGTTTCACATATTTTGCGCCCAAAGAAATGAGGGTTAAGAGTTGATAGTGCATAAATCCAACTTGAGTACATTCTTATGCACAAGATACATATCAATTGGCCACATTACTTTTTTTATTGAATGTTCACTAATAAGGAGTGTAATAAAGGTACATCTTTCTGTTACACGTCTGTGATTTCCAAAATTATTAACTTCTTCAACATTGGCGTGTTAAACCTATTTCTCATATCGCCTGGCCCAGTTCAAGAATTTTCCCAACGTACCTTAACAAATATGGGGTACTTTTTGGATGAAGAACGTCGCGTATTACCTCAGGATGGGCAAACATGGACGAAAGGTGTATGAATTTGATGATCATACAAAATTTGATGACTCCACTGCCGAGACTCATATCGAGGATGATGAACCTATGCAAGATGTGGATCATGATGATAGTCAAAGGAATGATGATGTCCATGGAGATGAATCCTCTGTCACTACACGTCTTCAAAATAATCTGATCAAACAAGAAGCTCAAATGGATCAACTCCGCACTTTGCAAGAACACATGAAGATCCATAATGCAAACTTTGAGGATTTTGCATCTGTCATAAGAGAGAAATTGGTCTCTTTGAAGGACAAAATGGATGTGAATACGACCACTACCATTGCAAGGGTCAATCACATGATTGTTGTCCAAATTGAAGACCACCATAATTATACACAGTTCTATCAGGAAATGTGTGACTACTTGGACCATCAGTTTGGAAGCGATGATCAAGGCTAGTTTCATGGAGTGACGCTTAGAGGTCGCAGAAGAAAGTGATGTGCAAAGTTTGGGTCGCTTTTGTCGTGTGTCTTAGGATTTGGTTCTTGTTGGTATTACATTCAGTTTTCCTTTATGTCTCCATGCATTTTTATTTTCATTTGGTTTGTTGTTCTGTTGTTTGGTTTATGTATATATTTGAATTATGCATCTATGTGATGCTTCTAATGGATTACTTGTCTTTTTTTGATGTTGTCAAAGGGGGAGAAGATTATAAAGAGGATAATGCATAAATTCCGGGGCAGTTGTTTAGTGTACCGAATAAAAACGCAATGTTTCCATATGATTCAAGTTTTGCCATCATAAAAATGTGGGAGTATGTGAGTGCACTCTTCCATATATCCATGTTTTTGAATGATGTCAAAACTAGGAGAGTGCATTCTCCCATTTCCAAGCTCCCAATACGAAAGGTTATCGATCTTTCGACGCATTTCTACAATGGCTTTCCAAATATACGAATCTGTCGGCTTAACTGAGATGCTTCATGAAACAGTCCTCCTCGAAAGATATTTATTCTTCAAAATCGTAGCCCAAATCGAGGAATTTATAGATTTTAAATTCCATCCCGTCTTGGGAAGACAAGCTGAATTCATTATCTTGTGGTTTCGCAGACCCAGGCCACCTTGATTATTCGCTTTACACATCGTTTTCTAATTAACCGAGTGAAGGTGCTTCTTGTCTTGAGTGTTACCCCATATGAAGGATCTTTAAAGTGCTGAATTTTCTTGAGACATCCTTTAGGGACATCCATGGACATCATGCAGTAAGTTGGTTACACTTTGATAACCGCTTTAGCTAAAGTGACTCTCCTTGCAAAGGATAATTGCGATCACTTCCAGTTCGCCAACTTGGATTGAACTTTGTCCAGAAGGAATTGGAAGTCTTTGTTCTTAGGTGTTTTACCCGTGATAGGAACCCCAAGGTAGTTACCCAAGGAAGCAGTTTCTTTGAAGCCAAACATAGAAATAAGATGCTTTCTGACGGAGCCATGAGTATTCCCGGAAAACAAATGCTAGTTTTATCCATATTTATTCTTTGACTAGATGCATCATAGAACTTGTAGAGGGTATCTAACACCATTTGCATTTGATTTTCAGTAGATAAACCAAAAAGGATAAGATTGTCGACAAACATAAGGTGCAAAATATTGATCTCCTTAGTTCCAAACTGCAGGCATTGCCAATCCTTAGAAGTAACAACATCATGGATGGGATGGGAGAGATTGTCCATACAAAGCACAAAAATATATGGCGATAAAGGGTCATCTTAGGCTTCCACCAATGAACTTTAAGAAGCTCAAAGAACCTAAACCAAATCTACAAGTGCAAAGAAGCACCAAAGTGGCAAAGTTCTAAGAAACCTCACATGAAGAAGTAAAGATGCAAAAGAGTACAAATATGGATTAAAGCACATGAGAAGTACCAAAGTCAGAATGTTATATCAAATTAGAATGTCTAATGTTATCCTAAATGATCATACCAAGGGCTATATTTGAGCCAACACATTAAAATCTCACATTCTGATCATGTGTTTTATGTTTTAATAGTTTATCAGGTTGTGTGCGCGCTCATGTGTGTTATGGTGTACTTTGATTCATGGCCATTGATATTGTTTACTTTCTTGATCCATTGACTGAATGTTAGGCGTGTGATTGATCCTGAGGCCCTTATTGAAGTCCATTTGTTGACTGAACTTATAGGCTTAGTGGTTGACTGTGTTGACTCCTTTATGGATTGGGCTTGTTCTTGACACCCCTCCCTTGAGCCCAGTTACATGTTAAAACGTGTGTTTTGCTATATCTGAATCCCCCTGGCCTTTTCTCATCCATTTTATTTTCTTTTTGACATAGTTTTCATTTTATTTTTCTAAAATCACTTCTAAGCACCTAAAAATCATAGAAAAATCATGAGGTTTGTTTTCACATTTATTTACTTCATATCGTCTTCTACAACTTATATCGACTTAAATAATTAAATTCGATTTAAACCAACTTATAACCATCAACATAATATTCCGATAAATTCGGCCATCAACACGAATCAACACAATTCCACACAAAGCAACTCAAATCGACAAATATACTCAAATCAACGCGAATTACCACAACATACCACAATTATATTTAATTAAATAATTAATTGAATAAACGGGCGTTACATCAACACCTTATTCACCACAAGAACTCCCTCCAATAACTGCCTACCTGGAACAAAATCACTTTGATTTAAAGAAATAATGTTTCATAACACTCTCTTCAATCTGACCGAAAGCAACTTCGACAAAGCTTTATAGATTCATCCTACAAGACAAATTGGATGATATTCGTCTAACTTCTGAGGATTTTCCTTCTTAGGTATTAGAGTGAGAAATGAAGAAGTGGTGGCCTTGGATAGCATTTCCTTACCTTGAAATTCCTTTAAAAAGTTAAAAATATCCTCCTTAAGGAAATCCCAACATCTCTTACTGAAGATGAAATTGTAACCGTCTGGCCCCAGACTCTTCGTACTATCACACGCCCAAATAGCATCCTTGATTTCAGATTCCGAAAATATTCCTTCCAGGTAGGTTGAATCCTCCTTAGATAGAGTTTTGAAATTCAAAGTGTCAGGGGGTAGGACAATACAACATATGTTCCTTATTCATATCAGAAAAGAAACTACTGACTGCGTTTTTGACTCCCTCCGCGCTTTCCACTAATCCTGCTTGCGTCTGAATAGAACCGATAAAGTTCATGTGTCTCCTTTCTTTCATATAACCATGAAACAATCTAGAATTCGCATCTTCGTCTCGATCCCATTTTATCCTGGATTTTTGAATGAGTATATTTTCTTTGATCTTCAATTTATTCTAGAAACGACTTATCTCGAGGCTCCTCCCTCTAACCACATCTTCCACCGTGTCTTTGTTAGACGATAGCGTGGATCTAGAAGGGGGGTTGAATATATCCCTTTTTAAAATTAGTTTTTCAAAATTAAGTTGAAAGAGAATTGCGGAAGTTTCCCGGAATATCGTCTAGTTCAAATTAGAAGTCATCGGAGATCGGATATGCGTAAAACCCAATTGGAATGAAATGATGACTAGAAGAATTAATATTTCACAAATGATTCACTTGATTATTCAGCACTTGATAAAACTATTCTTAACAATGATTGTAGAAGAAATCAAGCACAAAGATATTGATTTTGTGTGATTGGGCTTTTTATCAAACATTTGGAGTGCACTCACCAAGGACAATTTTGTTGTATCAAACAATGCATAATTTTACCCACTCTAGTTATCACTTTTGAGTGAAACAATTTATCAAACACTTTGAATGCACTAATTTGATACACCAGAATTTTCAAGCACACAATATCAATATGAATAAAAGTAAAATGCGAGAAATGAAAAGAACACAAGGAATTTGTTGAGGCAGTTCCTTCGTCTTCCTCGCTCGAAGTACTCTGCCCCCAAATTGAAATTGAATTGGGCAATTTTATTAAATCGCAATTGTTTTACAAGAAGAGAAATGAATTAACCAACAAACCAAACCACATTGAATGTGCTGTCAAATCTTCTTCTTGTCCCTTGATTCAAAGTTGAATCAAGTCTTCCACGCGTGTCGAGAAAGCCTCCGATTAATTGCTCCCTTATTTCAAGAATACACGATTCTCCAAACTTTGAGCACGGCTGAGTTTCTCCCACACTTGTGAACCCACAAAGACCTTCGCGATCCTCTGTCTACCGTGATATGAGAGAACGATCCACTTGATCTTCAATCTTCTTCACTCGGCTAAATCTACGAACTATCAATGTGTGCAAAACCCCCAAATCTTCAATGATCTTGGAGGATAAAACCCTTCGGATTTTTCCAAGGAAAACCCACACACTCTAAACCCAATCTGAAATTCGGATTTACAATTGAATGTTATCTTCGAAACGAACACCAAGATCAAACAAAGATTGTTGTGTGTAATTGTTTGATTGATGCAAGAATGAAGAAGATGAAGAGAGCTATGTGTATATCTTTCACTTTCCTTGTTGAACCTTCTCAAAAGAAATCAAATAGCTATTTATATTGGTTAGTGAAATAAACATAAGAGAGGGAAAAATTAAATGAAAAATGAGTCAGCACAGTAATGAGCCGACTCAAATCATTAAATGAGCCGGCTCAAACTAACAAATGAGTCGACCAAAATAAACAGAGAGGCAGTCTGTTGAGACCCATGGAAAATGAGAAGAAAACACTTCTTGATGAGTCGACTCATGAAGGGTTTTGAGTCGGCTCATCCTCACACACGAGTCGACCAAAAGTGATGCACCAGAAAGCCTGTTTGGTCCCGTGCGTTTGCCACCAATTTATAATTGAATGAGTCAGCTCATGAAGGGTTTTGAGTCGACTCATCCACACTCATGAGTCGACCAAAAATGATGCATCAGGCAGCCTGTTTGGACCTGTGCGTTTGTCATTAATCTAACACTGAATGAGTCGGCTCATTGATGAATTTGAGTCGGCTCATTCAGTATGTTTTTCCAAAAATGTCAATCCTTGCTTTTTCATTTAGAACCGCTCAAGCTTTCAAACATGTCCAGTTTTTGACACATTAAAACCATGCCATGTCACACAAATTCCCCCTTTTTAATGATGGCAAAAACTTGATGAATCAATCGCCATATGTTGGTGTAAAAGCTCCCCCTGATTATGTGACCCGATCTTATATACATCAATCTCAATATCATCTCCCCCTTTGACAACATCAAAAAGAAGAGAAACCATATGAGTGAATCTAACAATAGAGATAGCATGCAGAAACAAATGTCGAATGAGAAGCCAATTGCAATAGAAACACGCATCCACAAACACACAATTTGGAAAAGCGAGTAAAAATAGTGAGAATAAACAAAATAATGGAATTAACGAGAAATAGAAGTTCATTCAAACAAAAACAGAAACCATATTCATAATCATGACAAGTACATATGATGCAAATATTCTCTCAAGGGTGTGGATTATGATCCCTAGCGGAAGGGTAACGGCGATGATAAGTGATGGGCTGAGAGTCATCCATGTCGGTTTCTGTAAACTGAAGAAAACTACTGTTGAGCGAGTTAAAGTTAGTGTCCTGAGCAACCAAATGATCCTGCAGCGCAGTGCACCGAGTGTCTTGAACAGACACATAATCAGCAAAAGCGGTATCTTGCTCATTTAAACGTCGCTCTATCTCAGTGTATCTCTCAGTCTGAGTGTTGTAGTAAGCTTGCTGTTGAAGTTTCATATTTTGGAGCATAGCCATGATTCTTGAAGGATCATCTTGTTGCGGTTGAGATGAAGGAGGAGATGGAGGAGCAAAGCGAGTAGTAGTGTTAGTCCACCCGGTGTTTTGCCATTCACCCCAGCCTTGATTTTCATAGGAATCATTTGATGGTATGCCATGCCACTCTTCATTGTCAGCGAGCAAGTCTTCATGAGGAATCTCATTTGCTTCATTTTGATCATCAAGATCATCTCCATCAGAATTGTCTTCAATTGGTTGATTTTGATCACTTCTTTCCACATACTGATACCTTCTTTCTTGAGAGTCCCGTATGTGACCCATAAGACTTAGGGTCTTTTGCTGAAACCAATTTGTATCCGGTACGGACACCAAGGGTACATCAAAATTGACAATCTCAACTTTGTCGATGATCTTCTGAATGATGGAAGGATAAGCAAGAGCAACGCCTTTCTTTTCCTTTAAGGCAAAAATGCGACTAGCAAAATAGTAAGGCCAGTTGACTTTGACCTTGTTCCGAAGAATATATACCAAATGAACTTCACTCATATCAATACGAGAGAAGCCACCTTTCTTTGGCCGTAAGTTGTGGGCAATGATCCAATGAAGGATACGATCCACCGGCTTAACTTTTCCAGTAGTAATGGTATTTAGAAATAATTCTGAATTAACAACGAAATCAACAAAAGGTTCTTTAAACATACCATTGAGTTCAGTACGAAAGGTGTAATTTTCAACTTGAGATGTATCAGTTATCAAGATACTAGCTTCCTCAGGATCAATGCGAAATAGATCTTTCCACACTTGAGCATTAACCGCAAACATTTTGGAGCCCATACGGAAGTTGAATTCGAAACCCTTAAAAGTGCCAACCAGACCAACATAGAACATCTTAACCAAATCCTTATTATAGTCAACATGACAGGATAGAAAGGGATTTATACCTTGGAAGTCCATCAGTTCAATAATGTGGGGAATGTGCATTTGAGTAGCAGTTGTTCTTGAGTAGACATATTGAGGAACCACCTTCCTATTCTTGAATCTCTTGTTGTAATATTCAACCAAATCAGATGGAAGAAGAGACAAAGCACTGACAGGAAGTGATGATTGAGAAGAGGAGCCATGGGACCTTTTACCTGTAGGTCTTGATGCCATTGTTGAGAAATATGAAGCTTTGAGAGAGGATTTGAGAGTTGGAGGATGAAGATGGAAACTTGAGAGAATATGAAAATATGATGTGTTGGTAATGATAAGATGAAATGATAATGAGTTTTAATGAAGAAAATAATAAATAAATCATAAATGGAAAGTCAAAAGTGGATGGAGGCATTGATGTGCCGACCTAGGGAGACGAAATGACAGGCGACACGTCTTTTCAAGACAACCATACGTCAGTTGAGGCGACAATGAGCCGGCTCAAATTCAAAAATGAGTCGACTCAATTTGAATTTGAAATGAGTCGGCTCAAGGGAGAAAAGAGGTCGACTCATAAGGCTCCATGAGCCGACTCATGAGTCGGCCTGTTGGGACCCGACAGTTTTTAACATAAAATTTCACCAAAAACCACTTAAAATACCTCAAAATATGAAAATATCATCATGTATGCTAGTTATTTGAAAAACAATCACTCATAATCCAAGAGAATAAAAGAAATAGATAAATATACAAACAAAAGACATGCAACACACTCTTACTAAATACATATATCAAGAATGAATTGAGGAAACCAAGTAAAAAATGATATTACCTCGAGTATATGAGAAATGGATGAACGATAACACTTCATAACAAGATGTTAGAGACAAGAGAAGTTGAGCCAAAGAATAATATATAAACAAAGCAATGATTACTAAGATCTATCTGAGATGTCAAGAACACCAAGTTCCCTACAGATAAAGAAGAAATGATCGGTAGCGAGTGGTTTTGTAAAAAATATCGGCTAGTTGATTTACACTATCAACATGCTCAAACACCACATCACCTTTCTCTACATGATCCCTAAGAAAATGATGTCTGATTTCAATATGTTTAGTGCATGAATGAAGAATATGATTCTTAGTAAGATTAATTGCACTAGTATTGTCACACAAAATTGGAATTTGTTTGAGAGAGATATTAAAGTCGAGCAATTGTTGTTTTAGCCATAGGATTTGGGAACAACAATTTTCGGCTGCAATATACTCCGCCTCTGCAGTTGATAAGGCAACAGAAACTTGCTTTTTGCTATGCCAACTGACAAGAGAGTTTGAAAAGAAATGACAAGTTCCACTAGTGTTTTTCCTATCCACTTTGCAACCGGCAAAGTCGGAATCGGAAAAACCTACCAAAGAACAATCACTACCCATAGGATACCATAAACCAAACTTAGATGTACCACAAAGATACCTAAGTATGCGTTTAACTAATTTTAAATGTGATTCTTTAGGGCAAGAATGAAACCTAGCACACATACATACATTAAACATAATATCGGGACGTGATGCGGTAAGATAAAGAAGAGATCCGATCATACCTCGATACCCTTTTATATCTACATCCTTACCTTTTTCATCACGATCAAGACTTGTCGCCGTAGGCATTGGTGTATCAATAGACTTGGAGTTTGTCATATCAAACCTCTTGAGCAACTCATTGCAATATTTAGTCTGACTTATGAAGGTTCCATCTTCAAGTTTTCTAATTTGAAGTCCGAGGAAGAAATTTAACTCCCCCATCATACTCATCTCAAACTCACCTTGCATAGAACTTGAAAATTCTTTAACCAACTTCATGTTAGTAGATCCAAAAATAATATCATCTACATATACTTGAACTAATATAGAATGTTTTCCTTCACGTTTAATAAAGAGAGTATTGTCAACCTTTCCTCTTGAAAATCCTTGATTGATTAAAAATTTGCTTAGGCGCTCATACCAAGCTCTAGGAGCTTGTTTGAGACCATATAAAGCACGTTTTAGTTTGTAAACATGATTTGGTTTTTCAAAGATTTCTAATCCAGGAGGTTGACACACATAAACCTCTTCATTTATATATTCGTTAAGGAAGGCACTCTTAACATCCATTTGATATAGTTTAAAGTTTTGTGAACAAGCAAATGTAAGTAAAAGGCGTATAGCTTCAAGGCGGGAAACATGAGCATAAGTTTCCTCATAGTCTATGCCTTCCTCTTGGTTATACCCTTGAGCAACAAGACGATCCTTGTTGCAAATGATAGTGCCGTTTTCATCCAATTTGTTCCTAAAAACCCATTTGGTGCCAATTACTCGATGATTTAGTGGAGGTGGAACAAGGTCCCAAACCTCATTTCTTTTAAATTGATTTAGTTCCTCTTGCATGGCTAGGAACCAATTTTCATCAAGTAAGGCTTCTTTGGCCTTCTTAGGCTCAATTTGAGATATGAAGGCATGATAAAAACAAAAGTTACTTAGTCTTGATCTAGTAATGACACCCTTTGAGATATCTCCAATGATGTTATCGATAGGATGATCTCTTGATGTCTTCCATTCCAATGGTAGATAATTTTGAAAGGATGCTTGATCTTCATCTTTGAGACTAGACATATCAACCGGCTCCTTATTAACAACATCCGGAAAGGGTTCAACACGAGAAATATCAATGTCTTTAACAATCTCACTAGAAGAGGCACCTGCACCAATAACAACACTACCTTTTCCGACAACATTTGGATAAGTTTCATCAAAAGATACATGTACAGATTCTTCAACTATAAGCAACCTTTTATTGAATATTCTATATGCTTTGCTTGAATTAGAGTATCCAAGGAAGATGCCTTCATCCGCCTTTGAATCAAATTTACAAAGATTTTCTTTTCCATTATTAAGCACAAAACATTTGCAACCAAAAACATGAAGATGTGAAACATTAGGCTTTTTTCCTTTTAATAGTTCATAGGGCGTTTTGTTTAGAATAGGTCTAATAGTGATCCTATTCAAAACATAGCAAGCGGTGCTAATAGCATCGGCCCAAAAATATTTAGGAAGACCGCTATCATTAATCATAGTTCTTCCCAATTCCTCCAACACACGATTTTTACGTTCCACAACACCATTTTGTTGTGGTATTCTGGAGCGGAGAAGTTATGATCAATGCCATGGTTTTCACAAAAAAATTCAAAGAGATGATTTTCAAACTCACCTCCATGGTCACTTCTAATAGTTACAATGTTTGTGCCAAGTTTATTTTGAGATAATTTGGCAAAAGTTTCAAAGGCCGAAAAGGTATCACTTTTACTAGCTAAGAAGATTGTCTAACAAAATCGAGAGTAGTCGTCAACAATAACAAAACCATAATAGTTCCCTCCTATACTTTTGATTCTAGAAGGACCAAAAAGATCCATGTGTAGAAGTTCAAGAGGTCTAGAAGTAGAGACTAGATTTTTTTATTTAAAAGATATCTTAGTTTGCTTTCCCATTTGGCAAGCATCACAAAGATGATCTATAGTGAACTTTATGTTAGGCAAACCGACTACTAAGTTTTTGGACACAACCTTATTTAACAAGTCAAAGTTGATATGAGCTAAACGTCTATGCCAAAGCCAGGACTCTTCATTTTTGGAAATAATACATTTAGGATCACTCAAGGTCATCAAATTCAAATCAAGCATATAAACATTGTTAACCCTCAAGCCTTTAAACACATCCTCTTTGTTTTCATTATGTTCAATTATGCATCATTCTTTAGAGAATGAGACATTATATCCCTTATCACATAATTGACTAATTCTAACAAGGTTATGTTTAAGACCCTCAACTAAAAGGACATTAGAGATAGATGTAGAAGAGGGATTACCTACACTAACTTTGCCGAGTATAGCTCCCTTGTTGTTATCACCATAGGTAACAAAGCCCTTCTTCTTAGCCACAAAGTCATAGAATAGGGAAATATCACCTGTCATATGTATTGAGCATCCACTATCAAGAAACCACCGTTTCTCCATAGTCTCAAGACACTCCACCTATATGATTAGACAAGAGAGAAAGGTACCCAATTTTCATTGGGTCCTAGAGTGTGAGTAAAAATTTTGTTGCTTTTAGGCAACCATTGACAAATGCCTTTTGGGACCAAGTATCTCCTAAAACGACATTTGGCAATTGTATGACCTTCCTTGCAACAATAGTGACATTTCAAGAATGGTTTAGGTTTGCATTGACTATTTTGATCCTTCAAAACATAGGTATATTTTTGATATGGATTGTTCATTGATTCCCTAAAGTTTAAACAATCAATAGTGAATGTCATTTTTGGTTGTGACAACTTGTCTAGTTTGGCTTGAAGAGTTTTGACTTCCTTTTGCCAAATCCAACATGTTTCACAACTATGAAAGTTGTGCCATTCTCGTTTGTCTTCTACTATAGATTCTACCATCGAGCCTTAAGAGCTTTCATAGCATTTTCACTATCCGAAACCTTTTTCTCTAAATGTGCAAAAATTCTTTTATCGGATGCAATGCGCTTGAAAGCTTCTTTAGCTTCTTGATGGAGAATATTAAAAGTACTAAGCAAATCATTATAAGACAATTTTTCAGTATAATCATATTTATCATGTCTTACCTCTTTCTTGCCTTTCTTATGAGCCATGAGGCAAAGATTTACTCTTTCTTCCTCATCACTTGAGGTATCTTTGCTAGACGACTCATTATCGCTTTCCCAAGCAATATATGCTCTTCTAGCCTTGTTTCCTTTTCTTTGATATTTGTCTTTTGCCTTATTTTTCTTTAACATAGGTTAATCCGGTTTGTAATGTCCCGGTTTTCCACAGTTGTAACAAGATCCCTTGCCTTTAGTACTTTTAACATACTCTTGCTTGAAAGGATTAGATTTTCTTCGATAGTTGATGAGACGCTTGTCCGAATGAGAAATCTCATTATTTTTGAGATACTGATTGTATCTTCTTACGAATAAGCCCATATCTTCATTTGATTCGTCTTCATCATCACTCGTATCACTCCCACTATCTTTATTTGTGGAGGGTTTTGAGGAAGAAGCTTTTAATGCTATAGACTTCTTCTTCTTCTCATGATCTTTTCTTTCTTTTCTTTGTCTTCATGCTCATTTAAGTTTAAGAGCTCTTGTTCGTGCTCTTGTAGTTTTCCAATGAGAGTAGTTAGATCCAAAGTTCTTACATCATTGGCTTCTTTGATTGCCGTAACTTTTGGCAACCATTCCCTAGTAAGACATCTCAAAATCTTGTTAGTTGCTACATCATTAGGAGTAGTTTTACCAAGAGCATTTAATCAATTTGTCAAGTGAGAAATATTTTTCCCATTGTCGCTCCCGATAAATGAGACCGGCTCAGATAAAGGTACAGACGCGAACGGTCGGCGAAAGGAGGGTGTGAGAACACATAGGAGTGAACTCACAGGGAATGAATAGAGTCGCCAGCTAGGCATTTTTATCCCGTGGGAAAGGCAATGCTGCATAGACCTAGAAAGATATGGATAAGACGGTTGCGAACCAGAGAGACTGAGAAAGGGGGTTGGTTACAACCTGGGAAGGTATTAGCACCCAGATTGTCCGTCGTACTCGACGGGATCCACGCTTAAAAGATTTGTGTTTTAAAGGGGTAGTGTCAGTGCAATTTGTGTATCAAAGCTGAAAAGAATGCAAGTGTCAGTGTAAAAGAATGTGAAGTGTAGTATGTACAGTGTCAGTGTAAGAACAAAGATGAAATGCTCATGATAATGAGGCTAAAGAACAAGGCTAGAAGGAGGGGGAATATACAGAGACTTTTGTTCGATAACTGTTAAGTTATACCTATGTATCCTCTCGTGCAATGAGGAAGTCAGAACACCGTAGTTCGACCCAAAGAGACTGAAAGATAAATTGACTTGTGAACTACTTGCTTGTCTATGCTCAAGTGTATGACCTGTCTGGCTCAGGTGCAAATTGTCTTGCATTAGACGGAAGAAGCAAGTTCTCGTTTGTGAATGAATGAGATGAGAAAAGAATCCCGGAGGAGACGATTATTGTTTGTTTTTGTGTTTTCAGTCTTTTATTGTTTTTGAAGGTTTGTCATAGATTAATGAGCTTAATCCTAAACCAATGGGTTAGTAAACTCATCACATCTTCCCTCTGATTAGGGGTAATGAGAATACCTTAAGTGTGAAGTCAGTATCTCACACTTAATCACCCTGATGTAGGATTAAGATCATTAACCTACTTGTGATTAATTAGATGTTTTTTTTGTTTTTGTTTAGTGTTAAGTAATGAGTTTAAGCCATAATCAAGGATTTAATGGACCCATTACACCATCCTAATAGAAGGATAATAGATGGGAACATTTAAGCTGAGAAAGACTCCTCAACTTAATCCATGATTAGGGATTAACCTCATGACAAAACAAAACCTTTATTAGATGGATTTTAGTTAATGATAAGATGAAGAAGTGAATTTTAGGGTTTGTAAGACAACTTGAGGGGGACTTGTCCATTAACACTAGGGTTAGTCCTTCTTAACCAATTAAGGAAGAATTAGAACCCTAATGCAAGGCCCAAGTTACAAGTTTGATGTCTTGATGATTATTAGATGGATTGATTAAAGGATTTAAACACATTAAGGGTTTAACACTTAGGATTAAAGTTATACACTCCATCCTAATAGAAGGATGCAGGCATAAGCCTAATCACAAAGCCTTAAAGCCTTTAGGGTTTAGTCCCTGATTATGAGATGAGGAGAGAAGACTCAAAGATGACACAAAGGTAAAAGCTAAATGGGGGACTAATGAAAACCCTAATTATTGTCATGCTTGGTTGTTCCTAAGGTTTGTGAGGTTTACAAGGGACATCTTCAGAGGAACCACCAGGAAGCAGATGAAAGGAGCAAAGAGGAGCAAGGTAACTTGCTTCATTTAAGAAGACAAGTCACTTGAAGAAAGAAAGTAAGATGAAGAAGAATGAGCAAGCTCAATCTCAAACACAAGACAAAATGCAGCAATGATGCAAAAGAGGGATGAAAAGAAATTGTGAGAAGTGAAGGCAAATTCACTTCTCAAAGTGACTTACCACCTGAAAAGTTAGTGAAAGAAATGCAATGCAATGCAAGATGAGATGAAATGACATGAGGCAAACCAAAACCAGAAGCATAAGTATGGTGCTAATGATGCTATGAGATGATGCAAACATGAATCTAGGCATGAGGATGATCAAATGAACATATGGATGCAAGAGAAGCATGCTTAGAACCATGATCATACATGAGAAGTTATGAAATGCAAATGACATACAACATGGAAAATTCAAGATGTAATGATCAAACATGATTATAATATGTCTTAAGATGTAATATGAATCAAATGAATGCACAAAATGTCATGGCAAGTCATGGTATGCAAGCAAATGCAAGATGAATGCAAAAGGAAGCCCAAATTAGGGTTTATGATCAATGCACCAAACAAAAACCAAAACCAGAAGCAAACATCAAGATAAAAAATTGAAAATTCATTCAAAGGAACCCTAAACCTATACAAACTCACTGCCCAAAGAAGGGGTTCTAACTCTTAACCTAATGAGGGTTATGAATTTCTTAAGTATGCTAGGGTTTTAAGGTTCCTTGCCAAGAAAAATGTCAAACAAATTGAAAATGCAAAATCAAATCATGCCAATTTAATCCTATGAACTACATGATATGCAAGACACAATGCAAAAAGAATCAAAGTCCAACTCTCAATGGTTAGGCAGAAATGAATTTTCAAAGATTGGATCAAAATAATGCCTTGAAATGAAATTAATTCTATGAAAAATTGTCAAAAGATATCAAGATCAAAAAAGAAATTTGGTTTGAGGGTTGGACAATGTTTCTAAATGATTTTAAAGGTTTCATGAATTTTTTGGTGATTTTTAAATACCTAAAAGTATTTTTAATTAATTAATTCTCATTAATTAATTAAAAATAAACTTTTAAATGATTTAAAAATAATTTTTAATGCAAAAAATAAAAATAAAAATGTTTTTGGTTTCTGAAAATTAATAAAAGTTTACAAAAAAATTTTCAAAATTTTTAAAGGTGTTTTGCTATTTTTTATAAAATGTAGAAAACAAATGCAATTAAATGAAAAATAAAATGAATTTAAACTGAAAAAGGAAAAGTCAGCGCATCCAAAGGCCACGATTCAAACGAAAAAGGAGGGAATTGACTAGCGCGCGCATCTGGACGGCCTAAATTCAAACTCACATAATTAAGACTAAACCCTAATTAATTAACCCTAATGACTTTCAGACGACCGGAACACTGTTCCGGTCGTCTTCTCCGGCCAGCCACTCAAGCTATCTCTCTTAATACACATCCCCAGGCCCTAAAACTCTCCAGAAATGATCCTCTCCTCAACCCCAACAAGAATCAGCCATCAAAATTCATTCATCCATCATCAAATCCATGAATCGAAGCAAAATGCATTTAGGTCAGAAAAGTTTCAGAAGCAACATACATACTCAATACTCAATCATTTTCGAAACAAAACATATCAGCATGATCAGTGGAGCATAGAGAATCATTTAGGAACTTAAAAACATGTTTCTGGAAAAAATGTTCTTGAGCTCACCTGAACTGGAGCTTTGATTCCTGGCACTTTCTGGCTGGTTTCTTGCTTGCAATCAACTCCACTGGACCCCCTGAGAAGCTTTCAATGCTTGTTTGGAGTTTATAATGGATGGTTTGAGAGATGGCAGAAGTTCTGTTCAAGGTGGGATGGAAATCGTATTTCTGATTCAGGGAGATTTAGGCTATGGTGATGGGTGGTTTTTGATCAGTGAAGCATGCTGAGTTGATTTGTGAAGTTGGTTTGTGTGTTTGCAGCTTGTGGAGAGTGTTTCGAAAGCTTTTGCAAATGGGGTGAAAAATGAGAGTGCTGAGTTCTGAATGCTTTCAGGCTTGTGTTGTATGTGCTTTGGCTTGCTTTTTGTTTGCATAAACTAATGGGATTGGTCAGATGAGTTGATGTGTGCTTTAGTGATTGGTATGGTTCAAGTTGCCAAAATGTCAAAGTTGTGTAAGAGAGGCATGGGCTACTTGCTAGCCAAGGACAGATGGGGTGTCCTGCGCAGCAAGATGTGTGGAGAACCCTTGGATTGTTTGTGAAGTCAGCCAGCAAGTGGATTCACACTTGAGTGAGTTTTTGCAACTTGCCTCACTTTTGCTTCTTATGAGATTTCTTGCTTCATAGGCCATAAAAATGAGTGATCCCTTGGCCCATTCTGAAATTTAGAGGTCACATGATCATGTTGTGTGGAAATGATACACATTTGAGGCCTTTAGAACACTTGAACAAACCATTTTGCAAAATGTCCCTTTGGTGGAAAACTTCAAATTTTGTGATTTTAGCCAACTTTGACAATCCATAACTTTTGATCCAAAATGAATTAGGTCATGTTCTTGTACTTTTTGAAAAGGGAATGATCCATTCTACAACTTTCATGACCAAAGTTTTTCCATTTGAAGCATTTTTGAATCAAAAAGTAAAGGTTGAAAAAGTTTCCTAAAATGGCAATTTCATTAAAAGTCAAACTTTCCCAAAAAGTCAACTTTGCAAATGACTTGAGATTCTTCAATTTTGTGAACTTCCAACATCTTATATGATCAAATAAAGATCATACACAATCAAAATGATGAAGAACACCCTTTGGTTGGGTCATTGGGGGCTTCAGATGCCCTGATTTTACACTGACTTGCTTGAAAAGTCAACTCTTGATCAGATGACTTCCCCATGGAATTTCTTCATGAAAATTGATATGCATACTCCCTATACCATATAGAGACCAATAGAAACAAGAATGACCAAAAAATTTGGAGTTGTGGCCTCTGAAACCAAAACCCTAATTCTAGGTCATCTGTGCAATCAAGCCTGGCTCTGCTTCCATACCAATCCCAGTTCTTGTGATTTTTTGACATTCTTGACTTTGAGAGGATATAATATGATGCTTGAACATACATGGACCCCTTTGAAGTGATTGATGGCCTTTGGAGTGGCTCAAGAAGCTCTTAGATTGCTCAGATCACAAACCCTAGATGCAGATGACTTTGAACCAATGCAAGGTATTAAAAATGTGGTATGAGATGCTATGATTGAGTTTATGCATATGAGAAGATCACAAGCCATGGTGTGAATGGGTGAGGGAAAATTTGGGGTGTTTACAGCTGCCCCTATTCAAACATGAGTTAGCTGTGCAGGATGTAAGTGACGGCTTATCAGGCAAGCAAGATAACTTGTGGTTGAATACCAAAGACAGTCCAAAATTTGCACTCACAGAATGAAGAAGAAAAGGGATATAGATTGTAAAAGAAAAATAAAGTATATTACAAAGTGTGGGCGACGGAGGACGACCGTCGAGCAGAGGACGACTGCTGGGGAAAGAGCAATGACGGGGACGGCCGACATGCTGGGGATATAAAAGGTAAGTAAAGATGTAAGATTCTCTGGGGAATAATGAACAAATGATGGGGACGACCATAAAGTTCATAAAGTAAGGTAACCAACGATGGGGACGGCCATCGGGCTAAACTGATGAAGGACGATCATCAGGAAAAGGAAAAAAGGGACCACGACGGGGACGGCCATCGGGTTAAAGAATAAATGAAATAATGATGAGGGATGGTCATCAAAGGTGAAGGACGATCACCTAGCAGGGGACGGCTGCTCTGTTGGGGATAAGATGAGGGACGGTCATCTAAGGTGAAGGACGATCACCTGGCAGGGTACGGCTGCCGAAAGTATCGCGATATAGGACGTATGCCGGATAAAAGGTCAACGATGGGGACGGCCATCGGTCGAGCATGATGAAGGACGATCATCAAGAGGTGAAGGACGATCACCTAGCAGGGGACGGGTGCTCTCGAGGTTTATCATGACGTAGGACGAACGTCAGATAACAAGATCAACGATGGGGACGGCCATCAGATAAAATGATGAAGGACGATCATCAAAAGGTGAAGGACGATCACCTAGTAGGGGACGGCTGCTAAAGATATCACGACACAGGACGAATGTCGGATAAAGAAGATCAACGATGGGGACGGCCATCGGATGAGCATGATGAAGGGCAATCATCAAGAGGTGAAGGACGATCACCTAGCAGGGTACGGCTGCTCTCAGGGTTTATCATGACATAGGACGAATGTCAGATAGAAAAGAAAATTTTACTCTACTGGGGAATAGTAAACACGGACGAGTGTTTATATCCAAGAAATAAAAGGTATAAGTGTTGGGTGTTGTGTATAGATTAAAGACGCGGACGAGCATCCTTAAGACTATGATACAGACGAGTATCAGGTAGAAACAAAAACTGACACGTGTTCAGAGATGATGATACGGACGAGTATCAACTGGTTAACAAGGAACACGGACGAGTGTTGAATCTGAGGAGACTCTTCTGGGGAAAAGTAGACACAGACGAGTGTCTAAATTTAAGAAGACAAGAGTGTTTGACACAGTGTATGGATTAAAGATGCGGACGAGCATCCCTAAGACTATGATACGGATTAGTATCAGGTAGAAACAAACGCTTGACGCATGCTCTGAGATGATGGTACGGACGAGTACCAACTGGTTAACAAAGAACACGGACGAGTGTCGAATCTGTGGGGATATAAATGGTGTATACGAGATACGGACGAGTATCTGTATAAATAAAAAGTATGAGTGGTGTGTAGATGAGTGTTCAACCTGCTGGAGAGAGTGACACGGACGAGTGTCAAAAGGAGAAGAGTATAGTATAAACAAGTATCCGATATACAAAGTGTTTAAGTAATTATGTTGAGGAAGGTGACACGGACGGATGTCAAGAAAACTATACATATATATGTATCTGTGAGTACAAAGAGGATGCTTTGGCTTTCTGTTGGGGATATGACACGGACGGGTGCCACAAGGAATATGTACCGATGTTTGGTGAGTAAAAGGCAACTGCTTTAGCTCTTTGCTGGGGAATCTGGGGAGCATTCTGTATATTGTTGATGGATTGTTGATATTCACAAGTGTTTGATTCAGAACATGGCTTATGATTATGCAATATATTTGATTTTTGCCGTAATGCTCCGTTTTAGACGGAATGCTACGCTTTGTGGGGGCGAATATGATGCGAATGCTATGATTATGCAAGGATACCAATCCGGGATGCGAATCCCGTTGCTGTGAAGATCTCTGGTTGATCCGTTTGAAATAAGCATCCCAGCTGGGGATGAGATCATTGGTAGATCTGACGAGATGATTTTGCTTGGGGAAATGGGTCAACGATAGACCTTTTCCAGTAATGAGGGACCCAGCTGGGGGTTTGTAGAAGCTTTCTTCACTCTGTCGTGATTCCCTCGGGCATGGCTCTTCTGGATAGAGGCTGAGTCTCTGTGGGGAGGTGGTTTCCTAGGCCTATGTACTTGGCTGAAGAGGAAGAATGATTGGCACCTCGGCTGGGGAGAAACAACAAGTGGCAACTCAGCTGGGGAGAAAGCACTTTGGGTGCTTAAGACTGAGTGAGTATTGATTTGCCAGCTTGCTGGGGGTGAAGCTTTCATGCCTCATGTTGTGCTTTGAATGCCTGCAATCCTGAAAAGATAGAGAAACGTACAAGTAATCCCGAGGTATCCCTTACCGGATTCCATCATAGGGGTCTAAACACTCCCGGGAGTAAATATATTTCCTGCAAGCACGTATTCTTTAAAAGAGACATCTGTATTCATGCAACCAGTATCTTAAAGACATCGGACATTTTTGCAAATGAAGATAAAAATGTACGAGACGAGACATGACTAAAAATTTGATTTTATTAATTCGTATGCCCTGAATCGGCAAGATACAGTCAAAGAAACATGTCCCCTAAGATGAGGAGATTGTTACAAATTGAGAAACAAAATGTTGGCAATGTTGACGACGCTTCAAGGAGCTTCCCTTTTTGCTATGACTCGTATGACTTTTGACGTTCTTCTCGTCTTGCTTTCTGAAGAAGGTTGATTCTGACCGGCGCTTGATCCTTTTGAAGCTTACCAAGTTGTAAGTGATACAGACGAATTCAGAGTGCAGTTGTTCGCTTATTCCCTTATTTTGCATGGATCGCCCTTTCGGGTTTTCAATCCATCGGGATACCCATTTTTGCCTGAGTTGTCCAATGCGGCTTTTCAACTCAGCGGGTGTACATCTTTTGTTTATTTCCCTTATTTTTGCCCGAGTCTTTTATTCTGTTTTTGACTCGCCGGGATGCCCTATTTTTGCCTGGACTTACATTCTGTTTTTATGTCCAGCGGGTCATTTTTATGCGAAGTATTTTTTAACTGCATCTGAATTCATAGGGGACGGGAAGTCTTCACCATCCATGGTGCTGAGCATCAGTGCTCCACCGGAGAAAACTTTCTTTACTACGAATGGTCCTTCATAGTTTGGAGTCCATTTGCCCCTGTGGTCTGTATGAGGAGGGAGGATTCTTTTCAGCACAAGATCTCCTACTTGGTACTCTCGGTGCCTGACTTTCTGATCGAAGGCTTTCTTCATTCTTTTCTGATACAACTGCCCATGACAGATTGCAGCCAATCTTTTCTCTTCGATCAGACTCAGTTGTTCGTATTGGGATCGGACCCATTCTGCTTCGTTCAGCTTAACATCCATCAGTACCCGTAGGGAGGGTAGTTCAACTTCAACCGGTAGGACTGCTTCCATACCATACACAAGCTGATACGGTGTTGCCCCAGTGGATGTTCTGATTGACGTGCGGTACCCATGCAAGGCAAACGGTAGCATTTCATGCCAGTCTTTGTAGGTGACTACCATCTTCTGCACAATCTTCTTGATATTTTTATTAGCCGCCTCAACAGCGCCATTCATCTTTGGCCTGTAAGGAGAAGAATTGTGGTGTTGGATCTTGAAGTCCCGGCACAGCTCTGCCATCATTTTATTGTTTAAGTTGGAACCATTATCAGTAATGATTCGCTCGGGAACTCCGTATCGACAGATGATATCTCTCTTCAGAAATCTGGCTACCACTTGCCTTGTAACGTTGGCGTAGGAAGCTTCTTCAACCCACTTGGTAAAATAGTCAATGGCTACCAAGATGAATCTGTGGCCGTTTGAAGCAGTCGGCTCAATCTTGCCAATCATGTCAATGCCCCACATAGCAAAGGGCCAGGGTGAAGACATCACATTCAGAGGATTGGGAGGCACATGCACCTTATCCGCATAAATCTGGCATTTATGGCATTTTCTGGCATAGACACAACAGTCGGCATCCATAGTGATCCAGTAATAGCCTGATCTTAACAACTTTTTAGCCATAGTATGCCCTCCTGTGTGGGTACCAAAGGATCCTTCATGCACCTCGTGCATCAACAAGCCTGCTTCTGTTCTATCAACGCATCTGAGGAGTACCATATCAAAGTTTCTCTTGTATAAGGAACCATCAGTGTTCAGAAAGAAACTACCAGCAAGCCTTCTCAAAGTCTTCTTATCATTGGAAGATACCCCAGGTGGGTATGTTTGATCCTCCAAGAAGCACTTAATGTCATGGAACCAAGGCTTATCATCTTTTACGGCGTCTGCTGCAAATACATATGCTGGTCTGTCGAGTCTGGACACTGAAATCTGAGGCACAAAGTTGGCAGCTTGAACTTTGATCATTGACGAAATGGTAGCCAGAGCATCTGCAAACTGATTCTCGTCCCGAGGGATATACTCAAGCTTGACCGTTGTGAAGAAAGTCAATAACCTTCTTGTATAATCCCTGTAAGGTATCAAATGATCCTGGTAGGTGTACCATTTGCCGTTGGTTTGATTAACTACCAGAGCTGAATCTCCGAATACAGTCAATGTTTTGATCCTGAGGTCAATGGCTTCCTCCAGACCCATAATGCAAGCTTCGTATTCAGCTTCGTTGTTAGTGCAGTTGAAGGTGAGCTTTGCCGAGAAAGGCATGTGAACTCCCTTAGGTGTAATGAGTACGGCACCAACACCACGGCCATTCATGTTAACAGCCCCATCAAACATCATAGTCCATTCTTCTTCCGGGTCAGGCCCTTCAGTGTGAATAGGCTCTTCATGATCTTTTGCTTTTATGAACATGATGTCTTCATCAGGGAAGTCAAATCTCATAGGCTGGTAATCATCGATAGGTTGCTCAGCAAGATAATCAGACAATACACTGCCCTTGATGGCTTTCTGAGATGTGTACTGGATGTCGTATTCTGTGAGGATCATTTGCCATCTTGCAACCCGTCCGGTAAGAGCTGGCTTCTCGAAAATGTACTTAACTGGGTCCATCTTGGAGATCAATAGAGTAGTGTGGGTCAGCATATACTGTCTCAGTCGGCGAGCAGCCCACGCTAAAGCACAGCAAGTTTTCTCGAGCAGTGAATAACGTTGTTCACAGTCGGTAAACTTTTTGCTCAGGTAGTATATTGAATACTCTTTTCGACCAGACTCGTCATGTTGGCCCAACACACACCCCATTGACTCTTCTAATACTGTCAAGTACATTATCAGAGGTCTTCCTTCAACTGGAGGCATAAGGATTGGTGGTTCTTGCAGGTATTCTTTGATCTTGTCAAAAGCCCTCTGGCAGTCTTCGTTCCACCTGACCGTCTGTTCTTTTCTTAACAGTTTGAACAAGGGTTCACAGGTTGTAGTAAGGTGAGATATGAACCTTGAAATGTAGTTCAATCTACCTAGAAACCCTCGAACTTCTTTTTCAGACTTTGGTGCAGGCATTTCTTGAATGGCTTTGACTTTATCAGGGTCAACCTCAATCCCTTTCTCGCTTACAATAAATCCCAGCAGCTTACCAGATCGCACCCCAAATGTGCACTTGTTGGGGTTCAGCTTTAGTTGGTATTTCCTTAGACGCTTGAATAACTTCAACAGATTCACTAGGTGGTCTTCTTCCGTGAGGGACTTGGCAATCATGTCATCCACGTAACACTCGATTTCTTTATGGATCATATCGTGGAATAACGTTACCATAGCCCGTTGATATGTTGCACCTGCATTCTTCAGTCCGAACGGCATCACCTTATAACAGAACGTGCCCCAGGGTGTGATGAAAGTTGTCTTCTCCATGTCTTCAGGTGACATTTTGATCTGATTGTATCCTGAAAATCCGTCCATGAAGGAGGATACCGAGAACTGAGCCGTATTATCTACCAATACATCAATGTGAGGTAATGGGAAATCATCTTTCGGGCTGGCTCTGTTCAGATCCCGGTAGTCAACACACATCCTTACTTTGCCGTCTTTCTTAGGCACAGGTACTATATTGGCAACCCACGGCGGATAGCTAGTTACAGCAAGGAACCCGGCGTCCCACTGCTTTTGTACCTCTTCTTTGATCTTCATTGCCATATCTGGGCGAGTACGGCGCAGCTTCTGTTTTACTGGCGGGCAGTCCTCTTTCAAAGGCAGCTTGTGCATGACGATATCGGTGTCCAACCCTGGCATATCCTGGTAAGACCAAGCAAACACATCCGCATACTCCCGAAGCAGATCAATCAGTTGTTCTTTCACTGAGTTTTGTAGGCAGGCCCCGATCTTAACCTCTTTCACGTCTTCATCCGTACCAAGATTAACTGTTTCAATCTCCTCCTGATGAGGAGTGATAACCTTCTCCTCTTGCCTTAACAACCTGGCTAGCTCTTCAGGAAGCTCAAAATCTTCTTCGACCCCTTCATCGGCTTGATTGATTGGATTGTCAAAGTCATACGAAGCCATAGCTGTGCCGTTGTCGGTGCAGTCTGAAAGGCACTCTCTGCAAGGGTTTAGATTGTTCATTTTAGTGATTGATTTTAATCTTGTTTAGAAAAAGTGAAATGAAGTTATCATTTTGAAAACATTGCCATTTATTTTTGTACAAAAAGAAAAAATGGAAAAACAGTGAGCGGAAAAGAAAAACGACTCATTTGCAAAAGATGTCTGATTATCATTGATTGATCTGTTTGCACAAAATTACAGATGGCCCGATTACAAAATGAGTCTTGTCATCTTGGGCAAGATGCAAGACTTGATGCATGCTTAAAATATACAGGAAATAATAATTACTCTGCAGGAGTAACCCTTATAATTTCCTGGGAAGACCAGTTTGAGATACGGCTCCCCGGGATCCTTGGACGTATCCAGCTCTCCAGGTTGCGCTCATCTTCCGACTCATCTTCCAAGTTGTTTACTGCATCAGGGGTGAGCATCCCCCCACTGACAAAACTGGGCTTCTTAGCAGCCTCTGATTGATCTTGTTGAGTTGGTTTGTAACCCAACCCAAATCTGTCCTCTTTCTTTTCCACAGGCAACAGCTTGCCCCAGCCTTGAGCATTCCCCTCTTCAACAACCTTCCTGGCTTGCTGGTAGGATGTCATGGAAGTCCCAAGTACAACAGATGCTTCATTGATATTCAGGGCTTCAAATCCCTGACTCATGGTTTCATGGATCTCCCCATCCATCTCAATATATTTGTATGTAGCTAGATGGCTAACAAAAATATCTTCTTCTCCACAAATAGTTACGACTTGGCCCTCCCACTCGAATTTTAACTTCTGGTGAAGGGTTGAGCTCACGGCGCCAGCGGCGTGTATCCATGGTCTACCCAATAGACAGCTGTAGGCAGGCTATATATCCATCACGAAGAAGGTCATTTTGAAAGTCTGTGGGCCAATCGTTATAGGCAACTCAATTTCTCCCAGAACTGATCTCTTAGAACCGTCAAAGGCTCTCACTACCAAGTTGCTGGGACGTAATGCCAGTGCTTCATACTCCAGCTTCACAAGGGCTTTTTTAGGTAAGACATTGAGGGATGACCCTGTGTCTACCAGTACATGGGAAAGAACTGCACCCTTACACTCCAAAGTAATGTGCAAAGCCCTGTTGTGATTGCGGCCTTCCGTTGTCAAATCAGTGTTGGTAAATCCTAGTCCATGACTAGCGTGAACATTTCCAACTACAGCTTCCAACTGATTGACAGTAATCTCCTCTGGCACATAAGCTGCGTGCAAGACTTTTAATAGTGCGTTCCGATGAGCCTCGGAGCACATTAGCAATGATAAAATGGAGATCTTGGAAGGTGTCTGGTGAAGCTGGTCCACTATCTTGTAATCACTTTTCTTGATGATTTTCATGAATTCATCAACCTCTTGATCAAAAGGGGTCTTTAAAGCTTCTTTAGCAACTTGTTCTTCCTGCACCATGCTCTTCCCTTTTGCTTTGGCAGCAGCTTCTGCTTCAGCAATGGGTCTTGGAATTTGTGGGGCAAAAAGACGTCCGCTTCGAGTGAAGCCTCCGCCTCCTCCCACATTGTCTATTTGTGGTGAAGAAGTTGATGATTCAAGAGTGATTTTCTGCCCTTCGCAGTATAGATCTGAGCCGTAATGCCAAGGGATGGCATTACTGCTTTCATATGGAACAGGCCCAGGTACCGTGATGGTAACCGGGCTGACTGCAGCAGTGGAGGGCGTTGCAATAGTATGTGGATCATAGTAGATAGTGACCGGTGATATGGCAGGAGATGCCACTGCTTGTTGTTGAAAATTGTTGTTCGGAGGAATACTTGACGGATCATAATAAATAGTGACTGCTGAGATGTTTGCTGGTGTTGTAGGAGAAGATCCTGAATAGAGGGGTGCTGACGTTGTAGAAGTAATGTTTGTTGATAGGTGGCTTGTTGAAGTGATAAATGAAGCATTTGTTGATGAAACTGAAGAATTATTTGGAATTATTGTTGTTGCAGTTGTAGGAGATTCTGGAACCGTTGTCGGAGAGATTGCTGGATTTGAAGGTATTGATGTTGTGATTTGAAGTAGACCATTCTGGATAAGACTGTCTATGCCGCTTCTCAAGTTGTCGCATCCATTTACTGAAATGTTGCAATAACCGCACCCGAGCTCACACCCAGGGAATATTTGGCATTCAAGGAGTTGAGCTTTAATCTCCACCAGGGGTGTCCGGATCTGCCCAACACTGGTTATTAAGAAAGACGGCATATCTTCCTCAATAGCATTGATTCTGGGCCCTCCATGGTTGGGCATAGGGTTCTTGTTAACATTTGGCGGGGGTGCAAAGTTTAGAGCTTTAGAATCTACCAGGTCTTGCACCTTCATCTGTAAAGCTCTGCACTTCTCTGTACTGTGGCCAAGTGCGTTGGAATGAAAAGCGCATCTGGCGTTGGCGTCGTAATTTCTTGGCAGACTGGAAGGATCTGGTGGTGCCAACGTCCTTAACTCAACCAAGTTGAGCTTCAGGAGCTGTGGCAGTAAAGCGGCATAAGGCATAGGGATTGGATCAATCACCCTATTGGCCTGAGACGGTCTCTGTTGAAATGGTCTTTGCTGATTGTTGTTGTTGTTGTTGTTGTAGTTTCTCTGAGGCGGATATTGAGTTTGTTGCTGGTAATGGGGTTGTTGCTGTGGTTGATATGTTGGTTGCTGAGGAAGTGGAGAGGGAATGGTGACTGCTGCCACTGACCTATGAACATATTGTGGTCTGCCCCTGCTGGCCTGAATAACATTGGCCTCACCGGTTCTTCTTGGACCTACAAAAGGTTTTCTGGGGTTGCTGGATGAGCTCGCACCATTATCCGAAATTTTGCCCATCTTTAATAGGCTCTCAATTCTTTCTCCAGCTATGACAACATCAGCGAAGCTGGTGGAAGAAAAGGCAGCTAGCCTGTCAATATATGTCCCTTTGAGGGTGTTCATGAACATGTCAGCCATTTCCCTTTCCGACATGGGTGGCTGGACAGCAGCAGCAAGCTGTCTCCACCTCTGGGCGTACTCCCGAAAGCTCTCCCTGGATGATTGAGACATTCCCATCAGGAGGGTCCTGTTAGGAGCCATATCCAAGTTGTACTAGTATTGTCTGATAAAGGCCTCAGCCAGGTCCTTCCAGCATCTGATGGTTGCTCTAGTCAAGTGAGAGTACCATTCCCTTGAAGCCCCTGTTAAGCTATCTTCAAAATAAAACATCCATAGCTTTTCATCCATGGTATATGCCTTCAGCCTCCCCAAAAAGGATTGTAAGTGGGTTCGTGGACAGGAAGTTCTGTTGTACTTCTCAAAGCACGGAGGTTTAAACTTGTGGGGAATCCTTACCCCGTCCACTAGACCCATGTCCATAACATCAAAGCCCAAGGAATTCTGAGACTCCAGAGATCTCAGTTTCTCAGCAATCTCATCTAGCCTTCTGTCATAGGCTTCATCCCCAGCTCCCATCACTGTGAATTGATCTTCCTGGGGGTCTTCCTGTAATACTCTGCCTGCAGTGGCATTCCCTTGCACATTAGCAGGGATGTTGATCTCTGGATGAAGGTGGGGTCCATACACTGGAGGATTAACATGAGGTTGAACTCTCTCATTGTTGCTCGTTCCCCCAGTCCCTAGATGGGGTTCCTCCTGGGGCTGCCTCTCTACTAGGGCCCTTAATCTCTCTTGGCTCTGTGCCAATCCATTCATCACCTCCATAAACTGGGTCATCTGATTTCTCATTTCCAGTCTCTCATTGGTCATTTGAGTCCTGACCTCTGTAAGGTCCTGCTGTACTTGGTCCATTTGTATGCCCGGAAGGTTGTTGCGGGTAGGATATCTGTGTGGACGGTTGAGTGGGAACACCCGACGTCGAGCAATAGTTCCTGAACCACAACAGAGTTAGTAACAACAAAACAAAAACCTACAAAACAAAACAAAAGTTAGTATGCAATGCAGTATGCTTATTTGTTTCCAAGGTATCCGGCTTGGCATTTGGTTTTGACCTTTCCAGACCCCAAGGAAGATGCTGTTTGATGTTGCTTAGGAGAGAGAGATCCAAATGAAACAAACTAATGAATATATTACAAAAAGTGAATGATACATAGTTTGTTTTTACAGTACATGCCCTCTGAGGGGTCAAAATACAACATAAGAAAAAGAAAAGTACATGAAATGAAAGCAACAACAAGCAAAAGTCAGACACCAAGACCAAACTCATCCTCCTGGACCTCCTTCAAGAGTGCTTCAGTCACAGGATCAGCCGGATGTTCTGTAAGATTCCTGATGAGAAGATTCCTGGTGGCAATAGCTGCAGTTAGCTTCTTGTGTCTGCCCTGGTCCTTTGACCTCTTCACCCCAGCCCTGAGCTTCAATTCTGAGATTTCCCTCTGGGCTGCTATTAGGGCTTTCTGTTGCTCCTTTGCATTAGCCTCCAACTGCTCAATCTTGTCCTGAGTTCTCTTATCCTCCTGAGTGCGAGCTTCAGTGATCCTGACCCACCTAGCTTGGCTCTCCTTCAGATAAAGATCAGTCCTAGCTCTCTGGAACTGGGCCTCTTTGCAGGCATTCTTCAGAATCTGTTCTCCAGCCCTTGACTTCTTGATGTAGTCCTCTGACTTTTCAATCCTGGCTAGATGCTCCACCTTAAGCTTTTCTAACCTTTCAATGTCCAGACGACCATCACTCCTCTCCCAGAGGGTTCTCTTCAGGGCTTCAGACAAATTCTCATTCCTCTCTTTGAGCTTTTCAAACTCCTCCAGGCTGACAGTGGCTGGAGGTGGTGCTGTGGATGGTCCAGGTACATCTTCAATGGTGAAGGGCATACCAGAAATTTGAGCCCTGGCATGTGACCACTCATAATACTGAGCTGAGGCCACATTGTTGCATCTCCCAAGAATGGTTACCCCTCTAGTCTGGACATTGTCCCAAGCCCAGGATGCTTGCCTGACAATAGCCAGATTAGGCTTGATCTCACAATAAAGGGTCTCAGCCAGATCTTATACTCTAGGAGGGTGGACCAATGCATAGCCCAGTTGTCTTTTGAATAGCAGAGGGTTGTAGTTGATGCAACCCTTCACTCCTATCAGAGGTACATTGGGGAACTGCCCACAACTAGTAATGATGTCCCTGCCCTTGGTGCTCTGGGTGCACCACCTGATGTCATCTGAGGTCAAAGCAACAAGCCTCCTAGCCCAATTCTTTTGTTGGTGAGGATTCAAGAATGCATCAGTCTTGGGCAGGTGTTTGAGCAGCCAGGTATGGAATAGGGGAGCACAACATCTCACCAATCTTCCTCTTTGCTTTTCATTCCTTTGGTGAACAGAGTAGTAGAAATCTCCCAGTAAGGTGGGCACTGGGTTCCTCAGAATGAAAAGATGGATTGCATTCTTGCTAATAAACTTAGGCTCATCTGCAAATAATATAACCCCATATATGCTAAGGGCTAATAATGCACAGACTGCCTTCCACTCTCCCAAGGAGGCTTTCAGGATAGCCTGAGAGGTCAAGAAATCCAAGTGTAAACCAGAGACTCCAGCCTTTGCTGTCATGTTCTGCCCAATCAGAACTGGTTCCAGATACAATGCCTTTGCCACCTCTTCATTACTAGGGAAAGCCATCTCAGGGTTGAAGGGGACTCCACCCCTGATAGGTACACCAATCAATGATGAATACTCTTCCAACAAAGGCCCCAACTGAAAATCCTGGAAGGTGAAGCACCTCAGAGGGGGATCATAGAACTGTAGGCAAGTATGAATCAAGCTCCTCTGGGAAGGGTCCAAATCCATAACCACATCAAGGATGCCTCCAAAATGTTCTCTGAATAGTGGTATATGGTCTGGAGTAATCAGGGCCTGGACCTTCCTGATGCCAGCTAGCTCAGGCTCAAAGAAATGATAGGAGATGTTGCTTTTCTTGGGTGCCATGTTGCTGAAGAAAAGCTGAAACAGATGCTGGTGATGATGACTGATACTAGAAGATGGGCCACTGACAGGCTGAGACTGGTGATGCAGGTGACTGAAGCAGGTAGCTGATGAATGTGGCTGAAGCAGATAGCTGGTGAACAGGGGTCTAATCAGATAAAAGGGGTCAAAACCAAGCCAAGATATATGATGTGGATACCCTGAAAAAACAAATAAGCAAATGTTAAATGATGCAATGATGATGTAGGCGAATGATATGCAAGGGTTTGTGATCCAGCTGGATCTGATTAACTGCCTTGATATAGGTCCATGTATGTTCAAGAAGTCCAGATGGAGGTTCATAAGTCCAGTAACCAAGGTGGGGGACTCAAATAAAGAGCCACGTGTCCAGGGTTAAAAATCACAAGAACTGTTCCAAAATGGAGTACTCTTAATCAAAACAAAGTAACAGGGTATGTTGAGGTCAAGGGTACCTGCAAACCTGTAAACAGCCCAACCCCCTCACAGGTGGTGTTCTAGAACAAGGATCCTCAGACTTGGATCAGTTATGAGAAGTGTAAACACTTCTAACCCGGAGGTACAGTGTTTACAATAACCATAAAAGATCCTCCTCTAATTCACCTCAGTTTCTGAAGGTCATAATAAAGGTCATCCAGACTTAGCAGGCTTCCCAGATAGCCCTAGCACTACAGGAAATCTGTAGCACAGAGTTCTCAAGAAGAAACCCATATCTGAACCGTGTTTCATATTCCCGCACCAGACCGAAATGGAATGGGAAAGAACATGAACCACTCTAGCCTAGGTGTCACTCAGGTCCCAGGTATAGGACCTTAAACTCTCAATAGAACAACCCACCCATCAAAGCAACAAAACTAGATCCAGCCAGAATAGTATGACAGTATGATGTATATAAAGCTGTAAAGAAAGCAATAAATAACTGAACATAAAGCAAAAAACAAAATAAATATACAAGCACAAATAGCACATAACACCCCAGTAAACACAAATCAAACAAGCGCTAGGAGGAACCCACAAAAAGAACCAGAAGCCCTGGTTACAGTATAAGGGTCCCCAGCAGAGTCGCCAAGCTGTCGCTCCCGATAAATGAGACCGGCTCAGATAAAGGTACAGACGCGAACGGTCGGCGAAAGGAGGGTGTGAGAACACACAGGAGTGAACTCACAGGGAATGAATAGAGTCGCCAGCTAGGCATTTTTATCCCGTGGGAAAGGCAATGCTGCATAGACCTAGAAAGATATGGATAAGACGGTTGCGAACCAGAGAGACTGAGAAAGGGGGTTGGTTACAACCTGGGAAGGTATTAGCACCCAGATTGTCCGTCGTACTCGACGGGATCCACGCTTAAAAGATTTGTGTTTTAAAGGGGTAGTGTCAGTGCAATTTGTGTATCAAAGCTGAAAAGAATGCAAGTGTCAGTGTAAAAGAATGTGAAGTGTAGTATGTACAGTGTCAGTGTAAGAACAAAGATGAAATGCTCATGATAATGAGGCTAAAGAACAAGGCTAGAAGGAGGGGGAATATACAGAGACTTTTGTTCGATAACTGTTAAGTTATGCCTACGTATCCTCTCGTGCAATGAGGAAGTCAGAACACCGTAGTTCGACCCAAAGAGACTGAAAGATAAATTGACTTGTGAACTACTTTCTTGTCTATGCTCAAGTGTATGACCTGTCTGGCTCAGGTGCAAACTGTCTTGCATTAGACGGAAGAAGCAAGTTCTCGTTTGTGAATGAATGAGATGAGAAAAGAATCCCGGAGGAGACGATTATTGTTTGTTTTTGTGTTTTCAGTCTTTTATTGTTTTTGAAGGTTTGTCATAGATTAATGAGCTTAATCCTAAACCAATGGGTTAGTAAACTCATCACATCTTCCCTCTGATTAGGGGTAATGAGAATACCTTAAGTGTGAAGTCAGTATCTCACACTTAATCACCCTGATGTAGGATTAAGATCATTAACCTACTTGTGATTAATTAGATGTTTTTTTTTGTTTTTGTTTAGTGTTAAGTAATGAGTTTAAGCCATAATCAAGGATTTAATGGACCCATTACACCATCCTAATAGAAGGATGATAGATGGGAACATTTAAGCTGAGAAAGACTCCTCAACTTAATCCATGATTAGGGATTAACCTCATGACAAAAAAAAACCTTTATTAGATGGATTTTAGTTAATGATAAGATGAAGAAGTGAATTTTAGGGTTTGTAAGACAACTTGAGGGGGACTTGTCCATTAACACTAGGGTTAGTCCTTCTTAACCAATTAAGGAAGAATTAGAACCCTAATGCAAGGCCCAAGTTACAAGTTTGATGTCTTGATGATTATTAGATGGATTGATTAAAGGATTTAAACACATTAAGGGTTCAACACTTAGGATTAAAGTTATACACTCTATCCTAATAGAAGGATGCAGGCATAAGCCTAATCACAAAGCCTTAAAGCCTTTAGGGTTTAGTCCCTGATTATGAGATGAGGAGAGAAGACTCAAAGATGACACATAGGTAAAAGCTAAATGGGGGACTAATGAAAACCCTAATTATTGTCATGCTTGGTTGTTCCTAAGGTTTGTGAGGTTTACAAGGGACATCTTCAGAGGAACCACCAGGAAGCAGATGAAAGGAGCAAAGAGGAGCAAGGTAACTTGCTTCATTTAAGAAGACAAGTCACTTGAAGAAAGAAAGTAAGATGAAGAATAATGAATAAGCTCAATCTCAAACACAAGACAAAATGCAGCAATGATGCAAAAGAGGGATGAAAAGAAATTGTGAGAAGTGAAGGCAAATTCACTTCTCAAAGTGACTTACCACCTGAAAAGTTAGTGAAAGAAATGCAATGCAATGCAAGATGAGATGAAATGACATGAGGCAAACCAAAACCAGAAGCATAAGTATGGTGCTAATGATGCTATGAGATGATGCAAACATGAATCTAGGCATGAGGATGATCAAATGAACATATGGATGCAAGAGAAGCATGCTTAGAACCATGATCATACATGAGAAGTTATGAAATGCAAATGACATACAACATGGCAAATGCAAGATGTAACGATCAAACATGATTATAATATGTCTTAAGATGTAATATGAATCAAATGAATGCACAAAATGTCATGGCAAGTCATGGTATGCAAGCAAATGCAAGATGAATGCAAAAGGAAGCCCAAATTAGGGTTTATGATCAATGCACCAAACAAAAACCAACACCAGAAGCAAACATCAAGATAAAAAATTGAAAATGCATTCAAAGGAACCCTAAACCTATACAAACTCACTGCCCAAAGGAGGGGTTCTAACTCTTAACCTAATGAGGGTTATGAATTTCTTAAGTATGCTAGGGTTTTAAGGTACCTTGCCAAGAAAAATGTCAAACAAATTGAAAATGCAAAATCAAATCATGCCAATTTAATCCTATGAACTACATGATATGCAAGACACAATGCAAAAAGAATCAAAGTCCAACTCTCAATGGTTAGGCAGAAATGAATTTTCAAAGATTGGATCAAAATAATGCCTTGAAATGAAATTAATTCTATGCAAAATTGTCAAAAGATATCAAGATCAAAAAAGAAATTTGGTTTGAGGGTTGGACAATGTTTCTAAATGATTTTAAAGGTTTCATGAATTTTTTGGTGATTTTTAAATACCTAAAAGTATTTTTAATTAATTAATTCTCATTAATTAATTAAAAATAAACTTTTAAATGATTTAAAAATAATTTTTAATGCAAAAAATAAAAATAAAAATGTTTTTGGTTTCTGAAAATTAATAAAAGTTTATACAAAAACTTTCAGAATTTTTAAAGGTGTTTTGCTATTTTTTATAAAATGTAGAAAACAAATGCAATTAAATGAAAAATAAAATGAATTTAAACTGAAAAAGGAAAAGTCAGCGCATCCAAAGGCCACGATTCAAACGAAAAAGGAGGGAATTGACTAGCGCGCGCATCTGGACGGCCTAAATTCAAACTCACATAATTAAGACTAAACCCTAATTAATTAACCCTAATGACTTTCAGACGACCGGAACACTGTTCCGGTCGTCTTCTCCGGCCAGCCACTCAAGCTATCTCTCTTAATACACATCCCCAGACCCTAAAACTCTCCAGAAATGATCCTCTCCTCAACCCCAACAAGAATCAGCCATCAAAATTCATTCATCCATCATCAAATCCATGAATCGAAGCAAAATGCATTTAGGTCAGAAAAGTTTCAGAAGCAACATACATACTCAATACTCAATCATTTTCGAAACAAAACATATCAGCATGATCAGTGGAGCATAGAGAATCATTTAGGAACTTAAAAACATGTTTCTGGAAAAAATGTTCTTGAGCTCACCTGAACTGGAGCTTTGATTCCTGGCACTTTCTGGCTGGTTTCTTGCTTGCAATCAACTCCACTGGACCCCCTGAGAAGCTTTCAATGCTTGTTTGGAGTTTATAATGGATGGTTTGAGAGATGGCAGAAGTTCTGTTCAAGGTGGGATGGAAATCGTATTTCTGATTCAGGGAGATTTAGGCTATGGTGATGGGTGGTTTTTGATCAGTGAAGCATGCTGAGTTGATTTGTGAAGTTGGTTTGTGTGTTTGCAGCTTGTGGAGAGTGTTTCGAAAGCTTTTGCAAATGGGGTGAAAAATGAGAGTACTGAGTTCTGGATGCTTTCAGGCTTGTGTTGTATGTGCTTTGGCTTGCTTTTTGTTTGCATAAACTAATGGGATTGGTCAGATGAGTTGATGTGTGCTTTAGTGATTGGTATGGCTCAAGTTGCCAAAATGTCAAAGTTGTGTAAGAGAGGCATGGGCTACTTGCTAGCCAAGGACAGATGGGGTGTCCTACGCAGCAAGATGTGTGGAGAACCCTTGGATTGTTTGTGAAGTCAGCCAGCAAGTGGATTCACACTTGAGTGAGTTTTTGCAACTTGCCTCACTTTTGCTTCTTATGAGATTTCTTGCTTCATAGGCCATAAAAATGAGTGATCCCTTGGCCCATTCTGAAATTTAGAGGTCACATGATCATGTTGTGTGGAAATGATACACATTTGAGGCCTTTAGAACACTTGAACAAACCATTTTGCAAAATGTCCCTTTGGTGGAAAACTTCAAATTTTGTGATTTTAGCCAACTTTGACAATCCATAACTTTTGATCCAAAATGAATTAGGTCATGTTCTTGTACTTTTTGAAAAGGGAATGATCCATTCTACAACTTTCATGACCAAAGTTTTTCCATTTGAAGCATTTTTGAATCAAAAAGTAAAGGTTGAAAAAGTTTCCTAAAATGGCAATTTCATTAAAAGTCAAACTTTCCCAAAAAGTCAACTTTGCAAATGACTTGAGATTCTTCAATTTTGTGAACTTCCAACATCTTATATGATCAAATAAAGATCATACACAATCAAAATGAGTAAGAACACCCTTTGGTTGGGTCATTGGGGGCTTCAGATGCCCTGATTTTACACTGACTTGCTTGAAAAGTCAACTCTTGATCAGATGACTTCCCCATGGAATTTCTTCATGAAAATTGATATGCATACTCCCTATACCATATAGAGACCAATAGAAACAAGAATGACCAAAAAATTTGGAGTTGTGGCCTCTGAAACCAAAACCCTAATTCTAGGTCATCTGTGCAATCAAGCCTGGCTCTGCTTCCATACCAATCCCAGTTCTTGTGATTTTTTGACATTCTTGACTTTGAGAGGATATAATATGATGCTTGAACATACATGGACCCCTTTGAAGTGATTGATGGCCTTTGGAGTGGCTCAAGAAGCTCTTAGATTGCTCAGATCACAAACCCTAGATGCAGATGACTTTGAACCAATGCAAGGTATTAAAAATGTGGTATGAGATGCTATGATTGAGTTTATGCATATGAGAAGATCACAAGCCATGGTGTGAATGGGTGAGGGCAAATTTGGGGTGTTTACACCCATTTCACCAACGGTTTCCCCTTGGCTCATGTGAAAACAATCGAACTCTTGTTGTAGAGTATTAATTCGAGCAAGCTTAACATCATCGGTTCCTTCATGGGCAACTTGTAAGGCTTCCCACATAGCTTTAGCCGATGTGTGATGAGAAACTCTAAAGTATTCATCCTCTCCCAAAGAAGCTATGAGTATGTTTCGAGCTTTCCAATCGTAGCTATATTTCTTTTCATCATTATCATCCCATTGTGCTTCCGGTTTTTCAATTTGGACATTATCCGGTCTGGCCATGGTTATTTGAAAAGGGCCTTCTTGAATAACTTTCCAAATTTTTCTATCAACAGAGTTGATATGGATGCGCATACAATCTTTCCAGTGACTATAGTTTTCTCTGGTAAAAATTGGAGCTCTATTGTACGCCCCCGTTGGACCGTTGTCCATTTTCCAATAAGTTGTATGTGAAGCACTAGATGAACCGGTGCTCTTGATACCACTTGTTAGACGATAGCGCGGATCTAGAAGGGGGTTGAATAGATCCCTTTTTAAAATTAGTTTTTCAAAATTAAGCTGAAAGAGAATTTCGGAATTTTCCCGGAAAACCGTCTAGTTCAAATTAGAAGTCACCGGAGATCGGATATGCCTAAAACCCAATTGGAATGAAATGATGACTAGAAGAATTAATATTTCACAAATGATTCACTTGATTATTCGGCACTTGATAAAACTATTCTTAACAATGATTGTAGAAGAAATCAAGCACAAAGATATTGATTTTGTGTGATTGGGCTTTTTATCAAACACTTGGAGTGCACTCACTAAGGACAATTTTGTTGTATCAAATAGTGCAGAATTTTACCCACTCTAGTTATCACTTTTGAGTGAAACAATTTATCAAACACTTTGAATGCTCTAATTTGATACACCAGAATTTTCAAACACACAATATCAATATGAATAAAAGTAAAATGCGAGAAATGAAAATAACACAAGGAATTTGTTGAGGCAGTTCCTTCGTCGTCCTCGCTCGAAGTACTCTGCCCCCAATTCGAAATTGAATTGTGCAATTTTATTAAATTGCAATTGTTTTACAAGAAGAGAAATGAATTAACCGACAAATCAAACCACGTTGAAAGTGCTGTCAAATCTTCTTCTTGTCCCTTGATTCAAAGTAGAATCAAGTCTTCCACGCGTGTCGAGAAAGCCTCCGATTAATTGCTCCCTTATTGCAAGAATACACGATTCTCCAAACTTTGAGCACAACTGAGTTTCTCCCACGCTTGTGAACCCACAAAGACCTTCGCAATCCTCCGTCTACCGTGATATGAGAGAACGATCCACTTAATATTCAATCTTCTTCACTCGGCTGAATCTACGAACTATCAATGTGTGCAAAACCCCCAAATCTTCAATGATATTGGAGGATAAAACCCTTCGGATTTTTCCAAGGAAAACCCACACACTCTAAACCCAATCTGAAATTCTGATTCACGATTGAACGTTATCTTCGAAATGAACACCAAGATCAAACAAATATTGTTGTGTGTAATTGTTTGATTGATGCAAGAATGAAGAAGATGAAGAGAGCTATGTGTATATCTTTCACTTTCCTTGTTGAACCTTCTCAAAAGAAATCAAACAACTATTTATATTGGTTAGAGAAATAAACATAAGGAAGGGAAAAATTAAATGAAAAGTGAGTCAGCACAGTAATGAGCCGACTCAAATCATTAAATGAGCCAGCTCAAACTAACAGATGAGTCGACCAAAATAAACAGAGAGGCAGCCTATTGAGACCCGTGGAAAATGAGAAGAAAACACTTCTTGATGAGTCGACTCATGAAGGGTTTTGAGTCGGCTCATCCTCACACATGAGTCGACCAAAAGTGATGCACCAGGCAGCCTGTTTGGACCCGTGCGTTTGCCACCAATTTACAATTGAATGAGTCGGTTCATGAAGGGTTTTGAGTCGACTCATCCACACTCATGAGTCGACCAAAAATGATGCATCAGGCAGCCTGTTTGGACCCGTGCGTTTGTCATCAATCTAACACTGAATGAGTCGGCTCATTGATGAATTTGAGCCGGCTCATTCAGTATGTTTTTCCAAAAATGCAAATCCTTGCTTTTTCATTTAGAACCGCTCAAGCTTTCAAACATGTCAAGTTTTTGACACATTAAAATCATGCCATGTCACATAGTCTTCACCACAATGTCGCTCCCCCGAAAAGACATCAGGTCAAATAGGGTACAGACGCGAACGGTCGGTGAAAAGAGAAAATGAAATGAAGGTGAATAGAGTCGCCAGCTAAGCATTTTTATCCCGAAGGAAAGGTAATGCTGCATAAACCTAGGAAAGGATGGATAAGGCGGTTGCGAACCAGAGAAACTGGGAAATGGGGTTGGTTACAACCTGGGAAGTTATTAGCACCCAGATTGTCCGTCGTACTCGAAGGGATCCGCGCTTAAAGGATTGTGTTTAAAGAGGTAGTGTAAGTGTTATCTTTGTGCAAAAGCTGGAAAAGAATATACAAGTGTCAGTGCAAAAGGTGAATGCTCAGGAACTGAGGCTTAAAAGAGAATGCTGAAAGAGGGGGAAGACAAAGAGACTTTTGTTCGATAACAGTTAAGTTATGCCTACGTATCCTCTCGTGCAATGAGGAAGTCAGAACACCGTAGTTCGACTCAAAGAGACTAAAAGATAAATTGATTGTGAACTACCTGCTTGTCTATGCTCAAGTGTATGACTCGTCTGGCTCGAGTGCTAACTGTCTCGCATTAGACGGAAGAAGCAAGTTCTCGTTTATGAATGAGTGTGATGAGAAGAGAATCCCGGAGGAGACGATTATTGTTTGTTTTTGTGTTTTCAGTTTTGTTATTGTTTTTGGTGTTTTGCATAAGTTAATGAGCTTAAGCCTAAATCAATGGCTTGTAAACTCATTGTATCCTCCCTGATTAGGGATAATGAGCATACTTAAGTATGAGTTAAGCATCTCAACTTAATTACCATGATGATGCAGGTTTAAGATCATTAACCTACTTGTGATTAATTAGATGTTTTTGGGTTTTTGTTTAGTGTTAAGTAATGAGTTTAATCTCTTATCACAGATTAGTGAACTCATTACACCATCCTAATAGAAGGATAATAGATGAGAACACTTAAGCTGAGGAAGATACCTCAACTTAATCCATGGTTAGGGACTAAATTGATTATATAACAAGCCTTTATTAAATGGATTTTAATTAAGGGATGAGATTAAGAAATGGATTTTATGGTTTGTAAGACAACTTGAGGGGGACTTGTCCATTAAACACTAGGGTTAGTCCTTCTTAACCATAAGGAAGAATTAGAACCCTAATGTAAGGCCCAAGTTACAAGATAAAGTCTTGGTGATTATTTATGTGGATTGATTAAGAGGTTTAAACAAATTAAAGGCTTAACACTTAGGATTAAAGTTATACACTCCATCCTAAGAGAAGGATGCAGGCATAACCCTAATTCTAAAGTCCTAAAACTTTAAGAGTTTAGTCTCTGATTATTGAGATGAGAAGAGAGACTCAAGGAGACTCAAAGGTAAAAAGTTAAGGGGGACTAATTACAACCCTAATCATTATCATGTTTGGATATCCTATGGTTTATGAGGCTTAAGAAAGATCTCCAAGGAAGCCACCAATGGAAGAAGCAAATGAAAGGAGGAGGAAGCAGAAGAATTAGGTTACTTACTTCATGAAGAAGTTAAGTAACCTAAGAATAAGAGATAACATAAGTGAATGAGATTCACTTTAAACATAAACAAGGTGCATAAAAATAAAGAGAGAAAGAGAGGTTGGATGTGGATGCACATCCACATCTTGATTAACTTACCAAATGCACCTGAAATGGTTAGTTAAAACTCAAGATTTGTACAATTTCAAAAGAAAAAGAAAATCAAGTGATAAAAAATTGAAATTGCATCCAAGGTAACCCTAAGAACTCATGAAGTCACCATCCAAAGGGGGAGGTCTAAAGGCTTACCAAGTTCAAGTTATGGTTATCCTAAGATTGGTTAGGGTTTTGGATGTTTCTCAAAGGGAAAATGCACATTAATTTGAAAATGCAAGATAAAAATGAGACAAAAATATATTTAGAGACTAGAGTTCAAATGTGAAAGATTGCAAAAAGAATCAAATGCAAACTCGTCTTGGTTTGAAAGTTATGAATTTTTGAAGTTAGGGTTAAAAAATAAGAAATTTTATAAACCCTAATTCAAAGGAAATTGGAAAAGTTTGATCAAAACCAAAAAGAAATTTGTGAGACAAGTTTGAAAATGTTTCTAAATATTTAAGAAACCTCTCTGAATTTGTTTGTGATTTTTAAATACTTTAAAGTATTTTTAATTAATTAAATGGACTTAATTAATTAAAATATACAATTAAATTATTTAAAAATGAATTTTTTAATGAAAAAATAAAAATATTTTTGGGTTCTGAAAATTAATTAAAGTGATGATAAAAAATTTCAGAATTTTTAAATGATTTTTGGTATTTTGAATAATTAAAACAAAATAAAATGGAATAAATAAAAATAAAATGAAAAGTATGCAAGATGGATGAGTGAGATTACGTGGAGGATGGATAAGGGGCCAGGATTGAAAGTCTGTTTGACCAGGGGTATGCAAGATCTAAGGCTCAGGTTTGAAGTTGTGTTTCGCGCGTGATCCAGTGGCTGGCATTTAAACTGACTTAATTAATTATAATTAACTTAAATAATCACAATTAATGTTAATTGAATTATCTGAGCCGTACGCTGCCTAACCCTAATTATGATCTAAGGGTGGAGATTTAATCTGGGCAGCTAATCAAGGTTTAGCCCTAATTAATTTCAGGTGACCGGAGCTAAGCTCCGGTCATCTTCTCCGGCGGGACAAAATGCTAACTTCCTAATTAAGCATCTAAACTTCAAATTTCTTGCCCAGAAACACTCTCCTAACATCATACATCACTAATCAACAAACAAAAATCATTTAACATGCATATTCAGGCTGAATCGAAGCAATCAAGTTCTAGGTCAAAAAATTTAGAACATTATAAAATCCTCATTTCTAACCTATTTTCAATTCTAATCATATCAGTGTGATTAGGGAAGCATGTAGATTCATTCTAGAACTTAAAATCATGCTTCTGGAAAAAAAGTTCATGAAGGTTACCTGAGATGGAGTTCTTTGAAATGGAGCTTTCTGGACCCTCATCTTGTGCAATCCAGTCCCCTTTGACCTCCTGAGACTATTAGCAAGCTTGAATGAAGCTTAGAGTGGTTGGTTTGTATGTTTCAATTCTGAGTTTGCAAAAATTGTGTTTTGGCTAGAGGGTGTTTGAAGCTATGGTGATGGGTGGGAATTGTTCCTGAGGTTATATGGAGTTAATTGGTGAAAGAATTTCTGGATTTGAGTGGCTAGATTGAGAGATTCGAAGAACTAAAGTTTGGGAGCAAAATCTTGATTCTGAGTTTGTGTGTCTTTTCAGGCCATGAAGGGTGTCCATTTATGGTGCTTAGGGCTTGAATAAACAATTGTTAATGGCCAGAAGAGTTGTTGTGGCACTGTGGGATTGGTATGGCATGAAATGAAAAAATGTCAACATATGTGTACCATATGTATGGGCTGGGACAGGAATGATTTCTGAGCATGGATTGCCTCAGCATGGATCATGGATGACCCTGAGATCAATAAAATGCAGTTGTAATGCCTTGATCAAGAGTTTGCAATGTTTATGCATAAATGTCATTTTGTGAATTTTGTGACATTTGGTCATGAAAGTGTCTTGTTCAATGCCGAATCTTGATCATGGTATGTTGCATAATATTGTTATGGTGCATTGATATAAGTTAGAGGTCATACAAAGCCCTAAAAATCACTCTTGCAAAAATCCCTCTTTTGAGAATTTTGTGAAAAAAAGCTTATGGAAACTTGTGATCCAAGGCAAGATTTTGGTTTTGTAATGTTGCACCATGTTTATTTGATGTTTAGAAGTCAATTAGAGGTCACTTGAATGCTTGAAACTTGATTTTTGCAAAAATCCTCTTTGGCATGAACTTGAAAATTATGTGATTTTTCCAACTTTGAAAGGCCATATCTTGAGTTATATGATGAATCAAGACATGTTCTTATACTTTTTGAAAAGGGAAAGACCCAATCTACAACTTTCATGACCAAGAATTTTTCATTTGAAGCATTTTTGGTTGAGAAAGAGGAGGTTGAAAAATTTTCCCAAAATGGAAAGTTTGCATTTCAAGTCATTTCCATTTTTGGCAAGTTTGCAATTGGCTCAAAATTCTTCAATCTTGTGAACTTCCAAACACTTCTAAGATCAAATAAAGATCATAGAACTTCATTTTGATGAAAATACCCTTTAGGTTCCATTGTTGGGGGCCTCAGATGCCCTGATTTTGACTTAACTTGCTCAAGAAGTTACCCAGTGAACAGATGACTTCCACAATGAATTTCTTCATCAAACTTGGTACACACGATCCTTATAACATCTTAAGAACATTAGAAACAAGAATGGCCCAAAAATTTGGTGTTAAGGCCTCTGAAACCAAAACCCTAATTTTGGTCATCTGTGCAGTGAAACCCTAGCTCTGCTTCCATGCCTTGGCCAGTTCTTGTGATTTATTGACTTCCATGAACCTTGAGGAGCATAATATGATGATATAACACACATGGACCCTCTTGGAAAGCTTTGAGGCCTTTGGGATGGCTCAGATGGAATCTTGGATTGCGCAGATCACAAACCCTAGATGCGGATGAACTTGAACTTATGCAGTGAAGCAAAAATGCAATATGAGGTGGTATGTTTATGCTTATGCAAAAATGAAAGATCACAATCCATGTTGTGATATGAGTGAGGGCAAATTTGGGGTGTTTACAGCTGCCCCTATTCAAGCATGAGTTAGCTGTGCAGGATGTAAGCACCTGGCTTAACAGACAAATAAGATAACTTGTGGTTGAATACCAAAGACAGTCCAAAATTTGCACTCGCTGGATAGAAGAAGAAAAGGGATATAAATTGTGAAATATAATATAGTATGAGTATTAAATGAAGGCGATGGAGGACGACCATCGAGCAGAAGACGACGCTGGGGATAAAGTGGCAAGCAAAGCAATGACGGGGACGACCCACAAGTTGGGGGAATAAAGGGGTCATGATGGGGACGACCATCGAGTAAAGAAATAAAAATCTCTGGGGACTAAAGCAAAGGCAATGATGGGGACGGCCATCAGGTTTGCAAAGTATAGTAAACAACGATGGGGACGGCCATCGGTTTAAAGAATAAATGAAATAATGATGAGGGACGGTCATCAAAGGTGAAGGACGATCACCTAGCAGGGGACAGCTGCTCTTTATCACGACATAAGACGAATGTCAGATAGAAAAGGTCGACGATGGGGACGACCATCGGATAAAATGATGAGGGGCGATCATCAAGAGGTGAAGGACGATCACCTAGCAGGGTACGGCTGCTCTCAGGGTTTATCATGACATAAGACGAATGTCGGATAACAAAATCAACGATGTGGATGGCCATCGGATAAAAATGATGAAGAACGATCATCAAGAGGTGAAGGACGATCACCTAGCAGGGGACGGCTGCTCTTTATCACGATATAGGACGAATGTCGGATAGAAAATGTTCCACTAAATGGGGACTCCACTGGGGAAAGGATGACGGACGGTCATCTAAAGGTGAAGGACGATCACCTGGCAGGGGACGGCTTCCGAAAGTATCACGACATAGGACGAATGTCGGATAGAAGAAAAGTTGTTTTGTTGGTGACTTACTGGGGAATGGTAAACACGGACGAGTGCTTACGCTTAAGAATAAAAGGTATAAGTGTTTGACGACGTGTATAGATTAAAGATGCGGACGAGCATCCTTAGGACTATGATACGGACGAGTATCGATAGAAACAAACGTTGACGCGTGCTCAGAGATGATGGTACGGACGAGTACCAACCGGTTAACAAAGAACACGGACGAGTGTCGGATCTGTTGAGGAGTGATATATAAACAAGATACGGACGAGTATCCGAGACTTCTGTATGAGTATGAGTGAGTATTGGCTCATTGGTGAAGTATGAACAAAACACAGATGGGTGTTCAACTTGCTGGGGAATGTATGACATGAACGAGTGTCAAGTACATACTATATAAACAGGCATCGGTTTCGGGAATGCAAAGAATATGCTTTGGCTTTTTGTGGGGATAGGATGACACGGACGAGTGTCAAAAAGAGTGTGTTATAAATAAGTATTTTGTTTGCAGAAGGTGTTCTGGCAACCATGCTGGGGGAGGATGACACTGACGGGTGTCAAAAGAGTATGTATAGGTATCTGTTTTTGAGAGTGCAAAAGGTATTCTGGCGACCTGCGGGGGATAAGACGACACAGACGAGTATTGAAAAGAGTATATATGAATATGAACAGGAAATTGTGTTTGAGAGTGCAAAGGGGACGCTTTGGCTTTTATTTGCAGGGGATGTGAGTTTTTATATACATTGCCGATGAAATACTGACGGTAATTAAAGGTGACTGGCTCGAACCTGGCTTGTGATCATGCAAATGCTTGATTTTTTCCGTAATGCTCCATATTAGACGGAATGCTACACGTATTTGGTGAATATGATGCAAATTCTATGATTATGCAAAAGAGAAAACCAATCCGGGATTCGGAACCCGTTGAGGATCTCTGGCTGATCTGCTTGGAAGAATAACCCGACTGGGGAAGAGATCAATGGATCTGTCAGGGGAGATAGCTCTTCTTGGGGAAATAGATCTTTGGTCGATCTACCCGTAAGGAGAACTCAGCTAGGGAGAAGGAAACTTTCGTCACTTTGTTGGGTAAGAGTTTCAGGCATTGCTCTTCTAGGGAGAGGATGGGAACTCAGTGGGGAGATAGTTCTTTCAACCTTACTGAGGATGAGAGATCTGGCACTCTGGTGGGGCTCTTGGCTGGGGAAGCTCCTGTTGAGTCGACTTGTGCTGGGGATGAGGAGGCTTTGACAACTTCGCTGGGGAAAAGCATTTTAGATATTGCTCGGAAGATCCTTCTTGGGGAGGAGGTAACTTTCGGGAAGTAGCATGCTGGGGATGTGATGCTTGATATGCCCCATGTTGCGTATTGAATACCTGCAATCCGTTAAGACAAAAGAAACGCACAAGTATCCTGAGGTATCCCTTATCGGATTCCGTCATAGGAGTTAGATATTCCTGAAAGTAAATATATTTCCTGCAAGCATTATTAAAAATGGCTCATTTGTTTTATGCAAGTACTATATCATGAATATTGGACATTTTGCAAATGAAACAAAAATGTACAAAACGAGGTGTGACTAAAAATTCTAATTTATTAATCTAGGTGCCCTGAATTGGCAAATATAGTCAAAGAAACAAATCCCCTGAAATGAGGAGATTGCTATAAACTGAGAAAATAAAAGTGTTGGCAATGTTGACGATGCTCTCGTGAGCTTCCTTTGCTATGACCTGTATGACCTTGACGTTCTTCTCATCTTGCCTTCTGAAGAAGGTTGATTCTGACTGATGCTTTATCCTTTCAAAGCTTTCCGTGTTGTGAGTGATACAGACGAATTCAGAATGCATTTGTTCGCTTATTCCCTGATTTTGCGTGGATCGCCCTTTTGGGTTTTCAATCCACCGGGATACCCATTTTTGCCTGAGCTGTCCAATGCGGCTTTTCAACTCAGCGGGTGTACATTTTTTTTCTTCAATTTTCCCTTATTTTTGCCTGAGTCTTTTATTCTGTTTTTGACTCGCCGGGATGCCCTATTTTTGCCTGTACTTACATTTTGTTTTTATGTCCAGCGGGTCATTTTATGTGAAGTATTTTTTAACTGCATCTGAATTCACAGGGGACAAGAAATTTTCACCATCCATAGTAGTGAGCATCAGTGCTCCACCATAGAAAACCTTCTTTACTATGAATGGACCGTCGTAGTTTGGAGTCCATTTGCCCATGTGGTCTGTATGAGGAGAAAGGAGTCTTTTCAGCATAAGATCTCCTACTTGGTATTCCCGAAGCCTGACTTTCTGATCGAAGGCTTTCTTCATTCTTTTCTGATATAACTGCCCATGACAGATAGCAGCTAATCTCTTTTCTTCGATAAGATTCAGTTGATTGTACCGAAATCGGACCCATTCTGCTTCATTCAGCTTTACATCCATCAGTACCCGTAAGGAGGGTAGCTCAACTTCAACAGGTGGGACTGCCTCCATACCATACACAAGCTGATAAGGTGTTGCCCCAGTGAACGTTATGATTGAGGTTTGATACACATGCAAGGCAAACGGTAGCATCTCATGCCAGTCTTTATAAGTAACCACCATCTTCTACACAATCTTCTTGATGTTTTTGTTAGCTGCCTCAACAACGCCATTCATCTTTGGCCTGTAAGGAGAAGAGTTGTGATGTTGGATTTTGAAGTCCCGGCACAGTTCTGCCATCATTTTGTTGTTCAAATTGGAACCATTGTCAGTAATGATTCGCTCGGGAACTCCATATCGATAGATGATGCCTCTCTTCAGAAATCTGGCTACCATTTGTCTGGTGACGTTTGCATGCTTCAACCCATTTGGTGAAGTAATCAATGGCTATCAGGATGAATCTGTGGCCATTTGAAGCAGTCGGTTCGATCATTCCAATCATGTCAATGCCCCACATGGCAAAGGGCCAAGGTGAAGACATCACGTTCAAAGGATTCAGAGGCACATGCACTTTATCTGCGTAGATCTGGCACTTGTGACACTTTCTGGCGTAGGCACAACAGTCTGCATCCATTGTGATCTAGTAGTAACCTGATCTTAACAATTTCTTAGCCATTGCATGTCCTCCAGCATGGGTACCGAAAGATCCTTCATGCACCTCGTGCATCAGCAAGTCTTCCTCTTTCTTATCAACACATCTAAGTAGAACCATGTCAAAGTTTCGCTTGTATAATGAACCATCAGCATTAAGGAAGAAACTACCGGTCAGCCTTCTTAATGTCTTCTTATCATTGGATGATGCCCCAGGTGGGTATGTAAGATCCTCTAAGAAGCTTTTGATGTCATGGAACCACGGCTTGTCATCTTTAGCAATATCCACAGAGAATACGTATGCTGGTTGGTCTAGTCTGGATACTGAAATCCGAGGCACATAATTGGCAGTTTGAACATTGATCATGGAGGAAATGGTAGCCAAAGCATCTGCGGATTGATTTTCATCCCAAGGGATATACTCAAGTTTAACTATTGTGAAGAAAGTCAATAATTTCCTCGTGTAGTCACGGTATGGGATTAGATGTTCTTGGTGAGTGTACCATTTGTCGTTGGTCTGATTGATCACCAAAGCTGAATCCCCGAATACAGTTAATGTCTTGATTCTGAGGTCGATGGCTTCCTCAAGACCCATGATATAGGCTTCATATTCAGCTTCGTTGTTAGAGCAGGCAAAAGTTAGTTTTGCCGAGAAAGGCATATGAACTCCCTTAGGTGTAATGAGCACTGCACCAACTCCACGACCATTCATATTGACAGCCCCATCAAACATCATAGTCCATTCTTCTTCTGGGTCAGGCCCTTCACTGTGAACAGGCTATTCATGATCTTTTGCTTTTAAGTACATGATGTCTTCATCAGGGAAGTCAAATCTCATGGGCTGGTAATCATCAATGGGTTGCTTAGCTAGATAGTCAGACAGTACACTGCCTTTGATGGCCTTTTGAGATGTGTACTGAATGTCATACTCTGTCAGAATCATTTGCCATCTTGCAACCCTTCCGGTAAGTGCTGGCTTCTCAAATATGTACTTGACGGGGTCCATTTTTTAGATCAATAAAGTGGTGTGGGTCAACATATACTTCCTTAGTCGGCGAGCAGCCCACGCTAAAGCACAACAAGTTTTCTCGAGCAGTGAATAACGTAGTTCACAGTCGGTAAACCTTTTGCTTAGGTAGTATATTGCATACTCTTTTCGACCAGACTCGTCATGATGGCCCAACACACACCCCATTGATCCTTCTAATACTGTCAGGTACATTATTAGAGGTCTTCCTTCAATTGGAGGCATGAGAATTGGAGGTTCTTATAGGTACTCCTTAATCTTGTCAAAAGCTTTCTGACAATCTTCGTTCCACCTGACCGTTTGTTCCTTTCTTAAAAATTTGAAAAGGGGCTCACAGGTTGCAGTAAGATGAGATATGAACCTTGATATGTATTTCAATCTACCTAAGAACCCCTGAACTTCCTTTTCAGTCCTAGGTGCAGGCATCTCCTGAATGGATTTGACTTTGTCGGGATCAACCTCAATTCCCTTTTCACTTATGATGAATCCCAGCAACTTACCAGACCGCACCCCGAATGTGCATTTGTTGGGGTTTAATTTTAGCTGGTACTTTCTCAGACGCTTGAACAACTTCAGCAGATTTACCAGATGGTCTTCTTCAGTGAGGGACTTGGCAATCATGTCATCCACGTAGCATTCAATTTCTTTGTGGATCATGTCGTGGAATAACGTTACCATAGCCCGTTGATAAGTCGCACCGGCATTCTTTAGTCCAAAAGGCATTACCTTGTAACAAAATGTGCCCCAAGGTGTGATGAAGGTTGTTTTATCTATGTCTTCGGGTGACATCTTGATCTGATTATTCCCAGAAAAACCATCCATGAAAGAAAATACCGAGAACTGAGTTGTGTTGTCAACCAATACATCAATGTGAGGTAATGGGAAATCATCCTTTGGGCTAGCTCTGTTCAGGTCCCAGTAATCCACACACATCCGTACTTTGCCATCCTTCTTCAACACTGGTACAATATTAGAGACCCACGGCGGGTAACTAGTTACAGCCAGGAAACCGACGTCCCACTGTTTTTGTACTTTTTCCTTAATCTTCATGGCCATATCCGGGCGAGTACGGTGTAGCTTTTGCTTCACTGGAGGGCAATCTTATTTCAAAGGTAGCTTGTGCATAACAATATCTATATCTAGACCTGGCATGTCCTGATAGGACCAAGCAAAGACGTCGCCGTATTCTCGAAGCATGTCAATGAGCTATTCTTTTACTAAAACCTGCAGACTGGCCCCGATCTTCACTTCTTTCAAATCCTCTTCGGTACCAAGATTAACTATTTCAACCTCCTCCTGATGAGGAGTGATCACTTTCTCTTCTTGCCTCAACAACCTGGCTAACTCTTCAGGTAACTCATAGTCTTCTTCAACCCCTTCATTAGCTTGATTAATTGGATTGTCGAAGTCATACATGGTCATAGCAGTGCTGTTGTCGGTGCAATCTATAGGATAATCTCTGCAAGGGTTGAGATTTGTTCGTTTTAGTGATCAATTTTAATCTTGTTTAGAAAATTGTAAAAAAAATGAAGTTATTTATTTTGAAAACATTGTCATTTTATTGTTTTGTACAAAAGTGAAAAATGAAAAGACAGTGAGCGAAAAAGAGACTTGTTTGCAAAAGATGTCCGATATTCATTGATAATCCATTTGCACAAAATTACAATATGGCCCTATTACAAAATGAGTCCTGACACCTTGGGCAAGATGCAGGACTTGATGCATGCTAAAAAAGGCAGGAAATAATAATTATTTTGCAGGAGTAACCCATATAATTTCCTGGGAAGACCAGTTAAGGACTTGGTGGCCCGGGGTCTTTGGACGTATCCATCTCTCCGGGTTGAGGTCGTTTTCCGCCTCGTCTTCCACACTGTTAACAGCATCTGGGGTGAGCATCCCCCCACTAATGAACTTGGGCTCTTTAGCAGCCTCTATTTGATCTTGTCGGAATGGTTTGTAACCCAAACCGAAACTGTCCTCCTTCTTCTCTACCGGTAGTAGCTTGCCCCAGCCTTGGGCATTTCCATCTTCAACAACCTTTCGAGCTTGCTGATAGGAGACAATTGAAGTACCCATCCTATCTTCCTGGGATGAAGCAAGTACTTCAGTCGTCGCCTCATTGACGTTCAGTGCTTCGAACCCTTGGCTCATGGTTTCATGGATTTCACCATCCATCTCAATGTATTTGTACGTAGCCAGATGGCTAACAAAGATATCCTCTTCACCACAGATGGTGATAATCTGTCCTTCCCACTCATATTTCAATTTCTAGTGAAAGGTCACCGTAACTGCGCCAGCGGCTGGAATCCATGGTCGACCCAACAAACAGCTGTAGGTCGGCTGTATGTCCATCACATAGAAAGTAGTCTGAAAGACCTGCGGACCGATTATCACAGGCAGATCCACCTCTCTAAGAACAGACCTCTTGGAGCCATCAAAAGCCCTGACCACCAGATTGCTTGGTCGGAGAGCTATCCCATCATATTCGAGCTTGACAAGAGCTTTCTTCGGCAATACATTGAGTGAATACCCAGTGTCAACAAGAACATGCGAGAGCACAACCCCTTTACACTCCAAAGTGATGTGTAAAGCCTTGTTGTGGTGACGTCCTTCCGTTGTTAAGTCAACATTTGTGAAACCTAGCCCATGGCTAGTATTAACATTGGACACTATTGTCTCAAGCTGATTTACTGTGATCTCTTCTGGCACGTAGGCAGCGTGCAAGACTTTGAGTAGTGCATCCCGATGAGCTTCGGAACACAACAGCAGGGATAAGATGGAGATCTTAGAAGGAGTCTGGTGGAGCTGATCCACAACTTTGTAGTCACTTCTTTTAATTATCCTCATAAATTCATCCACATCCTGATCAAAGGATGATTTATGAGTCTCTTTTGGCACAGGTTCTTCAGGTGCCACACTTTTCCCTTTGGCTTTGGCAGCAGCCTCTACCTCAGTATTGGTTCTTGGAGCTTGTTACGCAAAGAGGCGTCCGCTTCGGGTGAAGCCTCCGCCTCCCCCGACATTATCCACTTGTGAGGTAGGAACTGAAGAATCAAGAAGGACTTTTTCTCCGTTGCAGTAAAGGTCTGCACCATAATGCCATGGTACAGCGTTGTCTTTATCATATGGAATGGGCTCTGGCACCGTGATGGTGACTGGGCTCACTGCAACAGAGGTTGGAACCATTATTGTATATGGATCATAGAAAATGGTGACAGGACTTCTGGTGGATGTTGCTGGTGATTGATTGAAGCTTGATTGTTGTTGAAACTGTTGCTGAGATTGTTGTTGATAATTGTTGGAATCCGGGACCGTTGTAGGGTCATAATAGATGGTAATTGTGGAGGCGTCGTTGTTGGTGGTGTTGTAGTTGTAGAAGTAGATGAGATGGAACTGTTGTTTGTTGAAGTGATGGAATAAGTGGTTGCTGATTTTGTAGACGAGTCTGTTGGAACAATTGTCTTTGCAATTGTAGGAGAAACACTTGTTGTTGAAAAAGGAGTTGCTGGTGTTGTAGAAGCGGTTGTTATTATTTGCATAATGCCTTCTTTAATCAAGCCATTGATGCCATTCTTCAAGCTTGTACACCCATTCTCGGAAACTTTGCAAGATACAAAACAGGCCTCACAGCCTGGAAACACTTGGCATTTCAAAAGCTGAGCTTTAACCTCTGCCAGAGGTATCTGAATACTTGCAGTATCTTCAATCAAACTCACGGGTGAGCCTTCCTTTATTGCATTAATCCTTGGCCCACCATGGCTGGGCATGGGATTCTTCGTGGCATTGGGAGGTGGTGCAAAATTCAAGGCCTTTGAATCTACCAGATCCTGGACCTTCATATGCAGAGCCCTGCACTTTTCCGTGGAATGACTAGGTGCATTAGAATGAAAAGCACACCTAGCGTTGATGTCGTAATTTCTAGGAAGGTTCTGAGGATCAGGTGGAGCCAATTTCCTTAACTCGATATTAAGCTTTAGGAGTTGTGGCAGCAATGTGGCATATGGCATTGGTATAGGTTCAATTACCCTGTTGATCTGAGATGGCCGCTGCTGAAAAGGGCGTTGTTGTTGGTTTTTGTTGTTGTTGTAGGATCTCTATTGAGGAAACTGTGGCTGTTGAGGAAAGTGTTGTGGTTGTTGAGTGTATTGAGAAGGTGGAATAGGAATAGTGATGGCGGCAACGGATCTTGGCAGATACTGGGGTCTACCTCTTCCCACATGTACAGAGTTTGTTTCACTGGATCTGTGAGGCCCTGCAAATGGTTTCCTTGCACTTCTTGAACTGGAACCGTTGTCGGAAATCTTTCCCGTCTTTAGTAAGCTCTCAATTCTTTCCCCGGCTATAACCACGTCTGCAAAACTGGTAGAAGAAAATGCAGCCAATCTGTCAATATAAGTACCCTGGAGAGTGTTCATGAACATATCTACCATCTCCCTTTCTAACATCGGGGCTTGAACGGTAGCAACCAATTGCCTCCGCCTTTGGGCGTACTCTCTAAAGCTTTCTCGGGAAGACTGTGACATTCCCATCAGAAGGGTTCTGTTTGGAGCCATGTCCAGATTATATTGATATTGACGAATGAAAGCTTCGGCCAAGTCTTTCCAATTCCTAACTGTGGCCCTGGTTAAGTGAGAGTACCATTCCCGGGATGCCCCTGTCAAGCTATCCTCAAAGTAAAACATCCACAACTTCTCATCCATGGTGTAGGCTTTCAATCTCCCCAGGAAAGTCTGAAGATGGGTACGTGGGTGTAATACCTCAAAATTTTCCCTCATATTTATTCCCTTTACTGGCTTATTGCTTCGCATTTCATCTGCATTTCCCGTTAGATCATAATATCCATCATCATGGATTTGCATTGTATTCCTCAGGCATGAGATCAGTGTCCTCTGAAGAGCCATGTTATTCCATTGTTTTGTGGTTTCTATTTCGCTGGAGAGTGTGTCATGGATTATGGAATTAGGGCTTCGCACCTTATGTATGGTTGACCGATGAATTCAAAGTTTTGGTTATCTGGTTGTTAATAACACCAGCTTCTTACGCATTTGCTACTCGATTAGGGTTTATTTCCCTAATTAACTGATCTCTAAGAAATTCATTCGTAAAGACTGTTCATTGGTGTATCAGGCTCATTATCATGGTAGATTATGGTTCTATTTATGATTGAGTTTGAGGGCATTCCACCAACTGAGGTCTTTAATGTTAAAGTCCGATTTGGGATTATTTGATGGGGATATGCATTCAAGTTTGGGATTTCCAAGTGATTTTAAAAGGGGGATGGTTCATGGATTATTGATATTTGGATTCATCATAACATCAAAGTTTGGTCCAAGAATAAGGTTCGAATTGAGGATGAAAAAATGAGCAATTATGATCTATTTGGGAGGTATCATTCGAATTCAAATATAATTCGTTTCTAACCATTTTTCAAGCCCATTTATCCAAAGTCATCCTTGATCCACTTAATATCCATGTTCAAATTTTATCTGAACCAATTATTCATCATTTGATTTTCTAAATTTCATTCTCTTGTCCATATCCTCATTCTTAAAACATTTCATGTCGTAAATCCATAAGTTAATCCCAATCATTTTCGTTTCTTCCTTTTTACTACAACCATTAAATTCATTCTTAAGAGATTTAGTGTGTTACATATGTGTCTTGTTTGATTTATGAGTTTTGAGACAAAACTAGAGTGGATTGGATTTCTTTTTTGTAACCTTTGTTTGGTTATTGGGCCCATTTACTTTTTGATCCTGTTGAATTTCATGTATTCTTTTGTTTTCCATAAAAAAAAAGGGAAAGGTTTAGTCATTATTGTGAGTTCCACAATCGCAGAAACTCTTCACAAGATTTCACCAATGAAAAACTGATAAAAACAACCGAATTCAGAGAAGGGCAATATAGTACCGTTTGGGAAAATTCAATAAGAAGGAGGGGGCTATTGCAGAATTTATTTACAAAAAAATCCTCAATAAGATTTAGTTGAATTCAGCAGACAATACATTGGTTCAAAAGATAACAAGAATGCACGAAAAGTATCAGAAAGAAGAGAAAAACTACATAAGTTTAGAATCAATGAGGTTTGATTACAGCAAAAGTAATATCCCAATTCAGTTACACCAGGAAAAGATCATAATAGAAAAGTCAGAAACAATTACAGAAAAAAGAAAAAATTCAGTGAGAAAATCAGTTACAGAGGATAACATGTTCAGTCTTCACTCTTCAACGCCATCCATCAAAAATATTCAACCATTTCACATCTTCATCAATCTTAAAACCAGAATCTTTTCTTCATCAATGTTTTTCACTATTCTCACCTTCAAACCTCAATCATCATTAGTTCTTAAAACCTGCAACAATATTTAACACCAAGAACACCACAATTTTAGAACTCAGAAATAACAGAAATGAGAAAAGGAGAACTCGGAATGAAAAAAAAACAGTTACCAAAACAGAGAAAAACTCAGAAACCCTGCAAAGACTCTCTTTAATCTCAATCAAATCTCTGCATAATTCAGTTACAAAATCTTCAATCTTAATAACAGAACCTTCAATTTCATCAATTAACCTGCAAGATTCACAAACCAATCCAAAATCACCCTAACTAATCTCATAACTGCATAACAGAATCAAAACGAATTTCTAACAGAATTTCAACAAACTTACAACAAAAATTCCTTCTGGAAACTTCATCCAACATCATTTATAAATCAATCCTCCTCCATAATTTCGCTTCTTCTTCACAATTCATTCATCTCACACACAACTTCTCTTCACCATTTCTCAATCCTCTTCCATTCTTCTCATCCTTTTTTCTTCAATTTCTCCCATTTTTTCTTCTTCAACCTTTTCTGAATCACGTACACACCCTCCTTCATGATTCCTCAACCTTAATATCAACTCTTCTTCACCATAAACTCCTTCAATTCCTCTTCAATTCTGCACCACCATCAACCTGTGGAATTCACATCAAACAATCAACAAGTTACAACAATAACAAGAACATGAAGGGGAAAAGCGAAGAAGGGTAAAGAGGAAGTTCTCATACCTCTTCGACAGTACCTCCATCGTGCATCGACGTCAACACTCAGCATTCATATTCTTCAGTTTGTATTTCACAGCTTAAGATCGTCACAAATGTTTCAAAACCTGTAGAAATTTATGTGAGATCAAGCAGTGCAGTAACAACAACAAAACAGATCGGACGTAACTCGCGCGGGTCCAAGAAGAGGAAGTTATAGGGTGAGAGACGAACGAGTTCCCAAATATACCTGAACGGAGCCGCGGGTTGAGATAACATCGTAGCAACGGAAGCGTTTTTCCTCGATCATCAATCATCACTCTCGTCATTCTCAAGGTGCGATTTCTTTTCTTTCGGAATGCTTTTTGCTGGATGTGGTTGATGATATCACGTAGAGTTCAGATGAAGTTTAGGATTTAGAAGATTAATGGCAAACGAAGAAGATGAAGGGGAGGGAAGACGAAGAAAGTGAAGGAGAAGAGGAAGGTGACGGTGGAGAAGAGATGGGGGCAATGGATAGAGGGAGCCGCGGCGGCATGGGAAAAAGAGAAAGGAGTTAGGTTTTGGTTTCTAGGGTTTACGTTTAGGATTCATTTGGATCTGCTTATTTAATTGTATAACATAAAAAAGAATAATCAATGTTTAGGCCAATTAATCCATATTAATACTCATTAATTAGGGTGTTTTTTCATATAATCTCCATGGATTATACCGTTGCAAGGTCCCAAGAGATAAGAAGTGGATAGGTTTTGTGATTCTTAGCCTCACCGGCGGTGACACTTGTCACCGTCCGGTTGGCTTTTGGTGCGGCCACTCGTATGCGTGACGTCCATGATAGTCTAGTACACCTTCAATTAATAAGCCGTCTGATCTGAATATTATGAGGAAGACTTGATCGTGTGGTTTAGATTAGAGTAAACGGATGTTGACTGATGTCCATGCCATGTTCCCCCTATTTCCAGCAAATTGGGCTTAGACTATTGCTATCTCCACCCCTCTTGTGAAGCCCGACAACAAAATAACCATAAAAATACCACTCACTGCACCTCCCTCAATTTCCTGCGAAATGGGCCCTATGTTTCTTACTATCCGCACCTCCTCTCTAAGCCCATCATAGAAAATAAACTGAAAAAGCTGATTCCTACACCTCCCTTTAATCCTGCGAAATTTGGGCCTTCTTGTTTTTGCTAATCAAACCCCTATCTTAGGCACGTAGGGAAAAACAACACGAAAATTTGCTGAAGGCACCTCTTCCCCTTTCTATCGCAATTGGGCTTAGCCCTGTTGCTATCCGCACCCCTTTTAAAAGGCCCAGTAGAGAAAAGAACTAGAAAAAATCACTAACTCACCCCCTTTTTCATGTCATTTTAGAATTTAATTTTGTTTTATCATAGTTTAGAAAATAATTCAATAAAAATAGAAAAAAGCTTAGGAAAATTCCAAAAAAAATCAAGTAGGCTTTTAAGTCAATTTAGAAATGTTTAGCATTTTTTTTTTCTGAATTTACTTTATTTTTGAATTAATTCTGTTTTTTTCATGTAATTAGTTTTAGAGGACTCATAATAGTACTTAGCATAATTTTTCCATAGTTAGAGGACTCATAATAGTACTTAGCATAATTTTAGTAGATTTTTTAAGGCATTTTATCTCAGGTTTTAGTGGCTTAATCCTTAGGAAATAATGGTTAATCATTAGGTAGAAATAAATGATTTTTAGGCATAGCAAAATTCTGATTTTTTAGGATTTTTTTTAACACAATATTATAGGTAGTTTTAGGACCCTATAGAATAAATCTCATAATTTTTTCCATAGTTAGAGGACTCATAATAGTACTTAGCATAATTTTAGTAGATTTTTTAAGGCATTTTATCTCAGGTTTTAGTGGCTTAATCCTTAGGAAATAATGGTTAATCATTAGGTAGAAATAAATGATTTTTAGGCATAGCAAAATTCTGATTTTTTAGGATTTTTTTTAACACAATATTATAGGTAGTTTTAGGACCCTATAGAATAAATCTCATAATTTTTCCAGAACTTTTACTATTTTTTAGTGTACTAATTCTTAGGCTTTGTTACATGTAAATTCCCACTAGTTTAGGCTAGAATATTAAGTTTCATTAAAAAAATAGTTTAATTAGATTTAATCTTAGGATTTAATGTTGACTTAGATTAGTTTAGATTCTGATTTTTTTAGAATGAAAATATTAGGTAATGCCCTTAGTTTAGGATTTAGGCTTAGGATTCACACTAATTAGACTTAGAATAAATTTAGGACTATTTTAGGTTTATGCCTTTAATTGTTTTGTCTTGAATTTTATTCTTGCATTCAATTTTTGTTGCTTTGTTATGTTGATTGATTTTTCACTTGTATAGGTTCCCCCTTGGCTTTAGAATCAACTTATCTTCCTTAGGAAGTAAGTTGCATTCTAGTAGTTCTAAGTTCCTTTTTCCATTAGGTTTAGAAACCTCATTAACCATAGGACCTCTTGTAAATAAACAAAACTTAGGGTTGTGTCTTAGTTCCCCTTAGATTTTGCCTTTTGCAATTTGAGTCATTCTTTCTCTCCTCATAAAGAAAAGCAATAAAACATTTAATGAAAACCAGACATTCTTGTACGACACGAGACTTTGTTGCGGAGTGCTTATACGCGTCCTGTTTCGGGGCGAGGTGTAAGTACCTCCCGCGATGGATAAGTCTTAGTATGAGAACGTTCACAAACAAATTCAAAAACACTTCTCATAAAAGACAAAAACAAATAACAAGCGACTATCATGCGGGAACTTCTTTTCTCATCTCATTCACTCTAAACGCGAACTCGCGACGACTTGTCTCATTTGCAAGACGGTAAACGCACTCGTACCAGACGAGCCTGCAACACCTGAGCATAGACATACGCAGTTCCAGTGCATAAAAAACACAAACAAATAGGTCCCGCCTTAGTTATGCAAACTACGTCGACTCTGATCCTCATTATCCTGATGAGGTACGTAGGCAGCGGGGTAGGGCCCTTTCGAGCACATTCTTTATTTTCCCTACATTTCCCCCTCTTTCCTTTCATTCCGTTTCCTTTTCCATTCTCCTTTTCCATTCCCATTCCAGTTTCAGTAGCAGTTTTATTCAGCAGTGTTGCACCCCAAAATTTTCCCTTCACAAGACAAGTCATTGGGTACTAAGAGGCTCACAAGGTTCACAAGTTTCACAAGACATCTCATGAGGTTCACAAGGTTCACAAAGTTCACAATTAGTCAGAAGATTTGACATTTCCCTCAGACAATGCATCCTCTTAAGCAATGCATCCTAAACTAGGGTTTTTGACTTTAATCAGGCTAAATGGACTTCCAAGACTTCAAGTGAGCTTCATAACATCTTATATGTTTTTAAGAATCCCCATGACAAGTTTCAAGACTTTTCCCAAAGGTTTGCTCAGTCAGATAATCAGATAGGTTAAAATCAGTCAAAGCAGTTAAAAAGTCAAACTGAGGTCAACTGTGGTCAAACCAAAGTCAAACTTCATGATTTTTTTCCAACATCAAGTATATGAAGTAAAGTTCATCATTTGATCAAGGGTTGATCATGATTCATCAAGGAGATTTCAGATCATCAAGAATCAGGAGTTTCTAAATTAGGGTTTCCTTAGGAAAAGTCAACTGAACTTTGACCAGCCATAACTTTCACATGCTTCATCAAGAATTTTCCATCCAAAGCTCATTTTGAAGGAAATTGAATTCTCTGCAACTTTGTGTCTCACAAGCCAAGCCCAAAAATGCTTCATTTGGAAGGTATGAGCTAAGACATTATAGGTCCTTTTGAAAGTCAACAAAAAGTCAACAATTTCAAAAGAGCATAACTTGAGAATGGTAAAAGATATGGACATGAAACCAATGAGGTTGGTTAGAGGACTCTTTAAGCTTTCCAAAATGTCCAAGAACACCCTCATAGCATTAAAATTGAAGGATTTGTGCCCTTGCAAAGTTGGGAAATTTTAGGGAAGTTTATGAAGCAAATAAGGCCTAAAATCAAATTTTTGCTAAATGAGCCCACCAAATTGCCATCCCATCTTTATAAAAACACCAAGCACGACCCAACCCACCTATTTTATAAATTTTTATTTTTTTATTTCATATTTATTTGAATTTTATTCATTAAAATACCATTTAAATTGAAATAAAATATAAAATCATATATTTAAAAAGGGATTTTGCTTCTAGAAAGTCATGAATATGATTTGGATCAGATTGATACACAAGTTATGAGGATTGTCCCAAAATAGCAAGATTAGATCAAATGAAAATCAAGTTTTATGACATGATCTTTTTCAATATTCAATCATCCAAAAAGTCCAAAGAATCATATAATTTTTTGACCTAATTCAGTTCACATATATACATAGAACATATCACAACCAAAGGAACGAATTTTTGCAGCCTCTAAGACCTATTTCAAACTTCACAAAATACATCAAAAATCAATTTTCGGTTTCATCTTTGCAGGAGGTTTCAAGGTATTCTAAGGACACAAGAAGCTTCCTTGATCTTCATTGAGTCTAAACCACCCCTTACATGCCTCTGATTCATCCTCATTTGCATAACCCGAAGCATACATGCTCTCAATCTATTTTTCTTCGATTCATTGAATTTACATGTTTATAATGAATTTTGATTATGTATTAATGTTTGTTGTTGCTCATAGATGGTTTCTGGATTGTTTTTGTGAAGAACCATGGCCGAATCATGAAAGTGCCATTGTTAGGGTTTGAATGGCCGTTTAGGGTTTCTTGATTGGACCAATATAAATGAAATCTAAAACCGTAGATCAATGCTAATCAATCTCTGGATTATATTTGTACATTTAATTTGATGAAATTTTGCAGTTTTGATGATGATTGAGATTCGTAGGTTTTGCTGCAAGTAAAAATTTGCAGGAAAGCTTGTAACTAAATTCGCAGCAAAATTCATAGGTCTGGAGGAAGAAGAAGATGTCCAGCGCGCCAAAATTCATATTCAAAAATTGGACATAATATTTTATGATTTGTTATTGTTATTATTTCAGAACAATGTGATAGCTCAGTTGGTTAATGCGCTTGTGTGATGAAAGAGGAGTCCTGGGTTCGAATCGTCCCCAGGCCTTTTGTTTTTTTGGTTATTTTCAATAATTTTTGCAGGATAAAAATAAAAAGAATTGAACCTGTTTTACTATCACCAGCGCGCAGCTGGTCCAGTGGCTGGCTTGTTGGTCTAAGGAGGTTAAAGCCTAGGGCCTGGGTTCAATCCCTGCCCCAGGTAAGTTCCAACTTTTTCTTCTTTTTTGCTTATTTGTTTTACTTTGTTAATTTTATTATAAATAAAAAATATTAATCATATATATATATATATATATATATATATATATATATATATATATATATATATATATATATATATATATATATATATATATATATATATATATATATATATATATATATATATATATATATATATATATATATATATATATATATATATATATATATATATAATAGCATATAAATAATTTATAGTTTACTAATTCTGAAATTATTTTCTAAAATCCAAAAAAAATATTATTTTTTTATTTATGTAATATGTATATATATATTTTTGTATATAAATTCCTTAATTATGTTTAGATTAACTTATAAACCCTAATTTTTTATATAAACCCTAATTTTCTTTATAAACCCTAATTATGTTATAAATATTAATTTATTTGTTTGTAAATTTTAATTATATATATTTATTTTATAATTTGTTTATATTATTATTATATGTAGTTTTTATATAAATAAAGTAATTAGGTGTAGATTAAGTAATTAACCCTAACTTATTTTTCTTAAAACAACTCAAAAACCTAATTTTATTTTATGAGTTTAATTTCTTATTTTTGTATGTTTACTTAATCATAATTAACAAATATTTTTATAAGATGTACATAAAATTAAATTATTAGAATTATTAGTCATATTTATTAATATATAATTATTATTATTTATTTCTTTTATTAAAATTCTTAAAAAAAATTATTTATTTAATTTTGAACTTTTAATTTGTTTCTATATTATATTGTTACACTAACCTTCTTATATTTATTTTTATTTGTTATTACCAACCAATTTATTTATTTATTTATTATATGCTCATTTATTTAAATTATTTTATTATTATAATGTAATTGTACACACTATGTAATAGTTGTAGAATTTCTCATTATTTATTTTAAATTGTCATGGTTAGTAAAATAGGGAGTGTAAACATGTTTGTATTTAAAACTAAATTTAGATCACTAATTTGTAAGATAAATACTTGAATTTGTACACGCACACACGTAAGTCGATCTTGGATCGCCATCTCACATTCTTAAGGATACCTCTCATGTTGCCTAAAGAAAAAAGGTCAAGTAAGGTGTATAAAGCAAAGTCCCTTCATTTATTTATATCATCTAGTCCCCTAAAAGATAAAAAGATCAAGTCCCTTCATGGTTGTCTTCGTAAATGATCTTGTCCCTTTCGAATAAAGATGATAAGTCCCTTCGAATTGCTAAAATACACCTTACAGTTGCCTAATCACAGTTGTCCCTTCATATGTCCATCACATCCAAGGTAATGACTACCTATTCCTTAATAATAGGGATAGTCTTATCATTTAAAGGATATTTAAGAACAAAAAAGATTTAACTTAGGGTAGGTTTCTCTTATGTACTTGCTCACCTTTTCAAAACATTTCAAATACACTTCACATTTCAAACAATTTTCAAAACAAAGTCTTTATATATATCCGTACAAGGGTCATTATAAAGTACTTAAGAAAATTTCTAATCACACACTACACTTCTCAAAACATTTTAAAGTGAGCTAAGTAACTAAGAGCCCATGGATAACCATGGATGTAAAGGGTGCTAACACCTTCCCTTTACATAACCTACCCCCCGAACCCAAAAATCTTTTAAGGTCTTTCCTGTTCTTTTATGCCATTTCCTTTGGATAAAATAAAAGTCGGTGGCGACTCTTGCTATCTGCAACATTTAACTAAAGTCAGTTCTCCCACCGTGTTACAAGCAGTATCTTATTTTCTCACCCTTTGAAACAAACAAGCAAACGTGGATCCCGTCGGGTACGACGGACGATCTGGGGTGCTAATACCTTCCCAGGTTGTAACCGACTCCCAAACCCAGATCTTTGGTTCGCAGGACCTTGTCCTTTCCTTCTTCCTCAGGTTTGTGCAACATTACCTTTCCCATTCTTTCGGGATAAAAATGTCTGGCTGGCGACTCTACCTTTTCCGCGCCACTTTCGCGTTTGTACTAGGATGAAAATCCCAGGAGCGACAGCTGGCGACTTTGTTGGGGATCGAACCCAGAATCTATGGTTTCCCTTGTAGAGTCAATCCTAGCGCCTGTTTGGTTTTGTTTCTTTGGGTGTTTATTTGTTTGCTATTGTGTGCTTTAGTTTAGCTTTACTGTTTTCATTTACAGTTTTTACTTTACGACTTTACTTTACAGCATTTATTTATTGCTTTCAGTATTTATTTTCCATGCATCATATTATACTGGACTCTCTGGCTGTGCTAGTTTTCATTTTTTCTGTGGCATGGGAGTTACTGTGAGATAAGCCAACTACCCGACTTGAGTGCACTATAGGATTAGCGTGGACATGTTGTGCTCGCATGGTTACATGATGAGTGGCGATGTGTTCCACACCCAGATTGCGATCGTCTCGGGACTACTTTGTGTGGGGGTTCTTCTCCACTTCAGGGTACAACCTTGATAGTTATGTGCATCTGGTTACCGATCTTCGAGAACCTTGATGGGAATACCCCTCTCCAATGATGACAGTGGCAGACCACATTTGTTGGCAAACCCACTCGCATCCGAGGGTCCATTGGGAACTCGCATAGGATGGCCTGGTTCTCTCATAGAAATTCAGTTAAAGCAAACTGTTCGTATGACGATAGTATTGTACCCTTCGGGATGAATGTACTATTGTTTCTCGACTCAGTGCTTGAAGCTGGAGACTTGTGAGGGATGCTTGTTTTTCCGGACTCAACTGAGGCCTCCCTGAGTAGTACATAATGCCAAACCGATTCCCTGATTTGGTCATGAGCCATTTCTCGAAAATGGTGAACGTATTATTGCTATTCGGCTTTGAGAGTCCGTGATGTTGACCCGAGTAGCACACCCGTGAGATTGGGAGGGGTTTACAGGTTTGCAGGAACCCTAAGACCTTCAGCATACCCGCTTTGCCATTGGTTCAGTTTTGTGATATGGATTTCTGGTTCTAAGATATGGATCCCGGATCAGAGGGATTGTTATTGTGATATGTGGATATTGTGACCTTGCACCGACACTTGATCATATGATTGGCACCTCACAGACACTTCACTGATCACATGCCTCGCCTTGCATAAGCATCATATCATCATTTAATCATTTGTGTTTCTTTTATTCTCAGGGTCTACATTACTCCCGGTTCCTGGTCATATCATTGCTTCATAATGGAAGACGTAAGAAAGAGAACTGTGCACTACAAGTTCTTTGATACCAAGATGGACCTGATCAACCAATTGGTGTCTCTGATTACCCCGGGTCATTTGGGTTACTTCAAGGAAAAGTATGGTGATATTCTGGACTTGGTAGTCAACTTGGATAGCTCTCAGAGAAGTGCCATTCACACTTTGTTGCAATATTACAATCCACGGCTTAGGTGTTTCACATTTCATGATTTTCATTTGGGTCCTTTGCTGGAAGAGTACGCTAAGATTATGAGAGTGTCAATCAAGGATCAGATTCCTTTCAACTCAGAGATGACAAGACCAACCCATGCTGACATCGCCAAAGCTCTTTATTTGAGCTCATCTGAAGTATCTGCAAATCTGTCTACCACCAAAGCAAAAGTACTTGGTTTCACTCTAGAGTACCTGGTTAGAAAAGCTGAAGAACTTGCAGTGACGAATCAGTGGGATTCTGTTTGTGCCATCTTAGCACTATCCATTTATGGGATCATCCTATTCGCTGATATGGACAAATTTGTGGACATAAATGCTATTCATTTGTTTGTGTTGAAGAATCTGGTGCCCACTCTCCTAGGTGACTTGTATTATTCAGTGCACTATAAGAATGAGAAGAAGCGAGGAGGTCTGGTTAGATGTTGTGCTCCCTTATTCTACAAGTGGGTCATGAGACATTTGCCTATTACCGAGGGTTTTACTGATCCTAATACTACTTGGGCCCAGAAACTGAGTGCTTTGTCTGCCAGAGATATTAGGTGGTTTACTTTGAGGTTGAAAGGAAAGAGTTTCATTACCAGTTGTGGGAATTACCTTAATGTGCCTTTGTTGGGAGTATCAGGAGGTATCAACTACAATCCTATTCTCTTAAGAAGACAGTTAGGGTATGCGCTCAAGGAGATTCCTGATGAATCTGAGTTATTCCAAACTTCTTACTTCCCGGTGAAAGACAATCTTCCGTTGGTCAGAAAAGTTGCAGGTTCTTGGAAGGTGATCAAAAGAAAGGACACGGCATGTCTGGGCAAGAGCAATAACTGGATGTTCCCTGAATTTGAAGCTTGGATAAAGGAGGAGGTTCAAATGGATCTAGTCCCTTTTTCTGTACCAACTCCGCCTCCAGCAACGGTGCCTTTATAAGATTATCAGAAGTTGGAAGCTTTGGTCAAGAAGCTCAGGTTAGAGAATCAAGAAGTTTACACTTCATGTTAGAAGCTGAAGATGCAGAATCAAAAGTTGGAAGAAAGAGCTCACAAAGCTGAAGAGATGGTTAGGCTCAAGCAGCAAGATTTTCAAGAGAGAGAGCTTTACTTCAAGAAAAAGGGATTAGCTGAAACTCACAAGGCGGCCTAGCGCCGGAAAGAGAGGAAGGACCTGAATGAAGCCAATGAAGCTGTTACCTTATGGCAAGAAAAATGGGAAGACAATTTGAATAAGCAAAAGGAGCTGGACATCAAGCATAAGCTGGAAATCAAGAGTCTTCAAGATTCTTTGGATGGACAGAGAGAGCTCCTTCAGAAGGCTTATCATCAAGAGAAGGGTCGTCTCCAACGTCTAGCAGAAAGTCAACAAGCAGTAAAAGAAGCTCAAAAAGAAATAGAAGACTTGAAAATGAAAGCTGATGTGAAGAGGTCAAAGGCCGAGCCGGGTCCAAGCAAAGAGAATGAGATGACTTTCCTGCAGCAGATTGAAGAGTTACACGCTTCCTTTGATACGAGGGACCTCATCATCCAGAGACTCATCCAGGAGCCTGATCATCCGGATATCGTTCAGTTGTTCCAGAATGTCAAGCGTCTTAGCTGGAGGCTGCAAGACTTAGAGTTCCCTAGGGTTTAGTTTCATGTTATTGTACTTGGATTACCCACATGCTTGTTGTGGGATTCCTTTTATTTTATGTACTTTGTTGTTCTTTTGATTGGCACCCTTCGGGGACTTTGTTGTTTCAAACTTCAGTTTATATGATAGACTTGTTTTGAATCTCTTGTTCGTTATTTGTTGCACCAACACGGGGTAATGAGCACCAATTCTCCACGACCATCATTGTATTTGAATATTGCTTGGGTTTTCTTCCCAATTATTATTCTCTTAATGCCAGGACCGGAAACAGGGAAAGTCTTGGGAATAAAAGGAACACATTGCATTGCATACGCATCATTTGCATTTCTTTTTTGTTTTGCAGGTTTTCCTACAGGATGTTTAATTTATCTGTGTTTCCAGGCAAAGATTGCGAGAGCTGCCAAGACCCGGCATCTCCGACAAGATATCTCGCATCGCTACGCAACTCGCAGCAATCAGAGGACAGTCATGGACGCTATGCAAACAGAGCTTAATGAGTTTCGCACCAAAATGGGAGAGTTCATGGTCATGATGCAAGGGATGGCTCAGGGACATCAAGAGTTAAGGAATGCAATTCAAGGGCTCAACCCTCCTCAGACTAATACTCCTGTTACCACTTCTGACGGGCAAGGGGATCCTCCCAACACCAACAATGGCCCAGGTGGACCTCATATTCCAGAACCAGGCACGACAACTTTCGTTCCAGTACAAGACAGGCAGGAGGATCAATTCCCTTATTTCAACAATGACATGGGGTTCGCCGGAGAAGGAAATCTTAATGATTTTTTGGTGCTTGCTGAGAAAGTCAAAGCCCTCGAGTGTAGAGATACTTTGGGGATAGATGTGTCTGACATGGGCCTAGTCCCCGGGGTGGTTATTCCTCACAAATTCAAGCCACCTACTTTTGACAAGTACAATGGTAGTTCCTGCCCAAAGACTCACTTGCAGGCATTCTATCGGAAGATCGCAGCCCATACTCGGGATGAAAAACTCTGGATGTACTACTTCCAGGATAGTCTCTCCGGAGGGTCCTTAGAATGGTATATGAAGCTAGAGAGAAGTTCTGTAAGAAACTGGAAGGAATTGGGAGAAGCATTCCTCAAGCAGTATCAGTATAATATTGACATGGCGCCCAGTCGCACCCAACTTCAGAGTTTGACTCAGAGGAGCTCAGAGAGTTTCAAAGATTACACACAAAGGTGGCGTGAAGTAACCGCTCGAGTGCAACCGCCTTTGTTGGAGAGAGAAATGGTAGACCTGTTCCTGGATACCCTCCCTGGGCATTTCATGGAAAGGCTAGCTGGATGTTCTTCAAGTGGATTTTCGGATATCATCTTGACTGGCGAGAGGATAGAAAGTTGGCTCAAGCAAGGGAAGATTCAGAACGAAGGCGCTTCAAGTTCCGGTATTAAGAAGCCTTTCATGAAAAGAAGAGAATGAGAGACTAGTGCAGTGTACGCGCAGAGGGGAGGAATCAACAGAGGATTTTATCAGCAAGTGGCCCCGGTCACTATCTCAGCTCAACCTGTTCAACAGCAAGTCCAACCACCACCACCGCAACGCTCGCAAGGGTATCAACAAAGAACTCCCTGTCCATACTATTCTCAGAGGACCAGAGAAAGGCAGCTTGACACTCCGCCTATGTCCTATTCACAACTTCTGAAGAATCTCCTCCAACTCCAGTTGGTTTAGCTTAGAACTTTGCAACCCCCGAGGCCGGGGCAACTTCCTGAAGGGTACGATACAAACGCTAGATGTGAATTTCACTCCGGAGCTCCCGGACATACTACGGAAAACTGCAAGGCTTTGAAGTATGTAGTCCAAGACCTAGTAGATTCCAAAGTGATTAACTTCGCTCCTACTCCTAATGTAATTCAGAACCCCATGCCTCCTCACGGAGGTACGGTTGGGGCAGTTGATGAAGGGGAGAATCTGAACTTGGTATGTGATGTCAACGATCTGCAGACTCCGTTGAATGTTGTTAAAGTTTGTTTGTCAAAGAAAGGTATCTTTCCTGGATGTGAAGAAGATTGTCCAGAATGTGCTGAAGCTACAAATGGGTGTGAGCAGTTAAAGGCGGGAATCCAGAGTATGATTGATGAGGGAGTGTTGCAGTTTGACAAGATTGTAAAAGAAAGCGAAGTCTCCACAATAATTATCTTCTACGATCCGTCTCAAGTTCCTTCACGGGCCAGAGCAGCACCGATAACCATCACCACAGCAGGACCAGTAATGTATCAGAGTGATAGAGCTATTCCTTGGAATTATGGTGGTGAAGTATACTGTAACGGCCAGAAGCAAGAGTTGGCCACGTCTAGTACAACCCCAGTTCAAGTAGAAAATGTTGGAGTAGGGGGCTTTACTAGAAGTGGAAGGTTGTTTGCGCCGGAAACACTAAGAAATAGTGTGATACCACCCAGAGACACCGCAGAAGTCCAGGCTAGAGCGAGAGGGAAGCAGCCAGTAGTTGTCAACGATCTTGCACCAGCAACTGATCCAGACCTTACTTTCGATAAAGAAGCTGAAGAATTTCTGAGGATTATCAAAAAGAGTGACTACAAGATTATGGATCATCTGCAGCAGACACCGTCAAAAATTTCCATCTTGTCCTTGCTCATGTGTTCTGATTCCCACAAAAAGGCTCTCCTGAATATTCTGAACAAGGCGTACGTGCCTCAAGATATTTCAGTAAATCAGTTGGAAGCGGTGGTATCCAGCGTCAATGCCAGTCACGGATTGGGTTTCACAGACTTGGATCTGACTTCTGAACGGCGTGCTCATAATCGGGCATTGCATATCTCTTTAGAATGTAAAGGTGCAGTACTCTCTCACGTGTTGGTAGATACTGGATCGTCGTTGAATTTCTTGCCTAAGAAAGCACTGATGAAGTTGGATTATGATGGTGTGGTTCTAAAGCCCAGCGACCTAGTAGTTCGAGCATTTGATGGGTCGAGAAGATCGGTGTTCGGGGAGGTGGAGTTACCAATCAAAGTAGGTCCACAGATCTTCAATACCACGTTCTACGTAATGGATATACAGCCTGCATACAGTTGCTTGCTCGGAAGACCTTGGATACACTCAGCAGGAGCGGTATCGTCCACACTCCATCAGAAGTTGAAGTTCGTATGGGAGGGTCAAATTGTAACTGTCAGCGGGGAAGAAGATATTTTTGTTAGTCATCTGGCTTCCTTCAAATATGTGGAGATGGATGGCGAAATAGTTGAGACCCCATGTCAGGCTTTTGAGCCCTTGAAGTCTGAACAAGCATCTGCAGTGGCAGCTTCTCCTGAAGAAACAAAGAAGGGGATTTCCATAGCCTCTTATAAGCAAGCGCTTGATTTGGTAGAATCTGGGGTACGAGAAGGCTGGGGCAGTCCAGTAGAAGTGCCAGAGAAGAAAGATATGTTCGGAATTGGATATCATCCTGGGAAGTCATCGTCTGGACCAAGTGCTAAAGGTTGTCAGAGCCCGATCACTTTCACGAGTGCGGGAGTGGTAGACTACGGAAATATCAGTGTTGTGCAGGATGACGCAATCGATAGTGACTGTGACCTAGATGAATGGATTAGGCCTGCCGTTCCAGGAACTCAGCTTAGCAATTGGACATCAGAAAGGCTTATTTTGGTCACTTCTTTCGAAGAGTAATATTTTTGTTTCTGTTTTTCCTGTATTAAAGCACTATGTCTTGCCCGGGGCATAGTAGCTCTTTGTAAGGGTTCATTTGTTCTTAACACAATCATAAATAAATCTGACGTTTCACATTCATTCATGTTGTTCTCTGTCTTTCATTTTTGCTTTTGTTTTTCAAAAAGAAAGAAAAGTTTTTAAATGGCAATGTTTCTCATTTTCTCAAGTTGTTGCTAAAGCCTTGCATGAATCACCATTCATGCAGGTGCTCGTCACCGGATCTTATCACTGACAACCCTGTTATGGCTGAGTATGACTTCGCCCAATCCAATTTATCAAGCCGATGAGGAAGGTGAAGAGGATTGCGAACTACCTGAAGAATTGGCCAGACTGCTTAAACAGGAGGAGAAGATGATTCAGCCGCACGAAGAAGCTGTCGAAGTAATAAACCTGGGTACTGAAGAAGACAAGAAAGAAGTCAAGATCGGGGCTGTCAAGACTCGTTTGATTGCTATGCTTCGAGAGTATGTTGATGTCTTCGCATGGTCCTACCAAGATATGCCTGGTTTAGACACTGACATTGTGGTACACAAGCTGCCTCTCAGAGAAGATTGCCCTCCGGTAAAGCAGAAGTTGAGGCGCACACGTCCAGATATGGCAATTAAAATAAAAGAAGAAGTACAAAAACAGTTTGATGATGGCTTCTTGGCCGTGACCAGTTACCCTCTGTGGGTTGCCAATATTGTGTCGGTTCCCAAGAAGGACGGTAAAGTCAGGATGTGTGTAGACTACAGGGATTTGAATAGGGCTAGCCCCAAAGATGACTTCCCTCTACCTCACATAGATGTGCTCGTCGATAATACTGCTCAATTTTCCGTGTTCTCCTTCATGGATGGATTTTCCGGCTATAATCAGATTAAAATGTCTCCCGATGACATGGAAAAGACAACCTTCATCACTCCTCGGGGCACCTTCTGTTACAAGGTCATGCCATTTGGTTTGAAGAATGCTGGAGCCACTTATCAACGGGCGATGGTGACACTATTTCACGACATGATCCATCATGAAATTGAGGTTTATATTGATGATATAATAGCAAAATCCCAAACAGAGGAAGAGCACTTGGTTAATCTAGGAAAATTGTTTGACAGACTTCGGAAGTTCAGACTGAGGTTGAATCCAAATAAGTGTACCTTTGGGGTCCGTTCTGGCAAGTTACCCGGCTTCATTGTTAGTGAGCGAGGGATTGAGGTAGATCCAGCCAAGGTGAAAGCTATCCAAGAGATGCCTGAGCCGAAGACTAAAAAGCAAGTGCGTGGCTTCTTAGGGAGACTAAACTACATTGCACGGTTTATTTCTCACCTAACGGCCACGTGTGAGCCCATCTTTAAGCTTCTGAGGAAGAATCAGGCCATTAAATGGAACGAAGAATGCCAGCAAGCCTTTGACTGAATCAAAGAATACCTGCTAGAGCCTCCAATTCTTATGCCTCCAGTGCCAGAGAGACCTTTGATTATGTATCTTACCGTGCTTGAAGGATCGATGGGATGTGTGATGGGTCAGCAGGACGAGTCTGGTCGAAAAGAGCACGCCATTTATTACCTTAGCAAAAAGTTTACCGATTATGAGACGCGTTACTCACTACTTGAGAAAACTTGCTGCGCTTTGGCATGGGCTGCTCGCCGACTAAGACAGTACATGATGACTCACACTACTCTCTTAATTTCCAAGATGGATCCTATGAAATACATTTTTGAAAAGCCAGCTCTGACAGGAAGAGTAGCCCGGTGGCAGATGATATTAACAGAGTATGATATACAATACACTTCGCAGAAGGCGATCAAAGGAAGTGTGTTGTCAGAATACTTGGCTCAGCAGCCAATCGATGATTATCAACCCATGAGGTTCGAGTTTCCGGATGAGGACATCATGTTCCTCAAGTCAAAAGACTACGAAGAACCACTTCCGGAGGAGGGGCCAGACCCTGAATCCAAATGGAAGTTGATGTTTTACGGGGTTGTGAACATGAATGGAAGTGGAGTAGGTGTTGTTATCATCTTGCCAGAAGGGGTCCATACACCTTTAGCAGCTCGGTTGACTTTCGAATGCACTAACAATGAGGCGGAGTATGAAGCTTGTATCATGGGGATCGAAGAGGCAATCGACTTACGAGTCAAAAACCTCGAGATCTTCGGAGATTCTGCTTTGGTGGTAAATCAAGTCAATGGCAAGTGGCTGGACCATCAACCTCATTTGCTTCCTTACAGAGATTATATCAGGAGGCTGCTAATCTTCTTCACCAAAGTCAAATTGAATTATATTCCTCGAGACGAAAACCAATTCGCCGATGCTCTAGCAACTTTGTCGTCCATGATTAAAGTTTGTCAAGAGAATTTCGTGCCTCGAATTACGGTCTCCCGTCTTGAAAGATTGGCTTATGTATTTGCAGTCGACGATGGTGAGGATAACAAGCCTTGGTATCATGATATCAGGCAATTCCTGAAAGCTCAAGAATACCCGGCTGGGGCATCTAGTAAGGATAAGAAGACCCTTAGAAGACTGGCAGGAGGTTTCTTCTTGAATCAAGATGGCGTGTTGTACAAGCGAAACTTTTACATGGTTCTGCTCAGATGCGTGGATAGACGTGAAGCAGACTTGTTGATGCAGGAGGTTCACGAAGGCTCCTTTGGTACCCATGCTGGAGGACATGCTATGGCCAAGAAATTGTTGAGATCAGGATACTATTGGATTACCATGGAATTCGATTGCTGTAAGTACTCCCGTAAATGCCACAAGTGTCATATTTATGCCGACAAGGTCCATGTGCCTCCGAATCCGTTGAGTGTCATGTCTTCACCCTGGTCGTTCGTTATGTAGGGAATTGATATGATTGGCAAGATTGAGCCGACAACTTCTAATGATCATCGCTTCATCCTGGTTGCTATAGACTATTTCACGAAGTGGGCTGAAGCGGCGTCTTACACCAATGTCACTAAACAAGTGGTAGCCCGGTTTATTAAACGAGACATCATTTGCCGGGACGGAATTCCTGAAATGATCATTACTGATAATGGTTCTAATCTCAACAACAAGATGATGGCTGACTTGTGTCGAGATTTCAAAATAGAACATCACAACTCTTCTCCATATCGCCCGAAGATGAATGGCGCCGTCGAGGCGGCCAATAAGAACATCAAAAAGATTGTGCAGAAGATGGTTGTGACATACAAAGACTGGCATGAGATGCTACCATTCGCGTTGCATGGGTACAGAACGTCAGTACGTACTTCGACAGGGACAACCCCGTTCTCACTAGTGTATGGTATGGAGGCAGTCCTACCAATTGAAGTGGAAATCCCCTCGTTGAGATTGATGATGGACATTAAGCTAGATGAAGCTGAGTGGCTCCGATCCAGGTATAATCAATTGAGCCTCATTGAAGAAAAACGTCTAGCAGATGTATGCCATGGACAGTTGTATCAGCGACGGATGAAGCAGGCTTTTGATAAGAAGGTGCGACCACAGAGGTACATGCCAGGTGACTTAGTGCTGAAAACGGTTCTTCCTCCTCTCAACGATCACAGGGGCAAGTGGACACCCAACTATGAAGGACCGTTCGTGGTTAAAAAGGTTTTCTCAGGTGGAGCCTTGATGTTGACAACCATGGACGGAGAAGACTTCCAATCCCCTGTTAACGCAGACGCAGTAAGAAAATACTTCGTGAAAAAAAGACCCGCTGGATAAAAACAAAATAAAGATCCAAGCAAAAATGGGCATCCCGGCGAGCCAAAAACAGAATAAAAGGCTCGGGCAAAAATTAGGGAAATCTTGAAAAAAATGTACACCCGCTGAGTTGAAAAGCCACATCGGACAACTCAGGCAAAAAAGGGTATCCCGGTGGATTGAAAACCTGAAAAGGCGATCCACGCAAAAGAGGGATTAACACGAACTAATGCGATTTGCGAGATCTGTAACCTATATACAGTTGAGGCTATCCTAAGGGTTGAAGATCAGTTCATTTACTTTTTCTCAAGAGGCAGAGCGAGCGGAGTGTCTTGAAGATATACGAGCCATAACCGGGTTGAGACTTGATAAGATCCACTTCTCACATTGCCAATAGGATAGTTTGTTTTCCTTTTTGGCTGTTTCCTCTTTCCAGGGAACTGCTTCCTTTGTATTGCCTATTCATGGCTATTTTTCCAGATCAATAAAAGTTCAACTTCAGTCAATTTGACTATTTTGCTTCTTGTTTTTGCTTTTTTCATCTAGCATTGATTGATTGCGGAAACGTCTAGCAAATTGTGATTTACATTGGGTTGTGAACATATGAATGCTTTCTAACTCGTGTAGGAGGACAAAAACATTTAATACAACTCTGAAAGGGTGTCGAGATACCCAGATAATGATTCATACTACGAGTCTGGGGCAGGCAGGTCCAAAACCAACTCTCTATGTTGCGGGTACTATCGATTGTGTTCATGCAGGTACAGGTACCGGTGTTGCTAACAGAGCTAACAACAAATTGCTAGGAGGAGCATTTCTTTATGTTTGAACAGGAGCAGGTGCCTCCCAGGGTGTACCCAATCATCCCCAGCAAAGTGGAAATTGAAATTTCTCCCAGCAAGGTAGCAGAAGGTGGGTGTCATCCACAAGCAGAAGTTCCCTTCAGACAGGGGCAATTCTCAGCAGTATAAGGAGTGTCTTGCCTCCCCAGCAGTTGCTTCCTCAGCAGTATCATGCCTTTGGTTCCCAGCCGAGTCAGGAGGTCCTCACTTCCCCACCAGAGTTCAAGAAGGGTCCATCTCCAGCAGGGTCTTGGCACTCCAATCTCAAAGTCCAATTTATTTTTGGCAATGGAGGCTGTTCAGAGCCGGTGAATCATTGACAGCTTTCCTGCAGAGTTGTCTCCTCATCAGGATGAATCAGATCAATGCAGTGATCATCAGTTCTCCCCAGTCAAGCCATCTGGGATACTTGCAGTCTCCTTATCAGGAGATCCCTTGCATTTGCATATGCATAATCATCATTACATTTTCATCTTCCAAAGCGTAGCATTTCCATCGTCATGGAGCATTACGCCATAAATTCAAACATGTGCATGCCAGCACGGGCCAGTTTTGAGGTGTTACAGTCAACCTGTAATATCAATTTCAACCTGAAGTATTCCCTGCAGAAGATACTTATGCCATTTGCCAGATATCTTGGTCCTTCAAAATCAATGTTATTTCTCTTCCGTGGCTTGGTCCTGCCCAGCAGTCGCATATTGTTTCTTTATGGCTTGGTCCTGCCCAGCAGTCATATTGATTTAAGCCATGTTCTGCCAACAGGCATCTTCCGTGGCTTGGTCCTACCCAGCAGTCGCGTGTGTTTCTTTGTGGCTTGGTCCTGCCCAGCAGTCATATTGATTTAAGCCATGTTCCACCAACAGGCATCTTCCGTGGCTTGGTCCTGCCCAGCAGTCGCGTATTGTTTCTTTATGGCTTGGTCCTGCCCAGCAGTCATATTGATTTAAGCCCTGTTCCGCCAACAGGCATCTTCCGTGGCTTGGTACTGCCCAGCAGTCTCGTATTGTTTCTTTATGGCTTGGTCCTTCCCAGCAGTCATATTGATTTAAGCCCTGTTCCGCCAACAGGCATCCTCCGTGGCTTGGTCCTGCCCAGCAGTCGCGTATTTTTTCTTTATGGCTTGGTCCTGCCCAGCAGTCATATTGGTTTGAGCTCCATTCCGCTAATGGTCTTGTTGAAGCCCTGTTCCGCCAACAGGCATCCTCCGTGGCTTGGTCCTGCCCAGCAGTCGCGTATTGTTTCTTTATGGCTTGGTCCTGCCCAGCAGTCGCGTATTGTTTCTTTATGGCTTGGTCCTGCCCAGCAGTCATACTGATTTAAGCCATGTTCCGCCAACAGGCATCCTCCGTAGCTTGGTCCTGCCCAGCAGTCGCGTGTGTTTTCTTTATGGCTTGGTCCTGCCCAGCAGTCATATTAGTTTGAGCTCCATTCCGCTAATGGTCTCGTTGCAGCCCTGTTCAGCCAACAGGCATCCTCCGTGGCTTGGTCCTGCCCAACAGTCACGTGTGTTTCTTTGTGACTTGGTCCTGCCCAGCAGTCACATGTGTTTCTTTGTGACTTGGTCCTGCCCAGCAGTCACATTGATGAGTTTCCGTTTTATTGATGGTTTCGTTAAGCCCTGTTTCGCCAACAGGCACCCTCGTTGTGGCTTTGATTCACTCAGTAGTCGCAATGATTGCATTGATTCTATTCCACCTGGTTCTATCTCTGTTACCTATTCAGAGGTCAAAACAAAAATATAAATAAATAAAAGGGTAGATGGCATTTCTGTTATCCTGAGTTCAAATTTTCAGGTTTTATTCGAGTATTCAATCACTCCACACCTTGAACGCCTAAAAGCTATTGCAATTATTCATTCAAGTCTGCAGATGATTGAATATGGGCAGCTGTAATACCTCAAAATTTGCCCTCATATTTATTCCCTTTACTGGCTTATTGCTTCGCATTTCATCTGCATTTCCCGTTAGATCATAATATCCATCATCATGCATTTGCATTGTATTCCTTAGGCATGAGATCAGTGTCCTCTGAAGAGCCATGTTATTCCATTGTTTTGTGGTTTCTATTTCGCTGGAGAGTGTGTCATGGATTATGGAATTAGGGCTTCGCACCTTATGTATGGTTGACCGATGAATTCAAAGTTTTGGTTATCTGGTTGTTAATAACACCAGCTTCTTACGCACTTGCTACTCGATTAGGGTTTATTTCCCTAATTAACTGATCTCTAAGAAATTCATTCGTAAAGACTGTTCATTGGTGTATCAGGCTCATTATCATGGTAGATTATGGTTCTATTTATGATTGAGTTTGAGGGCATTCCACCAACTGAGGTCTTTAATGTTAAAGTCCGATTTGGGATTATTTGATGGGGATATGCATTCAAGTTTGGGATTTCCAAGTGATTTTAAAAGGGGGATGGTTCATGGATTATTGATATTTGGATTCATCATAACATCAAAGTTTGGTCCAAGAATAAGGTTCGAATTGAGGATGAAAAAATGAGCAATTATGATCTATTTGGGAGGTATCATTCAAATTCAAATATAATTCGTTTCTAACCATTTTTCAAGCCCATTTATCCAAAGTCATCCTTGATCCACTTAATATCCATGTTCAAATTTTACCTGAACCAATAATTCATCATTTGATTTTCTAAATTTCATTCTCTTGTCCATATCCTCATTCTTAAAACATTTCATGTCGTAAATCCATAAGTTAATCCCAATCATTTTCGTTTCTTCCTTTTTACTACAACCATTAAATTCATTCTTAAGAGATTTAGTGTGTTACATATGTGTCTTGTTTGATTTATGAGTTTTGAGACAAAACTAGAGTGGATTGGATTTCTTTTTTGTAACCCTTGTTTGGTTATTGGGCCCATTTACTTTTTGATCCTGTTGACTTTCATGTATTCTTTTGTTTTCCATAAAACAAAGGGAAAGGTTTAGTCATTATTGTGAGTTCCACAATCGCAGAAACTCTTCACAAGATTTCACCAATGAAAAACTGATAAAAACAACCGAATTCAGAGAAGGGCAATATAGTACCGTTTGGGAAAATTCAATAAGAAGGAGGGGGCTATTGCAGAATTTATTTACAAAAAAATCCTCAATAAGATTTAGTTGAATTCAGCAGACAATACATTGGTTCAAAAGATAACAAGAATGCACGAAAAGTATCAGAAAGAAGAGAAAAACTACATAAGTTCAGAATCAGTGAGGTTTGATTACAGCAAAAGTAATATCCCAATTCAATTACACCAGGAAAAGATCATAACAGAAAAGTCAGAAACAATTACAGAAAAAAGAAAAAATTCAGTGAGAAAATCAGTTACAGAGGATAACATGTTCAGTCTTCACTCTTCAACGCCATCCATCAAAAATATTCAACCATTTCACATCTTCATCAATCTTAAAACCAGAATCTTTTCTTCATCAATGTTTTTCACTATTCTCACCTTCAAACCTCAATCATCATTAGTTCTTAAAACCTGCAACAATATTTAACACCAAGAACACCACAATTTTAGAACTCAGAAATAACAGAAAGGAGAAAAGGAGAACTCGGAATGAAAAAAAAACAGTTACACAAAACAGAGAAAAACTCAGAAACCCTGCAAAGACTCTCTTTAATCTCAATCAAATCTCTGCATAATTTAGTTACAAAATCTTCAATCTTAATAACAGAACCTTCAATTTCATCAATTAACCTGCAAGATTCACAAACCAATCCAAAATCACCCTAACTAATCTCATAACTGCATAACAGAATCAAAACGAATTTCTAACAGAATTTCAACAAACTTACAACAAAAATTCCTTCTGGAAACTTCATCCAACATCATTTATAAATCAATCCTCCTCCATAATTTCGCTTCTTCTTCACAATTCATTCATCTCACACACAACTTCTCTTCACCATTTCTCAATCCTCTTCCATTCTTCTCATCCTTTTTTCTTCAATTTCTCCCATTTTTTCTTCTTCAACCTTTTCTGAATCACGTACACACCTTCCTTCATGATTCCTCAACCTTAATATCAACTCTTCTTCACCATAAACTCCTTCAATTCCTCTTCAATTCTGCACCACCATCAACCTGTGGAATTCACATCAAACAATCAACAAGTTACAACAATAACAAGAACATGAAGGGGAAGAGCGAAGAAGGGTAAAGAGGAAGTTCTCATACCTCTTCGACAATACCTCCATCGTGCATCGACGTCAACACTCAGCATTCATATTCTTCAGTTTGTATTTCACAGCTTAAGATCGTCACGAATGTTTCAAAACCTGCAGAAATTGAAGTGAGATCAAGCAGTGCAGTAACAACAACAAAACAGATCGGACGTAACTCGCGTGGGTCCAAGAAGAGGAAGTTACAGGGTGAGAGACGAACGAGTTCCCAAATATACCTGAACGGAGCCGCGGGTTGAGATAACATCTGTCGCTCCCACCAAATGACACCTGGTCAAACGGGGTACAGACGCGAACGGTCGGCGAAAGGAGAAGGGAATGAATAGAGTCGCCAGCTAGGCATTTTTATCCCGAAGGAAAGGTAATGCTGCATAAACCTAAGAAAAGATATGGATAAGACGGTTGCGAACCAGAGAGACTGAGAAAGGGGGTTGGTTACAACCTGGGAAGGTATTAGCACCCAAATTGTCCTCCGTACTCGACGGGATCCACGCTCAAAAGATTTGTGTTTTAAAGGGGTAGTGTCAGTGCAATTTGTGTATCAAAGCTGGAAAAGAATGCAAGTGTCAGTGTAAAAGAAGTGTGGAGTGTATAAGAGAGGTGTCAGTGTAATAACAAGAGTGAAATGCTCAAGACTATGAGGCTTAAAGAATAATGCTGGAAGGAGGGGGGATATACAGAGACTTTTGTTCGATAACAGTTAAGTTATGCCTACGTATCCTCTCGTGCAATGAGGAAGTCAGAACACCGTAGTTCGACTCAAAGAGACTGAAAGATTAATTGACTTGTGAACTGCTTACTTGTCTATGCTCAAGTGTATGACCTGTCTGGCTCAGGTGCAAACTGTCTTGCATTAGACGGAAGAAGCAAGTTCCCGGTTGTGAGTGAATGAGATGAGAAAAGAATCCCGGAGGAGACGATTATTGTTTGTTTTTTTGAGATTTCAATCTTTTATTGCTTTTTTTGAGATTTGTCATAAGTTTAATGAGCTTAAGCCTAAACCAAGGGTTAGTAAACTCATCACATCCTCCCTCTGATTAGGGGTAATGAGAATACCTTAAGTGTGAAGTAAACACCTCACTCTTAATCACCATGATGTAGGATTAAGATCATTAACCTACTTGTATTTATTTAGATGTTTTTGGTGTTTTTGTTTAGCGTTAAGTAATGAGTTTAAGCCATAATCAGGGATTTAATGGACTCATTACACCATCCTAATAGAAGGATAATAGATGAGAACATTTAAGCTAAGGAAGGCTCCTCAACTTAATCCATGATTAGGGATTAACCTCATGACAAAACAAAGCCTTTATTAAAGTGGATTTTAGTTAATGGTAAGATGAAGAAATGGATTTTATGGTTTGTAAGACAACTTGAGAGGGACTTGTCCATTAACACCAGGGTTAGTCCTTCTTAACCAATTAAGGAAGAATTAGAACCCTAATGCAAGACCCAAGTTACAAGCTTGATGTCTTAGTGATTATTAGGTGGATTGATTAAAGGATTTAAACACACTAAGGGTTTAACACTTAGGATTAAAGTTATACACTCCATCCTAATAGAAGGATGCAGGCATAAGCTTAATCACAAAGCCTTAAAGCCTTTAAGGTTTAGTCCTTGATTTTGAGGTGAGAAGAGAAGACTCAATGATGACACAAAGGCAAAGCTAAATGGGGGACTAATCAAACCCTAATTGTTATCATGCTTGGAGATCCTAGGGTTTGTGAAGCTTGCAAAAGATCCTCAGGAGAGAAGCACCAGGAAAGAAGCAGATGAAAGGAGAAAGAAGCAGAGAGAAGCAAAACAACTTGCTTCACTTAAGAAGACAAGTTGCTTGAAGAAAGAAAATGAGGAGAGAACATGAATGAGCAAGCTCACTCTAACACAAAAGTAAAATGCAGCAATGAATTCATAAGAGAGATGAAGAGAGATTGTGAGAAGTGAAGGCAAATTCACTTCTCAAAACAACTTACCACTTGAAAAGTTAGCAAAGAAATGAAATGCAATGCAAATGAGATGAAATGTCATGATACAAACCAAAGTCAGAATCATAAACATGATGTTAATGATGCTAAGAGATGATGCAAACACATGACAAGAGATGAGAGTGATCAAACAAGCATAAGGATGCAACTGAGGCATGCTTTGAACCATGGAAGTTCATGAAAGTTTATGAAATGCAATGGACATATAACATGGCAAATGAAAGATGCAATGATCAAACATGATTCTAATATGTCCTAAGATGTATTATGAATCATGTGGATGCACAAAATGTCATGGCAAGTTATTGGATGCAAGCAAATGAGAGATGGATGCAAAGGAAGGCACAAATTAGGGTTTACATACAACATGCAATGCAAAAATTCAAAACCAGAAGCAAATGGCAAGACAAAAAAATTGAAAATGAGATCAAAGGAACCCTAACCCTACACAAGTTCATTGCCCAAAGGAGGGGACCTAACTCTTAACCTAATGAAAGTTATGAATTTTCTAAGTCAATTAGGGTTTTAAGGTACCTCATCATGAAAAATGCAAAACAAATTGAAAATGGAAGATCAATTCAAACCAAATTTATCCTATAAACTACATGCTATGAAGGATGCAATGCAAGAAGAACCATCATCAAACCCTCAATGGTTAGGCAGAATGGATTTTTCCAAGTTTGAACAAAAAAATTTCCTTTAAAAGGATTTAATTCCAATGAAATTTGTCAAAATGCATCAAGAACCAAAAAGAAATTTGTTTTGAGAGTTGGATAATGTTTCTTAATGTTTTAAAATGCAATGTGAATTTTTTTGTGATTTTTAAATACCTAAATGCATTTTTAATTAATTAAATCTCATTGTCTAATTCAAAATAAACATTTAAATGATTTAAAAATGATTTTTAATGCAAAAAATAAAAATAAAAATATTTTTGGGTTCTGAAAATTAATGAAATGTTTGACAAAAATTTTCAGAATTTTTAAATGTGTTTTGCTATTTTAAATAATTCGTGGAAGTTAATTATAAAACAAATGAAATAAAATGAATTTAAAAAGAAAAAAGAGAAAGTCAAACAGATCAAAGGCTGTGGTTCAAACTTGGGGACGCGGGAATTGACCTGGCGCGCAAACGAACGGCCAGAATTCAAACTTGCCTAATTATGTCATTAGCCCTAATCCTGAGCCCTAATCACTTTCAGATGACCGGAACAGTGTTCCGGTCATCTTCTCCGGCCAACCATTTTCCCAATCTCACTCAATACGCATCAAAACCTCACAAAACTCTCCAGAATCAATCCTCAAACATCACTGAAACTAAACCCCCCAACGAAAATCATTTATTTTCCACGAATCAAGAGAATCAGATCAAAATGCATTTCACGGGCAAAATTTCAGACAGTCAATACATGCTTATTTCTTGACCATTTTCAAAACAAAACACATCCAGATGATCAGTGCAACTCATAGAATCATTTTATAATAAGAAATTAAAGTTCTGGAAAAAAAGTTCTTGAGCTCACCTGAACTGGAGCTTTCGAAACAAGGACTTTCTGGCTGCTTCTTTGGTCCAAACAAGCTCCAATGATCCCCCTCAGAAGTTTGTGATGCTTAGCTGGAGTTTATATGGTCTCTAGAGGAATTTTGCAGAAGCTCGGGTCAATGGAGGAGGGAAATCGTGTTTTTGATGTGGGAGGTTTCAGGCCAAAGCAATGGTTGGGAAATGATCAGAGGATCATGGTGAGTGATTCTATGAAGTTTGTTTGGAAGTTTGATGCTTGTGTGATGAGTTTCGAAACAAAATGCATAAGAGGTGAGTTTTGGGAACTATGGCTTATGAGAGGCTTCAGCTTCCAAGATTATGTGAAATGTAATCCATGAGGCATGTATGTGAAGTTGTGATTGGTCAGAGAGTTGTTGCTGGCCTAGCTTGATTGGTATGGGCCATTTTGCATAAAGTCAACTTTTGTGTAAGAAGAGGTATGGGTTGGTTCAGTCAAGGTACAAGGGCATGGCTTGGCTCAGCATGCTTCAAGGAGAACCATGGAAATGAATTTGAGGCAATGCAGCAAGTGGATTAGGGTTTATGTGAGGTTTTGCAATTTTCACAAAGTTTGGCCCTTTTGTGATTTCTTGAAGCATAAGTCATGAAACTTGGAGATTCTTTGGTGCATTCTGATTTTTAGATCATGGTTTATGTTTGTGTAATGCATAGAAGTCCATTTGAAATCACATTTTGCCTTGGCATGAGGTTTTGCAACTTTGCCTCTTTGGTACAAAACATGAAATTATGTGATTTTTGCCAACTTTGACAAGCCATAACTTTTGATCCAAAATGAATTAGAAGGATTTCTTGTACTTTTTGAAAATTGGAGGATCCATTCTACAACTTTCATGACCAAAGTTTTATCATTTGAAGCATTTTTGAATCAAAAAGAGAAGGTTGAAAAACTTTCTCAAAATGGCAAGTTTTCATTACAAGTCACTTTCCCAAAAAGGCAATTTTGCAAATGGCTTCAAATTCTTCAATTTTGTGAACTTCTAACATCTTCTATGATCAAATAAAGATCATACATATTCAAAATGATGGAGAATGCCCTTTGGTTGGGTCATTGGGTGCCTCAGATGCCCTGATTTTGCACTGACTTGCTCAAGAAGTCATCCTGTGATCAGATGCCTTCCCCATGGAATTTCTTCATAAAAATTGATATGCATGATCCTTATAACATATAGAGACCAATAGAAACAAGAATGACCAAAAAATTTGGAGCTATGACCTTTGAAACAAAAACCCTAATTCTAGGTCATCTGTGTAGTTAAGCCTGGCTCTGCTTCCATGCCTTTCTCAGTTCTTGTGATTCTTTGATTTCCTTGACCTTGTGGGGACATAATATGATGCTTGAACATACATGGACCCCTTTGAAGTGATTGATGACCTTTGGAGTGGCTCAAATGGCTCAGGGATGGCTCAGATCACAAACCCTAGATGCAGATGACTTAGAAACAATGCAGTGAAGCAAAAATGCAATATGAGATGCTATGATTGAACTTATGCACATGAAAAGATCATAAGCCATGATGTGAATGGGTGAGGGCAAATTTGGGGTGTTTACAACTGCCCCTATTCAAACATGAGTTAGCTGTGCAGGATGTAAGCAACGGTTTAACAGTCAAACAAGATAACTTGTGGTTGAATACCAAAGACAGTCCAAAATTTGCACTCACAGAATAAAGAAGAAAATGGATATAGATTGTTAAAGGAAGTAAAGTATAATTATAAAGTGCGGGTGACGGAGGACGACCGTCGAGCAGAGGACGACTGCTGGGGATGATGCAATGACGGGGACGACCGACATTCTTGGGAAAATGCGTGAAATAAAGCCATGACGGGGACGGCCGAAAAGCTGGGGATATAAGAGATTATGATGGGGACGGCCATCAGGTAAAGCTATAAGACTCTCTGGGGATTATAGGTAAAGTGAACGATGGGGACAACCATCAGGTTCGAGGTATGAATAAATGATGAGGTACGGTCATCAAAGGTGAAGGACGATCACCTAGCAGGGGACGACTGCTCTGTTGGGGATAAGATGAGGGACGGTCATCTAAGGTGAAGGACGATCACCTGGCAGGGTACGTCTGCCGAAAGCATCGCGACATAGGACGAATGCCGGATAGAAAAGTCGACGATGGGGACGGCCATCGGATAAACATGATGAAGGACGATCATCAAGAGGTGAAGGACGATCACCTAGCAGGGTACGGCTGCTCTCAGGGTTTATCATGACATAGGACGAATGTCAGATAACAATATCAACGACGGGGACGACCATCAGATGGAATGATGAAGGACGATCATCAATAGGTGAAGGACGATCACCTAGCAGGGGACGACTGCTGAAAATATCACGACATAGGACGAATGTCGGATAGGAAGGGGTTCTAACGAAGAGAGACTCCACTGGGGGTGATGAAGGAAGATCATCAAAAAGGTGAAGGACGAACACCTGGCAGGGTACAGCCGTCGGAAGGTATCATGACATAGGACGAATGTCAGATAGGAAGGAAATAGTTCAACAAGATTTGTTGGGAATCTCCTGGGGAAGGGTAGACACAGATGAGTGTCTAAATTCACAAGATGAAGGTATAAGTGTTTGACACTGTGTATAGATTAAAGATGCGGACGAGCATCCTTAAGACTATGATACGGACGAGTATCAGTAGAAACAAACGCTTGACGCATGTTCAGAGATGATGATACGGACGAGTACCAACTAGTTAACAAAGAACACGGACGAGTGTCGAATTTGCGGGGATTTAAGCGGTATATACAAGATACGGGCGAGTATCTGTATGAATAAACAATGAGTAACAAGTATGAGTGAGACACAGACGAGTGTTTAACTTGCTAGGGAGAACACGACACGGACGAGTGTCGGAAAAAGTGTATTATAAACAAATATATGATTTACAAAGTGTTTAGGTAACTATGTTAGGGAAGGTGACACGGACGGGTGTCAAGGAATTGTACATGTGTATCTGTATAGTGAGTGCAAAGGGGGCGCTTTGGCTTTCTACTGGGGATATGACACGGACGAGTGTCGAGAAGTATTTGTTTGCCCGGGCAATTTTACTGGGGAGTGATGACACGGACGAGTGCCAAAAGGAATGTGTATCTGTATCTTTAAGGGAAATACTTTGGTTCTCTGGTGGGGAATTGGGAAGTATTCTGTATATTGTTGATGGATCGTCAGTATTTGCAAATGTTCCGTTCGACATATGGCTTATGATTTATGCAATATGTTTGATTTTTGCCGTAATGCTCCGTATTAGACGGAATGCTACGCTCTGTGGGGAAAATATGATGCGAATGCTATGATTGTGCAAAGATACCGATCCAGGATTCGGATCCCGTTGCTGTGGAGATCTCTGGCTGATCTATTTGAAGTGGATATCCCAGCTGGGGATGAGATCATTGGTAGATCTGACATATATGATTCTGCTTGGAGAAATAGATCACTGATAGACCTATCTCAGTAATGAGGGACCCAGCTGGAGTTTGTAGAAGCTTTCGTTACTCTGTTGTGAGACCTTCAGGCGTTGCTCTTCTGGATAGAGGCTGAAACTCTGCGGGGAGGTGGTTCCCTGTCTAGCACTTGGCTGGGGAAGAAAAAAAAAGATCACTGAAAGATCTTCCTAGAGATTTCTGTAGAGGATCCTGCTGAGGATGATACTTGACAACTCAGCTGGGGGGATAAAGCATCTCTGGCGCTGTTTGGAAGGTGCGCCGAGGAAACAATGATTTGGCAGCTTGCTGGGGAGAAGCTTTCATGCCCCATGTTGCGCTTTGGATACCTGCAATCCGGTTAAGACAAAGAAACGCACAAGCACCCCGAGGCATCCCTTACTGGATTCCATCATAGGAGTTTAGACACTCCCGGGAGTAAGTATATTTCCTGTAAGCACGTATTTTTTTAAGAAAGACGCATCTATATTTATGCAATCAATATATTAATGACATCGGACATCTTGCAAATAAAAGAGTACGAGACGCAATATGACTGAAAATCTAATTTTATTAATTCGTGTGCCCTGAATTGGCAAGATACAGTCAAAGAAACAGATCCCCTGAGATGCGGGAATTGTTACAAATTAAGAAACAAAAGGGTGCTGGCAATGTTGATGACTCTTCAAGGAGCTTCCCTTTTGCTATGACTCGTATGACTTTTGTCGTTCTTCTCATCTTGCTTTTGAAGGAGGTTGATTCTGACCGACGCTCGAACCTTTCGAAGCTTACCAAGTTGTAAATGATACAGATGAATTTAGAATGCAGTTGTTCGTTTATTCCCTTATTTTGCGTGGACCGCCCTTTCGGGTTTTCAATCCACCAGGATACCCATTTTTGCCTGAGCTGTCCAATGCGGCTTTTCAACTCAGTGGGTGTACATTTTTTCCCCTTATTTTTGCCCGAGTCTTTTATTCTGTTTTTGACTCGCCGGGATGCCCTATTTTTGCCTGGACTTACATTCTGTTTTTATGTCCAGCGGGTCATTTTTATGCGAAGTATTTTTTAACTGCATCTGAATTCACAGGGGACAGGAAGTCTTCACCATCCATAGTAATGAGCATCAGTGCTCCACCAGAAAAAACTTTCTTTACTACGAATGGCCCTTCATAGTTCGGAGTCCACTTGCCCCTGTGGTCTGTATGAGGAGGGAGGAGTCTTTTCAGCACAAGATCTCCTACTTGGTACTCTCGGAGCCTGACTTTCTGATCGAAGGCCTTCTTCATTCTTTTCTGATATAGCTGCCCATGACAGATTGCAGCCAATCTCCTCTCTTCAATCAGATTCAGTTGTTCGTATCGGGACCGGACCCACTCTGCTTCGTTCAGTTTAACATCCATTAGTACCCGCAGGGAGGGTAATTCAACTTCAACAGGTAGGACTGCCTCCATACCATACACAAGCTGATACGGTGTTGCCCCAGTGGATGTTCTGATCGACGTACGGTACCCATGCAAGGCAAATGGTAGCATTTCATGCCAATATTTATAGGTAACCACCATCTTTTGCACAATCTTCTTGATATTCTTGTTAGCTGCCTCAACAGCGCCATTCATCTTTGGCCTGTAAGGAGAAGAATTATGGTGTTGGATCTTGAAGTCCTGGCATAGTTCTGCCATCATTTTATTGTTCAAGTTGGAACCATTATCAGTAATGATTCGCTCGGGCACTCCATACCGACAGATGATGTCCTTCTTCAGAAATCGGGCTACCACTTGCCTGGTGACATTTGCATAAGACGCTGCTTCAACCCACTTGGTAAAATAGTCAATGGCAACCAGGATGAATCTGTGGCCATTTGAAGCAGTCGGCTCAATCTTGCCAATCATGTCAATACCCCACATAGCAAAGGGCCAGGGTGAAGACATCACATTCAGAGGATTGGGAGGCACATGCACTTTATCCGCATAAATCTGGCATTTATGACATTTTCTGGCATAGGCACAATAGTCGGCATCCATTGTGATCCAGTAATAACCTGATCTTAGCAACTTTTTAGCCATTGCATGCCCTCCTTCATGGGTACCAAAGGATCCTTCGTGCATCTCGTGCATCAACAAGTCTGCTTCTGTCCTATCAACGCATCTGAGGAGTACCATATCAAAGTTTCTCTTATACAGGGAACCGTCAGTATTCAGGAAGAAACTACCAGCCAACCTTCTTAATGTCTTCTTATCATTGGAAGATGCCCCAGGTGGGTATGTTTGATCCTCCAAGAAGCACTTAATGTCGTGGAACCAAGGCTTATCATTTTTGACAACATCTGCTGAGAACACGTATGATGGTCTGTCAAGTCTAGACACTGCAATTTGAGGCACAAAGTTGGCAGCTTGAACTTTGATCATGGATGAAATAGTAGCCAGAGCATCCGCAAACTGATTCTCGTCTCGAGGGATATACTCAAGCTTGACTGTTGTGAAGAAAGTCAATAACCTTCTTGTATAGTCCCGATAAGGTATCAGATGATCTTGGTGTGTGTACCATTTGCCGTTGGTTTGATTGATTACCAGAGCTGAATCTCCGAATACAGCTAAAGTCTTGATCCTGAGGTCAATGGCTTCCTCAAGACCCATAATGCAGGCTTCGTATTCAGCTTCGTTGTTAGTGCAGTTGAAGTTGAGCTTTGCCGAGAAAGGCATGTGAACTCCCTTAGGTGTAATGAGTACTGCACCAACACCACGACCATTCATGTTAACAGCCCCGTCAAACATCATAGTCCATTCTTCCCCTGGGTCAGGCCCTTCGGTGTGAACAGGCTCTTCATGGTATTTTGCTTTTATGAACATGATGTCTTCATCAGGGAAGTCAAATCTCAGAGGCTGGTAATCATCAATGGGCTGCTCAGCGAGATAATCAGACAATACACTGCCCTTGATGGCTTTTTGGGATGTGTACTGAATGTCGTACTCTGTGAGAATCATTTGCCATCTTGCAACCGTCCGGTAAGTGTTGGCTTCTCAAAAATGTACTTAACTGGATCCATCTTTGAGGTCAATAAAGTAGTGTGGGTCAACATATACTGCCTTAGTCGGCGAGCAGCCCACGCTAAAGCACAACAAGTTTTCTCGAGCAGTGAATAACGTTGTTCACAGTCGGTAAACTTTTTGCTTAGGTAGTAAATTGCATACTCTTTTCGACCAGACTCGTCATGCTGTCCCAGCACACACCCCATTGACTCTTCTAATACTGTCAAGTACATTATCAGAGGTCTTCCTTCAATAGGAGGCATAAGGATAAGAGGCTCTTGTAAGTATTCCTTGATTTTGTCAAAAGCCCTCTGGCAGTCTTCGTTCCACCTGACCGTTTGTTCTTTTCTTAACAGTTTGAACAAAGGCTCACAGGTCGCAGTAAGGTGAGATATGAACCTTGAAATGTAGTTCAATCTACCTAGAAACCCTCGAACTTCTTTTTCTGACTTCGGTGCAGGCATTTCTTGAATGGCTTTAACTTTATCAGGGCCAACTTCAATCCCTTTTTCACTTACGATAAATCCCAGCAGCTTACCGGATCGCACCCCGAATGTGCATTTGTTGGGGTTTAACTTCAACTGGTACTTCCTCAGACGCTTGAATAATTTCAACAGATTCACCAGGTTGGCTTCTTCTGTGAGGGTCTTGGCAATCATGTCATCCACATAACACTCAATTTCTTTATGGATCATGTCGTGGAATAATGTTACCATAGCCCGTTGATAAGTTGCACCAGCATTCTTCAGTCCGAAAGGCATCACCTTATAACAGAACGTGCCCCAGGGTGTGATGAAAGTTGTCTTCTCCATGTCTTCAGGTGACATCTTGATCTGATTGTATCCCGAAAATCCGTCCATGAAGGAGAACACCGAGAACTGAGCCGTATTATCAACCAATACATCAATGTGAGGTAAAGGGAAGTCATATTTCGGGCTGGCTCTGTTCAGATCCCGGTAGTCTATACACATCCTCACCTTTCCATCTTTCTTAGGCACAGGTACGATATTAGCAACCCACGGCGGGTTGCTAGTTACAGCAAGGAACCCGGCGTCCCACTGCTTTTGTACCTCTTCTTTTATTTTCATCGCCATATCTGGGCGAGTACGGCGCAGCTTCTGTTTTACCGGCGGGCAGTCTTCTTTCAAGGGCAGCTTGTGCATGACAATATCGGTGTCCAACCCTGGCATATACTGATAAGACCAAGCGAAAACATCCACATACTCCCGAAGCATATCAATCAGTTGCTCCTTTACTGAATCTCGTAGGCAGGCCCCGATCTTAACTTCTTTCACGTCTTTTTCCGTACCAAGATTAAAAGTTTCAATCTCCTCCTGATGAGGAGTGATAACCTTCTCCTCTTGCCTTAACAACCTGGCTAGCTCTTCAGGTAGCTCATAATCTTCTTCAACCCCTTCATCAGCTTGATTGATTGGATTGTCAAAGTCATACGAAGTCGTAGCAATGTTGTTGTCGGTGTATTCTGAAAGACACTCTCTGCAAGGGTTTAGATTGGTTTATTTTAGTGATCAATTTTAATCTTTTTAGAAAAAGTGAAATGAAGTTATCATTTTGAAAACATTGCCATTTTATTTTTGTACAAAAAGAAAAATGAAAAACAGTGAGCGGAAAAGAAAAAGACTCATTTGCAAAAGATGTCCGATATTCATTGATTAATCCGTTTGCACAAAATTACAAGATGGCCCGATTACAAAATGAGTCTTGACATCTTGGGCACAATGCAAGACTTGATGCATGCTTAAAAATACAGGAAATAATAATTACTCTGCAGGAGTAACCCTTATAATTTACTGGGAAGACCAGTTAAGGACTTGGCTCCCCGGGATCCTTGGACGTATCCAGCTCTCCAGGTTGCAGCCGCTTTCCTCCTCGTCTTCCAAGTTGTTTACAGCATCTGGGGTGAGCATTCCCCCGCTGACAAAATTGGGCTTCTTGGCAGCCTCTGATTGATCTTGTTGAGTTGGTCTGTAACCCAACCCAAATCTGTCTTCTTTCTTTTCCACGGGCAGCAGCTTGCCCCAGCCTTGGGCAGTACCCTCTTCAACAACCTTTCGGGCTTGCTGATATGACGTTATGGAGGTTCCCAGTACAGTAGATGCTTCATTAATGTTTAGGGCCTCAAACCCCTGGCTCATGGTTTCATGGATTTCTCCATCCATTTCTATATACTTGTACGTAGCCAGATGGCTAACAAAGATATCTTCTTCTCCACAGATGGTGATGATCTGGCCTTCCCACTCGAATTTTAGCTTCTGGTGAATGGTAGACGTAATAGCGCCAGCGGCATGGATCCAGGGTCTACCCAACAAACAGCTGTAGGCCGGCTGAATGTCCATCACATAGAAGGTAGTTTTAAAAGTCTGCGGGCCAATCATCACAGGCAGCTCAATCTCTCCAAGCACTGATCTTTTAGAGCCATCAAATGCTCTCACCACCAAGTTACTTGGACGCAGCGCCAAGCCATCATACTCCAGCTTCACTAAGGTTTTCTTTGGTAGAACATTGAGTGATGACCCAGTGTCCACCAGTACATGAGATAGAACAGCGCCCTTGCATTCCAAGGTGATATGTAAAGCCTTGTTGTGGTTACGTCCCTCCGTTGTTAAGTCGGCATTGGTAAAGCCCAGTCCATGACTGGTATTGACATTTGCCACCACGGTTTCTAGCTGATTAACGGTAATCTCCTTTGGCACGTATGTTGCGTGCAAGACTTTCAATAGTGCATTCCTGTGAGCTTCAGAACACATCAACAAGGATAATATGGAGATTTTTGAGGGAGTTTGGTGAAGCTGGTCCACAACCTTGTAATCGCTTCTTTTTATGATTCTCATAAACTCGTCTACATCTTGTTCAAAAGATGTCTTCTGGGTTTCTTTGATAGCTGGCTCTTCAAGTACCACACTCTTTCCTTTTGCTTTGGCAGCAACTTCTGCTTCAGCGTTAGGTCTTTGCACTTGTGAGGCAAAAAGGCGTCCGCTTCTGGTGAAGCCTCCGCCTCCCCCAACATTATCAATTTGTGGAGAAGAGGTTGAAGAATCCAAAGTGATTTTCTCCCGTTGCAGTAAAGATCAGAGCCATAATGCCAAGGTATGGCATTACTGCTTTCATATGGAACTGGTGTAAACACCCCAAATTTTCCCTCACCCATTCACACCATGGCTTGTGATCATTTCATATGCATAAATCCAATCATACCATCTCATACCACATTTTTGATTCACTGCATTGGTTCAAAGACATCTGCATCTAGGGTTTGTGATCTGAGCAATCTAAGAGCTTCTTGAGCCACTCCAAAGGTCATCAATCACTTCAAAAGGGTCCATGTATGTTCAAGCATCATATTATATCCTCTCAAAGTCAAGAATGTCAAAAAATCACAAGAACTGAGAATGCTATGGAAACAGAGCCAGGTTTGACTGCACAGATGACCTAAAATTAGGGTTTTGGTTTCAGAGGCCATAACTCCAAATTTTTTGGTCATTCTTGTTTCTATTGGTCTCTATATGGTATAGGGAGCATGCATATCAATTTTCATGAAGAAATTCCATGGGGAAGTCATCTGATCAAGAGTTGACTTTCTAAGCAAGTCAGTGCAAAATCAGGGCATCTGAGGCCCCCAATGACCCAACCAAAGGGTGTTCCTCATCATTTTGATTATGTATGATCTTTATTTGATCATAGAAGATGTTAGAAGTACACAAAATTGAAGAATTTCAAGTCATTTGCAAAGTTGACTTTTTGGGAAGTTTGACTTTTAATGAAAATTGCCATTTTGGGAAACTTTTTCAAACCTTGCTTTTTGATTCAAAAATGCTTCAAATGAAAAAACTTTGGTCATGAAAGTTGTAGAATGGATCATTCCCTTTTCAAAAAGTACAAGAACATGACCTAATTCATTTTGGATCAAAAGTTATGGCTTGTCAAAGTTGGCTAAAATCACAAAATTTGAAGTTTTCTACCAAAGAGGCATTTTGCAAAATGCTATGATCAAGTGTTCTAAAGGCCTCAAATGTGTACCATTTCTTCACAACATGATCACACAACCTCTAAAAATCAGAATGGGCCAAGGGACCACTCATTTTCATGACTTATGAAGCAAGAAATTTCAAAGGAAGCAAAAGTGAGGCAAGTTGCAAAAACTCACTCAAGTTTGAATCCACTTGCTTGCTGACTCCACAAACAATCCTATGGTTCTCCACACATCTTGCTGCGCAGGACACCCCATTTGTCCTTGGCTAGCTAGCAACCCATACCTCTCTTACACAACTTTGACATTTTGGCAACTTGAGCCATACCAATCACAGCAGTACACATCAACTCATCTGACCAATCCCATTTGTTTATACAAACCAAAAGCAAGCCATTTGACATACAACACAAGCCTGAAAGCACCAACAACACAGCTCTCTCATTTTTCCACCCCATTTGCAAAAGCTTTCGAAACACTCTCCACAAGCTACAAACACACAAACCAACTTCACAAATCAACTCAGCATACTTCACTGATCAAAAACCACCCATCACCATTGCCTGAAACTCCCTGAATCAGAAACACGATCACCACCCCCCCTGAACAGAACTTCTGTAATCTTCCAAACCAGCCATCACAAACTTCTTCCAAGTATAAGGACTTCATCAGGGGCCTAAGAGGAGTAGTTTGCACAAAGAAAGAAGGTCAGAAAGTTGCAAACTGAGAAAGCTCAAAGCTCAGGTATCTCAAGAACTTTTTTTCCAGAAATGAGTTTTTAAGTTTCTAAATTGTTCCTCATGCTTTGCTGATCACTCTGATGTTTTTACTTTTTGAAATGGTTGAGAAATAAGCATGTAATCGTGTTCTGAAATTTTTCTGACCTAAATATGTTTTGCTTCGATTCGCATGATTGATGAATGAAAAATGATTTTTGTTTGGGGGTTTTGATTCAATGTTGCATGGGGATGATTTCTGGGTGATTAGAGTTCATTTTCATGGCCTGGGGAGAAAGTTAGCAACTTTCAGGTGAGGGTCTTGCCGGAGAAGACGACCGAAAGTCTTCTCCGGCCACCTGAAAGTGATTAGGGCTTAATCTGTGTAATTAATGTAGTTTGAATGTGGTGCGTTGATCTGTCTGACTTAGTCAACTCCCGCGCGTGTTCAAGGGTCCAGATCTTTCACTTAGCCCTAATCCCATTTATTTAAATTAATTAATTCAGATTAGTTTAATTAGGTTAGTTTGAATATCAGCCTTTAGATGTGGCGCCAGTCAATGCGCGCGTTTCCCAGTTCAAACCTCAACCATTGATCATGCTTACTTTCATTTAAATTCAGTTTTATTTTCATTTAATTCCATTTGTTTTCTTCATTTTATTTAAAATAGCAAAAATCATTTAAAAATTCTGAAAATTTTTATACAACCTTTTATTAATTTTCAGAAACCAAAAACATTTTTATTTTTATTTTTTGCATTAAAATTTATTTTTAAATCATTTAAAAGATTATTTTTAATTAATTAATGAGAATTAATTAAAAATACTTTTAGGTATTTAAAAATCACCAAAAAATTCATGAAACATTTAAAATCCTTTAGAAACATTGTCCAACCCTCAAACCAAATTTCTTTTTTGATCTTGATGTCTTTTGACAATTCTCCATGGAATTAATCTTATTTCAAAGCATTATTTTGATCCAATGTTCAAAAATTCATTTCTGCCTAGTCTTTAGGAGTTGGACTTTGATTCTTTTTGCATTGCATCTTGCATATCATGAAGTTTATAGGATTAAATTGACATGGTTTGATATTGCATTTTCAATTTGTTTGACATTTTTCTTGACAAGATACCTTAAAACCCTAGCAATCTTAAGAAATTCATAACCCTCATTAGGTTAAGAGTTAGAACCCCTCCTTTGGGCAGTGAGTTTGTATAGGTTTAGGGTTCCTTTGAATGCATTTTCAATTTTTTATCATGATGTTTGCTTCTGGTTTTGATTTTTGTTTTGTGCATTGATCATAAACCCTAATTTGGGCTTTCATATGCATTCATCTTGTATTTGCTTGCATACCATGACTTGCTGTTGCACCCCAAAATTTGCCCTCACAATACAAGACTTTGTGTGCTAAGAAGGTTCACAAGGTTCACAAGATTCACAAAACTTACAAGACCTTTCATGAGGTTCATGAAGTCTACAAGTCACTTTATGAGGTTCACAAGGTTCACAAGATTCACAATGCTTACAAGACCTTTCATGAGGTTCATAAAGTCTACAAGATACTTTATGAGGTTCACAAGGTTCACAAGGATCACAATACCTCCCATGAGGTTCACAAGACATTTTATGATGGTTCACAAGGTTCACAAAGTTCACAATTGGTCAGAAGAGTTGACAATTCCCTCAGACAATGCACCTCCTAAGCAGTGCATCCAAAACTAGGGTTTTGACTTTAATCAGGCTAAAAGAACTTCCAAGACTTCAAGTGAGCTTCATAGCATCTTATATATGTGTAAGAACCCCCATGACAAGTTTCAAGACTTTTCTCAAAAGTTTACTCAGTCAAATGATCAGATAAGTCAAAATCAGTCAAAGTAGTTAAAAAGTCAAACTGAGGTCAACTGTGGTCAAACCAAAGTCAAACTTCATGATTTTTTGCCAACATCGAGTATGTGAAGTAAAATTCATCATTTGATCAAGGGTTGATCATGATTCATCAAGGAGATTTCAGATCATCAAGAATCAGGAGTTTCTAAATTAGGGTTTCCTCAGTAAAAGTCAACTGAACTTTGACCAGCCATAACTTTCACATGCTTCATCACCAAGTCTCCATCCAAAGCTCATTTTGAAGGAAATTGAATTCTCTACAACTTTGTGTCTCACAAGCCAAGCCCAAAAATGCTTCATTTGGAAGGTATGAGCTAAGACATTATAGGTCCTTTTGAAAGTCAACAAAAAGTCAACAACTTCAAAAGGGCATAACTTGAGATTGGTAAATGATATGGACATAAAACCAGTGGGGTTGGTTAGAGGACTCTTCAAGCTTTCCAAAATGTCCAAGAATACCCTGATAGCATTAAAATTGAAGGATATGAGCCCTTGCAAATTTGGGAGATATTTGGTTGGTTTATGAGGAAAATGGAGGTCTAAAACCAATTTCTTCCAAATGGGCTTGCCAAATGATGACCCAATCTATACTATAACTTCATGCACGACCCAAGTCAACAAAAATCAGATTTTTTATTATTTTATTTTTATTTATTTTGATTTAATTCATTAAAAATCATTTTAAATTAAAATAAAATATAAAAGTCTAAGATTTAAATTGGATTAGGCTTCTAGAAAATCATAAATGTGATTGAAATTGAAGTAGAAAGAAAATCATGAGGATTGGCCTAAAATAGCAAGTGTTCATACAAGGATATTTGATTTTTAAGGCCTAATATTTTTGAATCTTTTTAGATCAAATCTTCCACACAAATGATCAATTTTTCTGACCTAATACATTGTTCTATAAGTACTTGACACAAACCTAATGCAAGCCACGATTTTGCTGCCTCCCAAGTGTAAGTTGCATCTTCCAAAAAAACCTCACAAACTCAAATTCAGATTTCTTCATACAAGACATTTGAAGGTATTTGAAGGACATAAGAGTGATCCCTGAACATCACTGAATCATTACCAATCATCATTTGCATCAAAAACTCCATGAATTGCATAAACCGAATGGTTCTTGTTTTTGAAATTTATTTTTTCGATTTTGACTTTTTATGCATTACTAATGAATTTTGGTTGTGCTTTATTGTTTGTGAGGTTCTAAGGATTGATTCTGGACAAAAAACTTGAAGTTTCATGACCTAATATGCTTGCGGCCATTGTTAGGGTTTCAAGCACCATTTAGGGTTTTAGCATTTAACAAATATAAATAAATTCTAAAGACACAGGACGATTGCAAATGATATGAGGAACTCAATGATGTTCTCAATTTCATGAAATTTTGCTGTTTTGTTAGTGTTTGAATTTCGTAGGTATTGCTGCAGTTTGAAAATCGCAGGTAAATTCGTAAGTGAAAACGCAGGAAAATTCGTAGGGCTGGAGGAAGAAGATGACCCCTGCGCGCGTTTCTGGAATTTGAATTTCATTTTAATATTTTATGTTTTGTTGTCTGTTTAATATCACAAGCGTACAGCTTGTCCCAGTGGTGAAGCAGGCGCGTGTTTGGTTGAATGGCAGGGGTTCGAATCCTGGCCATGGCAAGTTTTTCATGTTTTTTCCTTTTATTCATTGAATACAATATATTATCAATTGTGGTTGTTTTACTATCAGACGCGCTCACCTAGCTGGGATGGTAATGTGTTTGTGTATTGCTTGAAAGGTCCTGGGTTCGATCCCCCCCCCCCCCCAGGCCTTTTGTTTTTTCTTATTTTTTGTGATTTTTCAGGTTTTAGTGCATAAAACAAATTGGATTCATTCCATTATCACACGCGCGCTGATGGCCTGGTGGTGTGTGTAGTTCTTGGCAAGCCAAAGGTGCTGGGTTCAAACCCCAGCCAGGTAAGTTTTCTTTTTGCTTTTTTTTTCTTTCTATTTGTTTTGATTGTCATTAATATTAATTTAATTATAATTATAATTCTAAAATCCTAATATTAATCTTAAAATATTTTCTAAAAAAAACTAATTTCTTTTTTTTTTATGTGTATATTGTTATTATATATATAGTTTATGTGAATTAATAATTTTTGTACATAAAACCTAATTTATTTTATAAACCCTAAAAATATATTTTTTCAAAACCCTAATTATAAAACCTAATTTATTTTTCTAAATAATTAAAAAACCCTAATTTCTTTTTCTTCTATTTTTTGTTTAATCTTATTATTAATCTAATTTTTGTTAAATGCCTTAATTGTTTATAATTTAGAATTTTGTACATAAACATGCTTAACAATTAAAATTCTTAGTTTATTTTTTATAATAGGTAAATATGATATAAATTGTTTATTTTTGCATAATTTTATAATTAAAAGTGGTTAATTTAATTTTATAATTATAATATGTTCATAACTAATATAATTTTATAATATGCATATACTTAAAAAAAATTTGTGATAATTGTTCATATTTTCTTATTAACCATTAAAATTTTGTTTATTATAATCTTTTTGTTTATTATTATTATTAACCATGTTTATTACTAACCCCATTTATTTTTAAATTATGATTATTATTATTATTTTCACTAACCCCTATTATAATTATTTATTTATTCTTGCTTATTCATTATTTTGCTATTTATTTAAATTGCTTTATTATTATCATTGTAATTGCTCCTGGATGTAATTTTTTGTAATATTTAAATTATTTATTTTTATGTCATGGTTAGTAAAAATAGGGAGTGTAAACATGTATGTTATTTAAAATTAATTTAGATCACTTAATTTAAAATATAAATAAAATTGTACACTCACACACGTAAGTCGATCTTTGATCGCCATCTCACTTTCTAGGGTTACCTCTCATTGTTGCCTAATTACAAGGTCAAGTGGGGTGTATAAAGCAAAAGTCCCTTAAAAGAAAATTCATCTAGTCCCTTAACAATAAAAGATCAAGTCCCTTAATGGTTGCCTTTCATAATGATCTTGTCCCTTTCGAATAATGATGACAGTCCCTCCAAAATTGCTTAATACACCCTACAGTTGCCTTCATTAAACAGATGTCCCTCACTTGTCCCTTACATCCAAGGTAATGACTACCTATTCCTTAATAATAGGGATAGTCTTTCCATTTAAAGGATTCAAGAACAGAAAGACTTAAACTTTAGGGTAGGTTCCTCATAGTTACTTGCTCACTATTCAAAAACTTTTCAAACATTTCACAATTTCAAACAATTTTCAAACACAAGTTTTTTACGCATCCGTACATGGATCATTATTAAACTCTTATGAAAATTTCTATTCACACACTTCATATTTTCAAAAAACAATTTAAAGTGAGCTAAGTAACTAAGAGCCCATGGATAACCATGGATATAAAGGGTGCTAACACCTTCCCTTTGTATAACCTACCCCCCGGACCCAAAAATCTTTTAAAAGGTCTTTCCTGTTCTTTTATGCCTTTCCTTTGGATAAAATAAAAGTCGGTGGCGACTCTTGCTATCCGCAACATAACTAAAGTCAGTTCTCCCACCGTGTTACAGAACTGGCGACTCTGCTGGGGACTTAATAAAAGAGGGGTACCCTTAGGAATTAGATCACTTTAAATTGTTTGCCTTGTTTGCTTTACTTTACTTGTTGGGCTCTTATGTGTGAAAGATCCTAACCCGGATCTAGTGTACCTTAGGTAAATGGCAATAGACCAAGGAAACTGTACGACGTATATCGATATGGTTGATCTGGTGGCCATAGTTAGTGTGACTTCTTGGTTGGTGCTTATGTTCCTTAAGTCAAGTTGAGGATAATATGAGGCTGCCATATGTTGTCAATGCACTAACTAACTTTTAGAACCCTAGTTATCCCATCTTGGCCTTTAGAAAGTAGTGAGATAGTCGGCTTTGGTGAAGACTGAAGTTGGTTGATACTCGATACTACGCTCATTGAGATCTTAAACTTGGAGGGTTTTGGTTGGCAAGTAAGTTGCCTACTGAACAACCACCCTTGTGAAGGATCAATGATATTGAGATCCCTTAGAACATGGTTACTTTTGTAGGACAGGATGAACCATCTAACTTTAGGGGAGGGTATTGACCTTTGAACCTCATGCAAGCCTTTAAACCTAGGGCTATGGTGTGACTTGTTTGTGTGTGCCACATGTTTGTGATTGAGCATAACATCATGACATCATCATGCATCATAAGCATAGCATTTTCACTAACCATTTCAAGGACCAAGGGATTTATCTTTGTTCTTTGTTGCAGGTCATGGCTTCTGCTCGTAGAAACACCATCAGAATCAACTTTGTGGGCATACCTGCTAAACTTAAAGAGTTGGTTTCTCAAGTGTCTGATCATTCCCAGTTCATCAAGAGACATGGTTACCTATTGGATCTAGTCATCTCAGGGTTCAATGAAGACATGATGAGTGTTCTGTTTCAGTTCTTTGAACCTAAGCACCATTGCTTCACATTCCCCGACTACCAGCTAGTTCCAACCATGGAAGAGTTCTCTAAACTCCTGGGCATACCTGTTCTTGATCAGAAACCATTCACAGGCTTGGAGAAAGAGCCTAAACCTGAGGTTATTGTTGCAGCTCTACATCTGAAGAAGTCTGATGTTGTTCTAGAAACGAGAAGCGGAGTCAAGGGTATTCTTGCCAAGGTGTTGATAGAGAAGGCTCAAATGTTTTTGAAGGCTATGAGTTATGATGCTTTTGAGGATATCTTAGCCTTGTTGATTTATGGCTTAGTGTTGTTCCCCAATCCAGATCAGTTCATAGATGTTCATGCCATCATCATTTTCCTGAGTCACAATCCAGTGCCTACATTGCTTGGAGACATCCTACATTCTCTTCATACCCGTACTACAAGGGCAAGAGGAACTTTGATGTGTTGCATACCTTTGCTATCTAGGTGGTTTATTTCTCACCTTCCTCGCTCAGTAATGAAGAATGAGCAAGGGTTCAGATGGTCCAAGAGGATCATGTCACTCTCGCATTCAGATATCCATTGGTGCTCCAGATCTATGGAGAATGTCACTATCATTGACCGTTGTGGGGAGTTTCCTAATGTGCCACTTCTAGGCATAAGAGGAGGCATCACCTACAACCCCTCTCTAGCTTTACGACAGTTTGGTTACGCTCGGAGTGATGGTCCACATGACATGTTGATTCAGGGCATTGTGTTTGACTACGACAACGATCTTCAAGGTTACCGTCAGAGATTCATAAGAGCATGGGGAAAAGTAAACAAGGTTGACAGCAAGACTCTGGAGCCTAAGTACACTATTCCTATGGAGGCTTATCTCAGATGGGTGCGATCTCGTGCTCAGACTCTCATGATTCCATATCCTGCTATCCTGCCAGTTATCATGGAACCTGTTGCTGAAGGAGATACTACTTATACCATCCTTCACCCAGACATGCCTACTGACATGGAAGACTTGCAGAGATCTTGGATCCAATTGAAGGAGCAAAGGGATACTTTCGAGGCTCATTACAAAGCAAGCCAAGAAAGAATCCTGGAACTAACAAAGCAACTTCACGAGGAGCGGAATCTCAACTCATACCTCAACACAAAGAGGAAACGTCCATGGGAGACTTAAAACCCCATCTCTTGTATTTATTGCATTTCATTTTCTGTAAGTCCAAGAGGCAAAACAAATTTATTACTAATAAAAGTTTACCTTCTTGTTTGTTTAAGCAAATTTAAATCCTGCGGTCCTTGAAAACATTGCATACGCATTAAAACATCATATCATTGCATCACAGGTTTATTTGTGCACAGGTTTCTCATCTTCTCGCTGTTTATTTCAGCAATGGCTCTTGAACAAACAGTTAAGGATCTCCAGGCACAAAATGCACAGTTCCAAGAGCTGATCCTGAACCTGTCCAAGGGGCAGGATGAATTGAAGACACTGCTGGCCAAGAAGACTAAGAAGACTAGAAGGTCAGGTGGCCTGATCAACATGGGAAGAAGGTTCAGAGGTCCTGTCAAGACCAAAGAACAGGTTGAAGACTATGAATCTGAGGAATCTGAAAAAGAGGGAGGCAGTCTCCACAACACTATGGGGGATTCTGATTCTGAGGCCAATTACTACCATGATACTAATGAAGACAAATTCAAGATGCTGGTGGATAGAATGGATGCTATGGAGTTGCAGAAATCTTCTGGGCTGGATTTTGAAGATTTGAGTCTGATATATGGGGTTGTCATACCCATTGGTTTCAAGGTTCCTACCTTTGTTGTTTATGATGGGGTCTCTTGTCCCAAGCTGCATCTGAGGTCTTATGTCAGAAGAATCCAACCCCACACTGCTGATAAAAAATTGTGGATCCATTTTTTTCAAGAGAGCTTATCTGGAGCTCAATTGGAGTGGTATTATCAATTGGAGAGTGTCAACATCAGGGAGTGGAATGATCTTGCTGAAGCTTTCTATAAGCAGTATCAATACAATGCTGACTTAGCTCCCACTCGCATGCAGCTGCAAAGCATGTCTATGGGTGTCAAAGAAAGTTTCAAGGAGTATGCTCAGAAGTGGAGAGATTTAGCTGGAAGAGTACAACCCCCTTTGACTGACAGGGAATTGGTTGATATGTTCATGTGTACGCTGAATGGCCCGTTTTACAGTCATCTCATCGGAAGCTCATCATCTGGCTTCACTGAGTTGATAATGACAGGAGAGCGGGTGGAAAATGGTATAAAGAATGGCAAGATCCAGGTGGGTACTTCCTCATCAGGTGCTGCAAAGAAGCCTCCCACTGGGAAGAAAGAGTCAAATGTTGTTTATGGTCAACCTGATCGTAATAGAAGACATCAGTCTGTGAGTGCAGTTCACATTTCAAATCCAACTCCTACAACACCAGAGCAGCCACAGGGCAACCAAAAGAGGGCTAGAAGGAAGTTCACAAAGATCAACATGTCAATGGCTCAGGCATTGCAACACTTGTTGAAGGCTGAACTTATTACTTTGAAAGAGGCTCCTCAGAATCCCAACGTTACCTCTCCCAGGTACAATCCCAATGCACGATGTGCATATCACTCAAACTGTCAGGGACATGATACTAATAACTGATGGGTCTTGAAGAACAAAATTCAAGATATGATTGAGGCTGGAGAGATTGAGTTTGACCCTCCGGGTACTCCAAATGTGATTACTGCTCCAATGCCAAATCACGAGAAGACTGTCAATGCCATTGATGAAGATTTACATGTCTATTCAGTTGCGGAGTTGACCACACCATTATCTGTTATCAAGAAGAAGTTAGTACAAGCTGGGCTCTTTCCAGGTTGTCGTGATAATTGTTTGTATTGTACCTATAAGCCGGATAGTTGCTGGAGATTGAGAGATGGAATTCAGCGTCTCATGGATAAGTATACTATAGTGTTTGAGAGGACTCCATCGTCGGTGGAAAGTATGGTGGATCATATTACTCAAGGTAGGAAGATTGAAGAGGTTGATATGGTTGATAGAGCACCAGTAAGGATCACTGCTAAGGGACCTGTTAAAATCACTCATAAGGGTCCAATCAAGATTACTGCTGAAGGCCCTGTGAAGGTTGTTGCTGAAGCCAGAGTGGCTCCTCTGGTCATTACTACTCCTGGTCCTATCCCGTATACGTCTGATAAAGCTGTGCCTTGGCACTATGGATCCGATGTTTATATCCATGGTGTTAAGCAAGAACCATTAGCTGATGTGCCTGTTGATGTTGACAATATTGTTGGATCTAGTAAGATTACACGAAGTGGAAGAGTCTTTTCTCCACCAGTTACTTCCAAGAATGCAGTTACTCCTGCTGTTACTTCCACCACTGATGCTCGGGGCAAAGGTCCTGTTATTGAGCCTATACCTGCTGATGTGCCAGCTGCTGATGACCTCTCTAAGCAGATGGAGGAAGTATTGAAAATCATTCGCAAGAGTGATTATGACATTGTTGATCAGTTGGGGCATACTCCCTCTAAGATCTCTATGTTGTCCTTGTTGTTATGTTCTGAAGCTCATGCAAAAGCTTTGATCAAGTTTCTGAAGACTGCTCATGTACCCAATGCAATTTCTGTTGACCAGTTTGAGAATTGTGTTGCCCACCTGACCTATGATAATGGGTTAGGGTTTTCTGATGCTGATTTGACCCCTGCCAAGAGGGATCACAACAGGGCTCTGCATATCTCAATTGAATGCAGGGGCACTACCCTGTCACATGTATTGATAGACAATGGTTCCTCTCTGAATGTGTTACCCAAAGAAGTCCTGAACAAGCTGAGTCCTGAAGATGCTGTGCTGAAGCCCAGTAACATAGTGGTGAAGGCTTTTGATGGTTTTAGAAGAGTGGTGCATGGAGAAATTGACTTGCCCATCAAAGTTGGTTCACAGATTTTTAATGCTACATTTTATGTGATGGATATTCGTCCTTCATACTCTTGTCTGCTTGGTCGTCCCTGGATCCATGGGGCAGGTGCTGTAACCTCTACATTACATCAGAAGCTGAGATATCCGGTAGAAGGAAAGGTTGTTACTGTCTATGGAGAGGAAGAATATTTTGTCAGCCATGTAAACACCTTCAAGTATCTGGAAGTGGAAGGTGAATACATTGAAACTCCGTGTCAGACATTTGAAGTGGTTCCTTGGATTGTTAATGATTATGTAGCTCCTCCGGTTGCCAAGAAAGTTCCTGTGGTCACCAGAGTACCTCCAACAATGGCAATGGCCTCCCTCAAAGATGCTAGAGCTGTAGTGGATGAAGGTGGTTGTACTATTTGGGGACAGCTTCCTGATATTCCATACAAGTCTGACAAGTTTGGTTTGGGTTTCACTGCAGAGTCCCAGAAGGCTGTTCGTCGTGCTCGTGCTGTTCGTATCACCAATAAAGGGGTTATGAAAGATCAGATCAATGTTGTGGGAGACTATGATGAAGACTACAACTTGGATGCTTGGATTTTTCCTACTGTGGGTGCTGGACTCAATAATTGGAAAGCTGAAGATGTTATCCCTATCTCCTTTAGTCAGGAGTAAATACTATTACTGCGTTGTTGTTTTTTTTAAGTTTGTAATTTCTGAACAATTAAAACTCTCAAGCCTTGTGCCTTACCCGGGGCACAATGGTGTGCTTGTTACGGGCTGTCATTTCATTTGCATACTTCATTCAATAAAAATCAGTGGACGTTTCGTTTTCGTAAATATTGTGTTCCTTGTCTTTCTTTTCTTTTATTTTTGCTTTATCAGCTATGTGTTCTTACACACACCCACATCACTAAAATGCAGATCCTCATCCACTCTGGATCCTGTTGATAACAGTTCTACTATTGCCAATTATAATTTTGAGAATCCGATCTATCAAACTGAAGACGGGAATGAGGACGATTGTGAAGTACCTGTAGAGCTTGCTAGGTTGTTACAACAAGAAGAGAAAGCCATACAGCCACATGAAGAGCCAGTCGAAGTTGTGAATCTGGGAACTGAAGAAAACAGGAAAGAGGTCAAGATAGGGGCTGATCTAGAGGATAGTGTCAAGAGCAGGTTGATTCAGATGTTACGTGACTATGTGGAGATCTTTGCTTGGTCTTATGAAGATATGCCAGGGTTGGATACAGACATTGTGGTTCACCGTTTACCAGTGAAAGAAGATTGTCGTCCAAAGAAGCAGAAGGTTCGTCGTATGCGTCCTGAGATGTCAGAAAAGATCAAGGCAGAGGTAATGAAACAGTTCAATGCAGGGTTCTTAGCAGTGACTTCTTATCCTCAGTGGGTTGCAAATGTGGTGCCGGTACCTAAGAAAGATGGTAAGGTACGTATGTGTGTGGACTACAGAGATTTGAACAAGGCCAACCCTAAAGATAATTTTCCACTTCCTCATATTGATGTTCTGGTAGACAACACTGCTCAGCATAAGGTATTCTCTTTCATGGATGGTTTTTCTGGTTACAATCATATCAAGATGGCTCCTGAAGACATGGAGAAGACAACATTTGTTACACAGTGGGGCACTTTTTGTTATAAGGTGATGCCATTTGGTTTGAAGAATGCAGGGGCAACATATCAGCGTGCTATGGTGGCTTTGTTTCATGATATGATTCATCATGAGATAGAGGTATATGTGGATGATATGATAGCCAGGTCCCAAAATGAAGAGCAGCATCTTGATCATTTGCATAAGTTGTTTGAGAGATTGAAGAAATACAAGTTGAGATTGAACCCAAACAAGTGTACTTTTGGAGTTAGATCTGGTAAGCTCCTGGGTTTTATTGTCAGTGGAAAAGGTATTGAAGTGGATCCTGCAAAAGTAAAAGCTATACGAGAGATGCCAGCTCCCCGTACTGAGAAGGAGGTTAGAGGTTTCTTGGGACGATTGAATTACATTGCAAGATTTATTTCCCAGTTAACAACTACCTGTGAGCCAATCTTTAAATTATTGAAGAAAGATCAGGTAATGGAATGGAATGATGAGTGTCAGACTGCCTTTGATGAAATCAAGAGATATCTGCTGGAACCACCAATTTTGATGCCACCAGTTGATGGAAGACCCTTGATTATGTACTTAACAGTGTTAGACAACTCAATGGGGTGTGTGTTGGGGCAACATGACGAGTCTGGTCGAAAAGAGCAGGCAATATACTACCTTAGCAAAAAGTTTACCGACTGTGAAACAAGATACTCACTGCTCGAGAAAACTTGCTGCGCTTTGGCATGGGCTGCTCGCCGACTAAGACAGTATAAGTTGACTCATACTACCTTATTGATTTCGAAGATGGATCCAATCAAGTACATATTCGAGAAACCTGCTCTCTCCGGAAGAATTGCAAGATGGCAAATGATCTTAACAGAATATGACATACAGTATACTACTCAGAAGGCTATTAAGGGAAGTGTTGTTGCTGATCATTTGGCTCATCAAGCAGTAGATGATTACCAGTCAATGAGTTTTGAGTTCCCTGATGAAGACATTATGATTATTACCAAAGAACCTGGACAATATGACGGACCTGAACAAGGATCCCGATGGACTATGGTTTTTGATGGTGCATCCAATGCACTTGGTAATGGTGTTGGTGTTGTGATCAGTTCCCCTGAAGGTTGTCATACCCCGATTACTGCCAGACTTTGTTTCTATTGTACCAATAACATGGCTGAGTATGAGGCCTGTATCCTGGGTATTAAAGCTGCTATTGATATGAAGATTCAGTTCCTGGATGTGTACGGAGATTCAGCCCTAGTAGTAAGTCAGATTAAAGGAGATTGGGATACCAAGCATGATAACCTCATTCCTTACAGAGAGCATGTGTTGTCTTTAATCCCACATTTCAAAGAGATCACTTTTGGACATATTCCACGAAGAGAGAATCAGTTGGCAGATGCTTTAGCCACCATGGCATCCATGTTTGAGATCAGTTGGGATGATGAATCTCCCAAGATTACTATTGATAGATTTGAAAAGCCTGCATACTGCAATGAGATTGACACTGAAGGGGCAGAGGAGAAGCCTTGGTTCTATGAAGTAAAAAGATATCTTGAAGCTCAGGAGTTCCCTGAAGGGGCATCTGTCAAAGATAGGAAGTTTCTGAGAAGGTTTTCTGCTAAGTTCTTTTTGAGTAATGGGATTTTGTACAAGCGCAATCATGATTCAACTTTGCTTCGTTGTGTGAATAAGAAGGAAGCAACTGAGATTATGGAAGATATGCATGATGGGATCTTTGGCACTCACTCTAGTGGTCATACTATGGCAAAGAAGATATTGAGAGCAGGTTACTATTGGTCTACCATGGAAGCTGATTGCTATCAACACTCCAGAACATGTCACAAGTGTCAAATTTATGCTGATAAAGTACATGTACCTCCATCACCATTGAATGTGTTGACTGCTCCTTGGCCTTTTGCCATGTGGGGCATTGATATGATTGGTGAGATCAAACCTACTGCTTCTAATGGACATCGTTTCATCCTGGTTGCTATTGATTACTTCACGAAGTGGGTAGAGGCAGCTTCATTTGCATCTGTTACCAAGAATGTTGTGGCTCGATTCATTAAGAATAATCTCATATGTAGGTATGGCATCCCTGAAAGGATTATTACTGACAATGGCTCTAATCTGAACAACACTATGATTACTGATCTCTGCACGCAGTTCAAGATTAAGCATCACAACTCTTCTCCGTATCGTCCGAAGATGAATGGGGCAGTTGAAGCTGCTAATAAGAACATCAAGAAGATTGTACAGAAGATGATTGTTACTTACAAGGATTGGCATGAGATGTTACCATTTGCTCTTCATGGTTATCGTACCACAATACGTACTTCAACAGGGGCAACCCCATTCTCCTTAGTCTATGGTATGGAAGCAGTTCTGCCCATTGAAGTTCAGATTCCCTCCTTAAGAATTATGAAGGATGCAGGCTTGGATGAAGATGAGTGGATTCAGACTCGACTTGACCAGATAAATTTGATTGATGAGAAGAGGCTAGCAGCAGTTTGTCATGGCCAGATGTACCAGAAACGGATGATCAAGGCTTTTAATAAGAAGGTTAAGCCAAAGGTATATCAGGCTGGTGACTTGGTAATCAAGCGTGTTATATTACCACAGGGTGATCCTAGGGGCAAGTGGACTCCAGCATATGAAGGACCATTTGTAGTCAAGACAGTATTCTCAGGAGGTGCCATGATACTTACTACTATGGATGGTGAAGACTTCCCACAGCCTGTAAACGCAGACATAGTTAAAAAGTACTACGCATGAAAAGAGACCCGCTAGGTTGACAGGCCTAGGCAAAAATAAGGGCATCCCGGCAAACCAAAAGGGTTTGGGTAAAAATTAGGGATATATATAAAAAGATGTACACCCGGCAAGTCGAAAACCTGAAAAGGCAGCTTGGGCAAAAAAGGGTATCCCGGTGGATTGAAAACCTGAAAGGGCAATCCAGGCAAAAGTTAGGGATTAAAGTGTATGACTATGTCTCGTTTGGATCACCCATGAAACTGCAACCAGTTGTACTACTCATTCAAGCTCGAACAGATAAAGCTCAATCCATTCGTTTTCGTCTCAACAGCAGAAGATGAGATACTTGAAGATAATGGCAATAGTAGAATTGAAACTCAATAGGATTATTTCCCACATAGCTGATTTTCTTTGTTTTGTAAAATTTTATGACAAAATCCTCTTACTAGGGTTTATGTCTCTTTGTACAAATTTACCCGTGTACGGGTCACATTTTTGATATAAATAAATTCCATCTTTTGAATCCAGATTTACTTTTACCCTATTTACATAAGCGAAACGTCCATTGGTTGTGTTTGAATGTATGTATGCTTTTGAATATGATTGATGTTTACCAGAAATGCATGTATGCTTAATATGATTGATGTTTACCAGAAATGCATGAAAATGCAGTAATAGTATTTACTAAGGACGAACGAGGGAAGGATTTCAACGAAGCTTCGCCGGTTCATCTCTACAAAACAGTTACAAATCCCTCAGTAGGATAAGTCCATCTTCATAGAGTCACATCTCCCCTGGAATTTATATCCATCTCTTTTATCCTCATACGGATATTCGAGAATTTACTTTCCAATAAGAGTACGACGAACGAAGACGGGATGTTGTATCTACCCTACTATCAAACGAAGACGGAAGGTTATATATACCTTACTATTTCCATGCAGACGGGAGGTTATATATACCTTGCTATCCCCAGCAGACGGAAGGTTATGTATAATATATTATCAAACAAGACGGGACTAAGTTCCTCATATTCTTCAACAACGAATCGGGATTTATTTTCCCTGGCCAGCAGTTGTTGTACGAAGATATCCAGGCGCTTCAGGCAGTATCATATCATACATACATCATTTACATCATTTACATCATACCATACCATACATATACATAGATACATAATACATTACCTAAGTGCATCATATTATGCATGCATACATAATGTATAAACTAATACTACCATACAGAATGTTACCTTGTTTTCAGGTTAATTCTCCAGCAAACAAACTTCATCAACAACTCGTGACTATCAGGATTGCTTTATCCCCCTGAAAAGTTATCATTCCTCAGGATTGCTTTATCCTCCTGACAGCTTCTTGTACCTCAGGATTGCTTTATCCTCCTGAAATCATATTATTACCTCAGGACTGCTTTATCCTCCTGAAAGCTTATTATTCCTTCAGGATTGCTTTATCCTCCTGAAAGCATACTATTACCTCAGGATGGCTTTATCCTCCTGAAAGCTTATTATTCCTTCAGGATTGCTTTATCCTCCTGAAAGCATACTATTACCTCAGGATGGCTTTATCCTCCTGATAGCTCATCACTGTATCAGGATTGATTTATCCTCCTGAAAGCATATCACTACATCAGGATTGCTTTATCCTCCTGAAAGCTTATCACTGTATCAGGATTGCTTTATCCTCCTGATAGCTATCATCATCATCTCAGGACTGCTTTATCCTCCTGACAGCTTCTTGTACCTCAGGACTGCTTTATCCTCCTGACAGCTTCTTGTACCTCAGGATCGCTTTATCCTCCTGAAATCATATTATTACCTCAGGACTGCTTTATCCTCCTGAAAGCTTATTGTTCCTTCAGGATTGCTTTATCCTCCTGAAAGCATATCATCCATCAGGACTGCTTTATCCTCCTGAAAGCTTATTGTTCCTTCAGGATTGCTTTATCCTCCTGAAAGCATATCATCCATCAGGACTGCTTTATCCTCCTGAAAGCTATCATTATATTTTGGACTGCTTTATCCTCCAAGAAATGTATCTGAAGAACTTTTCCCCAAGTGGCATCTTTAAGCCCACTCAAGCATATACAACCAACCATCAATATCACTCTATGCACTGGTGAGTGCAAATTTTTGGGTTTTTGTGTTCAATCCCCTTCAACCTTCCAAGTTACGACTGGCAAATATACCAATCTAACCCCTCAGGTTTCAGAAAATTGAACAGGGGCAGCTGTTGCACCCCAAAATTTGCCCTCACAATACAAGACTTTGTGTGCTAAGAAGGTTCACAAGGTTCACAAGATTCACAACACTTACAAGACCTTTCATGAGGTTCATGAAGTCTACAAGTCACTTTATGAGGTTCACAAGGTTCACAAGATTCACAATGCTTACAAGACCTTTCATGAGGTTCATAAAGTCTACAAGATACTTTATGAGGTTCACAAGGTTAACAAGGATCACAATACCTCCCATGAGGTTCACAAGACATTTTATGATGGTTCACAAGGTTCACAAAGTTCACAATTGGTCAGAAGAGTTGACAATTCCCTCAGACAATGCACCTCCTAAGCAGTGCATCCAAAACTAGGGTTTTGACTTTAATCAGGCTAAAATAACTTCCAAGACTTCAAGTGAGCTTCATAGCATCTTATATATGTGTAAGAACCCCCATGACAAGTTTCAAGACTTTTCTCAAAAGTTTACTCAGTCAAATGATCAGATAAGTCAAAATCAGTCAAAGCAGTTAAAAAGTCAAACTGAGGTCAACTGTGGTCAAACCAAAGTCAAACTTCATGATTTTTTGCCAACATCGAGTATGTGAAGTAAAATTCATCATTTGATCAAGGGTTGATCATGATTCATCAAGGAGATTTCAGATCATCAAGAATCAGGAGTTTCTAAATTAGGGTTTCCTCAGTAAAAGTCAACTGAACTTTGACCAGCCATAACTTTCACATGCTTCATCACCAAGTCTCCATCCAAAGCTCATTTTGAAGGAAATTGAATTCTCTACAACTTTGTGTCTCACAAGCCAAGCCCAAAAATGCTTCATTTGGAAGGTATGAGCTAAGACATTATAGGTCCTTTTGAAAGTCAACAAAAAGTCAACAACTTCAAAAGGGCATAACTTGAGATTGGTAAATGATATGGACATAAAACCAGTGGGGTTGGTTAGAGGACTCTTCAAGCTTTCCAAAATGTCCAAGAACACCCTCATAGCATTAAAATTGAAGGATATGAACCCTTGCAAAGTTGGGAGATTTTTGGTTGGTTTATGAGGAAAATGGAGGTCTAAAACCAATTTCTTCCAAATGGGCTTGCCAAATGATGACCCAATCTATACTATAACTTCATGCACGACCCAAGTCAACAAAAATCAGATTTTTTATTATTTTATTTTTATTTATTTTGATTTAATTCATTAAAAATCATTTTAAATTAAAATAAAATATAAAAGTCTAAGATTTAAATTGGATTAGGCTTCTAGAAAATCATAAATGTGATTGAAATTGAAGTAGAAAGAAAATCATGAGGATTGGCCTAAAATAGCAAGTGTTCATACAAGGATATTTGATTTTTAAGGCCTAATATTTTTGAATCTTTTTAGATCAAATCTTCCACACAAATGATCAATTTTTCTGACCTAATACATTGTTCTATAAGTACTTGACACAAACCTAATGCAAGCCACGATTTTGCTGCCTCCCAAGTGTAAGTTGCATCTTCCAAAAAAACCTCACAAACTCAAATTTGGATTTCTTCATACAAGACATTTGAAGGTATTTGAAGGACATAAGAGTGATCCCTGAACATCGATGAATCATTACCAATCATCATTTGCATCAAAAACTCCATGAATTGCATAAACCGAATGGTTCTTGTTCTTGAAATTTATTTTTTCGATTTTGACTTTTTATGCATTACTAATGAATTTTGGTTGTGCTTTATTGTTTGTGAGGTTCTAAGGATTGATTCTGGACAAAAAAACTTGAAGTTTCATGACCTAATATGCTTGCGGGCATTGTTAGGGTTTCAAGCACCATTTAGGGTTTTAGCATTTAACAAATATAAATAAATTCTAAAGACACAGGACGATTGCAAATGATATGAGGAACTCAATGATGTTCTCAATTTCATGAAATTTTGTTGTTTTGTTAGTGTTTGAATTTCGTAGGTATTGCTGCAGTTTGAAAATCGCAGGTAAATTCGTAAGTGAAAACGCAGGAAAATTCGTAGGGCTGGAGGAAGAAGATGACCCCTGCGCGCGTTTCTGGAATTTGAATTTCATTTTAATATTTTATGTTTTGTTGTCTGTTTAATATCACAAGCGTACAGCTTGTCCCAGTGGTGAAGCAGGCGCGTGTTTGGTTGAATGGCAGGGGTTCGAATCCTGGCCATGGCAAGTTTTTCATGTTTTTTCCTTTTATTCATTGAATACAATATATTATCAATTGTGGTTGTTTTACTATCAGACGCGCTCACCTAGCTGGGATGGTAATGTGTTTGTGTATTGCTTGAAAGGTCCTGGGTTCGATCCCCCCCCAGGCCTTTTGTTTTTTCTTATTTTTTGTGATTTTTCAGGTTTTAGTGCATAAAACAAATTGGATTCATTCCATTATCACACGCGCGTTGATGGCCTGATGGTGTGTGTAGTTCTTGGCAAGCCAAAGGTGCTGGGTTCAAACCCCAGCCAGGTAAGTTTTCTTTTTGCTTTTTTTTTCTTTCTATTTGTTTTGATTGTCATTAATATTAATTTAATTAAAATTATAATTCTAAAATCCTAATATTAATCTTAAAATATTTTCTAAAAAAAACTAATTTTTTTTTTTTTATGTGTATATTGTTATTATATATATAGTTTATGTGAATTAATAATTTTTGTACATAAAACCTAATTTATTTTATAAACCCTAAAAATATATTTTTTCAAAACCCTAATTATAAAACCTAATTTATTTTTCTAAATAATTAAAAAACCCTAATTTCTTTTTCTTCTATTTTTTGTTTAATCTTATTATTAATCTAATTTTTGTTAAATGCCTTAATTGTTTATAATTTAGAATTTTGTACATAAACATGCTTAACAATTAAAATTCTTAGTTTATTTTTTATAATAGGTAAATATGATATAAATTGTTTATTTTTGCATAATTTTATAATTAAAAGTGGTTAATTTAATTTTATAATTATAATATGTTCATAACTAATATAATTTTATAATATGCATATACTTAAAAAAAATTTGTGATAATTGTTCATATTTTCTTATTAACCATTAAAATTTTGTTTATTATAATCTTTTTGTTTATTATTATTATTAACCATGTTTATTACTAACCCCATTTATTTTTAAATTATGATTATTATTATTATTTTCACTAACCCCTATTATAATTATTTATTTATTCTTGCTTATTCATTATTTTGCTATTTATTTAAATTGCTTTATTATTATCGTTGTAATTGCTCCTGGATGTAATTTTTTGTAATATTTAAATTATTTATTTTTATGTCATGGTTAGTAAAAATAGGGAGTGTAAACATGTATGTTATTTAAAATTAATTTAGATCACTTAATTTAAAATATAAATAAAATTGTACACTCACACACGTAAGTCGATCTTTGATCGCCATCTCACTTTCTAGGGTTACCTCTCATTGTTGCCTAATTACAAGGTCAAGTGGGGTGTATAAAGCAAAAGTCCCTTAAAAGAAAAGTCATCTAGTCCCTTAACAATAAAAGATCAAGTCCCTTAATGGTTGCCTTTCATAATGATCTTGTCCCTTTCGAATAATGATGACAGTCCCTCCAAAATTGCTTAATACACCCTACAGTTGCCTTCATTAAACAGATGTCCCTCACTTGTCCCTTACATCCAAGGTAATGACTACCTATTCCTTAATAATAGGGATAGTCTTGCCATTTAAAGGATTCAAGAACAGAAAGACTTAAACTTTAGGGTAGGTTCCTCATAGTTACTTGCTCACTATTCAAAAACTTTTCAAACATTTCACAATTTCAAACAATTTTCAAACACAAGTTTTTTACGCATCCGTACATGGATCATTATTAAACTCTTATGAAAATTTCTATTCACACACTTCATATTTTCAAAAAACAATTTAAAGTGAGCTAAGTAACTAAGAGCCCATGGATAACCATGGATATAAAGGGTGCTAACACCTTCCCTTTGTATAACCTACCCCCCGGACCCAAAAATCTTTTAAAAGGTCTTTCCTGTTCTTTTATGCCTTTCCTTTGGATAAAATAAAAGTCGGTGGCGACTCTTGCTATCCGCAACATAACTAAAGTCAGTTCTCCCACCGTGTTACACTTGCCATGACATTTTGTGCATCCATTTGATTCATTAGACATCTTAAGACATATTAGAATCATGGTTGATCATTGCATCTTTCATTTGTCATGTTGTATGTCATTTACATTTCATAACTTTTCATGTATGTTCATGGTTCTAAGCATGCTTCTCTTGCATCCATATGTTTATATGATCATCCCCATGCCTTGTTTCATGTTTGCATCATCTCATAGCATCATTAGCATCATACTTATGCTTCTGGTTTTGATTTGCATCATGTCATCTCATCTCCTTTTGCATTGCATTTCTTTCACTAACTTTTCAGGTGGTAAATTACTTTGAGAAGTGAATTTGCCTTCACTTCTCACAACTCTTTTTCATCTCTCTTATGCATCATTGCTGCATTTTGTCTTGTGTTTGAGATTGAGCTTGCTCATTCTTCTGCATCTCACTTTCTTTCTCCAAGTGACTTGTCTTCTTAAATGAAGCAAGTTACTTTGCTTCTCTTTGCTCCTTTCATCTGCTTCCTGGTGGTTTCTCTAAAGATTTCTCCTGTAAACCTCACAAACCCTAGGAATGACCAAGCATGATAACAATTAGGGTTGATTAGTCCCCCATTTAGCTTTTACCTTTGTGTCATCTTTGAGTCTTCACTTCTCACCTCATAATCAGGGACTAAACCCTAAAGGCTTTAAGGCTTTGTGATTAAGCTTATGCCTGCATCCTTCTATTAGGATGGAGTGTATAACTTTAATCCTAAGTGTTAAACCCTTATTGTGTTTAAATCCTTTAACCAACTCACTTAATAATCATCAAGACATCAAGCTTGTAACTTGGGCCTTGCATTAGGGTTCTAATTCTTCCTTAATTGGTTAAGAAGGACTAACCCTAGTGTTAATGGACAAGTCCCCCTCAAGTTGTCTTACAAACCATAAAAATCACTTCTTCATCTTATCATTAACTAAAATTCACTTAATAAAGGCCTTGTTTTGTCATGAGTTTAATCCCTAATCATGGATTAAGTTGAGGAGCATTCCTCAGCTTAAACATTCTCATCTATTATCCTTCTATTAGGATGGTGTAATGAGTCTGTTTAATCCCTGATTATGGCTTAATCTCATTACTTAACACTAAACAAAAACAACAAAAATATCTAAATAAATGCAAGTAGGTTAATGATCTTAATCCTACATCAGGGTGATTAAGTGTGAGATGCTGGCTTCACACTTAAGGTATTCTCATCACCCCTAATCAAAGGGATGATGTGATGATTTTACTAACCCATGGGTTTAGGCTTAAGCTCATTAATCTATGACAAACTTTCAAAAGCAATAAAAGATTGAAAGCACAAAAACAAACAATAATCGTCTCCTCCGGGATTCTTTTCTCATCTCATTCACTCATAAACGAGAATTTGCTTCTTCCGTCTAATGCAAGACAGTTTGCACCTGAGCCAGACAGGTCATACACTTGAGCATAGACAAGTAAGCAGTTCACAAGTCAATTTATCTTTCAGTCTCTTTGGGTCGAACTACGGTGTTCTGACTTCCTCATTGCACGAGAGGATACGTAGGCATAACTTAACAGTTATCGAACAAAAGTCTTTGTATATTTCCCCTCCTTCTAGTCTTATTCTTTAGCCTCATTATCATGAGCATTTCATCTTTGTTCTTACACTGACATTTCACTTATACACTTCACTTCTCTGACACCTGTACATCCTTTTCCAGCTCTTTTATACATAAATTGCACTGACACTACCCCTTTAAAAACACAAATCTTTTAAGCGTGGATCCCGTCGAGTACGACGGACAATCTGGGTGCTAATACCTTCCCAGGTTGTAACCAACCCCCTTTCTCAGTCTCTTTGGTTCGCAACCGTCTTATCCATATCTTTTCTTAGGTCTATGCAACATTACCTTTCCCTCGGGATAAAAATGCCTAGTTGGCGACTCTTTCTTTTCTCTTGAGTTCACTCCTGTGTGTTCTCATTTCCTCCTTTCGCCGACCGTTCGCGTCTGTACCCTTATTTGAGCCAGTCTCATTTATCGGGAGCGACAACTGGTCCAGGCACCGTAATAGTAATTGGACTGACTGCTGCAGAGGAGGACTGAAATGGTGTGCGGATCATAGTAAATTGTGACTGGTGATCTGGCGGGAGGTGCTACTATTTGTTGCTGAAAGTTGTTATTTGGAGGAACATTTGATGGATCATAGTAGATTGTGACTGCTGAGACATCTTCATTAATTTCTGTTGGCGTTGTAGAAGATTCTGTTGATGAAATGGATGCTGATGTTGTAGAAGAAATGGTTGTTGACACTTGATTTGTTGAAGTGATGGATGGAGCCATTGCTGATGATATTGATGAATCGGTAGGAATGATTGTTGCTGCTGTTGTAGAAGAATCAGGGATTGTTGTCAAAGGAATTGCTGGATTTGTAGGCGCCGTTGTTGAGATCTGAAGGATACCATCCTTGATAAGACCATCTATGCCACTTCTCAAATTATCACACCCGTTGACTGCGATGTTGCAATACCCACAACCGAGCTCACACCCGGGGAACACCTGGCACTCTAGAAGCTGAGCTTTAATTTCGACCAGAGGTGTTAGAATTTGTGCAACACTGGTGATCAAAGTAGATGGTTTGTCTTCCTCAATGGCATTAATCCTCGGCCCACCATGATTAGGCATAGGATTTCTGGTGACATTTGGAGGAGGTGCGAAGTTGAGGGCTTTAGAATCCACCAGATCTTGAACTTTCATTTGTAAGGCCCTGCATTTCTCAGTATTGTGGCCAGGTGCATTGGAGTGGAAAGCACACCTGGCGTTGACATCGTAATTCTTCGGGAGATTGGAGGGATCTGGGGGTGCCAATGTCCTTAACTCAACCAAGTTAAGCTTCAGGAGTTGTGGCAATAAGGCAGCATAAGGCATAGGGGTAGGATCAATCACCCTATTTGCCTGTGATGGTCTTTGCTGGAAGGGTCTTTGTTGTTGATTGCTATTGTTGTTGTTGTAGGTTCTTTGTGGCGGATACTGAACTTGCTGTTGATAATGTGGTTGTTGTGGTTGTTGATATGTTGGTTGCTGAGGAATCGGAGCTGGAATAGTGACAGCTGCTACTGATCTGTGGACATACTGAGGTCTGCCCCTGCTGGCATGAATGGCATTTGTCTCACCGGTCCTTCAGGGTCCCACAAAAGGCTTCCTGGGATTACTGGACGAACTTGCACCATTATCAGAAATTTTGCCCATTTTTAATAGACTTTCAATTCTTTCACCGGCTATAACTACGTTAGCAAAACTGGTGGAAGAAAAGGCAGCCAATCTATCAATGTATGTTCCTTGCAGAGTATTCATGAACATGTCGGCCATTTCTCTTTCCGACATGGGTGGTTGGACAGCAGCAGCAAGCTGTCTCCACCTCTGGGCATATTCCCTGAAGCTTTCTCTAGAGGATTGAGACATTCCCATCAAAAGGGTCCTGTTAGGAGCCATATCCAGATTGTATTGGTATTGTCTGATGAAAGCTTCAGCTAGGTCCTTCCAGCATCTGATAGTAGCTCTGGTTAAGTGTGAATACCACTCTTTTGAAGCCCCAGTCAAACTGTCTTCAAAGTAGAACATCCACAGTTTTTCATCCATGGTGTATGCTTTAAGTCTCCCCAGAAAAGACTGCAGGTGAGTTCGTGGACAGGAGGTTCCATTGTATTTCTCGAAGCACGGAGGTTTGAACTTGTGGGGAATTCTCACCCCGTTTACTAACCCCATATCCATTACATCAAATCCCAAGGAGTTTTGAGACTCCAAAGAGCTCAATTTCTCAGCAATTTCATCAAACCTCCTATCATAGACTTCATCTCCAGCTCCCATGACTGTGAATTGCTCCTCTTGGGGGTCTTCTTGTAAGATCCTCCCCCCAGTAGTATTTCCTTGCACATTACCTGGGATGTTGACTTCCGGATCTATATGAGGTCCAAATACAGGTGGATTGACATGAGGCTGACCCCTTTCATTATTACTTGTTCCTCCAGTGCCAGGATGAGGTTCCTCGGGGGTTTGTCTTTCTACCAATGCCCTTAGCCTTTCCTGACTCTGGGCCAAGCCAGTCATCACAGTCATGAATTGGGCCATTTGGTTTCTCATCTCCACTCTTTCATTAGCCATCTGGGTTCTTACCTCAGTCAGGTCTTGCTATACTTGCTCCATTAGAATACCCGGAAGGTTGTTGCGAGTAGGATACCGGTGTGCACGGTTGACAGGGAACACTCTTCTGCGAGCAATATTTCCTGAACTACAACAGAGTTAGAAACAAACAAAATAACTAAACCTACAAAACAAAACAAAAGTTAGTATGCAATGCAGTATGCTTATTTGTTTTCCAAGGTATCCGGCTTGGTTCTTGGTTTTGACCTTTCCAGACCTCGAGGAAGATGCTTTGACGTTGTTGAGAAAAGAAAACCCAAATGAAAACAAACTAGAATATATTACAAATGATGAATAATACATAGTCTGTTTTTTTTTACAACACATTCCCCTGAAGGGTCAAAATACAACTCAAAAGAAAAGTACATCAAATGAAAACAACAACAATCAAAAGTTCAGACATCTAGTCCAAACTCATCCTCCTTAACCTCCTTCAGAAGTGCCTCAGTCACTGGACCAGCTGGATGTTCTGTAATGGTCCTGATGAGGAGGTTTCTGGTGGCAATGGCAGTGGTCAGCTTCTTGTGCCTGTCTTGGTCCTTTGACCTCTTCAAACCAGCCCTAAGCTTCAACTCTGAAATCTCTTTCTGGGCTGCTAGCAAAGCTTCCTGTTGCTTCTTTTCATTGGCCTCTAACTGCTCAATCTTGGCTTGAGTTCTCTTATCTTCCTGTGTCCGGGCTTCAGTGATCCTGACCCACCTAGCCTGAGTTTCCTGCAGATAGAGATCAGTCCTAGCCTTCTGAAGCTTGGCCTCTTTACAGGCATTCTTCAATATTTGTTCCCCAGCTCTTGATTTCTTGATGTAGTCCTCTGTTTTCTCAATCTTGGCCAGATGCTCCACCCTAAGCTTCTCCAACCTCTCAATGTCCAGACGACCATCACTCCTCTCCCAGAGGGTTTTCTTCAGAGCTTGAGACAGATTCTCATTCCTCTCCTTCAGTTTCTCAAATTCTTCCAGGCTGACAGTGGCTGCTGGCTGTACTGTAGATGGTCCAGGTGTATCCTCAATGGTAAAAGGCATTCCAGTAATCTGAGCTCTAACATGGGACCAGTCATAGTACTGAGCTGAAGCAACATTATTGCACCTTCCAAGAATAGCCATCCCCTTTGTTTGGATGTTGTCCCAAGCCCAGGATGCTTGTCTGACAGCAGCTAGATTAGGCTTTATCTCACAATACAGGGTCTCATCTAAATCTTGTACTCTAGGGGGTGGACCAAAGCATAGCCCAGTTGTCTCTTAAACAGCAAAGGATTGTAGTTGATGCAACCCTTTACTCCTATCAGAGGTACATTTGGGTATTGTCCACAGCTAGTGATTATGTCCTTGCCTTTGGTGCTCTGGGTGCACCATCTGATGTCATCTGAAGTCAAAGCAATGAGCCTCTTGGCCCAATTCTTCTGTTGGTGGGGATTCAGGAATGCATCTGATTTAGGCAGATGTTTGAGCAGCCAAGTGTGAAACAGAGGAGCACAGCATCTCACCAACTTTCCTCTTTGTTTCTCATTCCTCTGATGAATGGAGTAATAGGAAATCCCCCAGCAATGTGGGTACTGGGTTCCTCAGAAGGAAAAGATGAATGGCATTCTTGCTGATAAATTTGGGCTCATCTGCAAACAGTATAACCCCATATATGCTGAGGGCTAACAATGCACAAATTGCCCTCCATTCTCCCAAAGAGGCCTTCAGGATGGCCCGAGAAACCAAGAAATCCAAGTGCAAACCAGGGATCCCAGCCTTTGTTGTCATGTTTTGCTCAATCAGGGTAGGCTCCAGGTACAGTGCTTTTGCTACTTCTCCATTGCTGGGAGAAGTCATCTCTGGGTTAAAGGGGACTCCACCCCTGACAGGTACTCCAACCAATGATGAAAACTCCTCCAGCAGAGGTCCTAGCTGAAAGTCTGGGAAAGTGAAGCATCTCAAAGGAGGGTCATAAAACTGTAGGCAGGTGTGGATCATGCTCCTCTGAGAAGAGCCTAAGTCCATAACCACATCAAGGATGCCTCCATAATGCTCTCTGAATAAAGGGATGTAGTCAGGGGTGATAAGTGACTGGACCTGCCTGATACCAGTCAACACAGGCTCAAAGAAATGATATGATATGTTGCTCTTCCGGGGTGTAGCCATGACTGCTGATGAAGAGCTGAAGACAAGTGCTGATGAAGATCAAGACTGGTACTGGAGATAAGCCACTGATAGGCTAGTGCTGGTGATGAAGGCAACTAAAGCAGACAACTGATGAAAATGGCTGAAGCAGATAACTGATGAAACAGAGGTCTATGCAGATGAAGGGGTCAAAACCAAGCCAGATATAATGTGGATACCCTGAAAAACAAATAAACAAATGTTAAATGATGCAATGATGATGTATGCAAATGATATGCAAGGGTTTGTGATCAAGCTGGATCTGATTATCTGCCTTGATATAAAGGCCATGTATGTTCAAGGAGTCCGGATGGAGGTTCAGAAATCCAGTAACCAGGGTGGGGGACTCAAAATAAAGAGTCACAAGTCCAGGGTTAAATCACAAGAACTGTCCAAAGTGAAGTACTCTTAATCAAACAAGTAGCAGGGTATGATGTGGCCAAAGGTACCTGCAAACCTGTAAACAGCCCAACCCCCTCATAGGTAGTGTTCTAAAATAAGGATCCTCAGACTTGGATTAGTTATGAGAAGTGTAAACACTTCTAACCCGGAGGTACAGTGTTTACAATAACCATAAAAGATCCTCCTCTAATTCACCCCAGTTTCTGAAGGTCATAGTAAGGGTCATCCAGACTTAACAGGCTTCCCAGATAGCCCTAGCACTACAGGAAATCTGTAGCACAGAGTTCTCAAGAAGAAACCCATATATTTCATATTCCCGCACCAGACCGAAATGGAATGGGAAAGAACATGAACCACTCTAGCCTAGGTGTCACTCAGGTCCCAGGTGTAGGACCTTAAACTCTCAATGAAACCCCACCCATCAAGACAGAAGAACAGATCCAGCAATGATAATGACAGTATGAAATATGAAAAACTGTAAAGAAAGCAATAAATAAAGTTGTTCATAAAGCAATAAACAAAGCAACTATATAAACACAATTAGCACATAACACCCCAGTAAACACAAATCAAACAAGCGCTAGGAGGAACCCACAAAAAGAACCAGAAGCCCTGGTTACAGTATAAGGGTCCCCAGCAGAGTCGCCAAGCTGTCGCTCCCACCAAATGACACCTGGTCAAACGGGGTACAGACGCGAACGGTCGGCGAAAGGAGAAGGGAATGAATAGAGTCGCCAGCTAGGCATTTTTATCCCGAAGGAAAGGTAATGCTGCATAAACCTAAGAAAAGATATGGATAAGACGGTTGCGAACCAGAGAGACTGAGAAAGGGGGTTAGTTGCAACCTGGGAAGGTATTAGCACCCAGATTGTCCGCCGTACTCAACGGGATCCACGCTCAAAAGATTTGTGTTTTAAAGGGGTAGTGTCAGTGCAATTTGTGTATCAAAGCTGGAAAAGAATGCAAGTGTCAGTGTAAAAGAAGTGTGGAGTGTATAAGAGAGGTGTCAGTGTAATAACAAGAGTGAAATGCTCAAGACTATGAGGCTTAAAGAATAATGCTGGAAGGAGGGGGGATATACAGAGACTTTTGTTCGATAACAGTTAAGTTATGCCTACGTATCCTCTCGTGCAATGAGGAAGTCAGAACACCGTAGTTCGACTCAAAGAGACTAAAAGATGAATTGACTTGTGAACTGCTTACTTGTCTATGCTCAAGTGTATGACCTGTCTGGCTCAGGTGCAAACTGTCTTGCATTAGACGGAAGAAGCAAGTTCCCGGTTGTGAGTGAATGAGATGAGAAAAGAATCCCGGAGGAGACGATTATTGTTTGTTTTTGAGATTTCAATCTTTTATTTCTTTTTTTGAGATTTGTCATAAGTTTAATGAGCTTAAGCCTAAACCAAGGGTTAGTAAACTCATCACATCCTCCCTCTGATTAGGGGTAATGAGAATACCTTAAGTGTGAAGTAAACACCTCACTCTTAATCACCATGATGTAGGATTAAGATCATTAACCTGCTTGTATTTATTTAGATGTTTTTGGTGTTTTTGTTTAGTGTTAAGTAATGAGTTTAAGCCATAATCAGGGATTTAATGGACTCATTACACCATCCTAATAGAAGGATAATAAATGAGAACATTTAAGTTGAGGAAGGCGCCTCAACTTAATCCATGATTAGGGATTAACCTCATGACAAAACAAAGCCTTTATTAAAGTGGATTTTAGTTAATGGTAAGATGAAGAAATGGATTTTATGGTTTGTAAGACAACTTGAGAGGGACTTGTCCATTAACACCAGGGTAGTCCTTCTTAACCAATTAAGGAAGAATTAGAACCCTAATGCAAGGCCCAAGTTACAAGCTTGATGTCTTAGTGATTATTAGGTGGATTGATTAAAGGATTTAAACACACTAAGGGTTTAACACTTAGGATTAAAGTTATACACTCCATCCTAATAGAAGGATGCAGGCATAAGCTTAATCACAAAGCCTTAAAGCCTTTAAGGTTTAGTCCTTGATTATGAGGTGAGAAGAGAAGACTCAATGATGACACAAAGGCAAAGCTAAATGGGGGACTAATAAAACCCTAATTGTTATCATACTTGGAGATCCTAGGGTTTGTGAAGCTTGCAAAAGATCCTCAGGAGAGAAGCCACCAGGAAAGAAGCAGATGAAAGGAGAAAGAAGCAGAGAGAAGCAAAACAACTTGCTTCACTTAAGAAGACAAGTTGCTTGAAGAAAGAAAATGAGGAGATAACATGAATGAGCAAGCTCACTCTAACACAAAAGTAAAATGCAGCAATGAATTCATAAGAGATATGAAGAGAGATTATGAGAAGTGAAGGCAAATTCACTTCTCAAAACAACTTACCACCTGAAAAGTTAGCAAAGAAATGAAATGCAATGCAAATGAGATGAAATGTCATGATACAAACCAAAGTCAGAAGCATAAACATGATGTTAATGATTCTAAGAGATGATGCAAACACATGACAAGAGATGAGAGTGATCAAACTAGCATAAGGATGCAAATGAGGCATGCTTTGAACCATGGAAGTTCATGAAAGTTTATGAAATGCAATGGACATATAACATGGCAAATGAAAGATGCAATGATCAAACATGATTCTAATATGTCCTAAGATGTATTATGAATCATGTGGATGCACAAAATGCCATGGCAAGTTATTGGATGCAAGCAAATGAGAGATGGATGCAAAGGAAGGCACAAATTAGGGTTTACATACAACATGAAATGCAAAAATTCAAAACCAGAAGCAAATGACAAGACAAAAAAATTGAAAATGAGATCAAAGGAACCCTAACCCTACACAAGTTCACTTCCCAAAGGAGGGGACCTAACTCTTAACCTAGTGAAAGTTATGAATTTTCTAAGTCAATTAGGGTTTTAAGGTACCTCATCATGAAAAATGCAAAACAAATTGAAAATGGAAGATCAATTCAAACCAAATTTATCCTATAAACTACATGCTATGAAGGATGCAATGCAAGAAGAACCATCATCAAACCCTCAATGGTTAGGCAGAATGGATTTTTCCAAGTTTGAACAAAAAAATTGCCTTTAAAAGGATTTAATTCCAATGAAATTTGTCAAAATGCATCAAGAACCAAAAAGAAATTTGTTTTGAGAGTTGGATAATGTTTCTAAATGTTTTAAAATGCAATGTGAATTTTTTTGTGATTTTTAAATACCTAAATGCATTTTTAATTAATTAATTCTCATTGTCTAATTAAAAATAAACGTTTAAATGATTTAAAAATGATTTTTAATGCAAAAAATAAAAATAAAAATATTTTTGGGTTCTGAAAATTAATGAAATGTTTGACAAAAATTTTCAGAATTTTTAAATGTGTTTTGCTATTTTAAATAATTCGTGGAAGTTAATTATAAAACAAATGAAATAAAATGAATTTAAAAAGAAAAAAGAGAAAGTCAAACAGATCAAAGGCTGTGGTTCAAACTTGGGGACGCGAGAATTGACCTAGCGCGCAAACAAACGGCCAGAATTCAAACTTGCCTAATTATGTCATTAGCCTTAATCGTGAGCCCTAATCACTTTCAGATGACCGGAACAGTGTTCCGGTCATCTTCTCCGGCCAACCATTTTCCCAATCTCACTCAATACGCATCAAAACCTCACAAAACTCTCCAGAATCAATCCTCAAACATCACTGAAACTAAACCCCCCAACGAAAATCATTTATTTTCCACGAATCAAGAGAATCGGATCAAAATGCATTTCACGGGCAAAATTTCAGACAGTCAATACATGCTTATTTCTTGACCATTTTCAAAACCAAACACATCTAGATGATCAGTGCAACTCATAGAATCATTTTATAACAAGAAATTAAAGTTCTGGAAAAAAAGTACTTGAGCTCACCTGAACTGGAGCTTTCGAAACAAGCACTTTCTGGCTGCTTCTTTGGTCCAAACAAGCTCCAATGATCCCCCTCAGAAGTTTGTGATGCTTAGCTGGAGTTTATATGGTCTCTAGAGGAAGTTTGCAGAAGCTCAGGTCAATGGAGGAGGGAAATCGTGTTTTTGATGTGGGAGGTTTCAGGCCAAAGCAATGGTTGAGAAATGATCAGAGGATCATGGTGAGTGATTCTATGAAGTTTGTTTGGAAGTTTGATGCTTGTGTGATGAGTTTCGAAACAAAATGCATAAGAGGTGAGTTTTGGGAACTATGGCTTATGAGAGGCTTCAGCTTCCAAGATTATGTGAAATGTAATCCATGAGGCATGTATTTGAAGCTGTGATTGGTCAGAGAGTTGTTGTTGGCCTAGCTTGATTGGTATGGGCCATTTTGCATAAAGTCAACTTTTGTGTAAGAAGAGGTATGGGCTGGTTCAGTCAAGGTACAAGGGCATGGCTTGGCTCAGCATGCTTCAAGGAGAACCATGGAAATGAATTTGAGGCAATGCAGCAAGTGGATTAGGGTTTATGTGAGGTTTTGCAATTTTCACAAAGTTTGGCCCTTTTGTGATTTCTTGAAGCATAAGTCATGAAACTTGGAGATTCTTTGGTGCATTCTGATTTTTAGGTCATGGTTTATGTTTGTGTAATGCATAGAAGTCCATTTGAAATCACATTTTTCCTTGGCATGAGGTTTTGCAACTTTGCCTCTTTGGTACAAAACATGAAATTATGTGATTTTTGCCAACTTTGACAAGCCATAACTTTTGATCCAAAATGAATTAGAAGGAGTTCTTGTACTTTTTCAAAATGGGAGGATCCATTCTACAACTTTCATGACCAAAGTTTTCTCATTTGAAGCATTTTTGAATCAAAAAGAGAAGGTTGAAAAACTTTCTCAAAATGGCAAGTTTTCATTACAAGTCACTTTCCCAAAAAGGCAATTTTGCAAATGGCTTGAAATTCTTCAATTTTGTGAACTTCTAACATCTTCTATGATCAAATAAAGATCATACATATTCAAAATGATGGAGAATGCCCTTTGGTTGGGTCATTGGGGGCCTCAGATGCCCTGATTTTGCACTGACTTGCTCAAGAAGTCATCCTGTGATCAGATGCCTTCCCCATGGAATTTCTTCATGAAAATTGATATTCATGATCCTTATAACATATAGAGACCAATAAAAACAAGAATGGCAGTTAAGCCTGGCTCTGCTTCCATGCCTTTCTCAGTTCTTGTGATTCTTTGATTTCCTTGACCTTGTGGGGACATAATATGATGCTTGAACATACATGGACCCATTTGAAGTGATTGATGACCTTTGGAGTGGCTCAAATGGCTCAGGGATGGCTCAGATCACAAACCCTAGATGCAGATGACTTAGAAACAATGCAGTGAAGCAAAAATGCAATATGAGATGCTATGATTGAACTTATGCACATGAAAAGATCACAAGCCATGATGTGAATGGGTGAGGGAAAATTTGGGGTGTTTACAACATCGTAGCAACGGAAGCGTTTTTCCTCGATCATCAATCATCACTCTCGTCATTCTCAAGGTGCGATTTCTTTTCTTTCGGAATGCTTTTTGCTGGATATGGTTGATGATATCACGTAGAGTTCAGATGAAGTTTAGGATTTAGAAGATTAATGGCAAACGAAGAAGATGAAGGGGAGGGAAGACGAAGAGAGTGAGGGAGAAGAGGAAGGTGACGGTGGAGAAGAGATGGGGGGCGATGGAAAGGGGGAGCCGCGGCGGCATGGGAAAAAGAGAAAGGAGTTAGGTTTTGGTTTCTAGGGTTTACGTTTAGGATTCATTTGGATCTGCTTATTTAATTGTATAACATAAAAAAGAATAATCAATGTTTAGGCCAATTAATCCATATTAATACTCATTAATTAGGGTGTTTTTTCGCATAATCTCCATGGATTATACCGTTGCAAGGTCCCAAGAGATAAGAAATGGATAGGTTTTGTGATTCTTAGCCTCACCGACGGTGACACTTGTCACCGTCCGGTTGGCTTTTGGTGCGGCCACTCGTATGCGTGACGTCCATGATAGTTTAGTACACCTTCAATTCATAAGCCGTCTGATCTGAATATTATGAGGAAGACTTGATTGTGTGGTTTAGATTAGAGTCAACGGATGTTGACTGATGTCCATGCCATGTTCCCCCTATTTCCAGCAAATTGGGCTTAGACTATTGCTATCTCCACCCCTCTTGTGAAGCCCGCCAACAAAATAACCATAAAAATACCACTTACTGCACCTCCTTCAATTTCCTGTGAAATGGGCCCTATGTTTCTTACTATCCGCACCTCCTCTCTAAGCCCATCATAGAAAATAAACTGAAAAAGCTGATTCCTACACCTCCCTTTAATCCTGCGAAATTTGGGCCTTCTTGTTTTTGCTAATCAAACCCCTGTCTTAGGCCCGTAGGGAAAAACAACACGAAAATTTGCTGAAGGCACCTCTTCCCCTTTCTAGCGCAATTGGGCTTAGCCCTGTTGCTATCCGCACCCCTTTTAAAAGGCCCAGTAGAGAAAAGAACTAGAAAAAATCACTAACTCACCCTCTTTTTCATGTCATTTTAGAATTTAATTTTGTTTTATCATAGTTTAGAAAATAATTCAATAAAAATAGAAAAAAGCTTAGGAAAATTCCCAAAAAAATCAAGTAGGCTTTTAAGTCAATTTAGAAATGTTTAGCATTTTATTTTTCTGAATTTACTTTATTTTTGAATTAACTCTGTTTTTTCATGTAATTAGTTTTAATGAATTTCCTTCAACTGTACATAATTTTGTTGATTTTATTTTTTAGTCTTCCAGTAACTTTTTTGGCCCACTCTTTTTGCCATAGTTAGAGGACTCATAATAGTACTTAGCATAATTTTAGTAGATTTTTTAAGGCATTTTATCTCAGGTTTTAGTGGCTTAATCCTTAGGAAATAATGGTTAATCGTTAGGTAGAAATAAATGATTTTTAGGCATAGCAAAATTCTGATTTTTTAGGATTCTTTTTAACACAATATTATAGGTAGTTTTAGGACCCTATAGAATAAATCTCATAATTTTTCCAGAACTTTTACTATTTTTTAGTGTACTAATTCTTAGGCTTTGTTACATGTAAATTCCCACTAGTTTAGGCTAGAATATTAAGTTTCATTAAAAAAATAGTTTAATTAGATTTAATCTTAGGATTTAATGTTGACTTAGATTAGTTTAGATTCTGATTTTTTTAGAATGAAAATATTAGGTAATGCCCTTAGTTTATGATTTAGGCTTAGGATTCACACTAATTAATTAGACTTAGAATAAATTTAGGACTATTTTAGGTTTATGCCTTTAATTGTTTTGTCTTTAATTTTATTCTTGCATTCAATTTTTGTTGCTTTGTTATGTTGATTGATTTTTCACTTGTATAGGTTCCCCCTTGGCTTTAGAATCAACTTATCTTCCTTAGGAAGTAAGTTGCATTCTAGTAGTTCTAAGTTCCTTTTTCCATTAGGTTTAGAAACCTCATTAACCATAGGACCTCTTGTAAATAAACAAAACTTAGGGTTGTGTCTTAGTTCCCCTTAGATTTTGTCTTTTGCAATTTGAGTCATTCTTTCTCTCCTCATAAAGAAAAGCAATAAAACATTTAATGAAAACCAGACATTCTTGTACGACACGAGACTTTGTTGCGGAGTGCTTATACGCGTCCTGTTTCGGGGCGAGGTGTAAGTACCTCCCGCGATGGATATGTCTTAATATGAGAACGTTCACAAACAAATTCAAAAACACTTCTCATAAAAGACAAAAACAAATAACAAGCGACTATCCTGCGGGAACTTCTTTTCTCATCTCATTCACTCTAAACGCGAACTCGCGACGACTTGTCTCATTTGCAAGACGGTAAACGCACTCGTACCAGACGAGCCTGCAACACCTGAGCATAGACATACGCAGTTCTAGTGCATAAAAAACACAAACAAATAGTTCCTGCCTTAGTTAGGCGAACTACGTCGACTCTGATCCTCATTATCCTGATGAGGTACGTAGGCAGCGGGGTAGGGCCCGTTCGAGCACATTCTTTATTTTCCCTACATTTCCCCCTCTTTCCTTTCATTCCGTTTCCTTTTCCATTTTCCTTTTCCATTCCCATTCCAGTTTCAGTAGCAGTTTTATTCAGCAGCATCTTATTTTCTCACCCTTTGAAACAAACAAGCAAACGTGGATCCCGTCTGGTACGACGGACGATCTGGGGTGCTAATACCTTCCCAGGTCGTAACCGACTCCCGAACCCAGATCTTTGGTTCGCAAGACCTTGTCCTTTCCTTCTTCCTCAGGTTTGTGCAACATTACCTTTCCCATTCTTTCGGGATAAAAATGTTTGGCTGGCGACTCTACCTTTTCCGCGCCACTTTCGCGTTTGTACTAGGATGAAAATCCCGGGAGCGACAGTGGGCAGGATGTGCCATTGTATTTTTCAAAACAAGGAGGTTTGAAATTATGAGGAATTCTAACCCCCTCCACTAATCCCATGTCCATGACATCAAAACCCAGAGAGTTTTGGGATTCAAGAGATCTTAGTTTCTCGGCTATTTCATCCAACCAATGATCGTAGACTTCGTCTCCAGCCCCAACCACAGTAAACTGTTCTTCCTGAGGGTCTTCCTGCAAGGGCCTCCTCCCTCTAGTGTTACCTTGGGTGTTTCTTATAGCATTGATTTCTGGATTCAGATGAGGTCCAAACTCTGGGGGATCAGTGTGAGGCTGCACGTGATTGTTATTACTGGTACCCCCTGTACCTGGATGGTTTTCCTCGGGAGTTTGCCGCTCGACTAACTTTCTCAGTCTCTCCTGGCTCTGAGCCAAACCAGTCATCACTGCCATGAATTGATTCATTTGGGCCCTCATCTCTGTCCTTTCATTGGCCATTTGGGTCCTCACATCAGTCAAATCCTGTTGAACCTGATCCATTTGTAATCTCGGAAGGTTGTTTCTTGTCGGATACCGGTGCACTCTATTGACGGGGAACACTCTTCTACGAGCAATGTTTCCTAAAACCACAACAAAGTGAGAAACAACAAAAACAAAAACCTACAAAACAAATAAATGATGTTAGTATGCAATACAGGATGCCTATTTGTCTTCCAAGGGTATCCGGTTTGGTTCATTGGTTTTGACCTTTCCAGACCTCGAGGAAATGATGATGTTGCAGAGAGATAAAGCCCATGAAATAATACAAACCATATATTACAAAAATGTGAAGATACATAGTTTGATTACAATAAAGTTCCCATGGTGGGTCAAAATACAACAACAAAATCAAAAGTACAAACAAAAGGAGGTACAAATACAAGGAAATCAAACGTCCAGTCCAAAGTCATCCTCTCTGACTTCCTTCAGGAGAGCCTCAGTCACTGGACCTACTGGGTGCTTTGTTATGGTCCTGATGAGGAGGTTCCTGCTGGCAATGGCACTAGTCATCTTCTTGTGCCTATCCTGATCCTTTGACCTCTTTAACTCTGCCCGGAGTTTCAACTCAGAGATCTCCTTCTGTGTTGCTAACAAAGCTGCCTGATTCTTCTCCTCACTAGCCTCCAACTGCTCTATCCTAGCTTGGGTTCTCTGATCTTCCTGTGCACGAGCCTCAGTGATCCTGATCTACCTAGCCTGACTCTCCTCTAAGTAATGCTCAACTCTGGCCTTCTGAGTCTTAGCTTCCTTGCAAGCATTCTTCAACACTAACTCTCCTGCTCTAGCCTTTCTGATGTAGTCATTCGTCTTCTCAATCTTGGTCAAGTGCTCAATCCGGAGCTTCTCTAACCTTTCATTATCCAGACGATTGTCATTCCTCTCCCAGAGGGTCTTCTACAAAGCTTCAGAGAGTTGATCATTCCTTTCCTTTAATTTCTCAAACTCCTCTAAACTGACAGTAGCTTTAAGAGATTTCATAGCATTCATAGCATTCATAGCATTTTCACTATCTGAAACCTTAAGAGCCTTCTACTATAGATTCTACCATCGAGCCTTAAGAGCTTTCATAGCATTTTCACTATCCGAAACCTTTTTCTCTAAATGTGCAAAAATTCTTTTATCGGATGCAATGCGCTTGAAAGCTTCTTTAGCTTCTCGATGGAGAATATTAAAAGTACTAAGCAAATCATTATAAGACAATTTTTCAGCATAATCATATTTAGCATGTCTTACCTCTTTCTTGCCTTTCTTATGAGCCATGAGGCAAAGTTTTACTCTCTCTTCCTCATCGCTTGAGGTATCTTTGCTAGACGACTCACTATCGCTTTCCCAAGCAATATATGCTCTTCTAGCCTTGTTTCCTTTTCTTTGATATTTGTCTTTTGCCTTGTTTTTCTTTAACATAGGGCAATTCGGTTTGTAATGTCCCGGTTTTCCACAGTTGTAACAAGATCTCTTGCCTTTAGTACTTTTAATATACTCTTTCTTGGAAGGATTAGATTTTCTTCGATAGTTGATGAGACGCTTGTCCGAATGAGAAATCTCATTCTTTTTGAGATACCGATTGTATCTTCTTACGAATAAGCCCATATCTTCATTTGATTTGTCTTCATCATCACTTGTATCACTCCCACTATCTTTATTTGTGGAGGATTTTGAGGAAGAAGCTTTTAATGCAATAGACTTCTTCTTCTTCTCATGATCTTTTCTTTCTTTTCTTTGTCTTCATGCTCATTTAAGTTTAAGAGCTCTTGTTCGTGCTCTTGTAGTTTTCCAATGAGAGTAGTTAGATCCAAAGTTCTTACATCATTGGCTTCTTTGATTGCCGTAATTTTTGGCAACCATTCCCTAGTAAGACATATCAAAATCTTGTTAGTTGCTACATCATTAGGAGTAGTTTTATCAAGAGCATTTAATCGATTTGTCAAGTGAGAAATCTTTTTCCCATTTCACCAACGGTTTCCCCTTGGCTCATGTGAAAATAATCGAACTCTTGTTGTAGAGTATTAATTCGAGCAAGCTTAACATCATCGGTTCCTTCATGGGCAACTTGTAAGGCTTCCCACATAGCTTTAGCCAATGCGTGATGAGAAACTCGAAAGTATTCATCCTCTCCCAAAGAATCTATGAGTATGTTTCGAGCTTTCCAATCGTAGCTATATTTCTTTTCATAATTATCATCCCATTGTGCTTCCGGTTTTTCAATTTGGACATTATCCGGTCTGGCCATGGTTATTTGAAAAGGGCCTTCTTGAATAACTTTCTAAATTTTTCTATCAACAGAGTTGATATGGATGCGCATACAATCTTTCCAGTGACTATAGTTTTCTCCGGTAAAAATTGGAGCTCCATTGTACGCCCCCGTTGGATCGTTGTCCATTTTCCAATAAGTTGTATGTGAAGCAGTAGATGAACTTTTGCTCTTGATACCACTTGTTAGACGATAGCATGAATCTAGAAGGGGTTTTGAATAGATCCCTTTTTAAAATTAGTTTTTCAAAATTAAGTTGAAAGAGAATTGCGGAATTTTCCCGGAAAATCGTCTAGTTCAAATTAGAAGTCACCGGAGATCGGATATGCGTAAAACCCAATTGGAATGAAATGATGACTAGAAGAATTAATATTTCACAAATAATTCACTTGATTATTCAGCACTTGATAAAACTATTCTTAACAATGATTGTAGAAGAAATCAAGCACAAAGATATTGATTTTGTGTGATTGGGCTTTTTATCAAACACTTGGAGTGCACTCACTAAGGACAATTTTGTTGTATCAAATAGTGCAGAATTTTACCCACTCTAGTTATCACTTTTGAGTGAAACAATTTATCAAACACTTTGAATGCACTAATTTGATACACCAGAATTTTCAAGCACACAATATCAATATGAATAAAAGTAAAATGCGAGAAATGAAAAGAACACAAGGAATTTGTTGAGGCAGTTCCTTCGTCGTCCTCGCTAGAAGTACTCTGCCCCCAATTCGAAATTGAATTGGGCAATTTTATTAAATCGCAATTGTTTTACAAGAAGAGAAATGAATTAACCAACAAATCAAACCACGTTGAATGTGCTATCAAATCTTCTTCTTGTCCCTTGATCCAAAGTAGAATCAAGTCTTCCACGCGTGTCGAGAAAGCCTCCGATTAATTGCTCCCTTATTGCAAGAATACACGATTCTCCAAACTTTGAGCACGGTTGAGTTTCTCCCACACTTGTGAACCCACAAAGACCTTCGCAATCCTCCGTCTACCGTGATATGAGAGAACGATCCACTTGATATTCAATCTTCTTCACTCGGATAAATCTACGAACTATCAATGTGTGCAAAACCCCCAAATCTTCAATGATCTTGGAGGATAAAATCCTTCGGATTTTTCCAAGGAAAACCCACACACTCTAAACCCAATCTGAAATTATGATTCACGATTGAACGTTATCTTCGAAACGAACACCAAGAACAAACAAAGTTTGTTGTGTGTAATTGTTTGATTGATGCAAGAATGAAGAAGATGAAGAGAGCTATGTGTATATCTTTCACTTTCCTTGTTGAACCTTCTCAAAAGAAATCAAACAGCTATTTATATTGGTCAGAGAAATAAACATAAGAAAGGGAAAAATTAAATGAAAAGTGAGTCATCACAGTAATGAGCCGACTCAAATCATTAAATGAGTCGGCTCAAACTAACAGATGAGTCGACCAAAATAAACAGAGAGGCAGCCTGTTGAGACCCGTGGAAAATGAGAAGAAAACACTTCTTGATGAGTCGACTCATGAAAGGTTTAGAGTCGGCTCATCCTCACACATGAGTCACCAAAAGTGATGCACCAGGCAGCCTGTTTGGACCTGTGCGTTTGCCACCAATTTACAATTGAATGAGTCGGCTCATGAAGGGTTTTTGAGTCTACTCATTCACACTCATGAGTCGACCAAAAATGATGCATCAGGCAGCCTGTTTGGACCCGTGCGTTTGTCATCAATCTAACACTGAATGAGTCGGCTCATTGATGAATTTGAGTCGGCTCATTCAGTGTGTTTTTCCAAAAATTCCAATCCTTGCTTTTTCATTTAGAACCGCTCAAGCTTTCAAACATGCCAAGTTTTTGACACATTAAAATCATGCCATGTCACATAGTCTTCACCACAATGTCGCTCTCCCGAAAAGACACCAGGTCAAATAGGGTACAGACGTGAACGGTCGGCGAAAAGAGAAAATGAAATGAAGGTGAATAGAGTCGCCAGCTAAGCATTTTTATCCCGAAGGAAAGGTAATGTTGCATAAACCTTGGAAAGGATGGATAAGGCGGTTGCGGACCAGAGAAACTGAGAAAGGAGGTTGGTTACAACCTGGGAAGGTATTAGCACCCAGATTGTCCGTCGTACTCGACGGGATCCACGCTTATAGGATTGTGTTTAAAGAGGTAGTGTAAGTGCTATCTGTGTGCAAAAGCTGGAAAAGAATATACAAGTGTCAGTGCAAAAGGTGAATGCTCAGGAACTGAGGCTTAAAAGAGAATGCTGAAAGAGGGGGAAGACAAAGAGACTTTTGTTAGATAACAGTTAAGTTATGCCTACATATCCTCTCGTGCAATGAGGAAGTCAGAACACCGTAGTTCGACTCAAAGAGACTGAAAGATAAATTGACTGTGAACTTCCTGCTTGTTTATGCTCAAGTGTATGACTCGTCTGGCTCGAGTGCTAACTGTCTCGCATTAGACGGAAGAAGCAAGTTCTCGTTTATGAATGAGTGTGATGAGAAGAGAATCCCGGAGGAGACGATTATTGTTTGTTTTTGTGTTTTCAGTTTTGTTATTGTTTTTGTTGTTTTGCATAAGCTAATGAGCTTAAGCCTAAATCAATGGCTGGTAAACTCATTGTATCCTCCCTGATTATGGATAATGAGCATACTTAAGTATGAGATAAGCATCTCAACTTAATTACCATGATGATGCAGGTTTAAGATCATTAACCTACTTGTGATTAATTAGATGTTTTTGGGTTTTTGTTTAGTGTTAAGTAATGAGTTTAATCTCTAATCACATATTAGTGAACTCATTACACCATCCTAATAGAAGGATAATAGATGAGAACACTTAAGCTGAGGAAGATACCTCAACTTAATCCATGTTTAGGGACTAAATTCATTATATAACAAGCCTTTATTAAATGTATTTTAATTAAGGGATGAGATTAAGAAATGGATTTTATGGTTTGTAAGACAACTTGAGGGGGACTTGTCCATTAAACACTAGGGTTAGTCCTTCTTAACCATAAGGAAGAATTAGAACCTTAATGTAAGGCCCAAGTTACAAGATAAAGACTTGGTGATTATTTATGTGGATTGATTAAGAAGTTTAAACAAATTAAAGGCTTAACACTTAGGATTAAAGTTATACACTCCATCCTAAGAGAAGGATGCAGGCATAACCATAATTCCAAAGTCTTAAAACTTTAAGAGTTTAGTCTCTGATTATTGAGATGAGAAGAGAGACTCAAGGAGACTCAAAGGTAAAAAGCTAAGGGGGACTAATTACAACCCTAATCATTATCATGTTTGGATATCCTATGGTTTATGAGGCTTAAGAAAGATCTCCAAGGAAGCCACCAATGGAAGAAGCAAATGAAAGGAGGAGGAAGCAGAAGAATTAGGTTACTTACTTCATGAAGAAGTTAAGTAACCTAAGAACAAAGAGATAACATAAGTGAATGAGATTCACTTCAAACACAAACAAGGTGCATAAAAATAAAGAGAGAAAGAGAGGTTGGATTTGGATGCACATCCACATCTTGATTAACTTACCAAATGCACCTGAAATGGTTAGTTAAAACTCAAGATTTGTACAATTTCAAAAGAAAAAGCAAATCAAGTGATAAAAAATTGAAATTGCATCCAAGGTAACCCTAAGCACTCATGAAGTCACCATCCAAAGGGGGAGGTTTAAAGGTTTACCAAGTTCAAGTTATGGTTATCCTAAGATTGGCTAGGGGTTTGGATGTTTCTCAAAGGTAAAATGCACATTAATTTGAAAATGCAAGATAAAAGTGAGACAAAAATATATTTAGATACTAGAGTTCAAATGTGAAAGATTGCAAAAAGAATCAAATGCAAACTCATATTGGTTTGAAAGTTATGAATTTTTGAAGTTAGGGTTAAAAAATAAGATATTTTATAAACCCTAATTCAAAGGAAATTGGAAAAGTTTAATCAAAACCAAAAAGAAATTTGTGAGACGAGTTTGAAAATGTTTCTAAATGTTTAAGAAACCTCTCTGAATTTTTTTGTGATTTTTAAATACTTTAAATTATTTTTAATTAATTAAATGGACTTAATTAATTAAAATATACAATTAAATTATTTAAAAATGCATTTTTTAATGAAAAAATAAAAAATATTTTTGGGTTCTGAAAATTAATTAAAGTGATGATAAAAAATTTCAGAATTTTTAAATTATTTTTTATATTTTTAATAATTAAAACAAATTAAAATGGAATAAATAAAAATAAAATGAAAAGTATGCAAGATGGATGAGTGAGATTGCGTGGAGGATGGATAAGGGGCCAGGATTGAAAGTCTGTTTGACCAGGGGTATTGATGCGTGTTTTTCGCAAGTGTACGAACACGTCAGAGTAATATAAAAGATTGTCGAATCCACAGAGACCTAGTGTCAATCTATCGTACCTGTTGTTATGGTGTGTATCTAAGGCAACTAAATTTAAGGGTTTTAAGAAGGGTGCAATGGTAAATAAAATTATGATTTTAAATAATAAGTAAAAGACAGGCTCGAATGTAATTCACGTAATCAATGATAATCCAGTACTTGTTAATGGAACTACTTATGGGCAATGTTTTCTCCTTTGAAAAGAACTAATTTAACAGGAACTGTCGCTTTCGCGTATTCAGAACCGAGTTGTACTCTCTAATCAACCCCTCCTATTGTCACGGATAAAAAGGTGCGTACTGCGTTAGAGTAGTAAACCTATTTTTAAGAAATGTAGTATCTTAACTAAGTTGAAAAGTATTTTAACCTGGACTTCTTAGCAAAAAGAGGTTCTTACGAACCAGACTCTAAACTTCCTAACGCGTCCGAAAATCGTTTTAAAATCTCTTTTCTTTTTAATCTAAAAACTCCTAATGAACTAGACAAAGCGCTTTTGGCTGTTTTTGAAATAGTTAAAAACAATTAGATTGAAAGATAAAATAGCCCTTAGGTGTTTCCACGAATAATTATACGGATTACTGGTTTAATTACGATCCTTACATCCTAACCTTTATGGAATTAGTTAGACATGATAAGGTAAAGGTTCTTTTTATAGTTTTTTCATAAAAGTAATTTAGTGCGAGTGCGGAAAGTAAATGAATTTAGTGCGAGTGCGAGAAATAAAGTAATTTAGTGCGAGTGCGAGAAATAAAGGAATTTAGTGCAAGTGCGGGTAATAAACGAAAGTAAAGCGAGTGCGGGAAATAAATAAAGTAAAGTGCGAGTGCGGATAATAAAGAAAGTAAAGCAGTGCGAGAAATAAATAAAAGTAAAGCAATGCGGAAAAGTAAAATACGAACTAGAATTAAAATGGCGGCAGGATTAACTTCCTCTAGAGTGCTCTAAAACTCGATCACACAGACAGATTACAGACTCGATTCACTCGATTGCAGAAACACCCCGATGTGGAATGGTAACTGCTTTGAAACTGATATATGCCTAGAGAAATCTAAGTTTGGATCATGAAAAACGAAAAACTAAAGTCCTATTTATAGGAAAACTAAATGCGGGAAATGACCAGGATGCCCCTCCACTAAAAAGTGGAGGGAACTGAATTTTTGCCTTGTGGCGCCCGCCACAAGGTCATGGCGCCCGCCATGAGGCCAATGGAGAATGAAAGAGTGGGGATCGTGGGTCTTGGCAGTTGTGGAGTGGTCTTGAGACGTGGCCACGTCATGGCTAACCCCATGGCGCCCGCCACGGTGGGTGTCGTAAGTGCAAAACGCTGAATTTCTAGGTTTTCGTCCGTTTCCACTCCTTTTTCGCTCCTTTTCTCGATTCAAGCCCCGATTACAATAAAAACTTGAAAACAAAAGAAAACAAAGTAATAACATAACAAAATAACAATAAAAGCTAAGAATGCATGCGAAATCGGAGTCATAAATACGGTGAAATTTAGTGTGATCAAATTCTCCCACACTTAAACCTTTGCTTGTCCTCAAGCAAACATTAAAGCTCAAGAAAATATGGTGTCAACACGTGTCTCTGGGTTAAAGGGCTTCTAAGTTCAAGTCAGGATGCAGTGACAGATACTAACTAAGTGAACCAAGGGTACCATAGTAACACAAACACAAACTTCAATCCTATATTAACCACTCCATATCATCCCACAATACCTAGGCCTATCTTCTCATCTTTTTTTTTGTCCTTTTCATTCAGGCGCAATCACATTAAGCCCGTTATCCGTACATGCTTCATAGTAGAGTGACCGGTTAGTGATTCTGATCCATAACATAAGGTTTCTGGCACATAAGCATGTGTAAACCTGTTTTTATTTCGCCTAAATGTAGCTGCGGGGGATCGGATCGTAATCCGCCCTACCAAGTTCAGTGCCAGATACCTCTGAACCAACTAACAATAGGTGACTTACAAATTTTTTTCTTTTGTGGCAAAATTTTTTTCTTCTCTTTTTTTCGGTTTAAATGACTTTGTGAGGGTCACCTATACCAGAGTTTGCCTTTTTTTTTTTTTTTTTTTTTGTTTTTTTAGCACTGGATCATTCACTTATGTTCATCGGCCCCCTATGTAGAGCATGCTTAGGCCGGAGCTGACTGCTAAAATAAACTACTTAGGACAATTTTTTAAATGATAATAAAGGCCATGGTGGTGGGGTTTAGGAGTGATTCCTATATTCAAGAGGTCTATGGGGCTAAAATGGTGCTGATGTTTCAAAAAGTTGACCTAAGTCACCACATCCTAATCTAAACCTGTCTCAAAGCCCAAAAACATGTGAAACAACATTATTTTCTTTTTTAAAATTTTTCTGGTAAGGCTAAGGAAATGGGAAAAAATGAAGATGAACTAAAAATACACTATGCTGGTGACTCGTCAGACTCATGCATTATCTAAGAAAAATAAATTACTGAAAAGGGAAATAACTGAAAGGAAATAATTAACTAAAAAAGGGAAATGACAGAAAGCAATAAAATCCCCTCCCACACTTAAATCGAACATTGTCCCCAATGTTTCGAAATAAGATAAGGGGGGTAACCTGAAAAAGACTACTGAGGAGGAGCACTGGTGCCCTCGCCGTCCTGCTGTGATGGTCTAGAACGACGGGATCTACTGCGACGTTGGTCCCTCCGGTCGAGTCGTGCTGATAAGGCAGCCTGAGCACTCCGGACCTCTCGAAGTTTACCTAAGATGGAACCCTGAGTGGCCTCTACAAGCTGGTAGTGCCGGCTGTTGAACTCTCTCTGACGGTTCTGCTCTAATGAGATATCGTTCAAGGTACGGCAAACGTTGCTATAAGCACGATCCGAAACCAATCGCGATTGTTGCATGAAGCTCATGTTGTCCGTCAGCTGTTGTGAAATAGTAGAGAGAAGGCCGTCTCGCCTTTCCTCTCTAGCTGTCATATCACGCCACATCTCCTCGGTGACATAGAATCCAGGAGCAATACCTGCAACAGGGTTAGAGGAAGATGGTGCGGCGTGTGACTGTGAAGGACGATGGGGGGACATGTGAGGTATGGGAGACAGCTCTCTCCGATCATACTCTTCATCAGTGTCATGTGCCTCCCCATTGGGAATATTAGGAGGAAGTGGACCCAAAACACGTGGAGCATTAATATCATAGGTCCAGTTCCTTTCATCACGTACATCAGTACGTCTACTGCATGGTAAAGCAACAGATGGGATAGCTACCCCATGAACCATCAACTCATAACCACCTTCTTTCCTCGTTCGGCACAATTTCATGTCTTTTAGAAATTTTAAATTAATTGTGCGAGGAGGTAGTGGTTCAAGTGTAGCTATCTCATTGTTCAGGCCAAGAGCCCGAGCAATAGACATAACAAGCCCTCCAAAAACAATCGGTCCTGTTTTATTAGTAAATAAAGTCATGTGGGCAAGCATAAACGGGACCGGATTGATGTGGGTTCTAGTGAGGCATCCTTGCAAAAATAGGAGTTCTCTAGCATTTACCTTGTTTGGACTTTCCCGGCCAAAAATAGTACATGCCAAAAGATGTCTGAAAACTCTTATGGCCGGGTTGTGAATGGTCGACGCAAGTATCCCTTCAAAAGAATTAATTGAAGTACTTGAAAGCCTCTGCCAGAAGGTAAATACCTCGGCCGACCATTCCGCATCCAAAGGTGCCTCACAAATCGCACCTTCCCTATGAGGGATTCCTAACAAGCCTGCTAGCTCGTTGGTACTGAATTCATATTCAATTCCAAACAGTCTAAAAATGACAGTACCGACAGTGCTAGCAGTGTAAGGACTGATAGTGTATATCAAAGAACTCAAAAACTCAATTGTCAGTTTCTCATAGGTAGGTTCCTGATTAATGAAAATATTATGCAAGCCTAGAAATTCTAATAAATTAAAAACACTATGATAAATACCCACAGCATACAGACAGTTATCGTCGACGTACCTAGTCGAGAGAATTTCTCGACTCTGAAGCCTCTGAATAATTTTCCGTTGCCTATCACCCGGCCTTCCATCACGAAGAAGAAATCCGTTGAACTCCATTGTTGATTGCTCCTTAGGAAGTGAAAATGGTAGAAAAATGGTTTATGAGGGGAATGATAAAGTTTTGATTTTTATGGTTTATGGTGGATGAAAATGAAAATGGATGTTGGATATGTTTTATGGATGGAGGGTATTTTGGAAATGGGGGAGCTTTAATGGGGTTCAAGGAGGTTTTGGAAAGTTGCAAAAATGGGTTTTTGGTGAAGAAAGGGATGAAAATGGTGGAAAATGAAGTTCTGCCCCAAAATAGGGGAGAACGCCATGGCGCCCGCCATGGGCTTGTGGCGCCCGCCACAAGGCTAATTCCTGGGCCTTGTATTTTTTAAATCCTCCTTTTGGGCCTTCCTTGCACCTTTGGTCTTCGGGGGGGTCTGGATAGCGTTTTCTTCTTCTTTTCAAGGCATGAGGCTTGCATTTTTTTTTTGTGAAGACAAAAATGAAAATATTTTTGTCTTATATATTTTTTTTCTTTGCACGACAAAAATAAAATAATTAAAAAATCAAAAAAGAAAAAGAAAAATTAACATTAGTGCATAATATGTATATATAGGAGGAATTCAAAGTACATGAAAATACAATAGATGCAATAAAGTGAGATATGTCTGGAAATGCGATAAATAAAATAAAGCATATAAAAGGAAATTAAATACTAGGGTAGCGCTGTCAGTGTAGAATGAGTCATGTGGTAGGCTTCTTTTCCTGGCTTGATCCACGAATCTCAGCTATCTCCCTCCGAAGCTCTTCAATCTCCTGATATAGAGCATCGGCCTCTGAGGCATGAGTGAGATCAGAAACCTGCATCTGTAATTCCAAGTCCGCCACTTCCTGCTTGAGCAGGGCAGTCTCCTTACGGAGCTCGTAAATCTGTGTTTGTAGGTCAGGCGGCTGCAGAGACATATTGTTAGACATAACAGTGATTCGGGGAGTAAGAGGTGTAGGAGTGTACTCAGCGGCGGGAGGCGATTTTGGCTCTTCGGTAGTCTCTCCATAACCCTCTAGAGCATAACTCCAATTTGCAGGATCATGGACACTGGTCATCAGCGGATCTGGTAATGTAAAATAGTGTATCGCTTCGCCGTCGATCAGTAATCTAAACATGTTGGGCTCAAAAGAAGCCCTCCTCATCAGTCCTCTATCAAGACAAAAATCAACATCCAGGGTGGTGTAGCAGCAGAAGGTCCTGAGGTGCAATAATTTGCGAGACAAACCCAATGCAGTAGCTATCTGTGTAACAATCCCACCGACATGTATGATGCCTACGGATGATCTGGCAACACTAGCAAGGCCCTTCAACAGAAAGTTGCCACAAGCAACTGAGCGAGACTGAGTCGCACAAAACAGTAGGAAAATCTCCTCTTCGCTTAGCAGGGTCTCTGTATCTGGAAAACCTAGGAAAGAATGCGCTAGAATCATCTGGAAGTACCTTAACGCAGGGTTGTGGATTACCTGAGAAAACTGGGTGGAAGGATCTTGGCTTCCTCCACCTGATATTTTAGACCAAAACTTTTCCACTTCTCTGCTCATAAAATACCCCATCGGTGTCTCTGGAATAGCATCAGGAGTAGTCTGGAAACCTAGCAAATCACCAAACTCTTTGTGAGAGAAGGAGTAGTCAATCCCGAACAACCTGAAAACAGCGAGTCCATCGGGTCCAGCCCAAGGGTCATGATGAAACGAGCTGAGGAACTCAAGAGTCAAGTTCCTATAAGTGTTGTTCCTGTCATCAAACTGGTCCCACTGGAGTTGATGGCATAAGAATCTGACGCTCGGCTCTATCCCCAAGGCATCCATGCAGTCATGGTCAGGGTACCTGGTAGGAGCCATAGGGCGTCTCATGTGGACATAGTAACGCTCTCTCTGTGTGTCGTCTCTAAAGGCCACGTGCATGTCATCAGGGTTCTGCATTCTGTACAAGGTTAGCAAACAAGTCCTGAAAGCACATAAAACATTCAATCGTTAGTCCTGACATAATAATAATAAAATAAACAAATTAAAATAAAGTAAAAATAAATAAAAAGTACATAAATAAGAAAACCATGGGTTGCCTCCCATGCAGCGCTTGTTTAACGTCATTAGCTCGACGACCGATTTTTAAACATCATTGGAAGGATATGGTGGATCACTCAGAGTATGACAGGTGTATGTTGTTGGGATGTCACCTCCTTCGTAGGGCTTCAACCTCTGTCCATTGACGATGAACGGTTTACATGTTTGGTTCTTGATTTCAATAGCACCGGATCTTAGGACCTTAGATACTTCGAAAGGGCCAGTCCATCTCGAACGAAGCTTCCCTGGAAAAAGTCGTAACCTAGAATCGAACAGGAGAACAGGATCGCCTATTTTGAAGTCTCTTCTTATGATTCTTTTGTCATGCCAAGCTTTTGTTCTTTCTTTGTATATGATGGCATTTTCGTAGGCGGATTGTCTGAGCTCTTCTAATTTGTGGATATCAAGGATACGTTTTTCACCAGCAGTCAAGTAATCCAAATTCAAAGTTTTGATGGCCCAATAGGCCTTATGCTCCAACTCAAAAGGTAAGTGACACGATTTTCCATAGACCAATTGGTAAGGGGTTGTTCCTATAGGGGTTTTGAAAGCGGTTCTATAGGCCCATAATGCTTCTTGAAGTTTCTGTGACCAATCCTTTCTAGATATAGAGACAGTCTTCTCGAGGATTTGTTTGATCTCCCTATTAGATACTTCCACTTGTCCATTGGTCTGTGGGTGATATGGTGTTGCTACTCTATGCTTAAATCCATACTTGCTTAAAAGTTTATCAAATATTCTCGATATGAAGTGTGATCCTCCATCACTTATGACTAAACGGGGTGTTCCAAACCTGGGAAATATATAGTTTTTGAATAATTTGATGACCACTCTGGTGTCGTTCGTGGGTGCGGCGATAGCCTCAATCCATTTAGACACGTAGTCAACGGCTACTAAGATGTACTGATTTCTAAAAGATGGTGGGAACGGTCCCATAAAGTCTATACCTCATACGTCAAAAAGTTCTACTTCTTGGATATTTCTTAACGGCATTTCATTGTGTCTTGAAATATTTCCTGTGCGTTGGCATCTATCACACTTGACAATGAAAGCATGGACATCACGCCACATAGTAGGCCAGAATAGGCCAGCTTGAAGAATCTTGGCGTAGGTCTTAGATGTGTTCGCATGTCCACCATAGGGTGCAGAGTGACAATGCTCAATTATATTATTTACCTCTTCTTCTGGAACACAACGGCGGAAAATGCCATCTTTACCTCTCTTGAAAAGAAACGGTTCGTCCCAATAGAAGTTTCTCACATCACTGTAGAACTTCTTCTTCCGGTGGTAGTTTAGATCAGGGGGTATGATGTCAGCGGCTAGGTAATTAACAAAGTCTGCATACCAAGGTACATTGCTTATAGCTAAGGATTTATGAGAATGCTCGTGAGGGTCTGGGTTATCTTCTTCAATAGTTTCTAGTTGGGCTATCAGTCTATCATAGGCAAAATCGTCATTTATGGGTACTGAATCAGGTTTCAGGTATTCTAGCCTAGATAGGTGATCAGCTACCACATTATCAGTGCCTTTCTTATCACGGATATCCAAATCAAACTCTTGCAGTAATAGAATCCATCGAAGTAACCTAGGTTTGGCATCCTTTTTGCTTAGCAAGTAACGAATGGCAGCATGGTCGGTGTAAACTATAATCTTGGCTCCTACTAGATAAGATCTAAATTTGTCTATTGCAAAAACTACAGCTAGGAGCTCTTTTTCGGTTGTTGCGTAGTTGAAATGTGCAGCGTCTAGGGTTCTACTGGCATAATAAATTACATGTAACTTTTTGTCTTTTCTTTGACCTAGAACGGCTCCAACAGCATAATCACTGGCGTCACACATTATCTCAAACGGTTTTGACCAATCAGGGGGTTTCATTATAGGTGCTGAAATCAGAACTTGCTTCAGAAGATTAAATGCTTCAGTACATTTTTCATCGAAGATAAATTCAGCATCTTTCATTAAAAGACCAGTTAAGGGCTTTGTTATTTTGGAGAAATCCTTGATGAAACTGTAAACACCCCAAATTTTCCCTCACCCATTCACACCATGGCTTGTGATCATTTCATATGCATGAACTCAATCATAACATCTCATACCACATTTTGGATTCATTGCTTTGGTTCAAAGTCATCTGCACCTAGGGTTTGTGATCTGAGCAATCCAAGAGCTTCTTGAGCCACTCCAAAGGTCATCAATCACTTCAAAGGGGTCCATGTATGTTCAAGCATCATATTATATCCTCTCAAAGTCAAGAATGTCAAAGAATCACAAGAACTGAGAATGGCATGGAAGCAGAGCCAGGTTTGACTGCACAGATGACCTAAAATTAGGGTTTTGGTTTCAGAGGCCATAACTCCAAATTTTTTGGTCATTCTTGTTTCTATTGGTCTCTATATGGTATAGGGAGTATGCATATCAATTTTCATGAAGAAATTCCATGGGGAAGTCATCTGATCAAGAGTTGACTTTTCAAGCAAGTCAGTGCAAAATCAGGGCATCTGAGGCCCCCAATGACCCAACCAAAGGGTGTTCTTCATCATTTTGATTGTACAAGATCTTTATTTGATCATAGAAGAAGTTGGAAGTTCACAAAATTGAAGAATTTCAAGTCTTTTGCAAAGTTGACTTTTTGGGAAAGTTTGACTTTTAATGAAATTGCCATTTTGGGAAACTTTTTCAACCCTTGCTTTTTGATTCAAAAATGCTTCAAATGAAAAAACTTTGGTCATGAAAGTTGTATAATGGATCATTCCCTTTTCAAAAAGTACAAGAACATGACCTAATTCATTTTGGATCAAAAGTTATGGCTTGTCAAAGTTGGCTAAAATCACAAAATTTCAAAGTTTCCACCAAAGAGGCAAAGTTGCAAATTCACTTCTCAAGGCAAATTAAGGCATCAAATGGACTTCTAAACTTCACAACATGATCATACAAGACCTAAAATTCAGAATGGGCCAAGAAATCTCACATTTTTATGGCTTATGAAGCAAGATATCTCATAAGGAGCAAAAGTGAACCAACTTGCAAAAACTCACTCAAGTGAAGATCCACTTGCTTGCTGACTTGCTGATCAATCCTAGGGTTCTCCCTACATCATGCTACGCAGGACACACCTTTTGTCCTTGGCTAGAAAGTAGCCCATGCTTCTCTTACACAACTTTGACATTTTGGCAACTTGAGCCATACCTATCACAAAAGCACACATCACTTCTTCTGACCAATCACTATAGTTTATGCAAATCAAAAGCAAGCCAAAGCATACAAAACACAAGCCTGAAGCACTCTCAAACTCAGCTTGCTCATTTTCCACCCCATTTGCAAAAGCATTCGAAACTCATCACACAAGCTGCAAACTCACAAACAAACTTCACAAAACCTATCACCACATCCTCCTGATCATTTCCCTGCCTTCATTCATCCCTGAAACCTCACATAAGCCAAATACGATTTCTGCCCCTCTTTGAACAGAACTCAAGCAAACTCTCAAACCAGCCCAAATAAACTTCAAACAAGCCTGGCAAACACTTGAGGGAGGTCATTGGAGTTGTTTGGAAGCAAGAAACTGGTCCAGAAGCTCTTGGGTTGAAAGCTTCGATTCAGGTAGCCCTGGAATTTCATTTTTGCAGAACCTTTATTTATTGTTTCTAAATGATAAAGCATGCTTCCCTGAGTTCACTGAGCCTTTTACTTTTGAAAAAGATTGAGAAATGAGCTTGTATGGTGTTTCTGAAATTTCTGCAGTTTTTGATGTTTGATTCGTATCTTGATTTTGAGTTGAAATAAATGGATTTTGTTGCTAGATTGTTGTTTAGGGGTGTTAGTTTAGTTGATCTGGAGAGTTTGACATGATTTCATGGCGTTTTGAGAGAGTTTGGGAGAGGAGCTGGCCGGAGAAGACGACCGGAACAGTGTTCCGGTCGTCTGAAAGTCATTAGGTTTTGTTTAATTAGGGTTAATCATAATTACGTGGATTTGAATCTCAGCCCTTGGATGTGGCGCCAAGTCAAACGCGCGCGTCCCCAGTTCAAATGTCAGCCATTGATTCAGCATACTTCTCATTAAATCCATTTTATTTTTCATTTTTATTTGATTTGTTTTCTCCATTTAATTTAAAATAGTAAAAAATTTTAAAAATTCTGAAAATTTTTGTACAAACTTTTATTAATTTTCAGAAACCAAAAACATTTTCATTTTTATTTTTTGCATTAAAAAATGTTTTTAAATCATTTAAAAGTTTATTTTTAATTAATTAATGAGAATTAATTAATTAAAAATACTTTTAGGTATTTAAAAATCCCCAAAAAATTCATGAAACCTTTAAAATCATTTAGAAACATTGTCTAACCCTCAAACCAAATTTCTTTTTTGATCTTGATGCATCTTGACAATTTTCCATGGAATTAATTCAATTTCAAGGCATTATTTTGATCCAATGTTCAAAAATTCATTTCTGCCTAACCATTGAGAGTTGGACTTTGATTCTTTTTGCATTGTGTCTTGCATATCATGTAGTTTGTAGGATTAAATTGGCATGATTTGATCTTTCATTTTCAATTTGTTTGACATTTTTCCTGACAAGGTACCTTAAAACCCTAGAAATCTTAGGAAATTCATAACCCTCATTAGGTTAAGAGTTAAAATCCCTCCTTTGGGCAGTGAATTTGTGTAGGGTTAGGGTTCCTTGGATTGCATTTTAAATTTTTTATCTTGATGTTTGCTTCTGATTTTGGTTTTTGTTTGTTGCATTGATCATAAACCCTAATTTGGGCTTCCTTTTGCATTCATCTTGTACTTGCTTGCATACCATGACTTGCCATGACATTTTATGCATCCATTTGATTCATTTGACATCTTAAGACATATTAGAAGCATGTTTGATCATTACATCTTTCATTTGCCACTTTGTATGCCATTTGCATTCCATAACTTTTCATGTATGTTTATGTTTCTAAACTTGCTTCTCTTGCATCCATTTGTTCATATGATCATCCCCATGCCTTGCTTCATGTTTGCATCATCTCATAGCATCATTATCATCTCATATATGCTTCTGGTTTTGACTTGCATCATGTCATTTCATTTCATTTTGCATTGCATTGCATTTCTTTCACTAACTTTTCAGGTGGTAAGTCACTTTGAGAAGTGAATTTGCCTTCACTTCTCACAATTTCTTTTCATCTCTCTTATGCATCATTGCTGCATTTTGTCTTGTGTCTGAGATTGAGCTTTCTCATTCTTCTTCATCTTACTTTCTTTCCTCAAGTGACTTGACTTCTTGAATGAAGCAAGTTACTTTGCTTCTCTTTGCTCCTTTCATCTGCTTCCTGGTGGTTCCTCTGAAGATGTCTCTTGTAAACCTCACAACCCTTAGGAACAACCAAGCATGACAATGATTAGGGTTTTGATTAGTCCCCCACTTAGTTTTACCTTTGTGTCTCATTGAGTCTTCTCTTCTCATCTCATAATCAGGGACTAAACCCTAAAGGCTTTAAGGCTTTGTGATTAAGCTTATGCCTGCATCCTTCTATTAGGATGGAGTGTATAACTTTAATCCTAAGTGTTAAACCCTTAATGTGTTTAAATCTCTTAATCAATTCACTTAATAATCATCAAGACATCAAGCTTGTAACTTGGGCCTTGCATTAGGGTTCTAATTCTTCCTTAATTGGTTAAGAAGGACTAACCCTAGTGTTAATGGACAAGTCCCCCTCAAGTTGTCTTACAAATCATAAAACTCACTTCATCATCATATCATTAACTAAAATCCATCTAATAAAGGCCTTGTTTTGTCATAAGTTTAATCCCTAATCATGGATTAAGTTGAGGAGCTTTCCTCAGCTTAAACATTCTCATCTATTATCCTTCTATTAGGATGGTGTAATGAGTCTGTTTAATCCCTGATTATGGCTTAATCTCATTACTTAACACTAAACAAAATACCAAAAACATTTAACTAATCACAAGTAGGTTAATGATCTTAACCCTACACCATGGTGATTAAGTGTGAGAAGCTGACTTCACACTTAAGGTATTCTCATTACCCCTAATCAGAGGGAAGATGTGATGAGTTTACTAAATCCATTGGTTTAGGCTTAAGCTCATTAACTTATGACAAATCTCCAAAAAGCAATAAAAGACTGAAAATTCAAAAACAAACAATAATCGTCTCCTCCGGGATTCTTTTCTCATCTCATTCACTCATAAACGAGAACTCGCTTCTTCCGTCTAATGCAAGACAGTTTGCACCTGAGCCAGATAGGTCATACACTTGAGCATAGACAAGAAAGCAGTTCACAAGTCAATTCATCTTTCAGTCTCTTTGGGTCGAACTACGGTGTTCTGACTTCCTCATTGCACGAGAGGATACGTAGGCATAACTTAACAGTTATCGAACAAAAGTCTCTGTATATTCCCCCTCTTTCTAGCTTTATTCTTTTAGCCTCATGTCTTGAGCATTTCATTCTTGTCCTTACACTGACACTTTTATATTACACTTTACACTTCTTTTACACAGACACCTGTACATCCTTTTCCAGCTCTTTTATACACAAATTGCACTGACACTACCCCTTTAAAACACAAATCTTTTAAGCGTGGATCCCGTCGAGTACGACGGACAATCTGGGTGCTAATACCTTCCCAGGTTGTAACCAACCCCCTTTCTCAGTCTCTCTGGTTCGCAACCGTCTTATCCATATCTTTCCAGGTTTATGCAGCATTACCTTTCCCACGGGATAAAAATGCCTAGCTGGCGACTCTATTCATTTCCTGTGAGTTCACTCCTGTGTGTTCTCACATCCTCCTTTCGCCGACCGTTCGCGTCTGTACCTTTATCTGGGCCATTCCCATTTTATCGGGAGCGACAGCTTGGCGACTCTGCTGGGGACCCTTATACTGTAACCAGGGCTTCTGGTTCTTTTGTGGGTTCCTCCCAGCGCTTGTTTGATTTGTGTTTACTGGGGTGTTATGTGCTATTTGTGTTTGTATATTTGTTTTATTGCTTTATGTACAGTTGGTTTACTGCTTTATTTACAGCTTTATATACATCATACTGTCATATTATTCTGGCTGGATCTGGTTTTGTTGCTTTGGTGGGTGGGGTTCTATTGAGAGTTGAGGTCTTATACCTGGGACCTGAGTGACACCTAGGCTAGAGTGGTTCATGTTCTTTCCCATTCCATTTCGGTCTGGTGCGGGAATATGAAACACGGTTCAAATATGGGTTTCTTCTTGAGAACTCTGTGCTACAGATTTCCTGTAGTGCTAGGGCTATCTGGGAAGCCTGCTAAGTCTGGATGACCTTTATTATGACCTTCAGAAACTGAGGTGAATTAGAGGAGGATCTTTTATGGTTATTGTAAACATTGTACCTCCGGGTTAGAAGTGTTTACACTTCTCATAACTGATCCAAGTCTGAGGATCCTTGTTTTAGAACATCACCTGTGAGGGGGTTGGGCTGTTTACAGGTTTGCAGGTACCCTTGACCTCAACATACCCTGTTACTTTGTTTTGAGTAAGAGTACTCCATTTTGGAACAGTTCTTGTGATTTTTAACCCTGGACATGTGACTCTTTATTTGAGTCCCCCACCTTGGTTACTGGACTTATGAACCTCCATCTGGATTTCTTGAACATACATGGACCTATATCAAGGCAGTTAATCAGATCCAGCTTGATCACAAACCCTTGCATATCATTTGCATACATCATCATTGCATCATTTGACATTTGCTTATTTATTTTTCAGGGTATCCATACTGTATTTTGGCTTGGTTTTGACCCCTTCATCTGCATAGACTTATCTTCACCAGTATTAGCTTCAGCTATTTCCTCATCAGCTACCTACTTCAGTCACCCGCATCACCAGTCTCAGCCTATCAGTGGCCCATCTGCTAGTATCAGTCATCATCATCAGCACCTGTTCTTCAGCAACATGGCACCTAAGAAGAGCAACATCTCCTATCATTTCTTTGAGCCTGAGCTAGCTGGCATCAGGAAGGTCCAGGCCCTGATTACTCCAGACCATATACCACTTTTCAGAGAACATCATGGAGGAATCCTTGATGTGGTTATGGATTTGGACCCTTCACAGAGGAGCTTGATTCATACTTGCCTACAGTTCTATGATCCCCCTCTGAGGTGCTTCACCTTCCAGGATTTTCAGTTGGGACCCTTGTTGGAAGAGTATTCATCACTGATTGGTGTACCTATCAGGGGTGGAGTCCCCTTCAACCCTGAGATGGCTTTCCCTAGTAATGAAGAGGTGGCAAAGGCATTGTATCTGGAACCAGTCCTGATTGGGCAGAACATGACAGCAAAGGCTGGAGTCTCTGGTCTACACTTGGATTTCTTGACCTCTCAGGCTATTCTGAAGGTTTCCTTGGGGGAGTGGAAGGCAGTCTGTGCATTATTAGCCCTTAGCATATATGGGGTTATATTATTTGCAGATGAGCCTAAGTTTATTAGCAAGAATGCAATCCATCTTTTCATTCTGAGGAACCCAGTGCCCACCTTACTGGGAGATTTCTACTACTCTGTTCACCAAAGGAATGAAAAGCAAAGGGGAAGATTAGTGAGATGTTGTGCTCCTTTGTTCCATACCTGGCTGCTCAAGCATTTGCCAAAGACTGATGCATTCTTGAACCCTCACCAGCCGAAGAACTGGGCTAGGAGGCTTGTTGCTCTAACCTCAGATGACATCAGGTGGTGCACTCAGAGCACTAAGGGCAGAGACATCATTACTAGTTGTGGGCAGTTCCCCAATGTACCTCTGATAGGAGTGAAGGGTTGCATCAAATAAAACCCTCTGCTATTCAAAAGACAACTGGGCTATGCATTGGTTCACCCTCCTAGAGTACAGGATCTAGCTGAGACCCTTTATTGTGAGAGCAAGCCTAATCTGGCTATTGTCAGGCAAGCATCCTGGGCTTGGGACAATGTCCAGACTAAAGGGGTAACCATTCTTGGGAGATGCAACAATGTGGCCTCAGCTCAGTACTATGAGTGGTCTCATGCCAGGGCTCAAATTTCTGGGATGCCCTTCACCATTGAAGATATACCTGGACCTTCCACAGCACCACCTCCAGCCACTGTCAGCCTGGAGGAGTTTGAGAAGCTCAAAGAGAGGAATGAGAATTTGTCTGAAGCCTTGAAGAGAACCCTCTGGGAGAGGAGTGATGGTCGGCTGGACATTGAAAGGTTGGAAAAGCTAAAGGTGGAGCATCTAGCTAGGATTGAGAAGTCAGAGGACTACATCAAGAAGTCAAGGGCTGGGGAACAAATTTTGAAGAATGCCTGCAAAGAGGCCCAGTTCCAGAGAGCTAGGACTGATCTTTATCTAAAAGAGAGTCAAGCTAGGTGGGTCAGGATCACCGAAGCTCGTACTCTGGAAGATAAGAGGACTCAGGATAAGATTCAGCAGTTGGAGGCTAATGCAAAGGAGCAACAGGAAGCCCTGCAAGCAGCCCAGAGGGAGATCTCAGAGTTGAAACTCAGAGCTGGTGTGAAGAGGTCAAAGGACCAAGGCAGACACAAGAAGCTAACCACTACCATCACCACCAGGAATCTTCTCATCAGGAACCTCACGGAGCATCCAGCTGACCCTGTGACTGAAGCACTTCTGAAGGAAGTTCAAGAGGATGAGTTTGGTCTTGGTGTCTGACTTTTGCTTGTTGTTGCTTTCATTTTCATGTACTTTTCTTTTATGTTGTATTTTTGACCCCTCAGAGGGCATGTATTGTAAAAAAAAAAAAAAAAAAAAAAACTATGTATGTTTTTTTTCCTTTTGTAATATATTCATTAGTTTGTTTCACTGGAATCTCTCTCTCCTAAGCAACATCAAACAGCATCTTCCTCAGGGGTCTGGAAAGGTCAAAACCAAGTACCAAGCCGGATACCTTGGAAACAAATAAGCATACTGCATTGCATACTAACCTTTTGTTTTGTTTTGTAGGTTTTTGTTTCGTTGTTACTAACTCTGTTGTGACTTCAGGAACTATTGCTCGACGTCGGGTGTTCCCACTCAATCGTCCACACAGATATCCCACCCGTAACAACCTTCCGGGCATACAAATGGACCAAGTACAGCAGGACCTTACAGAGGTCAGGACTCAAATGGCCAACGAGAGACTGGAAATGAGGAATCAGATGACCCAGTTTATGGAGGTGATGAATGGATTGGCACAGAGCCAAGAGAGATTAAGGGCCTTAGTAGAAAGGCAGACCCAGGAGGAGCCCCATCTAGGGACTGGGGGGACAAGCAATAATGAGAGGGTTCAGCCTCATGTTAATCCTCCAGTCTATGGACCCCACCTTCATCCAGAGATCAACATCCCTGTTAATGTGCAAGGGACTGCCACTGCGGGAAGAGTATTACAAGAAGACCCCCAGGAAGATCAATTTACTGTGATGGGAGCTGGGGATGAAGCCTATAACAAAAGGCTAGATGAGATTGCTGAGAAACTGAGATCCCTGGAGTCCCAGAATTCTTTGGGCTTTGATGTTATGGACATGGGTCTAGTGGACGGGGTCAGGATTCCCCACAAATTTAAACCTCCGTGCTTTGAGAAGTACAACGGAACTTCCTGTCCTCGAACCCATTTACAATCCTTTCTGGGGAGGCTGAAGGCATATACCATGGACGAAAAGCTATGGATGTTTTATTTTGAAGATAGCTTGACAGGAGCTTCAAGGGAATGGTACTCTCACTTGACTAGAGCGACCATCAGGTGCTGGAAGGACCTGGCTGAGGCCTTTATCAGACAATACCAGTACAACTTGGATATGGCTCCCAACAGAACCCTCCTGATGGGAATGTCTCAATCATCCAGGGAAAGCTTCCGGGAGTACACTCAGAGGTGGAGGCAGCTTGTTGCTGCCGTCCAACCACCCATGTCAGAGAGGGAAATGGCTGATATGTTTATGAACACCCTCCAAGGGACATACATTGACAGGCTAGCTGCCTTTTCTTCCACTAGCTTTGCTGATGTTGTCATAGCTGGGGAAAGAATTGAGAGCCTATTAAAGATGGGCAAGATTTCTGACAACGGTGCAAGCTCGTCCAGCAACCCCAGAAAACCTTTTGTAGGTCCAAGAAGAACCGGTGAGACCAATGCTATTCAGGCCAGCAGGGGCAGATCACAATATGTTCATAGGTCAGTAGCAGCAGTCACCATTCCCGCTCCAATTCATCCTCAACCAGCTTATCAACCACAGCAACAAAATTACCAACAACAAACTCAGTATCCTCCTCAGAGAAACTACAACAACAACAACGGCAATAATCAGCAAAGACCATTTCAACAGAGACCTTCTCAGGCCAATAGGGTGATTGATCCGATCCCTATGCCCTATGCCACATTATTGCCACAACTCCTGAAACTCAACCTGGTTGAGCTAAGGACATTGGCGCCTCCAGATCCTGCCAGTCTGCCCAGAAATTATGACGCCAGCGCCAGATGTGCTTTTCACTCAAACGCACCTGGCCACAGTACAGAGAAGTGCAGAGCTTTGCACATGAAAGTACAGGACTTGGTAGATTCTAAAGCTCTGAACTTTGCACCACCACCAAATGTTAACAAGAACCCTATGCCCAACCACGGTGGACCGAGAATCAATGCTATTGAAGAAGATAAGCCGTCTTACTTGATAACCAGTGTGGGTCAGATTCGGACACCCTTGGTAGAGATTAAAGCTCAACTCCTTGAATGTCAAATGTTCCCGGGATGTGAGCTAGGGTGTGCTTATTGCAACATTTCAGTGAATGGGTGTGATAACTTGAGAGATGGCATAGATGGCCTCATCCAGAATGGTCTACTTCAAATCACAACATCAATACCTTCAAATCCGGCAATTTCTCCAACAACAGTTCCAGAATCTTCTACAACTGCAACAACAATTGTTCCAAACAACTCTTCAATCTCATCAACAAATGCTTCATCTGTCACTTCAACAAGCCATCTATCAACAAACATCTCTTCTACAACTTCAGCACCCCTTCATTCAGAATCTCCTACAACAGCAACACTCATCCAGTCAACAGTGTCTCCTACAACATCAACAGCAAATAATGAAAGTGTCTCAACAGTTACAATTTATTATGATCCTGCGAATGACTCTGCCTACAACTCACAGAATGCCGCTCTTGTCAGAGCACCAGTTACTATCTACTATGATCCACATACTATTGCAACACCCTCCTCTGCTGCAGTCAGCCCGGTTACCATCACGGTACCTGGGCCCGTTCCTTATGAAAGCAGTAATGCCATCCCTTGGCATTATGGCTCTGACCTGTACTGCGAAGGGCAGAAAATCACTCTTGAATCATCAACTTCTTCGCCGCAAATAGACAATGTGGGGGGAGGCGGAGGCTTCACTCGAAGCGGACGTCTCTTTGCCCCGCAAATTCCAAGACCCAGTGCCGAAGCAGAAGTTGCTGCCAAGGCAAAAGGGAAGAGCACGGTGTAGGAAGAACAAGTAGTTAAAGAAGCTTTGAAAACCCCTTTTGATCAAGAGGTTGATGAATTCATGAGAATCATCAAGAAAAGTGATTACAAGATAGTGGACCAGCTTCACCAGACGCCTTCCAAGATCTCCATTCTATCATTGCTTATGTGCTCCGAGGCTCATCGGAACGCACTACTAAAAGTCTTGCACGCAACTTATGTGCCAGAGGAGATTACCGTCAATCAGTTGGAGGCTGTAGTTGGGAATGTTAACGCTAGTCATGGACTAGGATTTACCAACACTGATTTGACAACGGAGGGCCGCAATCACAACAAGGCTTTGCACATTACCTTGGAGTGTAAGGGTGCAGTTCTTTCTCATGTATTAGTGGACACAGGGTCATCCCTCAATGTCCTGCCTAAAAAAGCCCTTGTGAAGCTGGAGTATGAAGGATTGGCATTACGCCCCAGCAACTTGGTAGTAAGAGCCTTTGACGGATCTAAGAGATCAGTTCTGGGAGAAATTGAGTTGCCTATAACGATTGGCCCACAGACTTTCAAAACGACCTTCTTCGTGATGGATATACAGCCTGCCTACAGCTGTCTATTGGGTAGACCATGGATACACGCCGCTGGCGCCGTGACCTCAACCCTTCACCAGAAGTTAAAATTCGAGTGGGAGGGCCAAGTCGTTACTATCTGTGGGGAGGAAGATATTTTTGTTAGCCATCTGGCTACATACAAATACATTGAGATGGATGGGGAGATCCATGAAACCATGAGTCAAGGATTTGAAGCCCTAAACATCAATGAAGCATCTGCTGTACTTGGGACTTCCATGACATCCTACCAGCAAGCCAGGAGGGTTTTTGAGGAGGGGAATGCTCAAGGCTGGGGCAAGTTGTTGCCTGTGGAGAAGAAAGAGGATAGATTTGGGTTGGGTTACAAACCAACTCAACAAGATCAAGCAGAGGCTGCTAAGAAGCCCAGTTTTGTTAGTGGGGGGATGCTCACCCCTGATGCTGTAAACAACTTGGAAGATGAGTCGGAAGATGAGCGCAACCTGGAGAGCTGGATACGTCCAAGGATCCCGGGGAGCCGTATCTCAAACTGGTCTTCCCAGGAAATTATAAGGGTTACTCCTGCAGAGTAATTATTATTTCCTGTATATTTTAAGCATGCATCAAGTCTTGCATCTTGCCCAAGATGACAAGACTCATTTTGTAATCGGGCCATCTGTAATTTTGTGCAAACAGATAAATCAATGATAATCAGACATCTTTTGCAAATGAGTCTTTTTCTTTTCCGCTCACTGTTTTTCCATTTTTCTTTTTGTACAAAAATAAAATGGCAATGTTTTCAAAATGACAACTTCATTTCACTTTTTCTAAAACAAGATTAAAATCAATCACTAAAATGAACAATCTAAACCCTTGCAGAGAGTGCCTTCCAGACTGCACCGACAACAGCACAGCTATGGCTTCGTATGACTTTGACAATCCAATCAATCAAGCCGATGAAGGGGTTGGAGAAGATTATGAGCTTCCTGAAGAGCTAGCCAGGCTGTTAAGGCAAGAGGAGAGGGTTATCACTCCTCATCAGGAGGAGGTCGAAACGATTAACCTTGGTACAGATGAAGACGTGAAAGAAGTCAAGATCGGGGCCTGCTTACAAGACTCAGTGAAGAGACAACTGATTGACCTGCTTCAGGAATATGTGGATGTGTTTGCTTGGTCTTATCAAGATATGCCAGGGTTGGACACCGATATCGTCGTGCACAAGCTGCCATTAAAAGAAGATTGCCCGCCAGTAAAACAGAAACTGCGTCGTACTCGCCCAGACATGGCAATGAAGATCAAGGAAGAGGTACAAAAGCAGTGGGACGTCGGATTCCTTGTTGTAACTAGCTATCCACCGTGGGTTGCTAATATAGTACCTGTGCCTAAGAAAGACGGCAAAGTGAGGATGTGTGTTGACTACCGGGACCTGAACAGAGCCAGCCCAAAAGATGACTTCCCATTACCTCACATTGATGTATTGGTTGATAATACGGCTCAGTTCTCGGTATTCTCCTTCATGGACGGATTTTCAGGGTACAATCAGATCAAGATGTCACCTGAAGACATGGAGAAGACAACCTTCATCACACCCTGGGGCACGTTCTGTTACAAGGTGATGCCATTCGGACTGAAGAATGCGGGTGCAACGTACCAACGGGCTATGGTGACATTATTCCACGATATGATCCATAAAGAAATCGAGTGTTATGTGGATGACATGATTGCCAAGTCCCTCACAGAAGAAGACCACCTGGTAAATCTGTTGAAGTTATTCAAGCGCCTGAGGAAGTACCAACTGAAGCTGAACCCCAGCAAGTGCACATTCGGGGTGCGATCTGGTAAGCTGCTGGGTTTTATTGTGAGCGAGAAAGGGATTGAAGTTGACCCTGATAAAGTCAAAGCCATTCAAGAAATTCCTGCACCGAAGTCTGAAAAAGAAGTTCGAGGGTTTCTAGGTAGATTGAACTACATCTCAAGGTTCATATCTCACCTTACAGCAACCTGTGAACCCTTGTTCAAGCTGTTAAGAAAAGAACAGACGGTCAAGTGGAACGAAGACTGCCAGAGGGCTTTTGACAAGATCAAAGAATACCTGCAAGAGCCACCAATCCTTATGCCTCCAGTTGAAGGAAGACCTCTGATAATGTACTTGACAGTATAAGAAGAGTCAATGGGGTGTGTGCTGGGCCAGCATGACGAGTCTGGTCGAAAAGAGTATGCAATATACTACCTGAACAAAAAGTTTACCGACTGTGAACAGCGTTATTCACTGCTCGAGAAAACTTGCTGTGCTTTAGCATGGGCTGCTCGCCGACTGAGACAGTATATGTTGACCCACACTACTTTATTGATATCCAAAATGGACCCAGTTAAGTACATTTTCGAGAAGCCAGCTCTTACCGGACGGGTTGCAAGATGGCAAATGATCCTCACAGAGTATGACATCCAGTACACATCTCAGAAAGCCATCAAGGGCAGTGTATTGTCTGATTATCTTGCTGAGCAACCTATTGATGATTACCAGCCTATGAGATTTGACTTCCCTGATGAAGACATCATGTTCATAAAAGCAAAAGATCATGTAGAGCCTGTTCACACTGAAGGGCCTGACCCGGAAGAAGAATGGACTATGATGTTTGATGGGGCTGTTAATATGAATGGTCGTGGTGTTGGTGCAGTACTCATTACACCTAAGGGAGTTCACATGCCTTTCTCGGCAAAGCTCACCTTCAACTGCACTAACAATGAAGCTGAATACGAAGCTTGCATTATGGGTCTTGAGGAAGCCATTGACCTCAGGATCAAGACATTGACTGTATTCGGAGATTCAGCTCTGGTAGTTAATCAAACCAACGGCAAATGGTACACACACCAGGAGCATCTGATACCTTACAGGGATTATACAAGGAGGTTATTGACTTTCTTTACAACAGTCAAGCTTGAGTATATCCCTCGGGACGAGAATCAGTTTGCAGATGCACTGGCTACCATTTCATCCATGATCAAAGTTCAAGCTGCCAACTTTGTACCTCGGATTTCAGTATCCAGACTTGACAGACCAGCATATGTGTTCGCAGCAGACGCTGTAAAAGATGATAAGCCTTGGTTCCATGACATTAAGTGCTTCTTGGAGGATCAAACATACCCACCTGAGGCATCTTCCAATGATAAGAAGACTTTGAGAAGGCTTGCTGGTAGTTTCTTCCTAAACACTGATGGTTCCCTGTACAAGAGAAACTTTGATATGGTACTCCTCAGATGCGTTGATAGAACAGAAGCAGACTTGTTGATGCACGAAGTGCACGAAGGATCCTTTGGTACCCATGCAGGAGGACATGCTATGGCTAAAAAAGTTGCTAAGATCAGGCTATTACTGGATCACAATGAACACCGACTGTTGTGCCTATGCCAGAAAGTGCCATAAATGCCAGATCTATGCGGATAAGGTGCATGTGCCTCCCAATCCTTTGAACGTGATGTCTTCACCCTGGCCCTTTGCCATGTGGGGCATTGATATGATTGGCAAGATTGAACCGACTGCTTCAAATGGCCACAGATTCATCCTGGTCGCCATTGACTACTTCACCAAGTGGGTCGAAGCAGCTTCCTATGCCAATGTTACAAGACAAGTGGTAGCCCGATTCCTGAAGAGAGATATCATCTGTCGGTATAGAGTGCCCGAGCGAATCATTACTGATAATGGTTCCAACTTGAACAACAAAATGATGGCTGAGCTATGCCGGGACTTCAAGATCCAACACCACAATTCTTCTCCTTACAGGCCAAAGATGAATGGCGCTGTTGAGGCGGCTAATAAAAATATCAAGAAGATTGTGCAGAAGATGGTAGTCACCTACAAAGACTGGCATGAAATGCTACCATTTGCCTTATATGGGTACCGCACGTCAATCAGAACATCCACTGGGGCAACACCGTATCAGCTTGTGTATGGTATGGAGGCAGTCCTACCTGTTGAAGTTGAATTACCCTCTCTACGGGTATTGATGGATGTTAAGCTGAACGAAGCAGAATGGGTCCGATCCCGATACGAACAACTGAGTCTGATTGAAGAGAAAAGATTGACTGCAATCTGTCATGGGCAGTTATATCAAAGAAGAATGAAGAAAGCCTTTGATCAGAAAGTCAGGCACCGAGAGTACCAAGTAGGAGATCTTGTGCTGAAAAGAATCCTCCCTCCTCATACAGACCACATGGGCAAATGGACTCCGAACTATGAAGGACCATTCGTGGTAAAGAAAGTTTTCTCTGGTGGAGCACTGGTGCTCAGCACCATGGATGGTGAAGACTTCCAGTCCCCTGTGAATTCAGATGCAGTTAAAAAATACTTCGCATAAAAATGACCCGCTGGACATAAAAACAGAATGTAAGTCCAGGCAAAAAATAGGGCATCCCGGCGAGTCAAAAACAGAATAAAAGACTCGGGCAAAAATAAGGGAAAATAAAAAAATGTACACCCGCTGAGTTGAAAAGCCGCATTGGACAGCTCAGGCAAAAATGGGTATCCCGATGGATTGAAAACCCGAAAGGGCGATCCATGCAAAATAAGAGAATAAGCGAACAACTGCATTCTGAATTCGTCTATATCACTTACAACTTGGTTAGCTTCAAAAGGATCAAGCGCCGGTCAGAAACAACCTTCTTCAGAAAGCAAGACGAGAAGAGTGTCAAATGTTATACGAATCATAGCAAAAGGGAAGCTCCTTGAAGCGTCGTCAACATTGCCAGCATTTTGTTTCTCAATTTATAAGCAATCTCCTCATTTCAGGGGATATGTTTCTTTGACTGTATCTTGCCAATTCAGGGCATGCGAATTAATAAAATCAGTTTTCAGTCATGTCTCGTCTCGCACATTTTATTTTTCATTTGCAAAATGTCCGATGTCTATAAGATACTGATTGCATAAATACAGATGTTTCTTTTAAAAGAATGCGTGCTCGCAGAAAATATATTTACTCCCAGGTGTGTCTAAACTCCTATGATGGAATCCGGTAAGGGATACCTCGGGATTACTTGTACGTTCCCATCTTTGCAGGATTGCAGGTATTCAAAGCGCAGCGTGGGGCATGAAAACTCCACCCCAGCAAGCTGGCAAATCAACACTCACACGGCTTTAGCACCCAAAGTGCTTTCTCCCCAGCCGAGTTGCCATTTACTGTTCCTCCGCAGCCAAGTGCAAAAGTCAGGAAACCATCTCCCCACAGAGTTTCAGCCTCTATCCAGGAGATCAACGCACGAAGGAATCACAACAGAGTAAAGAAAACTTCTACAAACCCTAGCTGGGTCCCTCATTACCAAGAATAGGTCTGTCAGTGACCTATTTCCCCAAGCAGAGTCGTATATACAAGATCTACCAACGATCTTATCCCCAGCTGGGATGCTTACTTCAAACAGATCGACCAGAGATCTTCACAACAGGATCCGCATCCCGGATCGGTATCTTTTGCATAATCATAGCATTCGCATCATATTCACCCCACAAAGCGTAGCATTCCGTCCAATACGGAGCATTACGGCAAAAATCAAACATGTTGCATAATATTAAGCCATGGTCTGAATCAAACACTTGTGAATATCAACCAATATACAGAATACTCCCCAGATATCCCCAGCGGAGAGCTAAAGCTAAAACAGTTGCCTTACACTCCCAAACATTAGTATATACTCCTTGTGGCACCCGTCCGTGTCATATCCCCAGCAGAAAGCCAAAGCGTCCCCTTTGCACTCACAGATACTTATACATAACTCTCTTGACATTCGTCCATGTCACCTTCCCCAGCACAGTAATCTAAACACTTTGTATATCAGATACTTGTTTATACTACACTTTCCTCTTGACACTCGTCCATGTCACTCTCTCCAGCAGGTTGAACACTCATCTATACACCACTCATACTTATTTTACTTATACAGATACTCGTCCATATCTTATATACACCATTTATATCCCCACAGATTCGACACTCGTCCGTGTTCTTTGTTAACCAGTTGGTACTCGTCCGTACCATCATCTCAGAACATGCGTCAAGCGTTTGTTTCTACCTGATACTCGTCCGTATCATAGTCATAGGGATGCTCGTCCGCGTCTTTAATCCATACACTGTGTCAAAACATCCTTGTCTTCTTGAAATTAGACACTCATCTGTGTCTACTTTTCCCCAGAAGAGTCCCCTCAGATTCAACACTCGCCCGTGTTCCTTGTTAACTAGTTGGTACTCGTCCGTATCATCATCTCCGAACACGTATCAGTACTTGTTTCTACCTGATACTCGTCCGTATCATAGTCTTAAGGATGCTCGTCCGCATCTTTAATCTATACACAAACATCTAAACACTTATACCTTTTGTTTCTTGGATACAAACACTCGTCCGTGTTTACTATTCCCCAGTAGATCGCCCGCAAAGCAAAATTTCTTTTTTATCTGACATTCGTCCTATGTCATGATAAACCCTGAGAGCAGCCGTACCCTGCTAGGTGATCGTCCTTCACCTCTTGATGATGGTCCTTCATCATGCTCATCCGATGGCCGTCCCCATCGTCGATCTTTTCTATCCGACATTCGTCCTATGTCGTGATACAAAGCAGCCGTCCCCTGCTAGGTGATCGTCCTTCACCTTTTTGATGATCGTCCTTCATCATTTTATCCAATGGCCGTCCCCATTGTTGATTTTGGTTATCTGACATTCGTCCTATGTCATGATAAACCTTGAGAGCAGCCGTTCCCTGCTAGGTGATCGTCCTTCACCTCTCGATGATCGTCCTTCATCATGCACATCCGATGGCCGTCCCCATCGTTGACTTTTTATCCGGCATTCGTCCTATGTCGCGATACTTTCGGCAGCCGTACCCTGCCAGGTGATCGTCCTTCACCTTAAGATGACCGTCCCTCATCTTATCCCCAACAGAGCAGTCGTCCCCTGCTAGGTGGTCGTCCTTCACCTTTGATGACCGTACCTCATCATCTGTTTATTTCATTTATTCTTTAACCCGATGGCCGTCCCCGTCGTGGTCCCTTTTCCTTTTCCTGATGATCGTCCTTCATCAGTTTAGCCCGATGGCCATCCCCATCGTTGGTTACTTTACTTTATGAACTTGATGGCCGTCCCCATCATTTTTCATTAATCCCCAGAGAATGTTACAGCTTTACCTGATGGCCGTCCCCATCATAACCCTTTTTATCCCCAACATGTCGGCCGTCCCCGCCATTGCTTTACTTCACACACTCTCCCCAGCATGTCGGCCGTCCCCGTCATTGCTCTTTCCCCAGCAGTCGTCCTCTGCTCGACGGTCGTCCTCCGTCACCCACACTTTATAATATACTTTATTTTATTTTATAATCTATATCCCTTTTCTTCTTCATTCTGTGAGTGCAAATTTTGGACTGTCTTTGGTATTCAACCACAAGTTATCTTGTTTGCCTGATAAGCCGTCGCTTACATCCTGCACAGCTAACTCATGTTTGAATAGGGGCAGCTGTAAACACCCCAAATTTGCCCTCACCCATTCACACCATGGCTTGTGATCATTTCATATGCATGAACTCAATCATAACATCTCATACCACATTTTGGATTCATTGCTTTGGTTCAAAGTCATCTGCACCTAGGGTTTGTGATCTGAGCAATCCAAGAGCTTCTTGAGCCACTCCAAAGGTCATCAATCACTTCAAAGGGGTCCATGTATGTTCAAGCATCATATTATATCCTCTCAAAGTCAAGAATGTCAAAGAATCACAAGAACTGAGAATGGCATGGAAGCAGAGCCAGGTTTGACTACACAGATGACCTAAAATTAGGGTTTTGGTTTCAGAGGCCATAACTCCAAATTTTTTGGTCATTCTTGTTTCTATTGGTCTCTATATGGTATAGGGAGTATGCATATCAATTTTCATGAAGAAATTCCATGGGGAAGTCATCTGATCAAGAGTTGACTTTTCAAGCAAGTCAGTGCAAAATCAGGGCATCTGAGGCCCCCAATGACCCAACCAAAGGGTGTTCTTCATCATTTTGATTGTACATGATCTTTATTTGATCATAGAAGAAGTTGGAAGTTCACAAAATTGAAGAATTTCAAGTCTTTTGCAAAGTTGACTTTTTGGGAAAGTTTGACTTTTAATGAAATTGCCATTTTGGGAAACTTTTTCAACCCTTGCTTTTTGATTCAAAAATGCTTCAAATGAAAAAACTTTGGTCATGAAAGTTGTAGAATGGATCATTCCCTTTTCAAAAAGTACAAGAACATGACCTAATTCATTTTGGATCAAAAGTTATGGCTTGTCAAAGTTGGCTAAAATCACAAAATTTCAAAGTTTCCACCAAAGAGGCAAAGTTGCAAATTCACTTCTCAAGGCAAATTAGGGCATAAAATGGACTTCTAAACTTCACAACATGATCATACAAGACCTAAAATTCAGAATGGGCCAAGAAATCTCACATTTTTATGGCTTATGAAGCAAGATATCTCATAAGGAGCAAAAGTGAACAAACTTGCAAAAACTCACTCAAGTGAAGATCCACTTGCTTGCTGACTTGCTGATCAATCCTAGGGTTCTCCCCACATCATGCTGCGCAGGACACACCTTTTGTCCTTGGATAGAAAGTAGCCCATGCTTCTCTTACACAACTTTGACATTTTGGCAACTTGAGCCATACCTATCACAAAAGCACACATCACTTCTTCTGACCAATCACTATAGTTTATGCAAATCAAAAGCAAGCCAAAGCATACAAAACACAAGCCTGAAGCACTCTCAAACTCAGCTTGCTCATTTTCCACCCCATTTGCAAAAGCATTCGAAACTCATCACACAAGCTGCAAACTCACAAACAAACTTCACAAAACCTATCACCACATCCTCCTGATCATTTCCCTGCCTTCATTCATCCCTGAAACCTCACATAAGCCAGATACGATTTCTGCCCCTCTTTGAACAGAACTCAAGCAAACTCTCAAACCAGCCCAAATAAACTTCAAACAAGCCTGGCAAACACTTGAGGGAGGTCATTGGAGTTGTTTGGAAGCAAGAAACTGGTCCAGAAGCTCTTGGGTTGAAAGCTTCGATTCAGGTAGCCATGGAATTTCATTTTTGCAGAACCTTTATTTATTGTTTCTAAATGATAAAGCATGCTTCCCTGAGTTCACTGAGCCTTTTACTTTTGAAAAAGATTGAGAAATGAGCTTGTATGGTGTTTCTGAAATTTCTGCAGTTTTTGATGTTTGATTCGTATCTTGATTTTGAGTTGAAATAAATGGATTTTGTTGCTGGATTGTTGTTTAGGGATGTTAGTTTAGTTGATCTGGAGAGTTTGACATGATTTCATGGCGTTTTGAGAGAGTTTGGGAGAGGAGCTGGCCGGAGAAGACGGCCGGAACAGTGTTCCGGTCGTCTGAAAGTCATTAGGTTTTGTTTAATTAGGGTTAATCATAATTACGTGGATTTGAATCTCAGCCCTTGGATGTGGCGCCATGTCAAACGCGCGCGTCCCCTGTTCAAATGTCAGCCATTGATTCAACATACTTCTCATTAAATCCATTTTATTTTTCATTTTTATTTGATTTGTTTTCTCCATTTAATTTAAAATAGTAAAACAATTTTAAAAATTCTGAAAATTTTTGTACAAACTTTTATTAATTTTCAGAAACCAATAACATTTTCATTTTTATTTTTTGCATTAAAAAATGTTTTTAAATCATTTAAAAGTTTATTTTTAATTAATTAATGAGAATTAATTAATTAAAAATACTTTTAGGTATTTAAAAATCCCCAAAAAATTCATGAAACCTTTAAAATCATTTAGAAACATTGTCCAACCCTCAAACCAAATTTCTTTTTTGATCTTGATGCATCTTGACAATTTTCCATGGAATTAATTCAATTTCAAGGCATTATTTTGATCCAATGTTCAAAAATTCATTTCTGCCTAACCATTGAGAGTTGGACTTTGATTCTTTTTGCATTGTGTCTTGCATATCATGTAGTTTGTAGGATTAAATTGGCATGATTTGATCTTTCATTTTCAATTTGTTTGACATTTTTCCTGACAAGGTACCTTAAAACCCTAGAAATCTTAGGAAATTCATAACCCTCATTAGGTTAAGAGTTAAAACCCCTCCTTTGGGCAGTGAATTTGTGTAGGGTTAGGGTTCCTTGGATTGCATTTTCAATTTTTTATCTTGATGTTTGCTTCTGATTTTGGTTTTTGTTTGTTGCATTGATCATAAACCCTAATTTGGGCTTCCTTTTGCATTCATCTTGTACTTGCTTGCATACCATGACTTGCCATGACATTTTATGCATCCATTTGATTCATTTGACATCTTAAGACATATTAGAAGCATGTTTGATCATTACATCTTTCATTTGCCACTTTGTATGCCATTTGCATTCCATAACTTTTCATGTATGTTTATGTTTCTAAACTTGCTTCTCTTGCATCCATTTGTTCATATGATCATCCCCATGCCTTGCTTCATGTTTGCATCATCTCATAGCATCATTATCATCTCATATATGCTTCTGGTTTTGACTTGCATCATGTCATTTCATTTCATTTTGCATTGCATTGCATTTCTTTCACTAACTTTTCAGGTGGTAAGTCACTTTGAGAAGTGAATTTGCCTTCACTTCTCACAATTTCTTTTCATCTCTCTTATGCATCATTGCTGCATTTTGTCTTGTGTCTGAGATTGAGCTTTCTCATTCTTCTTCATCTTACTTTCTTTCCTCAAGTGACTTGACTTCTTGAATGAAGCAAGTTACTTTGCTTCTCTTTGCTCCTTTCATCTGCTTCCTGGTGGTTCCTCTGAAGATGTCTCTTGTAAACCTCACAACCCTTAGGAACAACCAAGCATGACAATGATTAGGGTTTTGATTAGTCCCCCACTTAGTTTTACCTTTGTGTCTCATTGAGTCTTCTCTTCTCATCTCATAATCAGGGACTAAACCCTAAAGGCTTTAAGGCTTTGTGATTAAGCTTATGCCTGCATCCTTCTATTAGGATGGAGTGTATAACTTTAATCCTAAGTGTTAAACCCTTAATATGTTTAAATCTCTTAATCAATTCACTTAATAATCATCAAGACATCAAGCTTGTAACTTGGGCCTTGCATTAGGGTTCTAATTCTTCCTTAATTGGTTAAGAAGGACTAACCCTAGTGTTAATGGACAAGTCCCCCTCAAGTTGTCTTACAAATCATAAAACTCACTTCATCATCATATCATTAACTAAAATCCATCTAATAAAGGCCTTGTTTTGTCATAAGTTTAATCCCTAATCATGGATTAAGTTGAGGAGCTTTCCTCAGCTTAAACATTCTCATCTATTATCCTTCTATTAGGATGGTGTAATGAGTCTGTTTAATCCCTGATTATGGCTTAATCTCATTACTTAACACTAAACAAAATACCAAAAACATTTAACTAATCACAAGTAGGTTAATGATCTTAACCCTACACCATGGTGATTAAGTGTGAGAAGCTGACTTCACACTTAAGGTATTCTCATTACCCCTAATCAGAGGGAAGATGTGATGAGTTTACTAAATCCATTGGTTTAGGCTTAAGCTCATTAACTTATGACAAATCTCCAAAAAGCAATAAAAGACTGAAAATTCAAAAACAAACAATAATCGTCTCCTCCGGGATTCTTTTCTCATCTCATTCACTCATAAACGAGAACTCGCTTCTTCCGTCTAATGCAAGACAGTTTGCACCTGAGCCAGACAGGTCATACACTTGAGCATAGACAAGAAAGCAGTTCACAAGTCAATTCATCTTTCAGTCTCTTTGGGTCGAACTACGGTGTTCTGACTTCCTCATTGCACGAGAGGATACGTAGGCATAACTTAACAGTTATCGAACAAAAGTCTCTGTATATTCCCCCTCTTTCTAGCTTTATTCTTTTAGCCTCATGTCTTGAGCATTTCATTCTTGTCCTTACACTGACACTTTTATATTACACTTTACACTTCTTTTACACAGACACCTGTACATCCTTTTCCAGCTCTTTTATACACAAATTGCACTGACACTACCCCTTTAAAACACAAATCTTTTAAGCGTGGATCTCGTCGAGTACGACGGACAATCTGGGTGCTAATACCTTCCCAGGTTGTAACCAACCCCCTTTCTCAGTCTCTCTGGTTCGCAACCGTCTTATCCATATCTTTCCAGGTTTATGCAGCATTACCTTTCCCACGGGATAAAAATGCCTAGCTGGCGAGTCTATTCATTTCCTGTGAGTTCACTCCTGTGTGTTCTCACATCCTCCTTTCGCCGACCGTTCGCGTCTGTACCTTTATCTGGGCCATTCCCATTTTATCGGGAGCGACAGAAACGTCGGTAAAATCCGGCATGTCCAAGAAAACTTCTTATCTCCCTGATAGTCTTCGGCGGTTTTAGATTCTCTATGACTTCTATTTTTGCTTTATCTACCTCTATACCTTTTTCGGAAACTATATGTCCCAAAACAATCCCTTCAGTGACCATGAAATGACATTTTTCCCAATTTAGCACAAGGTTTACCTCCACACATCTCTCCAGGATTTTCTCAAGGTTGATAAGGCAATTTTTGAAATCTGATCCACAAACTGAGAAATCGTCCATAAATACTTCCATGATTCCATCTAAATAATCGGAAAAGATAGATATCATGCAGCGTTGGAAAGTGGCAGGGGCATTACAGAGTCCAAAAGGCATTCTTCTATAGGCAAAATTTCCAACTGGGCATGTAAAGGTAGTTTTTTCTTGATCTTCGGGGTGAATAGGTATTTGGAAGAATCCTGAATATCCATCTAAATAGCAAAAGTAAGAGTGTCTGGCTAGGCGCTCCAACATTTGGTCTATGAATGGTAATGGGAAATGGTCCTTCCTAGTTGCTTTATTTAATTTTCTATAATCTATGCACATACGCCAACCTCCATCGGTTCTTTTTGCTACAGGTTCGCCCTTCTCGTTTTGCACGACCGTGATGCCTCCCTTTTTAGGTACTACATGCACAGGACTCACCCATTTACTGTCCGAGATCTGATATATTATACCTGCCTCTAGTAACTTAAGAACTTCAGTCTTAACTACAGTACTCATTATAGGATTTATTCTTCGTTGGTGTTCTCTGGAAGGTTTTGAATCTTCTTCAAGCAAAATCTGATGCATGCATACGGATGGGCTTATTCCTTTTAGACCAGAGATCTTATATCCTAAGGCTGAGGGGTACCTACGTAAAACTTCTAATAATTGATCGGTTTCTTCTTGGTTTAAGGTAGCACTGACTATAACTGGACGGTTCATATCTTCATCGAGAAATTCATATCTCAGGTTTTTAGGCAGTTCCTTAAGTTTTACGGTCGGTTTCATAGGGCAAGGCATAGGATCTGGGGTAAGAGATAAACATTCGTGAAGGTTATCATCAATGTAGGGTTTTTTATAATTGTCATCTTCCAAAATAAGGGTTGATGGCAATTTTATAGATTCATTTTCTTCTTCTTGTTCTAATTCCCTAATGCATTCTTCGATGATATCTAAGGCATAACAAGCATCTCCTATCACAGGTGCCATAAGAAATTTTGACAATATAAATTCTATCTTCTCGTCACCTACCTCAAAAGTTAGTTTTCCCTTTTTAACATCTATTACTGCTCCAGCAGTCGATAAGAACGGTCTACCTAGGAGGATTGGTATGTCGTCATCTTCTTTAATGTCCATGACAACAAAATCAGTAGGTATAAACAGCTGACCTATCCTAACAGGGACGTCTTCAAGTATGCCTATAGGGTATTTAACGGATCTATCGGCTAATTGAAGTGACATCTTAGTAGGTTGTAATTCTCCTAAGTTTAATCTCTCACAAACTGCTAAAGGCATTAAGCTCACACTAGCTCCCAAGTCTAGAAAAACCTTTTCGATGACATGATTTCCCAAAATACAAGGAATGGAAAAATTTCCGGGATCTTTATCTTTCTTTGCTAACCTATTTTCGGAAATAGAATTACATTCCACGGGTTTCGGATCTTCAAGTCTACGTTTATTCGTAAGTATGTCTTTGAGAAACTTAGCGTAAGAAGGTATTTGGGTGATGGCTTCTGTAAAGGGGATTTCTACGTGAAGTTTTTCTATAACCTTAACGAATTTTTGATATTGATTATCAATTTGGGTTTTCTTTAATCTTTGAGGGTAAGGTATTGGTGGTTTGTATGGCGGTGGTGGTACATAGGTTTTATTTTTAGGTTCTTCTCCTTTTTCTTGACTTTCCGGGGTTTCAGACTCCTCTGGTTCCTTATCCTCATTCCTCTCAGAAGTTTCGGGCTCACTCAATCTAGGGTTTAAAGGTTCCTTATAAGCGGTTCCACTTTGTAGAGTAATGGCATTTGCTTGCCCTTTCGGGTTTTGTTGAGGTTGTCCAGGGAACTGTCCTCCAGGTGTAGTCTGTGGGGCTTGGTTTAACGCTACCTGAGAGATCTGGGTTTCAAGCATCTTATTATGAGTAATGATTTGATCAACCTTGGTTCCTAACTGGGTAATTAGTTCGTTAACATGGACGTTTTGGTTCATGAACTCTTTGTTTTGTTGTGTTTGAGCAGTGATAAATTTTTTTACAACTTCATCAAAGCTCGGACTTGGTGGTACAGGTTGCATAGGTTGATTTGTTCTTGGGGCTTGGTAACCTTGTTGTCTCGGAGGTGCGGTATTTTGAATAGGGTTATTATTTTTGTAGGAGAAGTTTGGGTGATTCCTCCATCCAGGGTTATATGTGTTTGAAAATGGGTTCCCTTGGGTATAGTTCACTTGCTCAGTGTTGGTTTCATTCAACAGATTGCATTCGGCGGATTGGTGTCCTTGCGTTCCACATATCTCACAATTCGGCGAAACTGCGGCAATAGTATTCGGAGTTGTATACATATGTTCGACTTTAAGGGCCAACGCGTCCATTTTAGCCTGAATCATGTCTATAGAGCTTAGCTCATGTATTCCTCCTTGGGCTTCCTTCTTTTCCACTGTCGCTCGTTCTACTCCCCATGATTGATGGTTTTGGGCCATATCCTCGATAAGGGCACTAGCTTCAGGGTAAGGTTTGTTCATCAGTGCGCCACCAGCGGCAGCATCGATGGTCATTTTAGTGTTATAATGAAGTCCATTATAGAAGGTTTGAATGATTAACCAATTCTCTAAGCCATGATGTGGGCATGCTCTTAATAGTTCTTTATATCTCTCCCAGGCTTCAAACAACGACTCTCCTTGGTGTTGGGTAAATCTAGTTATTAGGTTTCGAAGAAGAGCGGTCTTGCTTGGGGGAAAATATCTAGCAAGAAAAAATTTCCTAAGGTCATCCCAAGTTGTTATTGAATTGGGTGGAAGGGAATCTAACCATGATAGAGCTTTATCTCTGAGGGAAAAGGGAAATAATCTTAAGCGTATTGCCTCAGGAGAAGCTCCATTGGTTTTAAAGGTGTCTGCTAACTGAAGAAAGTTTTTTAAATGTTGGTTCGGGTTATCAGTAGCGAGACCTGCGAATTGTCTCTGTTGCACTAATTGCAGCAGGGATGGTTTAAGTTCAAAATTATTGGCTGGGATAGCGGGGTTTACTATACTGGAACTAGGTTCCTCGTTTGATGGTTGGGCGAAGTCCTTAAGAGGTCTTCGGTTTTGATCTTCGGCCATAGCTTTCCTATTCCTATGGAAAAATAAACGTGCGCGAGCGTAACGTTCAGGTTCAGCTAGAGGGTCTACTAAACTTCTGGCACTGCGAGTCTTTCGCATTGACCGGTGGGTAACAACCTTAGTCTAAACGGTATAACTACAGGGTAATGAAATTTGACGAAATTGGTCCCCGGCAACGGCGCCAAAAACTTGATGCGTGTTTTTCGCAAGTGTACGAACACGTCAGAGTAATATAAAAGATTGTCGAATCCATAGAGACCAAGTGTCAATCTATCGTACCTGTTGTTATGGTGTGTATCTAAGGCAACTAAATTTAAGGGTTTTAAGAAGGGTGCAATGGTAAATAAAATTATAATTTTAAATAATAAGTAAAAGACAGGCTCGAATGTAATTCACGTAATCAATGATAATCCAGTACTTGTTAATGAAACTACTTATGGGCAATGTTTTCTCCTTTGAAAAGAACTAATTTAACAGGAAATGTCGCTTTCGCGTATTCAGAACCGAGTTGTACTCTCTAATCAACCCCTCCTATTGTGACGGATAAAAAGGTGCGTATTGCGTTAGAGTAGTAAACCTATTTTTAAGAAATGTAGTATCTTAACTAAGTTGAAAAGTATTTTAACCTGGACTTCTTAGCAAAAAGAGGTTCTTACGAACCAGACTCTAAACTTCCTAACGCGTCCGAAAATCGTTTTAAAATCTCTTTTCTTTTTAATCTAAAAACTCCTAATTAACTAGACAAAGCGCTTTTGGCTGTTTTTGAAATAGTTAAAAACAATTAGATTGAAAGATAAAATAGCCCTTAGGTGTTTCCACGAATAATTATACGGATTACTGGTTTAATTACGATCCTTACATCCTAACCTTTATGGAATTAGTTAGACATGATAAGGTAAAGGTTCTTTTTATAGTTTTTTCATAAAAGTAATTTAGTGCGAGTGCGGAAAGTAAATGAATTTAGTGCGAGTGCGAGAAATAAAGTAATTTAGTGCGAGTGCGAGAAATAAAGGAATTTAGTGCAAGTGCGGGTAATAAACGAAAGTAAAGCGAGTGCGGGAAATAAATAAAGTAAAGTGCGAGTGCGGATAATAAAGAAAGTAAAGCAGTGCGAGAAATAAATAAAAGTAAAGCAATGCGGAAAAGTAAAATACGAACTGGAATTAAAATGGCGGCAGGATTAACTTCCTCCAGAGTGCTCCAAAACTCGATCACACAGACAGATTACAGACTCGATTCACTCGATTGCAGAAACACCCCGATGTGGAATAGTAACTGCTTTGAAACTGATATATGCCTAGAGAAATCTAAGTTTGGATCATGAAAAACGAAAAACTAAAGTCCTATTTATAGGAAAACTAAATGCGGGAAATGACCAGGACGCCCCTCCACTAAAAAGTGGAGGGAACTGAATTTTTGCCTTGTGGCGCCCGCCACAAGGTCATGGCGCCCGCCATGAGGCCAATGGAGAATGAAAGAGTGGGGATCGTGGGTCTTGGCAGTTGTGGAGTGGTCTTGAGACGTGGCCACGTCATGGCTAACCCCATGGCGCCCGCCACGGTGGGTGCCGTAAGTGCAAAACGCTGAATTTCTAGGTTTTCGTCCGTTTTCACTCCTTTTTCGCTCCTTTTCTCGATTCAAGCCCCGATTACAATAAAAACCTGAAAACAAAAGAAAACAAAGTAATAACATAACAAAATAACAATAAAAGCTAAGAATGCATGCGAAATCGGAGTCAGAAATACGGTGAAATTTAGTGTGATCAGGTATGCAAGATCTAAGGTTCAGGTTTGAAGTTGTGTTTCGCGTGTGATCCAGTGGCTGGCATTTAAACTGACTTAATTAATTATAATTAACTTAAATAATCACAATTAATGTTAATTGAATTATCTGAGCCGTACGCTGCCTAACCCTAATCATGATCTAAGGGTGGAGATTTAATCTAGGCAGCTAATCAAGGTTTAGCCCTAATTAATTTCAGGTGACCGGAGCCAAGCTCCGGTCATCTTCTCCGGTGGGACAAAATGCTAACTTCCTAATTATGCATCTAAACTTCAAATTTCTTGCCCATAAACACTCTCCTAACATCATACATCACTAATCAACAAACAAAAATCATTTAACATGCATATTCAGGCTGAATCGAAGCAATCAAGTTCTAGGTCAAAAATTTCAGAACATCATAAAATCCTCATTTCTAACCTATTTTCAATTCTAATCATATCAGTGTGATCAGGGAAGCATGTAGATTCATTCTAGAACTTAAAATCATGCTTCTGGAAAAAAAGTTCATGAAGGTTACCTGAGATGGAGTTCTTTGAAATGGAGCTTTCTGGACCTTCCTCTTGTGCAATCCAGTCCCCTTTGACCTCCTGAGACTATTAGCAAGCTTGAATGAAGCTTAGAGTTGCTGGTTTGTATGTTTCAATTCTGAGTTTGCCGAAATCGTGTTTTGGCTAGAGGGTGTTTGAAGCTATGGTGATGGGTGGGAATTGTTCCTGAGGTTATATGGAGTTGATTGGTGAAAGAATTTCTGGATTTGAGTGGCTAGATTGAGAGATTCGAAGAACTAAAGTTTGGGAGCAAATTCTTGATTCTGAGTTTGTGTGTTCTTTCAGGCCATGAAGGGTGTCCATTTATAGTGCTTAGGGCTTGAATAAACAATTGTTAATGGCCAGAAGAGTTGTTGTGGCACTGTGGGATTGGTATGGCATGAAATGCAAAAATGTCAACATATGTGTACCATAGGTATGGGCTGGGACAAGAGTGATTTCTGAGCGTGGGTTGCCTCAGCATGGATCATGGATGACCCTTAGATCAATAAAATGCAGTTGTAATGCCTTGATCAAGAGTTTGCAATGTTTATGCATAAATGTCATTTTGTGAATTTTGTGACATTTGGTCATGAAAGTGTCTTGTTCAATGCTGAATCTTGGTCATGGAATGTTGCATAATGTTGTTATGGTGCATTGAGATAAGTTAGAGGTCACACAAAGCCCTAAAAATCACTCTTGCAAAAATCCCTCTTTTGAGAATTTTGTGAAAAAAAGCTTATGGAGACTTGTGATCCAAGGCAAGATTTTGGTTTTGTAATGTTGCACCATGTTTGATTGATGTTTAGAAGTCAATTAGAGGTCACTTGAATGCTTGAAACTTGATTTTTGCAAAAATCCTCTTTGGCATGAACTTGAAAATTATGTGATTTTTGCCAACTTTGAAAGGCCATATCTTGAGTTCTATGATGAATCAAGACATGTTCTTGTACTTTTTGAAAAGGGAAAGACCCAATCTACAACTTTCATGACCAAGAAGTTTTCATTTGAAGCATTTTTGGTTGAGAAAGAGGAGGTTGAAAAACTTTCCCAAAATGGAAAGTTTGCATTTCAAGTCATTTCCATTTTTGGCAAGTTTGCAATTGGCTCAAAATTCTTCAATCTTGTGAACTTCCAACCACTTATAAGATCAAATAAAGATCATAGAACTTCATTTTGATGAAAATACCCTTTTGGTTCCATTGTTGGGGGCCTCAGATGCCCTGATTTTGACTTAACTTGCTCAAGAAGTTACCCAGTGAACATATGACTTCCACAATGAATTTCTTCATCAAACTTGGTACACATGATCCTTATAACATCTTAAGAACATTAGAAACAAGAATGGCCCAAAAATTTGGAGTTAAGGCCTCTGAAACCAAAACCCTAATTTTGGTCATCTGTGTAGTGAAACCCTAGCTCTGCTTCCATGCCTTGGCCAGTTCTTGTGATTTATTGACTTCCATGAACCTTGAGGAGCATAATATGATGATAGAACACACATGGACCCTCTTGGAAAGCTTTAAGGCCTTTGGGATGGCTCAGATGGAATCTTGGATTGCTCAGATCACAAACCCTATATGCAGATGAACTTGAACTTATGCAGTGAAGCAAAAATGCAATATGAGGTGGTATGCTTATGCTTATGCAAAAATGAAAGATCACAAGCCATGGTGTGATATGAGTGAGGGCAAATTTGGGGTGTTTACACACAAGTACTCAGCAGCAAATCAACTTCATTAATACTATTAATCCCCTCTTTAATTTCGAGATCTTTCCTCCCAAAGACCTTTGCGTTCCACCTCCTCAAACTAGTTTTAAGAATCCTGAACTTATCTTTTAGAATGTAATCGCATCTACCCGTTACTGTAATATTCTTCCATTCAGCTTCAACAAAAGGGAGAAACAATTTATCTTTGAACCAACAATCGTTCACGCGGAACGGTTTAGGTCCTCAGTCCTCTTTATTGATAGACAACCAAATCGAACAATGGTATGATATATCTCTTTTGCCGATAGTTTGACAAACCACGCCCCATTTAACACTCAATTCTTCTGAGATAATGAAACGATCAATACAGCTGATAGACATTTCATCATCACTGTACCAGCTGAATTTGTTACCCTTGTGAGGAAGATCAACTAGCTCAGAACCCACAATAAACTTAGCAAAGTCTTTCATTTCGCTGCTTTTGACCATTGAGCCTCTGCCCTTCAGTTCCCTGACATTTGCAACCGAGTTGAAATCACCGCTAATACACCAATACCCGTCACATAGTTTAGTCTTTAATTCCAATAGATTCTCCCAAAGCTTCCTTTTTAGAGCAAGAGTGCAAGGAGAATATATGTTCACTACATATATGAAATCTCCATCCTTAAGAAATTCAATGCCTAAAAAGCACTCTCCCTTAAAGTTGTGCAGAACTAAAAATTTATCAGCCTTTCATAATGTTATCAAACCACCAGAAGCCTCATTAGAGCTTGAAAAGACCAACCTACCTTGTCTGACTTCCAAAAGCTCCTAGCTAAAACATCGTCTAAAACCGATATTTTTTATTCTTGAATAAGGAAAACGTCGGCCTTACCTTCTTGAATAATAGAATTAATCATCTTCCTTTTGATAAAAAAACCTCCCCCTATGATATTCAACGAGCCTACGATCATTTAACCGATTAAGTTATCACCTTCTGCAACATTTTTCTTTCTAGATCTCTATTCTCCATTTGCTTGATCTTCTCCGCATAATCTTTATCTGCTCCATTTGCAATTATTCCCAGCTTCTAAATATCATCCCAAACTTTGTTCCTGACACTCGATCCCATATGCTTCCAAAACCTGTCGTTGCAATGTATAACATCCGAGTCTGTGTTGGAATCATAACACAAATTTGCGCAAACGGAAAAATTATTTTGCTAACGTTGTAAAAGGACTGAGTTTGGGACAAAGAGGAAAACACGATTGGGGGGTCCATGCCAGAAACACCAGGCCTCTAAGAATCAGAATTAGGAACAAAAGGGCCCACAAAATCCACCTCCTTCAAACACCTCTTTTTGGTCCTTTTGACTTTGGTTGATAGAGGCCTAACAAGGTCATAAAGGTTTCTCAACTTTTTCTTGAAAATAAAAGGAACTTTATTACAACCTTTCTTACCACGTCTTTTTACCGCCAAGTTAATATCCAAAGAGCAATCCACCCTTGTCTCAAAAGAGTTGATTTGAACGTATAATTCCTTGGGAGTCGCTTCTGCAACCAAAATGTCCACCAAAGAGAAAGTCTTTGCTGTAAGAATTGCTTTGTCAAAGCTCCCTGAATCCACTTCTTTGCAAAAACCTACTGTTAGGTCTACTCTGGCCCCACTGCCTACTCCCTCCTTGTCATTATTGCCTACTGAGTAAATAGGAACATTTGCATAAAGGTCCTACTCACCACTGTTATCATGGGAAGATGTACCATCGTTGTCCTCTCCTGAAGAGCCCAGGCGAAACTTATTCCATTTGTTTTCTGAATCCAACGAGGATAGCCCAGGATTGTTATCAACAACTTCCTCCTTCAACATTATCTTCAGCGTACCGTATGAGTCCTCTTTCACTCTAAGAACAAACGAAATACTATCAATTTGCACCTTAATATCCCTATCCAGAATTGCGTCATATGGTACTCTTAACATCACCCTCGCAATATCCATTGTCTGCGCATAAGAACTCCCCGAAATAGTTTGCAACCTTCACAAAAAATCTAGACTCCAAGCATGGCAGGGATTTTTTTTTTGCCTTCAATAAAAACTTTGTCTAGCTTGATCGCTAGAGAGTTCAAATCGGAACCCTTTATGAATCTTGATAAATCTTTGTTCTCTGCGTTAATCTCCAACAAAGATATGTAAATGAATCTTAAATCCATGTCAAACGGGTTCAAGTGTCACACCCCAATCATATTCCTCCAATGAAATTACTTTTTTTTAATAATAAAAAATGATACATTTTTTAAAATTCAAAATATGTCTAAAACTTGTATGAAGCCTAACAAACAACAACATATATCACAAATAATAAAGAAAAACAATTTTGAGAACTTTCAAACATATACATCAAATATTTCAAAGGATAAAATACAAATTAAAATACCAAAACATTGATCATACAATTAATAATCTAAATTATCAAAATTAAATAATAAAATATAAATTTAACAAAAATAAATAAATTTAGGTACAATTGAGAATGCAAAGTTAGAAGAGTGGTTTTCAAACAAAAGTTTGGATGAAAGAACTTTTTATTAAGCATAATAACAAATAGGGGATCAAAGACGAGTTAATATATACCTTCCTCATATTTAAACTCAACTTCTTGATAAATATTTGTTCTCTGCCTTAATCTCCAACAAAGATATATAAATAAATCTTAAACCCATATCAAACGACTTTAAGTGTCTCATTCCACTCATACTCCTCCAGTGAAATTACCCTTTTTTTATAATAAAAATGGTTCATTTTCTAAAATCCAAAATCTATCTAGAACTTATATGAACACTAACAAACAACATACATCACAAATAATAAAGAAAAACAATATTGAGAACTTTCAAATATATATCTCAAATATTTCAAATGATAAAATACAAACTAAAATACCAAAATATTGATCATACAACTAATGATCTAAATCATCAAAATTAAATAATAAAATATAAAATAATATAAACGCAATAGTTCAAAAAAGAATCTAGTTGAATTATAGTATCATTAACCGGAAAAAAAACTCAAATCCAAACTCAATTAAAGTGATTTTTTTCTCGTTATATTATTTTGTTTCCAACCATTTTAGACTCTTCATAATAATAACTTAATATAAAAAGTTTACTACATGATTTAATGATAAACATATGAAGTTTCTCATTTCCAATTGGATTTTATTATAAAATTAAAAGTGACACTTTTTAATTTTTGTTTAATAACAAACAAATATGCTAAATTATTTTTTTGACAACTAAACGCAAATTTCACTAGGCCTCAAGGGTATTGGCAAAAATAATGTTACAATCGGGTACAAACCCAAACTAGGTTCTCGATCCAACACGTTTAGCAAGATTAGCCGTGTGATGACCTTCATAGTTCAAAGACCTACTAAAATGAGAAATAAAAAAAACAAAAAAGGAAGACAATAAAATAGTACATTCCTTCAAAACCATCTCTAATTCGGTACACTTTGAGATAAAATTAATGCAATCCACCACAGTACTCGAATAAGAGGAAACAATTAACTTCGTGAACCCAAGAGACTTGACTAACTCAAGGCTCCACCTAACGACGAGAGCTTCAGCCAAACTAAGATTAACCCAAATACTTTCTTTATGACACACAACAAGAACAACCTCTTTTTTCTTGTTTTTCACCACACAGCCAAAGGTCACCACAGAAGTCTCAATTCTCCCTGCATCAACATACATCGAACAAACCTCTTCGGGAGGAGCTTTAAGAAGAGGATTGAAGATAACACTCTCATGTTGTCTGTCTGATATGGGCACCTACAAGAACTCATAATATGCCTTCCAAGCCCTCTCTGCTACTTCCATCGGCTTAAAAGCCTTTTGTTTGAAGTGGCTATCATTACGAACGCACCACAATTGCCATAAAGTAAAGCAGACAAGTTGTTTGGTGGGAGTATTACGAGAAGAGAAAATTTGCAAAATCCAACCCACAAAATCAGTATCGGGTGGGCAACGATTCCCAACTGAGATGAGAAGAAAACTGCCCTAGTGAAATTGCATTGTAGGAGCAGATGGTTTCTGGTTTCGACACCAGATTTGAAAAACAAACAGTGAGGCTCAAGATTCATACCTTTTTTCGCAAGATTAGCTTTATGAGGTAGGATATCCTTAGTGAACTGCCAAACAAAATTCCTTACCTTGGGAGGTATTTGTAACTTCTAAATTTGTTTCCACAAAACACCACCAGAACTAGATGAAGTCCTCAGTTTAAGGGAGTCCTTTACAAAGCACTTGTGATTATACGCGAACTTAACCGAATATGAGCCATTTTTTCAAATTGTCGGACCAACTTGTCAGCAAGAAAAATTCTGGACAGAGGATTGCTTATGATCTGCAAAGCATCATAAGGATGGAAGTTCGCGTTCACCAAGTCAACTTTCCAAATACCCAAGTCATCATCAATGAGATCATTAACAGTTTCAAGGATTGAGTTAGTATTGCTACATTTCCAAACTTTCACACCCTCCTTATTTGGAAGCCAACTGTCATCCCAAATTTGAATGCTTCTGCCATCTCCCACCCTCCACAAAGATCCTTTGTTAATCGTTTCTCTAGCACTAAGGATGCTCCTCTAAACATAACTAGGTGCAAATCCAACTGTTGCTTCCGATATCGAAGAATTAGGGAAGTATCTTCCTTTGAGGACCCTACAAACCAGAGAAGACTCATCTTGGAGAAGACACCAATAATGTTTTCCCAATAAATAGTCATTAAAGTCTTCCAGCCCCCTGAACCCCATACCACCAGTGCCTTTGGCTCTCGACAGCTTCTCCCAACTGAGTCGGTGTATCTTACGCTTCCAATTCTTCGTTCCCCACCAAAAACGGGCCAACGTCGTTTCAATCTCCTGACACAAGCTGGAGGAAAGTTTATAGCAGCTCATCACGTAACTCAAAATAACATGTGCAACAACTTTGATTAGGACCTCTTTTCTGGCACGAGATAAAAAGCCTTCTTTCCACCCTTTCACTTTCTTCCAAACACGATCCTTAACCAACTTGAAAATATATTTCTTGGATCTGCCCACCACTACTGGCAACCCCAAATAACGGTTGTGATAGGGCACTTATGAAACACCAAACACATCCTTGATTTCACTCTTGACACCCTCCCCCATATTTCTGCTAAAGGCCAACTCATACTTGTTCCAATTCACTTCTTGGCCAGACGCGATTTGGTAAATATTTAGGACTGATTTCACCACCAAAGCTTCCTTGACATTAGCCCGCACAAATAGAAGACTATCATCAGCAAAGAGGAGGTGAGAAATGGAAGGCGCCTTTCTAGCAATTTTAAGACCATGGAGGTCCCCACACTCCACTTTTCTTCGAATGAGACCTGAAAAAATGTTAGCACATAAAATAAATAAGTAAAGAGAAATGGGGTCTCCTTGACGGATTCCCCTCTCAGTAATAAAACTCTTTGAGGGCTGGCCATTAACAAGAATCTGATAGGTGGCAGTTGAAATACACTGAAAGACCAGGTCAACAAACTTATTGGAAAAACCTATGGACTTCATTGTTTCCACAACTAAGGACCATTCCAGCCTATCATAGGCTCTCAAAATGTCCATCTTCACTGCCATGGCACCTTTCTTCCCGAACTTCTTCTTCTTAAGCCAATGGAAGGCTTCCATATAAATAATGGCGTTGTCCGTTATGAATCTTCCATGAACAAAAACAATATGTTCCTTATCTATCACCTCCGACAGAAGTTTCTTCAGTCTATTTGCAACAACCTTTGTGATAACCTTCATAACCATGTTACAAAGACTGATGGGCCTGAATAAATTGGGAGAACACAAATTCTTGCACTTCGGAATAAGCGCAATGAAGGTGGAATTAATGGCTTCTGGACTAAGGTTGTTGTTAAGAACATTGAAAGCCAAAGAAGTGACATCCTCGCCAACCATATTCTAGAACTTTTGAAAAAAGAGCGTCGGTAGACCATTTGGGACAGGGGCCTTTAAGGGATGCATTTAGAACAAAGCCTCTATAACTTCCTACGCTTGGAAGGCCGCATCACAATACCCAACTTCCTCACTCGACAAACGCCCTTTTACAACTTCACAAACCTCCTGGATCATAGAAGGGTTAGAAGACTTAAAATAAGCTACAAAGTGTCTAACAAGCAGCTTCTCACGGTTATCTTCCCCATTCCACCATCTGTTTTGCTCATCTCTAAGTTTTTTAATAACATTTGTCTTCCTCTGTTGAATGGATTTCCCGTGAAAAAAATTGGTATTGAAATCTCCGTGATTAAGCCAAACAACCCTACTCTTCTACCATCATATCACTTCTTGAAATCCCATCAGCTTGCTATGTTGAGTCTCTAACGCTTTGTACTTAGCCACTGATTCCCTTGAAGGATTCTAGTTTGTCTCATCTCCCAATAAAGCTTTAATTCTGTTAATGTCCCTTGCCACAACTCCAACTCTAAGATGCTTAAAGTGATCATCTAGTTCTTTCATTGCAGGGATCCGGTGGATACCATTTGGTCTTCCCCCTGTCCATAAAATATTCACCAACTCTTTGCACTTGGGATCAATTAGCCAAACCTCTTCAAACCGAAAAACATGTTTCCTCTTCCTCTTAACCTCACTCACCTCCACTTCAAAGTTGATAGCGATTGCAACATGGTCAGAACCGTGTCTATTTAAATGAAGGACCTGAATGTGATGGAATTTTTGTATAAGAGAAGCAGTAGCTCTACCACGGTCTAGAAGACACTGAATGTTGTTGCCTTCCTCCATACCATTTGTCCAAGTGAAAGGGTAGCCAGAGAAGTCAAGGTCAATAAGGCCGCAAGTTTCCAAAGTATTTCTGCCCCGGGTCATTTGAAGATGGGATCTGTCAATACCACCCTTTTTTCACAATCAGTAACTATGTCATTGAAATCCCCAAAGACCAGAATTTCCTCCCCACTGACCTTGCACAACTCCTCTACCAGGGTCCACGTCTCCCTCTTATTTGTCTCCTCCAAATGACCATAGATGCCATGAAAGTGCCATCTCCCTCCATCTTTTGGATCCACAATCGTGCCACTAATATTGTTTAGGGAAAAATAATTGATAGAAATATCCATATGATCTTTCCACCACAAAGCCAGGCCTCCCGCTCTCTTTCTACCTTCCCCTTTGCAATCAACATCTACTCCATCATCAAAGCTAGTCTTCCAACAAATCTTCTCAAGATCCTACTTCTTTAGGTGAGTTTCCATCAAGAAAACCATATCTGGGTTCTCGAGACGCAAGAGCCTTAGCAAGGCTCGAACTGCACGGGGACTCCCTAACCCCCTGCAATTCCAACACATGATTTTCATTAGCATAGGCGGTGTTGGTCTACCAACACCACCTCTGGAGTTTGAATGGGAACCACACTCTTCCTTTATTTCTCACTACTACCGCACTCTTCAATGTTACTTTCCATTACAAACACATTTATTAGTTGTCTCTTCCATTGATCCACTTCTTTGGCCCTCTCAATTTTTCTTCTTCTTGCTTCTTCCCTGTTTTTCTTTTTGTCCATTTATGTTTTTTTTTTCCAGGTTGTTCCACTCTTCCCTTTCCTTTAATCATGTTAGATCCAGAAATCTCAACTACCCCTAAGGACTCCGCCACCGCCTCCACCACTTCAAGAGCTAGACCCCCATCTTGAGGACTTGCAGAGTTCAAAATTAGCTTCTGTTGATTAACTTTCGCTTCCTCCCCTTCTACATCTTGGTTCTTATCTTTGCACCGACTCACATTAAAGGACTTATTGAAAAGAGGTTTACTACAATTCCCTGAACTTGAGTCCTTCTTCTCGTTGTCTTCCATCGTCTTTGGTAATGGCGACGCACGAAGCCATAAACCAAAGGATAGATCCTTCTCGTCAATATCTTCAAAGTTCTCTTCCCCCAACTCGATTATTCCTTCACAATCTTTCAACTGGTGGCCAATCTTTCCACACACAAAGCAAAAGTTTGGTAATCTCTCATACTTGAAGTGCACCCTGAGATCCTTACCTTTGAATGAACCACAATCCCACGCTTTAAAGGTTTTTTGAAATCCATGGTAACTTTTATCCTTAGAAATCTGCCATTTTTATGATGCTCTTTCTGATCCATTTCTTCAAAACTGCCAAGAATGCCTCCGAGCTTTTTTGCCATATCTTCAGATCTAAGCACCAACGGAAGTTCGTATATCCTCACCCAAAAAACCCCCCAAAATGCATATTAAGGTCTAAAGGTTGTTCTTCCCCTGAAATCCGCTCCAAAATCAAAAGGTTTCTGTCAAAACTCCACGGACCGTTATGCAAAACATTCTCCAAATCTCTTTTAGTGGCGAATCGAAACAGAAACAAGTTTTTGTTCAGCTTTTGCGTTTCTACTGTGTGTTTGAGTTTCCATGCGCTCACCATAATATTGATAAAAGATCGACTATTGAAGTGGTGTCCGTCCAAAGCTATCCGACCAGAGTTCTCTGGAAAATTTCTCAATCGCAAATCTCTTCTCCCTCACCCATAACTCCCTCCTCCTCTTTCGAGAAAGGGACATTTTTCCATCAATCCATAAAGTTTTGAGAAACCTAGACGCCTTCGCTACGCCTCTGCAAACAAAACTCGTAAGAGAGAAAAGCCTACAATAACTATTGAAGTTAAGGGGAAGAAAAAACCGACTTGACAACCAATAGAAAAACAACCTTAGCTGAGAGAAAACCCTAATTGCCAAAGGAAAAAAAAGGAAAAAAGAACACATAAATCTAGTGAGAAGGAGACTCTCTCTCACTAAACATGTGGAAAAAGTAGTACAAACAAATATGCTAATTAATAATTATAATGAGATGTAAATTAGATTATCCTATCATGAGGGACAGAAAATTCCAAAGCGTTGAAGATTAAACATGATTATTACACGACACTACCATTACCAACTCTACACTCCCAATTTCAAGATTCAGATTACAATTCTTATTAATTATTGAAAACTCCATAGCTCATTTAATTCAATTTAATACAAAACCCCCAAATTTTGACTCAACAAAACACCAACTTCTTATGCATGTCGATGTAGATCAAACAACACCATGAAGTAAAATTCCGATCTTTGAAGCGACACCCATTTCGCATCTAGTCGTGAAATCGAGCTACAATGAAGAAAGTTTTGATTTTGATGTTGTTTATGATGATGTGTATTGATTTTACAGAAGGGGTAAGGAAGGTGTCTTGGAGGGTGCACACACTGTTTTCTGTTGAATGTCATAATTACTTTGATTGGCAAACGGTTGGGTTGATGAATAGTTATAGGAAAGCTAAACAACCTGGACCTATTACTCGTCTTCTTAGTTGTACTGATGAAGAGAAGAAGAATTATAAAGGGATGCATTTGGCTCCAACTTTTGAGGTTCCTTCTATGAGTAGACATCCCATAACTGGTGATTGGTAAGATACTAGTAATATTAGATTACTAATGCTAATCTATATAGCACAGATAATTCAGATGAAAACCGTGTCTGGTGTTTGACATGTGTCAGTTATCTGCACAATGGTTTATAGGCATAGATGTTAGTGTCGTGTCTGGTGTGTTTATGGTTTATGTGTTCGTGTCCGGTGTTTAACTTGTGTCAGTTTAGGAATGTTTTGGAATTTGGATTATGAAATGTAGATTGGTTAGTGTGGTTAATCGTGAAGTGATGTTAATGTGGTTGACTTTTTATGTCTTAACCCCTCTTTCCCTAGAGGAAGGGACCTTGGTAATCCAAAATTATGTCTAGAGGTAAGTAAAGTCCGATCAATGATTGTTTGACTATTGTTTTAACCGAAATTCGAGTTCCGGTTCTTTCTGATCGATCTGATCTTAAATGAACTTCATTATTCATTAATGTGGTTGGCTTTGGTAGTTTGTTTTGATTATAGTAGCTGCTATTGTTGTTCTTCCTAGGCATGCTTGGGGTTCAGTGTTTGTTATTTCTTGAAACAATATGTGCAAATGTTGTTGAGTTTATGTGGTAGTTATGAAACTATTCATGTGAATTTTGATCTAGATTTGTGTGATATAATTGTTAAATATAATGTAAAAAGGGTAATTATGCGCCGATTCTTTGTAATTACAATAAATAGCGTGGCTCTGAGTCCTAGTATTTAAATAATGACTCTTTTATATTCCGTCTGGTCCTATTTATAATTTATTTTTGCTTTTTAGATACATTGAATAACTATTCTATCTGAACAATATAAAGACCGAATATTTTGTCTATTCAATGAATCTAAATTGAAAGAATTTTTTTGTCATCTGTGCAGGTACCCTGCAATAAACAAACCTGCTGGGGTCGTACACTGGCTTAAATATAGTCAAGATGCCATAAATGTTGATTGGGTTCTCATTCTAGACGCAGACATGATTATCCGCGGCCCAATTTTACCTTGGGAACTTGGTGCCGAGATAGGAAAACCCGTTGCTGCATATTATGGGTATTCAATAATTTCTTACTTGTTTCATATTGACTATGTGTGCGCGCGCGTGTGATGTTCGGCATTTCATTTTCTAGTTCATGATTGAAACTTGTTATATACGGGACAAAAATTCTCCAGGTACTTAAAAGGTTGCGACAATATTTTGGCTAAACTGCACACCAAAAACCCGGAGCTGTGTGACAAAGTTGGCGGGCTTTTGGCCTATCATATTAGTGACCTGCGGCGATTCGCCCCCTTGTGGCTTTCCAAAACGGAAGAAGTACGTGAAGATAAGGAACACTGGGCAACAAACATAACTGGAGACATATATGGAAAAGGATGGATTAGTGAGATGTATGGATACTCTTTCGGTGCTGCAGAAGTGAGTAAAAGACTGTAAATTATCACTTTCATTATTGTGATTGACTATTTGGCACAAGATCGGTATTTCAGTGTTCACTAATTATTTTTTGTGTTTTATTTTACTTTCTGTCTTCTCCTCGGGGTTCTTCTCTCTTGTTTGCAGTTAGGACTTCGGCACAAGATCAATGATAACTTGATGCTCTACCCGGGTTATGTTCCTCGAGAAGGAATTGAACCGGTTCTTCTTCACTATGGGCTTCCATTTAGTGTTGGGAATTGGTCATTTAATAAACTGGATCACCATGAAGATGGAATTGTTTATGAATGTAACCGGCTCTTTCCAGAGCCTCCTTATCCGAAAGAGGTATGCAAGCCAAGTATACTTGTAGCACGAAACTCGTGTGTTTAGAAAGAATTTTTTTTTTCCACATGACACTGACACTGTCACGTTGACATCGGTAATAATTTGAAAAAAAATGAATAAATTAAACGTAATCACAAGTGTCAGTGTCGGTTTCTGTACTACAGAGGTTGTAAGTGTATATACATATGGCATCAGGCTTTTCAAAGTTTTTCTAATATTAGAAAGCATTTTATTGCAGGTATTACAGTTTGAACTCGACGCTAACCGAAGGCGAGGACTATTTATAAGCATAGAGTGCATAAACACTATAAATGAAGGTCTTGTATTACTGCATGGAGCAAATGGTTGTCCTAAACCAGCGTGGTCGAAATACTTGAGCTTTTTAAAAAGCAAATCTTTTGCTGAACTAACTAAGCCAAAATACGTGACTCCTGCTACTTTAAAAATGATGGATGAAGAAATCGTCAAAGCACCCATTGATGGAAAGCCGAATCCCAAAATCCATACACTTTTTTCCACGGAATGCACGACGTACTTTGATTGGCAAACTGTAGGATTTATGCACAGTTTTCGTTTGAGTGGACAGCCCGGAAATGTAACCAGACTACTTAGCTGCTCCGGTGAGGATTTGGTGAAGTATAAAGGCCATGATCTGGCTCCTACTCATTATGTTCCGTCTATGAATCGACATCCATTAACAGGAGATTGGTAATTGTTAAGTTCTTTTTAGTAGCTTCTCTTAAAAATCACTTTTGATGGATGTGTTTTTAAGTGGTTTTCATTATGGTAAACAAACTCAAAATAGTTTCTGCTTTACTTAGAAATATCTAAAAATAGTATCTAAATTATTGAATGTCAAAATCAAATCAATTTTTTTTTTAATAATTTGTTACAAACATGTCTTAACTTTTGTAGCATCATTCTATTATATATATATTTGATGCTAATTTTGAAAAAGTTATAAACCGATAGTTCTTCTGTTTTTTTTAGGTATCCAGCAATTAATAAACCGGCTGCAGTTCTTCATTGGCTTAATCACGTTAATACCGATGCTGAATACATAGTGATTCTTGATGCTGATATGATCCTGAGAGGCCCAATCACACCGTGGGAGTTCAAAGCTTCCCGTGGTCATCCTGTTTCAACTCCTTACGAGTAAGTCTTGTGTGACTTGGATTTATGTTTATGAGACCTGCTAATTTTGATTTAAACTAGAGGTGTCAAAACGGATCCGGCCCGCCGAAATGCCTGTTTTGCCCGTATTTTTTCGCGGGGAAGCTTAAGGTTTTAGGCCCTCACTCTCTAATATGCCCGCCTGCCCTGCTCCATTTTTTGCGGGCGAGCGCGTTAAGATGAATTTTTGTAAGTTTTGAGGATGCAGTATCCACGGGTCTAGCCCGCCCTGCCCTTATTTTATTCAGGGTGGATCAAGGTTTTAGGCCTGTACCCTCAACTATGTCCGTCCGTCCTGTTTTCCTGCAGGCTTTTGAGGGGCGGGCATGCCCATTTTCCTGCAATACACTATTTAGTGTTTAATTATCAAATAATAACTATAGCAACTCTATAGCACTGTTAGCGGAATTTCGCGACTGACAACGCCGATATAAATGCAGTATTGATGACTGCAGTTTTCATGGTTGCAAACATATAGGTCTCTCTTTTGATGTCTGATTTATCGTTTTCAATTTGACGACTAATCTGTATTTTAATAATCTTACGTACCAGCTACCTTATTGGCTGTGACAACGAACTTGCAAAACTACATACTAGCCATCCCGAGGCTTGCGACAAAGTTGGTGGTGTGATCATTATGCATATAGATGATCTCCGGAAATTCGCGATGCTATGGCTGCATAAAACCGAGGAGGTTCGAGCTGATAGAGCTCATTATGCAAGAAATATAACGGGAGACATATATGAATCCGGGTGGATCAGTGAGATGTATGGTTACTCATTTGGTGCGGCCGAGGTAATTTGTTTTTACATTCTTACCATGATGCATACTTGAAATATGAAAAAAAAAAGTCTGCTATAACGAGTGATGTTATTGATTTGACGCAGTTGAAACTAAAGCATACTATAAGCAGTGAGATACTGATATACCCAGGATATGTTCCTGTGCTGAACATCAAATATCGAGTTTTTCATTACGGATTGCCATTCAGTGTCGGGAACTGGAGCTTCGACAAAGCTGCCTGGCGAGAGGTTGACATGGTCAACAGATGCTGGGCCAAGTTCCCAGATCCACCGGATCCCTCAACTGTTGATCAAACTAATTCGGAGATTTTCCGACGAGACATGCTCAGCATAGAATGTGCAAAAACCCTTAACGAAGCGCTCGAAATTCATCACAAGAAGAAGTGTCCTACTGCTGATTCGTTATTGATAACAAAAGGCGATGAGAAAACACAAGAAAGTGGAACTTCGAGTGAAATTGGAAACACCGACGCAGGTATTTCAATAACTAACCGCGTCACAGCAACAAACCATTCAGAGGAATTAGCGAGTGATCAGAAAGATGAGATTCCGAGTTCATTCAGGTTTTGGTTTGTATTCTTGTGGGCATTTTCTGGATTCGGTTTCTTGGTTGTCACTTATGTAGTGTGTACGGGTCACAGAAGAGGGAGAACAAGGATGAAACATCATAATAGAAGGAGAAGAAGCTCGAATTCGGGCTTCATGGATATTAATGGACGCGATCGGCATGGCCGTGATGTTGATTTATAAACACTGTGCTGCTCTTTTTTTCGTTCTCGCGGCATAAAACCGAGTTAGTCTGAATTTTGAGACTGCCATGCAAGGATCACAAGGTTAGAACTTAGAGAGCATATGTGTGATGTGACATCATTCTACAAAGCAAGTCATTTTAAGAGTTCTTGATTGAGAAATTTGTAAAGAGAGTATATGTATCTTCTTTTTCTTTATTTTAAGAGTGTTTGTATTGTTTTGTACCAAAGAATCACAAGGGCTTAGCAATGTAGAACAAAAAGCTGAAACTCAAACTCAACTTTTTTTTCTTTCAGAAGTCGACAAGTTGGTAATAACCAATTGAAATTCACATAAGATTTAGGATTCGAATCCGGTGTTGACGTCTAACCAAATAATATAGGTTTTGGTTTTTTGACAGTTGAGTTAGGATTTGCAGATGCATTCAAACTCAACTTGAATTTTCTTGCATCAGTGAAATATTGTATACATGTGTCAATTCAATGATAAAAGTTTGGTCTGATCTCAAAGAATCTCAAAGAAGTTCATGTCGTCCAAAGATTATGTGTAATGGTTTTTTAATGTTATTTTAATTAATAATAATTCATTTATTCTCTAATATTTTTATTATAAAAATTGTATGATTTTTCTTTCTGGTTGTCACAACAAAAAGTTACTTTTAGTGCTGAAATATATTATTCGGATAACATTTATAAGGATCATATTCTTATGTTTACTTCATGTAAGAACTCACTTTTTAACAGTAAAATGGAGTTATGTGAATTTTAAAGTTCAACACTGCCAAATAAAAACTATTCTAGCTCAATGTAAGAACACTTTTTTCAATGAAATTGATGGTGTATGTGTTGAATTTTCACCTAAGGTTTACTTTCTTCCCTTGTCAATTCTAATATGGGATAATTTTTTCTTTTACACCATTAGAAAAAAATTGCTAATTGTTAAGTGGAATGATGAAATAGTTTCTTCCCTTGTCAATTCTAATAAGGGATAATTTTTTCTTTTACACCATTAGAAAAAAATTACTAATTGTTAAGTGGAATGATGAAATAGTGTTTGCTACGGTGGACTTGAGTTTCAGGTGTGGTAGAGAGAGTGATTTAATGTCTAAGTCAGTGAGAGAATGAAAAGTGATGTGAGAATGAGAATAAATTTGAATGCCTGAGAGTGACGTGTTTTTCCTCTTATATAGAAGGAATGATTATCCACATAAAGCGTAGAGCGAGGCGTGTATCTCGGTTAGTCGTCAGATTGTTTTGGATGGTCAGTGGAGCTCTCATACATGAAATCATCTGTTCAAAGGAGAAAATAAAATCTAACTGTGTTGTAAGCTTTAGTGCCTTCGCCTTACTATTGGGCTTTTCATCTTGGCATTTTGATAAGTGCTAAAAATTCGTAAAATACATAGCACTTTATAACTTAATTCATAAGTATGGAGGTAAAGACAACATGCAAATGAGCTGGTTTGACTTAGAGGAAAAGAAAGTAGATGCGGTAAGCGAGCTACAAACCTCGTTTAACGAGAATGCTATATCAAAATCTTATAAATAAGGGTTCGAGTTAGTTCAATGAAGAAAGTTTGTGGTGGATTTTTGGTAGTTCAACTAGAAACACATTTAATACCAAAATCATAATAGGAGAGAAAAAGAGAGGAAGGCTGAGGACGAAAGTGGTTCCTGAGAAATCGTCACAGATGTTATCTAACTTCTTTCTTCTAGATCTTAATTGTAAAACTACGATTTGTAAGTACCTAATTTCTCTTTTGTTGGGGGTTAGAAGTAGTCATTCTTATATTCATGTATATATCTCAATCATGATGTTATATGTAATTCTTCTTATACTTTAATATTGATGAATTCTTTGAACTTAATGCTTGTTTTGGATTAGCTACATAAAACATGTTTTTATGATTTGACTCGATATTTAAAAGGTAATTGTCATTACTAGATCCAAGTTTTTCATCTACTATGCTAAACTCTATAGATATATTTAGGTTTAGTATTTGCATGAACTATTGAAGTTTAGTGTTATTATATTAGTTAATAGGTAGAAAAATGTTTATTAGGTAATACAATTGATCTCACGTTGTTAACTTAGACATGAACTATGACATATGGTGATAATATTAATAGTTGATTAGAATTGCACTTTACTAATTAATGATAGTACATGAGGATTGGTTGATGAAATCTAACCCCAACAAGTTTTCTCGAGTGTTAGCACCAAAGTTCAATTTATTTTTTGTTATTTCAATTTCACAAACAAAAAACTTAAATAAACCATCCTTAAATTCATATACATTTATCCAAATGTTCATTTGGATCTCCGATTCCATCATAAATTTGAAACATTAGTGGTTTCTCTAGTGACCTCAAAATCCTGCTATCGAGGATGCAAGTAGACAAATGGTTTCTTTTTCACTCTGAGACTGAAGCGTATTCTTCATACCTTTCCTTCCTATGAGGACGACATACTTCTGGAGGAGTATGAATATCGCTCCCCCTTCGGGATTAAAGGGAGAAGTCTTGTGTCTACGGTGTCACTACCAACTAGGCGACCACAAGATATTTTCTTGGGGTGTTGCTGCTTTGATGGAAATAGGTTCAAGAATGACGACTTGGTTTCTTTGGAGGCCACCTCTTGCATGATACATTTTCATATTTACATGTTATGGTCTCTCTCCAATTCTTAATAGCCTTTCTGTCAAGGTTTGTGAATTATGTAGTTGCATCATGTTATAAACATTATTCAGGAGATCATTTCATCCCTATACGCTAAGATTAACTTGTAACAAATGAAAGTTAGGGAACATTTGTTGTCCAAGTAACACAAGAAGTGTTAGTGCTTGATGTGAATGTTTGCCTTAATAAAATTGCAGTGAGGAGTTGAAGAATAGAAGAGTCTAAAACACTCCTTGATCGACTCTCAATGGAGTGATATTTTGTTGTGAAAGATTGAAAGGACATACCACTTAAGATTGAATTCAGGATGGGACATACCACTCAACAGTAGTAGTGATGACTTGTCGTTTGACGACGGATCAAGTGGTTTTAGATGTTACCATAGATGGTGATTCAGATTTCAAAAATTGAACTAAGCTATTTGTGTTTTTGGTGCGTTTCAAATGAACTTGAACTCTTAATATGAGATGCATTCGAATTTCAATATTCGTATGATGTCTATCCGAATTTCGTATATTGAATATATTTTATACTTATTTTTGAAATTAAATTTCTCATGTTTGAGTTTTCATAGGATTAGTGAAGATTACCTTAGGTGTAATTAACACCACTTTTTTATTTTTTTTCCCCCTTAGTATACTTTACCAAAACCATCTAAAACAATTAAAATTTGGTTAATATAAAAAATGTTGATATAACTATCTAAAACAATTGAGTAATATTTTCCCAAATCTAACTTAGCTGATGACTCTATTTTCCCCACCTCTCCAGACAGCACCAACCGCGCGCCGTTAAACTCCGAGCGAGCGCCGCCGTTAAACTCCGACATAGCGCCGCCGTTCACCTCCGTCAGAAAACACAAAGCCATTGCACTTCTCTGTATCTGTCTCCCTCTTCCTCATGAGAAGGTAACTCACATACCCATTCATTTCTGCTTTCTTGTTATAACCACTCCTTTTTCTTCATGGTTTGAGCTCCGTTAATTTTGCTGGTAAAAATTCAATGATAAATGTCAAAATAATTTCTATTCTTAACTTGTTTCTGTTGATACTGTTGATGTGTGTTACCTTTTTGGTATTGGTTTGAGTTTTGCAAACAAGATGTTTGTTGAAATGCCACAATGCTTTTGCTTATGTTGATTTTGAGTATAACTCGTTTATAATTGTTGTTACATGTTTGCAAATTGATTTTGTTTGGTCGAGTAAAAGTTCATCTTAACAAGCTCCGACTCTGAGTCAAGGTGCCTTGAGGATTGGTTTTTTATTCATTTAGATGTGTATGTTTATATTTGCTCAATTTTAATTTGCGGAAGTTTATCCTTTAGTAGAAGGGATTTGAAAAACTGACAGGTTAGTAAATTTGATGCCAAATTATGTGGTTTGATGATACTATTGAGATTAGTAAGTAGTTATTGTACTTTGTGGGATTCAAGTTTGCAACGAACTGTAATTAATGACTAGTTAATTACTTTGAGTTTGATTATTTCCTGTGGAACCTTTCGTAAAACATTATCTTAACCTTTTATGCAGATTAGAAGAAAGTACCTACCAAAGACTGCTGATATAGAGAAACTCACATATTACAAAAGTATTTTCAAGCAAACTTCAAGGAAATGAAACAAGTTAGTATGCTCAGAATAAGGGGGCTGATTAGGAAATGGTCCCCTAGTAGATTACTATGATATAAACAAAGAATAAAGTGCTATTTTAATGGATGACTTAGATTTGTGACTTGCTTTATGGAAAACTGATTTGGTTGGTATTTAGTCGTTTCTGTTAAATTTATTTATCAATAAACTTCAACTGAATTATGGATGTGGTTTACCGTTTGAAACCCGCTGGTGGGGTTTCTTTGACTATGTACCGTGGAAAATGCTACATACACTTATGTATATGCCAGAGGTGACAGTACTGAACTGATAAGAGAAATATGACTCCTTCTCATGAAGCTCTGGTTTTGATTCAGAAGATGGTGAAAGTTCCTCCTGAAAAAGCATTCTCATTCTTCATTTCCTCAACATGTCAAAGCTTTCAACACACCTCCCAATCTGTATCGTTCATCTTAAATCATCTTCTCTCCTCGGGCATGCAATCCCAAGCTCAATCTGTACTTGTGCGCATAATTTCAGGTCAAATCTCGTCGTCTATGTTCTCCACTACTTCACTTATGGACCAACTAACACAAACCCATTTCACCTCTAGTTCAACCTGTCGTCTTCTCTATGAATCAATTGTTAATGCTTATGTTCATTCTCAGTCACCTCATGAAGCCCTCCATTTCATGCATCAGATGATTCACATGGGCCATGCTCCTATATCAAACACATTCAACAATCTTTTGAACTTGCTTATCAAATCGAACTGTTTTGACAAAGCATGGTTAGTTTTCAATGAGTTAAAGAACAAGGTTGTGCTAGATGCTTACAGTTTTGGGATCATGATCAAGGGTTGCTGCGAAGCCGGTGACCTGATGAAAAGTTTTCAGCTTCTTGCTATGATGGAAGAGATGGGTTTGTCTCCTAATGTTGTCATATACACTACACTAATTGATGGTTGTTGCAAGAATGGTGATGTTCATTTAGCAAAGAAGTTGTTTTGCAAGATGGAACGATTAGATTTAGTCGCCAATCAGCATACTTACAGCGTATTAATAAATGGGTTTTTCAAACAAGGCCTTCAAAAGGAAGGATTTCAAATCTATGAAAACATGAAGAAAAGTGGAATTGTCCCTAATGTTTATACTTACAGTTGTGTGATTGGTGAATATTGCAATGACGGGAACATAGATAAAGCTTTTAATGTGTTTGAAGAAATGCGTGAGAAAGGTATAACATGTAGTATTGTGACATACAACCTTCTGATAAACGGGTTGTGTCAATCGAAGAAGCTTGGAGAAGCGGTAAAGTTGGTTTATCGTGTAAGCCGTATTGGCCTAAGGCCCAACATATTTACATATAACACATTGATCAAAGGTTATTGTGATGTTGGAAAGATCGACACTGCTGTTAGATTATATAATGAATTGAAGTCAAACGGACTATCGCCAACAGTTGTGACATATAATACTCTAATAGCAGGATACTCGAAGATTGGAAATTTAGCAGGAGCTCTTAATGTAGTCAAGGAAATGGAAGAGAGAAACATTCCTCCTACCAAAGTGACATATACAACTCTACTCAATGGGTTTGTAAGAATAAATTATATGGAAAAAGCATTTGAAATACATTCTCTAATGGAGAAATCTGGTTTGGTTTCGGATGTTTACACATATGGTGTACTAATACATGGGTTGTGTATGAATGGTAACATGAAAGAAGCATCTAAACTTCTTAAATCATTGGATGAAATAAACTTGGAACCAAGTAGTGTCATATATGATATTATGATTCATGGTTATTGCAAAGAAGGAAGCTGTTATAGAGCCCTAAGGTTACTCAAAGAAATGATTGGCAAAGGAATGGTTCCAAATGTGGCAAGTTTTTGTTCAACCATAGGTCTTCTTTGCAAGGATGAAAAATTGAAGGAAGCTGAGATTGTTTTACAACATATGGTAAATTTGGGACTGAAGCCATCAATATCATTGTATAATATGGTTCATAAAGAGAAAAGTGATGTTTTGGATGTTGGTCTTGAAAGTGTAATATAATTTGTAATTCATTGTTTTACTCTATTTAATTCATATAATCATGTTTTTGTTTTTCTATTCACAAGAGGTTTTAAATTCATTAGAATGTCTTGAAAGCAAAATCTGTGAACTAGGAGATTTTAAATGGTCTCGAGGAGAATTGAATTCTTCCCCTAAAGTTGTTATGATAAAAAATAAATTTTAAAAATTTACATTATCGAAAATTTCTGATAAAAAAATAAATTTTCAGAAATTTAAAAAAAAATTTACCATACCGGAAACTTTTTAAATCTTTTTGAATATTTTTTCCTTTATTGGAAATTTTGAAATTGATGGTACTGTGTCAAAATTTTCAATAAAAATAAATAAAATTTTTGGTATTCTTCATATTTTTTTCTGAAAATTTTGAAAATTTCAATATATATTACAAAATTTCTGAACTTTTATAATTTCTAAAAAAATTTAAAGGACAACAATGAAATTTCGCCATAAATACGGGGATAGTGGCATGTTAATCAAAAGTCATTAATGCTAATCCAAAATCACAATCTAAAATCCTTGATAACCTCAAATATTTTCTATGTTTAGAAATAATTAAGTCAAATAAAAGTATACCCACTTTAATAAATATACTCTTCAACTCCTAGAAATATTAATTCTACTAAAGAAACTTCCTCCGTAGTCTTAAATTAGAATAACCATTAATTTAAATTGATGGTTCAATAAATTCAAACAAGCCAACAGTAACAAATCAACAACATAAAGTAAGAGGATTTTTTTAACCCTTTTCACAATTTGGTCCCAGACCAATATTTAAAATAAAATAAAAAAGATAAATGCTAACATAAGGTACATTTTAATGAGCTAAAAAAAATTGTATCATCAATTTAGTAAAAAAAAATTAAAATTATTTTATGTTTACATTTTTACCCTCTTGATATTTTAATATTCTTAATTAGTCAACTAATTTAACTGTAATTAAATCAACTTAATTAAAGAGAGTGAGGCTCCTTTGAACAATGTTATTGGTGGACCCCACACTTTGGAAACAAGAAAAGCTATCCACAACAACAACACCAACATCACACTTTTTAAGGATTCTGTTAAAGGTTCTGTTTTCCACATCATTTATACACATGTTTTTACATTTCAAATTTCAAATTTGAATTTGTACTGTAGCACTAATCAAACGGCTACATAAAATGAAATGAAAAATACATACAATAATGCAACTAAACAAACAGGGTCATAATAATTGTCACAAAGTTTGGATCTTTTCAAGTTTTTTAACGTTGGAGTGAAAATAAAATACTGCAACAACATGGGAGACTCAGGATGTCTCATGCAACCGTTTTGTTATGCTTCTGGAATTTCCAATGAAGCCAATGAGGTAAAGTTTGTTCGTTCATTAATCACTTTTATTTTAATTTGTTTTCTTCTGATTTTTCTTTATATTTTCATTGGTTAGAGTTATGCATGTAGTTTATGTTCTAATTTGGTGTTCATTTATGATTTTCATGAAGTTGTGATTACTAGAATCTTTGAAGTTTTTTGGGGGGTTATTAGAAGGGTGCAAATAGTAATAAAAGTATTTTCTTGTTAATATTATTTTTGCCTATTTTTTGGTCTATTTTTGGTAACCCTTGTAACTGATTTTTCATGGACTTGATTACCTTTTTTGTTTCTGTCTGTTAATCTATGATGCTTGATTAGGTTATGTTGAAAATAACTTATATTATGTAATAATTGTATCTAGCTCATTAGACTCATTAAATTTTTAGTTTAAATAGACAAATTAGGATTGTCATAATCCAACTCAGTCGGTAGAATTAGGTTCCGATAATCCAACTCAGTTAGTAGAATTAGGATCCCGATAATCTAACTCAATTGGTAGTCGTAGAGACATCTAATTATAGAAATGTGAGTTTGAATCTGCGTCATCTCAATCTCAGTTATTTATCGTTGAGGAGTGAAATTCTGATCATTAGGCTTCTAAACAAAAAAGAAAGAAAAGATGAATTAGAGTTCACACTTTTTTTACACCTTTCAAATATATAAACGAATCAGATATAGAATTAGCGTCCGTATTTGCTCTATTAACTTTGAAATATATAAACAAATCGGATATAGAATTAGCGTTCGTATTTGGTCCATTAACTTTGAAATATATAAACACATTAGTGTTTATATTCTGTCTAATAGTCGGGCTCATTAGGTTTAAATTTGTAGTTTATACAGACGAATTATTATCGTGCTTTGTTTACGACTTTAAAGTATATCAGTAATATTTTCCACAAGTTACATATCATGTTTTGTGAAGATTCTTTATATACATTGAAAAAAACTATGAATTTCACAGAACACAAATCATGCACTTGGACAATCAATCTCGTTTGGGAGATTCATGACAGAAACACTAGCATGGGAGAAATGGTCAAGTTTCACTCAAAACCGCTACGTCGAAGAAGCGGAAATGTATTCGAAACCGGGTTCAGTTGCGCAGAAGAAAGCTTTCTTTGAAGCTCACTACAAGAAACTTGCAGCTCAGAAAGCGGCTGCCGCGTTGCTTGAGCAAGAAGCAAACAATGCTGCTGCACAAAACAATGTTACAGAAAAACAAGAAAATGATGAGAAGATCGATGCAAGTCCGAAGTGTGAAATTGTCGTTAAGGAAGAACAAGATACAAAGGTTTTGAGTGATGATGTTAAGGAAGAACAAGACACAAAGGTTTCTGAAAGTAACAAGTTAGAAGAATCTAAAGCACGAATGGAAAAAGAAGATGTTTTAAGGAATTCAATGATGGTTGAATTGCGAAAAAAGATTGAAAAAGTTGATACACTTGAGGAGCAAAGTGAAAAGCCTATTGCAACAACTCCAATCATGACACCAATATTGAAGGTATTTAGCTTAAATGCATTTTTTGCAGTTTTTCTCTCCTCGGTCGCATTATTTTCGAATTCGTTACCTTCATTTTTAAATTCACTATTTAAGTTTCCATGGTATCAAAATACCGAACATTGTTCTTATCTCGGTCAATGGATTTGGGGTTGATAGTTTATGATGTGAAAAGTAACATACTTATTGAGTTTTATTTGGATCTTTTCCACACACTAATTCCACGCATTCGTGCTGTTAGTACATTAGTGGCCGTAGATTGATACCAGACAATTAGAAAACAAGCATTTTTCACTCTAAAATATCGAGCTTGAAATCTAGATTGTTTAATCTTAATCAAACGGCTACCAATATAGCGACCGTATGAAGGTGTGGAATTTGTGTCCGCAGAGAATGCAAACCCTACGGAAACTAAATTGAAGTGATACTTATCTTGCTCATCTCATTCGATAAAGTAGAGAGATCAAAACTGTATTTACTAACAAACTGATATACTTATTGCAGGATGTCTCTAACTATAATCAAGAAGTTTTGGCATCAACTAGCAAGAAGAAACCACCAGTTTCTTCCTATAAGTTGTTAAAAGCTAATCATGGAACCTCAAAGTTCACAACTACTACACCGGTTAAATCGACTACTCCTATTTCTTCCAAAATAGATAGCTTTGCTACTCCAGCAATGAGCAACAACAAGCCTTCCAAAATAGATAGCTTTGCTACTCCAGCAATGAGCAACAACAAGCCTTCTACATTAAGCAATGCAGATAAAAAGAGATCAACTCCAAAGAAAGTTAATTTTACACCAATTAGAGAATTTAATCGATTGACTGCATCAGTTATGAGGAGATTTGAAAGTACGAAAGTTGGTTCTTCTTCTACTTCTTCTTCCAAGGTTTCGAAGGATAGCTCGACTCCTCTGAGAACTCCAACCATGGTATCCATTCAGCTTCTTTGCTTTTCTTTTTGATTCCTTACTATTAGTTCTTAATGTTACATTCGAGTCGTATCTTGATTTAATAGTCAGGGTCGTCCTTGAAGGTGTGTAAGATGAGCTAAAACACAGGGCCTTAATTTTTCCATGGTTAAATTGAACTAAATAGTGCTTCATAATAGAGCTGAGATGGTTAAACCATGAATATAAAGGGCCCGTAATTGTCTTGTCATAGTTGAATCGTAACTAACCGACATGGGACTTCCAAGAACTTATGACGACCCTGTTAATAGTCCTTCAACTTCAATTTCGGTGTGATCGTTGAAGTTGCAATTGTTGTCAACAATGCTAAAGTGGGTTATTTTCACCAATTGCAGGCTTCCAAGGAGATGCAAAAGCATTCTACATTGACTCCATTAACAGAAAACAAAAGGTATCAGATTTCAACAAAGTTATTGATTATAATTTATAATGTAGAACTGTTTGCTTATAGTGTTAAGTTTTCTCTAGCTGTTCTCATCCTGATATTATGCTTATAAATTTATATACAATCATAGGAACAAAACACCAATTGATTCATCGGCATCGCGCAACCATACATCCGGTCCTAAATGGCGCTTGCTCTCTGGAGAGTAAGTCATTTTCACTTTGATCACATGAGTCATGGACAAAATCCAAAATTGAAACTCTTATTGTCTGATTATTTACCTGTTGATCATAACCAGACAGTTCATATTTAAACTTGTCTTTGAAATTATAAAACAAAAAGTGGAGATGCAGGGGATCGAACCCTGTACCTCTCGCATGCAAAGCGAGCGCTCTACCATTTGAGCTACATCCCCATCTTGGATGCAATTACTTTGTTATAAAATTGTTTTCAATGTTCTATCTGATTGCAGGAAAAAAACGAGATCACCAATTATATCATCTCCTTTCAGCTTAAGGACAGAAGAAAGGGCTGCAACAAGAAAGAAGGTAAAATTTAAATCCTTAAGTTTCTCTTCTATTCAATTGATTATGAGGTTTGCTTCATGTTATGTCACTTAAGTACTTGTGTTTTCAATTATAGAAACTTGAAGAAAAGTTCAATGCTAATGAAGTACAAAAAGTGCAGCTGCATACAAAACTCAAGGTTGGTATCATACACAATTAATGAAGTTTAATATATTTTTAGTCGTTTTAGTATGCACATTTTTGTCAAGTTTAGTTTCTATCGATATTTAGTTTCTAATCTCCGGAGATTTCAGAGACTAAACATAGATTAAAATTTTCACTGAAAATTACCAAATTAAGAACTAAAATTGGATGAAACTTTCATCGAAACTAAACTTGACAGGAGAGTATATTATTGTGAGAGTAATAGTGTAACCAATCCTCTTATTTGCAGGCAAAAGCGGGGACGGAGATTAGAAAACTACGCCAAAGCTTTTGCTTCCAAGCAAGACCATTACCTGGTTTTTACAAGGAAAGGAAAACATCAAATATTGAGACAAGAAAGGTAAATGGATATATTATCATGAAGTACATATCTATATAACACCAATACTTCAAATTGAAACCGTGTCTGGTGTCTGACACATGTCAGTATCGATGAGTAAATGTTAGTAAAAATTTGGTAAAGATTCATCTATATAGCACCGTTACTTCAAATTGAAGCCGTGTCTGGTATCTGACACATGTCAGTATCAGACACTGGCACATTATTGATGTCGATGTGTTAGTATCATGTTTGGTGTGTATGAATGTTAGTAACAATTCGGTAGAAAATCATTTTTTGTTTGTCTTGCAGGTTCCACAGACACATTCTGAACCACCTAATGTGGGAAGATATCTCACTCCAAGTATGGCAGAGTGCAAAACTTCTCTAACTCCAAACAAATCATCACTGAAAAACAATAGCACCAAGAATTTCATGGGAAAGGGGGGTGGTCATCATCATACCTTGACACATCATCACCCTCAGACATCAAATTCCATGAAGATTATTACAACTCATGAGAATGCATCACCAAATATTCAGCATTGGAACAAAGATGGTAGAATTTACAAATAAGAACCATGCTGAGAGCAGAAAGATCTTGTAAAAATGTAGCTTCACAGAAATGAAGCTGTAGCACATTAACTAGGCACCAAAGTTATAGCAAACATTGGCAGCCACCTAACCCTTTTGTCTATTTTTCTTTTCTTCATTTTAGGGTGCCTTTCATTTTGCACCCTCTTAATATATTCAAATAGCCTTTCCATTTTGTAATTTAAAATGTCCTAAAGATAATTTCTATATCATTTGAATTAGAATCGTATTTGAGGACGTGCAAGATGACCTAAGGCATCGGGGCCTCAAATTTTTCTGGATAAAATTGTGAGAAATAAGGTCTCATTAATAGATCTACCATTATTAGACCATAGCTGAATACAAATCCTCTTGTTTTGTCAGAGTTGAACCATAGCTTATCAACACATGATTTCTAAAAACTTAACACGACCCTGATTTGAACCTATCTTGAGTGATATGATTTGGTGAAATGCATGATAATTGAAGTAGAGAAAAGTTTCATGTTCAAATTAAAAAATATACATTATCCAAATAAAATTAATACACATGTTTTTTCAGCAAATAAAAGGCTGCTTTGTATCAGTAATGAGATTACAATAAATTACAAAAAGAAGAGAAATAAAAAGCCTTCTACTGATATAATCAAAATTGCCTACAAAAAACTAGAAGCTCAAACTCTAGCATCTTTTGTCCATCTCTTTAAGATATACTTGGATGGAACTATCCTTATGTTCCTATAATCAAGAACCTTTAATGCATGGCAGCACAGGATTCCCACACACTCAAACTTCATACAGCTGCAACAGACTGTCTCATCAGACGAATCGAAACTAACCGTATACTCTCGGACTTGTTCATATATGCTAACTTTATAATTATACACTGATTCACTCTCACTGTAATGCTTAAGCACTAGATTTAAGCATGCTTCATATTCTTTCTGGAATAACTCGAATATCTTTGGCGTGTATGGTACTCTTGCACGTTTTAATGTAATGATATCGCCCATTAGAGCTGGCATATGCCGGCTTGTGTCATAATTAGCTTCTAGTTCCTTGTAGTGCCAATCAGTCACCATCTTCGCGAGATGCTTGAGAAATGGAAGAACACCCGAGTCATTATTCTTGAGGTGCTTTTTCAGGTTTCCGGTAAGATTTTCTCGCACAAGCAAGCTTGCTATGTCGGCACAAAAAATATGCCGGCCGTAAGCTATGGCCCATTGGTATCTGCTTTCGTATATTTGACACAACCATTCGTTTTCCCACAGATTATACTTGTCCATGAAAGCATTCCATGCAATAACAAAATCCTCTTCCTCGTCATGATTAAAAAAGCAGCTGCTCAAATCATTTGTGAAGGAATCGGATTTAATAGATACGTGACTAAGTTGCTTAACGACGTCTTGGTAGACATGCCACACACAAACTCGCTGATTTGTTTGAGGCCATACAGAATTAATAGCTTCAGATATTATTGGATCTTGATCTCTTAGGATTGTCTTCGGCTTGGTTCCAGACATAGCCTCCATGAAAACATGAAACAGCCACTTAAAAGATTCGACAGATTCGTCGTATAGAAGTGCAGCCCCGAAGATAATCATTTGCCTGTGATTATTTATGCCAAGAAACGGGGCAAATGGGCGTGAGTCCTTAAAAAATTTATAACTCGTATCAAAACAAACAACATCGCCAAAGTCATTGTAATCAACTATCATTTTTGTATCAGCCCAAAATATATTTGTTATTCGATTTTCGGAATCAAGCTGGAAAGCATAAACGAAAGAAGGATTCTTTGATTGCTTGCTTTGAAAGTAGTGCTTAATCTTTTCGATTTCTTCCTCTTTTATTTCTCGTGTGCATTTGAAAGGTAGCTTATATTCATGATCCACAGGATCATAATCCAGATCATGAAAACCTTCAACCGGCTTGGGCAGCACATTGCATCCATGTACAATACTGTCTTCAACTCGAGTCGCAGCTAGTCTCTTCTGTGATCTTAACGTATGAACTCTAGACGCAGCAACAAGCTCGTGATTGTGTTTTTCTTCAAAATGAGTTATATGATACCTGCCATCCGGCTGACGAGAAATAATCAGTTGTGCTAAACATCCAATCCTAGTATCCTTCCGAGGTCTCTTTACATTTTTGACTCGCTTCTCTTTCTGCCGGAAACCTTCTCTGAAGCAAGTAAATCTTCTCGATGCCACAGCACCATCAACTTTACTTCTATTTACATAATCTTTTCTCACACTGAAACCTACTTGTGCAGCATATGAATTATAAAATTCATAAGCATGCTCCTCGGAATCAAATCCCATTCCTAGTTTTGGTACTCCATCCAACCTAGACTCGGTTACATTCACTTCAACAGCTTGAGAAAAACTCAATTTTTTCTGTGATGGCAGCGTATAAGCAATACTGGGTGTTACAAACTCGTGATTGTGTTCGGTCTCGAAACTCGTGACACGAAACTTGCCATTTGTTTGACGAGAAATAGTCATGTGTGCCAAACAACCGGTCCTCGTTTCTTGTTGAAATTTCTTCAGATTTGTATAATCTTTGTTAGCACGAAAACCCTGTCTATGGCAGGTGAATCTTCTGGACACCACAGAACCATCTATCCGACTCTTGTTGATGAAATCCTTTCTTATGCTGAAACCTTTCAGAATAGCATACTTGTTATAACACTTGTAAGCATGGTCTTCTGATTCAAATTCCATGTCGATATTCGGTGCCACGTAGATTTCCTTCTCGTTTGTTACATCAGTATCGGCCACAGATATCGAGGTTGATCTGGGGTTCTGAGACAGCTGTTCTCTACCAACGTCAATACGAAATTGGTCATCATTGGAAAGATTTGAGGTCTGACATTCATTTGTTTCCATCTGAGTAGGGCCAACAGAAGAAGCATTTGCGCTTGGAGAATCGTTTTCCTTGCGAACGACCACGTTACTGTCTGCAACAGATGAATCCTTGGAGCTCGGACTCTCCTTCCCCATATCAATCACTCTCCGAAGTGATACTATGCAACATTTATTTTCTGCATTCTTTTTGTATCAGGTTTAACGTCCTTCGTAGACTTTTGTCCTAAACATACAAAAGTGGCAAGAAAAAAATGAGGAGAAAATATAATAGTGACAAAAGACACAAGGCGGTAAGCGACCACAATGTGTCACAACATCAAGATATTTTACGATTTTACAAACTCAACGCGACAACGATTGGGAGCGCAGCAGTATCAATCAAGGTTGCAGTCGCATCAGCCATATTTGACCATGATTCTGTCGCAATATTAAGAATCTCAACATAATTTCTAAGCAGAATCAATTCAAAAGCTACAAATCATAGTTTCAAGTAGAATCAATTCCGTAAAACATAATCAAGTATACCTGAGAGCAACCAAACATGTCAAAATCAATTTTATACATTTTCTTATTAATAAAAGCTCTTATAGTTATCAGTTACTAAAATTTGCAATTACATATTGAAAAAAAAACACTTTTTCACTAAAAAATTATAGATTGAAAAGTGCAGTCATAAACAGCTCATGGAAATCATAAAAATTATGAACAAGTTCTTAGGGTTAGGATTTCCTAATAATATCTAATTAGTTAAAAACAAATTAAGCATTAAAATTAAAAATGATATAAATTTAATAAATGAATAATTGAAGTAATTAGATTGATTTTCAGAAAATTGAAAGGAGAAGAGAGTGATGAGAAAAGAACCTGGAAAGTGAGAGGAATTGGAAGAACCGTAAAAATTTGTGATATTTGGAACTGTTGTTTTCGTTAGAGATATGAATAGTGAACCGGAGGGAGAGAAAAAGAGTGTTTGTTCCAAAAATACGAACCGGACGCTTACTATTGTTACCAGTGTTTTAAAAATCGGACCGGTCATCGAACCGGTGAGGATACTGAGTCATTGGTTTATTGGTTGAATCACTGGGTTACAGGTCGAACCGCGTGAATAAACCAGATTAAGCCGGATAACTCGAATAATAAACCAGTCTTTATAAGAAAACTATATAGGTATAAAATTGGTCGAACCAGATGATCCAGTCTCTACAAAATATAAATAACACTTAAATTTTTTTAAAATATCATATCATAAATTCATAAGTTCATAATTTAAATTCAAATTTTAAATAAAGGTATCACACATAACAAAATAGTATAAAATTACAAAGTTTAATTGGAAACAAAGTCTAATTGCAATATAATATAATTAAATAGTTTATAATAAAATAACTCAAATACGAATCAAATTTAGTTTAAAGAAGGAAAAATTGTTTTAATGTTGGGATCTCCTTCTTTAATATTAAAATAATTTACAGTAAATTCAACCGTATCTGTAACAATTTTCTCGTCAATGTATCATTACTATGTTTTATTTTTTATTTTTATTTTTTTATTTTATTTTTATTTTTATTTTTTATTTCATTTATTTTATTTTTAATTTTTAATTTTAATTTTTTATTTTATTTATATAATTTTTAATTAAAATAATAAAAAAAAAATTTTAAAAAAATTGCAATTAAACCGCCGGTTTTTCCGGTTTTCCCGGTTTACACCGGTTTTTACCGGTTCAATGACATAAGCGATCCAGCATTCGAACCAGACCGGTTACCTGGCCGGTTCCCGGTTCGACCGGTCCGACCGACCGATCCGGTCCGGTTTTTAAAACTCTGATTGTTACCTTTATTAATCTTTATATAATAAAAAAATCTATATAAATTGATAAAGAAAAATGAAACTTTACATTTTCTTTTGGGAAAATAATAAAAGATTGATTAAAGGTGAACAATTTTATGCTTAAAATCTCTTATATTGATTGTAGAAGTATCTAAAAAATTCAATGTTTTTAAATGGAACACTCTTTAAAGATTTCATAATAAAAATATGTTATTGGTTTCAATAAATATCTCACATTTCATTTTTAATCTCTATTAAAAAAATATTTATTGGTCTCTAAAAAACAATTTTATGCATGCAATTTTAGTCCTTACTATTTTTTAAAATTTTAAAAACTATTTAATTATCCTTAAACTTTTAAATTTTTGATTAATTTTTTTATACGTATTCATGTTTGTTTACCAAATTATATAATTTTTTAAAATGAAAATAATTAAATATGAATTTTTTAAATTTCAAAAGATAATGATAAAAGTAATGAAAATCTTGACTTAGAAATCAAATTTTGAATTTCTTTTTTTTCGAAGAACTTTTTATAACGTTCTAAACATATATTTAAAAGAATTATTCAGAAATATACATTGGTTTAACAGTAGAGACTAAAACTACATGCATAATGATTTTGTAGGAACCAAAACATGCAATTCTTGGGACCAAAAACAAAATTTGGTAATTTTATAAGGACCAAAAACATATTTAACCCAAAAAAAATATTCTAGTCAACAATTCAATTTTCAATCTACTTATTGCACAAATTTTTATAAATATTTATTATTTAAATTTTTTAAAAAGTTGTACGAGTCACTTGTTAACTGATATCACGAATTTGTATCGATTATTTAGTATGCTTTTCGATCATTTAAGTTATTAATTTCTTTATTTCGAACAATATTATGCAAAGTTTGTGTTTATTTTTGCAGATATTTAGTTACACTTGACTTGTAGAAGAAAAGAATGGAAATGAGACAAAAACAAGACTTCTAGGACAAGAAATGAGGCAAAACTGCAGGAAAATGAAAATTCTGGTTTTTAACTGTAGGACGACCGTCACAGAAGCAAGACGACCATCACACATCCTAGACGAGCGTCATGAGCCCAAGACGATCGTCACAAGGCTAATATCAGAAACCTAAATACGCCTCAGTTCAGTCAAATTCCAGATAGCCGTTACGCGTGTTCTTCTCATTCAGTAGAGATTTGTCCTCAACCCTACTCAACCTCAGTCCACACTCCTAGTCAAGGCCCAACAATTATGATTCCAACCTTTTCTCAACAAACTCAACTTACAGAAGCTATAAATAGAAACTTCCACCAATTAAAAGGAGAGCTTCGTTTACCACATTAAATTGCTGCCAAAATTTCGATCGAAGCAATAATTTTCTGTTCAAAGTTTACTTCTTTTTTTTTTCGTTTCAGTATTGCTTTAATTTTCCATTACCCGAACCAAAGTGATAGTCTCCTTCCTTGGGAAGCTATCACCATTTATTTCTTTCTAGCCACTTGTTGCACCCTAGTTTTTGCCCTAAGTTTCCTTCGCATTTCATTTGCATCTTGCATACGAACAAGATCGCACTAATTACACGATTCTTCTCGAGTTAGGTTTATGCCTCGCGGGGGATCACTGTTGTCTTTAATTGCTTTATTTGTTTGTGTTTACTAACCATTAATCAAAATCCAAAAATATTTTGTTTCCTTTTGCTAACCTTTTTCAGGAAGAGGAACCATGTGAAAATACCAAAAATAGCAGTCCTGCAGCTCGAGCGAAATTTCACAGAAAAAGTCAAAGTTGATCCACAAATAATTCAAAGTTTTATCTGATCAAGGATTTCCCAAGTTAATTGATTCATTCAAAGGATTTCCAAGGTTCATGTGTTTACTTCTTCGACATACAACAAGAATCGGGCCGAAACTACCAAGCAACCTTGTTTGAATAAAAAATTCAAATTTCAGCTTGGTTAACCAGTTAACCAAATGATTAACCGGTTAACCAGTGCGAAATTTGAATTTTTTATTCAAATTTAGCATCCTTAGATCATTGATTTAATTGGAATATTCTAGATCCATTGGTTTCTGATTTCTCTACATCACTTTGATCATTTCCTACCATAAACCCTCATTAGTCACCACTCTTTTCCATTTCCCACCAAATTTTCAATTACCAAACTTAAATTCAAATTACCAAAGCAAACTCCATTCCACCAAATTTCCATACCTAAGGCCTTTAAATAGGACCACAATTTCATTCATTCCACAAGCTTTTGATAGCCACAAAACCTCTTGCAAAATACTCCCCCAACACCAAAATTCTCCAAAGCTCACCTTTCTTTCTTTTGAAGTTATTAAGAATTCACATTGAATTCTTGATTAACTTGAGCTAAACCTTCATCCTTTCATTCTTTTGTTCATTAATTTCAGTAGATCCTAGCTTGTGTTGGTTCAATTTGAAGAAGAGCTTTTGGTAATTCATCTTCCTCCATAAACCCATATTCACCATCAACATTCAAGATGTAGATTTTTGGTGCTTTTTTTTCTAGATCCTTTGGATCTTTATTTGTTGTTTGATTGCAGGGATTCCACTATATTTTGTTTTTAAAATTCGTGCAAATTCAGATCATGATCATCTAATGTTTGAAAAAAGGTTTCAAAATGGATCATGCTGAATTTTCTGCATTTTTCAGCCTCTGGTACAGCGTTAACCGATTAACAATTTGGTTAACCGGTTAACCAGTTTAAAAACAGCGCATATTGTTCAAAATCTGCTTGCGTTAACCGGTTAACCAATTGGTTAACCGGTTAACACAAGTCAGAATGGTGTTTTTGGCTTGTTTCAAGTCCCTTTTTGGTTCCTCTTTCTCCTTCTTCTTCCTCTTTTTTATTTTTACCTTGGGAAGCATTTTTGGGAGTAATTTCTCCTTAATTTCAATGAACTTTGGGTGTAGATTAGAGTAGTTAATGTTCATTAATTCAAAACTACCTTTAAGTGGATTATTCAATTCATTTAGGGTACTTTGCATTAGTGATACATTTTCATGCTTGAATCCACCAATATGAGTGATTGAACTTAAGGATGGAAGAATACCACAAGTGCGGCTCAATTCGGTATTCACCTTTAGTTTTGTGCGGTATCGCGTCCGGATAACGATTTACATATCGTTTATATCGCATGCATTAGCACTAACATTATGCACCTTAATTGGTGGTGGCCGGCCTCATTTGTAGGGTAATTACTTCGTAAATTACTCGGCGATTGCTTAACATAGACCTAAATGTGTCCCGACTTCGGAATAAAAATCTAATTGGGTACTTGCACTTTTGTGGACCGGATCTCTTGTTGATCGCGTAAAGTGGTTAATCATATTGCATTGAGAATCGAGACTTATGAATGTTTGATGCGTAGGTGCTTTGGGTCTCCCAATCGCCTTTCAAATTTCATTGAATTCGATTCAATTTGCCTTGATTAATCGCTATAGTGTAGGATGCTAAGCGGATCCGGTTACCTTCGATTTTGGTTACTTTTTCTTTTTTGGTTGTGGTTGATTAAGTTCACCATAATTATGTAAATATTATTATACTATTACTATTATTAATATTTCATATTCTTGCACTTTAATTTCTTTTGTTACTAACATTTAATTTTTGCACTTTTATTGCCTTTATCTTATTTTGCTTTATTCATCCATATCATGTTTATTATTTGCTCTTATTTTGTTGTTATTTTCCTTTTGTCCATTTGGACACAAAAACATTAATAAAGGATTAAACTTCTAAAAAACTTGTGACTTTAATTTGAGGACTATTGGTTACTATCTTTGGCATTGGAATGAAAATTTTGGACTTAGATCTTAGGATCCCTTCCCCTTGCTTTGATCTTCATGAAGTTGGATTTAGCCTTTATTTGGCCATTTGCTAGCTTATAAGGATGGAACTCTTATGCTCATAATTTGGAATGTCATCAAGTTTGGTTAGATTTTTCTTCCCTTATCTTCTTTTTTTTTTCTTTTTTTAGGATAGTCCCTTCATCTCCTCCCATTCTTCAATTTTCAAAACCTTCTCCCTTTTTCAAAGGATTCTTTCTTTTTAAATCATCACCTCTTTAATAAACAAAAACCTTGACTTGTGTCAAGTGGATTTTAATCTCTTTTTTCTTTTCTTTTAAAATCAATGAATCTAATCATGTTGACCTTAATTTAAAAAGTAAAAAGAATCAAACTCATTCAATTTGTTTGGTGCATTTGTGCACTTTTGTTTATTTTCTTTTAAAGAGTGCCGATTATGAGTCATTATTCTTTAGTCGGGTGCAAGTCTCTCAATCTCCATGGTTGTAGTTTGATGTAATTGAGTCTCTTGTCATTTGTGGGAGTTTAGTGGCATACTCGTCGATTTTATCCGAGTTGGCGCCCTCCCCATAATGATGTATGAGTCCATGCCTTTATTCTCATGGTAGATTTGTTTGGCTATCCACTTGAAGATGACAAATTATCTTCACTTAATAAAATGAATCATAACCAACCCTTTTCGCTATTTGTACCACGAACTACGGGGTTTTGATCTCGCATTGCACTTTGTGGGTACGTAGGCATGAGGTGGTAAACCTCTCCAAACACAAAAAATATAAAATAATAATTCTTTTCTCATCTCTCCACTCACATTTCACAAACCATTTTCAAACCAAAAGCGGTAAATTTTTCAAAGGGCTCCCGTGGAGTACCACTGACATTTTGGGTGCGTAAAACCTTCCCATTTTGTAACCTATCCCCTTACCTGTTTCTCTGTTATGTTTCTTTAGCTTTTTTGCTTTCAGATTCATTAGGTTTTATTCGCTCTTTTTTCCTTTTCCTCTTGGAATAAAAATAAAAGTGCGGTGGCGACTCTGTTTACTTTGAGTTAAGTTAACCAATAGCTTACACTCATGTTTTTACCACTACACCACTACATTTTGTTTTTAGTTTAAGTTTCTACAAGATTGATTGATCAAGAGTACTTCAACCATGTTTCCCAATTTAATGCTTTACCATTTAATTATTATGTTATTTAGTTTTATGCACTTCCTCTTCTACCTTTCTTCGCATTTATTTAATATGTCTGGCTAAACCGTTTAATCGGTATATGATTATATAATCGAAACGAATTCAATAGACCTAGACTAATACCTTTAATCGAGTTACGTTTTGGTTTCGATTTCTTATTTATAAAACACCTTTTGTTACGAGAGTAAGAAAGTATAAAATGTTAGAATTAAGACCACGGGAGTGTGAGATTGTAACCAGATAGCTGAAATCGAGCATTGCTTTTAAATACAGCGGAAGCGCTTTAAAACCAATTAGAACCTTTAGCTTTCCAAAAAGTATTTCTAACTTGAATTGACACAGCGAGAGCGCTCAATTGAACTTAGGAGTATAGTAATAGGCAAGACCACGAGAGTGTGAGTCAACGACTTTTAAACCGACAATTTCTACGGAGAGATAACTTAACAAACCTTAATAAGTCGACACTTTATTGAATTCGAGAAGATGTACCAATTACATACCGATATAATTATTATAATTTAATTTAACCCTTAATCCTTACTTTCCCTCCCTTTAAACCTAAAATACCACTCGCCTTAGCTAAACATAGTAACACCCGATAGCGCTAGGTTGATTATCGAGTATATGTGGGACCGATATCTTTTATTACTACGCGATTAGGATGTATACTTGAAGTTAGAATCTTTAGACTCAGAAAGTCGCGATTAAGTTTTTGACGCCGTTGTCGGGGACTTAGATTTAGTCAATAGTGAAATTCGTTATTGCGTCGTCTAGACTAAAGCAACAAAAATTACCCTTTGTCGATTGTATGCCCAGTACTCGCTCCCGAGGCAAAAAATTAGAACCCCAAATCGACGAAGTTAAGCGTTTCTTAAGCTCGAGACGCCGAACCGAAACCAACGAAACCCTTTTACTTGAAGAACTATTACCAGAACCAGTTGAAGAACCAATCATAGCCGAAGAAAACGGAGCACCATCGCGACGTTCACTCAAGTCCTACGCGACTCCAACTCAACTAGAACCACACAATAGTATTGCCGCATCAGCCATTACCCGAAACGATTTTGAACCGAAACCTTCACTACTGTAAGCTGTACAATAGAACCAATTTTATGGAAATCTAACGGGCGACCCTAATGAACATCTGACGAAGTTTGTGCAATACGCATATACCGTGAAAGCAAATGGTGTAACTCAAGACGCAATAAGATTGAGACTTTTTCCGTTATCTTTAAGAGATAGAGCTTGGGCATGGTTACAATCTCTACCAGCCAACTCTGTCACAACATGGGCAGAACTGAAGAATGTCTTTCTATCAAGATATTTCTCGCCAAGCAAGACATCTATGCTGAGAGCTTAGATTAACGAATTTCGACAAAAAGATGCCGAATCACTTTATGAAGCATGGGAGAGATACAAGGACCTATTAAGACTATGTCCACACCATGGATTTGAGAATTGGGTAACCATCATTACCTTCTATAACGAACTTCTGTACAATACAAGGATGACAATAGACGTTGCCACGGGCGACGCTCTTATGGATACACCATACGATGAAGCCTACAACCTCATTGACAATATGGCTCAGAACCATTTCCAATGAAGATGTGAAAGAACACCTGTAGAGAAGAACCAAACTAAGGGAGGAATGTATGAAGTGAACAACTTAGATCACGTAAATGCTAAGACGGATGCCATAGCCTAGAAGATCGATAACTTGACCATAACACCACCCACCACCGTGGCTGCCGTAACTCCAAATTGCAAAATTTGTGGAATCCCATGACATACACCATCAGAATGTCAACTTCTTGCTGGATTAACCAGAGATTAGGTGAATTATGCTCAAGGAAACTCGTATTCCAATACCTATAATCCAGGATGGAAAAATCATCCAAATTTCTCTTATAAGAACAATAATGCCTTGTATGCGCCTAACCAAGCACCAACTGTACCACTAGGATACTAAAAGGCCGATGCACCCAATCCGAACACTCATAGAAAATCCAAACTTGAACTGATGATGGAAAACTTCATAGTCACACAGACTTAAACAAATCCATACTAGTGAGAAAATCAAACAATTGGTAACCAAAGTAAATGCTTTAGCTACTCACAACAAGATACTAGAAACTAAGATTTCTCAAGTAGCCCAACAACAAGCATCCACTTCTGCCCCAGCTGGAACATTCCCTTGATAGCCATAACCAAATCCTAAAGGTCACGCAAATACAGTTATACTAAGAAGCGGAAAAGAATTGGATGAACCTGCCGATTCTAGAACCGAAAACCCAACCATGTACCAAAAGCCTAAAAAATCAACTAAGATGAATGATAAACCACAAGAAAAGGAAGCCAATGAACAAGAGGCTGAGGAAAAGGAAAAGCCTTATGTACCTCCTCCACCGTATAAGCCACAAATTCCGTACCCCCAATGGTTAACAAATTCTAAAACTATAGGACAATTCAAGAAATCTGTAGGGCTTCTGAAACAGTTGAACATTACGATACCCTTTACAGAAGCTATTACTCATATGCCCTCATATGCTAAATTTCTAAAAGAGAACTTATCCAACAAAAAGAAAATTGAGGAGGATGAGACAGTTACGCTTACTGTTTAGTGTAGCGCTATTATCCAGAATAACATGCCTTATAAACTGAAGGATCTAGGAAGTTTCTCTATTCCATGTGTAATAGGAAAGTTCTTTATAGACAAAGCTCTATGCAATTTAGGGGCCAGTATAAGTGTTATGTCATTATCGATTTTCAAAAAGCTCGATATGGGACAACTAAGACCGACCAAGATGCCAGTTCAACAAGCCGATCGCTCAGTAAAATTCCCAGTTGGTATTCTAGAAAACGTTCCTGTACGAATAGGTCAATTCTACATCCCAACTGATTTCATAATCATGGAGATCAAGGAAGATGCTACGACCCCTATCATACTGGGAAGGCCATTCATAGCCACAGTCGAAGCTATCATAGACGTGAAGAAAGGCAGGCTGACATTCGAAGTAGGAGAAGAGAAAGTCAAATTCATTTTAACCCAATTCCTCCAAGCTCTAGCCATAGACGATACCTGTTACCTAATAGACGTCATTGACGAGTGCAGAAGGGAAATGGAAAAAGAAGATACTACCTATTCTGATATAGTGAAAATCCCATCCCATCCAATCCTTGAAGATGATAACTGGCAAGAACCTTATAAGGATGACATTCAAAATGAATGCTTAGCTCTTACACTAGACCATATTCCATGTCCAAAAGAACCCACTCTAGAACTTAAGGTATTACCTAACAATCTTAGATATGAATTCCTAGATTCAGAACTCAAAAGACATGTTATAGTAAATGCAGACTTAGGACAACTCGAAACCGAAAAACTATTAGACGTCTTAAGAAAATATCCAACTGCATTAGGCTACAACATATTCGATCTGAAAGGAATAAGTCCATCAATCTGTATGCACCGCATTATGCTAGAGGAAGACTGTAAGACCTCTAGAGAACCTTAAAGAATGATTAATCTGATTCTAAGTATCATAGTCAAAGATGAAGTAAAGAATTTACTAGACACTGAAATTATATATCCAATATCCGATAGTTAATGGGTTAGCCCAATGCATGTCGTACCAAAGAAGGGAGGCATTACAGTCACTTAGAACTCAAAAGGTGAATCCATCACATAAATAGTAGTGACCTGTAATAGAATGTGTATAGATTACCGAAAACAAAACAAAGTTACCCAGAAAGACCATTTTCCTTTACCCTTCATAGATCAAATGTTGGAGAGATTGGCAAAACATTTGTATTTTTGCTACCTAGACGGTTACTCAGGATTCTTCCAACTTCCTATTCATCCTGATAACCAAGAGAAAACCACCTTCACATGCCCCTACAAAACATTTGCTTACCGTCGTATGTCGTTCGGTTTGTGTAATGCTTCAGCGATATTCCAACGATGTATGATGGCGATTTTTGCAGATTTCATAGACGACATCATGGAAGTGTTTATGGATGACTTCTTCGTATGCAGACAAAGTTTCGAAGGATGTCTATTGAACCTAGTGACAGTACTCGAAAGATGCATAAAAGTAAATCTTGTATTAAATTGGGAAAAGTGTCACTTTATGGTCAGACAAGGAATCATTTTAGGACATATGATATCCAACAGAGGCATCGGGGTAGATAAAGCAAAAATAGAAGTAATAAAAGACCTTCAACCGCCGAAAACAGTGAAAGAAATAAGAAGTTTCTTAGGACACGCCGATTTTTACCGGCGATTCATTAAGGATTTTTCCAAGATCACTAAGCCATTGACTGGTTTACTAATGAAAGACGCTGAGTTTATCTTTGACGAAGACTATTTAAAAGAACTTGAAACACTCAAAACAACTCTTATCACTGCACCCATCATGCAACCACCTGATTAGACATTACCATTCGAGATTATGTGCGATGCAAGTGATTACGCTGTAGGCGCAGTCTTAGGACAGAGAAAAGATAAGAAACTTCACGCAATATACTACGCGAGTAGGACTTTAGACCCTGATCAGATGAACTACGCCACAACAGAGAAAGAACTCTTAACCGTCGTTTCTGCACTCGATAAATTTCGTTCCTACCTAGTAGGAACCAAAATCATCATCTATACCGATCATGCCGCCATTAGGTACCTTCTAAGTAAAAAAGATGCGAAGCCTAGACTACTGAGATGGATCCTTTTGTTACAAGAATTAGATTTGAAAATTAAGGATAAGAAAGGAACTGACAATGTAGTAGCAGACCACTTATCGCGTATGGAAGGAATTAAACCAGACCAAATACCAATCAATGACGATTTTTGTAATGCCCCGATTCGATTTTCCCAATTTTTGTGGAGACTTTTATTTTATTTGAATGATGATTGTTTTATTTGTGAAATTATCATGATGATATGATATGTTGAGGAATTAATGTGATATGTTGGTGTGATATGTGATTGTACCGTTTTGTAAATTTTCGGGTAAAATTGGATAATAGGGTATTTTAGATATTTGTTAATTAGTGATAAGTTATAAATTAGTATAATTGGTATTTTTGAGAGAAGAATGATATTTGGGGGAGAAAATAGTTAGTAAGAGAAAGAATATAAAATAGAGAGAAAAAAGTATAAGTTAAGAGAAGAGTAGAAAATAGAAATAGATAGAAAGCGAATATAAGAGAGTGAGAAAGGGTGAAATAGAAAAGTTGGTAAGAAGAGAAAGAAAAAGAGAAGAAAGAAAAGGAGAGAAGAGAAAAAGAAGAGAAAAGAGGGAAAGTTGGAAAAGCTTCAAGATTGCTCCTAGGAATCGAAATAATCGGGTAAGGGTGATAAACATTGTTATCTTGATATTGTATATGATTATGTATGTGTTTAGTTGATTGGGTTTTGATTTTTGGAGAAGTTTAAAGAAGATGAATAGTTAGGGTTTTAGTGAAAACTTGGAAAATTGGTAGATTAATCGGTTAGAAATCATTATAATCGAAGTATGATAGCTAGTACATGTTGTTGATCTTGTTTAGTTGAGTTTTGGAGTGAAAGAGTTGACTGTTACGCAGCTGGAAATTCTAGAATTCGCAGTGGTCGCTCATCGAGCTATCCCTCGCTCAGCGAAAGTTCCAGGGATTTCCTCGCTCAGCGAGCCTGTAGGTTTTTTAGTAATATGTGTTTTAATCCATATCTTTAGTTTCGGGTATCCGTTTTTAGTGTTTCTTATATCGATTAGAAGCTAGAAACGTGTAGTAACTAATGATGCTAAGAAATGAAATGTGTAGCCGACTTTCACCCGACTTTTCCGATAAAACGTAAATAAGTTAATTATGCAATTGTGAGTTTAAGGTGATGTTGTGGCCGTTGGTAAATGAATACATTGCTTGAATTGTATGCAAATGTATGTTAATTGAATGAGTTGAGTGCATAATTATGTTGTGAATAATGTATGCATTTCAAGAATGTTGTGTGTCATTTTGCATGTAAAGCATAATGTATGCATTCTTGTGCCGTGGGATTCTTTGTGAATCCGTTGTAGCATCTTGTGCTCATGTGGAGTGTGAGCGATGACTACAACAAGATCCTGTGCCCATGTGGGGTGTGAGCGATCGGATTGTGTGCCAATATGGGGTGTGAGCAATCCAGAAACATCGTGTGCCCATGTGGGGTGTGAGCGATGGGTGATTTATTCACATTGATTGTGTGCCCGTGTGGGGTGTGAGCAATCGGATTGTGTGCCCGTGTGGGGTGTGAGCAATCCATAAACATTGTGTGCCCATGTGGGGTGTGAGCAATGAGGAACATCGTGTGCCCGACGGGGAGTTACTTTAGGTAACAAGCGATGATTCCATTTGGTTCCTGAGTGAACCTGCTGAAATGTTGAGTCGGTACCGCATTACATCTGCATAGAGTCGTGTGTCGGTCTCTATGAGTTGCATTTTATCATTTTAATTATGATATGCAGAAATAAACATGAGTGTGCATATGTTTATTTGGAGTATTATGGAGATGATAGTATGTGTGATGAAACATACTTGTTTGTATATATGCATGTTTGATATATGTATATGTATGTGATTTTATACATTTGTAATGTATATGTGTGATTAAACATAGCTAGACGTATGTTTATGTGGAATGAATAGAGTTGAGGAATAAACATAAATAATATAAGTTTATGTGAATTGGTGAATTGTGCGTAATTAATATGTTTGATTGGTATTGATATACACGTTGCGATGTGTATAGGTGATAAGGAATGATTCGTGGTGAGAATATATTTTATGTGCATTTTATATGTTGAGATATATAATTATATGCAATGTTATTATGATAATGTTTCTCACCCTTCTGTTGTTTTATGATGCTCTACGAGGCATTGCAGAGTAGGTTGCTGGATGATATTTTTGTGAAGCTCGTCTTCATCTTTTGGTCGGTCGGCTCTGATATGTAGCACCGGGTAGTTAGGTTGGCTTAGCGCCATTTTTGTGATGCATTGTGTACATGTATCTTTTGGATGAATGTTTTGTATAGACCTGAATATTGTTGTTGGCATCAAACTTGTATATATATATATATATATGAATGGAAATATATATGTTTGATGTTGTTGAAATGTTTCCGCTGTATAGTCATTTATCGTTTGGAAATTACCCTATTGTTGCATATCTATTATGAGCAGGTGTAATATGGTTTGATTTCAAGTATAATGTGGCATTGCTCTTTTATACCATGTTTCAAATATACTCTGATGAAATTTTTAATATGTGTCTAAATGATTTAATTGCTTATTTGGGGTATAGAAAGGGGGTGTTACATTAAGTGGTATCAGAGCCAGTGTTCGAGTCAGTTGTGTTTGTCTTGATGTTGTTATGATTGAACTTTTGTTTAATCTTGTTGTTGTCTTTGGGAACAATCAGAATATGGTTGGTAGAAATGACAATGCTATGGCTGCTGCTTTGGAAGCAATGGTTAGGTGTAACACGGTGGGAGAACTGACTTTTAGTCATGTTGCGGATAGCAAGAGTCGCCACCGACTTTTATTTTATCCATAAGGAAGGGACATAAAAGAACAGGAAAGACCGTTTTGAAAAGACTTGGGTTCGGGGGGTAGGTTATATAAAGGGAATGTGTTATCACCCTTTATATCCATGGTTATCCATGGGCTCTTAGTTACTTAGCTCACTTTGATTGTTTTTGAAAAGAAAGTGTAGTGTGTGTTTAGAAATTTTTCTAAGTACTTTGTAATGATCCTCGTATGGATGTATACAAAGCCTTATTTTGAAAAATGTTTAAGAAAAGTGAGGTGTGAAAAGTAGTTTTAAAGTGTGAGCAAGTAACTATGAGGTACCTACCCTAAGCTAAGTCATTCAAGTTCTTTTATGTTTCTTCAAGAGTAAGACTATCCCTATTATTAAGGAATAGGTAGTCATTACCTTGGATGTGATTAAGGGACATGTGTAGGGTCATTGTATGGTCATAGAAGGCAACTTAAGGGATGTCTTTAGCAATTCGTAGGGACTATCATCGTTTATTCGAAGGGACAAGATCATTATTACGTAGGCAACCTCGAAGGGACTTGATCTTTTAAACTGTAGGGACTATGATGATTTATACTTGAAGGGACTTTGCTTAAGACACCCCTATATTCGAGGGACTTGATCATATTAAAGGCAACCAAGAGGAATACCCTAGGAAGTGAAGACGACGATCTTAGATCGACTTACGTGTGTGAGTGTTTTTTGATTCAGATATTTATCTTTTTTTGAATTAATTATCTAAGTCCAAGTTAATCACAATTAATTTTTACACTCCCTAATTACTAACCAAACAATTAAATAAATTAAATAAAATACGGAAATAAAATCTACACTATTACATGGCTTATGGGCAGTTACAAAATAATCGGGCGAAAAATAAATTACAAATAATATAAACCTATACATTTTTTCTAATAATTAAAATAAAGCTAAATAAATAAAAAAAAATTGTTTTTAATAATAAAGCAAAATAAATTAAATTAGGGTTAGGAAAGAAATATTAGGGTTTAAACAAAAATCAAAGTTAGAATTAGGGTTTTTTAAGAAAATTTACATTTATTAAGAAAGATATTAACTTAATTACTAATTAATTAAAAGATTACTTGTTAAAAAAAATCATTATTATTATTTTTATATAAAAAAAAAGAAAGTTAAGAAATTATAAATTTTATTAACAAAATAAATGAGATTATTAAATTAATTGATTAATTAGTTAATTTAATTAATAAGATAATTAGTTAATAATATAATAATAATATAATAATTAAATTAATAAATATAAAGAAAAAGAAAATAAAACAGGTTTTAAAAAAAAAGGGGGGAGGCCTGGATTCGAACCCAGGACATCCCCATTACCAAGCTGAAGCAAGGACCACTGGGCTGCGCGTGCTAGCTGCTAAGTAGATGAACCAAAGCCAATAAATAATAAACCTGAAAAAATGAAAATAAATGAACAAAAAGAAAGAACCTGGGGATCGAACCCAGGCTCTGCAGCTTGCAAGGCCAACGTCTATACCAACTGAACCAAGACACACGTTGTGGTATCCATATGAAACACATATTATAAAATAAAAACCAATTTTTGAATTCAGGATTTCGCACCACTGGTCATCTTCTTTACTCATCCATCTGGTTAACATATAGCTACAGTTTTGCCCGTAACAAAAGGCTTTATTGACGACTTGTCCGTCACTATAGGACCTGTGTTTTGACAAAACATTATTCAAGCAATATAAATTGATTCTATAAATGCAAATCAGTTAAAGAATGATCCAGGAGTCTTGTTAAGCTATCAATTGATCCTGAAATTATGTCCAATCAAAGTTCCCAATTTTGAAGCTTATGAACCCTAACCATGGCGGATTGTGATACCTGCATAGAAAACATGACCCACTAACCCAGAAACGTTCCAAGCATCATTCTAAACAACATTGTACAACCAAATTGAATTGAACACAACCATATAACCGAAATCGAAAATAAAAAAAATAAGAACATAAACTCAATCGATATATGCAATTTCGGATGAATTGGATGATATTGATGGTTGCTTTATGTTCAGTGATGATCAGAGATGCTAATGCAACCTTCAAATTGTTTGGAAGAGGCTTCTAAATTGAAATCCGAATTTGAATTTTTTGTCAAAAATTTGAAGTTTGTGAGTGGTGTTTGAATCCTCTCTTTTCCTCCCATGTGTTTGCAGTATGTTTGTGAACTTATAGTCATGCAATTAGGTCAAAAAGAATGGGCTTTGGATCATGAATTGATTGCTTGTTTATGAAGAAATATTTCATCCAAAAATGTCAAAAAAATCCAATATCTTCTTACTAACTTGGTCTAGCACGAATTTGGAAGTGTATCAAGCCATCTTAATGTTATTTATGAGCTTCTAGAACAAGAATCAAATTTAAATATTGATTTTCATATTTTATTTTGATTTAAATTGATTTTTAATGAATAAAATCAAAATAAATATAAAATAAATTATAAAAATCTGAATAAATGAGAATTGGGTCGGGCATGATGTCATGGTAAAGATTGGATCACAAAATTACAAGCCCATTTGGAAAGAATTGGTTTTAAGACCTCATTTGCTCAATATACCTCTCAAAAATTTCCAAACTTTGCAAAGGCACAAATCCCTCAATTTTAAGGATATTAAGGTGTTCTTGGACATTTTGGAAAGCTTAGAGAGTCCTCTAACCAAACTATTTGGTCTCATGTCCATATCCTTTACCATTTTCAAATTATGCCCTTTGGAAGATGTTGACTTTTTGTTGACTTTTAAAATGACCTATAATGTTTTAGCTCATACCTTCCAAATGAAGCATTTTTAGGCTTGGCTTGTGAGACACAAAGTTGTAGAGAATTCAATTTCCTTCAAAATGAGCTTTGTATGGAAAATTTTTGATGAATCATGTGAAAGTTATGGCTGGTCAAAGTTCAGTTGACTTTTCCTATGAAAACCCTAATTTAAAAACTCCTGATTCTTGATGATCTGAAATCTCCTTGATGAATCATGATCAACCCTTGATCAAATGATGAATATTACTTCATAAACTTGATGTTGGAAAAAAATCATGAAGTTTGACTTTGATTTGACCATAGTTGACCTCAGTTTGACTTTTTAACCACTTTGACTAAATTTTGCATATATGATCATCTGACTGAGCAAACCTTTTGGGAAAACCTTGAAACTTGACATAGGGATTCTTGAAGACATGTAGGATGTTATGAAGCTCAATTTAGGCCTTGAAAGTTCATTTAGCCTGATGAAATCCAAAACCCTAGTTTAAGGTGCATTGCTTAGGAGGAGGCTTTGTCTGAGGGAACTTCCAAGCTTTCTGACTAATTGTGAACCTTGTGAACCTCTTGGGATACCTTGTGAAACTTGTAAACCTTGTGAACCTCTTGGGACACCTTGATACACAATGACTTGACTAGGGGAGGGCAAATTTTGAGGTGCAACACTAGGGCGGTGCAGGGAGCGTCGAATGTGAATGCTAATGATGAGTTCAGAAAGAATCAACCGCTGGTCTTCAAAGGAAGATTTGATCTTGATGGTGCTCAGAGTTGGTTGAAGGAGATTGAAAGAATCTTCAGAGTCATGGACTATGCTGAAGAGAGTAAGGTGAGGCTTGGTTCTCACATGCTGAAGGAAGAAGCCGATAATTGGTGGGTCGGTAGAAGTCAAGCTCTTGAGGAGGATGATGAAGAGATAACTTGGGATGTTTTCCGTACTGAGTTCTCAGGGAAGTACTACCCTGAGAGCGTGAAGGGAAATAAGGAGATGGAATTCCTTGAGCTGAAGCAATGTAGTATGTCTGTGGTTGACTATACTGCTAAGTTTGTGGAATTGGTTCAGTTTCATCCTCATTATGCTGCTGCAACTGCTGAGTTTTCTAAGTGTATTAAGTATGAGAATGACTTGCGTCCTGATATTAAGCAAGCTGTGGGATATCAGATAATTAGAAGGTTTTCAGATTTGACTGAATATTGTAGAGTTTTTGAAGAAGATAACAGAGTTTATTCTACACATTACAAGAGTATGAATGAGAGGAAAGGGAAGCAACAAGTTAGAAGTGGACCTTATGTGACACCCGCTGATAAGGGCAAACATAGGGAAAACTTTGATAAGAGATCCGGTGGAGGGAGTTCTGGTCCCGTTAAGTGTTACAAGTGTGGCGATTTGGGCCACAAGTCTTTTGAGTGTGGGAAGAATATTGTGAAATGTTCAAACTGTGGAGGTCTTGGACATGCTACTACCGAGTGTAGGAGGAATGTTGTGAAGTGCTTCAATTGTGGAGAAGTGGGTCACATTAGTACTAAGTGTACTAAGCCGAAGCAAGCTCAGGAGGGCGGAAAGGTGTTTGCATTATCAGGGAATGATACTACTAGTGCAGACCGTTTGATTAAAGGTACATGCTTTATTAATAGTACGCCTTTAGTTACTATTATTGATACGGGAGCGACTCATTCGTTCATTTCTCTTAAGTGCACTAAGCGTTTGAATTTGTTTATGTCTTCTTGGGGTGGTGAGATAGTTATTGAGACTCCTACTTCAGGGTTGGTAACTACTTCTTTGGTGTGTGTAAGTTGTTCTTTGACCATGTATGGTAAAGATTTTGTTATGGATTTAGTTTGTTTGCCGTTGGAAGGTTTGGACGTGATCTTGGGTATGAACTGGTTGCAATTTAATCGAGTTCATATAGATTGTTATCATAAGTTAGTAAGGTTTCCTTCTTTGGATGATGATGAAGAAGAGAGTTTCCTATCCACGAAAGAGTTGAAGAAACTTTTAGTGGACGAAGCTCAGTTGTTTGGTTTGTTTGCATCGCTGTCAGTGGAAAGCGAAGTGGAGATAAGTAGGTTTCCAGTGGTGTGTGATTTTCCAGAAGTGTTTCCGGACGATATTAAGGATGTACCGCCGGAAAGAGAAGTTGAGTTTTCTATTGATTTAGTTCCGGGTACTAGACCGATTTCGATGGCACCGTATCGTATGCCAGCTTTAGAGTTGGTAGAATTGAAGAAGCAGTTGAATGACTTGTTGGACAAGAAGTTTGTTAGGCCGAGTGTTTCTCCTTGGGGTGCACCGGTATTGTTGGTAAAGAAGAAGGATGGAAGTATGCGGTTATGTATTGATTATCGACAGTTGAACAAGGTGACAATTAAGAATAAGTATCTGCTTCCGAGGATCGATGATTTGATAAACCAATTGGTTGGTGCACGTGTTTTTAGTAAGATTGATTTGAGATCAGGATATCACCAGATTCGTGTGAAAGAGGAGGATATTCAAAAGACGGCTTTTAGGACACAGTATGGTCATTACGAGTATTCCGTGATGCCATTCAGAGTTTCTAATGCGCCGGGTGTGTGTATGGAATACATGAATCGTATTTTCCATGAACAGTTAGATCGTTTTGTGGTTGTGTTCATCGACGAAATTTTGATTTATTCTGTCTCAAGAAGAGCATGAATAGCATTTAAGGATTGTGTTACATATTTTGAAAGAGAAGCAATTGTATGCTAAGTTGTCAAAGTGTGAGTTTTGGTTGTCGAAGGTAAGTTTTCTTGGGCATGTTATTTCTGATGGTGGTATTAATCTTGATCCATCCAAGATTGATGCGGTAATGCAATGGGAAGTTCCTAGATCGGTTACGGAGATTCGAAGCTTTTTAGGCTTGGCGGGTTATTATCGGAGGTTTATCGAAGGATTTTCAAAGTTGGCACTTCCGTTAACGCAGTTGACTTGTAAAGGAAAGGCTTTCATTTGGGATATTCAGTGTGAAGAGAGTTTTATGGAACTTAAGAGAAGGTTAACAACGGCTCCGATCTTGATTTTGCCGAATCCAACAGAACCATTTGTGGTGTTTTGTGATGCTTCATTGTTTGGGTTAGGTGGTGTTTTGATGAAAGATGGAAAATTTGTAGCTTATGCTTCAAAACAATTAAGGGTGCATGAAAAGAATTATCCTACGCATGATTTGGAATTAGCGGCCGTGGTTTTTGCTCTAAAAATTTGGAGGCATTATCATTATGGTGCAAGGTTCGAAGTTTTTAGTGATCACAAAAGTTTGAAGTATTTATTCGATCAAAAGTAATTGAACATGAGACAAAGGAGATGGTTATAACTTTTGAAGGATTATGATTTTGGGTTGAATTACCATCCGGGTAAGGCGAATGTGGTAGCCGATGCCTTGAGTCGTAAGTTGTTACATATGTCCGCATTGATGATAATGGAATGGGAACTTTTGGAAAATTTTAGAGACTTGAGTTTGGTTTGCGAAATGACACCGAGAAGCGTGAGACTTGGTATGCTATGTGTTACGAATGATTTTCTTGCGACCGTTTGTGAAAAGAAAAAGTTGGATTTGAAATTTGTTGATTTGATGATGGATGAGAATGAGGATTTCAAGGTTGATAATTTTGGAGTTTTGAGATTCCGTGGTCGTATTTGTATTCCCGATGATGAGGAGTTGAAAAAGATGATATTGGAAGAGGAACACCGAAGTAATTTAAGTATTCATCCGGGTGCGAATAAGATGTATCAAGATTTGAAGAAGATCTTTTGGTGGTCCGGATTGAAGAGAGATGTAGCTCATTTTGTTTATGCGTGTTTGACTTGTCAGAAGTCTAAGGTGGAACATAAGAAGCCTAGTGGTTTGATGCAACCGTTGGATATTCCGGAATGGAAATGGGATAGCATATCGATGGATTTTGTTACGGGTTTTCCGAATACGCAAAGAGGTCATAATGCTATTTGGGTAATTGTGGATATGCTTACTAAATCTGCTCACTTTATTCCAATTGATATTAGTTATTCTTTGGAGAAGCTAGCCGAGATTTATGTTTTTGTGATTGTGAAATTGCATGGAGTTCCTAAGAGTATTGTATCAGATAGAGATCCTAGATTTACATCGAGGTTTTGGGAAAGTTTGAAAAAGGTTTTGGGTTCTAAGCTAAGATTGAGTTCGGCTTACCATCCGCAAATGGACGGTCAAACCGAGAGGACAATTCAATCGTTGGAGGATTTGTTGCGTGCTAGAGCAAGGTGGTGTTTGGGATAGTTATTTAGCGTTGATTGAGTTTACCTATAATAACAGTTTTCATTCGAGTATTGGTATGGCACCATTTGAGGCTTTGTATGGTTGGAGATGTCGAACACCTTTGTGTTGGCATGAAACCGGAGAGAGGACGGTAGTTGGACCGGAGATGGTACAATAAACAACGAAAAAAGTAAAGTTTATTCGGGAGAAGATGAGAGCTTCTCAGAGTAGACAAAAGAGTTATCATGACAAGAGAAGGAAGGATCTTGAGTTTCAGGAAGGCGACCATGTGTTCTTGAGAGTTACACCGGTTACGGGTGTGGGTCGTGCTTTGAAGTCGAAGAAGTTGACTTCTCGTTTTATTGGACCGTATTAGATTACTGCACGAGTGGGTGATGTGGCTTATCGTGTGGTGTTGCCTCCGAATTTTTCGAATTTTCATGATGTATTCCATGTTTCGCAACTTCAGAAGTATGTTCCGGATCCATCACATGGTATTCCTATGGACGAGGTTGAAGTAAGAGATAACCTTATGGTGGAAGCTTTGCCGGTTAGGATTTTGGATCGTGAAATCAAGAAGCTAAGAGGCAAAGATATTGCGCTTGTGAAAGTGGCGTGGGGAGGCGCTGTAGAAGGAAATATGACTTGGGAATTGGAGAGTGGGATGCAGGAGTCGTATCCAGAGTTGTTTGAATCAGGTAATATCTTCGAGGACGAAAGTTTCTAAAGTGGGGGAGAGTTGTAACGCCCCGATTCGATTTTCCCAATTTTTGTGGAGTCTTTTATTTTATTTGAATGATGATTGTTTTATTTGTGAAATTATCATGATGATATGATATGTTGAGGAATTAATGTGATATGTTGGTGTGATATGTGATTGTACCGTTTTGTGAATTTTCGGGTAAAATTGGATAAAAGGGTATTTTAGATATTTGTTAATCAGTGATAAGTTAGAAATTAGTAGAATTGGTATTTTTGAGAGAATAATGATATTTGGGGGAGAAAATAGTTAGTAAGAGAAAGAATAGAAAATAGAGAGAAAATAGTATAAGTTAAGAGAATAGTAGAAAATAGAAATAGATAGAAAGAGAATATAAGAGAGTGAGAAATGGTGAAATAGAAAAGTTGGTAAGAAGAGAAAGAAAAAGAGAAGAAAGAAAAGGAGAGAAGAGAAAAGAGGGAAAGTTTGAAAAAGCTTCAAGATTGCTCCTAGGAATCAAAATAATCGGTAAGGGTGATAAACATTGTTATCTTGATATTGTATATGATTATGTATGTGTTTGGTTGATTGGGTTTTGATTTTTGGAGAAGTTTAGAGAAGATGAATAGTTAGGGTTTTAGTGAAAACTTGGAAAATTGGTAGATTAATCGGTCATAAATCATTATAATCGAAGTATGATAACTAGTACATGTTGTTGATCATGTTTAGTGGAGTTTTAGAGTGAAAGAGTTAACTGTTACGCAGCTGGAAATTCTGGAATTCGTAGCGGTCGCTCATCGAGCTATCCCTCGCTCAGCGAAAGTTCCAGGGATTTCCTCGCTCAGCGACCGAGAGGGCGCTCAGCGAGCCTGTAGATTTTTGAGAAATATGTGTTTTAATCCGTAGCTTTAGTTTCGGGTATCCGTTTTTAGTGTTCCTTATATCGATTCGAAGCTAGAAACGTGTAGTAACTAATGATGCTAAGAAATGAAATGTTTAGCCGACTTTCACCCGACTTTTCCGATAAAATTTAAATAAATTAATTATGGAATTGTGAGTTTGAGGTGATGTTGTGGCCGTTGGCAAATGAATACATTGCTTGAATTGTATGCAAATGTATTTTAATTGAGTGAGTTGAGTCCATAATTATGTTGTGAATAATGTATGCATTTCAAGAATGTTGTGTGTCATTTTGCATGTAAAGCATAATGTATGCATTCTTGTGCCATGGGATTCTTTGTGAATCTGTTGTAGCATCGTGTGCTCATGTGGAGTGTGAGCAATGACTACAACATGATCGTGTGCCCATGTGGGGTGTGAGCGATCGGATTGTGTGCCCATGTGGGGTGTGAGCAATCCAGAAACATCGTGTGCCCATGTGGGGTGTGAACGATGGGTGATTTATTCACATTGATTGTGTACCCGTGTGGGGTGAGAGCAATCGGATTGTGTGCCTGTGTGGGGTGTGCGTAATCCATAAACATTGTGGGCCCATGCGGGGTGTGAGCAATGGGGAACATCGTGTGCCCGACGGGGAGTTACTTTAGGTAACAAGCGATGATTCCATTTGGTTCCTGAGTGAACCTGCTGAAATGTTGAGTCGGTACCGCATTGCATCTGCATAGAGTCGTGTGTCGGTCTCTATGAGTTGCATTTTATCATTTTAATTATGATATGCAAAAATAAACATGAGTGTGCATATGTTTATTTGGAGTATTATGGAGATGATAGTATGTGTGATGACACATAATTGTTTGTATATATGCATGTTTGATATATGTATATGTATGTGATTTTATACATTTGTAATGTATATGTGTGATTAAACATAGCTAGACTTATGTGAATAAACATAAATAATATAAGTTTATGTGAATTGGTGAATTGGTGAATTGTGCATAATTAATATGTTTGATTGGTATTGATATACACGTTGCGACGTGTATAGGTGATAAGAAATGATTCGTGGTGAGAATATATTTTATGTGCATTTTATATGTTGAGATATATAATTATATGCAATGTTATTATGATAATGTTTCTCACCCTTTTGATGTTTTATGATGCTCTACGAGGCATTGCAGAGTAGGTTGCTGAATGATATTTTTGTGAAACTCGTCTTCATCTTTTGGTCGGTCGGCTCTGATATGTAGCACTGGGTAGTTAGGTTGGCTTAGCGCCATTTTTGTGATGCATTGTGTACATGTATCTTTTGGATGAATGTTTTGTATAGACCTGAATATTGTTGTTGGCATCAAACTTGTTGATATATATATATATATATATATATATATATATATATATATATATATATATATATATATATATATATATATATATATATATATATATTAATGGAAATATATATGTTTGATGTTGTTGAAATGTTTCCGCTGTATAGTCATTTATCGTTTGGAAATTACCCTATTGTTGCATATCTATTATGAGCAGGTGTAATGTGGTTTGATTTCAAGTATAATGTGGCATTGCTCTTTTATACCATGTTTCAAATATACTCTGATGAAATTTTTAATATGTGTCTAAATGATTTAATTGCTTATTTGGGGTATAGAAATGGGGTGTTACAATTTTCCCTATGAACGTCTTATAGCCCAATTAGAAAGTGAGATATCTTCCTTAACTCTAGATGAGCAAATCCAAGAAGAAACAATGGAAGAAATTTGTGTGCAAACCACTCTGCCATGGTATGCTGACATAGTCAACTATTTAGATGTCGGGGTAATTCCACCAGATCTCACGTACCAACAAAAGAAGAAGTTCTTCCATGATTTAAAACAGTAATACTGGGATGAACCATTACTTTTCAAGCGAGGGTCTGATAGTATTTTCCGTCGATGTGTCCCAGAAGAAGAAATGGAAAACATAATTTCCCATTGTCACTCTGCTCCTTATGGTGGACACGCAAGCACTTCGAAGACTTGCGCAAAGATCCTTCAATCAGGTCTATTTTGGCCCACTCTTTGGAAAGATGTCCACCTTTCCATTCGAAATTGTGACCGATGCCAACACACTGGCAACATCTCGAGGTGCGATGAGATGCCTAAAAAAGGAATTTTAGAAGTAGAAGTTTTCGATGTGTGCGGAATTGACTTTATGGGACCATTCCCATCTTCTTTTGCAAATAAGTTTATACTCGTAGTTGTCGATTATTTTTCAAAGTGGATCAAAGCCATAACTTCTCCAACAAATGACACACGAGTGGTCATAAAGCTCTTCAAGAGTATTAGATTCCCTATATTCGGTGTGCCAAGACTCGTCATAAGTGACGGAGGCTCTCATTTCATATCTAAAATATTCGATAAACTCTTATTAAAATATGGAGTAAGACACCGTGTAGCAACACCTTACCATCTGCAAACTAGTGGGCAAGTATAGGTTTCAAATAGAAAGATAAAACAAATTTTAGAGAAAATTGTCGCTACATCTAGGAAAGATTGTTCTACCAAGTTACCTAAAGCTTTATGGGCTTACAAAACAGCCTTTAAGACACCCATCCGAACCACACCTTTCAAGTTAGTCTACGGAAAATTCTGCCACTTTTCAATAGAATTAGAACACAAATCCTATTGGGCGATTAACACTATTAACTTTAAATATACTGACGTAGGTGAGAAACATATTTTAGACTTACATGAATTGGAAGAACTAAGGCTAGACGCTTATGAGAATGCCCACATATATAAGGAAATAACAAAGAGATGACATGACAAGCGTATTTCTAAAAAAGAATTTAGTGTGGGAGATATTGTTCTCCTATTCAACTCTAGACTTAGGTTGTTTCCTGGAAAATTACGATCCAGATGGTCTGGTCCTCTCGAAATAACTAAAGTTTTAGTTAGTGGCGCTATAGAAATTAAGGGTAAGTCCAATGCACCATTTATAGTAAATGGGCAACGCCTTAAGCATTATAATTGCGTAGAAGATAAAGAATTCACGACAAGTTTTAAACTGGTAAAATTGACATCAGAAACCTTAGATTAATTTCCTTTTAGTTGTGTCGAGCCCCGACATTAAATAAAGCGCTTTGTGGGAGGTAACCCAAGATTTTATTTTCGAATTTATTTTATTTTTTGTATTTATTTAGTTTTCATTCTATTTTTTAAAATTCTGATTTTCAAAATGCTTTAAATTCACTGATTATTGTGTTGGTTTGTTTTATTGTGTGATTCCAGGATTTTTAAAGTTTTTCTACCCTCTACTCCTTCTCTGTTTTTCGTTCTCACTGACTCTGACAATGACCACCAACTTGACTGTGGACTTTAGTGATGGCACCCAGAGGCACCGTTATGAAGCCTTAGCTCAAATACCTATGGCCCTGACCAAATTTGCCCATGGACCTACCATGAAAACTTTAGGCATAGGTGCGAGCATTGACTACTTGTTTAATCAGATAGGTTGGGAAGGATTTACAGCTAGGAAACATAGAACTTATTATGAGCTGACTCTAGAATTCCCGAGTTCAATGGTTTACGATCCTAACTGTGGAAAAGGTTTTACAAGAGGGAGGATATCATTCAGACTATTTGGATACCCCTATGAGTTTAACATTCATGAGATGGATAACCTTTTAGATTTCCCAGATGGCCATACTGTTTTCTCGGAAGCACAGGAGAATGTGCTTGCGCAGGATGAGCTAGACCACTTTTGGAGTAGTATTTCAGGATGACCTGACCATGATTTACACCCTATGTTGTCTAATGAGATCCATAACCTAGCTATTAGGTATTTCCATATGATTCTGGCCTAGAAACTGTTCGGTGTCGCTCCATGGATTTCCATTCAGGTACAAATGCGAAAGTGGTGCAGAAAAGGTAGAGTCGCCAACCATGAATTTTTATCCCGGAGGAAGGGTAATGTTTCACAAACCCAAAAAGAAGGGGAAAGTGGGGTCCTGCGAACTAAAGAGACTGGGTTCGGGAGTCGGTTACGAAGTGGGAAGGTATGAGCACCACAAATCGTCCAACATACCTGACAGGATCCACGCTTGGAAGAATTGTTTCAAAGGGTAATGGAAATAAGCTGCTGAGAAATAAACTGGAACTGGAAAGGGTAACAAAAAGATAAAGGGGGGAAATGTAGGGAAAATAAAAGAGTGCTCGAATGGGCCCTACCCCACTGCCTACGTATCTCATCAGGAAATGAGAATCAGAGTCGACGTAGTTCCCATAAGTAGGGAGGAATTTTGTTTGTGTTTTTTAAGACTTGAATTGCTTATGTCAATGCTCAGGTGTTGCAGGCTCGTCTGGAACGAGTGCGTTACCGTCTTACAAAGAGACAAGTAGTAGAAAGTTCTTATATTGAGAGTGAGTGAGATGAGAAGAGAATTCCCGAAGGAAAGACGATTATTCTTTGTTCAATGTTTTTCAGAAGCTTTTCTGAGGTTTACACATGAGAGTGTATTCAAGTCTCACTCAATGGGATGTGTACTTCTTACACCATCCCTAAATGTAATGGATAAGAGGCTCACATAAATATGGAGGAAATCCCCAAATCTAGTCCCACAAATGAAGGCTTAGGCACACTAGCCTACTGAACTTTATTATGTGTTTTTGTGGTTTTTAGGTTAATAAGTGTTTTTTTAGCTTTTTGTTTATGAAGTAGTCTCATGCTAAGACCTATTCATCATGATAGATACCCTACACCTCACCTCGAAATGGGATGTGTGCAAGTACCCCATGTCAAAGTCTCTTGGCACATGAGAAGACTTGTCATTTATTAAGTGCTTTGAAGTTATTGTTTAAGATGAGAAGAGAGAGCACCAAAAGGATCTCAAAGGTAAAAGACTAAAGGGGGACTAACAATCCTAAGTGTTATCATGCATATGATACCTAGGTTAGTATGATTTGAAATTTATCCTAATGAAGAAGAAGGAAAGAATAAAAGAAAGAAGAAGAAGAAAGATCAGACGGATTCAACTTACTTCTTAAGAGAAGATAAGTTGATCCTAAAGGGGAATTAAGAAGAAGTTAAACATTGGTGGACTAAGAACATCATAAACACAAGTGAGAAATCTTAAAAGAAGTGAAGGAAGAAGTTGAGATGTAGAAGCATCATCCACACCTCTCAAGCTTACCAAAGCCCCTGAAAAGTTAGAAGTATTCACATAAAGGAAAATGAAGTTCAAACAAACACAAGTCATGAAGGAACAAAAGTCTAAACATTAGAAATCACACAAGTCAGAACCTAATGATCACAAAATGTCTCTAAGGTTATTCATGCCAACTTAATAAAAAAGAAATGGGAGAAGTCCCACAAACAACAAACAAGGCATTAAAGAAGATGTAAGTGAACAAGTAAGGCAAACAAGTCAAAGTTCAACAAGTAATGTCAAAGTAAGAAGCTAAACATCCTAATCATGTGCCTAAATAAAAGATCCAAACATCATTCAAAGCATATAGGCACATATCCGAACAATTGGAGAAGATCGGAGAAGATGTGAAGTGAAGTAAATCATGATTCATACTTGTGAAAGATGTGACTTGGTGCACAAGGTAAGCTCAAGATAAAGGGTATGAGTGATCACATATCAAAACCAAAAGTCATACAACCTGTTAACAAGCCTCAAACAAGTACTCATATGATGGCACAAATTCCTTCCTAAACAAACAAGCAAGTCATGTTCAAAACATTCACAAATTGGGCAACCTAAAGTTCAAGTATCAAATAAATTCCAAACATGCTTCAAAAAATAAGACATTAAGCATCAAAGGACCTTAAACATGCATAATCATCAAGCAAAAGTTGCAAGCCAAAAAACAGAACCAAAGGTATTCAAACAATTAGGCAAAACAAGGTTAGGGTTTCATTTACTTAAGCACAAAGCAACACTTCAAAAATTATCCAAACAAGTCCTAAATATTAGTACAAAAATGTCTAAGGTACCTCAACATGTTATGGATACAATGCAAAAAGAACCAGGGTCAAAACTATTATATAATTCAAAATATAAAATCAACAAACCAAAGTGTTCATGATATACGAAAATACAAAGGAAATTAAGTGGAAAATTAATTCAGAGTATTAAAAATAATAAAAAAAATAAAAATAAAAATTGTAAAATTTTATAAAATGTCAAAGGTTAATTGTGATTTTTTTTGGTACTTTTGAAAGCCTAGGGCAAAACCGAAGCAACAAGAGTGTGATGATCAAACCCGAAATGGAGCTTTCTTGAGGATCTTCAGAAAACCAGAGGTGCCTTGATCTTCCTTGAGCTTCAATTGAGCCAAATAAAGGCTTAGATATTGAGATTGATGTAGAAATGGTGAAATCCGAATGATGCTGGATCTCCAAACTCACAATGGTGTTCTTCAAATGGACCAAGGATAATGATGGTGGAAGCACAAGAGGAATGTATCAAGGATTTTTATGCGAAAATGAGAGTTGTGAGATGATTTTTGGATCTGAATTTATTGAATTGAGAGTGAAATATGAGAGAGTGAAGAGAGAATGAAAGAGTCTAGAGTGAGTGTGAGCCAAATCAGAATCCTCACCTTGCAAAAAATTCGTGACTCGGCCTTTATACGCAGGGTGTGTGTGCTTAATTCCACAAATATGGTGTGCAAGTTTGTTTTTCATCAAAAATCGGAGCAAGGTTTGCGTGACTTTCTTCTTTTCAAATTCATTTACATGTCATAAGGTACATGGGAATTATGGTGAGCTTAGTGTGTTGTTATCATGAGGTTGGTTGATGATATTTGATGATGATCAGATGGTGGCAATGACATAGGTTGGTGAGAGTGCATGGTAGCAAGTTGCACATGATACTTTCTCTTTCTCCTTGTACCAAAATCGTGTGAAGGAGAGTGAAAAAGTGTGACTCCTTTTCTCTTTGTGGAATGAAAACAAACGTGTGGGGAGTGTGTACAATTATGCTTACTCCTTCACTATCACATGGTGCCACTTTTGTACTACTAGTTTTTTCATAAAAAATTCCACTAAAGCAAAAACAAATAAAAGGTGATATGTATTCATTACTTGGGAAAGTGAAAATTAAAGGAGACCCATTAAAATCAAGTTTATGAAATTAGATTTAAGAAAAATGACACAAAAAATAAAAGAAAAACAAAGACCAATGAGAATTTGACAAAATAGCCCTAAAAACCCTAAAATTTACCTTAAGCTTCAAAAAATAATATCTTGAGTTCTAAAAAGGTTATGAAGGTGTTCTTGTACTTTTTGGAAAGGGAAAATCAAGATCTACAACTTTCATGTTCATGGAAAAATCATTTAAAGCCTCTTTGAACATAAAATAATGGGCTGAAGGTTTAGGGCAAACATTTCTAAAAATAGAAACTTCTCACTTGAAAAATTCCAATTTTAGTAACTTCTTGCAAACCTCTGATTCTTGCCAATTAAGACCAATCATGTTATTCCATGACCAAATAAAGGTCCATGAAGTTGATGATCATGATTAAAACCCTAAAAATCCACTGGTTGACTTTTCTTCTGCACAATTGACTTATTTCTTCATATACAAGTAAATGAACCATTGCCTGGCTTCCTCAATGATTTTTTGAGCAAAATTTTATCCTCAGGACTTGTATAAAATATAAGAGCCTTTGACCACAAGAATTGGTAAAAGCTATGAGGATAGACTGCTCTGAGGCAAGACCCTAATTAGGGTTTCCTTGTGTAGGAGGAAGTTGCACTGATGAACTTCTGATGAACCAAACCCCTTATAGGGCCTTGAGGATAAGTTTGAGCTTGTGCAAGATATGAGGACCCCTTGTAGGCTTGTTACAAGACCACTTGGCTCTTATATTTGAAGAATCACAACTTGAGAAATGACTGATCACATACCCTGTGCTTCTAACTATGAATGTTATGCCTCATCTTTATATGCAAAGTTGCAATGGTATGTATACTATATGATATGCTATATGATATGAAAATGGGAGGGAAAAATTTGGGGTGTTACAGCTTCCCCTATTCAATCATATGTTAATCCAAAAAGGATGAGAGCGTCAGCTATCAGACGTTCGAGGAGTCAGGGGTTCACAAGGAGCAGGAGATTATTCGTGCATGAAACGTTAAGAAACAATGTGGTGCCACCAAGGGATAGTGCAGAGGCCCTGGAAAGAGCAAAGGGGAAGCAAGTAGTAACCAAGGATGTTCCTGTGTCAACTCCAAAACCCGACATCACATTCGACAAAGAGGCTGAGGAATTTCTTAGGATCATAAAAAAGAGCGACTACAAGATAGTCGATCATTTGCAGAAAACCCTTCCAAGATTTCGATCTTGTCTTTGTTGATGTGCTCAGAGTCACACCGAAAAGCTTTGCTGAGGATCCTAAACAATGCGTACGTACCACAAGAAATATCGGTAAACCAACTTGAGACAGTCGTTTCAAGTGTGAATGCTAGCCATGGTTTAGGGTTTACGAATATGAATCTGACCACTGAGGGACACAACCATAATAGGGCTCTACACATTTCTATGGAATGTAAAGGGGTTGTACGCTCTCATGTGCTTGTTGACACGTGATCATCCTTGAACGTACTTCCGAAGAAAGCATTGATTAAGTTGGACTATGACGAAGTGGTGCTAAGGCTGAGTGACTTAATAGTCAGGGCATTTGATGGCTCCAAAAGGTTTGTGTTCAGAGAAGTGGAATTACCGGTTAAGGTAGGACCACAGGTATTCAATACAACCTTTTATGTCATGGACATCCAACCCGCTTATAGCTGTTTGCTTGGACGTCCCTGGATCCATGCTGTCGGGGTTGTGTCTTCAACTCTCCACCAAAAGCTCAAGATTGTCTAGGAAGGGTAGATTGTTACAATGTGCGGAGAAGAAGACATTTTCATCATCCATCTATCTTCATTCAAATATATGGAGATGGACGGAGAGATTGTTGAGACTCCTTGTCGAGCCTTTGAGCCAGTCAGAACTGAGGCTACGTTGTCATCAGCTTCCCTTTCAGAGGAAAAGAAGAAGGGGGTGTCTATCTCGTCCTATAAGCAAGCCTTGGAAGTTGTGGAATCGGGTGTGAAAGAAGGATGGGGCAAAATGGTGGAAGCCCCTGTTGGTGTAAGCCCTAGAGGCCAATACTTTTTGGTACTTGTATCGGATTATTCGTTTAATAATAAAAGGCATTTCTTTATTATGTTTGTCTTCAGAATAATAAAGTCCCTAGAATAGTTAGTCTGTTTAATGAAATGTTAAGTGTGACTTAATCATGAGATCCCATTAAACATAAAGACATTATTCTTAAAATATCCGTAGTCAAGCTTTATTGCAAAGTGGGATAACATTAAAGCATTGAGACTATTATGAAGATAGACTGATGATCACATCTCATGGATCATGGGTAAAGAGTTATCAAGTCTTGACATAGGTATAAATATTAGGAGTAATATTTATACCGGATTGACCCGCTATGAGAATACTACATAGTATGTTATGCAAAGTGTCATAAGTTATTCTCATGGTGATAATGGTGTATTACCACCCTTCGACCTGAAACCACTATGGACCCTAGATGTAGAGTCGGGTGCTTTATTGCTGATCAAACATTATCCGTAACTGGATGATCATAAAGACAGTTGATGGGCACTCCACGAAGCATGCTGAGGGACATGAGTGTCCCAGATGGAATTTGCCAATCCTGCATAACAGGAGAAATGTCTAAGGGCCCAATATTGAACTGGACAAGGATGACACAGTGTATGCCTTGTGTTCAATATAGACATAGGGGCAAAAGGGTAATTGTACAAACATATATTATCACGAAAAAGGTTTTGTCAGATCACATGACATTTTCGTGACTTGGGTAGCAGTGATGTGTTGCTAGATACCGCTCACTGTTTATTATGTTAAATATATATAATTTAATATAATTACCAACGTTACGAAATCCTACAGGGTCACACACATAAGGACAGTTTGATGAGAGATAGAGAAATCAAAGGAACACCGTAAGGTACGGTGCACTTAAGTGAAAATAGAAATTCGGATAATATAATAATAATTATTGTTATTTTATAATGGTTATAAAATAATAATAAAAGAAATATATTTATTATAATAATAGTTATTATAATAATATATATAATATTATTATGGATCATGTGAATTGGGCTTTTAGCCCGCAGCCCACAAGAGAGTCTATAAAAGGAACCCTTGTGATGAAGCTTTCACTTGATGCAATTTCGTTTTTGATTCTCTTTTCTCACTCAAATAATTCCGTTCGTAAGCAGCTAGCACTGTGACCGGAAGCTGTTCGTGTGGACTGAGTAGAGGCGTTGCACTTCATCAACGCTTGTGATCGCTGCATCAAAGATCTGAATCGCCACAAAGAGGTAACGATTCTATCACTGACCATGCTCATTCGTAAGGATCACTAAAGGAAAATTTTGTTTTCCGCTGCGTTTTGATCGCAATTTTCCTTCAGCCCCAAAGAAAGAAGACATGTTCGAGTTTGGTTATAATCCTGGTCAGCCAATGTTAAGTCAAAATGCTAAAGGTCGAAAAGGCCTGATTACCTTCATAAGTGTCGGTTGGGTAGATCATGGCAGCATTTGTGTTGTACAAGAGGAAACAGTTGATAGTGACTGCGATTTGGATGAGTGGATAAAGCCATGTGTCCCAGGTGTTGAACTCAACAATTGGTCATCCGAAGCAATCGTCTCTATCACTCAATAACAAGAGTAATAGTTTTGTGTTTTCATTTTTTGTATGAAAGCTTTATGCCTTGCCCGAGGCGTAGTAGCTGATTGCGAGGGTTCATTGTTCCATAATGCAATAATACAATCATTAATAAAATGGATGTTTTTGCATTCATTCATGGTGTTCCTTGTCTTTCATTTAATTTTTATTTTTTATCTTCTCAATAAATGGCAATGTATGTTTTTCATGTCTCTCCCACTCTTTCTAAAATCTAGCATGAATCATCATTCATGTAGATGTACCCCATCGATTCTCATTAGTGACGATCCTGCTATGATTCAATATGACTTCGACAATCCAATTTACCTAGCCGACGAAGAAGGTGAAAAGGATTGTGAATTACCCAAGGAATTAGCCAGATTGCTGAAGCAAGAGGAGAGAGTGATTCAGCCACATGAAGAGACCATTGAGGTGGTGAACTTGGGAACCGAAGAGGATAAGAAACAAGTTAAGATCGGGGCTGTTTTGGAAGAATTTATAAAGAGTCGGTTGATCTCCATGCTCCGTGAATATGTTGACGTCTTTCCCTGGTCTTACTAGGATATGCTAGGGTTGGACACCGATATTGTAGTACACAAGCTACCACTCAGAGAAGACTTCCTGCCGGTGAAACAGAAACTGAGAAAAACTCGGCCTGACATGGCAATAAAAATCAAGGAAGAGGTCCAAAAGAAGTTTGATGCCGGATTCTTGGCTGTGACGAGTTATTCTCCATGGGTTGAAAATATTGTACTGGTTCCTAAAAAAGATAGCAAGGTTATAATGTGTATGGACTATCGAGACTTGAACAGGGCCAGTCCTAAAGATGACTTCCCGTTGCCACATATTGACGTGCTAGTTTACAATACAACCCAATTCTCCGTATTTTCCTTCATGGGTGGCTTTTCAGGCTACAATCAAATCAAGATGTCACCAGATGACATGGAGAAAACTACTTTCATCACCCCATGGGGAACCTTCTGTTAAAAAGTAATTCCGTTTGGTTTGAAGAATTCTGGGGCAACATACCAACGAGCAATGGTGACTCTTTTCCACGATATGATTCATCACGAGATCGAGGTATATGTTGATGATATGATCAAAAAGTCACAAACAGAAGAGGAACACTTAGTCAACTTGGCCAAGCTGTTTGATAGGTTGCAGAAGTTCAGATTGAGGTTGAACCCGAACAAGTGTACATTCGGGGTGCGCTCTGGAAAGCTGCTGGGCTTTATTGTAAGTGAAAGGGGGATTGAGGTCGACCCTGCAAAGGTGAAAGCAATTCAGGAGATGCATGAGCCTAGAACTGAGAAGGAGGTACGAGGATTCTTAGGGAGATTGAACTACATTGCACGATTCATATCTCAACTAACAGCTACGTGCGAACCAATTTTCAAGCTCTTAAGAAAGAATTAGGCCATCAAGTGGAATGATGATTGTCAATTGGCTTTCAACCGAATCAAAGAGTATCTGCAAGAACCTACAATCCTCATGCCTCCATTGTCGGGAGACCTTTGATCATGTACCTCACAGTGCTTGAAGGATCAATAGGTTTCATACTGGGTCAGCATGACGAGTCCGGTAAAAAAGAGCACACAATATACTACCTAAGCAAAAAGTTTACCGACTGTGAGACAAGATACTCACTTCTCAAGAAAACTTGTTGCGCTTTGGCATGGGCTACTCGCCGACTAAGACAATTCATGTTGACTCATACCACCTTATTGATTTCTATGATGGACCCTGTCAAATACATCTTTGAAAGCCAGCCTTGACTGGAAGGGTAGCTCGTTGGCAGATGATCTTGACTGAATACGACATCCAGTATACTTCGCAGAAGGCTATCAAGGGAAGTGTATTATCAGATTATCTGGCCCAACAACCGATTGAGGATTACCAGCCAATGAGGTTTGAATTCCCAGATGAAGACATCATGTTCCTCAAATCGAAAGATTATGAAGAACCACTCCCGGAGGAGGGGCCAGACCCTGAATCCAAATGGAGTATGATGTTTGATGGGGCCGTTAACATGAACGGTAGCGGAGTTGGTGTTATTATTATATCACTAGAAGGAGTTCACATGCCCTTCACTGCTAGGTTGACATTTGAATGCACCAACAATGAGGCAGAATACGAAGCCTGTATAATGGGGATAGAGGAGGCGATTAATTTGCGAATTAAGACCCTCAACATCTTCGGTGATTTAGCTTTGGTTATCATTCAGGTTAACGGAAAATGGCTGGTTCATCAACCTCATCTGACTCCTTATAGATATTATACCAGGAGGCTATTAACTTTCTTCACGAAGGTCAAGCTGCATTATATACCTCGGGACGAGAATCAATTTGCTGATGCTTTGGCAACCTTATCTTCCATGATTAAGGTTCACCAAGAGAACTACGTCCCCAAAATCGAGGTGTCTCGTCTTGATAGACAAACATATGTGTTTACATTTAATGGTGCTGATGATGACAAACCATGGTACTACTATATCAAACGGTTCTTGAAGTCTCAAGAGTACCCAACAGGGGTAACCAGCAAAGACAAGAAGACCCTTAGGAGGTTGGCAGACAGGTTCTTCTTAAATCTGGATGATGTGATTTATAAATGGAACTTCGACATGGTCTTGCTCAGATGCGTGGATAGACACGAAGCAGGCATGTTAATGCAAGAAGTTCACGAGGGATCCTTCGGTACCCATGCTGGAGGACATGTCGTGGAAAAGAAGCTTCTAAGGTCGGGGTATTATTGGATCACCATGGAATCCGATTGCTGCAAGTACTCCCACAAATGCCACAAATGTCAAATTTATGCTGACAAGGTGCATGTTCCTCCCAATCCATTGAGTGTCATGTCTTTGCCTTGGACTTTTGCCATGTGGGGCATTGATATGATTGGAAAGATCGAGCCTACCGCTTCCAACGGTCACTGCTTCATCCTGGTTGCCATTGATTACTTCACTAAGTGGGTAGAAGCGACATCCTATGCTAATGTCACTAAACAAGTGTAGCCCGATTCATCTAAAGGGATATCATTTGTCAATATTGAATACCCGAAAGAATCATTACTGATAATGGTTCTAATCTCAACAACAAGATGGTGGCAGATCTGTGTCGGGATTTCAAGATTGAACATCACAACTCTTCACTGTACCGCCCGAAGATGAATATCGTCGTCGAGGCAGCCAACAAAAATATCAAGAAGATAGTACAAAAGATGGTTGTGACGTACAAATATTGGTATTAGATGTTTCTATTCGCATTGCATGGGTACCGAACATCTGTGTGCACCTCAACAGGGGCAACCCCATTCTTGCTTGTGTACGGTATGAAGGCAGTCCTACCAGTGGAAGTTGAGATTCCTTCTTTGAGGATAATGATGGATGTTAAGCTTGATGAAGTTGAATGGCTCCAGTCCAGGTTCAATCAGTTAAGCCTTGTAGCGCCCCAAATTTATTTAAATATTTTATTGAGGATGTTGTATAGTGGTGTGTGAAGAATAATATATATTATCGAATATAATTGTGACATTAAATTGTATTTTTGGAGGATAATTGTATTATTAGAGGTTAAATTAAATAAATGGAATAAATAGGAGACAAGGACAAGGTGGTCAATTGGTGAAAGTAACAAGGGTAAAAGGGGAAGATCATAAGTTGGGTCTTAGGGGTTATGTTGGAAATAAGGAAAAGGGGAAAACATAATCGTATTTTGAGAGAGAACAAGAACGATCGTGAAAGGAGGAGGAGAAGAAGAGGAAAAGGCTTAGTCGGGAAGAAGAGTTCGCGAAAGAGAAGGATTCCTCAACGAGATTTAAGGTTAGGGTGGGATTCTTCCATTCTAAGGGTTTTATAATGGGAATTGGGTAGGTTGGGGTTAGGGATTGATGTTGTGGTAGATTGAGGAGGAATGGTGTTGATTAATGAGTAATTGTTATTATTAGTTGATAATTATATGAATTAGGTAGTAAAATTGGTAAATACTATGAATTCTGGCTGGTATTGGTGTTTTGATGAAATGATTTTCGTAGCAGAATGTATGCAGAGCGCAAAAGAGCGATTCGCGAAATCGCAAAGCTCGCTAAGCGAAAAGAGTCAGGGAGTTTGGCGCTGAGCAAGCTATGACCCTCGCTTAGCGAGCCATGTAGCGTGAAAAATAAATTTTAAATTCCGAAAAATTCCTTAAAATTCCTTAAATGAATTAGTAATGCATATGGATCATCGTGGTGTATTTAAAGGTAGTGAAAGGGGAGTTATGCACTTAATTGTAGGGATAATTAGTATAATTTGAATTTAAATACAATTGATATGTTTGGTGGATTTGTTGTTATTGGGATGATGAGTTACCTAGTTTTATGGGTGGTATATATATATATATATATATATATATATATATATATATATATATATATATATATATATATATATATATATATATATAATTGCTGTGATATATGATGTCGCTCCGTTGGTGATAGTTGGAGTTAATTTTAATGAGTGTATGCTAGAAATGCATGATGATAATGATAATGTATGTGTTGATGAATTGTTGTATGAGGAATGGTGTTGTGATGAATAGTTGAACATAAGTTGTTTTTGTTGATGTTGTATGATGTAGTCATAGTAAGTACGCATGTATGTCACTGATGTTGCATGACATGATGCATAGTTGAATAACATACCAAGGTGGGGTATGTCGTTGTTTTGATGTTGGTGCGATCATGAAATAGGGATCGTACGTGGACATGAAATAGGGGTCGAGGGTGTGATCATGAAATAGGGATCATACTGGACCATGAAAGAGGGGTCAAGAGTTCCGACGAGAATTAGATCTTGAAATAGAGATCGAATTATGGTACCACATGCATAGAGTCAAGTCGAGTCTCATTGCATGATTGTTATAGTTGTTGTATATGATGCATGATTGTTGTAGTCATTGTATATGTTGTATGGCTATATGTAGTTGTTATATAAGATGTTGTTGAATAGTATTTGTTGAGAAGCGGTGTACTTTAGGATACTTGCCGAATTCTTATTATAAAATCTTTATAATGTAAGTATCTCACCCCTTTTGTTTGAATGTTGGTCAGTGAAGTCGGTGTACTTCTCTTTTTAGGATGGTGGCTCTGATACGTCGCTTTGGGTGTCGGGACGATGTTTCTCATTTTAGTTGTTTTATTTTATGAAAAACATTTCGTAAAGAAAATATTTTATGTTATTTTTGAATTCCGCTGCATGTTAAACGAATTTTATTATAAACGTATCATGAGCTTTATGTTGGTTTTGCAGTTGAAATGTAATGCTCAAATATTTAGTTGGAAATTTTACTCTGATTTTTATTAATATTTCGTGGGGTAATTTTGGGTGTTACAAAGTGGTATCAGAGCAGGTCGGTCCGTCCGACCAAGTAGTTAAGTCGTCGAGTTGTAAAGTCGTTGACTTGTGATGTTGTTGTTGAGTGTAGAACATTGTGATTATTGTTATTGATTCTAAATCGTTGCTGGAATGTTGTTGAATGACATATTTAGAATGGCTGGAAGAAACGATGCTGCACTTGCCGCTGCTATGCAAGTGATGGCACAGGCTGTGCAAAATCTGAGGAATGATGGGGATCGTGAAAATGACGAGTTCAGGAAGAATGATCCACCAACATTCAAGGGGAAGCATGATCCTGATGGAGCATATGATTGGCTTAAGGAGATTCAGAGAATCTTCAGAGTTATGAAGTGTTCAGAGGGAAGCAAAATGTGGCTGGGTGCACAAAGACTGGTAGCTGAAGCTGATGATTGGTGGGTTGGCACTCGCCAACGATTAGATGCGGTTGGTGAGGTAGTCACATGGGATGTGCTTAAGAGGGAATTCCTGAGAAATTTTTTTCCTGAAGATGTTCGGGGAAAGAAGGAAATTTAGTTTCTAGAGATGAAACAAGGCAGTATGTCAGTGACCGAGTATACTGCTAAGTTTACTGATGTGGCGAATTTTTATCCTCATTATAGCGAGGCGACTGCTGAGTTCTCGAAATGTGTCAAGTTCGAGAATGGTTTGAGGCCTGAGATTAAGCAGGCGATTAGATATCAGAGGATCCGAAGATTTCCAGATTTGGTGGATTGCTGCAGGATCTTCGGGGAAGACAGTAAGGCTCGATCTGAGCATTTCAGAGGCCTAGCTGAGAGAAGAGGGAAAAAATGCATTGCGGAAAACCTTATGCAGCCATTGCTGATAAGGGTAAGCAGAAACAAAATGATGGAAAGAGGCCAAGTGGGGGAGGTGCTCCTGCTCCGCTTAAGTGCTATAGGTGTGGTGATATGGATCATCGTGTCAGTGAATGCACAAGTGATGTGAAGAAATGTTTCAAGTGTGGCCAGCCTGGACACTTGATTGCTGAGTGAAAGACAAACATGATTACTTGCTATAACTGTGGGGAGCAAGGTCATATCAGTATGCATTTCCAGAAGCCCATGAAAGCCGTAACTGGAGGAAAGGTGTTCGCTTTGACAGGGACACAAACTTCCAGCGAGGATCGTTTGATCAGAGGTATTTGTCATATTAATAATATTACTTTGATTGCTATGATTGACACTGGTGCGACACACTTTTTTATTTCAATTGATTATGTGAGGAGATTAGGACTTCTTGTTTCTCCAATGAAAGGAGAGATGGTTATTGAGACTCCTGCTGATGGGTCATTAACTACTTCTCTCATGTGTCTAAACTGTCCGTTATCGATTTATGATAAGGACTTTGGTGTAGATTTGGTTTGTTTGCCGTTGAAAGGTATGGGTGTAATTTTAGGTATGAATTGGTTGGAGTACAACCATGTTCATATTAATTTCTCCAGTAAGAAGAAGCTGGTTATTTGTCCGCTCGAGAACTGAAAGAGATTATGGATAATGAGGCGTGAGTTCTGGCGTTGTTTGCTTCGTTGTCGGTGGAGAATAATATGGCAATTAGTGAAATGCAAGTAGTGAGGGATTTTCCGGAAGTGTTTCCAAATGATGTTGTAGATGTACCGCCATAAAGAGAGGTGGAATTCAGTATTGATCTTGTTCCAGGAATGAGACCTATTTCAATGGCACCTTACCGTATGTCGGCCTCCGAGTTATCTGAGCTGAAGAAACAGTTAGAGGAACTGTTAGAAAAGAAATTTGTGAGACCGAGTGTATCACCGTGGGGAGCACCGGTACTGTTGGTAAATAAGAATGGTGATAGTATAAGATTATGTATTGATTACAAGCAACTGAATAAGGTTACAATCAAGAATAAGTATCTGCTTCCAAGGATAGACGATCTAATGGATCAGTTGCTTGGTGCTCGTGTATTTAGTAAAATCGATTTGAGATCGGGTTATCATCAAATAAGAGTGAAAGATGAAGATATTCAGAAGACTAACTTTAGAACTCGGTATGGGCACTATGAATATGTAGTGATGCCATTTGGAGTTACTAATATACCTGGTGTATTCATGGAATATATGAATCGGATTTTCCATGAGTATTTGGACCAATTCATTGTTGTTTTTATAAATGATATTCTGATTTACTCTAAGTTAGAAGAAGAGCACGCTAAACATTTGCGGATAGTGTTGCAAGTATTGAAAGAGAAGAAACTGTATGCTATTGTCAAAGTGTGAATTCTGGTTGAAAGAAGTGAGTTTTCTTGGTCATGTAATTTCGGAAAAAGGGATCACTGTGGATCCATCCAAAGTAGATGTAGTACTTAAATGGGAGGCTCCGAAGTCAGTGACTAAGATTAGAAGTTTCTTGGGATTAGCGGGTTATTATCGAAGATTTATCGAGGGGTTTTCGAAGTTGGCACTTCCGTTGACCCAGTTGACTTGTAAGAATAAAGCATTTGTGTGGGATTCCTAGTGTGAGAAGAGTTTTATTAAACTGAAGAAGAACTTGACTACTGCGCCAGTTTTGATTTTGCCAAAAGCAGATGAACCATTTGTAGTTTATTGTGATGCTTCTTTGATGGGTTTGGGTGGAGTATTGATGCAAGATGGTCAGGTTGTGGCGTATGCTTCGCGTCAGTTGAGAATTCATGAGAGGAATTATCCTACGCACGATTTGGAGTTAGCAGTTGTTGTGTTTGTGTTAAAGATTTGGAGACATTATTTGTATGGTTCGAGGTTCGAGGTGTATAGTGATCATAAGAGTTTGAAATATTTATTTGACCAGAAGGAGCTGAATATGAGACAGAGACGTTGGTTGGAATTTTTGAAGGGTTACAATTTTAGTTTGAATTATCATCCAGGTAAGGCTAATGTTATAGCTAATGCCTTGAGTCGAAAGGCATTGCATATGTCGGCTATGATGGAAAGAGAGTTGGAGTTAAATGAACAATTCCGAGATATGAGTTTGGTTTGTGAACAAACACCTCATAGCATGATGTTGGGTATGTTGAAAGTTAATAATGATTTTCTTGATCGTATTCGGGAAGGTCAGAAGTCGGACGTGAAACTGGTGTACTTACTGGTTAATGATGAAAGAGTTGGAAATAATGAATTTCGAGTTGACAAATAGGGAGTACTTAGATTTTGGGATCATATCTGTATTCCTGATGATCTTGACTTGAAGAGAATGATTTTGGAAGAAGGGCATAAGAGTGGTTTGAGTATTCATCCAGGAGCGACGAAAATGTACCAGGATTTAAAGAAGATATTTTGGTGGCCTGGTATGAAGCGTGATGTGGCTCAGTTTGTGTATGCGTGCTTGATTTGTCAGAATTCAAAAGTGGAACATCAGAAACCTGCTAGTTTGATGCAACCGTTGGATGTTCCCGAGTGGAAATGGGATAGTATTTCAATGGACTTTGTTATGGGGGTTTCCTACTACTCCAAGAGGGCATGATGCCATTTGGGTGATTGTTGACAGGTTGACTAAGTCAGCGCATTTTATAGTGATTAGTATTACCTATATTTGCAGAAGTTGGCAGAGATATATGTTGGTGTAAATGTGAAGTTGCATGGAATACCTTTGAATATTGTATCAGATAGAGATCTGCGATTTACTTCGGGGTTTTGGGAGAGTTTGCAAGAGGCATTGGGTTCGAAAATGAAGTTGAGTTCAACCTATCACCCTCAAATTGATGGGCAGACAAAGAGGACGATACAATCCTTGGAGGATCTGTTGAGGGCTTTGTCGCTCCCGGGATTTTCATCTTAGTACAAACGTGAAAGTGGCGCGGAAAAGGTAGAGTCGTCAGCCAGACATTTTTATCCCGAATGAAAGGGAAATGTAATGTTGCACAAACCTGAGGAAGAAGGAAATGACAAGGTCCTACGAACCAAAGATATGGGTTTGGGAGTCGGTTACGACCTGGGAAGGTATTAATACCCCAGACCGTCCGCAGTACCCGACGGGATTCACGCTTGCTTGTTTTGTTCTAAAGGGTAAAAGAATATAACTGCTGCTGAACAAATGAACTGCTAACTGGAATAGGAATGGAAATGAGAAAGGAAATGGAAAAGAGAAAGAAAAGAAGGGGGAAAATGTAGGGAAAATAAAGAATGTGCTCGAACGGGCCCTACCCTGCTGCCTATGTACCTCATTGGGAAAATGAGGATCAGAGTCGACGTAGTTCGCCTAACTAAGGCGGGAACTATTTGTTTATGTTTTTTATGTTGGAACTGCGTATGTCTATGCTCAGGTGTTACAGGCTCGTCTGGTATGAGTGTGTTTACCGTCTTGCATGCGAGACAAGTCGTCGCGAGTTCGCGTTGTGAGTGAATGAGATGAGAAGAGAATGTTCCCGCAGGAAAGTCGCTTATTGTTTGTTGTTTGCCTTTTAAGAGTTTTGTATGAATTTGGAACAAGGAAGTGAATTCAAACTCTTTTCCATGGAATGTATACTTGCTACTACATTCCAAGATGGAATAATAGAACAAGCACACCAAGCAAGGAGAATTTATCCAATAATAGTTTCCAAAGATTAGGGTCTAAGTTCACTAGCTTGTTGAACTTTATTAAGTGTTTTTGTAGCTTTTGTGAAGAAGTATCTTTTAAATTTTCCTTTGTGAAAAGACCCCTTGATAAGACTTGTACATCATGCTAGACAAGCCTACACCACTCCAAGATGGAATGAATGCAAGTTCCCCATGGAATAAGGCTATACACAAGGGATCCTTTCATACATTTATTAAGTCTTTTTTGGATTTTATTTGAAGATGAGAAGAGAAGGACTCAAGAGGCAAAAGTCAATGCTAATGGGGGACTAAGACACAATCCTAAGTTATCATTATGTACAAAAGTGTGGTCCTATGGTCAATGAGGTATTCTAACCTAAGGAAGAGAAAAGCAAGTTAGAATTCAACTTACTTCCTAAGGAAGTTAAGTTGAATCTAAGTGTCGTACCTCGAAAAATACGATCCTCGCGCCGACCGCGGAACAGATGGAAATAACAGAGTCGCCACCTAATTCTATTTATTATAATGAAAGAATAGGAAGATATAGATAAAACCTAATAAAGAAAGATGGATAGAACAAGGTCATCGAAACCAAATTCTACGTTCGGGAGTCGGTTACATAAGGGGAAGGTATTAGCACCCCTTACGTCCGTTGTACTCAACGGGAACCTCTTAGTTTAACTTGCGATTAAATGCTAACTTATGCTTTCTGTTTTCTTCGACTAAAATAAATGTGAACGATTCTAATTTAAGGTTACGAGAAATGGGTGGTTTATTCCTAGGGTGCTCGGCAGGGAGTAAGATCCGTGTGCCTACGTATTCCCTTGTGCAATGGGAAAGTCAGAGCCTCGTAGTTCGTGGTACTAAGGTTCATTGATTGGTTTGCTTTAATGAACAGTTGTTTGAACCGCATTCTAACTGCTAAGCGTGGGCTTATCTGCTCACGATAGGAGGCGGAAGCGCTAGCTTGTTTGCGAGATAGAAAGAGTTTAAACAAAGTTCGTTTTAAAGAATTTTTTTTGATAAGTTAAGTGTTTTTGAGAATGAAAGGGTAAATAAACTGCGTCCTGAGGGGCGGGCCTCAGGAGAGTTTATTCGAGAATTCGAGGAATGCTAGACTCCAGAATTCAATTCTTTCATTATTTGATATGTGTATTAAAAGTTTTAATTACGGAAAGTCGAATGAACCACATCCCGCGGGGCGAGCCTCAGGAGCGTTCATTCAAGAATTCGAGGAATGCTAGACTCCAGAATTCAGTTCTTCCGTTAATGGTTTGATTAAGAATGTTTGATTAGTTCGATGGCGGTGCACGATACGAACAATTTATAAGGAAAAATTTTAATGGAGATTAATCGATTAATTTGTGAACGAGATAAAAAGTAATAAATATGGGAATAAAATATAATAAATAAAAGTCGAATTTCTAAAAAGTAAATATAGTGGTCACATATTGATTTAAATAATGTCGATTTGTTAGAATCAGATATTTAAATCGTTTATTATATCATCGACCTAATAATAAAATAAAATAATGAGAAAATAATGAAATTGGTCTCAATTTAATGGATAACGTCGATTAAATAATCGAATATCTCATTTTATCATTAACCGAATAATAAAATACAATAGTGAATAAAATAATAAAATCGGTCTCAATTTAATGGATAACGTCGATTAAATAATCGAATATCACATTTTATCATTAATCGAATAAATCGAATAATCGATTAAATAATAGCGAAAAAAATAAAAGTGGCCTCATAACAACTTTGATAACAGCGATTTAAAATCGAATATTGAAAAGTTATAATTATATCATTGGCCCACGATTTAAATAATAAAATTGAAAGAGAATCACATAATTAAAACAGTAGTCGAATAAAAATAATAGCAACCATTAAAATAAATTTAGAAGAACAAAAATTGATAATAGGCTTTAGAAAAAAAAGAAATAGGAAGGGAGGTCTAATCCACAAACAAAGATGTATTAAAAGTAACAGAAATCCCAATCATAAAGGCCCAAATCGGTACACACATCCTACAAACTGAAACAACCATCAGTGGAACCTCATACCCCCAGATCCGTTGGATCTTGATCCACGGTCATCATGCATGGGTCTCTGGACTCGTTCTCAAGCAAAGTAATCAGAATCAACGGTGTATATCTAAGATCCTCCTTGTACCAAGTCAAGCAAGGGTACATTACTACATTAAGTCTAATTGCTAATGAAACGATGGCATGTGTCAGAAATAGATTGTTTATTTAGAAAATAAAAATAAAAAGAAACAGAAGGGATAATACGTGAAGAACTTGAAGAACAACAACGATAGTTATCGTCTTCTTCCCTCTCAACAACCAAAAATCGAAAAAAACATCTCTGAACTCCATAGCACAAATGAACAACCATTGCGCTCGGCTCTGAGCATAAATGATGAATATGGGTTCAGAATTCAATGATTTAAATGGAGTGGAGAGAAATCGGGGTTCAAAGTGAAGAACCCTAAAGTTTTAAATCTGACAGAAACGGTTATGGAGGATGAAGAAAAAGCGATTAAACATGGGGGAAACCTTTAGTGGATCCAGACGCACAACATGGTATCAAGAAGTTGTCAAAAGGGTGGTTTAACTACCTCGTCGGATTCAAGCTCGAAGAGGTATTTCGGTGGGATTCAAACCTTCAAGTAAGTTGCTAATGTCCTCTCCTTATTTTACAACTTCTTTTCTTCTTTGAATCCGTCTCCTTCTCTCTTTGTGAATATGGTTTCGTGATAAACTATGACTCCAAGCAGGATGCGGCTTAGCTCAGGTTGGTTGAGCTTCAATGTGAAGACTCAACAACCTTCGATGAATAGAGCTCTGGGTGATTAGGGTTTCTTGGGGAAATTTGCAGAGTGACGTTAGGTTTTTTGTGTGCCCCTTTTGAGTAGCTAGGGTTTTCAGTCTCTAGCTCCTCCTCCTCTTTTGCAAATGATTGGACCCGCATTTATAGAAGGGTCTATGAGATTTTGATGCGTGTAAGGTTGAGAGATTCTGGAAAATATCAAGTGAGTGTGAGCTGTGAATACCAAGGATACGAATGAGGACCGTTAGAACGAAATCTGAGTGATTTTGTGGGGACCGGCTAAGGGTGATTCATTGGGAAATTTTTGTCTATAGTACTAGCTGGATTGTTTCTAGAACGTAGGTGGATAGTGGTGTGGTCCCTACTATGAAAAACTTACCTTGCTGTGTTATTACTGTGGTAAAACATCAATTTGATGCAAAACCTTATTTTCACTGCTTATCTTGCTTTGAACATGATACTTTTACTTGCTGACTTTTGACTATTTGCGCTGTTATGCAAATTGACCTTCCATGCCTTCTAAATTTGCCTTATACTCCGATTCAATTTTCTTGTGTGAATATGAATTTTTTGGATGGAATGCTTATGACAATGAATCTTGAATGATTGAATTATGCTCTTGGACTGAATTGTTTCCTAAAGCTTGAAATGATTTTTTGATGCCAGTTTTTGTTATGGTCATTTGAAACCATTTTCTCATTCTCATGACTTGATTTGTTGAAAATTTCTCTAATAACTTGCCATGACTTTGTCGAAACAGATCCTGCTGATGTTTCTCGAAGGCGTTGAAGGAATTATGTAATCACATGAATTGAAGTTGGTAGTTGCTGAAGCTTATGTTGCATCTGCATAATGGTCTAGAGTCATCATTGGTATGAGGGATTTGAAGGTATCTTGCATTCCTGCATAAATGAAGTTATTGTCTGCTGCAAATGCTCTTTTTCTTGACATATTTATAATGTGGATTTTGTTGATATTTGTTGCAGATGTGAAATCAATGAGGATTGATTGAGACTTGGAGTGCTTCGTGGGGTAATGATCCTTGAAATTGTTTAGGATTTTGTTTGTTCATGTGTCTACAACTTGCTTTGGCTTGCATTGAATTAATTCGGAAAAAAAATTGTCCCTTGCAAGTTGTATTAGGACTAACATGATGATGGAATTTGATGTACATGTTATGATAGGTTTTGTTCAGCTGGTTGCAGACCTCTTTGGAGCTGGAAAATGAAACCTGATGTATCGGTTATGACAAGTTTATGCAGCTGGTGCGTGTTGCGCATCCATTGTGAGAAAGACTTGGAAATGGGGAGGCTGTAATTGTAAAGTGTGGCTAAAACAGCATGAGAAGACTTGAGCTTGCCGAAGGTAAGTAGCAGCCATGACTTAAAATCTCTTGCAATTCATACTTGCCAATTTAAATAGTTCCTATAACTAATCAATGCATTTGTTTTTCTTGTGATGTTCTTGGAAGTTCAATGCTGAATTTCAACCTGAAACTGATGCTATATGACCTCACTTAAATTCCCTTCCTCTTTTGTCAGTAAATGGAATATGCTCATGGAAGATATGTTTGAAGATGAAATTTGAAATGATAAAATTATTTGGTTTTGCAGGTGTAACCTTTGACAACAATGTGCTCTTTTCCACATGATAGTCGTTCTTGTATTTGTTTTGGTCTTGCGATGAACACGATTTAATGTAGCCTTGTTTCTTTCTCTTTTATTATGGATTTCAGGTCACATAACTCATGTTCAATGGCTTCTAATAGCAAGTGCACATAGAGGATTCTCCTGAGTTCTATTGTCCTTGAGTTCACTTGAGGAGGCTTGATAACTAAGAACGCTCGGGTGAAAGAATTGAGGGCTACTGTTTGTGCTTAGAATCATGGTAACTAACTCTTATGAACATTTGATATTTACTGCATAGTACTCCTTTACTCTGGACTTTCTAAACTTCATGAAATTCCTTGATCTTGTCGGCTTGAGTTGAATCTTGACATAAATGTTAACACAACTCCATGTAACTTCTACTTCTCTTGAATGAATGTTGCAAAGTCTAGTAAATCTCAACTAGTCTTGATGCAAATGTTTCGAACATTGTCTTGCTATGCTTGTGATCCCCCTTTTTTACTGATGTACTGATTAATGTATTCAAAACAAACCTTTTCATGTGTGTTCAAACAATCACACATTTCATGCTCTACTCTCCTTGTTAATCAATAAACAAGAAGCAAATTTAACTTTGAACTTATAATAGCATGAAAATGTAAAGGGTACTAATGTGCATGTCTTTCTATTCTTCTGGTGTTTGCAGGCAGTATTGGGATGCATAAGTCTCGCTTCATGGCATGGCTTGCTGCGGTATAGGATGAAGATGGACATGATTATTAGCGAAGCTTGGGCCGTGTTACTGTTATGAAATGTTCTTCTTATTTGAAACCTTCCCTTTGAAAATTATGTAGAAGTCCTTAATTAAAAGATATGTGCAACAAGTTGATTTGTAGATTTCTTCCTATTGTCTCAATATGATTCACCCTTTGAATTTTAAATTTCTTAGATTTGATTCAATGTTGTACAATCTTAGGCATAAAATCCAATGTGTATTGGACTGTAATTACACAACATTACCGAGACCTTTTAGGATTGCAAATTCCTGGAAGAATGACACGTTAATATTCACTGGCTCCACTTTTCATTCACTTCACAAAAAGTGACCTAAGTATAGATTAGGGGAGCCCTTTTCTTATGACCATATGAAGCTTAACTCAAGAAGTCTTCAACTTTACCATGAGACTGAGCAAAAACAAAGGGGATCTAAATGAACTACGCACATTGACCTTGTGAAGTACAAATGGATGAGTTCAATTAACTTTTGTAATTCTTGATTTTGAGTCTTCTTGAAGCCAATTTGAATATGCAAATTAAAACTTAAGACCGAAATTGTAACCACACTTGTATAAAAGATTAATTGGAAATAGATCCAATACTTGTAATACTTGAAAAGTGCCATGCTTGAATTAAATCCATGAATAAAAAATCAATTCCAAATTTCCCTTGAATTATCTTTGAACAATGCAATGTCATTTTTCATATTTGACTTGAATGGTCCACATGAGACCTTTTTTGTACCATTCTGAATCTCAGGAAACAACACTAGAATGTATCTTGAATAATTGAGTGCTTGGATAACAAGAATGTGGACACACATAAATGAAATTTGCAATGACTTGGATTATGAGACCATATATCTTGACTAACTCCAACATAACTTCTGTGATATTGAACCTGAAAAAAAAATTAAAAACTAAAATAACACCTTTTTAATAATGGTTAGCCAAAAGTGAAATAATATACATGTAGGACAAATTTAGGGTATGACACTAAGGAACCAAAGGGAAACCTATGAACAAAGCACCAAGGTGCTAAGGCAAAGACAAATAAATGCATAAGAGATAAGGAATGACGTGATTACCTCATCTTCCCCCTACAAAATAAAGATTAGTATGATGGAGAAAAATGAACAATTATAGCATGGCAAATCTTACAAACAACTCACACTAGCTAAGGAAGATGTTAGTGAACTCTTAAGACAAACACCTAAGACTAAGGCATCCTATAAGGTGACACACTTAAAAAGTCAGTAGCTAAACTCAACTTAAGTATTCTAAAGCTATAAGAGTGAACAACTCCAAACTATGCCCCAAAAGGAAGCTAAACCCTAATAGGAGTTAATGTGAAGTTACATAAGGAAACCTAAATGGTTAAGTATGCTAAACCTGTATGAAATCAAAGGTGAATAGAAAATCCAGGAGTTAAAACTTAATGAAAGTATCCTAAGATATAAAACAAAGTGGGGAAAAATGAGACTCAAGTGAAAGACATTCAAACACTATGTGGAATGGTGTGAAAATAAGAAGAAATGAACAATGAACTTCAAAGGAAGGAAAAGACTTAAAATAAAACCAAACATGATAAAGAGGATTTGAATTTATCATGCAAAAACCAGGAGCTTGATGAAGTGTTAAAATGTGTATTAAACATAAAAATTAATCACAAATGACATGGAGTGAATGGCATTAGGGTTAAGGAACCTAAATGTGAAGTTTTGAAGTCTTAAGGAGGCACATGACACTACATGGAGCACAAATGACCAAAGACTTGAAGTGAACACTTGAAAATGTGTGAAATACTTATAAGGTATATGACAATGATTTAACAAGTATAACATGGTCACAAAGTTAGTTTTGAGGGGTTAAGATGGAAGAAGAAGAAGAATTAAGGCAAAGGTAGGACATGCATGACTTATGACTCAAGAAACCCTAAAATCAAAAGACAAAGACCTAATGAGTGTACTCCACATTAAGGACCTCTAATATGACCTAAAATATTTATAACCAAGACCTTAGAGCAATGGCAAAAATGCCTTATTTAAATGGATTGAAGGAAACTTATAAAAGGGACCAAAAATGACTTAAGGCCTAAGCAACTTGAAAACAATTATCAAATGACTTAGAAAAATTATGAAAATTAACATGGAGGATCACAATCCAGATAATGACTTATGTACAAAAAATCTAACAAAAAATCCTAATTTTGAATGGTCAAATGAATACTAGAATGCAATTAGGGTTTATATGGACCTATGTGGAAGAATGGACTCAAGAGGACCTAAACTTGACCTAAAAATCCAGAGAAAAATATTTTGAATACTTATGATGAGTTATTGAGAGGATTCGAAAAGAATGGGACCTTGATAATATTTTGTTTAGGAGAACAAAAATGGACAAATTGATTGGTCTAAAAGGAAGAAATTATGAAACAATTAACAGGAAAATTAATTCTGACTTCAAAAATTAATAAAAACAAAATCTAAAAATATGTAAAATTAGAGAAAAATAAGAGGAATACTCATGAATTTAATTAGAATTTTTGGATGCAATTTGGTATTTTTTATAAAAGGAAACGAAATTGAAATAAAAATGGAAAAGAAATAAAAGGAATAAAAATGCATTGGGCCTTGGGGGTGCTGAAAGCAACAGAAACAACATAAATGGGCTTAGACCAATGCGCATGGGGGTGTGAATATGAAGTCAAGGTCAACTGGACTGAGAGTTTGAGTCACGTGAGAGGCACAAAATCATTAATGTGTTGGCAATGTCATGAGCGTTGGATGCATCTGATCTAAGGGTTGTGTTTTAAAGTTGGGATTAAATTTAGGGCACTATTCAGATGACCGAAGATGAATTCCGGTCATCTTCTCCGTTCAATGCTCCGGTAGGGCAAAATCAAATGAACACTAAAATGAAAACTAAAACCATGAATGTGTTCGTCTCTCTTCACTAATCACAAATATAACCTCACAATTCATTTAGGATTCCTAAATCTCCTGAATCGAAAGCAAGAATATACACCTGTAAGATTGAATCTAAGCATCTACAATGCCTATCAACTAGCCAATCATCCAATAGCTTCTATCAAGCTTCAATCCACATAAAAAAAATGGAAAACATACAATTCGAGCAAGTGTAATTTCAGGACATACTTGAATTGCAGAGAGATCAAAATTGTTGCTAGAAGGCCAGAGAGGAGGATCCTTAGATTGTTTGTTCTTGATCATGATCAAAGGGAGTGAAATAAACACTCTGGGAGCTATGAATCCTGAGTTATTGATGAAAATGCAGTGAAGATCAATGCTATGCAGTGTTGAATTCTTGATCTTTCAGGTTGCAAAAGCCATGGATCTTGAGCTTGAGGTGATGCTGATGATGGATTGGAGATAAATGGAACCAGATTGATGCAATTGGAGAAGTTTGAATCCAAAATGCAATGAAGATCAACAATGTGCAATGCTTGATCTTGAAGTTTCAAGCTATGCAATCCATGGTGATTGTGCTTGAGGTGATGGAGATGAAGAATTGAAGAAGAATGGATCAAGATCAGTGATAACAAAGCTTGCTCGAGCCAAATTGCAGTGTGAAAATTCAGAGAGAAAACTTGAGAACTTTGGTGATTTTAGATGAAATGAAGCTGACCCTTCAAACTGAAGTGGTGACCTCACCTTATAGGGCCATTAACCATGGCTAACAGGCCCTGAGTTAACTGAGTGACTGAGGTTAAGTGAGTGAGGTAGTTATGGCAGTTATGCCAGCTGTATCTTTCAGAAGCTTCCACATTCGAGCTGGATCACATGTTGCAAATTCCATGAGATTTATGGTAGGGATTATAGTATGGCAATTTCTTAGTTGATCAACGACTACAATTTGAAGGCAATCCCTTTTTCTTACTCACTCATGAAATACATAATAATCCATGTGATCTTGCACACACTTGATGGCAGCACAATTGTGCAATGACCTTATTGATCAACTTCACTCAAATTTAGTGCACATGTGATCATGATCCTCATGGTGGAATGCAATGTGATTGGCATTGAGTGATGCAGCCATGTTTGATCAATTTAGCTTGACTGGTGTGAGGTGCATGGCAATGGTGTCAAGAGGCATTCATGCGATCATATCCATTTCAAAGCAATGCATTTTGATCATACTTTGTGGATTGATGCCAATGAGAGGAACTGATTTGAACCTTGATGCAATGCCTTGTCAACCAAGCAAGACAGTTGGCTTTGATGATCTTCAATGGAATATTTCTTCTAGCTCAAGCAAGAAATTCAAGGAAAATTTGTGCCCAATTTGAAGTGGAAAGATCATAGAACAAGTTTGATGTTTGGACCATAATGGAATAATGTCTTTAAGTCACTTAAATGATCCCATGAAAATCATGCCACAAGACTGCATATTGGCCTGCACGAATTCGGCTGGCCTTGTGTCAATTGGCCCATGGCTAACCAGTTATGACCTTCCCACTTTGACCCTCAATAAGCTCAAGAAGACTTGCTCCAATAAAAAAAACTTTGAACACCAATTTTGTGGGGATTATATCAAGGAACAACTTTGTAGTTCACCAAAAATTCATTTGAAGTCTTTTTGGCAAAGAAAATGGCTTGACATTCTGACCACCACCTATTTGATGAATTGCCAGGCAGGGCGCGCGCGCTGGCCTGCAAGTTGCCTCACCCATGACTTGCCTTGGGCCTACTTTACTCAAACTTGTCAAGATCATATCTCTCTCAATTTTAATGCTATGAGAGAGTTCCACCTATGGATTTTAATCTCAATATGCCCTCTTTAATTGGCTCAAGGTAGAATTTTGATAGCCCTCCTATTTTGGGCGAAGGCCTCTCTCAAAGATGCTGCAAAAATGGCCAAAACTTGCCATTTTTGGAAACCCTAGTTTTCCAAAAATGGTATGTTTTGGTTTTCTTGATTTCTCTTGATTCCTCCATCATTTATTGATCAAATTTGAACCATAGGATACTTGTAACCATAATTTCATGATTTTGATCTCAAAAAGTCAGGAGTTGACTTTTTCTTCAGCATGGTTGACTTTTCCCCAAATTCCTGATTTTCAGTCATCTGGCCAATTGAACCTCTTCCAAAATGTTTATATGGATGAAATTTGGACCCTAGGTACTTGAAATCATATATAAGACAATGGAATCCACTTTGAATCAAAATTTCATGGAGAACCCCAGTAGAAGTGAAACCCTAATTTGGCCCTTTTCATCAGGAGATGTTGCACTGCTTGCCTCCTCTGATCAATTCAAATCTTTCCATGACTTGTGGCTTCAAATGAAAACTTGTGGGATGTTGTGAACCCTTTGTAAAAAGATGAGAAGCTTTGTGGCTCCTTGATTGTCCTTTGTATAGCCTTCAATTTCTCCAATCATTGATCACATACTTACGCCTCAGCTATGATGAGCATGATGCAATGTTGTTGGTTATTTCCTGAATTTATGTATGATAAATGCTATGCAAAATGTTGAGGGAATGAGAGGGAAAATTTTGAGGTATTACAGCTGCCCCTATTCAATCATCTGTAGACCTGAACGAATAATTGCAACGACTTTTAGACGTTCAAGGTATGGAGTGATTGAATACTCGAATAAAACCTAGAAATTTGAACTCTGTGGATAAGAGAAATGTCATTTGCCTTTTATTATTTTTTCTTCTTCTTCTTTGTTTTGACCTCTGAATAGGTAGCGGGAATAGAACCATTTGGAATAGGATCGTGGTACATAACAATAACCTGCGATGTGACTGCTGAGCGAATCAAGCCACAAAGAAATGTCTGTTGGCAAAACAGGGCTTGGAAATGAGACCGTTAGCGAAACGGAACTCGAAGATGTGGTTGATGAGCAAATCAAGCCACAAAAAAGGAGTGCCTGTTGGCGAAATAGGGCTTAAAATGAGACCATTAGCGAAACGGAACTCGACAATGTGACTGCTGAGCAAATCAAGCCACAAAAAAGGAGTGCCTGTTGGCGAAACATGGCATAAAACGAGACCATTAGCGAAACAAAACTTGACAATGTGACTGCTGAGAGAATAAAGCCACAAAGAGGGTGCCTGTTGGCGAAACAGGGCTTAAAACGAGACCATTAGCGAAACGGAACTCGACAATGTGACTGCTGAGCGAATCAAGCCACAAAGAGGGTGCTTGTTGGCGAAACAAGGCTTAAAACGAGACCATTAGCGAAACGGAACTCGACAATGTGACTGCTGAGCGGATTAAGCCACAAAGAGGGTGCCTGTTGGCGAAACAGGGCTTAAAACATGATTGCTGAGCAAATCAAGCCACAAAGAGGGTGCCTGTTGGCGAAACAGGGCTTAAAATGTGACTGCTGAGCGAATCAAGCCACAGAAAGGGTGCCTGTTGGCGAAACAGGGCTTAAAACGTGATTGCTAAGCGAATCAAGCCACAGAAAAGAAGAAAAACATTGACTTGGAAAGACAAAGGTGCCTGGCAAATGGAATTGGTATCCTCTGTGGGGAGTATTTCAAGTTGAGAAAATGTTCCGGGTCTTATGTAATATACCTCAAAACTGGCCCATGCACATGTTTGGATTTATGGCTAATGCTCCATGATGATGGAAATGCTATGCTTTGGATGACGCAAATGTAATGATGATTACGCGTATGCAAATGCAAAATGATCTCCTGGCAAGGAGACTGCAAGTATCCCAGATGGCTTGACTGGGGAGAACTGATGATCACTTCATTGATCTAGTTAATCTCCGTGAAGAGAAAACAACTCTGCAGGGAATGTTGTTAATGATGCACCAGCTCTTAACTGCCGCCATTGCCAAAAATAAATTGGACTTCGAGATTGGAGATCCAAGACCCTGTTGGAGATGGACCTTTCTTGCACTCTGATGGGGAAATGAAGACACTTCTGACTTGGCTGGGGAACCATATGTACGACACTGCTGAGGAAGCAACCTGTTGGGAAGTAAGGAGCTCCTTATACTGTTAGGGATTTCCCCTGTATGGAAGAAAAGTCTCTACTTGGGGAGGACAACCATCTTTTGTCATTACTGTTGGGGAAAAATTTCAACTTCACTTCTACAGGGGATAACAGGAGACACACGGGAAAACACCTGTTCTTGTTCAAGTATGTTGTTGAGATATTCCTCCTGGAAATCCACTTTAGCTCTGCTAACAACGCCTGTACCTGCACCTGCGTAAACAAAACTGATAGTGCTTGCAACATGGAGAGTTAGTGCCCCAGGCTTATAGTATGAATCATCATCCTGGCCACTTAACACCCTTTTTAGAGTTGTATTAGATGTTTTTGTCCTCCTGCATGAGTTAGAAAGCATTCGAATGTTTGCAACACAATATAAATCACAATTTGCTGGACATTTTTGCAATCAAACAATGTTAGATGAAAAACAAAAACAAAAGCAACTAGTCATAAGTTGACTGAAATTGAATTTTATTGATTTGGAACATGGCCATGGATAGGCATTACAATAGGAAGCAATTCCCTGGAAAGAGGAAATAGCCAAAAAGGAAAATAGACTATCCTATTGGCAATGTGAAAAATGGATCTCATCAAGTTTCGACCCGGCTATGACTTGTATATCTTCAAGACTATCCGCTTGCTCTGCCCCTTGAGAAAGGTAATTGAACTGGTCTTCAACCCTTAGAATAACCTCAGTTGCAGATGGATTACGAATTTCGCAGATCGTAGTCGTTTGTGTTAGTCCCTCTTTTACGTGGATCGCCCTTTCGGGTTTTCAATCCATCGGGATACCCTTTTTTGCCTGAGCTGTCCGATGTGGCTTTTCAACTCAGCGGCTGTACATTTTTTCAATATTTCCCTAATTTTTGCCCGAGCCTTTTATTCTATTTTTTGGATCGCCGGGATGCCCATATTTTCTTGGATATTTATTCTGTTTTTATCCAGCGGGTCTTTTTACACGAAGTATTTTCTTACTGCGTCTGCATTGACAGGGGAATGGAAGTCTTCTCCATCCATGGTTGTTAGCATCAAGGCTCCGCCGGAGAAGACCTTTTTAACCCCGAATGGTCCTTCATAATTGGGTGTCTATTTTCCCCTGTAATCGTTAAGAGGAGGAATAATCCTTTTCAGCACTAGGTCACCTGGTATGTACCTTTAAGGTCTTACCTTCTTGTCGAAAGCCTGTTTCATGCGCTGTTGATACAACTGTCCATGACATACAACTGTTAGGAGTTTCTCTTCAATGAGACTTAGTTGATTGTATCTAGATCGGAGCCACTCAACTTTATCTAGCTTAATGTCCATCATTAACCTCAACGAGGGGATCTCTACTTCAATTGGTAGGACTGCCTCCATACCATATACCAATGAGAACGGGGTTGCCCCGGTCGAGGTACATACTAACATTCGGTACCCATGTAGTGCAAATGGTAGCATCTCATGCCAGTCCTTGTATGTCATAACCATCTTCTGCACGATCTTCTTGATGTTCTTGTTGGCCGCCTCGACGACGCCATTCATCTTCGGGCGATATGGCAAAGAGTTGTGATGCTCTATTTTGAAATCCCGACACAAGTCAGCCATCATCTTGTTATTGAGGTTAGAACCATTATAGTAATAATTCTTTCGGGAATTCCATATCGGCAGATAAGATCTCTTTTGAAAAACCGGGCTACCACTTGTTTAGTGACATTAGCATCAGATGCCGCTTCAACCCACTTCGTGAAATAGTCTATAGCAACTAGGATGAAGCGGTGACCGTTGGAAGCTGTTGGTTGAATCTTGCCAATCGTATCAATGCCCCACATTGAGAACAACCAAGGTGAAGACATGACACTCAAAGGATTCAGAGGTACATGGACCTTATCAGCATAAATCTGGCATTTGTGACATTTGCGGGAGTATTTACAACAGTCAGATTCCATGGTGATCCAATAATATCCCGATCTCAACAGTTTCTTTGCCATAGAATGTCCTCCAACATGGGTACCGAAGGAGCCTTCGTGAACCTCTTGCATCAACAGGCCTGCTTTGTGTCTATCCACGCATCTGAGCAGAACCATGTCGAAGTTTCGCTTGTATAGCACACCATCTTGATTCAAGAAGAAGCCACCTGCTAGTATTCTGAGGGTCTCCTTGTCTTTATTAGATGCCCTAGTCGGGTACTCTTGAGTCTTCAAGAAGTGCTTGATATCATGATACCAAGGTTTGTTATCTTCACCCCTGTCAACTGCAAAGACATAGGCAGGTCTTTCAAGACGGGAGACCATGATCCAAGGCACGAAATTCTCTTGACAAACTTTAATCATAGATGACAAAGTTGCTAGAGCATCGACGAACTGATTTTCATCTTGGGGAATATAACTCAACTTGACCTTGGTGAAGAAATTTAGCAACCTCCTGGTATAATCCCTATAAGGAACCAAGTGAGGTTGATGAACTAACCATTTTCCATTGACTTGGTTTACCACCAGAGCAGAATCTCCGAAGATCTCGAGGTTCTTGACTCGCAAGTTGATTGCCTCTTCAATCCCCATGATGCAAGCTTCATACTCTGCCTCATTGTTAGTGCATTCAAAAGTCAACCGAGCAGCTAAAGGTGTATGGACCCATTCTGGTGAGATGATAACAACACCTACTCCGCTTCCGTTCATGTTCACAGCTCCGTCAAACATCAACTTCCATTTGGATTCAGGGTCTGGCCCCTCCTCCGGAAGTGGTTCTTCACAGTCTTTCAACTTGAGGAACATGATGTCCTCATCTGGAAACTCGAATTTCATGGGTTGATAATCGTCAATTGGCTGCTGAGCCAGGTATTCTGACAATACACTCCCTTTGATTGCTTTTTGCAAAGTGTAATGGATATCATACTCCGTTAGAATTATCTACCATCGGGCTACCCTTCCTGTTATAGATGGCTTCTTGAAGATATATTTCACAGGATCCATTTTAGAAATAAGGAAAGTGGTATGAGTTAGCATGTGCTGTCTTAGTCGGCGAGCAGCCCATGCCAAAGCGCAACAAGTTTTCTTGAGTAGTGAGTAACATGTCTCACAATCGGTAACACTTTTGCTAAGGTAATAAATGGCATGCTCTTTTCGACCAGACTCGTCCTGCTGACCCAACACACATCCCATCGATCCTTCAAGCATAATAAGGTACATGATTAAGGGTCTCCCTGGTACCAGAGGCATGAGAATTGGAGGTTCTAACAAGTACTCCTTGATTCGGTCAAAGGCTTGCTGACAATCTTCATTCCATTTTATGGCATGATTCTTCCTCAAAAGCTTAAAGATGGGTTCACACGTGGCTGTTAGGTGTGAGATAAACCGTGCAATGTAGTTTAGTCTCCCTAAGAAACCACGTACTTGCTTTTCAGTCTTTGGCTCAGGCATCTCTTGGATGGCTTTTACTTTGGCTCGATCAACAACAATTCCCTGTGCACTAACAATGAAGCCCAGTAGCTTGCCGGAGCGTACCCCAAAAGTGCATTTGTTCGGATTCAACCTCAATCTGAACTTCCGGAGTCTGTCAAACAACTTTGCTAGATTGACCAAGTGCTCTTCCTCTGTCTGGGAGTTTTCTATCATATCATCAACATAGAATTCAATTTCATGATGAATCATGTCAGGAAATAGCGTCACCATTGCCCGTTGGTAAGTGGCTCCAGCATTCTTAAGACCAAACGATATGACCTTGTAACAAAAAGTGCCCCAAGGCGTGATGAAGGTAGTCTTTTACATATCACCGGGAGACATTTTAATCTGGTTATAACCTGAAAACCCGTCCATGAAAGAGAACACAAAAAACTGAGCAGTATTATCAACAAGCACGTCTATGTGAGGCAGGGGGAAGTCATCTTTAGGAATGGCTCAGTTCAAATCCCTGTAATCTACACACATCCTAACTTTACCGTTTTTTTAGGGACCAACATAATATTGGCAACCCAGGGAGGGTAATTGGTCACAGCCAAGAAACCAGCATCAAATTGCTTATGTACTTCCTCTTTGATCTTGATTTCCATATCAGGGCGTGTGCATCTTAACTTTTGCTTCACTGGCAGACAGTCTTCTCTCAAAGGCAACTTGTGTACCACAATATCAGTGTCTAGACCAGGCATGTCCTGGTAAGACTAGACGAAGACATCAACATATTCTCGAAGCATGATGATTAGACGAGTCTTGATAGATTCTTCTAATGCAGCCCCGATCTTTACCTCTTTCTTGTCTTCTTCGGTACCCAGGTTTATCACTTCAATGGCCTCTTCATGCGGCTGAATCATCTTTTCCTCCTATTTAAGTAATCTGGCTAACTCTTCAGGTAGTTCGCAGTCTTCTTCACCTTCCTCATCGGCTTGGTAAATCAGATTGTCAAAGTCATACTTAGCTATAGCAGGGTCGTCACTGATAAGATCCGGTGACGAGCACCTGCATGAATGGTGATTCATGCAAGGCTTTAGAAAGAGTTTGAGAAAATGAGAAACATTGCCACTTTAAAACTTTTCTTTCTTTTTTGAAAACAAAAGCAAAAATGAAAGACAAGGAACAACATGGATGAATGCAAAACGTCAGCTTTATTAATGATTATGGTATTGTGTTAGGAACAAAGAACCCTTACAATAAGCTACTATGCCCCGGGCAAGGCATATCGCTTGAGTACAGGAAAGACAAAAGCAAAAAATCATTACTCTTCAAAGGAGGTGACTGAGATGAGCCTTTCAGATGACCAATTTCTAAGCCGAGTCTCTGGAGCACAAGGTCTGATCCACTTGTCTAAGTCACAATCACTATCAACTGTGTCGTCTTGCACTACGCTGATATTCCCATAATCCACCATTCCTGCACTTGTGAAGGTAATCGGGCCTTGATGACCTCTAGAGCTCTGTTCCGATGATGACTGCCCATGATGGTAGCCAACACCAAACATATCCTTCTTTTCTGATACTTCCATTAGACTGCCCCAGCCTTCTCGTATTCCTGATTCCACCACCTTCAGAGCTTGCTTATAAGAGGTTATGGAAACCCCTTTATTTGATTCTTCAGAAGAAGCTGCTGATGAAGATGCCAATTTAGTCTTCAGGGGCTCGAAAGCCTGACACGGAGTCTCAACTATCTCACAATCCATCTCTACATATTTAAATGAAGCCATATGACTGATAAAGATATCCTCTTCTCCACAGACCATTACGATTTTCCCTTCCCAGACGAATTTCAGTTTCTGATGAAGCGTGGATGATACTGCCCCTGCTGAATGTATCCAGGGCCTCCCCAGTAAACAACTATATGCAGGCTGTATGTCCATTACATAGAATGTGGCATTGAAGATTTGTGGACCTACTTTGATTGGCAAGTCCACTTCCCCAAACACTGATCTCCTCGACCCATCAAACGCTCGAACCACCAGGTCACTAGGCTTCAGAATAACTCCGTCATAATCCAACTTCATTAATGCCTTCTTGGGAAGAACATTCAGGGATGATCCGGTATCCACCAATACATGAGATAACATTGCACCTTTACACTCCAAAGAGATATGCAGTGCCCGATTGTGAGCACGACCCTCAGATGTTAGATCCATGTCAGTAAAACCCAATCCGTGACTGGCGTTGACACTGGACACCACATTTTCTAATTGGTTCACCGAGATATCCTGAGGTACGTAGGACTTGTTTAGGATGTTCAAGAGAGATTTTCTGTGAGAGTCAGAACACATTAACAGAGACAAGATGGAAATATTTGATGGAGTCTGTTGCAAATGGTCCACGATCTTATAATCGCTCTTTTTGATGATCCTCAAAAACTCCTCAGCTTCTTTGTCAAATGTAATGTCAGGGTCAACCACAGGTGTGGGCTCATTAGCAGTTACTGGTTGCTTCCCTCTGGCTTTGTCTTGGGCCTCTACAGTGTCTCTGGGTGGTATTACACTATTTCTCAGTGTCTTCGGCGCGAACAATCTTCCACTCCTAGTAAAACCTCATACTCCCACATTCTCTACTTGAGCTGGAGATATACTAGGTGTGGCCAAATCTTGCTTCTGGCCGTTAAAATATACTTCACCTCCATAATGCCAAGGGATGGCCTTATCACTTTGGTACATCACTGGCCCTGCAGTAGTGATAGTTATTGGTGCTACTCTGGGTTGAGGAGGAACTTGGGATGGATCATAGAAAATGGTTACTATAGAAACTTCTTTTTCTTTTACAATCTTGTCAACCTGCAAGACCCCTTCATCAATCATGCTTTGTATCCCCTTTTTCAATTGTTCACAACTATCAGGAGTTTTAGCACACTCTGGGAAATCATGCTTACAGCCCGGGAAGATACTCTTCTGTGCCAAGCAAACCTTGACAACACTCAACGGAGTTTGCAGGTCATTGACATCACACACAAAATTCAGATTCTCTCCGTCATCAATTGCCCCAACTGTACCTTCGTGAGGAGGCATGGGGTTTTGTATCACATTCGGAGTGGGAGTGAAGTTAATCACTTTGGAATCTAACAGGTCTTGGACTACATACTTCAGGGCTTTGCAGTTTTCTATGGTATGTCCGGGGGCTCCGGAATGGAATTCGCATCGGACATTTGTATCATAACCTTCGGGGAGTTGCCCCGGCTTCGGAGGTTGTAAAGTTCTGAGCTGAACCATTTGGAGCTGGAGAAGATTCTTCAAAAGCTGTGAGTAAGACATAGGTGGGTTTCAAACTGCCTTTCTCTGGTCTTTTGATAATAATAGGGACGGGGAGCCCTCTGCTGATAACCCTATTGGCGTTGTTGTTGCAGTTGTTGAACTTGCTGTTGAATAGGCTGAGCTGAGATAGTGACAGGAGCCACTTGCTGATAAGCACCTCTATTACCTCCGCCTCTTTGTGCATACACTGCCCCAGTCTCTCCTTCCCTCTTCTTCAAGAAAGGCTTCTTGATACCGGAAGTTGAAGCGCCACCATTCTGGATCTTTCCCTGCTTAATCCAGCTCTCTATCCTCTCGCCAGTAAAGATAATATCTGAAAAACCGCTCAAAGAACACCCAGCCAACCTTTCCATGAAATTCCCGGGAAGGGTATCCATGAAAAGGTCTACCATTTCTCTTTCTAGAAATGGTGGTTGCACCCTGGCGGCCACTTCACGCCATCTCTGTGCGTAATCTTTGAAGCTCTCCGAATTTTTCTGTGTCAAACTTTGGAGCTGAGTGCGACTAGGCGCCATGTCAATGTTATACTGATATTATTTCAAAAAATATTCTCCCAACTCTTTCCAGCTTCTTACTGAGCTTCTATCCAACTTCATATACCATTCCAAGGATCCTCCGGAGAGACTATCCTGGAAATAGTACATCCAGAGCTTTTCGTCCCTAGTCTGGGCAACAATCTTTCGGTAGAAGGCCTGTAAATCAGTTTTAGGGCAGGAGCTACCATTGTACTTATCGAAAGTAGGTGGCATGAACTTGTGAGGAATAACCACCCCTAGGACTAAGCCCATGTCAGATACATCTATCCCAAGAGTGTCTTTACACTCAAGGGCTTTGACCTTCTCAGTTAGCAGCAAAAAGTCTTGAAAATTTCCTTCTGCACCAAATCCCATATCATTGTTAAAGGAAGGAAACTGATCCTCTTGTCTGTCTTGCACAAGGATGAAAGTTGTTGTGCCAGGCTCTGGAACTGGAGGTCCACCTGTTCCATTGTTGGTGTTGGGAGGATTCACTTGAACTTCTGGAGTGACTACAGGAGGATCAGTCTGAGGAGGGTTGAGTCCCTGAATAACATTCCTCAAATCTTGTTGTCCTTGGGCCATCCCTTTCATCATAACCATGAATTCCCCCATCCTGGTGTGGAGTTCATTGAGTTCAGTTTTCATAGCATCCATGACGGTCCTCTGGTTGTTGCGTGTTGCATAACAATGAGGAATGTTTTGTCTGAAGTGTCGGGTCTTGGCAGCTCGCGCAATCTTTACCCGAAGAATAGATAAGTTAAGTAACCTGGAGAAACCTGCAAAAACAAAGAAAAATGAAAATGATATGTATGCAATGCAATGTGTTCCCTTTACCCTCAAGGTTTTATTTACTTTCCCATTCCAGTGTTGAGAAAAGAATACTTTGTGTGACATTCAGATGTGAAGTGGCAGTATTCAATATCTCATGTCCGTGCAACAGATAATCAACCAGAGACTTCAAGTGAATCAAAAGAAAACTTGGAATAGCAAAACCCTCATGGGGTACAAGTTCATACATCAGAGAAAAAAAGTACATCAAGAGAGAGGATTCCTATAACAAGCTTGTGGGTAATCCAAATCATATGAATACAAGACTAAAGCCTAGGAAGATCTACATCCTGCAACCTCCAACTAAAGCGTTTGACACCTTGCAGCAGCTGAGCTATATTTGGATGTGATGGTTCTTGTATGAGCTTTTGAATAAGGATATCCCTAAGGTCAAAGGAGGCATGTAATTCCTCAATTTGTTGTAGGAACACCTTTTCACTTTCTTGGCTTGTGATAGAATCATTCTTGGTCCTCTTGACACCAGCTTTCAGCTTCAACTCTTCTATCTCTTTCTGAACTTCCTTCACTGCTTTCTGACTCTTTGCTATATCTTGCAGGTGACTCTCCTCCTGGTGATAGGCCTTTTGAAGGAGCTTTCCCTGTTCAGCTAAAGAGTCTTGAAGGCCTTTAATCTCTAACTTGTACTTGACTTCTAGCTCTTTCCGCCTCTTCAAGTTATCTTCCCATTTCTCTTTCCATAAGGTGATAGCTTCATTAGCTTCATTCAACTCTTTCTTATTTTTTCGGCGCTGGACCTCCTTGTGAGTTTTAGCTAATCCCCTTTTCTTGAAATAGAGCTCCCTCTCTTGAAAGTCTTGTTGCTTGAGCCTGACCATTTCTTCAGCTTTGTGAGCCCTTTCTTCCAATTTCTGGTTTTGCATTTTCAACTTCTGGCATGAATTGTTGGCTTCTTGATTCTCCAACCTGAGTTGTTTAACCAAAGCTTCCAATTTTTGATACTCCTGAAGAGGAACTGAAGTTGTGGGTGCTACCTCTTTAGGGGTATAGAGGTGGTTCCTTAGAAAATGGGAGCAACAAAGTCTCTACACGATCTTCCAACCAGGTGGCAAAAGGATCATAAGTCTTATGATCTACTCTCCCAAAGTCTTTCTTCCCCTTCATCACTTTAACCTCCCAAGCTTGGGATGCTAGCAAGCTCATCTTCAGGTTACCTTCTGCTGGAAATTATAGTGACTCATTCATCTCTTCAATCAAAGGTATAACTCTTAAAGGATAGCCAAACTGTTTCCTGGATAAGATAGGATTGTAGCTGATTCCCCTTTTCCTTCCTATCAAGGGCACATTTGGGAAACTCCCACAACTGACCAAGATCTCTTTGCCTACAAGATCCCTATTGCATCCTCAAGCAATGTCAACTGAGGTTAAGCCCATCAATCTTTTGGACCACTTCCAAGATTGTTTCAAATCCTGAAAAGGCCCTGATTTAGGGAGTTTCCTTACAAACCAGTCAGCAAACAAGGGAGCACAACAATTCACATTTCCCTTCCTCTTATCATTCCTGTGGTGAACCCCATAGTAAAAATCACCCAACAAGGTAGGCACTGGGTTTCTTCTGACAAATATGGTAATGGCTTCCATGCTGATTAGCCCTTTCTCACCTGGAAACAAGCTGATCCCATACACTATTAAAGCAAGCAAGGTACTGAAATTGGCCCATTTGTTTTCAGAGGCTAGGTCCTGAGCTTCTTGGATAAGAAAATCTAAAAGGAGTCTTTTACCTTTGCTGGCATCCACCCCTTTACTGACCTTGGATAAATCCAAATGAAAAGAATCAACTATGTCTTTACATGAAGGCACCTTCTCTAAGCCATAGTAGGGAATACCATCCTCGATGGGAATCCCGAGGATGCTGGATATCTCTTTTAATGTAGGAGCCAAGATGTAATCAGGGAAAACAAAGACCCTTAGTTGTGGATCATAAAATTGCAACAAAGAATGCAAGCTATCCCTCTGGTCAATTGTTGGTTTGCTCACATAATCCAGGATCTTTCCAAACTCCTTCTTGAAATCATCAAGAACTTTGTCGCCCATCAAACTAATCAACTTCTGAATACCCTCTGTCTCTGGTTGTGGGAAAGTATAATGGACATTTCTCTTCCTTGGAATCTCTATCTTGAAGTAGTAGGTATGACCAGGAATATGAGGTAATGAACCCTGAGAATAAAAAGAACACAAATGATTAATGATGTTATGATGTTTATGCAAGGAAAGGCATGTGATCAGTGATGTGTCTGTGTAGTGAATCAGGTAATCAAGTGTCCGTGCAAGGTCACAACACCATCACAAGTATCTCTCTTATCAGAGGTTCAGATCTTATCATCCATATGTAACAAAATAAGATCATATCACTGAAGTATGCTGGTACAGTGGGTATGCTGAAGTTTGGGGTTCCTGCAAACCTGTAAACTCCTCCCCATCTCACGGGTGTGCTACTCGGGTCAAACATCACGGACTCTCAAAGCCGAATAACAATAATACGTTTACCATTTCCGAGAAATGGCTCATGACCAAATCAGGGAATCAGTTTGGCATTATGTACTACTCAGGGAGGTCTCATCTGAGTCCAAGGAAACAAGCATCCCTCATAAGTTCCCAGATTCAAGCACTGAATAGAGAAACAATAGTACATTCATCCTGAAGGGTACAATACTATCGTCATACAAACAGTTTGCTTTAACTGGATTCCTATGAGAGAACCAGGCCATCCTATGCGAGTTCCCAGTGGGCCCTCGGATGCGAGTGGGTTTGCCAACAAATGTGGTCTGCCACTGTCATCACTGGAGAGGGATGCTTCCACAAAGGTTCTCAATGATTGGTCAATTGACTGCACATAACTATCAAGGTAGTGTATTGCCCCAGAAAGATTCCGGCGTCAATACATTTCCGAGAAGGTCGCAAGTCAAGGTGTGGAACTCACTAATACCAACATAGCAAAATTCCATGAAGCCAAAGTGGAACCACTCTAAATCCTAGGTGCAATCAAGCCGGGTATTTGGCTTATATCACAGTAACAAAGCCCATCCCACAGAAAAAATGAAATCAACACAGTCCAGTATATGATGCATGTGAAAATAAATACTAAAAGAAGTAAATAAAGCTGTAAAATAAATTGTAAATAAAAACAGTATACACCACAACACACACATGTAAACACCCAAAGAAAACAAAAACAAACAAGCGCTAGGATTGACTCTAAAAGGGAAACCAGAGATTCTGGGTTCGATCCCCAACAGAGTCGCCAGCTGTCGCTCCCGGGATTTTCATCCTAGTACAAACACGAAAGTGGCGCAGAAAAGGTAGAGTCTCCAGCCTGACATTTTTATCCCGAATGAAAGGGAAAGGTAATGTTGCACAAACCTGAGGAAGAAGGAAAGGACAAGGTCCTGCGAACCAAAGATCTGGGTTCGGGAGTCGGTTACGACCTGGGAAGGTATTAACACCCCAGACCGTCCGCCGTACCCGACGGGATCCACGCTTGCTTGTTTTGTTCCAAAGGGTAAACAAATATAACTACTACTGAACAAATGAACTGCTAACTGGAATGGGAATGGAAATGAGAAAGGAACTGGAAAAGAGAAAGAAAAGAAGGGGGAAAATGTAGGGAAAATAAAGAATGTGCTCGAACGGACCCTACCCCGTTGCCTACGTATCTCATTGGGAAAATGAGGATCAGAGTCAACGTAGTTCGCCTAAATAAGGCGGGAACTATTTGTTTGTGTTTTTTATGCTGGAACTGCGTATGTCTATGCTCAGGTGTTGCAGACTCGTCTGGTACGAGTGCGTTTACCGTCTTGCATGCAAGACAAGTCGTCGCGAGTTCGTGTTGTGAGTGAATGAGATGAGAAGAGAATGTTCCCGCGGGAAAGTCGCTTATTGTTTGTTGTTTTCCTTTTAAGAGTTTTGTATGAATTTGGCACAAGGAAGTGAATTCAAACTCTTTTCCATGGAATGTATACTTGCTACTACATTCCAAGATGGAATAATAGAACAAGCACACCAAGCAAGGAGAATTTATCCAAGACTTGTTTCCAAAGATTAGGGTCTAAGTTCACTAGCTTGTTGAACTTTATTATGTGTTTTTGTAGCTTTTATGAAGAAGTATATTTTAAATTTTCCTTTGTGAAACAACCCCTTAATAAGACTTGTACATCATGCTAGACAAGCCTACACCACTCCAAGATGGAATGAATGCAAGTGCCCCATGGAATAAGTCTATACATAAGGGATCATTTCATACATTTATTAAGTATTTTTTGGATTTTTTTTGAAGATGAGAAGAGAAGGACTCAAGAGGCAAAGGTCAAAGCTAATGGGGGACTAAGACACAATCCTAAGTTATAATTATGTACAAAAGTGTGGTCCTATGGTCAATGAGGCATTCTAACCTAAGGAATAAAAAAGCAAGTTAGAATTCAACTTACTTCCTAAGGAAGTTAAGTTGAATCTAAGGAACCAAAGAGAAACCTATGAACAAAGCACCAAGGTGCTAAGGCAAAGACAAATAAATGCATAAGAGATAAAGAATGAAGTGATTACCTCATCTTCCCTCCCTACAAAACAAATATTAGTATGATGAAGAAAAATGAACAATTATACCATGGCAAATCTTACAAACAACTCACACTAGCTAAGGAAGATGTTACTGAACTCCTAAGACAAAAACCTAAGCCTAAGGCATCCTATAAGGTGACACACTTAAAAAGTCAGTAGCTAAACTCAACTTAAGTATTCTAAAGCTATAAGAGTAAACAACTCCAAACTATGTCCCAAAAGGAAGCTAAATCCTAATAGGAGTTAAGGTGAAGTTACATAAGGAAACCTAAATGGTTAAGTATGCTAAACCTATATGAAATCAAAGGTGAATAGAAAATCCAGGAGCTAAAACTTAATGAAAGTATCCTAAGATGTAAAACAAAGTGGGAAAAAAGAGACTCAAGTGAAAGAGATTCAAACACTATGTGGAATGGTGTTAAAATAATAAGAAAAGAACAATGAACTTCAAAGGAAGGAAAAGACTTAAAATAAAACCAAACATGATCAAGAGGATTTTAATTTCTCATGCAAAAACCAGGAGCTTGATGAAGTGTTAAAATGTGTATTAAACATAAAAATTAATCACAAAGGACATTGAGTGAATGTCATTAGGGTTAAGGAACCTAAATGTGAAGTTTTGAAGTCTTAAGGAGGCACATGACACTACATGGAGCACAAATGACAAAAGACTTGAAGTGAACACTTGAAAATGTGTATGAAACACTTATAAGGTATATGAAAATGATTTAATAAGTATAACATGGTCACAAAGTTGGTTTTGAGGGGTTAAGAAAGAAGAAGAATTAAGGCAAAGGTAGGACATGCATGACTTATGACTCAAGAAACCCTAAAATCAAAAGACAAAGACCTAATGAGTGTGCTCCACATTTAGGGACCTCTAATATGACCTAAAAGACTCAGAACCAAGACCTTAGAGCAATGGCATAAATTCCTTATTCAAATGGATTGAAGGAAACTTATAAAAGGAACCAAAAATGACTTAAGGCCTAAGCAACTTGAAAACAATTATCAAATGACTTAGAAAAATTATGAAAATTAACATGGAGGATCACAATCCAGATAATGACTTATGTACAAAAAATCTAACAAAAACTCCTAATTTTGAATGGTCAAATGAATACTAGAATGTAATTAGGGTTTATATGGACCTATGTGGAAGAATGGACTCAAGAGGACATAAACATGACCTAAAAATCCAGAGAAAAATATTTTGAAGAAGTATGATGAGTTATTGAGAGGATGCAAAAAGAATGGGACCTTGATCATTTTTGGTTTAGGAGACCAAAAATGGACAAATTGATTGGTCTAAAAGGAAGAAATTATGAAACAATTAAAAGGAAAATTAATTCTGACTTCAAAATTGAATAAAAATAAAATCTATAACTACGGAAAATTAGAGAAAAATAAGAATAATACTCAAGAATTTAATTGGAATTTTTGGATGCAATTTGGTATTTTTTATAAATGGAAACGAAATTGAAATAAAAATGGAAAAGAAAATAAAAGGAATAAAAATGCATTGGGCCTTGGGGGTGCTGAAAGCAACAAAAACAACATAAATGGGCTTAGACCAATGCGCATGGGGGTGTGAATATGAAGTCAAGGTCAACTAGACTGAGAGTTTGAGTCACGTGAGAGGCACAAAATCATTAATGTGCTGGCAATGTCATGAGCGTTGGATGCATCTGATCTAAGGGTTGTGTTTTAAAGTTGGGATTAAATTTAGGGCACTATTCAGATGACCGAAGATGAATTCCGGTCATCTTCTCCGTTCAATGCTCCGGTAGGGCAAAATCAAATGAACACTAAAATGAAAACTAAAACCATGAATGTGTTCGTCTCTCTTCACTAATCACAAATATAACCTCACAATTCATTTAGGATTCCTAAATCTCCTGAATCGAAAGCAAGAATATACACCTGGAAAATTGAATCTAAGCATCTACAATGCCTATCAATTAGCCAGTCATCCAATAGCTTCTATCAAGCTTCAATCCACATAAAACCAATGGAAAACATATAATTCGAGCAAGTGTAATTTCAGGACATACCTGAATTGCAGAGAGATCAAATTGTTGCTAGAAGGCCAGAGAGGAGGATCCTTAGATTGCTTGTTCTTGATCTTGATCAAAGGGAGTGTAATAAACACTCTAGGAGCTATGAATCCTGAGTTATTGATGAAAATGCAGTGAATATCAATGCTCTGCAGTTTTGAATTCTTGATGTTTTAGGTTGCAAAAGCCATGGATCTCGAGCTTAAGGTGATGCTGATGATGTATTGGAGATAAATGGAACCAGATTGATGCAATTGGAGAAGTTTGAATCCAAAATGCAATGAAGATCAACAATGTGCAATGCTTGATCTTGAAGTTTCAGGATATGCAATCCACGATGATTGTGCTTGAGGTGATGAAGATGAAGAATTGAAGAAGAATGGATCAAGATCAGTGATCACAAAGCTTGCTCGAGCCAAATTGCAGTGTGAAAATTCAGAGAGAAAACTTGAGAACTTTGGTGATTTTTGATGAAATGAAGCTGACCCTTCAAACTGAAGTGGTGACCTCACTTTATAGGGCCCATAACCATGGTTAACATGCCCTGAGTTAACTGAGTGACTGGGGTTAAGTGAGTGAGGTAGTTATGGCAGTTATGCCAGCTGTATCTTCCAGAAGCTTCCACATTCGAGCTGGATCACATGGTGAAAATTCTATGAGATTTATGGTAGGGATTAGAGTATGGCAATTGCTTAGATGATCAATGACTGCAATTTGAAGGCAATCCCTTTTGCTTACTCACTCATGAAGTGCATAATAATCCATGTGATCTTGCACACACTTGATGGTAGCTCAATTGTGCAATGACCTTATTGACCAGCTTCACTCAAATTCAGTGCACATGTGATCATGATCCTCATGGTGGAATGCAATGTAATTGGAATTGAGTGATGCAGCCATGTTTGATCAATTTGGCTTGATTGGTGTGAGGTGCATGTCAATGGTGTGGAGAGGCAGTCATGCGATCATATCCATTTTAAAGCAATGAATTTTGATCATACTTTGTGGATTGATGCCAATGAGAGGAACTGATTTGAACCTTGATGCAATGCATTGTCAACCAAGCAAGACAGTTGGCTTTGATGATCTTCAATGGTAGATTTCTTCTAGCTCAAGCAACCAATTCAAGGAAAATTTGTGCTCAATTTGAAGTGGAAAGATCATTGAACAAGTTTGATGTTTGGACCATAATAGAATAATGTCTTTAAGTCACTCAAATGATCCCATGAAAATCATGCCACAAGACTGCATATTGGCATGCACAAATTTGGCTTACCTTGTGTCAATTGGCCTTTGTCTGACCAGTTGTGACCTTCCCACTTTGACCCTCAATAAGCTCAAGAAGACTCGCTCCAATAAAAAAACTTTGAACACCAATATTGTAGGGATTATATCAAGGAACAACTTTGTAGTTCACCAAAAATTCATTTGAAGTCTTTTTGGAAAAGAAAAATGTCTTGACATTCTGACCACCACCTGTTTGATGAATTGCCAGGCAGTGCGCGCGCTGGCCTGCAAATTGCCTCGCCCATGACATGCCTTGGGCCTACTTTGCTCAAACTTGTCAAGATCATATCTCTCTCAACTTTTCCCTCTTTAATTTTCTCAAGGTAGAATTTTGATAGCCCTAGTATTTTGTGAGAAGGCCTCTCTCAAAGATGCTGCAAAAATGGCCAAAACTTGCCATTTTTGGAAACCCTAGTTTTCCAAAAATGGTATGTTTTGGTTTTCTTGATTTCTCTTGATTCCTCCATCATTTATTGATCAAATTTGAACCATAGGATCCTTGTAACCCTAATTTCATGATTTTGATCTCAAAAAGTCAGGAGTTGACTTTTTCTTCAGCATTGTTGACTTTTCCCCAAATTCCTGATTTTCAGTCATCTGGCCAATTGAACCTCTTCCAAAATGTTTCTATGGATGAAATTTGGACCCTAGGAACTTGACATCATATATAAGACAATGGAATCCACTTTGAATCAAAATTTCATGGAGAAGCCCAGTAGAAGTGAAACCCTAATTTGGCCCTTTTCATTAGGAGATGTTGCACTGCTTGCCTCCTCTGATCAATTCAAATCTTTCCATGACTTGTGGCTTCAAATGAAGACTTGTGGGATGTTGTGAACCCTTTGCACAAAGTTGAGAATATTTTTAGCTCCTTGATTGTCCTTTGTATAGCCTTCAATTGCTCCAATCATTGATCACATACTTATGCCTCATCTATGATGAGCATGATGCAATGTTGTTGGTTATTTCTTGAATTTATGTATGCTAAATGCTATGCAAAATGTTGAGGGAATGAGAGGGCAAATTTTGAGGTATTACAGGCTTGTGTACTTGAACAAGGAGGTTCTTAGGATAGTCACTTGTCGTTGATTGAATTTACTTATAATAATAGTTATCATTCTAGAATCGGAATGGCACCGTTTGAAACTTTGTATGGCCGAAGATGTCGGACACCTTTGTGTTGGCATGAATCAGGTGATAATGTAGTACTTGGACCTGATATTGTGCAACAGACTACGGAAATGGTGAAGTTAATTCAAGATAAGATGAAGACTTCACAGAGTAGGCAGAAGAGCTACCATGATAAGAGGAGAAAGGATCTTGAATTTTAGGAAGGAGATCATGTATTTTTGAGGTTTACTCCAGTGACCGGTGTAGGAAGAGCTTTGAAGTCGAGGAAGCACACTCCTAAGTTTATTGGACCATACCAGATTTCGGCAAGGGTTGGACCTGTTGCTTATAGAGTGGCGTTGCCGCCGAGATTGTCTAATTTGCATGATGTATTTCATGTGTCATAACTTCGAAAGTATGTTCCGAATCTGTCACATGTGATACCAATGGATGAAGTAGAAGTAAGGGGTAATCTTACCGTTGAAGCATTACCAGAACGAATTGATGATCGAGAGGTAAAGCAGTTGAGAGGCAAGGAAATTGTCCTTGTGAAGGTGGTTTGGGGAGGAGCCGCCGGTGGGCACATGACTTGGAAATTGGAAAGCAAGATGTGAGAGTCGTATCCGAATCGTTTTGCATGAGGTAAGTTTTCGAGGACGAAAACCTTTTAAGTGGGGGAGAGTTGTAACGCCCCAAATTTATTTAAATATTTTATTGAGGATGTTGTATATTGGTGTGTGAAGAATAATATATATTATCGAATATAATTGTGACATTAAATTGTATTTTTGGCGGATAATTGTATTATTAGAGGTTAAATTAAATAAATGGAATAAATAGGAGATAAGGACAAGGTGGTCAATTGGAGAAAGTAACAAGGGTAAAAGGGGAATATCATAAGTTGGGTCTTAGGGTTATGTTGGAAATAAGGAAAAGGGGAAAACGTAATCGTATTTTGAGAGAGAGAGCAAGAACGATCGTGAAAGGAGGATAAGAAGAGGAAAAGGCTTAATCGGGAAGAAGAGTTCGCGAAAGAGAAGGATTCCTCAACGAGATTTAAGGTAAGGGTGGGATTCTTCCATTTTAAGGGTTTTATAATGGGAATTGGGTAGGTTGGGGTTAGGGATTGATGTTGTGGTAGATTGAGGAGGAATGGTGTTGATTAATGAGTAACTGTTATTATTAGTTGATAGTTATATGAATTAGGTAGTAAAATTGGTAAATACTATGAATTATGGCTGGTATTGGTGTGTTGATGAAATGATTTTCGTAGCAGAATGTATGCAGAGCGCAGAAGAGCGATTCACAAAATCGCAAATGGAGCTCGCTAAGCGAAAAGAGTCAGGGAGTTCGGCGCTGAGCGAGTTATGACCCTCACTTAGCGAGCCCTGTAGCGCGAAAAAATAAAATTTTAAATTCCAAAAAATTCCTTAAAATTACTTAAATGAATTAGTAATGCATATGGATCATCGTGGTGTAGTTAAAGGTAGTGAAAAGGGAGTTATGCACTTAATTGTAGGGGTAATTAGTGTAATTTGAATTTAAATACAATTGATATGTTTGGTGGATTTGTTGTTATTGGGATGATGAGTTACCTAGGTTTATTGGTGGTGTATATATATATATATATATAATTACTGTGATATATGATGTCGCTCCGTTGATGATAGTTGGAGTTAATTTTAATGTGTGTATGCAAGAAATGCATGATGATAATGATAATGTACGTGTTGATGAATTGTTGTATGAGGAATGATGTTGTGATGAATAGTTGAATATAATTTGTTGTTGTTGATGCTGTATGATGTAGTCATAGTAAGTACGCATGTATGTCACTGATGTTGCCTGACTGTCGCTCCCCGAACTTTCGTCCTGGTGCAAACGCGAACTGTCGGCGAGAACGGTCGGATGGTGAAGGTTGAATAGAGTCGCCAGCTAGGCATTTTTATCCCGAAGGAAAGGTAATGCTGCATAAACCTAGAAAGAGATGGATAAGACGGTTACGAACCAAAGAGACTGGTAAGGGGGTTGGTTATGACTTGGGAAGGTATTAGCACCCAGATATTCTGTCGTACTCGACGGGATCCACACTTACCTGATTGTGTTTAAAAAGAGGGGAAGTGTATGTGCTAATTGTGTATAAAAAGGATGGATGAACAAAGTGACAGTGCAAAAAGAACAGGAGTTCAAACTGAGGCTAAGAAAAGAAAGCTGGAAAGAGAAGAGGGGGGGGGGCCTGGGGACTTTTGTTCGATAACTGTTAAGTCATGCCTACGTATCTTCTCGTGCAATGAGGAGGTCAGAACTCCGTAGTTCGACTCAAAGAGACTTGGTGTTTTGGTGTGAACTGCTTGCTTGTCTATGCTCAAGTGTATGACTCGTCTGGCTCGAGTGCTGACTGTCTTGCATTAGACGGAAGAAGCGAGTTCTCGTTTTCAGAGTGAGTGTGATGAGAAGAGAATCCTGGAGGAGACGTTTATTGTTTGTTTTTGTGTTTTCAGATTTTTATTGTTTTTGGTGTTTTGCATAGGATAATGAGCTTAAGCCTTAATCAAGGGTCGTAAACTCATTATATCACCCCTGATTAGGGATAATGAGTCTACTTAAGTGTGAGATGAATATCCCAACTTATTTACCCTTATGATACAGGATTAAGATCATTAACCTACTTGTAATTATCAAGTGTTTTTTTGGATTTTTGTTTTGTGTTACGTAATGAGTTTAATCTCTAATCAGGGATTAGTGAACTCATTACACCATCCTAAGAGAAGGATGATAGATGGGGACACTTAAGATGAGGAAGATACCTCAACTTAATCCATGGTCAGGGATTAAAATAGTTATATAACAAACCTTTATTAAAGTGGATTTTGATTAGAGGTTAGATTAAGAAGTGAATTTTATGTTTGTAAGACTAAACCTGAGGGGGACTTGTCCATTAAACACTAGGGTTAGTCCCTCTGACCCAGAGGCAGAGATGTAACCCTAATATAAGGCCCAAGTTACAAGCTAAAGTCTTGATAATTATTAGGTGTTTTGATTAGAAGGTAAAAAAAACTTAAAGGTTTAACACTAAGTATTTCAATTATACACTCCATCCTAAGATAAGGATACAGGCATAACCCTAATACAGAGCCCCAAAACTTTAACTGTTTAGCCTTTGTTATTGAGATGAGAAGTAGAGACTCAAGGAGACTCAAAAGGTAAAAACTAAGGGAGACTATTCACAACCCTAAAGTTATCATGCTTGGTAGTTCCTATGGTTTGTGAGGCATAAAGAAAGTATTCAAATTTGCCACCAAGGAAGGAGAAGCAGATGAGAAAGGAAGGAGATAGAAGAATATGTTACTTACTTCCTGAAGAAGTTAAGTAACATAAGAGTGGAATAAAAGAAAGAGAGAACACAAGTGAATCAAATTCACTTCAAAGACAGGTAAAGATGAATATGAAAGGATAAGAAGAGGTTGGATGTAGATGCACATCCACATCCTGATCAACTTACCTGAAGCACCTGAAAGGGTTAGTATGAATGCATAAGGTATGAAATAAGATGAAATGAAACAAATGAATGTAACAATGATCAATAAAAGTTCTCACATGACCTAAGGTGTCTAAGATGACATACAAATGGATGAGATCTCATGACAAGTTCATACGATGAGGATATGTAAAGATGAATGCAAGTATACATGGCAAATTAGGGTTTTTAGAATGCATGAGATGTCCATGATCAAAACAGAAGCAAAACACATGATAAAAAAATTGAAATTGCAACCAAACAAACCATAAACACACTTAAGAACACTCCTCAAAGATGGAGGTCAGAAGCTATACCAAAGTCAAGTTATGGTTTTTCTAAGTTAGGCTAGGGTGTTGGGTACCTCTCAAAGAAAAATGCATATCAAATTGAAAATGTAACGAAAAAATATGATTTAAAATTCCGAGATACTAGATGCAACATGTAAAATAATTCAAAAAGAACCAAGTACAAACTCATTTTTATTGATCAGAAGTGAATTTTAGAAGTTAGGTTGTGAAAAAGGGGATTTTGAAAACCCTAATTCAAGTTTAATTCTCAAAATAGAATCAAAACCTAAAATAAATGAGTGAAATGAGTTTGTAAATTGATTATAAAGTTCAAGTATGCTTCATGATATTTTTGGCTATTTTTAAATACCTAAAAGTATTTTTAATAAATTAAAATGAATTAATTAATTAAATAACACAATTAAATGATTTAAAAATAAATTTTTAATGCAAAAAAATGAAAATAAAAATGTTTTTGGGTTTTTAAAATTAATTAGAGTGAAAGTGCAAAAAATCAGAATTTTAAAAAGTGTTTTACTATTTTTAATAAATAAGAGAAAACAAAATGAAATAAATGAAAATAAAATTGAAAGTAATTAAAATGAAAGGCTCAGATTGCATGGAAGAGAGATCAATGGCCAAGGGCGCAAGTCAGCTTGATTGGGGGTATGCTCATCCTAGGGTCCAGGTTTAAACTTATTAAATGCGCGTGATCCAAAGGTCCAGATTAATTCTGGGTAAATTAATTATAATTTGTTTTAATTAATTAAAATTAGGGCTAATGATCAATCTGAATCGTCCATTTCTTAAGCTAATCAAGATCCAATGGTCCACATTAAAACTGGAAACCCTAAACTCAATTAACCCTAACCACTTTCAGGTGACCGGAACAGTGCTCCGGTCATCTTCTTCGGCGAGACCAAACATCAAACTTCTTCCCTAGGCCACTACAAGACCTCTAACTTACCCAGAATCAATCCCCACACTCCAAGGAACTCAAATCAACCATCAAACATAATTTATAATACATGAACAAGCTGAATCGAAGCAAATAAAAAACACGGGAAAAATTTCAGAAACACATAACATGATCATTTCTTCATCATTTTCAATTCTAAAGACATCTATATGATCCCTAGAGCATGCATTTTCATTCTATGACAAGAAATTGAAGCTTTGAGACAAAAAGTTCTTGAGTATACCTGAGCTGGTGACATGCAAATGTGAGCTTTCAAAGCCTCCCTCTTGTGCATATGGCTTCCTTTGAACCTCCTGAAGCTAATGGAATGCTTGGAATGCTTTGAAAATGGCTGGTTTGAGATGTCCAGTTCTGATGTAGCAGAAATGGAGGTTTTGATGTGTGATGTTTCAGGCTATTTCAATGGTTGATTCTTGTTCTATGAGTGATATATGGTTGATTGGTGAAGGAATTTGTGAAGTTTGATGGCTGGATTGGGAGAATCGAATAGAGGAAGTTTTGAGGGATCTTTGTGCAAACTGAGCATGGGGTCGTTCTGAGCTCTCGTGTGTTCTCTTTTATGATCCTTAGGAATTGCATAAACAATTGAAATAAGTCAGAAGAGTTTCTATGCACTGTGGGATTGGTATGGTTCAATTGGCCAAAAAGTCAAATTTTGTGTACTTGAGGTATGGGCCATGGCAAAACTGATTTGAGGGCTTCAGCTGGCTTCAAGGAGAGCCCTAGGATCAATTGTCATGAGCTGTAAGGCTTGGATCATGAGTTTGCATAGGTTTTGCAATTTTGCAACTTTGTGATTTCTTGAGAAACAAGTAACGAAATCCCTTGGTTCAAAGCCCAAATCTGATTTTGAGATGTTGTTTGATCATGCCATGGTGCATTTGAGTGGATTAGAAGTCACATAGAGGCCTGAAATCCACTTTTGCACATTTCCCTCTTTGGCCTAAACTTGAAAATTACAAGATTTTTCCCAACTTTGACTTGCCATATCTTGAGTTCTAGGATGAATCAAGAGGAGTTCTTGTACTTTTTGAAAATGGGAAGATCCAATCTACAACTTTCAGGTTTAACAAAATTTCATTTGAAGCATTTTTGATCAAGAAAGAGGAGGTTGAAAATCTTTCCTAAAATGGAAAGTTTGCATTTCAAGTAATGTCCATTTTTGGCAACTTTTGACTTGGCTCAAAATTCTTCAATCTTGTGATCATCCAACCTCTCCTAAGACCAAATAAAGGTCATAGGATTTCAAAATGATGGAAATGAACCCTTGGAACCCTTGGTTGAGGCCTCAGATGCCATAATCCTGACTTTTCTTGCACAACAATTCACAGCTTGATCAGATGACTTCCTCAATGAATTTTTGCATCAAACTTCATACACAAGCTCCCTATATCATATAAAGACCAATGGAATCAAGAATGACCAAAATTTTTGGGTGTAAGGGCCTCAAACCCAAAAACCTAATTTTCAAGTCATCTGTGTAGGAGCTTCGAGCTTTCCTGGATAGCTTTGTAATCCCTTGAGATTTCTTGACTTCAAAGAAACCTTGGGGGTATAAAAAAACCATAGAACACTCAAGGACCCTCCTGACATGCTTCAAGGCCTCTAAGATTTCTCAGATCACTTTTTGGGTTCACCTGATCACAAACCCTAGTTATGCAACTATGCAGTGAGTTGCTAAAGGATAATTATGCAATGTGAGATGTAATGATATGTTATGCAATATGTGTGATCATAAGCCAAGGCATGAGAAAGTGAGAGGGAAAATTTGGGGTGTTTACAATGACATGATGCATAGTTGAATAACATGCCAGGGTGGGGTATGTCGTTGTTGTGATGTTGGTGCGATCATGAAATAGGGATCGTACGTGGCCATGAAATAGGGGTCGAGGGTGTGATCATGAAATAGGGATCATACTGGACCATGAAAGAGGGGTCAAGAGTTCCAACTGGAACTGGATCTTGAAATAGAGATCGGATTATGGTACCACATGCATAAAGTTAAGTCGAGTCTCATTGCATGATTGTTGTAGTTGTTGTATATGATGCATGATTGTTGTAGTCGTTGTATATGATGTGTGGCTATATGTAGTTGTTATATAAGATATTGTTGAATAGTATTTGATGAGAAGCGGTGTAATTTAGGATACTTGCTAAATTCTTATTATAAAATCTTTATAATGTAAGTATCTCACCCCTTCTGTTTGAATGTTACCCTCCCATGAGTAACATGCAGGTGAGCAGGATAAGTCGAGTGGTGGTCAGTTAAGTCGGTGTACTTCTCGTCTTAGGATGGTGGCTCTGATACGTCGCTTTGGGTGTCGGGACGATGTTTCATTTTAGTTGTTTTATTTTATGAAAAACATTTCGTAAAGAAAATATTTTATGTTATTTTTGAATTCCGCTGCATGTTAAACGAATTTTCTTATAAACGTATCATGAGCTTTATGTTGGTTTTGCAATTGAAATGTAACGCTCAAATATTTAGTTGGAAATTTTACTCTGATTTTTATTAATATTTCGTGGGGTAAATTTGGGTGTTACAATCCTCATTGAAGAGAAACGGTTAGTAGTTTTATGCCATGGATAGTTGTATCAAAGATGAATGAAGCGGGCGTTCGACCAAAAGGTGCGGCCTCAACGCTACATGCCCGACGACTTAGTGCTGAAAATGATCCTTCCTCCTCTAACATATCACAAAGGGAAGTGGACTCCCAACTATGAAGGACCATTTGTGGTTAAAAAGATCTTCTTGGGCGGAGCCTTAATGTTAACAACCATGGATGGCGAAGAATTCTTATCCCCTGTCAACACAGATGCAGTTAGAAAATACTTCGTATAAAGAGACCCGCTGGACAAAAACAGAATAAAAAGTCCAGGAAAAAAGGGGCATCCCAGCGAGCCAGAAATAAAATAAAAGGCTCGTGAAAAACTTAGGGAAAGAAACAAAAAATGTACACCCGCTAAGCTGAAAAGCCACATCGGACAACTCGTACAAAAAAGGGTATCCCGGTGGATTGAAAACCCGAGAGGGATATCCACACAAAAGATGGATTGAAACGAACAACTGCGATCTACGAGATCTATGATTCGTCATTTATAATCAAGGATAATCCGAGGGTTAAGAATCAATCCAATTGTCTTCCTCAAAAGTGAAGCATGCGGAGAGTTTAGAGGACATACATGTCATAACCGGGTTAGAGCTTGATGAGATTTGATTTCCACATTGCCATTAGGATAATTTATTTTTATTTTGTGCAATTTCCTCTTCCTAGGGATTATTTCCTGGTGTAATGCCTATTCATGCCCATTCTTTTCAATCAATAAAAGTGCAATTTCATTCAAATTTGCTCTCATGTTGTTTTTGTTTTTTATCTACCATTGATTGATTGCAAAAATGTCCAAAAAATTGTGATAAATATTGCATTGCAAATACATGGATTCCTTATAATACATGCATAAGAGTAAAAAAACACTTGACATGAATTCGATTTGTTGAGTAACAGGGATGGTGATTCATACCATGAACCTGAGGCACACAGGCTAAACTAACTCTCTTTTTGTAGGTACTGTCAGTTGTGTTCACTAACATGCAGGTACAGGTGCTGGACAAAGTCATTGCTAGTACAAGGCATCAGGAAGTTATTCCTCAGCAGGTCTTATCAGACAACTTCTTCCTTAGTAGAGCAGCAAGATTTTTGATACTTCCCGAGCAGAAAGGTGTCACCATTTCTCATCCCCAGCACGAGACTCTTCTTACCTCTCATTCCCAATGAGAGACGATTAAAAACTTTTATCTTTGGCAAGAAGCATTCTTGATGATCTCCATCATCCTCAGAAGAGTCCGAAATCGAGATCTTCCCCAGTGAAGTGATAGAAAGCTGATACTGTCCCCTAGCAGAGAGTTTTTTCCTTCAAAGAGGAGTATCCCCACCAGAGTCTTCTTATCCCCAGTAGTGCATGTAGATTCGATAGTCCCTAGCAGAGGGAAAGATAGGGAAGAGCCTGATGGTTTTCACTCCTGCCACAATACTATTCACAGTTTCCCCAGGGATGTCATTATACAAAGTCCAATTCTCATTTGCATCTCTTCCCCAAGCAGAGGAGTTGGTATCTGAGTGATTTCCCAACAGATTGTGTCCTCAATAGAGTATCAGCAAATCCTTTTCCCCATTCGAGTCAAAAGGTTGTTATTTCCCAAACGAAGTTCTACGAATGACGTACCTCCCAAATAAAGGTCTTCCCCATCAAGATCAGTTTTCTTCAATTTCTCAAAGTCCAATTTATTTTTGGCAAGGGTGGCAGCTCAGAGCTTGTGTATCATTAACACTTTTCCCCACATGGATTCATTAAATAAATTCAGTGATTGTTTCTCCCCGATAAAGCTACCATGGATACCTGTTATCTCCTCATCAGGAGATCCCTTTGCATTTGCATCGAGTAATCATCATTATAGTTGCATCCTCAAAGAAGCTTAGCATTTCCATCAATATGGAGAATTACGCTGTGGAAAAATTCAAACATATGCATACGAAGCATAACCCAGTTTTGGTACCTTGCACAAAAGCCCGAAACATTGTATCTTTAATCAGACCAAAGTTTTCCCCACAGAGAGTGTCAAGTTCATTCTTCAGTACTATTACTCTTACAAGTCAATGCTTGTTATCCCTAGTTGAGTTATCATCCAAGTTATGATAGTCTCTTTTCAAGTTTTATCTCCCAAGTGGGATAAATAATTTTTGATTCCGCCAAGTCCGGTTTCGTATCTTTGAGTTATCATCCAAGTCATGTTAGTCTCTTTTCAAGCTTTATTTCCCAAGTGGGATAAAGTCTTTTCGATTCCGCTAAGTCCGGTTTCGTATCTTTGAGTTATCATCCAAGTCATGATAGTCTCTTTTCAAGCTTTATCTCCCAAGTGGGATAAATACTTTTCGATTCCGCCAAGTTCGGTTTCGTATCTTTGAGTTATCATCCAAGTTATGATAGTCTTTTTTCAAGCTCACTCAAGGTATGTCTTGTTCGCTTTATCTCCCAAGTGGGATAAGTGCTTTTTTTGGTTCTGCCAAGTCCGGTTTCGTATTTTTGAGTTATCATCCAAGTTATGATAGTCTATTTTCAAGCTCACTCAAGGTGTGTCTTGTTCGCTTTATCTCCCAAGTGGGATAAGTGCTTTTTTCCGATTCCGCCAAGTCTGATTTCATACCTTTGAGTTGTCATCCAAATTATGATAGTCTCTTTTCAAGCTCACTCACGGTGTGTCTTGCTGGCTTCGTCATCCAAGAATGACACTCTTCCCAACTTATTTCATTTTCCCACAGAGTGCAAATTTTCTGGTTTATTCGGGTATTCAATCCCTCCATACCATGAATGTCTGAAAGCCATTGCTATCATCCCTTAAGGTCTATAGTTGATTGAATATGGGCAGATGTAACACCCCAAAATTTGCCCTCACATTTCATGGCATTTAACATATCATATTTCATACATAATCCCACATCCTTGCATAAAAGTTGAAGCATAGCAATCATAGCTAGACGCATAGTGCATGTGATCAGTGATTGGTGGAGTAGATGATGATCCAAAAGCAATAAAAGAGTCACATGGCCTCACAACAATGTTCAAAGGGTTCACAACTTCCCATAAGATTTCAATTGATTCCTTAAGGCTTAGAAAGAGGTGGATTGTTCAAAGAATTCAAGCAGTGCAACACCTCCTAACAAAAGGGGCTAAAATTATGGTTTCTGATTAATGGAGCTTCCCAAGGAAATTTTGGTTCAAGTTTGATCTCATTGTTTTCCACATGATGTCAAGTGTTTAGGATTGAAATATCATCCATTGAATCATTTCAGAAGGTCTTCAATTGATCAGTTACTTGAGAATTAGGAAATTGGGGAAAAGTCAACTGCGCATAGGAAAAAGTCAACCCCTGACTTTTTGAGGTCAAAATCATGAAATTGATAATACAAGGAGTCCATGGACAAAATTCGATCAAGAAATTATGGAGGAATCATCAAGAATCAAGAAAATCAATACTTACCATTTTTGGAAAATTAGGGTTTCCAAATATGGCAAGTTTTGGCCATTTTTCAGTCATGTCCAAGAGAGGCCTTCTCCCAAAATAAAAGTCAAACAAAAATTCCACTTAGACTGTTTGAAAGAGGACATCCTAAGCTTCAAATTCATAGGCGGATCATGTTCATGGGACTAAAATTAAGAAAGTTATGATCAATCAAAGTTTGATCAAACTAGGGCAAAATCCAAGGCAAACCAAGTCATGCCAAGCCTCTTGCGCACGCCAGGCAAGGAATTTTCACAAACATGTGGTGTACAATAATTATGGCCTCTTTTCTCCATCAAGATGACCTCAAATGAATTCTTTCCAAACATCAAAGTTGTTCATTGTTGCATTCTCCACAACTTTCATGTTTTGAGATTTTTTATTAGAGCAAAGGATCAAAAGTTATGAAGGGTCAAAGTCATGTCCCAATCCTGATCAAGTCATAAGGACATTTTCCCTAGGCAAGCTTATCTCATGCAGGCCAAAAATGTAGCAATGTGACACAAGGTTCAATAGCAAATTTGAGTGACCTATAAGCTTCATCTTCATTTGGCATGAGCATCAATATTATGGTATGGAGTTTGATCTTCAAATTGAACACAAGAATGACATCATTTTGTAGCTTGATCATGAAGTTACATCCTATGGAAGTTCATAACATGCAATCTGGTTTCTTGCTTGCAAAGGCAATGATCAAGTGTACAATCTCAACTTCAGTCAGCTTGTATACATCAGTTAACATGTTTGTATCACATTGCATTGCATTTAAAGAGTTCAAAGGATATCATACATGACCATACATGTTAACAGCCATGCATCTCATTAAGATTCAATCCAAACAAGAAGCTTCTATGCATTATACTCAAACTGCATTGATCACTTCACTTCATCACATCACCTTCACCATAATCAACATGTTCAGCATCACATACAATCACATTCGAGCAAGGCAAACTCAGGCTGAACCAAATTGCACCAAACACCCTAGCTTGCTCAATTCACCTCAAGTTAGAACTAACTCTAGTTCTAATTGTTAACTAGAGTTAGTTAACACTAACCATGCATATAAAATCATCTTCTCTAGCTGAATTGCAGAACATTCATCATTTGCTCGAAATTGCACCCAAAATCTCACACTCTCTCTCTGATTTTGCTCTGAGTTTGAAGAAGTTCACCACTGCATGTTTCTTCGAGTTGCTTCATTCTTCATCAATCACACTTCAAGCACCCTCTATTCATCATCATCATCTTTTGATAATCATCCATGGATTGATTCATCAGAATCTTCAAGAATACACTTCACTGCACTTCTGCATTTTTCTTAATTCAGCAAGATTTCACAAACTTTGAGTGTTTATTTCACTCTATTAAGATCAGAAACAAATATAGATCATATTTGGATCCTTGCCTCTAGTTTTCTTCAACAAATTGAAGCTCTGCAATTCAGGTTCCATCTCAAATCTTCTTGCTCGAATTCATTGTTTTCTTGCTTATTTTATGTTGCTTGAAGCTTGATAGAAGCTTATTTGGTCCTGGCTAGATGATAGGCACCATAAGTGCATAGATTCAATTATTAAGGTTAGATTTGTAGGCTTCGATTTTACTTGTTTATGCATGATTAATGAAATTTGAACCTAGATTCGTGATGTACTCAACATAAGGATTGTTTTAATGGCTTTAGATTTCATTTTCATGGAGATTTTAGGTTTGCCCTACCCAAGGGTCACCGGAGAAGATGATCGGAGGTCATCTCCGGTGACCTGAACAGTGCCCTAGCCTTTTCCATAATTTTAAGTTCCGGCCGTTGATCTTTGTCCATCGTGCGTTCATCATGTTGCCATCATATTAACGAAACATGTAAGGGTCACGTGGAAATTTTATGAGCCTAAGTAGTTGTGTGCGTGACATCCACCCTTGCTATCATGTGTCCAACATCTCATCCATGTGTTTGGTTTACTTTGACTCTTGATGCGTGTGTGAGATTGATCCTTTGGTCCAGATTTGAGTCAACCATTTACTAAGCCCCATTATAAGTCTTGTGTTCAGCGTGTGTTTAGGACCTGGGCTCAAATTGCTTTTCACGCCCCCAGTTTCAAAGGCCCAATTCTTTTTAACTGAAAATCATTTTTGATTGCACCCCTTCCTCAATTTCTTTTCCATTTAATTTCTTTTTCTTTTCATTTCAATTTTGATATAATAAAAATACCAAATCACCTCCAAAAATTCTCAAATAATTCAGGGACCGTTTTCACAATATTCCAAAATTTTCCACATTTTTTAATTTCACTTTATTTTATTTTCGTGTCCAGAAATTAATTTTCCTTTTATTTCTTTTTGAATTTATCCATTTTTGACACCTTGCCTTCTCAATTTAATTTCTAATAAAACAAAAATAGTCTTGACTTAATTCCTTTTGCTTTGACCAGAGAACATGTTGAGGTCTCCAAAAATATTTTTCTCATATTTTTTAGGTCATATTTGGTCCATTAGTGAGTCCTTTCTTTGAGTCTCATCCTTCAAAACCCTAATCCACTTTGTACAATTTTTTGATTGAGTTAAAATGAAATTGTTTGTGAGATATTTTAGAGGTTTGTTAGTCCTTGGTTTTTGAATTTGAATACCAAGTTTCACATCTTTTTCATGCCCACAAATATTTCTTTGGTACCTTGTTTTACATGTCACATTTTATGCTTTCTTTTCTAATCCTTCTAATCTCATTTTGATAAGGAATTTATGCCATCCATTAGAAGTCCTTCATTTGATTTCCTAATATCCCATTTGATTTTTATAAGTCATTTGTGTCCCTTATAGGTCCTTACCTTTGGAATTTTTGGGGTTACTTGTTCCATAAGTTTCACTTGTATTCAAATGTGTTCCATTTGACCTAATTCTCATTCTCCCTTCACTTTAACACTTATAATTTTATTTTGTGAGTGTTGTATCTATGTCATACCATTCTCATACCCCTTATTGTCACATCATTTTACCAAGTCTTGAGTTCACTTACTTCATTTGGTATACTTTTGGTACTTAAGAACTCCAAAATCAAATTCATTTGTCCTATAACCCTAATACACTTCATACATGTCCATTTGTGGTTATTTTTTGAGTCTAATCCTAATCTTATCTTCTCATCTAGCCTTTGGGTTTTTTATGGGATATTCACATTTGTTTGTTCATGTTTGACTTTTATTCTAAGTCTTTTTCTTCTTAGGAAGTCATTTGTTCATTTCTTCTTATTCCTTCTCCATTCAATCTTCTATTTGAATCTCTTATGCTTGAATATCTTTGTTCATACTTTTGTCCACCTTTTGAGACACTTTTAATTGATGTTAAGTTCTGACTATAACATTCAACCTTGGTTTAGTACATGTTTACCTTGTGTGTTCATTTGAACTTCTCCATCTCACTTCACCTTGAATTCCTTTAGGGTTTAGTACCTCATTAGGGCATAGATTGTAGTTGTTTGATCTTAGGATCTTAGAACAATTTAACATGGTTTAGCTACTGATATTAGAAGCTTGTTATCATTTAACATCCTTTAGCTCTAGGTATTAACCCTAAGAGGCCTTTTGTGCTTTCCCTTAGCTAGTTTTAGCTTTACTTGTGTTTATGCTTTCAATATTCATTGTAAAGCTAACCTTTGTTTTGTTGGGAGGTTGAGGTAAGCCTTGTTTATATAACCTCTTCCTCATCTTCTGTATGCTTTCAAATTGTGTTTGTCTTATCCCTTTAGGCTTTTTTTGTACAATTTCATTCATCCCTTCTTTAGAAACAACTTAACTTCTTAGAAAAGTAAGTTGATTTCTAATTTTTTTTTCTTTTCTTTTTCTCATTAGGATTAGAAGACCACACAAACCATAGGGTCTCCCATGCAATAAACAACTTAAGGTGAGTCTTAGTTCCCCTAGTTTTGTCCTTTCTCAACTTGAGTCCTCTTTCTTATCTCAAAGAAAAGCTGAAAAACACATTAATGAAGGTTGAAGTAGTCTTAGATGCAGAGACTTATTCCATGGAGCACTTGTATTCATCCCATCTTGGGATAGTACAAGCTTGTCTAGCTTGATGTACAAGTCTGATCATGAGACTATTTTCATAAACAAAAAAATCAAAAACACTTCTTTTAAAAGATAGTTCACAAAAAACAAACGTCGTTCCTGCAGGAAATCTCATCTCATTCACTCTAAACAAGAACTTACTACGACCTGACTCTTTGCAAGACGGTAAATGCACTCGTACCAGACGAGCCTGCAACACCTGAGCATAAGCATAAGCAGTTCAATCTCTAAAAAACACAAACAAAGTTTCCACCTTAGTTAGGAGAACTACGTCGACTCTGATCCTCATTTTCCCGATGAGGTACGTAGGCAGCGGGGTAGGACCCGTTCGAGCAGACATTCTTTATTTTCCCTACATTTTCCCCATTCTTTCTTTTTGTTCTTTTTTCCAGTTCCCTTTTCTCATTCCAGTTCTAGTTCTTTTATTTAGCAGCAGTTTTATTCTCACCCTTTGAAACAAACTAACAAGCGTGGATCCCTTCGGGTACGGTGGACGATCTGGGGTACTAATACCTTCCTAGGTGGTAACCGACTCCTGAACCCAGTTCTTTGGTTCGCAGGACCTTGTCATTTCCTTTTCTCTTAGGTTTGTGCAACATTACCTTTCCCATTCATTAGGGATAAAACTCCCTGGCTGGCGACTCTACCCTTTCCGTGCCACTTTCGCGTTTGTACTAGGATGAAATCCTGGAAGAGACAGCTGGCGATTCTGCTGGGGATCGAACCTATAATCTCTGGTTTCCCCTTTGAGAGTCAATCCTAGCGCTTGTCTGTTTTTGTTTCTTCGGGTGTTTAGATGTTTGTTGTTGTGTGCTTTAGTTTAGCTTTACTGCTTTATTTTACAGCCTTTATTTACCGCTTTCAATATTTATTTTACATGCATCATATATACTGGACTGTCTGGTTGGCTTTTTTTCTGTGGGATGAGGTTACTGTGAGATAAGCCAAGTACCTGGCTTGAGTGCACCTAGGACTTAACATGGACAGTCACTTTGGATTCATGGCATCTTGCTATGTTGGTAGTAGTGAGTTCCACACCCAGATTGCGACCGCCTTGGACGTGCATTGATACATGAATCTTTCTTGGATCATTACACGACCTCGATATTATGTGCATCTGAGGACCGATCATTGAGGACCTTTGTGGAAACATCCCTCTCCAGTGATGACAGTGGAAGACCACATTTGTTGGCAAATCCACTCGCATCCGAGGGCCCACTAGGAACTCGTAGAGGATGTCTTGGTTCTCTCATAGGAACCCAGTCAAGGTAAATTGTTCGTATGACGATAGTACTGTATCCCAAGGGCTGAATGTACCATTGTTTCTCGATTCAGTGCTTGAAGCTGGGGACTTATGAGGGATGCTTGTTTTTCCCGGACTCAAGCTGAGACCTCCCTGAATAGTACATAATGCTAAACCGATTCCCTGATTTGGTCATGAGCCATTTCTTGGAATTAGTGAATATATTATTGCTATTCGGCTTTGAGAGTCCGTGATATTTGACCTGGAGCACACCCGTGAGATGGGAGGGATGTTTACAAGTTTACAGGAACCCTAAACTTTCAACATACCCACTTTACCAGTGTTACTTTGTGACATGATCTGGTTCTATATGGTCCTTTGGTTTTGAGATCTGGGATTTCTGTTCAGAGAAACTGTTATACTGTTATTGTGACCCTTCATAGACACTTGATTATCTGATCAACACAACACAAACACGTCATTGCTCACATGCCTTGCCTTGCATAACATTATCACATCATTATTTGTGTTTCTTTTCATTCTCAGGGTTTATACATTGTTCCCAGTTTCGGTCGGACTTCTGATTCAGAGATGGATGCTCCTAGAAAAAAGAATGTTCACTATACCTTTCCACAACTAGAAGCCGAGAGTATTCAGAAACTGATTGGTTTAATGAATGACAAAGTTCTAGATAACTCCAGCAAAGAATATGGGAAGATTTTGAATTATGTGAACAAGCCTACAATTGATCAGAGGGACAACCTTCATTCCTTGCTACAGTTCTACGATCCTCAGCTGCGAGTTTTTGTGTTTCCAGATTATATCTTGGCTCCTACCTTAGAAGAGGTTTCCAACATCCTAAAGGTTCCTATCAGAGATGGTATTCCTTATTATGCTTCAGAGAGGGTTCCTCCGTGTGAAGACATAGCTGGTGTTTTCCATTTGAGTATGTTTAAAGTCAAGAGGGGGATAGAAACCAACAAGGGTAAAGGTATTTCCCTGGATTTTTTTGTCATAGAAGCTCATGATCTGGCCTTGGGAAACAGGTGGGCAAAATTCAGTGCATTGCTAGCCTTGATGATATATGGGATAAGTTTGTTCCCAGGAGAGAAAGGGTTGATTAGCATGGAAGCCATTTCCATCTTCATCCAGAGAAACCCAGTGCCTACATTGTTAGGAGATTTCTATTACAACACAAGAACAAGAAGAGGAAGGGGTATGTGAGTTGTTGTGTTCCCTTATTTTCTGACTGGTTTGTTAGGCAACTTCCAAAGTCAGGACCTTTCCAAGATTTAAAACAAGAATGGAAGTGGTCTAAAAGATTGATGGGCTTAACTTAGGATGACATATCTTGGGGATGCAATAGAAATTTGGTGGGGAAGGAGATCATTACTAGTTGTGGTGGTTTTCCTAATGTGCCTTTGCTCGGAAGGAAATGAGGAATAAATTACAATCCTTTGCTGGCCAGGAAGCAATTTGGTTACCCTTTGAAGGACCCACCATCCATTAAAGAGATAGATGAATCACTGTATTTACCGGTAGAAGGAAACATTGAGTTATGTATTTAGGCATCCCAGGCTTAGGAAGTGAGGATGAAGAAAGGAAAGAAAGAGTTTGGGAAAGTGGACCCAAAGACGTATGATCCTTTTGCTACGTGGTTGAGAAACCATGTAGAAATCCTACTTCTCCCATTCTCCATGGAGTCCCCATTGTATCCGAAGTAAGTGTTACCACAGACTTCTGTTCCTATGAAAGATTATAAAAAATTGGAGGCTTTAGTCCAACAACTCAGAACAGAGTATCAGGAAGCTCATAATTCCTATCAGAAGATGGTGACCCTTAATCAGAAACTAGAGGAAAGGGCTCATAAATCTGAAAAGTTAGTGAGGGACAAGCAGAAAGACTTTGAAGAAAGAGAACTCTACTTCAGGAAGAAGGGTTTGGCTGAGATCCACAAAGAAAGTCAACGTCGAAAGGACAGTAAGTCTTTAGATGAAGCCAACGAATCCGTAACCCTCTGGCAAGCAAAATGGGAGGACAATAGTGTAATACCTCAAAATGTTCCCTCATTCTTTTTATCTTAACTGGCTTATCGCTTTGCATCCATCTGCATTCTCCCATTAGGTCATAACATCACAATCATGCATCGTTAAGTTCCTAAGATATGGGATCGAAGCTATTTATTTTGATTTGAACTCTCATGTTTAGAGGTGAACTATTAGGACTTTTCCTTAAACATATCTGTCTGTATGCAAGGGCGATAACTGTGGTTTCAAGTCAGGAGTGGTCAGGCGGTTACGATCCAACTCAGATGAATATGCTTAACCTAATCAGTGTTCAAACTATCAGGAATATACTGCAATTGCAAATTGTTGGCACCAGTGGTTTATTTCTACAACAATGTCGGCTTGAGGTCAAATGGTTGTGTATGAATTTCTTCAGGTTATCAAGTTGTCATACATGCGAGGTTCGGTAAAAAAAATCAGGTTCATCAACCCGTTAGTGGTTCAATTGTTGACTTATATGTCTCAGCATGAATTCAAATGTGGTCAAGGTTTAAAATTGATCCAAGCGATTGTAGATTCAAATTCAAAAGGTGCATAAGCCCGAGGCCATTCATTCATCATGATCAGAGACAAGTGGGAGGGTTCAAGTTTGATCAAGGTTTGTATTGAGAATGCAATGTGGTTTTCGTTGAGGACTAAAGAGTCTATGGAGTATTCGTTCGCATGATCATTTGACAGTTTAAGTTCAAAGTTCATTGTCCTTTCATTTCGCCTAAACCAATTTCTTTTCCACAATTCAAAACCACTTCCCAATATCCTTCATTTCAATTATTTTCTTTTAGTCGGCTTTCCATATTAAAGTCCTTTCATATAAAAATATCCTATTCAATTATTTTCTTTTAGTCGGCTTTCCATATTAAAGTCCTTTCATATACATATCCTTCATTTCTATTCTTTTCTTTTAGTTGGCTTTCCATATTAAAGTCCTGTTAATATACATAGCCTTCATTTCTATTCTTTTAGTTGGTTTTCCCTGTGAAAGTCCTTTGATATACATAGCCTTTTCTTTTTGGTTGTTATTCCATATCCAAGTACATGTCTTTTTATATATACCTTAAACACTTAAAACCAATAGCTTTTTAGGTTCTCAAGTCACTGTGTATATACCGTCTTTAAGGCCTAACTACAATATAAAAAAAGAAGGATAAAAATAAGAAAAGAATAACAAACCATTAGCAGAAAAATCAGATATAGGAACTAATTATTTTCTGCCAGAAAACTCTACAGAAAAATACTGACATGAGAAAGAATCAGTTAACAGAGAAACCGAAAAGGAAGTATGAATAAATTTTACAGAGAAATACCAAGCCAGAAAACTCCACAGAGAAATCAGTTACAGTTTCGATCGAATTCGGTTACAACCCAATAACAGAAATGCACAACAGAGGATTTATCGGAAAAAAAGACACACGCAAATGGAAAAAATGGGATCGATAACGGAAAAAGGATCATAAGAACCGTCTTCAGGATCTGCAGAATTCGATCACCCTTCACTCTCATATCTTCATGAAATCTTCTTCTAGTCTTCACTAGCTAAAAGACAACAATCGAATCGTTACCTTCGATCTTCTTCATCATCTTCAATAAACCTGCAGTAGCTAATTAATACCATTGTATCAGTAAAAAAAAGAAGAACGAAGAATGAGAAGCACTAACCAATAATCATTTCAAACTCCCAACAGAATCATAACAAACTTCAACAAAATTTGTAACAGAATTCATCTAGAAGGTTCACTTGAGATTCTTCACATAGGCCTCTCATATCTTCTATAAAACGGATTCGATCACTCTTCTGCGTTTCTTCTTCTCCTATCCTTCAATCATTCTTCACATCCTGATTTTTCCTCGCTCTCCATTTTCGTCTCCTTCAAAACCTCTCCAATTTTCATCTTCCATATTCAGATTCTGCATTGATATTCAACCTCATCTCAATTTGTCTCTCATTTTTCATCTTCATCTTCCACAAGCTCATCTCAATCCTCTTCACATCCAACTCATCTTTCAATCTTCAAAACCTGCAACAAGTTTAGAGAGGAATAAAAATCATGTCCTGATGATAGCGGGATCAAAGTTTTCAACAGCAAAAAAAGGAAACAATTATCTTCTCTAAATTCGCATTATCAGTGGCAACATAGAGGTTTTGGATTGATGTTCAACAAAAGTTCATAGAAAAAAGAAGAACAGGAAGCAACAACGCCACCTGGATATCAATCTTCATCTTTTTGAGTTTCAACCTCAGACATCTGGAAATCTCTTCATCGAATTCATTCATCATCAGCGCACATCATCTTCGATCATCTTCGCAGAGCTCTCAAGAGGCCATGGCAAAGTGAAGCTTCGATTGTTTCGTGGAAAAACATGATTTACGACCGAACGAAGCCATCACCTCTACCTCTTTTCTCTCGTCTCCGTGTTGTATCGTTCAACCACATTTGCATCATGATATCCGTGTTTTCGTTGATTGAAGGTATGAATCCATAATTCTATCCTCTTATCTCACTTCTGAAGTGGTTGTGTTTCTGGATTTAGGAAGAATTGGAATCGCTTGTGAGCTTAAGGTAGAGGAGAGTTTAGGCCGTCGTTTTGTTTTGTTCATGTAGATGTTTAGAATTGGCAGAATTTTTGACCAACAAGAAGTGTTGAACTTAGTTCAGGATGTCACATAAGATGTTGTGACATTATCAAACAGAGTATAAGTAAATGAACTTAATTCAGGATGTCACACCAGATGTTGTGACATTGTATCAGTTAATGAAGTAAGTTCAGTTTACAGGATGTCACACCAGATGTTGTGACATTGTATCAGTTAATGAAGTAAGTTCAGTTTTCAGGATGTCACACCAGATGTTGTGACATCTCAAACCTGCTACCAGAATTAATTAATGCTTAACAGAACTGAGTAAATTCAGGGAATTTATCTGGAATTAATTATGGATGGATAAAACAGAAGAAGGCGCATCTGTAGGGAGATTGGTTATATGATTTCAGTATAAACAAAAGAACTGACTCACCTAGAATCAAGGAAGTAACAAACCCTAATTCAAGGTGTTAGCAGCATGCGTATCAAGATTGGATAACCTACAGAAAGCCCAAAATCAAAGCATCTATTTAAGCAACAGAAACTCTCAGAATAGAGTACGAAATTAAGAAGGCTAATTAGGGTGTTTGTGTTTTTAATAGCAGGTTGTATATGTGTATCACTTTATGAGCTTTTAAGCAAAAGTGTATTGTGTCTTGATTGAAACTGTGAAGTAAGATCAAGCTGTTTTGTTTGATGTATGACTTCAATTTTATTAAACTTGTAAACATATCACTGTGTGATTGAGGGGGAGTGAGTTGGTACTCATATCTAAGTTGTGTATTAGGTAGAAATTTCCTTGGGTAGATATTAAGTGAAAGATTAAACTGAGTGGTTTAAGTCTAGAATTAATATTACTTATATTGGATTTCCTTCCTGGCTTGGTAGCCCCCAGATGTAAGTGTGGTGATACATTGAACTGGGTTAACAATTTCCCGTGTTGTTTAATTTTCCTGCACTTTAAGTTTTGTTCAAGTCTTCAAGTGTTTAAACATCTCATTCGACATCACGTACCTGATCATAGAATTTCAATTGGCATCAGAGCAGGCACCCTGCCTGTTTAACTGGGTGAGATCTAGGGACTGCAAATTCTGGAAACATGGACAGAGATGTAGGATCTGTAAATAGACCACCTATATTGGATGGATCTAATTATGACTACTGGAAGCCACGAATGGTAGCATTCTTAAGATCACTTGACAATAGGGCCTGGAAAGCAGTCAACAAAGGATGGGAGCCTCCTGTCCAAGACAACAAAGATGGAGCAAAAGTGTTGAAACCTGAAGAAGAATGGAGCAAGGAGGAAGAAGATTCAGCACTTGGCAATTCCAAGGCCTTAAATGCTTTATTCAATGGCATTGATAGGAACATATTCAGACTTGTGCATCATTGTGAGCTGGCCAAAGATGTTTGGGACACTCTCAAAACAACTCATGAAGGAACATCAAAGGTGAAGATGTCAAGACTTCAACTTCTCACCACCAAGTTTGAAAACTTGAGAATGAAGGAAGATGAGACAATTCATGAGTTCTACATGAACATCTTGGAAATAACTAATACTTCTGGTGCTCTGGGAGAAAAGATGACTGGTGAAAAGCTGGTAAGAAAGATTCTCAGATCTTTACCAAAAAGATTTGACATGAAGGTCACAGCAATAGAAGAAGCTCAAGACATATGCACAATGAAGGTTGAAGAGCTCATTGGTTCCCTTCAAACATTTAAGATGGGAATGAATGACACAATTGTAAAGAAGAACAAAAGCATAGCCTTGGTGTCATATATTGATAAAGAAGAAGAAAATAATGAAGCAGATCCTGAAGAATGTTTATCAGAAACCATTGCTATGCTTGGAATACAATTCAAAAAGATTCTCAGAAAGATGGATGGCAAGTCCAGTCCAAGTGGAAGATACTCAAACTCTTCTGAGACTAAAAGACCTTATGATGCTAATAGAAGGTCAAATTATGATGAAAAGAGCAATCAAGAAAAAGGGATTAAATGTCATGGATGTGAAGGATATGGACACATCAGAAATGAATGCCCTACCTATTTAAAAAGGCAGAAGAAAGGTCTCTCTGTAACCTGGTCTGATGAAGACTCAGGATGTGATTCAGAAGAAGAATCAGCAAAGCATATCACTGCTCTAGCTGGATTATGTGAATCTGAAAGTGAATCTAGTGATGAGGAGCTTACTTTTGAAGAGCTTGAACAATCATACAGAGAACTGGTTAAAAGGAGCACTGAAATATGCATGGAGAGTATAAAGCAGAAGAAGCAGATTGAGGCACTAAAGGCTGAAAAAACAAGTGATCTAGAGATCATTGACACTTTGAAAAGTGAAGTTAATCTTCTCAACTCCAAGTTGGAACATATGTCCAAATCTGTTAGAATGCTGAACAGTAGCTCAAACACACTGGATGTTATTCTCAACAACAATAAGCATTCAGGGGATAGAACTGGACTGGGATTTAACAAAGTTCAAAAGGTTGAGGCTAGCACCAGCAAAAATACTTCAAATTCCATAAAGTCAAACAAGATGTCTCAACAGATGCTCCAACATCATGAAAAGAACATAAAGTCAAACATAATGTCCCAACAGATGTCTCAACATCATGAAAAGAACATGATGAAGAAGAAGTTTCAAAGATGGAGATGTCATCATTGTGGAAGGTTTGGTCATATCAAACCTCATTGCTACAAGTTGCATGGATATCCAAGTCAGATGTATCAGCAACCCCCTAAGCAGAAGATAGAGGCTACAAAGAAAGTGATGCATGGACCTCAAAATCAAAGATATCAGCAACCCCCTAAGCAGAAGACAGAGATCATCAAGAAAGTATGGGTACCTAAAGCTAGTCTTCATGCTGATCAAAGCTACATATCCAAGAACAAGCTCAACAAACAACCTTGGAGCTCTAAAAATGGACACTACACAGGGAAGAGGCATCAAAGGAAACCTCAATACAAATGGTCAAAGAAGGGTGTTGCATATATAGCTCATACATCTCTAAGAGTATCAGCTAAAGAAGACTGGTACTTTGATAGTGGATGCTCAAGGCACATGACTGGATTGAAGAATCTGCTAGTAGACTTAAAGTCATATTCATCCAGATATGTAACCTTTGGAGATAGAGCTAAAGGAGAAATCAAGGGAGTTGGGACCTTGGACTGTCCAGATGTACCAAGACTAGATGATGTGCTGCTGGTAAAAGGATTGACTGCTAACTTGATCAGCATAAGTCAATTATGTGATCAAGGTTACAGTGTAAACTTTACCAAAACTGAATGCATAGTGTCTAATCAAGAACAGAAGGTTGTCATGAGAGGAGCCAGATCTAAAGACAACTGTTATATGTGGGAACCTCAGGATTTCAGTCTTACTTCAACTTGCTCTTTAGCCAAAGAAGAAGAAGTGAAACTATGGCACCAAAGACTGGGTCATCTTCATTTCAGAGGTATAAAGAAAATCATATCTATGGAAGCTGTGAGAGGTATTCCTAAACTGAAGATTGATGATGGCAAAATATGTGGTGAATGTCAAATAGGCAAGCAAACCAAGATGTCCCATCCAAAGCTCCAACATCTGACAACTTCCAAAGTTTTGGAATTATTTCATATGGATCTTATGGGACCTATGCAGGTTGAGAGTCTTGGTGGTAAAAGGTATGCCTATGTGGTGGTTGATGACTTTTCAAGGTATACATGGATAAATTTTATCAAAGAGAAGTCTGATGTATTTGATGTATTCAAAGAATTATGCCAAAGAATACAAAGAGAAAAAGCAAGCTGTGTGGTCAGAATAAGAAGTGACCATGGAAAGGAGTTTGAGAATCAAAAATTCTCAGATTTCTGTTCTTCAGAAGGAATCATTCATGAATACTCTTCACCTATCACCCCTCAACAGAATGGGATTGTTGAGAGGAAGAACATAACTATCCAAGAATCAGCAAGAGCTATGATCCATGCTAAAAAGTTACCATTGTACTTCTGGGCTGAAGCTATGAACACAACTTGTTACATTCATAATAGAGTCACTCTAAGGAAAGGAACCTTGTTCACAATCTATGAAGTTTGGAAGGGCAGAAAACCCACAGTTAAGTACTTCCATGTGTTTGGAAGTAATTGGTATATTCTGGCTGATAGGGAGCAAAGAAGAAAAATGGATCCTAAAAGTGATGAAGGAATTTTCCTTGGATACTCTATAAATAGCAGAGCCTATAGAGTATTTAACTCTAGAACCAATGTTATCATGGAGTCCATAAATGTGATAATTGATGATGCCCCTGCAAATGTTACAGAAGATGTTGGAACATCTGCTGACAGTCAGACTGAAGCTGAAATAAAGAGTGATCATCCTGACTTCACTCAAACTGAAGCAAGGATAGAACAATCCAGCAAACCTCCCTCCATCAGAATTCAAAAGGATCATCCCAAAGATCTAATAATTGGTGATCCCAACAGAGGTGTAAGCACTAGATCAAGAGAAGTGATTTCAGGTTCTTGTTTTGTTTCAAAAATAGAACCTAAAAACATCAAGGAAGCTCTTACTGATGAGTACTGGATTTGTGCTATGCAAGAAGAATTAGGTCAGTTCACAAGGAATGAAGTGTGGGATCTTGTTCCTAGACCTGATGACATAAATGTGATTGGCACACAATGTATGTATAAGAACAAGTCAAATGAGCAGGGAGTTGTTACAAAGAACAAGGCTAGACTTGTAGCTCAAGGATACACACAAATTGAAGGAGTAGACTTTGATGAAACCTTTGCACCAGTAGCAAGGCTTGAATCAATCATGCTACTTTTAGGAATTGCTTGTATCTTGAAGTTCAAGCTATTTCAAATGGATGTGAAAAGTGCCTTTCTAAATGGATATCTTAATGAAGAAGTATATGTGGAGCAGCCTAAGGGATTTGTTGATCCAAGCTGTCCAAACCATGTGTATAAACTAAGGAAGGCTCTTTATGAAACAAGCCCCAAGAGCATGGTATGAAAGGCTGACTACTTTTCTCACAAAACAAGGATACAGAAAAGGTAGAATAGACAAAACCTTGTTTGTGAAGGATGAAGAAGGAAATGTCATGATTGCTCAAATATATGTTGATGACATTGTCTTTGGTGGGATGTCAGACAGGATGGTTAAACATTTTGTCACTCAAATGGAATCTGAATTTGAGATGAGTCTAGTAGGAGAACTAACCTACTTTCTTGGACTGCAAATAAAGCAAATGGAAGACTCAATGTTCATTTCCCAAAGCAAGTATGCTAAGAACATTGTCAAGAAATTTGGGATGGACAATGCTACTCACAAAAGAACTCCTGCCCCCACTCATTTAAAGCTGACAAAGGATGACAAGGGTGAGAATGTAGACCAAAGCCTATACAGAAGTATGATTGGAAGCTTATTATATGTGACTGCTAGCAGACCAGACATAGCCTTTACAGTAGGTGTATGTGCAAGATATCAAGCTGAGCCAAAAGTAAGTCATCTAAACCAGGTCAAGAGAATTCTGAAATATGTCAATGGTACTTGTGACTATGGCATAATGTACTTTCATGGATGTAAACCAATTCTCACTGGCTTCTGTGATGCTGATTGGGCTGGAAGTGCTGATGATAGAAAGAGCACATCAGAAGGATGTTTCTTTCTAGGAAACAATTTGATTTCTTGGTTCAGTAAGAAACAAAATTGTGTATCCTTATCCACTGCTGAAGCTGAATATATTGCAGCTGGTAGCAGTTGTTCACAGTTGGTTTGGATGAAGCAAATGCTCACAAAGTACAATGTCCCACAGGATGTCATGACATTGTATTGTGACAATTTAAGTGCCATACACATATCAAAGAATCCTATCCAACATAGCAGGACCAAGCATATTGATATCAGGCATCATTTCATCAGAGATCTTGTGGAAGAAAAGGTGATTTCATTGGAACATGTAACCACAGATCTGCAACTAGCTGATATATTCACTAAAGCCTTGGATGCTGCCCAATTTGAAAAGCTAAGGGGTAAGTTGGGAATCTGCTTATGTTAAATATAACAGTTATGGAGAAGTGCCAACATGTCATATGACATCGTGTGGCATGATCACCAGATGGCAACACCAGTCTGGTCAAAAACTCTGGGTATTCCACTCCTTAAAATTCTCCAAGTAACGGCTCTTATAAAAGTTCCAGCTTGCTCTCAGCTATTCATCTTCTCATCATCCTCTCAAAACGAATTACATACTCTAACTGATTTTCAGAGCTCATCAAAATCATTCAAACCTAAACTCTTCATCCACCTCTTTCGAAAATGTCTCAACATCAAAACCCTAACCTCTCTGATGAAATCCTCAACTAAGAGGATGTGGTGCATGCAACCCCCATTTCTGTGGTACCTATGGATTCAACTCCCATGGACGAAATCAGAGGAAATGTTCCTCTTGCTCAAAAGCCTAGAACTCCAACAGTGAGAAGAGCAAAGGAACCTGTATTCAGCAAAGCCAAAGGGATGCCTTCATCCTCAAACACTACTCCCAAAGCCTCTGAATATGTGGACGCTTCCATTAAGGATCTTGTGAACAAGATTCTGTCTGAGCAAAGAGTTGTGAGTGGCATATCTATTCCTATGAACACCATGCCAGCTCCACAAGAAGAACAGAATGATCAAGCTAAAGAGGACACTCCTGCTCAACAGGATGTCCCAATAGATGTTGAAACATCCGAGGACCAGCACAAGGCCTCCACTGATGATGATGAAAATCCTGAGGACCAGCACAAGGCCTCCACTGATGATCAAGCCTTTGTTGATCCACCTGCTGAAGAGGAGACTACTCAACCTCCTCCTGTTGTTGACATAGAGCATGATTCTGACACAGAAATCATTGCCTCTGTGAACCCTAGCATAGCCAAAAGGCTCAGAACTAGGAAGGAAAAGAAGACTGCAGGACATGTGTAACACGGTGGGAGAACTGACTTTAGTTAAATGTTGCGGATAGCAAGAGTCGCCACCGACTTTTATTTTATCCAAAGGAAAGGCATAAAAGAACAGGAAAGACCTTTTTAAAAGATTTTTGGGTCCGGGGGGTAGGTTATGTAAAGGGAAGGTGTTAGCACCCTTTACATCCATGGTTATCCATGGGCTCTTAGTTACTTAGCTCACTTTGAATTGTTTTTGAGAATGTGAAGTGTGTGGATAAAAATTTTCATAAGAGTTTAATAATGATCCATGTACGGATGCGTAAAAAACTTGTGTTTGAAAATTGTTTGAAATTTGTGAAGTATTTGAAAAGTTTGAATAGTGAGCAAGTAACTATGAGGAACCTACCCTAAAGTTTAAGTCTTTCTGTTCTTTTATCCTTTAAATGGTAGGACTATCCCTATTATTAAGGAATAGGTAGTCATTACCTTGGATGTATGGGACAAGTGAGGGACAACTGTTTAATGAAGGCAACTGTAGGGTGTATTAAGCATTTTGGAGGGACTGTCATCATTATTCGAAAGGGACAAGATCATTATGAAAGGCAACCATTAAGGGACTTGATCTTTGATTATGAAGGGACTAGATGACTTTTCTTTTAAGGGACTTTGCTTTATACACCCCACTTGACCTTTTAATTAGGCAACATTGAGAGGCAACCCTAGAAAGTGAGATGGCGATCAAAATCGACTTACGTGTGTGAGTGTTTAATTTTATATTTATCTGATAATTTAAATGATCTAAATTCAATTTTAACTATCATACATGTTTACACTCCCTATTTTCTAACCATGGCATGAAAAATAAATAATTTAAGTATTACAAAAAATTACACCAAGGAGCAATTACAACAATGATAATAAACAATTAAAATAGATAGCAAAATAAATAAATAAATAAGCAAAACATAATAAGTAAAATAATTAAGCAATTTAATTGGGTTAGTAATAATTAAAAAATAAATGGGGTTAGTGAAATAATAATAATAAGCATAATTAAAAAATAATAAGCAAAAAGAATAATAATTAAAAGATTAGATTTTTATATGGACAATTATAAAAGAAAATATGAACAATTAAGTAATTATAACATTTTGAATTATATACAAATTATTAAATTATTTTTAAACATATTACAAGATTAAATTAGCATAGATTCATATATTTCTAAACACATATTTAAAATTATAAAATTTAGATTATAAACAAATTATAAAAATAATTACATATATAAAAAAAATTGATTATCATTGTATTTACAAAGATTAATTATATTAAATAAAATATGTACATAATAATTATATTTACAAAAATTAGAAATTTAAGTCACAAGATAAAATTAGGTTTTTTAATTGTTTAGAAAAAAAATAAACTAGGGTTTGTAAAATTAGGGTTTGATTTACAATAATAATTTATTTAACTAAATAATACATATATACATTTTATAATTTAAATACATAATAATAAAAACTAATTTTTGAATTTAGAAAATAATTTTTAGAATTTAGAAAATATAATATATTTATTTTATAATTTAGAAATCATTTTAATATAATATCTAAAATAATAGAAAAATATAACAAAAGAAAAGAAAATAAGAAATAAAAAAAAACAGGACCTGGGATTTGAACCCAGGTCCTTTACCTGGATGATGAGAAGCCTAACCACTGGGCTGCGCTGCACATGATGCAAGAAGGATGAGTCCCTTTTGGTTTTATGCTATATCCTGAAAAATCAAGAAAAATGACAAGAAGCAAAAGGCCTGGGGGAGAATCGAACCCAGGACCTCTTAAGCAAACGCATATGCACATTACCATCCCAGCTAGGTGAGCGAATCTGATAACAAACCAACAACATTTGATAATATATTATATTCAGTGAATAAAGGAGAAAAACGCAAAAATATTGTCACAGCCAGGATTCGATCCCCTGCCTTCTCATAATACGCATGCCTGACTTTCCACTGGGACAAGCGCGTGCTTGTGAAATACAAACAGGATTAATTCATAATATTTTAAAATAGAAATTCAAATTGGAAATTCGCGCCAGAACATCTTCATCTTCAACCTCAAATTCGTAGGATTTCCTGCGAATTTTCTTGGGAAAATTCCTACGAATTTTTCTGCGTTTTAGACCTGCGAATCATGTACATCATCATACGAGTAAAATTTCATCAAATTGAACCTGCAAACATGATCTATGCAACGATTACAGTCCAAATATGAGTTCATTATCTATTTATATTAGGTATTCCATGAATCCCCAATTTTGAAGTTCTAACCCTAACAATGGCCGATTGCGATTCAAGCCATGAAGCTTTGATTTAATTGTCCAGAAACACTCTATACAACATTACAAACATGATTGAACAAACAAAATTCGTTAGAATGCATTGAATTAGTGTAATCGAAAAAAATTATTCAAGAACAAACAAGATTCGGTTTATGCATTATGGAGTGTTTGGGATGCATATGAATATTGGTTTTCACTCAATGGTGTTCAGGGATCATGGCTATGTGCTTCAAATACCTTCAAATGTCCTGGAAATTCAAAACCGAATGTGAGTTGTGGAGAGGTTTTTTGACTTATGGAACTTACTCTTGGGAGGCAGAAAATTCGTGGCTTTGGTTAGGGTTGCACTAGGTACTTATAGAACAATGAATTTAGGTTAAGAAATCAAGTCATTGTGTGGAAGATTTGATATGAAAAGATTCAAAATGATAAGGCCTTAAAAAATCAAATATTCTTGTATGAACACTTGCTATTTTTGGCTAATCCTCATGATTTTCTTTCCACTTCAATTCTAATCCAATTTATGAATTTCTAGAAGCTTGATCCAATTCAAATCTTACATTTTCATATTTTATTTTTATTTAAAATGATTTTTAATGAATTAAATAAAAATAAATAAAAATAAAATAATAAAAAATCTGATTTTTATTGACTTGGGTCGTGCATGAAGTTATTGTATGGATTGGGTCATCATTTGGCAAGCCCATTTGGAAGAAATTGGTTTTAGACCTCCATTTTCATCATAAACCAACCCAAAATTCCCCAACTTTGCAAGGGCACACATCCTTAAATTTTAATGCTATGAGGGTGTTCTTGGACATTTTGGAAGGCTTAAAGAGTCCTCTAAACAACCCCACTGGTTTCATGTCCATATCATTTACCAATCTCAAGTTATGCCCTTTTGAAGTTGTTGACTTTTTGTTGACTTTCAAAAGGACCTATAATGTCTTAGCTCATACCTTCCAAATGAAGCATTTTTGGGATTGGCTTGTGAGACACAAAGTTGTAGAGAATTCAATTTCCTTCAAAATGATCTTTGAGTGGAGACTTGGTGATGAAGTATGTGAAAGTTATGGCTGGTCAAAGTTCAGTTGACTTTTACTAAGGAAACCCTAATTTAGAAACTCCTGATTCTTGATGATCTGAAATCTCCTTGATGAATCATGATCAACCCTTGATAAAATGATGAATTTTACTTCATATACTTGATGTTGGCAAAAAATCATGAAGTTTGACTTTGGTTTGACCACAGTTGACCTCAGTTTGACTTTTTAACTGCTTTGACTGATTTTGACTTATCTGATCATCTGACTGAGCAAACTTTTGAGAAAAGTCTTGAAACTTGTCATGAGGGTTCTTAAACACATATAAGATGTTATGAAGCTCACTTGAAGTCTTGTAAGTCCATTTAGCCTGATTAAAGTCAAAACCCTAGTTTTGGATGCACTGCTTAGGAGGTGCATTGTCTGAGGGGATTGTCAACTTTTCTGACCAATTGTGAACTTTGTGAACCTTGTGAACCATCATAAAATGTCTTGTGAACCTTGTGAACCTCATGGGAGGTCTTGTGAACCTTGTGAACCTCATAAAGTGACTTGTAGACTTCATGAACCCCAATGAAAAGTTTTGTAAGCATTGTGAATCTTGTGAACCTTGTGAACCATCATAAAATGTCTTGTGAACCTTGTGAACCTCATGGGAGGTCTTGTGAACCTTGTGAACCTCATAAAGTGACTTGTAGACTTCATGAACCTCATGAAAAGTCTTGTAAGCATTATGAATCTTGTGAACCTTGTGAACCTTCTTAGCACACAAAGTCTTGTATTGTGAGGGCAAATTTTGGGGTGCAACAACATGCAACTCCTGAAAAGAAGCAGCCTACACCAAAGAAGGACAAAGCTAAAGTTGCTTTTGGTCCTACCAAACAATGGAGCAAGGTGAATACACAAAAGAGGAAAGCTGTCACTCCTCCAGATTCAGATGTTGAAGAGGATGTCCCAACATCCCAACCAAAGAAGAGACCAGCACCTTCAAGGTCCACCTCTGCTGTTCCAGAAGCTCCTCTGGATAATATTTCTTTTCATCATGTATCAAGTGTGAGCAGATGGAAATTTGTCTACCAAAGAAGGGTAGCACTTGAAAGAGAGCTGGGCAGCAATGCACTTGAGTGCACTGAGGTAATTGATCTCATTTCTTCTGCTGGTTTATTCAAAACAATGTCAAACTTCTCACCTTGCTATGAGCTGCTAGTCAAGGAATTTATTGTCAACCTTCAAGAGGACTGTGCTGATGGTAAGTCAGATGAATTCAGAAAGGTGTATGTAAGAGGGAGATGTGTGGAATTCTCTCCTAGGGTTATCAACCATTATCTGGGGAGAGAATCTGATGGACCCAATGAGCTGGGGAAGACTGACAACCAGGTGTGCAAGGTCATTACTGCTAATCAAGTCAAAGCTTGGCCAGTCAAGGGCAAACTTTCTGTTAGCTTGCTGACAAGGAAGTATGCAATGCTGCATAGGATTGGCACTGCAAACTGGGTCCCTACCAACCATACCTCCTCAATAGAAACTGGTTTGGGCAGATTCATATATGCTGTGGGCACCCAAACAAAGCTGGACTTTGGGGCTTACATTTTTGATCAGACATTGAAGCATGCTGGGACATCTACAACAAAGCTGCCTATTGCCTTCCCTTTTTTGCTGTGTGGAATAATCCTTAGCCAGTATCCAGGTATCCTCATTGAGAAGGATTCAATATGCAAAAGAGAGAGTCCTCTGGCCTTCCACTACAAGTTGTTCTTAAGTCATCATGCAGCTGATGTTGAAGCTCCCTCTGGGACATCTGCTGGACCTTCAAAGGCAAAGTCTCCTATATCCAAAGCTGCTTTGATTGCTGAGCTGAAGAATACCTGCAAAGAGCTGGATGCCAGAAAGCAGAAGCTTGAGGAGATTATTCAAAGGCTGGAAATTGAAGAAAGTGCTCAGAAGGCTGCTGATTCTGATGATGAAACTGAAGAAGAGGAAGACACTGAATATGAAGATTCTGAGTGAAAAATGTATGTGAGGAATGTGTAATGTCTGCTTCAGCATTGTATTTTGAATTAGTAATTTTGTAATTCTCTCTGTCAATGTAAAATTTGGCCAATTTATGTCTAACAAGGGGGAGAAGAGAACTGAACAACAACAACAATGTCTGCTGCAACTTACTGATTAATGAAAAATGCATTTTGTTTGCTTCTGAACTAAATTGTTTTTAATGAAAATTTCTGTTGAAACAAGTCAGAACATATATAGGTTTGAGGGGGAGTAAACTCACACATGACTCAACAGAAAAGAACTACTGTACTCTGATAAAATAAACACTGCTGCACTCTGATAAACCAGAAGATTATGTTAGCCAAAAATTAGCTAAAGGGGGAGTTTGTAGATGTTTAGAATTGGCAGAATTTTTGACCAACAAGAAGTGTTGAACTTAGTTCAGGATGTCACATAAGATGTTGTGACATTATCAAACAAAGTATAAGTAAATGAACTTAATTCAGGATGTCACACCAGATGTTGTGACATTGTATCAGTTAATGAAGTAAGTTCAGTTTACAGGATGTCACACCAGATGTTGTGACATTGTCTCAGTTAATGAAGTAAGTTCAGTTTTTAGGATGTCACACCAGATGTTGTGACATCTCAAACCTGCTACCAGAATTAATTAATGCTTAACAGAACTGAGTAAATTCAGGGAATTTATCTGGAATTAATTATGGATGGATAAAACAGAAGAAGGCGCATCTGTAGGGAGATTGGTTATATGATTTCAGTATAAACAAAAGAACTGACTCACCTAGAATCAAGGAAGTAACAAACCCTAATTCAAGGTGTTAGCAGCATGCGTATCAGGATTGGATAACCTACAGAAAGCCCAAAATCCAAGTATCTATTTAAGCAACAGAAACTCTCAGAATAAAGTACGAAATTAAGAAGACTAATTAGGGTGTTTGTGTTTTTAATAGCAGGTTGTATATGTGTATCACTTTATGAGCTTTTAAGCAAAAGTGTATTGTGTCTTGATTGAAACTGTGAAGTAAGATCAAGCTGTTTTGTTTGAAGTATGACTTCAATTTTATTAAACTTGTAAACATATCACTGTGTGATTGAGGGGGAGTGAGTTGGTACTCATATCTAAGTTGTGTCTTAGGTAGAAATTGCCTTGGGTAGATATTAAGTGAAAGATTAAACTGAGTGGTTTAAGTCTAGAATTAATATTACTTATATTGGATTTCCTTCCTGGCTTGGTAGCCCCCAGATGTAAGTGTGGTGATACACTGAACTGGGTTAACAATTTTCTGTGTTGTTTAATTTTCCTGCACTTTAAGTTTTGTTCAAGTTTTCAAGTGTTTAAACATCTCATTCGACATCACGTACCTGATCACAGAATTTCAGTTCACATTTGAGAGAGAACTTAGGTTGCGTTCGATCGCAGTGACGAAGGATGAGGTTTAGGTTCATCAGCGTTTTTGGTGGTGGTGAAGGGGAAAGGAAATGGTGTTGACGGCGGAAGATAAGGAAGAAGAGGAGATTAGGGTTTCTTTTTTGTCAGCCCCCTTTTGTATTCTTTTTGTTTGTAATGTTAATTATAAAAAACGATTAATATAAATTGATGATGATTAAGAAAAATGCAGTTGAAATTAAAAGATAATTAAGAGCATTAAAGAAGAATTAATCCATGTTAATGAGCACTAATTTCACATAATCCCCATAAAGCACCGTTTGAATTTCCATGAAAGAAGATAAGATCAGATTGTTTGGGATTCTCCAGCCACATCGGCGGTGACACGTGTCACCGTCTGGTAGGCTATATCTGCGGTTGATTCCTTATGTGTTGTACACCATAGTGTTTCATAATCATGCGTTTGTGATCTGTTTGATTAGAATACCATAAAAAATACTGAATCATACGACCATTATTAAAGTCAAAGAATTGACCGAAGTTCATGCTATGCACCCTCAGGGTCCAACGCCATTGGGCCCCATACTCCTACTTTTCACACCCCTCCATTCTAGGCCCATTAACATTTTAACTTCAAAAAACGCTTTCTGCACCCCCTCTCTCTTTAGTTCTTTTGTTATTTTATTTTTTTGTTTTAGTATAGTTCAAATTTAATCCAAAAAAAAAATAGTAAAACACTCAATAAAATTCTACAAAAATTCCAGTAGGTTCCTAATTCAATTTAGAACTTTTCTATATTTTTACTTTCTGAATTTTGGCACTTTTCAATTTAATTTCGATTTTCCATTTAATTAGTGTTATATTGATTTCTTTCTTCTACACTTTATTTTGTGCATTTTATTTCTCTCACCTCCTGTATGATTTTTGGCTCATTCTTTTTGCTATGATTAGAGGACTAATAATAGGACCTGGAATATTTTTGGTATAGTTTTTAAGCCATTTTATCCACTGTTTTGGTAGCTTAGTTTGTGTAAAATTGTGAGTAGTTTTTAGGTAGATTTAAGTGACTATTTGGCATAGTTAGGCTTTGAATATTTAGGAGATCTTTTAACACAACGTTATAGTCAGGTTAAGGACCTTAGGAATTTAATTTCATATTGTTTCCAGGAATTTTACTATTTTTTAGTGCATTGATTTTTGTTAGATTTTACATTGTAAATCCACCTAGTTTAGCTTAGGAGTTTATGGTTCATTAAGATTTAGTTTAATTAGGCTTAATCTTAGGATATTAGAATGATTTAGTATAGTTTAGTTACTGATTTTAGAATGATGATATTAAGTAAATTCCTTTATTTTTAGGACTTAGACTTAGAATTCCCATTAAGTATGCTTACATGAGGTTTTAACCTTATTTTTAGTTTTTATGCTTTAATATGCATTTTTGGAATTAATTTCTTCTTCTTATTTTCATGTTTTTGCCTTAATATTTGTTTTTCACTTGTATAGGCTTCCCCCATTTCTTAGAACCAACTTAACTTCCTTAGGAAGTAAGTTGAGTTCTAGTAGTTTTTTAGTTCCCTTTTCTTCCTTAGGATTAGAAAACTTCACAAACCATTAGGACCACTTTTTGAATATAATGACTAAATTAGGGTTGTGTCTTAGTTCCCTTAGTTTTTTCCCTTTTGCAACTTGAGTCTTTCTTTCTCTCATCATAAAGAAAATAATAAAAATACTTAATAAAAATTGAACGTTCTTATACGCCATGAGACTTTGTTGCGGAGTACTTATACGCGTCCTGTTTCGGGGCGAGGTGTAGGTATTTACCACGATGGATAGGTCTTAGTATGAGAATGTTCACAAACAAATTCAAAACAATTCTCATAAAAGACAAAAGACAAAACACAATAAGCGATTGTCCTGCGGGAACTTTTCTTCTCATCTCATTCACTCTCAACGCGAACTTGCGACGACTTGTCTCGCATGCAAGACGGTAAACACACTCGTACCAGACGAGCCTGCAACGCCTGAGCATAAACATATGCAGTTCCAGCTATAAAAAACACAAACAAAGTTCCCGCCTTAGTTAAGCGAACTACGTCGACTCTGATCCTCATTTTCCCGATGAGGTACGTAGGCAGCAGGGTAGGGCCCATTCGAGCACATTCTTTATTTCCCCTACATTTTCCTATTTCTTCCTAGTTCCTTTTCAGTTCCATTCTAGTTAGCAGTTTTATTCAGCAGCTATTTTATTTCCTCACCCTTTGAAACAATCAAGCGTGGATCCCGTCGGGTACGACGGACGATCTGGGGTGCTAATACCTTCCCAGGTCGTAACCGACTCCCGAACCCAGATCTTTGGTTCGCAAGGCCTCATCCTTTCCTTCTTCCTCAGGTTTGTGCAACATTACCTTTCTTGTTCCTTCGGGATGAAAATGCCTGGCTGGCGACTCTACCTTTTCCGTGCCACTTTCGCGTTTGTACTAGGATGAAAAATAGTAAGAAGCAAAATGAAGTGGAACCTTGATACAAATTGGAGATTAAAAATCTTCAAAAGTTACTGGGTGAAAAGGAGGAGCAACTCCAGCAAGCCTACATGCAACACATAGACTACGACAAGAAGATAGCACAGGGTCAATAAGCAGTTGAAGATGCACAAAAAGAGGTAGAAGAGCTCAAGCTCCGCGCGAGGGTCAAGAAAGCCAAGCCTGAGTCAAGTCTCAACAAAGAGAATGAAGAGGATTTCCTGCAGCAGATTAGTGAACTTCACGCTTCCTTTGATCAGAGAGATCTCCTCATTCAGAAGCTAATCTTAGATCCAGGTCATCCATACATAGCTCAATTATTCCAGGTGGTCAAACGTCTCAGCTGGAGGTTGAAGGACATGGAGTTTCCTAAGGCTTAGATTCATTTGCTTGTACTAGGATTACCCACAAGCTTGTTGTGGGATTCCTTTATGCCTTTGCTAGTTTCTTTTGCTGTAAGAATTGGCAACCTTTAGGGAATTTGTTGATATTTTCAGACTTCATTTTATACTATAGGATATGGTTTGTATCACTGGTTGTTATCTTTGCACTGACACGTGTTCTAGGCACCGGTTCCCCACAATTATCCAATATGAGTTGCATGTGGGGTTTTCTTCCCCAAAGTCAAAATTTTCAAAGTCTATACGAATATTTCTAAATACCGGAATGGGAATGTAAATAACCTTGAGAATGAAAGAACACAACATTTTCATGCATTCATATCATTTGTATTCTTTTTATTTGCAGGTTATTTGGGTTTCTTAACTTATCTCTATTCTCAAGAAAGATTGTGAGAGCTGCAAAGAGCCGTCTTCATCGATACGACACTCCTCTGCACCGGTACACCATTCACCGCAACCAACGAAACATCATGGAAACTGTACAAACAAAACTGACTGAACTCCGCATTAGGATGGCTGAATTTATGACTATGATGCAGGGCATGGCCCAGGGGCAACAAGAGCTAAGGGCTGCTGTTCAAAGGCTTGATCCACCGCAGACGGACCCTCAAGTTGTCACTTTGGATGCTCAAGGCAACCCTATTCCACCAAGAGGTAACATGCCTCCTACTATAGAGGGTGGCCCCATTCCAATTCATGTGGTATATCAACAGGAAGATCAGTCCACCTTGGTCAACAAGGACATAAGATTCGGTACAGGAGCTAACCCTCAGGACTTCCAGATGCTGGAAGAGAAGGTCAGAGCTCTGGAATGCAGAGATACTCTAGGCATTTATGTTTCTGACATGGTTCTGGTGCAAGGGCTTGTCATTCCTCCAAAGTTGAAGGCCCCGGGATTTGATAAATACAATGGGAGTTCCTGCCCAAAAACTCATCTACATGCCTACTATAGCAAGATAGCTTCTTACACAAAAAATGAGAAGCTTTGGATGCATTTTTTCCAAGACAGTCTGTTTGGGGACTCCCTTGAGTGGTACATGAAACTAGAGAAGACTTTTGTTCGCAACTGGAAGGAGCTTAGGGAAGCATTCCTCAAGCAATATCAGTATAATCTCGACATGGCCCCGAATAGGACCCAACTACAGAGTCTCTCCTAAAAGAACTCCGAAAGCATCAAAGAGTACACACAGAGGTGGCAGCTAGGGTTCAACCACCCCTACTGGAAAGAGAAATGGTGGACCTATTTATGGAAAGGTTAGCAGGTTGTTCGTCCAATGGTTTTTCTGATATCATCCTGACCGATGAGAGAATTGAGAACTGGATGAAACATGGGAAGATTCAGAATAATGGAGTTTCTACTCCTGTGGTTAAGAATACATTTGTGAAGAGAAGAGAAGGTGAAGCATGGGTAGTGTACGCTCCATGGAAGAGAGGAAACCAGAATTCCTACTATCAGGCAGCTTCTGTTACCATTCCCGCTACTACCAATCCGCAACAAGTACAACCGTCGCAGCAACCGCGTCAGCAAAATTACCAGCAATAGAGGCCTCCACGACAGTATTATCCACCTAGACCTAAGGACAAACATTTCGAGGTGCCCGCAATGTCTTACTCACAACTCTTGCAGAATCTCCTACAGTTGTAGATGATTCAGCTCAGAACATTGGCCCCACCGAAGTCAGGGCAAATTGTGGAGGGGTATGATCCCAATGCCCATTGCGAGTTCCACTCTGGAGCTCCGAGTCATACTACGGAAAATTGTAAGGCCCTCAAACATGTTATTCAGGATATGCTGGATTCCAAAGCAATCAACTTTGCTCCTACACCGAACGTTTTGCAAAACTCCATGCCTTCGCATGGAAGGACGGTGGGAGCCATTGATGATGGAGAATGTTTGAATCTGGTGTACGATGTCAGTTCCTTTAAGACTTCGCTATTAGTTGTGAAGGAATATCTGGCCAAGAAAGGCATATTCCCAGGTTGTGAAGAGGTTTGCTCAGAATGCGAAAACTCTGTTAATGGATTGAGGATTCAGAGAATGATCAATGAAGGGAGTATTTAGTTTGATAGAATTTTCAAAAAGATGGAGTTTCCACAGTTACCATTTACTACACACCAGTACAGATTCCGGCACCAGCAAAAGTGGCACCTGTAACATTTACCACTCTAGGTCATGTACCGTATCAGAGTGACAAGGCTGTCCCACGGTACTATGGGGCTGAAGTTTACTGTAACAGTCAGAAACAGGAGGTGTCCACCTCCAACACTGCTCAACACCAAGTTGAAAATGTAGGAGTCGGGGGGTTCACAAGGAGCGGGAGATTATTCGCGCCTGAAACATTAAGAAACAATGTGGTGCCACCAAGGGATAGTGCAGAGGCCCTGGCAAGAGCAAAGGGGAAGCAAGAAATAACCAATGATGTTCATGTGTCAACTCCAGAACCCGACATCCTTATGTTGCTTGAAGCTTGATAGAAGCTTATTTGGTTATGGCTAGATGATAGGCACCATAAGTGCATAGATTCAATTATTCAGGTTAGATTTGTTGGCTTCGATTTGACTTATTTATGCATGATTAATGAAATTTGAACCTAAATTCCTGATGTACTCAACATAAGGATTGTTTTGATGGCTTTAGATTTCATTTTCATGGAGATTTTAGGTTTTACCTAACTAAGGGTCATCGAAGAAGATGACCGGAGGTCATCTTCGGTGACCTGAACAATGCCCTAGCCTTTTCGATAATTTTAAGTCCCATTCGTTGAAACATGTTGCCAGCATATTAATGAAACATGTGAGGGTCACGTGGAAATTTTATGAGCCTGAGTAGTTGTGTGCGTGACATCCACCCTTGTTATCATGTGTCCAGCATCTCATCCATGTGTTTGGTTTACTTTGACTCTTGATGCGTGTGTGAGATTGATCCTTTGGTCCCTATTTGAGTCAACCATTGACTAAGCCCCATCATAAGTCTTGTGTTCAGCATGTGTTTAGGACCTGGGCTCAAATTTCTTTTCACGCCCCCAATTTCAAAGGCCCAATTCTTTTTAACTGAAAATCATTTCTGATTGTTGTAACGCCTTAATTTTATATTTATTTTTATGAAATAAATATTAATATTTTGATGGTATATTTGGATAAATCGGAGAGAAATGTTTTATGAGAATAATAATATAATAATGTATACTATTATAATATTGTTATTATTTAAATAAAATAAAAAAAAGGGGTTAGTTAGAGGTTTAAGGGGCAAAGGTGGAATTATTGTTTTATGTAAGTGGACTAAGGAATTCAGTTTTCATTGTCATCGTGTTTTGACGAAGAACAGTGAGGTCTGGAGAAAGAGGAGAAGAAGGACAAGGTACATGATCGTAGATTATCAATACCCAAATTTTGAAGAACTCATCTCTATTTTGAGGTAAGGGGGGAGAATGGGTTCATAATTGTTGAATTAACACAATAAGGGTAATTGGGAGATCCTTCCTCCCTTAGGGTTCATATCTATGAGGATTGAAATTATGAAATTGTGATATAAATATATATGGTTGATTAGGAATTCTGAATTTTGTTTATGATTTGATGATAATTATCATGAGAATGGTTTGTTTATGAGATAATTTAAGATGAACTGTGCTTGAGTGTGTGCTATGTGAATTGAGGGATGATTGTTATGAATTAAAGGAAATTGTGAGAGATGAAGAACAATTATAGGTTGATCAATGTAATTTTATTAATAATTAGATTAGGTGATTACTTGACGTTATGAGTGTTTTATGGTATAAAGTATGGAAATTGGACTGTTATGGAGGCTAATATAAGGTAAAAATGCATTGGTTTTGGTTTGGAATGAGAGGGGAAGGAAAAGGAAAACTTTTGGAAAAATAGGAAAAATTCACATAGCCACCTGAAACGGGCCATGTCATACGACACGGGCGGCCGTGTCAGATCACTGGAAGGAGAGGGAGGGAAGACTTGTGAAAAATGGGCATCAGTAAGTATGACACGGGCACCCGTGTTAGCCCACTGGTAACATTATTTGTTTTGTTGTTTTGAGGGCATGTTCAGAGCACCTGACACGGCCCGTGTCAAGGGACACAGGAGGCCGTGTCAGGCCTCCGTATTTGGAAACATTGTGAGTTTATAATGCACTTTTGGTCCTTTCTTCTAACTTAAGTTCCTATGAGTGTTCTAAGGCAATAACTTAAGGTTTAGTGTTAAATTATAGGACTTGATATCCAACTTTAATGAATGTAATTGTGAGGCTTATATAAGTAGCATAAGTGATTAGTAATCTAATGAATTATGGTTATGAAATTATGCTATGCTTAACGTGAATGATATAATGATGTGATTGATAACGGGTGGATCATATGGATCATGAGGGCATGAATGTTCATGCGTGTTGTATTATGTGTATGTGATTGAGTCTGCTAATGCATACACATTTGGTGGAATGATCATGTCTCGGTGGAGCGTAAGTGATCATTCAGATTCATTGCGAATCATTGGTGCAAGGATGATCATGTCTCAGTGGAGCGTAAGCGATACATCCGGGTTTGAATTAAAGAACCATTGTTGAAAGTCGGTACCGCACTATTGCATTGTTGCATTGTGTTAGTGAGTCACATTGCATATGTTTGTATGATTGATTGGTGTTAGTTGATGTGTTTGAGTTTATGATTATCCTTTGAGGTGTTATTTGTACCATTATGTTATGAAATCAATTCTCACCCCTTTGTTTGTTTGTGGTGTCTGTGCTTCTTCGGAAGTGTAGATAATTCTGGTACTTAAGAAGTGCTTTGATGTGAAGTCCGTGTCCTAGGAGCTCTGATATGTAATGGGGATTGGGATTCTTATGACGACATTTCATCTAGTTTTTAATCAACTTTCTTATAATAAGTGTTGAGTTAATGAATAATACTTGTGATTGAATTGTAAAGCCTTGGGGCATTTGATGTTAAAACAATTATTTCCGCTGCTTGTTTTTGGAATAAATGAATTATGTTGGTAATTGATGTGACAACTCACTTTAGTGGTTAAACTCTGATTTTTATGAAAAGTTATATAATACTGAAATTGGGGAAAAATGGGTGTTACAATTGGTATCAGAGCAGGTCGGTCCAACCGGCCAGATTAAGTCAGTCCTTAGAATAGGAGTCGTTGAGAGTCCTAACCTGTATTTGTTGTTGTATCAGAATGGCTGGAAGGAATGATGTTGCTCTTGCTGCGTCTTTGCAAGCCATGGCGCAGACGGTTTAGAACGTCGTTCAGGTCATTCAGGGAGGAGGTAATGCTCAGTCTCGTGCATTGGACCAGTTTAGGAGTAACAGGCCGCCTAAGTATGAAGGTGGAATTCTAGATCCAGAGGCTGCGCATAAATGGTTGAAGGCTGTGGAGAAGATCTTTAGAATAATGGGATGCTCTGATGATCAGAAGGTGAGGTTTGGTACTCACATGCTGGAGGGAGAAGCTGAAGTCTGGTGGGACAACAGTCACCAACGGTTAGAAGCTGCAGATATTGCAATCACCTGGGCGGTATTTCGCAGAGAATTTTTGGAGAAGTACTTCCCTAAAGACGTCCGTAGTGCTAAGGAGGTGGAGTTCTTGGAACTCAAGCAAGGTAGTATGACGGTGGCAGAGTATGCTGCCAAGTTTGAGGAATTGGTGCAATATTGTGCACACTATAATACTGGAGAGGCTATGACTTCCAAATGCCTGAAGTATGAGAATGGACTGCGTCCTGAAATTAAGTTGGGTATTGCTTACCAGAAGATCAAGAACTATCCAGAATTGGTAAGCAGAAGCCGGATTTATGATAATGATAACAGGGCTCGAATTGCACACTATAAGGCTGTGAATGAAAAGAAAGGAAAGCAGAGATTTGGTGGTACTCCCTATAGTGCTCCAGCTGACAAAGGAAAGCAAAAGGCTAATGCTGAGAAGAAGCCAAGTGGGGGAGGAGGTACTCCCGGCGTGCTCAAATGCTACAAATGCCACGGTACGGGTCATCGTGCCAATGATTTTCCTAATGAAGAGAAGAAGTGCTTCAAGTGTGGGAATCCGGGTCAAATGGCGACTAATTGTAAGGTGAATCTTCCTACTTGCTATAATTGTGGAGAGCAAGGCCATATCAACACCAATTTCCAGAAATCCAAGAAGCAGTAATCCTGTGGAAAAGTGTTTGCATTAGTGGGAGCTCAACCTACTGGTGTGAAGAGCGATTGGTCAAAGGTACTTTCTATATCGATAATACTCCCTTATTTGTGATTATTGATATGGGTGCAACACACTCGTTTATTTCTTTGGAATGTGTGAAGAGGATAGGATTGGAGCCTTCTCAATTGAGTCGAGGGATGGTAATTAATACTCCATCTATACGTTCTGTGACTACTACCTTAGTATGTTGTGATTTTGTTTTGACAATATCTGATAAAAAATTTAGAGTGGATCTTATATGCCTGCCACTCAGTAATATTGATGTAATTTTGGGTATGAACTGGTTGGAGTCCAATCGAGTTTATATCGATTGCTTTAGGAAAATATTGTTGTTCCTAACTCCTGAGGAGGAAATTTTGGCCAGTTCAGTTTCTGCTAAAGAACTGAGAACCTTGTTAGAAGACGAAGCAAAGATGTTTGCTGTGTTTGCTTCGTTATCGGTTGAAGAGAAGGTTGTTGTTGAAGAGCTGCCAGTGGTGAAGGAATTTCTTGAAGTATTTCCAAGTGATATTTCAGAGCTACCTCCGACGCGTGAGGTGGAGTTTACTATCGACTTGATTCCTGGTACTAGACCTATTTCTATGGCACCGTACAAGATGTCTGCTGCTGAGTTAGTTGAGTTGAAATCTTAGATTGGTGATTTGCTTGACAAGAAGTTCATTCGACCCAGTGTATCATCGTGGGGTGCACCATTGCTTTTGGTTAAAAAGAAAGATGGTAGTATGCGTCTGTGTATTGACTACCGACAACTGAATAAGGTTACTATTAAAAATAAGTATCCACTCCTAAGGATTGATGACTTGATGGATCAACTTGTGGGAGCTTGTGTTTTTAGTAAAATTGACTTGAGGTCGCGATATCATCAAATAATATTGAAAGAGGAAGATATCAAGAAGACGACATTTAGAACTTGATACGGCCATTACGAATATGTAGTGATGCCTTTTGGAGTATCTAACGCGCCATGAGTGTTCATGGTGTATATGAACCGAATATTTCATTCTTATTTGGATCAGTTTATCGTAGTATTTATTGATGATATACTGATATATTCGAAGTCTGAAAAAGACCATGCGAAACATTTGAGAATTGCATTACAGGTACTGAAGGATAACAAATTATTTGCCAAGTTCTCCAAATGTGAATTTTGGTTGAAGACGGTGAGCTTTTTGGGACATGTGATATCTGGTGATGGTATAGCAGTGGGCCTTTCTAAGGTCAGTGTTGTGCTTGAGTGGGAGCCTCCGAAGACGGTAACGGAAATTAGAAGTTTTCTTGGCCTAACTGGTTATTACCGAAGGTTCATTGAAGGATTTTCTTGTTTGGCGTTACCATTGACTTAATTGACCCGGAAGAGTCAAGCTTTTATTTGGGATGCAGCTTGTGAGAGAAGTTTTGAGGAATTGAAGAAGAAGCTAACTTCGGCACCAGTACTAGTTTTGCCGGACCCGAGTGAAGCTTTTGTTGTTTATTGCGACGCGTCTAAAATGAGTTTAGGCGGTGTGCTAATGCAGGTGGGTAAAGTTGTAGCCTATGCTTAGAGGAAATTGAGGGTACATGAGAGGAATTATCCTACTCATGATTTGGAATTGGCCGCAGTGGTATTCGTGTTGAAAATTTGGAGGCTTTGTATGGTTCGAGGTTCAAAGTTTTTAGTGATCATAAGAGTTTAAAGTACTTGTTTGATCAAAAAGAGCTTAATATGAGACAAAGAATATGGTTAGATTTTTTGAAGGATTATGATTTTAATCTGAGTTACCACCCGGGAAAAGCGAATGTGCTAGCAGATGCATTGAACCGGAAGACAATTCATATGTCGGCTATGATGGTGAAGGAAATGGATTTAATTGAGAAATTTAGAGACTTGAGTATGGTATGTGAAATAACGTCAGAAAGTGTTAAGCTGAGTATGTTGCGAATTAATGAATTTCTTGATGTGATAAGAGAAAATCAAAGGCAAGACGTAAAATTGGTAGATTTGATACCTACTGAAGGAAATGACCAAGGAGGCGATTTTGTTTTGTATAATGATGGTGTTTTGAGATTCAGAGGTAGAATTTGCGTACCTGACAACGCCGAATTAAAGAAAGCAATTTTGGAAGAAAGTTATCGAAGTAGCTTGAGTATCCATCCAGGAGCTACAAAGATGTACCATGATTTGAAGAAATTGTTCTGGTGGCACGGTATGAAGAGGGATATCACGCAATTTGTTTATGCTTGCTTGGTGTGTCAGAAATCTAAGGTGGAACATCAGAAGCCTTTGGGGGCTGATGCAACCGTTAGAGATTCCGAAATGGAAATGGGACAACATTGCTATGGATTTTGTGATAGGTTTACCGAATACGGTGAGAGGCTTTGATGCTATTTGGGTAATTGTAGACCAGTTAACTAAGTCGGCACATTTTATTCCAATCAACATCAGTTTTCCGTTAACTAAATTGGCAGAGATTTATATATGGATTGTGGTGAAATTGCATGGTGTACCGTCGAGTATAGTATCAGATAGAGATCTGCGATTTACTTCAGAATTTTGGAAGAGTTTGCATGAGGCTTTGGGTTCTAAGTTGAAATTGAGTTCAGCTTACCATCCACAGACGAATAGGCAATCGGAGAGGACTATTCAGTCACTAGAAGATTTATTGAGAACTTGTGTATTAGAAAAAGGAGGTGTGTGGGATACTCATTTGCCACTAATTGAATTCACTTATAATAACTGTTACCATTCAAGTATTGGAATGACATCGTTTGAAGCTCTTTATGGTAGGAGATGTAGAACACCTCTATGTTGGTATGAGACAGGTGAAAATGTTATGCTTGGACCTGAGATTATCCAGCAAACTACTGAGACTATCCAGATGATTAAAGAGAAAATGAAAGCATCTCAGAGTCGACAGAAAAGTTACCATGATAACAGGAGAAAAGACTTGGAGTTCAGTGAGGGTGACCATGTGTTTTTGAGAGTCAACCCGATGAAAGGTGTTGGTCGTGCTTTGAAATCCAAGAAGTTGGATCCTAAGTTTATTGGACCTTATCAGATTATGCAGAGAGTAGGCAAGGTTGCTTACAGAGTGGCATTACCGCCAGAACTTTCGAATTTGCACGAAGTGTTTCATGTGTCGCAACTTAGGAAGTATGTATTTGATCCGTCACATGTCATCCAGAGGGATGAAGTGCAAGTTCGTGATAACCTCACAGTGGAGGCCTTACCTTTGAGAATTGAGGATCGTAAGATGAAGCAGCTAAGAGGCAAAGAAATACCTCTTGTGAGAGTAGCTTGGGGAGGAGCTGCTGGTGGAAGTGTTACCTAGGAACTGGAGAGCAAGATGTAGGAATCATATCCAGAGTTATTCCATTCATGTACATTTTCGAGGACGAAAATAATTAAGTGGGGGAGAGTTGTAACGCCTTAATTTTATAATTATTTTTATGAAATAAATATTAATATTTTGATGGTATATTTGGATAAATTGGAGAGAAATGTTTTATGAGAATAATAATAATAATATAATAATGTATACTATTATAATATTGTTATTATTTAAATAAAATAAAAAGGGTTAGTTAGAGGTTTAAGGGGCAAAGGTGAAATTATTGTTTTATGTAAGTGGAATAAGGAATTCAGTTTTCATTATCATCGTGTTTTGACGAAGAACAGTGAGGTCTGGAAAAAGAGAAGAAGAAGGGCAGGGTCAAGGATCGTAGATTATCAAGACCCAGATTGTGAAGAACTCATCTCTATTTCGAGGTAAGGGGGGAGAATGGGTTCATAATTGGTGATTTAACACAATAAGGGTAATTGGGAGATCCTTCCTCCCTTAGGGTTCATATCTATGAGGATTGAAATTATGAAATTGTGATATATATATATATATATATATATATATATATATATATATATATGTATGGTTGATTAGGAATTCTGAATTTTGTTTATGATTTGATGATAATTATCATGAGAATGATGTGTTTATGAGATAATTTAAGATGAACTGTTCTTGAGTGTGTGCTATGTGAATTGAGGGATGATTGTTATGAATGAAAGGAAATTGTGAGAGATGAAGAACAATTATAGGTTGATCAATGTAATTTTATTAATAATTAGATTAGGTAATTACTTGACGTTATGAGTGTTTTATGGTATAAAGTATGGAAATTGGACTGTTATGGAGGCTAATATCAGATTAAAATGCATTAGTTTTGGTTTGGAATGAGAGGGGAAGGAAAAGGAAAACTTTTGGAAAAATAGGAAAAATTCACGTAGCCACCTGACACGGGCCGTGTCACACGACACGGGCGGCCGTGTCAGGCCACTGGAAGGATAGTGAGGGAAGACTTGTGAAAAATGGGCATCAGTAAGTGTGACACGGGCCGTGTCACACGACACGGGCACCCGTGTCAGCCCACTGGTAACATTATTTATTTTGTTGTTTTGAGGGCGTGTTCAGAGCACCTGACACGACCCATGTCAGGGGACACGGGAGGTCGTGTCAGACCTTCGTATTTGGAAAATTTATGAGTTTATAATGCACTTTTGGTTCGTTCTTCTAGCTTAAGTTCCTATGAGTGTTCTAAGGCAATAACTTGAGGTTTAGTGTTAAATTATAGGACTTGATATCCAACTTTAATGAATGTAATTGTGAGGCTTATATAAGTAACATAAGTGATTAGTAATCTAACGAATTGTGGTTATGAAATTATGCTATGCTTAACGTGAATGATATAATGATGTGATTGATAACGGGTGGATCATATGGATCGTGAGGGCATGAATGTTCATGCGTGTTGTATTATGTGTATGTGATTGAGTCTGCATATGCATACACATTTGGTGGAATGATCATGTCTCAGTGGAGCGTAACTGATCATTCAGATTCATTGCGAATCATTGGTGTAGGGATGATTGTGTCTCGGTGGAGCGTAAGCGATATATCCGGGTTCGAATTAATGAACCATTGTTGAAAGTCGGTACCGCACTGTTGCATTGTTGCATTGTGTCAGTGAGTCACATTGCATATGTTTGTATGATTGATTGGTGTTAGTTGATGTGTTTGAGTTTATGATTATCCTTTGAGGTGTTATTTGCACCGTTATGTTATGAAATCAATTCTCACCCCTTTGTTTGTTTGTGGTGTCTATGCTTCTTCGGAAGTGCAGATAATTCAGGTACTTAAGGAGTACTTTGATTTGAAGTATGTGTCCTAGGAGCTCTGATATGTAATGGGAACGGGGATTTTTATGACAACATTTCATCTAATTTTAATCAACTTTCTTATAATAAGTGTTGAGTTAATGAATAATACTTCTGATTGAATTGTAAAGCCTTGGGGCATTTGATGTTAAAAAAATTATTTTCGCTGCTTGTTTTTGGAATAAATGAATTATGTTGGTAATTGATGTGACAACTCACTTTAGTGGTTAAACTCTGATTTTTATGAAACGTTATATAATATTGAAACTGGGGAAAAGTGGGTGTTACAATTGCACCCCTTCCTCAATTTCTTTTCCATTTAATTTCTTTTTCTTTTCATTCCAATTTTGATATAATAAAAATACCAAATCACCACCGAAAATTCTCAAATAATTCAGAGACCGTTTTCACAATATTCCAAAATTTTCCACATTTTTTAATTTCATTTTCTTTTATTTTTCTCTCCAGAAATTAATTTTCCTTTTATTTCTTTTGGAATTTCTCCATTTTTGACACCTTGCCTTCTCAATTTAATTTCTCATAAACCAAAATTAGTATTGACTTCATTCCTTTTGCATAGACCAGAGAACATGTTGAGGTCCCCAAAAATATTTTTCTCATATTTTTTAGGTCATATTTGGTCCATTAGTGAGTCCTTTCTTTGAGTTTCATCCTTCAAAACCCTAATCCACTTTGTACAATTTTTTGATCGAGTTAAAATGCAAATTTTGTTAGATATTTTAGAGGTTTGTTTGTCCCTGGTTTGTGACTTTGAATACCAAGTTTCACATTTTTTTCATGTCCACGAGTATTTGTTTGGTACCTTGTTTTACAAGTCACATTTTATGCTTTCTTTTCTTATCTTTCTAATCTCATTTTGATAAGGCATTTATGCCATCCATTAGAACTCCTTCATTTGAGTTCCTAATATCCCATTTGATATTTATAAGTCATTTGTGTCCCTTATAGGTCCTTACCTTTTGAGTTTTTGGGGTTACTTGTTCCATAAGTTTCACTTGTATTCATATGTGTTCCATTTGACCTAATTCTCATTCTCCCTTCACTTTGACACTTCTAATTTTATTTTGTGAGTCTTGTATCCATGTCATACCATTATCATACACCTTATAAGATGTCCACATTCATTATCACATCATTTTACCAAGTCTTGAGTTCACTTACTTCATTTGGTATACTTTTGGTACTTAAGAACTCCAAAATCAAATTCCTTTGTCCTATAACCCTAATACACTTCATACATTTCCATTTTTGGTTATATTTTTGAGTCTAATCCTCATCTTATCTTCTCATCTAGCCTCTGGTTTTTGTATGGGAGGTTCACATTTGTTTGTTCATGTTTGACTTTTATTCTAAGTCTTTTTCTTCTTAGGAAGTCATTTGTTCATTTCTTCTTATTCCTTCTCTATTCAATCTTCTACTTGAATCTCTTTCTCTTGAATATCTTTATTCATACTTGTGTCCATATTTTGAGACAATTTTAATTTATGTTAGGTTCTGACTTTAACATTCAACCTTGGTTTAGTACATGTTTACCTTGTGTGTTCATTCAAACTTCTCCATCTCAGTTCACCTTGAATTCCTTTAGGGTTTAGTACCTCATTAGGGCATAAATTGTAGTTGTTTGATCTTAGGATCTTAGAATACTTTAACATGGTTTATATACCGACTTTAGAAGCTTGTTATCATTTAACATCCTCTAGCTCTAGGTATTAACCCTATGACGCCTTTGGTGTTTTCCCTTAGCTAGTTTGAGCTTTAGTTGTGTTTATGCTTTCAATATTCATTGTAAAGCTAACCTTTGTTTTGTAGGGAGGTTGAGGTAAGACTTGTTTATATAACCTCTTCCTCATCTTCTGTATGCTTTCAAATTGTGTTTATCTTAGCCCTTTAGGCTTTGTTTGTACAATTTCATTCATCCCCTCTTTAGAAACAACTTAACTTCTTTAGAAAAGTAAGTTGATTTCTAATTTCTTTTCTTTTTCTCATTAGGATTAGAAGACCACAAAAACCATAGGGTTTCCCTTGCAATAAACAACTTAGGGTGAGTCTTAGTTCCCCTAATTTTGTCCTTTCTCAACTTGAGTCCACTTTCTCATCTCAAAGAAAAGCTGAAAAACACTTTAATGAAGGTTGAAGTAGTCTTAGATGCAGAGACTTATTCCATGAAGTGTATTCATCCCATATTGGGATAGTACAAGCTTGTCTAGCATGATGTACAAGTATGGTCATGAGACTATTTTCACAAACAACAAAATAAAAAAAACTTCTTTTAAAAGACATTTCACAAACAACAAACGTCGTTCCTGCGGGAATTCTCTTCTCATCTCATTCACTCTAAACGAGAACTTGCTATGACTTGTCTCTTTGCAAGACGGTAAACACACTCGTACCAGACAAGCCTGCAACACCTGAGAATATGCATAAGTGGTTCAATCTCTAAAAAACACAAACAAAGTTTCCATCTTAGTTAGGCGAACTACGTCGAATCTGATCCTCATTTTCCTCATGAGGTACGTAGGTAGAGGGGTAGGGCCCGTTCGAGCACACTTTCTTTATTTTCCCGATATTTTCCTCATTCTTTCTTTTTGTTCTTTTTTCCAGTTCCCTTTTATCATTCCAATTCCAATTATTTTATTTAGAAGCAGTTTTATTCTCACCCTTTGAAACAAACTAACAAGCCTGGATCTCGTCGGGTACGACAAATGATCTGGGGTGCTAATACCTTCTCAAGTCGTAACCAACTCCTGAACCCAGTTCTTTGGTTCACAGGACATTGTCCTTTCCTTTTCTCTTAGCGTTGTGCAGCATTACCTTTCCCATTCATCCAGGATAAAAATGCCTAGATGGTGACTCTACCCTTTCCGCGCCACTTTCATGTTTGTACTAGGATGAAAATCCAGGGAGCGACACCTGGAAACCGTACCTGTAAAACAGATAAAACGGTGATATGAATGCTATGCAGATGATTTGTATTTCATTCTCTAGGCCTTTCGTGCCCCGGTTCCGACATTCAATAAAGTAATCCAAATGGCTTAGGACCCTGACTTGAGAAGAAACCTCTGCATGATACTCATATTCAGTTTGTTGGAGTGACACAGTGTCGGTGCATACAAAAGATTAACCAGCTGAAAAAGGACTATATTAACATAAAAGAGCCTACAAGGAAAGAGTAAACAAAAGATTTCTCCGCAGGGTTACAAATGTTACAAAGAAAAAGAGAAATAACAGAGAAGATAATAGGCCTTTAGGTAATCCAGATATAACATAAAGAAACTAAGGCCTAGGAAACCGTACGTCCTTCAGATGCCAACTGAGGTGTCGGACAACTTCAAACAATCAGCTTCTTACTCAATAGGCCCATGTGCTCGAAGGATGCATGTAGGTCATTGATATGTTGTATGATCACATCTCAAATCCCCTCACTAGGCCCCGACTCTGACTTATCCTTCTTGGTTTCTGACAACACCTTGAGATCTGCTATTTCCTTATGGGCTTCTTCCAACTGTTGAGTCTTCTCCCTACGCCTCCGGTGGGCTATCTCTAGCTCTTCTTTCTTATACTTGATCTGCAACTCATAACTCTCTTCTTTTTCCTTATGCTTTTTCTGAGCCTTATCCCATTTGTTTTGCCAAAGGGTGATAGTCTGGTTAGCTTCTCTCAAGGACTTCCTGGTCTTCTTGTGTTCAACTTCCCTTCTGATCTCTGTCAAACCCCTTCTCTTGAAGTAAGCCTCTCTATCAGCAAATTCTTTTTATTTGACTTCCCTAAAACTCCGAGAATCCAGTGCAAATTCTTTTTATCTAAATCTTCTCCTCTAAAGCTTTATTGGTGTGTACCATATGCTGATACATCCTACTATTCTCGGAGTTTTTCATTCTAACTGATTGAAGTTGGGCTTCCAACTTCTGATAATCTTCAAGGGAGGAAGTAGTATTGGGCTCAACAACTAGAGAAGTAGCTCGGGAGAAAGGTAACTGTACCACCCGTGCTTTCCTCTTCAACCAGGCTTCGTATTCAGGAAAAGTTTGATTGTTACTTTTTCCTAAACAAGCCACACCTATTCTTCTAATAAGCTTTCAGGCGCTAGCAACTTTTCTTACCAAAGGCAGATTGTCCTTCACTGGAAAATAAAACGTTTGAGCTAACTCTGACTCTTTTGGGATGTCTCTCAGAGCATACCCCAACTGCCTTCTTAAAAGGATTGGGTTATAATTAATTTCCCCAATCACTCCTAAGAGTGGCACATTTGGACATCCTCCATAGCTAGTGATAAAGTTTATCCCCTTCAATCTCATGGTAAACCATTTGATATCCTTAGTAGATAATCTTTCCAAATTTTGAGCCAAAACCAACTTAGAATCATTGAAAGCCTCAGTACTAGGAAGGTGTCTCATAAACCGCTTGTGAAATAAAGGAACAAAATAACGCACCAAACCCCCTCGCTTCTTTTAATTTTTGTAGTGCACTAAATATTAGAGATCGCCCAAGAGAGTTTGCACTGGATTCTTCAAGATGAACAGATGAATAGCATTAATGTCCACAAACTTTTCAAGATCAACAAACAAGATGATGCCATAGATGGAGAGAGCTATCAGAGAGCATACAGAATCCTACTGAGCTTTGGCAGCCAATTCTTCAGTCTTCTTTAGCAAGAACTCCAAGGAAAATCAGGATATCCCACCTTTGGTTGTAATCAAATTAGCATTAACCACAAAAGTGCTCAAATAAAGAGCCTTAGAAATGTCTTCAGGTGTGGGCTTGACCATCTTTGTGTTGAAAGGAACCTGGTCCTGCAAAGGCACTCCAAGAATCAAAGAATACTCCTCCAACAAGGGACCCAAATGGAAGTCATGAAAGGTGAAACACCTCACCTAAGGGTTGTAATATTGCAGCAAAGTATGAATAGCACTCCTGTCTGAGGCATCCAAATCCACTACCATGTCTAAGATATCCCCATAAGCCTTCCTGAATTCTTCAATGTGATTGGGCGTGATCAAAACTATCATCTTCTTCAGCATGTCAACCTCGGTGTCGAAGAACTTGTAATGAACATTCTTCTTGCAGGAGTCCTCTATCTCTGAGCTGAATATATAAGAATCGAAGACAAACAACAAATGAACATGAGAATGAAAAACAAAATGATTAATGATATGATGCAATGCAAATGTAGGACATGTGATCAATGTCTGGAACTGTCTGGATACTGAACAACGGAGCCAAGAACCAAGTGATCTGAAACCAAAAGGTCCTCTGAATGATAACCCTAGATAATAATCAGAACCAAAAGATCAAGAACTCCAGAACCATAATAACCGAATCAGAACATAGAACCACACTAGTAACCAGGGTATGCTAAGGTCAAGGGTTCCTGCAAAACCTATAAACCCCTCCCAATCTCACAGGTGTGCTTCGGCTCAAACATCACAGACTCTTAAAGCCAAATAGCAATAATACGTTCACCATCTCCGAGAAATGGCTCATGACCAAATCAGGGAATCAGTTAAGCATTATATACTACTCAAGGAAGCCTCAGTGTGAGTCTGGGAAAAACAAGCATCCCCCATAAGTCCCCAGCTTCAAGCGCTGAAATCGAGAAACAATAGTACATTCAGTCTGTGGGATACAATAATATCGTCATACAGCCAAATGCTTTAACTGAGTTCCTATAAGAGAACCAGACCATCCTATGCGAGTTCCTAGTGGACCCTCGGGTGCGAATAGGTTTGCTACAAAATGTGGTATGTCACTGTCACCACTGGACATGGTTGTTTCCATAAAGGTTCTCAATGATCGGTCCCCAGATGCACATAACTATCAAGGTCCTACCCTAAAGTGGAGGAAATCCCCACACAGAAAATTTCCAAGACGGTCGCAGTCTGGGTGTGGAACACATCACCACTAATCATGGTGAAATACCATGGAAGTACAATGTCTTCCCACACTAAGTCCTAGGGTGCACTCGAGCCTTGGTAATGGACTCATCTCACAGTAACAATCCCCAATCCACCAAAAGAAAACTAGCACAGTCCAGAAAGTCTAGTATATATATATATATATATATATATATATATATATATATATATATATATATATATGATGCATGAAAAATAAAATACTGAAAGCGATAAATAAACTGTAAAGTAAAACTATAAATAAACAACATTAAACTAAACACACAACAACAGACATAAAACACCCAATGAAACAGAAACAAACAAACGCTAGGAGAGACTCTCAAGAGGAAACCAGAGATTCTGGGTTCGATCCCTAGCAGAGTTTCCAGCTATCGCTCCCTGGATTTCCCTCCTAGTACAAACGCGAAAGTGGCGCGGAAAAGGTAGAGTCACCAGCCAGTCATTTTTATCCCAAAGGAAGGGTAATGCTACATAAACCCGAAAAGAAGGAGAAAACGGAGTCTTGCGAACCAAAGAGACTAGGTTCGGGAGTCGGTTACGAAGTGGGAAGGTATTAGCACCCCAGATCATCCGCCGTACCCGACGGGATCCATGCTTGAAAGAATTGTTTCAAAGGGTAAAGGAAATAAGCCATTGAGAAATAAATTGGAACTGGAAAGGGTAAAGAAAAGATAAAGGAGGAAAAAGTAGGGAAAATAAAAGAGTGCTCGAATGGCCCCTACCCCACTTCCTACGTATCTCATCGGAAAATGAGAATCAGAGTCGACGTAGTTCCCTTAACTAGTGAGGAAATTTGTTTGTGTTTTTTAAGACTTGAACTGCTTATGTCAATGCTTAGGTGTTGCAGGCTCGTCTAGCATGAGTGCGTTACCGTCTTTCAAAGAGACAAATAGGAGCAAGTTCTTACGTTGAGAGTGAGTGATATGAGAAGAGAATTTACGAAGAAAAGATGATTATTCTTTGTTCAGTGTTTTTTAGAAGCTTTTCTGAGGTTTGCACAGGAGAGTGTATCTAAGTATCACTCAATGGGATGTGTACTTCTTACATCATCCCGAAATGGAATGGACAAAAGGAAAACCTAAATATGGAGGAAATCCCCAAATCTAGTCCCACAAATGAAGGCTTAGACACACTAGCCTGTTGAACTTTATTAAGTGTTTTTGTGGTTTTGGGTTAAGATGTGTTTTTTTAGCTTTTTGTTTGTGAAGTAGTCTCATGCTAAGACCTATTCATCATGATAAATACCCTACACCTCACCCCAAAATGGGATGTGTGAAAGTACCCCATGGCAAAGTCTCTCGGCATATGAGAAGACTTGTCATTTATTAAGTGCTTTGAAGTTATTGTTTGAGATGAAAAGAGAGAGCACCAAAAGGATCTCAAAGGTAAAAGAATAATGAGGGACTAACAATCCTAAGTGTTATCATGCATATGATACCTAGGTTAGTATGGTTTGAAATCTATCCTAATGAAGAAAAAGGAAAGAAGAAAAAAAAGAAGAAGAAAGGATCATAAGGATTCAACTTACTTCTTAAGAAAAGATAAGTTGATCCTAAAGGGGAATGAAGAAGAAGTTAAACATTGATGGCCTAAGCACATCACAAACACAAGTGAGAAAGCTTAAAATAAGTGAAGGAAGAAGTTGAGATATGGAAGCATCATCCATACCTCTCAAGCTTACCAAAGCCCCTGAAAAGTTATAAGTATTCACATAAAGGAAAATGAAGTTCAAACAAACACAAGTCATGAAGGAACAAAATTCTAAACATTAGAAATCACACAATTCAGAACCTAATGATCACAAAAGGTCTCTAAGGTTAGTTATGCCAACTTAATCAAAAAGAAATGGGAGAAGTCCCACAAACAACAAACAAGGCATTAAAGAAGAAGTAAGGCAAACAAGTCAAATTTCAACAATTAATGTCAAAGTAAGAATCTAAACATCCTAATCATGTTACTAAACAAAAGATACAAACATCATTCAAAGCATATAGGCACATATCCAAACAATTGGAGAAGATAGGAGAAGATGTGAAGTGAAGTGAATCATGATTCATACTTGTGAAAGATGTGACTTGGTGCACAAGGTAAGCTCAAGACAAAGAGAATGAGTGATCACATATCAAAACCAGATGTCACACATCATGTTAACAAGCCTCAAAAAAGTCCACATATGATGGCACAAGTGCCTCCTTAAACAAACAAGCAAGTCATGTTCAAAACATTCACAAATTGGGCAATCTAAAGTTCAAGTATCAAAGAAATTCCAAAAATGCTTCAAAAAATAAGACATTAATAATCAAAGGACCTCAAACATGCATAAACATCAAGAAAAAGTTGCAAGCCAAAAAATAGAACCAAAGGCATTCAAACAATTAGGCAAAGCAAGGCTAGGGTTTCATTTACTTAAGCAAAAATCAACACTTCAAAAATTAGCCAAACAAGACCTAAAAATCAGCACAAAAATGTCTAAGGTACCTCAACATGTTATGGACATAATGCAAAAAGAACCAGGGTAAAAACTTATAGAATTCAAAATATAAAATCAACAAACCAAAGTGTTCATGATATAAGAAAATATAAAGAAAATTAAGTGGAAAATTAATTCAGAGTATTAAAAATAATAAAAAAAGAAAAATAAAATTTGGAAAATTTTATAAAATGTCAAAGGTTAATTGTGAATTGTTTTGGTATTTTTGAAAGCCTAGAACGTATTTTTAAAAATAAAAATTTAAACTATAAAAAGAATAAAATGAATTAAAAGAAAACAACAAGAGGGGTGAACACAAAGTAAATTTCACGTTCAACATGCAATGGGCCCAAAGGAGAGGGGGTTCAGAAAGCAAACTAACAATCCAGTCCATTATCAACGCAGTCAACCAATTAAGTATATACCTCAAACAAAAATTTGACCATCTATTAGTCTTCAGATGAATCAAACGTCCACAAACAGTCAAGCAAGGCAATAAAGTAGTCCAAATGGATGTTCCAGATCAAGCGTGCACACTAGTTACCATATGGAGACATACAAACAACATAATGTTAAAAGAAACTCACGTGCCAGGTCACATCCCATTTCTAGATCTAAACAAATCAAAGGCTCATATTCAAACTGAGAAATAAAACAGTGTCACCGGCCGGAGAAGACTCCGGTCGTCTTCTCCAGCCACACGTCGGTGAGCTTGCATAAAACATTTCTAGAAATGCAAAAAAAAACACATCGAAATGAAGCTGATACAACAAGGATCAAGAATCCATGGCCAAAATCCACTAAAACAATATATACAGAGAGAATCGAACAAAATAAAATCACATCTCAAAACTGAAAAACAAGATTGAATGCATATAAAATCTTAAGCTCACTACCTAAACCTCATATCAAGAAGGAACAACTAAAAAGCAAGAAAATAGGGCAAAACCAAAGCAACATGAATGTGATGATCAAACCTGAAATGGAGCTTTCTTGAGGATCTTCAGAAAACCAGAGGTGTCTTGATCTTCCTTGAGCTTCACTTGAGCCAAATAAAGGCTTAGATCTTGAGATTGCTACAGGAATGGTGAAATCCGAATGATGTTGCATCTCAAAACTCACAATGGTGTTCTTCAAATGGACCAAGGATAATGATGGTAGAAGCACAAGAGGAATGTATCAAGGATTTGTATGCGAAAATGAGAGTTGTGAGATGATTTTTGGATATGAATTTCTTGAATTGAGATGAGAGAGTGAGGAAAGAATGAGAGAGTGTAGAGTGAATGTGAAACAAATCAAAATCCTCCCCTTGCAAAAAATTCGTGACTCAGCCTTTATACGCAGGGTGTGTGTGCTCAATTCCACAAGTGTGGTGTGCAAGTCTGTTTTTCATCAAAACTCAGAGCAAGGTTTGTGTGACTTTCTTCTTTTCAAATTCATTCACATGTCATGAGGTACATGGGAATTATGGTGAGCTTGGTGTGTTGTTATCATGAGGTTGGTTGGTGATATTTGATGATGATCAGATGGAGGCAAGGGTATAGGTTGGTGAGAGTGCATGGTAGCAAGCTGCACATGATACTTTCTCTTTCTCCTTGTACCAAAATCGTGTGAGGGAGAGTGAAAAAGTGTGACTCCTTTTCTCATTGTGGAATGAAAACAAGTGTGTGTGGGAGTGTGTACAATTATGCTGACTCCTTCACTATCACATGGTGCCACTTTTGTACTACTACGTTTTTCATAAAAAAATCCACTAAAAGCAAAAACAAATAAAAGAGGGTATGTATGTATTACTTGGGCACGTGAAAATGAAAGGAGACCCATTAAAAGAAAGTGTATGAAATTAGATTAAAGAAAAATGACACAAAAAATAAAAGAAAAACAAAGATCAATGAGAATTTGACAAAATAGCCCAAAAAACCCTAAAATTGACCTTAAGCTTCAAAAAATCATATCTTGAGTTCTAGAAAGGCTATGAAGGTGTTCTTGTACTTCTTGGAAAGGGAAAATAAAGATCTACAACTTTCATGTTCATGGAATAATTATTTGAAGCTTTTTTGAACATGAAATAATGGGCTGAAGGTTTAAGGCAAACATTTCTAAAAATAAAAACTTCTCACTTGAAAAATTCCAATTTTAGTAACTTCTTGCAAACCTCTGATTCTTGCCAATTGAGACTAATAATGTTATTCCTTGACCAAATAAAGGTCCATGAAGTTGATGATCATGATTAAAACCCTAAAAATCCACTAGTTAACTTTTCTTCTGCACAGTTGACTTATTTCTTCACATACAAGTAACTGAACTATTGTCTGACTTCCTCAATGAATTTTTGAACTAAATTTCATCCTTAGGCCTTGTATAACATATAGGAGCCTTTGACCATAATAATTGGTCAAATATATGAGGATAGACTGCTCTGAGGCAAAACCCTAATTAGGGTTTCCTCGTGTAGGAGGAAGTTGCACTGATGAACTTCTGATGAACCAAACCCCTTCTAGGGCCTTGAGGATATGTTTGAGATTGTACAAGATATGTGCCACATCTAACTTTACCTGACCATGAGTGCGCGAGTGTGCATAATAAGCACAAGTGGCTATATAATCTGGATGAGCCAATTTCTGAACCAGGAGATGCTTGGTCGGAGGTTGAAATTGATCCTAAGATTCCTTCGAATTATTATGATTCGGACTACCCTGAGGATATGAAAGAAGAAGAAAAACCCAAAACAACTGACGTACTTACACCTACCCCGGCTCTAGCCAAAATCCTGAGTTGACCTTAGAAACTCTTCGTACCGAGATGCAAATTATGCAATATGACATACTCGACTTGCGTATAAACATCATTACTTTGAGAGATATGGCCGTAGAACAATTCGACCATCTGAGTTAAGCATTAGAGTCCATCCGCAATCATCGTGGCTAATATCTGATTTCAACACTCATCAGAATTTTCCAGCATTTTTATTTGAATTCAGCATTTTAATTTTAGTTCAATTTGATTTTTAGTTGTTTTTCAATTTTCAGTTTGTTTCAATTTATGACTACTGCATTTCTCTAAGTTTCAATAAAGTTTTTTAGTTCTGCTTCATTAATTGGTGCCTGAGTTTATAAGTGTTCAATAGTGTTTTCTTTAATTTCAGTGTTACAAGTATTCTATTTCAAATGAATGTTTATCATTTTCTGTTACTTGTTTGCACTAGTGCTACTACTGTCATTTTTTGTTCTTCTGTGTTACAAATATAGTGCAATGCTATTACTAATATATGCTACTAATAAATAAAATTTCCTTATGCTTCATAAAGTAAGCCAATTAATTATAATATTATTATCAATTAAACTTAGTGAAAAAATATAAGAAAGAGTCGTTAGCATGTTCCCCATTATCTAAGGGTGACAACCGTCTCCCCTTTAGGACGACCGTCCTGGCATCCTGACGGCCGTCAGGTTGGCCAGACGATTGTCACACAGTCAGAATCCTAAACGGTCATCTGCAACGTTTTTATAACCGTTGGCCACCACCACCCCACTCCTCTCAACGGTCATATTTCTCCACCCCCTATTTATAGGCACCTTCACATTCCACTTTCTCACAAACTCTTCAACCACCCACTTCCGTAGCATTTTTAGCACCATTTCTTCATCTTTGTTCATATATATATATATATATATATATATATATATATATATATATATATATATATATATATATATATATATATATATATATCAATACGAGCTTTAGTTTCATATCACCACCTTCTTTGTTTACAAAAACCAGAACCTTATTTTTCTTTTCATCTCCTTTCATTTTCCAACCTTTTGATTTAATAGCAAACCCAACTCTTATCAATATCCCATCCCACGAGGGTGAAGCTGGAGAGCTCCAACATGCCTGATTCGTCGATTATAGAGAAAGGACGGTCGAAGTAACTCGTTATATTAACGAGGAGTTCCTAAACCAACTTGGGCTCCTTGACAGTGTTAACTGGTTACTTTCGAATACCGGCATGACATCGCTTTGCAAGAGCAACAGTTCGACGTATGCCACTCTTACTCTGGATTTCCTAAGCTCTTATGCTTACAACACTCCAAACGATGCAAGAAAGTACGTGGTCGGTAATGCTACGTTTCGACTACTCGGAACGGAGTATACCGTTACTCAGGAAACCTTTAATGAGTGGTTCAGATTTCAACAAGGCGACAGTGTGCACCTCTACCTTCCAAGAGACACATATTGGCAGGCAGTAGCTTTTAAGCTTTGGAAGGATCTATCAGGTGAACGACATTCGATGTGGGACGATCTCTATGATACTCACATCCAAAACCCCGCCATCCGTTATTTTCAGAGGGTCTTGTGCAACACCATTTTTGGGATATACAACAATTAGATGAACTAGAGGGAGCTGTTTCTGCTCCGATATGCTTTTCTTTCCATCCCTATGAATCTAGTGGCTTTCATACTGTCCAACATCCAGCTCACCTGTACAAGAGGGAAGCTTCCTTTTTTCTTGACATGGAGTACTGCAATAATAGCCACCTCATCAAGCAGCGAAAGGATGGCAGGTACAACTTGGTAATACATAACTGAGTTGTTCGAAGCATCATCCCGCCCTATCATACACACACAAATGCAAGGACCAAAGCCAACTAGAATTATGATCTCGATTCCCCTTCACCAAATGCTGCTGCTCCAAAAGAACAACCAGATGGACAAATTGATGAGATGCAACAGGCAATGGATAACGAAGAAGCTGCACATATGCCGGCTACTGACTTCTCCAGCACCAGCGCCTTGACTAGACACCGACGTAGGAACCAACAACCCGCGTCTATGGATGACATCCTTGCGGCGATCGTTCAGAATAATGAGCAAAACCATAGGCACTACACTGAGATAATGGAGCAGATGTGACAGATGCAGGTAGAGCAAACATCACAAGGCAGAAGAATCACAAATGCTATTGAGGGATTAGGTGTTGTGCAACAACAAGTGCATCAGCTACATGTTTATATCTATCATATGGGTATACCTGATCATGTAGCAATGTACGGACAAAGGAACTTGTGAGGAAGAGCTAGAGGTAGAGGACCGCAACCACCGCAACAATAGTTTAGTTTAGTTATTTCTTTTATTGTTTTTCTTTTGTAATTTACCTATATTTTGCAACATTGAGGATAATATCCGAGATAGTGTGGGAGAAGGGTAATTTATATTTCATTTCCATGTACAAAACCTTAATATTAATCTAATATTTTGTTATTCAAATTCTCTCCAGTATTTTTAGCTATAACAAAATTTTTATTCCTTTTTAGAATGCTTTCACTCAACATACCCTACGAGTATATAGGTTGATCGACTTTGTTAAAGAAATGAGAAAAGACCTAACAAGACTAATACAATCTTGACACCTTAGACCCTTAGATATGCGATACCGGTTTGGATACCTTTAATACTAAAAACAAAAGCTTTAGTTCTAAATTAGCCCCGAGTAGTTTATATTACCAGTCAACACCGCCATAGGCACAAGCTACGTGGAAAGTCAATGCAAATAAGTGATTGATCTTAGAAATGCCAAAAAGAAGAAAAAGAATAATCTTGAGATTATGCAAGCCATTGGTAAAACAATCAAGCTGCACATACTCTAAATAATGTAAGAAAATAAGAGAAAATGACAAAGCCAAGTCTGATGTTAGTTGGTTCAGAGGAATCTGGTTATGAACTTGGTAGGGAGAATTAAGATTCAATCCCCCGCAACTTGCACTCAGTATTAAAGGGTTACCACACTTGTGTACTAGACCCCGTATTAGAAAAGATTAAATTCACCAACAGGTTACTCCATTATGCACGTGTAAAGGTAAAGGGCTTAATGTGATTGCGCCAGAATGAAACCGGGTGACACAGAAACAAGAGCATCAGGTTGAGCTATAATGGAATGATTTAGACTGGTTTGTATGACGGGTTTATGAACATTGTATGTTTTAGTGTCATTAGTGTATCCTTAGTGTTCGTGTCACTATTAGTTCATTTAAAGAAATGCCGCACAACCACGTATGGATGGGCAATATGTTTTTTGTCTGTATCTGAAGGTATTTTTCAAAACCTACTTGATTGTTTGCTTGAGGACAAGCAAAGATTCAAGTCTGGGGGTGTTTAATAGCACGAATTTGTATAGATTATTTAGTATGGTTTCCGATCATTTAATTATTAATTTCTTTATTTCGAACAATATTATGAGAAGTTTGTGTTTATTTTTGCAGATATTCAGTTACACTTGACTTGTAGAAGAAAAGAATGGAAATGAGATAGAAACAAGACTTCTAGGACAAGAAATGAGGCAAAACTGCATAAAAATGAAGATTTTGGTTTTTAACTATAGGACGACCGTCACAGAAGCAAGACGGTCGTCCCACATCCCAAGCGAGCATCATGAGCCCAAGACGATCGTCACAAGGCTAATATTAGAAACCTAAATACGCCTCAGTTCAGTCAAATTCCAGAGAGCCGTTACGCGCGTTCTTCTCATTCAATAGAGATTTTTCCTCAACCCTACTCAAACTCATTCCACACTCCTAATCAAGGCCCAACAATTATGATTCCAACTTTTCTCAAAAAACTCAACTTACAGGAGCTATAAATAGTAGCTTCCACCAGTTCAAAGGGGATTTGTTTACCATATTAAATTGCTGCCAAAATTTCGATCGAAGCCATAATTTTCTGTTCAGAGTTTACTTTTGTTTTTTTTCGTTTTAGTATTGCTTTAATTTTCCATTACCCGAACCAAAGTGATAGTCTCCTTCCTTGGGAATCTATCACCATTTATTTCTTTCTATCCACTGCATTTTGTTTTTAGTTTAAGTTTCTACAAGATTGATTGATCAAGATTACTTCAACCAGGTTTCCTAACCTAATGATTTACCATTTAATTATTATGTTATTTATTTTTATGCACTTTGTGGCTCTCGGGATTTTCATCCTAGTACAAACGCGAAAGTGGCGCGGAAAAGGTAGAATCGCCAGCCATGCATTTTTATCCCGAAGGAACGGGAAAGGTAATGCTGCACAAACCTAAGGAAGAAGGAAAGGACGAGGCCTTGCAAACCAAAGATCTGGGTTTGGAAGTCGGTTACGAATTGGGAAGGTATTAGCACCCCAATCTGTCTGCCGTCACCAACGGGATCCACGCTTGTTTGTCTGTTTCAAAGGGTGAGAAATAAGATGATGTCTAAACAAAAGATTTGCTAACTGGAACTGGAACTGACATGAGAAAGGGAGTTGGAAAATAAAATGGAAAGAAAGGGGGAAAATGTAGGGAAAATGTAGGGAAAGTAAAGAATATGCTCGCACGGACCCTACCCCGCCGCCTACGTACCTCATTGAGAAAATGAGGATCAGAGTCGACGTAGTTCGTCTAACTAAGGCGGGAACTATTTGTTTGTTTTAGGATGACGTTTCCATAGCTCTAACTCAGGTGTTACCGGATCTGACTCGAGGGTGTTTACCGTATCGTTGTTTGAACTGTCGAGGCAAGTCATGATCCTCTGCAAAGAATGGGAGATGAGAAGAGAAGACGTGGTGTCTTTGTTGGTTTATTGTCTTTTAGAAGAAGTGTTTTGATTTTGATGTTTATCATATGTACAAAACTAAAGACTATAATATAGGAGCGAATACTTTCCAAGATCTCCCCCAGTGGAATGTTTGTAAAGCATTCTAGAAGAGTGGAGGAGACCTCCACTAATCATTTCCCATATGGCTTAAGGCTCGTGGCGCCTTGTACACACTTTCCTTTTAAATGTTTTTGATTTTTCTTTAAGGGTGAGAAGTGAGACTCAAATTGCAAAAGGAAAAAATCTAAGGGAACTAACCCTAAATGATTATGTTTAATGGTGAACCCTATGGTTAGTGAAGCTTGAAAGATTAAAGCTACCTAAGCGGATATTAGACTAGAAATGCGAGTACAAAAAGTAATAGTGAATAACATGGTCCTCCTATGTCATGGTGGGTGAGAACGTGTGTAAATCGTAAATGGGATGAAACGATGGATCAGGTGGGTTGATTGTGTGGTGCTGAGACGCACGACTTATAGTTTACAACATGCAAGGCTTGCTTTTGGTGTATTGGAGTGGATCGATGATAATCGAGGAATCCTAATGTCATATGAAACTTTATTTAATATTTTTCTGGAATTCTTCGACTTTGAATCGAATAACTCCTTTTCTCTATTTTTGAAATCTGGTTATCTAACTCTTCATTTTATCTTTTTCTATCCTAATTATAGGTATCATACATAAAATTCAACTATTACATCACAAAGCACAAAAAAACCACAAAAAATATCAAAGCATAACGAAAAGATAATCCGAATCTGTAAGCGTATTCCTCGAATAATACCTCGCACAAAAAGAAGATGTTAGTAAATGATATCAACATGAATATGCAACAATATGACAAAAATGAATTAATGTAAATAAATTGCAAGAATTTCTAAAGCATATAAGGCATAAAACCGAAATAATTGCGAAAATAATCGAAAAAAAGAAATAAAAAAAACAATCTATTTTTTTATTATGTCTAAAAATATTATTTATATTTTCTGGAATTTTATTATGAAGAAAACTATTTTTTTTATATTGATTTTCTACAAAAATAAGAAAAAACATAGAAAGAGACAGGGAGGTGCTGCTTTAGCAATATTCAAGTTTAAAAAAAGACATGGGCCAAGATATGGGGCGCATATAGCAATTGTATTAGGCCCAAAATGCAGGGTGAGTCTGAGGGTGCATACTATGTTCCAGTCAACTATTTTGACTCAATCAAAATCGTTTGATTACATGACCACTAATGATGATGTGATGAAGGCACAAGATAAGTGGGTGTATAGTAGTTGTGATGGGGGTCATGCATGCAGGAACAAAATCCGGTGGTCCTACCGGACGGTGACAAGTTTCGCCGCTGGAGTGGACCACCCCAAACCAACCTTATCCTCTTAATTTGAAATGTAACGGTGAAATAATGTCTTTTGTGAGATTAATTACACTTTAATGGTGCATTAAACTAGGTTTATTGACTTTTAATTTCCCAATTCAACCATTAAAACAAATAAATCATAAAGGTCAGATTTTTCATATTTCATCTCTTCTTCTCTCACGCATTCCTCTCTCCCTCAAACGACTTCCTCTTCAAAACCCTAGAGGCGGCGTCGGCTCCTTCTGGCCACCCTCTTCAAACCAAAAACAACATGAACAAACTTATTCAATCTATCCTCCTATATCAAATCCGTCAACCAATTTTCTCCCTAAATCACCTAAATCATCCAGATCGAAGCATTCTGAAAGCATAAAACTATATAACAAGACTATACCAGTGACAATGGATTCTAAGTGTCCAAGCCGCAAAGATAGACCGGGATGTGCGTACCTATGACTCGATGAAGTCGACGAATAACAGGTAATTGATTTTGGTTCGATATCGCTCTTTTTCTTGAATCTCCTTCTCTTATCTCACCATTACGAATTGTTTCTGAACTTATGTTGTTTATCGATGTTATTGGTACAACGACGATATAGAGATTTAATCGCAAGTTGCTGATTATCGGTCGAAATAGTGTGACGCGGATCTTGATGGAGGTATGGTGACCGTTGAAGATGCAGATTCGATCGGGGTTGTGATGATAGCTCAACAATTATGATGTTGAGGATGTATGAAAATGATAAAGTTGCTATGACGATTTTTGTGAAGACATGAATAAAGGTATGTGAATTATGACCTTTGATCAATGTATTTTTCCTCAGATTTCAACTCGATTCCTCTTCCACTTCTCTTTCTGCACGATTTTGAGTTATTATTGATGAAGTGTTGTTGATTGATCGCATGTGTGTTTGATGAGAGAAGAGTGATGCAGGATACATAGGGTGAAGTAATCAAGATGGAGGAAGAAGAAGAAGAAGCAGTTGAATAGGGAAGAGTTATGGAGGAATGGTGAAGAAGAAAGAGAATGAGGGATGAAGAGTTCTTCAAAAATGAAGAAGATGGAGGTATGGTGGAGAATGGACGAAGAATGAGAGAGAGAAGAGGATGAAGATGAAGTTCAGTGGAAGGAAAAGGGTGAAGAATGAGTGAAGAAGAATCCCCAATTGCAGAGTGATGATCCTCTTTTATAGAAGAAGACTTGAGGTAAAATCTATTAGGAATTCAGTTATCTTTCTATTAAAGTTTGTTAAATTCGTAACTGATTCAGTTATGTGGTTTTGATGGATTTCCGATTTTTTCCTCATTTTCTGTTATTGTTATATCTTCTGTAACTTTTTCAGTCTTTTGTATTCCTGCTAAAATATGTTATGAGTTTTTGCAGATGTGTTTGAGATTAGATTGATGAAAGTTATTGATGGTTGATGAAGGGTGGAAGAAATATTTGGAGATTGATGGAGCAATTTTTCGAGATCGAAGATTGAAGAAAGATTTCAATAGAGTTTTTTTCCTTTTTCCATTGCGGTTTTCTATTGTAATTGAAGAATTTTGTATTGGATATATCTGGTGTATTTTTGGTTATCACTTGAAGGATTTCTTTATGGATTAAATATGATGAAAAACTTCCATTATTTATTCTCCTTTCTTTTGCTTGACTCTACGAATTTTCCTTTCCCTGTGAACTTCTACTGTTGCTGCAACACTTACAGATGAAGCAGGCTCTGCTTTAAAGAGTGATGGATCAGAATAACGCTTCAGACATGCCCCGATACCAGCCACATCAAACTTGTATAGAAGGAAAAGTCTAGGTGGACCACAACATTCTTCATATTTATCCATTATACATCTAGGTAAATCTCCGCGTGAAACAAGATTTTGTTCAGATCGAAGATTAGGATGCCAGTCAATCCCTCCATTTGTGAAGAACGACGAATGATGAGTTCGTGACAAAAATGCTTTCTCAAGTGGAGGAATTGCAGCCTCAATCTGTTGAACACGGGACATAAGATTGTGACCTCTTTTAGCCGCAGCCATTACTTCTTCATGCAAGTCATGGAACAGCTCAGCAGCAAATTGGGCGAGGTCACTGAGCTGGCGCAAGAAGCCGACGAGTCCGCTCATGGCTACGACTTCAAGGAGAGCTTCGGAGTCATCCTTATCGGTGACACGGTGCAGCTCCGAATCCACCAAACTATGCGTGCTACGAATGTGGTACCTGGAGATAGGCATTGTTCGAATTCAAACAGCTGCTAAACGCTATTTTTGCTCCAATTACAATGAATTTGCAGTGTTGTTCGATAAACTTTCCGGTGACACTGCATTTTCGGTTGGTTTCACCATGGAAATGGAAGAAAGGGGAATAAGAGCCAAAGAGAGAGAGAGAGAGACAAATTTTCTTTTCTTTTTATTATTTTTTTTCTTGAATTATAATACCATATTCAAATTCATCCACGTCCTCGGATCCATGTAGCATTGGAATGGATAAATGACAACAAAGTCATATTGTTCTTTGGACCAAAACAACAATTATAACATGTTTCTACAATAAACTGGATGGCACAACTATCTCTTGGAATTTGAATGAAAATGGAATGATTTTGCCATTACAGACCAAATTTGAATTCAAACTTGAATGGATGATAACACCTTGAACTTGTCTGAATGCTAAAACCTTGAATACTAAATGGATTATAACCTAATTCCACATTGATACTTCACTTGAATTGAACTCAATGGCCACACTTGAAACAAATCTTCAACATTTTTTAAACTCTTCCTTTTCAGGTTACCTAACATCTTGAATCTTTTGTCGAGAGATAATGCTAGACACAAATCAATCTTGAACTTATTGTCATTTAAATTGTGATGAACCAACCTAACCCACAACCTTTTTCATCGAGAACGATGATGAAGAATTAATTTTTTGATGCCTTTGAGAAGAAACGTTGGGTGATAAAGTGCCCGTAACTACGAGAGCTCAACCTTGCATTGAGTGTAATAACCAAATGAATCACTTTTGAACCAAAAAAACCAATCACTAGAAAAGAGCTTGATCCCAAGTCTTAGTGAGTCAATCCTAATGAACGAATGCAAAGTTATGGCCTACCGAAAATGCAGATGAATATAAACATGAGCCATTTAGATTAGTATAAATTAAGATGGCAAATTTTGGGGTGTTAAACACTTCTTCTTCTTCTACCTTTCTTAGCATTTATTTAATATGTATGGCTAAATTGTTTAATTGGTATGTGATTATATAACCGAAACAAATTCAATAGACCTAGGCTAATACCTTTAATCGAGTTACTTTTTGGTTTTGATTTCTTATTTATAAAACAACTTTTGTTACGAGAGTAAGAAAGTATAAAAGGTTAGAATTAAGACCACTGGAGTGTGAGATTGTAACCGGATAGCTAAAATCGAGCATTGCTTTTAAATATAGCGGAAGCACTTTAAAACCAATTAGAGCCTTTTAGATTTCCAAAAAGTATTTCTAACTTGAATTGACACAGCGAAAGCGCTCAATTTAACTTAGGAGTATAGTAATAGGTAATACCACGAGAGTGTGAGTCAACGACTTTTAAATCGACAGTTTCTACGGAGAGATAACTTGACAAACTTTAATAAGCCGACCCTTTATCGAATTCGTGAAGACGTACCAATTACATACCGATATCATTATTATAATTTAGTTTAACCCTTAATCCTTACTTTCCCGCCCTTTAAACCTAAAATATCACTCACCATAGCTAAACATAGTAACACCCGATAGCGCTAGGTTGATTATCGAGTCTTTGTGGGATCGATATCTTTTATACTACGCGATTAGACTGTATACTTGCAGTTTGAATCTTTAGACTCGAAAAGTCGCGATCATTAGCATTTCTCTTTAAATATAAGAAAAAATTACTTATATTTATTATATTCAATATCATTATTCTAAATATAACCCTATTATTTTTTACATTTGCATATTTTTAATGATTTTTAATATTTTTTTGTAAAAATAATTATTAATTTAAAAAAAAATCCTCAAATAATCACATTTTCAAAATATACATCAAACTAACCACTTTTCAAACAAAAAAAATCGTCCCATAAAGGATGCGTAACTGCCTGTGGCACATGCATTTTTTTTTGTAGACTTAGTCGCCAATGTTTGTGGCGCAAGATATAACACCCTATTTCCTTGACTCGGCATTAATAAATTAATTCAATATAACTCAATAAATAGAGTGTCACGCGTGTTTCATCAAACTATAAAAGAACCACAATTAAAACTTTGTAAAAACCAATAAGTTTAACATATAAATCTCAACAGCAATAAATGAGAAAGAGGTACAACAACTATAACACCCCAAATATACCCGACAATTAATAGCAAATTTAGAGTTATCAAATTAGTTATCAAATTTCCAACAAACAATGGGATGCTACACTTTCGGCTTAAGCAATAACATACAAACACCTGATTGGTCTTTAGAATAGAATACTTTCAATATTACACTTTCAACTTAAGCAACAACATACAAACACCTGATTAGTCTTTAGAATAGAATACTTTCATTATTATGGAATCACAAGATAATGAATCAACAAAACAAATTCCATAGGCATCCTTATGTATAACCCCTATTATTGGCTTTTGAGCCATCTATTATCTCTCTAACTTCTCGTTGTTTTCTTAAACTATTGTTGATTGTTAGATTAGGTTTGTTTGCTAAAGCTATCTTTCTTTACCTCATACTAAAGCAAATATAATAAAATACTTCTTAATAACAAAGAGAATACAATAAAAAACATTTGTAATCTTCCTCCCTCGAGAATTTGGGCCTTTGCTTCCTAGTGTAACTCCCAACATCATTCTTAAAAAACATTTAAGAATATTCAAACCATAGCAAAGACATATTAAAAAATGTTCAACATATTCATTGATACATTTATTTGTCTGCATGCATCTTTACTGCATATATTCGCATCTCTGCTAGAATTACTAAGTACTCGGGTTACTGTCACCAGACCAACCTTTGAATAACTTAGAACCATATTAGGGAAAAACATGCCTCCTCTTGGGCTTAATTCAAGGACCCTCAAGCCTCTTAAAGGTGCCTTCTCTCAGGATTAGAAGTTACTCAGCCTCCCCCAACCTCTTCTTGGGATTTGTTCAAGGACCCATGGGCCTCTTATAGATAACCTAGCCTTCTCTTGGGCTTAAACACAAGGACCCTCAAAAGCTTCCTAAAAACATAGGAGCAGATCCTTTAGAATCAAACACATACAATAGTTTCCCTCTCCCCGGTGGATGACCAAGATAGCCTCCTATTGGTCTTTGTACAATTGAACCTCCCCAGACAAAGGAATGTCTGATGACCTCAAAAACGTTTATCAAACAACAGACAAAATACTCTTCATATAGAGTCAGCCTTCATCAAATTTTTAGACTCCCATCTTAGGCTTCATATAAGATACAAACAATAAAGAGTCAGTCTCTCACAAATAAGCTTCACACTTGGGCTTTAAAATCATGACACAGAAAAACTTTCCCTACATAGTTTGTTTTCTTTGTTTAGCTTCAACCTTGGGCTTTAATCAAGGCACATATAAATTAAACCTTTCCCTCTTTAGACATGACAATTTTTCTCTACCGAGTCTCTTTTAGTTTCAACCTTGGGCTTCAATCAAGGCACAGAAAGTAAAAAAAAACTTTTCAGTCAATCCAACAATACAGTCATAGTCTTGGAATTTAACTAAGCTAATATAAACAATACAGTCATAGTCTTGGACTTTAACTAAGCTAATTCCCAACAGTCATACACTTGGACTATAACTAAGATCATTTTTCACCGGTCAAATTTCCACCCAATTCAGCTTTCCTGAGCTATGCAATTCAGGTCAACCATTCAGTCCTCCTTGAGCTATGTAATTCAGGGTACCCATTCAGCCTTTCTGAAGCTATGAAAATCATGATACCAGATTTAGCTTATTCCTTGAGCTATGCAATTCAAGCACCCCTTTCAGTTACAACAAACTCTTCAGCTTCAATCTTGGGCTTTGATCAGGACACAAACAAACTTTTCAGCTTCAATCTTGGGCTTTGATCAAGAAACAAATACAACTTTGAGCATCAACATCCTGGGCTTTAACCATGATACAAAATCAACCCTTCCTCCTAGCTCTAGCCTTTTAGGAGGAACTACAATGTTATGATCCCTCAATTCTCTTTTTGGGGGTACATAGGCAAAAGGTAGTAAGATCTTTGCGAGCACACCAAACAAAAAACAACAATAGGTTCTCAAACATATTCAAAAACATCAGAAAATTATGAAAACACAAAAACAAAATCATCCTATCTTACCAGTACTCATCTTATTCCCAGACCCAAATCGAAGAAACCCCACCAATATCAAAAAGAATATTTTTTGCCCTATACTTAGGAGAAATAATCATCAAAGAGATCCAAAACCATGTGGGCATCTGTTAAATAACAGTATGCAAAGCGATGTGAGTTTAAGATATATTTTTTCTTACCTAACCAGCTTCATCAGGAAAAAGTAAGAAATTAGAAAGTAGCAAAAATGCGATAGTGATTAAAACCACGAAATGCGAGCTACAGGAAAATGGTGCCGTCTGTGGGAATATTCTATCTTTTAGATAGAAAAACCTTAAGTTTAGGAACATGTATATATAATGCTTTTATATTGATTTTATACTGCTTTATGTTTTTGTTTCCCCAAAATATATGTTCAATTGATATCCTTTGAGGTGGTGTCTCAAAAATGGGAATGCGATTAATCCACATATGGGTGAGCTCGAGTGCACTCTATGATAGGTAGGGAATAATTAAGATAGCTTGTAGGGGGTCAAATTCTGACTAGGTGAAACCTCAAAAGTCCCTGAATCAGTCTAGGTATCCAGTGTGAAATCGATGTTTATAGCGTACTCTGCGAAAACTCGGTGATTTCTAATCGGATACTCATAACGCTGAGGATTTAGTAACCATTTACCCCTTGAACTTGCCTTACATGATCTATAGGTATAATTCTTTTTACCGTAGTATAAACATTGGGAATGGGTAGAGGCCTGGCCTCATGACACCGAACCTTTGAACCCATGTTTTTGTGTGTTACATTCATGCATTCATCAAAAGAAAATATTTTTTTTTTTCAAAAAAAAATGATCATAATTTTCTCCTTTAAAAGAACTGAATGAACGTCTGTTTCATTTTATCATTCTTTTCAAAATGGACTTTGGGCGGCGAAAAAACCCACAAGTTTACATTCAAGAGTCTGAGATTAGACGATCTAAGAAAACTATGAAAGCTTGTCACAGATATAGAAGCATTCAGGGAAACGTTTGGAGAGCTATTACCCCTACTGAAGGTTAACATGGTAGAAGGTGTTCTTGCTACGTTGGTCCAGTTCTACAACCCGGTGTACCACTGCTTCATATTTCCCAATTATCAGCTCTGCCCAACATTGAAAGAGTATTCTTAGTTGATAGGAATCTCTATTAATGAGAAAATACCATTCTCTGGATTGGAAGGAATTCCAAGAGAATCAACAATTTCCAGGAATCTTTCTTTGGAAGAGTTGGAAATTAAGGCTCATTGGACTACCAAAGGAGGAGTCGAGGGTCTGCCCTCCAAATTTATAATTAAGAGAGCATTATATTTTGCCAGTATCGAAAATACTGTTGCATTCGAAGTCATATTCGCATTGCTCATCTATGGAATTTTCTTACTTCCCAATATAGAAAACTTTTTCAACATCAATACGATGAAGATCTTTCTCATCAGAAATTCAGTTCCTACACTGCTCGCAGATGCTTTCCACTCAATTCACATGAGGAATTTATGCGGAAGAGGAATGATCACTTGCTGTGTACCACTTATCTATAAATGGTTAACTTCCCACTTACCCAAGTCATCAGTATTTTGGGAAACTAAAATTGGAATGCACTGGTCTCAGAAGATCATGTCTTTGACCAATTCAGACATTAGTTGGTCCAATCCAGTCTACGAGGAAATATGGATCATCACCAGTTGTGGTAATTTCCCCAATGTACCTCTTATTGTTACCAAGGGAGGAGTCAATTATCACCAAAAATTAGCTCGACGTCAGATGGGATACTCGATGAGAGATATACCCGTCAATGCTCATAATGAAGGATTTTTCTTTGAATAAGGAGAAGAGCACAAGACTAGAAGATAGGAGATTGTGCATGCTTGGAAACATGTACACATCAAAGGAATATAATCTTTGGGAAAACCAAATTGTATCTCTTTGGATCCTTACCTCCAATGGATACAAGTCAGAGCATTGAAACTGAGGATACCTTACCCTCGATAGGGAGTGCTTCCACTAAAAGAAACTATTCTCTACTTCATGAATGATACAAAGAAGCTTCAGATAGATTTCAATAAGATGAAAAGGGAGAGAGAATCCTGGAAAAAAAAATCAAATTCTCAGTCTAGAGAATGGCAAAATTCAGAGTCTCTTGAAGGAAAAAGATGCAGTCATTGAGGTACTTGAGTACCATATCACAAAAAAGGAGGAGCAGATGCTTGTTCAGGGCAACGCTGGAACCTTCTACACCTGGAAAAGAACTAAATATCTAGAGGAAGCCCCGCTCAAGTGGCAGAAAATAGATTTTCAAGAAACTGAAGTCCCAACAAAGAGAGCTTTAGAGTTTTAAGTTTCTTTTTGCATTTGAATAATGTACTGTGGATGTAACTTGTTTCAGGCCAATAAAAATTTATGTATGATATTTTGCAACAATGTATTCAATCAGTTTTTTCTTTAACTAAAGGAGAATATTACCAATTATTTGTAATCATTGCATTATCATTCATCATTTTAATTTTTCTTTCATCGAGTCTTATTCTTGAACTTCTTTTAGAAGTCAAACTGTCTCATTCATACAATACTCAGGCCGATCACCAGAAAAGAATGGAAGGTCTCAAGGAAGAGAACCGAGTGCTGAAAGAGGAGCTCTCTAGTATGAATTCAACTATGGAAAGGCTCAAAGAAATGGTCTAAGCTCTGACTGTAGCTAAAAATCTTCACCAAAGAACAATGATCTCTAAAGTCGTGTCTGCACTGATTGAAGAGGTATCGTACAAGGATCTGAGGTACGCCCTGCCAAAGGATCGTCCATGGGGCATGTAACACCCTGATTTAATTAATTGATTTAATTTAATTATTTTGAGGAGCTTTGTGGTTAATTGCGATGTGTGATGTTTGATAATAAGATGATTAATTGGATTAAGACGTTTTAAGTTGATTTGTGGGTTAGACTTACTTTGGGGAAGTTTTATTAGCAATATTGAGAGGTGTATATAGAAGCCCATTTGTGAATTAATAGAATAATTTTAGTAATAATAATATTAGTATTATTTTATGACATTTTAATTAAAACAAGATTAGTGAGGGTTTAGGGAGATATTTAGCAAAATCAGAATTGGGAGAGAAGAACAAGTCTTAGGAGAGCCAGAGCTATGGATAAGGTTGGCAAGAGGATTTTTGTAGGATCTTCATCCATAGATTCGAGTTGCCTTCGATCCAAAGGTAAGGGTGGGATTCGTATCTTATAACCGGGAAAAATAATCTGTATGTATTGGTGGGTTGTTTGGATTTCTCGTTATTGTTTGTATGATGTTTTCTGTGCAATTTCGTATGAATATGATGGAATGATGATTGAATAACTGAGATGTGTGATGAAATTGTGACGAATCTGAATTAGATGATGACATTAGGATTATAAATTGGTATAGTAATGATAGATGAGTAATAATATGATGAATTAGGAGGATAAAAGATGATAGAAATCCGATTAGGACTGAATTGGAGTGACATAATGATGAACCCGTAGCAAAAGATGAACTGTGATGGTCTCTGGTGATTTGCGTAATGGATCTGGTCGTACGCGTATGGGAATAGGCGTTACGCGTAACATCTGGTGGTTACGCCGCCTGTTACGCGTATGGAGGGTGGATTTTCAGGCCTCTCTGGTCATTTGCGTATGGTACACGTAAGAGCATACACTGATACGCGTAAGGGAAGGCTTTACGCATTTGGTACGCGTTTGGGCAGCAGCGATGCGTTTTGTGATTTTGTAGCGTTTCGCCTATCGATTCGTGTCTGTTCCTTTTTCTGATATTTTGTAAGATGAATGAGAAATAGTAATTGATGATAGATTTAATTAGAGGTTAATAAATATGATGATTTGATGATTGTGGTTACACGAATTCAGATGATGAATTTAGAGATGATAAACTAAGATGGTTAAGATGATTTTACCAGTTGTGATGAATGTATTTTGATATAGGTCTTATGACCAATGGTGTTGTGATGATTTAAGATGATATGATTGAACGATGTTTACGATGTTTGATTTTGTTGTATGCCATTTTCATACCGCATACATGTGTATTATTAAGATGGCCTGGATTGGCAAACACGATGTTTAAGATGAAGACTTATGTCTTGCAGATGCCCACCTAACTGGTATGATTTTTAAGATGAGAGTTTGCTCTAAATGGCATCACATGTATACATTGTCGAGTCGCATATGAATTGCATTGTTGAATGAATTATTGAGATGATATGGATTGTTGTGATGATACGATATTTATGATGAATATGATGTGAATGGATGATTGAATGACTTTAACTCGTATATGCTGATTATTATATCCTGTTTATAATTGTCGATATCTCACCCCTTCTGTTTGAATGTTACCCTTGGTTGGTAACGTGCATGTAATCCCGAGTAGAGAGAAGTTTCCGTTAGATGGTTTGAGTCGTTGGTCGCTTTGATACGTAGCACTTTGGGTGGATTAGCGAATGCATGAATTTTTTTTCATTATGTTTTGTTTATGATTGGATTAAAGATGTTTCCTTTAGAAAATGATGTTTCTTTTATAAGATGATGTTTTGGATTTACAATGAATTATTTTACGAAGTTGTTTTCAGATGAGTTTTATGAATTAGATGATTCCGCTGCGTAGTAAAAAAATGATAATGACTATTTGATATAATATGATTTTGATTTTTTTAAGAAGAAAAATATAATACCCTATTTTGTTGAACTCTGATTTATTTATAAATATTTGCGGGTAGAAATGGGGTGTTACATAGTGGTATCAGAGCAGGTCGATCTGTTCGTTAATGTTATCAAGTCGTATGGGTTTAACAATCGAGTATTGTTATTTTTGCAATGATCTTTGTTCTTGTTGTGGTGTTTAGTTGTGATGGCTGGAAGAAACGAAGCTACTATGGCTGCTGCAATGTAAGCAATGGCACAAGCTGTGCAGAACCTACCTAATGCTGGCGAGAATGAAGGATCTCGTAGTTTGGCGACTTTCTAGAGCGAGAATCCGCCTACTTTAAAGGGTAAGTATGACCCTGATGCAGCATTGGAGTGTTAAAGGAGATTGAAAGAATCTTCCGAGTGATGGATTGTACGGTAGCGCAAAAGGTTCGCTATGGTACACATATGTTAGCACTTGAGGCTGACGATTCATGGCTGGAGACTCATGAAAGATTGGAAAATGCAGGCGGAGAGATCACTTGGGCTGTTTTCCGCAGAGAGTTTATGAGAAAGTATTATCCTGAAGATGTTCACGGTAAGAAAGAAGTTTAATTCCTCAAGCTAAAGCATGGGAATATGTCGGTGACTGACTATGCTGCAATGTTCACTGAATTTTCTAAGTTTTATCCGCATTATGATGGAGCTAGAGCAGAATTCTCTAAGTGCATCAAGTTTGAGAATGGATTGCGCTCTGAGGTTAAGAAGGATGTCGGGTACCAGAAGATTCGAGTGTTTTCTGATCTGGTTGATAGTTGCAGGATTTTCGAGGAAGATAGTAATGCTCATTACAAGATTGTGAATGAAAGAAGAGACAAGCACCAACAGAATCGTGGCATGCCTTAAGATACTTCGTCTGGCATGAGTAAGCATAAGATTGCTTCGGGTCAGAGGACTAGTGGGGGAGTACTTCTACCAGTATTGTTTGTTTCAAGTGTGGTCAAGATGGTCACAAGAGTAATGTCTGAACTGCTGAAGTTAAGAGGTGTTCCTGATGTGGCAAGATTGGGCATACAGTGAATGACTGTAAGCATAAAGATGTGATTTGTTTTAATTGCGGCGAAGAGGGACACATTGGTAGCAAGTGTTAGAAACCGAAGAAAGCTCATACGGGAAAAGTATTCGCTTTGGCAGGAACTCAGACCGCTAGCAAGGACAGACTTATTAGAGGTACATGTTTCATTAATAGTATTCCTTTAATTACTATTATTGATACAAGTGCAACATATTGTTTTGTTTCTGCTGATTGTGTTAAGAGATTGGGTCTTACGTTGTCTGCTATGAATGGAGAGTTAATCACCGACATTCCAGCTAAGGGATCAGTGACTACTTCTGTTGTGTGTTTGAAATGTCCTTTGTCGATCTTTGATAAAGATTTCTTGGTTGATTTGGTTTGTCTTCCGTTGACTGGGATGGATGTGATCCTATGTATGATCTGGTTAGAGTATAACTATGTTCATATAAATTGTTATCGTAAGTCGGTGAGGTTTTCTACTCCTGAGGGAGAAGGAGTTGAATTGTTGTCTTTCAGAGAGTCACAGAAGTTGATGAAAGAAGAAGCTCAGATGTTTTCCTTGATGGCGACTTTATATGTAGAGAGTAAGGCTAAGATCGAGGAACTACAAGTGATAAGTGATTTTCTATAAGTTTTTCCTGATGAGGTTCCTGACGTGCCGCCGGAAAGAGAGGTCGAGTTTATGATTGATCTTGTACCTGGTACTAGACATGTTTCTATGGCACCGTATATGATGTTTGCATCTGAATTGTCAGAATTGAAGAAGCAATTAGAAGAATTGCTTGAGAAGAAGTTTGTGAGACCAAGTGTATCTCCGTGGGGAGCTCCAGTGTTGTTAGTAAAAAAGAAATATGGAAGTATGAGACTTTGTGTAGATTATAGACATATGAATAAAGTTACGATCAAGAATAAGTATCCGCTTCCGAGGATTGATGATTTGATGGATCAGTTGGTGAGTGCTTGTGTATTCAGCAAGATAGATTTAAGATTGGGTTATCATCAGATCAAAGTGAAAGATGAGGATATTCAGAAGATTGCATTCAGAACAAGGTATGGACATTACGAGTATTCGGTGATGCCTTTTGGTGTGACTAATGCGCCGGGAGTATTCATGGAATACATGAATCATATTTTTCATACGTATTTGGACCGTTTTGTGGTTGTATTTATCAATGATATTCTAATTTATTCTAAGTCAGAAGAGGAACATAAGGATCATTTGAAGACCGTGTTGGAGGTTTTGAAGGAAAAAAAGTTATATGCGAAGTTGTCTAAGTGTGAATTTTGGTTAAAGGAAGTCAGTTTTCTTGGTCATGTGATTTCAGGTAGTGGTATTTCTGTGGGTCCTTCTAAAGTCAAAGCTATGATACAATGGGAAACTCCAAGGTCGACTACTGAGATTAGGAGCTTTTTGGGGTTGGCTAGTTATTACAGAAGATTTATTGAAGTGTTTTCTAAGTTGACACTTCCATTGATTAGGTTGACTTGCAAGAGTAAATCTTTTGTTTGGGATATTCGCTGTGAAGAGAGTTTTACATAGTTGAAGAAGAGGTTGACGTCGACTCCGGTTTTGACATTACCTAATCTAGATGAACCATTTATGTTGTATTGTGATGCTTCGTTGATGGGTTTAGGAGGTGTGCTCATGCATAATAATAAGGTTATTGCATATGCATCGAGACAGTTGCGAGTGCATGAAAAGAATTATCCTACGCACGCTTTAGAACTTGCTGCAGTTGTTTTTGTATTGAAGATTTTAAGGCACTATCTTTATGGTTCCAGATTTGAAGTTTTTAGTGATCATAAGAGTCTGAAATTTTTGTTTGATCAGAAAGAGTTAAATATGAGACAACGCAGATGGTTGGAGATGTTGAAAGATTATGATTTTGGTTTGAATTACCATCCAGGTAAAGCTAATGTAGTAGCTGATGCCTTTAGTCGTAAGACTTTGCATATGTCAGCAATGATGATTAAAGAATTGGAATTAATTGAGCAGTTTAGGGATATGAGTTTGGTTTATGAAGTGACACTGCAGAGTGTAAAGTTGGGTATGCTGAAGATTAATAATGATTTTATGGATAATATCAAAGAAGCTCAGAAGTTAGATGTAAAGCTGGTAGATATTATGGTTGAAGGTGGTAAGCCGAAGAAAAGGGATTTCAAGATGGATGCAAATGGTGTTCTGAGACTGCATGATCAAATTTGTATTCCTGATAATGCAGATATGAAGAAAAGTATTCTTGAAGAGGGTCATAGAAGCAATTTGAGTATTCATCCAGGAGCTACTAAGATGTATCAATATTTGAAGAAGTTGTTTTGGTGGTCAGGTATGAAGGAAGATGTGGTATGTTTCGTATATGCTTGTTTGACTTGCCAGAAGTCTAAAGTTGGGCATCAGAAGCCTATGGGATTGATGCAACTGTTGGAGATTCCAGAATGGAAATGGGATAACATTTCTATGGATTTTGTTACGGGATTTCCTAATACTGTGAGAGGGCATGATTCGATATGGGTAATTGTTGATAGGTTAACAAAGTCGACTCACTCTGGTGTCCAAGTTGGAAGAAATATATGTTAGAGTAATTGTGAAGCTGCATGGTGTTCCATTGAGTATTGTATCAGATAAAGATCAGAGGTTTACGTCAGAATTTTGGAAGTGTTTGCAAGAGGCATTGGGTTCTAAGTTGATGTTGAGTTCAACTTATCATCCTTAGACAGATGGTCAAACTGAAAGGACTATTCAATCATTTGAGGATTTATTGAGGGTGTGTGTTCTTGAGCAAGGATTTTCGTGGGATACTTACCTTCTGTTGATAGAATTCACATATAATAACGGTTATCATTCTAGTATTGGGATGACACCTTTTGAGGCATTGTATGGTCGGAGATGCTGGACTCTGTTATGTTGGCATGATTCTGGTGAAAGTATAGTGCTTGGACCTGAGCTAGTCCGAGAAACTATTGAGAAGATTAAGTTCATCAGAGAAAAGATGAAAGCGTCTCAGAGTAGACACAAAAGTTACCATGATAAGCGAAGGAAAGATTTGGAGTTCCAAGTTGGTGAGCATGTGTTTTTGAGAGTTACGCATGTAACTGGTGTTGGAAGAGCGTTGAAGTCTAAAAAGCTTACTCCGAGGTTTATTGGTCCATATCATATTTTGGACAGAGTTGGAAAAGTTTCTTATCAAGTTGCTTTACCGCCTAATTTGTCGAATTTGCATGATGTGTTCCACGTTTCGCAACTCCGGAAGTATGTTCCTGATCCGTGTCATGTTGTTATTATGGATGATATTCAAGTACGAGATAATCTCACGGTGGAGACTATGCCGGTGCGTATCGAGGATCGAGAGACAAAAACCTTGTGGGGCAAAGAGATCGCTCTAGTGAAAGTTGTTTGGCTAGGAGCTGCTGGTGAGAGTATGATGTGGGAGTTAGAAAGTAAGATCCAAGAGTCTTATCCCGAGTTGTTTGATCGAGGTAAGATTTTCGAGGACGAAAATGTTCTAGTGGGGGAGAATTTTAACACCCCAATTTAATTAATTTAATTAAATTTTTTTGAGGAGCTTTGTGGTTAATTGCGATGTGCGATGTTTGATAATAAGATGATTAATTGGATTAAGACGATTTAAGTTGATTTGTGGGTTAGACTTACTTTGGGGAAGTTTTATTAGCAATATTGAGAGGTGTATATAGAAGCCCATTAGTGAATTAATAGAATAATTTTAGTAATAATAATATTAGTATTATTTTATGACATTTTAATTAAAACAAGATTAGTGAGGGTTTAGGGAGATTTTTAGCAAAATCAGAATTGGGAGAGAAGAACAAGTCTTAGGAGAGCTAGAGCTAGGGATAAGGTTGGCAAGAGGATTTTCGTAGGAACTTCATCCATAGATTTGAGCTGCCTTCGATCCAAAGGTAAGGGTGGGATTCGTATCTTATAACCGGGAAAAATAATATGTTTGTATTGGTGGGTTGTTTGGATTTCTCATTGTTGTTTGTATGATGTTTTCTGTGTGATTTCGTATGAATATGATGGAATGATGATTGAATAACTGATGTAAATCCTCTAATAATTGTATCCTCTAATAATTGTTGTATGTATATTTTTTGTGATGATACTCTGAGATGTGTGATGAAATTGTGACGAATTTGAATTAGATGATGACATTAGGATGATAAATTGGTATAGTAATGATAGATGAGTAATAATATGATGAATCATGAGGCTAAAAGATGATAGAAACCCGATTAGTACTGAATTGGAGTGACAAAATGATGAACCCGTAGAAGAAGATGAATTGATATGGTCTCTGGTGATTTGCGTAATGGATCTGGTCGTACCCGTATGGGAATAGGCGTTACGCGTAATATCTGGTAGTTGCGCCACCTGTTACGCGTATGGAGGATGGATTTTCAGGCCTCTCCGATGATTTGTGTATGGTACGCATAAGAGCCTACACGTATACACATAAGGGAAGGATGTTACGCGTTTGGTACACGTTTGGGAAACATTGATGCGTTTTGTGATTTTGTAGTGTTTCACCTATCGATTCACGTCCGTTCCTTTTTCTGATATTCCGTAAGATGAATGAGAACTAGTAATTGATGATAGATGTAATTAGAGGTTAATAAATACGATGATTTGAGGATTGTGGTTACACGAATTCGGATGATGAATTTAGAGATGATAAACTAAGATGGTTAAGATGGTTTTACCCGTTGTGATGAGTGTATTTTGATGTAGGTCTTATGACCAATGATGTTGTGATGATTTAAGATGATATGATTAAACGATGTTTACGATGTTTGATTTTGTTGTATGCCATTTTCATACCGTATACATGTGCATTATTAAGATGGTCTGGATTGGCAAACACGATGTTTATGATGAAGACTTATGTCTTGAAGATGCCCACCTAACTGGCATGATTTTTAAGATGAGAGTTCACTCTAAATGGTACCACATGCATACATTGTCGAGTCACGTATGAATTGCATTGTTGAATGAATTATTGAGATGATATGGATTGTTATGATGATACGATGTTTATGATGAATATGATGTGAATGAGTGATTGAATGACTTTAACTGGTATATGATGATTATTAGATCTTGTTTATAATTGTCGATATCTCACCCCTTCTGTTTGAATGTTACCCTTGGTTCGTAACGTGCAGGTAATCCCGCGTAGCGAGAAGTTTCCGTTAGATGATTTGAGTTGTTGGTCGCTCTGATACGTAGCACTTTGGGGGGATTAACGAATGCATGAATTTGTTTTCATTATGTTTTGTTTATAATTGGATTAAAGATGTTTCCTTTAGAAAATGATGTTTCTTTTATAAGATGATGTTTTGGATTTACAATGAATTATTTTACGAAGTTGTTTTCAGATGAGTTTTATGAATTAGATGATTCCGCTGTGTAGTAAAAAAATGATAATGACTATTTGATATAATATGATTTTGATGTTTTTAAGAAGAAAAATGTGATACCCTAGCAAAGAATGCCACCAAGTTTTCTCTAGAAAACTCACTGAGCGAGGGGTTGCTTGCTGAGCGAAAGCTGCGATTTCAGAACATCTTAGTTGCGCAACAGTCCTCACAAACACTCCCAAAGCTCCAAGAAACACCCATAAACATGATCAATAACATATATCCAACATAATACATCAATTATAACAAGTTCTAACCGATTAATCCACTATTTTCCTTAGTTTTCATCAAAAACCCTAAAACCTAACATTCTCTAAACTCTTCTAACACAAAACCCAATCATTCTAACACATACATAATCATACACAAAGTTAAGATAATGATATTTCACACCCTTACCTGATTGTTTCGATTCCTAGGAGCAATCTTGAAGAAATCCAAGCTTTTCCTCTTTTTCTCTTCGTTTCTCTTCTCTTCCTTTTCTTTCTCCTCTATTTCTTTATATTCTCTCTTTTCTTTCTCTTCCTCACAACTTATAACTTCTTTCTATTTTCTATTCTTTCCACCCAATATTCATTTTCTCTCAAAAATCTAATTCTATCTAATTTCTAACTTATCACTAATTAGTAAATGTCTAAAATACCCTCCAATCTAATTTTACCCGAAAATTCTCAAAACGGTAAAATAATATAACACATCAACATATCACATAAACACACCAATTTCACAATTGAAACAATTATCATTCAATTTAAATAAAGGACTCAACAAAATGGGAAATAATCGAATCGGGGCGTTACAACTCTCCCTCACTTTAGAAATTTTCGTCCTCGAAAATATTACCTGATTCAAACAACTCCGAATACGAATCTCTTATCCCACTCTCTAATTCCCAAGTCATATTGCCTTCCGCAGCGCCTCCCCATACCACTTTCACAAGCGCAATATCCTTGCCTCTTAGCTTCTTGATTTCACGATCCAAAATCTTAATCGACAAAGCTTCCACCGTAAGGTTATCTCTTACTTCAACCTCGTCCATAGGAATAACATGTGACAGATCCGGGACATACTTCCGAAGTTGCGAAACATGGAACACATCATGCAATTTCGAAAGATTCGGCGGCAACGCCACACGGTAAGCCACAACACCAACTCGTGCAGTAATCTGATACGGACCAATAAAATGAGAAGTCAACTTCTTCGACTTCAAAGCACGACCCACACCTGTAACTGGTGTAACTCTCAAAAACACATGGTCGCCTTCCTGACACTCAAGATCCTTCCTTTTCTTGTCATGATAACTTTATTGTCTACTTTGAGAAGCTCTCATCTTCTCTTGAATAAACTTCACTTTCTCCGTCGTTTGCTGTACCATCTCTGGTCCAACTACCGTTCTCTCACCGGTTTCATGCCAACACAAAGGTGTTCGACATCTCCGACCATACAAAGCCTCAAATGATGCCATACCTATACTCGAATGAAAACTATTATTGTAGGTGAACTCAATCAACGCTAAATAACTATCCCAAGCACCACCTTGCTCTAGCACACAAGCACGTAACAAATCCTCCAACGATTGAATTATCCTCTCGGTTTGACCGTTCGTTTGCGGATGGTAAGCCGAACTCAATCTTAGCTTAGAACCCAAAGCCTTTTGTAAACTTTCCCAAAACCTCGATGTAAATCTAGGATCTCTATCCGATACAATACTCTTAGGAACTCCATACAGCTTCACAACCACAGAAACATAAATCTCAGCTAACTTCTCCAAAGGATAACTAATATCAATCGGGATAAAGTGAGCAGATTTAGTAAGCCTATCAACAATCACCCAAATAGAATTATGACCTCTTTGCGTATTCAGCAATCCCGTAACAAAGTCCATCGATATACTATCCCATTTCCATTCCGGAATATCCAACGGTTGCATCAAACCACTAGGCTTCTGATGTTCCACCTTAGACTTCTGACAAGTCAAACACGCATAAACAAAATGAGCTACATCTCTCTTCAATCCAGACCACCAAAAGATCTTCTTCAAATCTTGATACATCTTATTCGCTCCCGGATGAATACTTATATTACTTCGGTGTCCCTCTTCCAATATCATCTTTTTCAACTCCACATCATCGGGAATAAAAATACGACCACGAAATCTCAAAACTCCAAAATCATCAACCTTGAAATCCTCATTCCCATTCATCATCAAATCAACAAACTTAAAATCCAACTTTTTCTTTTCACAAACGGTTGCAAGAAAATCATTCGTAACATGTAGCATACTAAGTCTCACACTTCTCAGCGTCATCTCACAAACCAAACTCAAGTCTCTAAAATCCTCCAAAAGTTTCCATTCCCTTATCATCAATGCGGACATATGTAACAACTTGCAACTTAAAGCATCGGCTACAACATTCGCCTTACCCGGATGGTAATTCAAACCAAAATCATAATCCTTCAAAAGCTCTAACCACCTTCTTTGTCTCATATTCAATTCCTTTTGATCAAATAAATACTTCAAACTCTTGTGATCACTAAAAACTTAAAAGCTTGCACCATAAAGATAATGCCTCCAAATTTTCAAAACAAACACCACAGCCGTTAATTCCAAATCATGCGTAGGATAATTCTTTTCATGCACTCTCAATTGTCTTGAAGCATAAGCTACAACTTTTCCATCTTGCATCAAAACACCACCAAACCCAAACAATGAAGCATCACAAAACACCACAAATGGTTCCGTCGGATTTGGCAAAATCAAGATCGGAGCTGTTATCAACCTTCTCTTAAGTTCCATGAAACTCTCCTCACAATGAATATCCCAAATGAAAGCCTTTCCCTTACAAGTCAATTGCGTTAACGGAAGTGCCAACTTTGAAAATCCTTCAATAAACCTCCGATAATAACCAGCCAAGCCTAAGAAGCTTCGAATCTCCGTAACCGATCTAGGAACTTCCCATTGCATTACCGCATCAATCTTGGATGGATCAACACTAATACCACCATCGGAAATAACATGCCCAAGAAAACTTACTTTCGACAACCAAAATTCACACTTTGACAACTTAGCATACAATTACTTCTCTTTCAAAATCTGTAACACAATCCTTAAATGCTCTTCACACTCTTCTTGAGACTTAGAATAAATCAAAATGTCGTCAATGAAAACAACCACAAAACGATCCAACTGTTCATGAAAAATACGATTCATGTATTCCATAAACACACCCGACGCATTAGAAACTCTGAATGGCATCATAGAATACTCGTAATGACCATACCGTGTCCTAAAAACTATCTTCTAAATATTCTCTTCTTTCACACGAATCTGGTGATATCCTGATCTCAAATCAATCTTACTAAAAACACACGCACCAACCAATTGGTCCATCAAATCATCGATCCTCGGAAGCGGATACTTGTTCTTAATTGTCACCTTGTTCAATTGTCGATAATCAATACATAACCGCATACTTCCATCCTTCTTCTTTACCAACAATACTGGAGCACCCCAAGGAGAAACACTCGGCCTAACAAATCTCTTGTAATGTGTAGAACGAGCTTTGCTATCTTCCTCAAAAATTCTACAACATTCCGTCAAATCCGAAAACCTTCTTATTCTCTGATATCCCACAATTTGCTTAATCTAAGGATGCAAACCATTCTCATACTTAATACACTTCGAAAACTTAGTAGCAGCAGCAACATAATGAGGATGAAACTGAACCAACATACTACCTTGCTTCAGTTCAAGGAACTTTATCTCCTTATTCCCTTTCACACTCTCAGGGTAATACTTCCCTAAGAACTCGGCACGAAAAACATCCCAAGTTATCTCTTCATCCTCTTCCTCAAGAGCTTGACTTCTACTGACCCACCAATCATCGACTTCTTCCTTCAGCATGTGAGAACCAAACCTCACCTTACTCTCTTCAGCACAATCCATGACTCTGAATATTCTTTCAATCTCTTTCAACCAATTTTGAGCACCATCGGGATCAAATCTTCCTTTAAAGACCGGTGGTTGATTCTTCCTGAATTCATCATTAACGTTCACATTCGGTGCTCCCTGCACCGCCCTAGCCATTGCTTCCAAAGCAGCAGCCATTGCATTGTCATTTCTACCAACCATATTCTGATTATTCCCAAGGACAACAACAAGATTAAACAAAAGTTCAACCATCACAACAACAAGACAGACACAACTGACTCGAACACTGGCTCTGATACCACTTAATGTAACACCCCATTTCTATACCCCAAAATATTCAATTTAATCATTTAGGCACATATAGAAAACTTCATCAGAGTATAATTAAAACATGGTATAAAAGAGGCATGCCACATTATACGTGAATTAACACATACAACACCTGCTCATTCAAAGATATGCAACATGGGGTAACTTGCAACAGAAGGATTTCATCCTTACACCCGTATCCAAAGGATTGAAATAACAGCGAAAACTAAACATTAATCAGATCAAACATTTTTACTTATATATATCATCAAGTTTGATTCACCAAATATATCATGTTTACACAAAACATTCATCTCCAAAATACATATACAAAATGTATCACAAAATGCATCAAGCCGACCCTAGCTACCCGGTGCTACATATCAGAGCCGACCGACCAAAAGAATGAAGACATGCTTCACCAAAAAGACCTCCAGCAACCTACTCTGCAATGCCTCATAGAGCATCATAAAACAGCAGAAGGGTGAGAAATATTATCATAATAACAATGCATATAATTATATATCTCAACATAAAAATACACATATACATTTCTCACCACAATTCATTTCTCACCACACATATACATCACAATGTATACATATATTCCAACTAGCATATTCATCATGCACAATTTACATAATATATATATATATATATATATATATATATATATATATATATATATATATATATATATATATTCATGTTTATCCACCAATATCAATCACTCCACATAAACATACATTATTCATGTTTATTCAACAACATCATTATTAGATAATAAATGTAAATCATAGAGACCGACTCACGACTCTATGCAAATGCAATGCGGTACCGACTCAATCATCTCAAGTCCACTCAGGAACTATTGGAACCATCGCTCGTTACCTAAAGTAACTCCCTGTTGGGCATACGATGTTCACCCATTGCTCACACCCCACATGGGCACACAATGTTTATGGATTGCTCACACCCCACACGGGAACACAATTTGATTGCTCACACCCCACATGGGCACACAATCATTTGTGAATAAATCACTCATTGCTCACACCCCACATGGGCACACAATGTTTATGGATTTCTCACACCCCACACGGGCACACAATCGGATTGCTCACACCCCACATGGGCACACAATCATGTTGTAATCATCGCTCACACCCGACAGGGTACACGATGTTACAACGGATTCACAAAGAATCCCACAACACAAGAATGCATACATTATGCTTCACATGCAAAATGACACACAACATTCTTGAAAATGCATACATATTCACAATATAATCATGCATTCATCTCATACAATCACAAATAAACCATACACATTCGTATTAATTACGCCAAACGGCAATGAATCTTTCACAATCAACCATGCATTTGTATTCACTCAAGCAATACATTCATTTTCCAAACGGCCACAATCTCATAATCAATCCTACAACTCCATAATTAACTTAATTACGTTTTATCAAAAAAGTCGGGTAAAAGTCGGCTTAAAATTACATATTTTAGCTTCATTAATTTCTACACGTTTTTAGCTTCGAAACGATATAAAGAACACTAAAAACGAATAACCGAAACTCAAGTTATAAACCAAATGAAACACCAAACCCAAAACTCCCAGGCTCGCTGAGCGACCTGCTCGCTCGCTGAGCGAGGAAATCTCTGGAAAACTCGCTGAGCGAGGGGTTGCTTGCTGAGCGAAAGCTGCGATTTTAGAACATCTCAGCTACGCAACAGTCCTCACAAACACTCCCAAAACTCCAAGAAACTCCCATAAACATGATCAATAACATATATCCAACATCATACTTCAATTATAACAAGTTCTAACCGATTAATCCACTATTTTCCTTAGTTTTCATCAAAAACCCTAAAACCTAACATTCTCTAAACGCTTCTAACACAAAAACCCAATCATTATAACACATACATAATCATACACAAAGTTAAGATAATGATATTTCACACCCTTACCCAATTGTTTCTATTCCTAGGAGCAATCTTGAAAAAATCCAAGCTTTTCCTCTTTTTCTCTTCTTTTCTCTTCTCTTCCTTTTCTTTCTCCTTTATGTCTTTCTACTCTCTCTTTTCTTTCTCTTCCTCACAACTTATAACTTCTTTCTATTTTCTATTCTTTCCACCCAATATTCATTTTCTCTCAAAAATATAATTCTATCTAATTTCTAACTTATCACTAATTAGTAAATGTCTAAAATACCCTCCAATCTAATTTTACCCGAAAATTCTCAAAACGGTAAAATAATATAACACATCAACATATCACATAAACACACCAATTTCATAATTGAAACAATTATGATTCTGTTTAAATAAAGGACTCAACAAAATGGGAAATAATCGAATCGGGGCGTTACATTACTCAAATAGTAGATACCATATTCTTTTCTACTAGATTCATCTTGCTGACGTAGCATACAACCCATGGAATCTTCCAACACAGTCAAATACATAACCATCAGTCTACCTTCCACTAGAGGAGACAAAATAGGAGGTTCAAGAAGATATTCTTTGATACTTTCAAAAGCTCCTTGACATTCATTAGTCCAAACACAACCTTGGTATTATCGAAGCAACTTGAAGATCGAACCACATGTGGCTGTCATGTGAGAGATAAACCTCGAGATGTAATTCAAACGACCCAAGAATCCTCTTACTTTATTTTCAGTTCTTGGTGTAAGCATTTCTCGAATAACTTTCACTTTATCAGGATCAACTTCAATACATCTTTGGCTGACAATGAAACCGAACAATTTTCCAAAACGAACACCAAACGTTCACTTGTTCGGATTCAAACGAAGCTTAAACTTCCTTAACCTTTGAAACAACTTCAGCAAATGTTTAACATGATCTTCTTCAGTCCTCGACTTAGATATCATATCATCAACATATACCTCAACTTCTTTGTGCATCATATCATGGAAAAGAGTAGTCATAGCTCTTTAGTACGTCGCACCAGCATTCTTCAATCCAAAGAGCATCACTTTTTAGTAGAATGTTCCTCATGGTGTAATAAATGTTGTCTTTTCCATGTCCTTGGGTGCCATCTTTATATGATTATAACCGGAAAATGCATCCATAAAATTGAACACATTAAACGTAGCCATATTATCTACCAACACATCAATGTGTGGCAATGGAAAATCATCTTTTGGACTAGCTTTATTCAAATCTCTATAATCAACACACATTCGGACTTTTCCGTCTTTCTTTGGAATAAGCACAATATTAGTGACCCATTGAGGATAATTAAATGTAACAATAAAACCTGTATCAATCTGCTTTTGAACCTTCTTTTTAATCTATACTGTCATATTAGGATGAGTTCTTCTCAATATTAGTATCAAGACCTGGACATTCAGGCTTCAGCGGCAATCTATGCTCCACAATATTAGTATCAAGACCTAGAATTTCTTGATTTGACCAAGCAAACACATCCACATTCTCTCTAAGAAGCTCTACCATTCTCTTCTTAACATCAGGACCAAGCAGTGCCCCAATCTTGATTTCTTTCTTATCATCTTCAGAATCCAAGTTGATCATCTCTATCAATTCTCAATGAGGCTGAATGACCTTTTCCTTGTGGTCAAGCAACCGGGAAATCTCATCAAGAAAATCTTCAACATCTTCTTCCTCAACTTCAAACACAGGGAATTCAAAGTGATTTATTTTTTATTTTAGAGTATGAACAAAAGTGCAAACATTATGTAGGTAAAAAGTGATTATTATTTTTTTCGGTTTTTTATGTTACCATTTTTCAGAATAAAGTAAAAAAAGGAAAACATAACATGGAATAAACAAAATAAAATTTTGTTGATGATGATAAAAATTTGAAACAAAGCCCGACAAATTTCACTTTCACCTTGGGCAGAGTGAAAGGATTTTTGAAATAAAATAAAAGACAAATTACTTTGAATCATGAACAATAGAAGGAACATCAATAGAAATCTAGTTCTAGCACATCACTCCATGCATAACAAAGTTAGGCATTTCTTCTTCTTCATCATCTTCAATGATGGCGACAACAGAATGATCTTTGACGTTGATAAACCCAACACTTTGGAATCTTTCCTGAATACTCTATGGTTCATTGACAACCGATCCTAGCACAAAACCAATACCAACTACCTCTTTGTTATCAACCACTTCAATAACTCGACCCAACCATCATACCGACCAGTTTCAAGCACATGAAAAGCATCTTTGAAAGAAGACATGGGCAAGGCATTCTTCTTAACAACATCATCAACAACAGAAAGAGCTTGGAACGGAGTTCCAACATCTTCATTAGCATAAATATAGGAAAAGGATGACAAATTGATTACTAGCATCGCCTGCTCATCGCCAACAATCATTAACTTCCCGTTTTTCACAAACTTTAGCTTCTGATGGAGAGTAGAGGTTACATCTCATGCTTCATGAATCCAGGGTCTTTCAAGGATACAACTATAAGCTGGATGTATATCCATTACTTGAAAAGTAATTTGGAATACAAATGGTCCAATAAGAATAGGAAGATTAACTTCACCAATCATAATTTTCTTTAAGCCATCAAATGCCTTCATAACAATCCCATTGTACCTCATAGGAGCACCTTGGTACATAAGACTTGACAAAATTGACTTTTGCATCACATTCAAGGATGATATTTTATCAACCATCACATTAGACATGGCATCATCCTGACAATCAACCGAGATATGCAAATCCAAATTATGGTTCTTTCCTTCTTCAGGCAAGTCATCTTCACAGAAACTCAAATTGTTGCATGATGTGATATTAGCCACAATATTATCAAACTGATTGACAGTCACATCATGGTCCACATAATCTTGTTCAAGAATTTTCTACAAAGACTCCTTGTGAGCCTCTGAACACATCAAGAGTGATAACACTGATATCTTGGACGGAGTATGCAAGCGTTTCTCAGCAATATTGTACTCTCTCTTATTTATCAATTTCAAAACCTCATCATCACTAGCTTTCAGATTAGAATCAATGAGTTCTCCTGACTAGGCAACAACACTTTCCTTCTGAACCTGCTTACTCGCACTTACATCCTTTATTCTCTTCGGAGAATCCGAAGTAAAGCCTCTACCACTTCGAGTAACTCTAGTCACATCAACAATGCTAACCACAACCTTTGGATAAGGAATCGACAATTCCGTACCGTTTTCTACCATCGTAGCATTATATCTGTATGGAATAGATTTATCAGACTCATATGGCATGGGACCAGGAAAGTTGAACACCAAGGGAGTAATACCAGACTTGCAACTATCAAAATAAATAACCACCCCCTCAGGAATATTAAATTGAGTCACAATGACATTTACTTCATTCTCGTACTCATCTCTTTTCGTTGTTACTTCAATCAAATTTTTATTCATCATTTTCTGAATATCCCTCTTAACAATTACACAACCACATGGATTCACCGAGTAAATGCAACAAGCAGCATAGTCATGGTCAATGTTGTGGTATCTACATGTAGCTTCGATTGTTTTCGTATGCAGAATTATTAAAACATTGAAACTCCATCCTTCGCAATCCACACATATTTTGATTATCCATTGAAGTATGAAGTACAAAAATTGATAAGGAGCAACATTTTGTCTTTTAAAGACATCAACTTGAATGTTAAAACAAACCCGCTACCTAACCATGGTAACACGTCTGTGAATATGGTTGATGGTTGTCCTGGCCTGTTCAAGATTTATGATGTCCGTTGGATATGAAGATCTCTGGTTGAGATGCATGCAATCTTAAGTGAATATTGGCGACGACCTTCTCGACCGCGAGGTCTCCTATACCCCTCACGAGACACAATATTAATCTCACCTTCTTTCTTCTTAGAAAATCCATACCTCTTAGAACTTGAACCAACATTGATTTCTTTACTCAACCGTCCTTCATAGACACCTTCTTCTAACCATATTCCCATATTCACCATTTATGTGAAATTACTTGGAGCGCTTGCAATCATCCGCTCATAATAGAAAGAACTCGTTGTCTTCAAAAAGATCTTTGTCATTTCTTTCTCTTCCAATGAAGGACTGATTTGAGTTGCAAGCTCGTGCCATCTTTGCGCATACTCTTTGAATGTTTATTTGTCTTTCTGAGCCATAACACAAAGTTGATCTCTGTCAGGTGCCATATCAACATTATACTTGTACTATTTCATAAAATCTTCTCCCAAATCATTTAAATAATGGATTTGGTTGCTATCTTGACCCATGTACCACTTCAGTGTTGCACGAGTCAAACTGTCATGGAAGTAGTGAATAAGGAGCTGATGGTTGTCTGTTTGAGTAGACATTTTCCTTGCATAAATGGTCAAGATACTCAGGGGAAAAGAGTTACCTTTGTACTTCTCAAACTCAGGTACTTTGAACTTATGAGGAATCTTGACATTAGGAACCAAACAAAGCTCACAAGCATTCTTTATGAATAAGTATTTACTTCTTAAAGCCTTAACTTCTTTCTGCATTTCATCAAATCGAGCTTGAAAATCATTAAGCCTTTCATTCACACCAACGCCCTCACTAGTATCAACATGGTAAATCACTTCATGCATACACGGAGTGGTATGAATCATAGGCGGCGCCGTAGACATCACAGGCTAAAGAAACACAATCACAAAAATCTCAGGAGGAGTAGGCTGATAACCCTCAGGATTGAAATTGGACGGCACGCCCTACGATGTACTATCAGGCATACGGTAACAAAGAGAAACAACAGGCTCCACAAGAATTGGCATGATGACAACCTCAAAGATGATTGTCCGCTGAACCAGAGAAGGAGGAGGAAGGGGTGGCTGATTCTGAGCAGCCACTAGATTCTCCATCATAGCAGTTAACCTTTCAAGATTATCCTTCCGAGTTGTGACTTCTTCACGGAGTTCATGATTCTCTTGCTGTACAACTTCCAACATCTTCCTTTGATTAGTCCGAGTATCGTACTGATGAGTCAACTTGCTAAGGGAACTGGATGAAGACCAAGAAACATATAAGAACCCTGTAGAGATCTTAGGAAGCAAGACCAATGCAAGAATTATGCATGATATGAAAATGTAAATGCAAAGATTTCAAAGGACTATAAGGCAAATTGCAATATTTACAAAGGAATAACACATTTTGAAATACCGAAAAACACATTCTCATTAATATCGAAAGAGAAGATTATAACTTTGAAATAGAAGTTTCAACAATCCTAATACATGAGAAAGAATAGAAAAATAATTCTATGGGATCATATATGAAGATACATGTAATACCCTAATGTTTTCCCCTAAGTTTTCTTTTGTTCTTTTGTATCTTTGCATACAAATAAGATCACGTATTGGTTCTTCTACCTTATTGGTTGCGGGTTTATGCCTCACAGGGGATAATAATTGCTTTTGTTTGTCTTTTATTTGTTTATGTTTACTAACATCTAATCAAAATCCAAAAATATTTTATTTTCCATCTCTTACTAACTTTTTTTAGGAAGAAAGCAAGAATATCAAAATAGTTCCTCAGCTCGAACAAATTTCATCCGAACAAAGTCAAAGTTGATCTGCAAACAAATCCAAATTCATGTGATCAAGGATTTACCAAGTAATGATTAATTATTATTCAAGGAATTTCAAGGTTCATGTGTTTAATTACATGCCTTCTTTGACAAGCAAGAGAATCGATCCGGAATCACAATAGTGCAAAGAAAAGCAAATATTATTCAAATTTTACACTGAGTGACGATTAACACATAAGTGATAACCGATTACCAGCACGAAACTTTGAAAAATAGAAGCAAGTTCAAACTTTGTGATTTTGGCACCAATTTCATTTTTTATCACATGTAGAATATTCTAGACCATCTCCATTTAATTCCCATATATCATCAAATTTAATTCTCACCATGTACCTTCATTAATCACCACTCTTTTGCTAATTTCCCTCCAAATTTAATTTTCAAGCCTAATCTTGATCTTCCAAACCTAGCTCTAATCCACCAAATTTCCATACCTAAACTCTTTAAACAACACCCTCATTTCATTCATTTCACAGGCTTTTGAGAGCTAAAAAACCTCTTGCAAATTAAATCCCCAACCACCAAAATTCACCAATGCTCAATTTCTTCTTTTGAAAGTTATCAAGAATTCACATTGAATTCTTGATTAACTTTGAGCTAAACCTTCATCCTTTTCATTTTTCTTCATCAATTTCAGTTAATCAAACTTTCTTGTGGATTAATTTGGAGTTCTTCTAATCCTTGAAGTGGTAATTCATCTAACACCATTATTACACCTTCAATTTCATCATCCACAATGTAGATCTTTGGTGACTCTTGTGCTAGATCCTTTTGTATCTCTTTTTATATTTTGATTGTTGGTTTTTGCTGTGTTCTTACTCTAAATTTCGTGCAAGTTCAGATCTATGATCACAAGGTGTTTAAAAAATGTTTTGAAAGGAGATCATGCTGAATTTTGCACTTGTTTTTGATTCTGCATGCAGAGTAACCGATTAACACATATGTGATAACCAATTACTCAGTGTTAATTTTGAAAAATGGATGGGTTTTTAAACCGTGTAACCGATTAGCATATATGCAGTAATCGGTTACACCTGAGTCGCAATGACTTTTTTGTTGATTTTTGGAGCTGTTTTGCTTTCTTTTTCTTTCTTCTTCCCCTCCTTTCTTATTTTTTTTACCTTGGATTACATTTTTAGATGAATTCCTCTTTAATACCAATGGACTTTGAATATCGATTAGAGTGGATTGACATTCATTAATTCAAATCTATCTTTAAGTGAGTTGTTAAATTCATGAGAGGCGCTTTGGATTAGTGATATGTTCTTCAAGCTTGAACCTATCAATTAGAGGTGATTGATCTTAAAGATGGAAGGACTTTAAAAGTACATTTCAATTTGGTTTTTCTCCATCCTCTCCCTCTATTTCACCTTTTTATTTTTGATCGATGAAAGTCTTATGGATTGTGGGATTCCTTTCTTGAATTCATAATTAAGACTAGATCGCTACCTATTTTCTTTTCGTGCGACATTAATTTTGGATGACAACCTATATTTTGCTCATCTAACATGCATTAGCCTAAATAATAGTTACCTCAATTGTTATTGACCGACCTTGTTATAGGATGACTTCTATATAAGTTACTTGGCGATTGCTTAACATAGCTCTACATTTGTCCCTCTCTATCCTTATCGGCATTTGTACTTTCGTGGCCCGAAGCTTGATTGGTTGCACAAGTCCAAACATGGTTGATCTTTGTACTAAGTTCATAATTATCAAACTTGTTGTTGTAGAGGCTTTGATTCTATCAATCTTCTGACAAGTTTTGTTAACTAATGACTTGAGTACATAGGTCAACCATATAGTGTAAAACGCTAGACGAAATTCGATTGACGCTTTGAGTTTTTGGCTTTATTACTTTTGTGGATGATTAAGTTACCCGTATTTTTGTATATTACTATATTTCTTTTATTTCCTTCTTACTCCCTATCCTCTTTATTTTATCTCTTGATCTTTTATCTCTTTTAATTTTATTATGCTTTATACCATTCATTATCATGTTTATGATGTCATTATATCTTTGTGCTTTTCTTTTTTATCCATTTGGACACCAAAAAAATTAATAAAGGCCTAAACCTCTAAAAACCTTGTGCTCCTAATCTTGGACTATGGTTATTATCCTTTGCATTGGACTTGGAGTTTTGGACTTAGATTCTAGGAAACCTTCCCATTGCGTTGATCCTTATGGAGTTGGTACCTTAGCCTTTATTTTGCCACTTGCTAGCTTGTGATTATGAGGATGGAATTATTTTGCTTATGCTTTGAAGGGTATTTAAGTGGTTAGATCTTTCCTCCCTTATCTCTTTTATTTTATTTTTAGGGTAGCCTCTTCATCTCCTCCCTTTTTTAATTTTCAAAACCTTTTCCCTTTTTCAAAGGATTCTTCTTTTAAAATCTTCACCACTGTAATAATTCAAACCTTGAATTTTGTCAAGTGACTTTTACTTCTTCTTTTCTTTTAATAAATGTCAATGAACTTAATCATGTTGACTTTAATTTAAAAATAAAAAGAACCAAACTCATTCAAGTTGTTTTGTGCCTTTGTGCACTCTTTTGTTTTCTTTGCGAGTTTAGACTATGACTCATTTTTTTCTAGTCGGGTGCAAGTCTTCCAATCTCCATGGTTGTAGTTTGATGTAGTTGAGTCTCTTGTCATTTGTGGGGGTTTAGTGGCATACTCGTCGATTTTATCCTAGTTGGCGCCTTCCCCATAATGATGTATGAGTCAATGTCCTCATTCTCATGGTAGATTTGTGAGGCTATCCACTTGAAAATGACAAATTGTCTTTACTTCTTAAAATCAATAAAAAAACAACCAATTTTCACTATTTTTACCACGAACTACAGGGTTTTGATCTTACATTGCACATTGTGGGTACGTAGGAATAAGGTGGTAAACCTCTCCAAACACAAAAACATTAAAAATTAATTTTTTTCTTATCCCCTCACTCTCATTTACCAAACCATTTTCAAACTAAAAGCGTAAATATTTCAAAAGGCTTCCGTAGAGTACCACATACGTTTTGGATGTTAATACCTCCCATTTTGTAACCATCCCCCTTACCTTTTCTCTGTTTGTTGTTTAGCTTTTTGCTTTTAGATTCATTTTAGGATTTATTCGCTCTTTTTTCCTTTTTCCTTTTGGAATAAAATAAAAGTGCAGTGACGACTCTATTTTCCTTGAGTTAAGTTAATCAATAGCTTACACTCACTAGTTTTACCGCTACAGAAAAGAGGCGACTTCGCTGGGGAGTAATCTCTATGTGGATTCAGCCTACTTTGATTTATTTATTGCTTTGGTTTGATTTGTTTGTTATTGCTTGTTATGTTTTGGTTTGGTGATCCTCTGTGAGTGAGATAGATCCTGTACTCGTATCTGAGTGAACTTATGATATGACGATGATATATTCGAGGATATACGTGTGGAGTAGTTCTGTGCAATGTCGATTTGAGAATCACCACTCAGTTAAGCTCCATAGGATTACTGATGTCATGGCGAGTAGTTGTATCATGGAATTACTTTTTCGACCTCGGGCCTATCATATTGAGGATCGTAGAACCCTTAACTCATCCAGGCCTTTTTAGGAACATAGTGCAGAAGTCATCCAGGTGTAGACATAAGGTGATTGTCACGTGATACTACACTCGAACGAGGTCCTCTTGAGGAAATTTTCAGTTGGGGAGTATTCCAACATACCGATGATATCCGAAGGATGGATATTAAGTTCGGGAACTTCTCTTAGAACCCTTTTGGTTTGCAGCAGGCACAATGAAGAAAAAATCATAATACATACCTTTGTGGGTTGGTGTTCTTATCCCTTGACTCCATGCTTTTGACTCAGAACCTTGACCTGTGTGCTTTGTGTGATCTTGTTTGTGTTTGTTGCATACATGCACTCATGCATTAATGAGCATTGTTCTTAAGATTTCAAGGAACTTATAGGCATTGTTGCAAATATTTTAGATGTCTTTGATTTTGGATATCGAAAGGAGGAATACCTAGCATTACCGTTTCAAGAGTCCTAATTTAGGAGAGTTGAGAAAGCTCAGAACTTTGGTGGTTAATACTGATGATTTCCGGAAGCGTTATGGTAGACTTTTGATCATTCTGAAGACCGATGTACCGGAGGGAATTCTTAATACTTTGGTTCAATTCTATAATCAGTTGCATCATTGTTTCACCTTTCTCGATTATCAGCTTGTTTCGACCTTAGAAGAGTATTCCTATTGGATGGATTTGCCTATTCTGGAAAAGGAGTTTCTTTTTAGTTGTTTAGAAGAGGAGCTTACGAACAAAGTGATTGCCAAGGCTCTTTATCTTAAGGAATCCAATCTTAAGGGAAAGTTTGTTCCTAAAGGGGATGTTTTCGGAATTAATGCTAAGTTCTTAATGGGGAAAGCTTATAGTTCTTTCACTATGGGTAATAGAGGCGCATTTGAGGCCATTCTCACTTTACTCATCTATGGAATTATGTTGTTTCCCAACCTAGATGGTGTTGTTGACAAGTGTTCTATTCAGATTTTCTTAAAGAGAAATCTTGTGCCTACTTGTAACGCCCATATAATATATATCTAGAATAATATCATTCAAGTGTTATTTTTGGTACTGACACCATCATAAGTTCCTAATAGCATAATTCACATTCTTGACCAATGCTAAAAACAGTACAAACTATGGTGCAAGACATGGAAATTATACTAAAACAAAATTCTAAGATAAATACAATATCCATTATTGTATAAAGATAAAATACACAACAAAATATAAAACTATGCTTCTCTTGAAACATCCCGAGAATAACTTCACTTGTAAATCAAAACTGCAAAAGAAACCTGAAAAGAAACAACAATAGTGGGGTGAGATAAAATATCTCAGTGAGTTCCCTATCTTAGAGTTCTCTCGGCTCTAAAGGTTCGAATCTAACCACTACTCAAGTCGGGGGAAAACCTAGACTTCGATTTCACATAAATTAGAGACACAAAGTAAAACATAACGGAGCATACACAAGGTGCTTTGAGGCATCTTTCCCCGCCCAGCCATAGCCGTAGCAAACGAGCACGAGTCACTCGATCCTCAACGTGTAGATAACTTTCCCCACCCAGCCACACAAGGACGAGCACAATTCACTCATTATCAACCTGTAGATAACTTTCCCCGCCTAGACACACAAGGATGAGCACAGGTCACTCATTATCTACCTAAGTTACTTTCCCCGCCCAGCCACACAAGGGCACTACAACACGGGTCACGATACCTTACCACAAAGTAACTTTCCCTGGCCATCCCGCAAATGGAGATATCGACACGAGTCACTCGTTACTTATCCTAATGGATACTTTCCCCGCCCAGCCACACCGAGACGAGTACGGGTCACGGTCATCCATTAAGGGATTCAAATCCACGGATTAACTATATATCCTCGGCTTTCCCGCCTCGTGGGACCTCGACACGAGCTAGATATAATTAAATTAGGATTATATCGCAAAGGAAGCAAACTTCCATCTTATTACAACTACCTAGTCCGAAGACACTATTCGAGTATTGACACCTAAGTATTGTCATGTCTCTAAATTAATTTGTAACAATCTAGGGTAACCTAGCTACCTCACAAGTTATACCTTTTATTTCCTTTAGTTCAAACATTCCCTAACTCAAAATAATTACGGTTTATTCAAAAAGTCGGATAAAAGTCGGCTCAAAATAATATTTCTTGGTCTTATAGGATATAACATATTATTAGCTTCAAATCGGTATAAAGAACGCATAAAACGGATAAACGAGGAGAAAGTTATGATTTTTTTAAAGTTTGGAACAGTTAATATTTTCCCCACACTAACAGTGTTAACCGGTTAACGCCTGGGGTTAACCGGTTAACCACACCAGTTCACATCATTATGCACAAATAACAGGTTCGTTAACCGGTTAACCGGTTAACCAACAGACAGTGGCAGAAAATACATTTCTTTCACTTAAGGAACTTTTCCAAAACTTAACCAAACCATCATAAATACCAAAACAATTATCAATGAGGGTTCCTACACATATTGCAAACATACTCATGCCTTACTAGGCCATACTATTGGTTTACGATAAAGTTTCCTCACTTTACCTTAAATTTCATGTCTTATGGTTCACGATTTACCTTTTTAAAACTTGGTATTTTAGTCGGCAAAAAATAATTAAATATTTTCCACTTTAAAAGTAATATTTTCCTCTACCATTGGATAGTACATTGTCTTAGCTTTCCGACGATATAAATTTTTCCTCAATCGGATACCCGAGTAAAAAGTTATGAATTTTCTAAGAATTAACATTTTTTTCCCAAAACCTACCACGTTAACCGGTTAACGCATATGGTTAACCGGTTAACCGACAGTTAGAGGCACTAAAACCTACATTTTTCACATCCAAAATCTCTCCAAACCCAACCGAAACACTAGGGATCATCCAAGCAAACTTAGTAGGTCTAATATACTTATAACCCGACCCTTCAACCGATTATTTCAGCATTTTATCCGTTAGATTTCATGATTAACAATTTTATCATTTCTAACCTAAACTCTAAACACCAAAAACTCTTAAAATAAATGTTCTAACTAGAACCCACCTTGCAATCGACGAGGAGTTTGGTGAAGATTAAGATGATTGATGAAGAATGGTGATGATTCTTGATCTTGAGCTCCTAGGGTTTTCTCTCCTTCTTCTCCCATTCTTTTCCTTCTCTTCTCTCTTTTTCTTCTTTCCTTTCTTTTCTTCTTCTTACTAACTTTCTTCTTCTTTCTCTTTTTATAACAAACCCTTGTTTTTATTTTCTTTTTAACCAAACAACAATAGTTATACTGATATAACTATTAGTTAGTAACCAACGGGTCCAAATTGAGAGTATTCAAAAATGTCTCTGAGTCAAATATTTTATAAAACCTCTGAGTCGGATAATACTAATTAATTAATTTAAGTTCGTCAGTTGCTCTAATTATTTTAATTAAAAACTCTCAGAGCACACCGAAACCCTATTAACCTTAATTAATATTATCTAGAGCATTTAATTAAATACAGGGTATTACATCCTCCCCTCCTTAAACTGAAATTCGTCCTCAAATTTCCTTAACCTATACTAACCACAGTTTACAACACTGTCTTAGATCCATATTTATCCTTACTGCTGATACATATCCTAACATGCTCAAATTCCAATTTGACTTTGCTGCTCAAAGTCCTCGTTTCATAACAAATCAACCTTACATCCTTACTCATACGCTTGTTCTAACATTGGGTTAACTTCTAACTTATTATTTTCGCGATTCATCGGCTGTTTCATATTGTATCACTTTGGCTTATATCTCCTCCGAAGAAGTATACCATTCTAAGTCTTTCTATTGAGTCACAACACCAAGGCATAACACTCAAACTTGATTTCGGGACAAGAAACATCCGACAAAACTCCACAAGGTATCTTAATGAAATCTTATCTACGCACAATTACCAACATAACTCTAATTAAAATCCTTCAATTACTAAAACCATCCCAAAAGTTGTCAAACGACTTCATTACTAATTCCACTCGGTCCGACATCATATATTGTGACCCTTTACGTATGGTACTTCATCCTTTCAGTATCTTACTTTAGACAACACACTTAGAATAAAATTCTGATTTCCAATCTAAACTCGAAACAATATATCCAAATCAGCTTAACAAATCTGCCATGGTTACTATACTCTATGCCAATCCTCTTTACATAATTCTATTCACTCAAAGTTTCTGTTGACACAAGGTCTCCATTAATAACATGTAGTAATGTCACAAAACTTACAATCATTAGTGAGTTATCAGTACCAAACCTAAATGATCTTTATATACTTGTGGATTCCCAGAACACTTGCCTATTGCATACAATATTCCATATACTCACCTTTGAAGACCACACAAGACTTCTCGTTAAAAACTCGCTCCTCTAAAGGGTCTCATTCTTTAAATGACCCAATTTACATGCTTAACTTCAGAACATTCACTCTCTCACTCTTACCTGCAAGGGTAACTTAAAATCCATATCCCGGAGTATGACTCACTGCACACATCTAGTATTACTCTTACAGGGTCCATAACTTGATGTTAAGAATTAACGATACAAGAAATGACCAATTGTCCATCTCTTATCCACACAATAATTCAGATACCAAAACGTTTCCTGGAAGATCAACACTTCACAAATCTTTTATAACTTCTTAAATTAGTTCCTCAATAGTCGCAACAACGACACACCAAATATTCAGATCATTTGTCGTCTACCAAAACATGCTCAAAAGAAATTCCAGCACTTTATCCTCTAACACTTCGAACAGAAGCTAAAACGAACTTACAATTCATAAAGTATGATTCTCTAAAGTCCTCCACAAAAGTCATGTGTCAATCGATTACCTATTCAAGGCTAAACGGTCGAACACAACTGAACTTGTTCCTCTTGTTAACAAACAATCTAACTCAAAATAATAAATCCAGTCCATACTAACTTGCAATATGATTCTCACTCGCAGTTTCTAAACATGTGTGACAATCACCCACCATCCAAAACTCAGGGTAACACAGAACGGGGCACAACATGCAACTTACATACTCCAACGAGTGATGAAGTAGAACTACCATTCTGTTATAGTCACACCACTAATTCTTAATAAAATGATTCGATTCCACTCGTACAACTACGTTAGTAGGAAAACGACAATGACAACATCAAAAGGGTTCTAGTCGCAAGCTAACACTTGGTTCGTCCATAAAAAAAAATCCAACACACAATCCTTATCGGGTAAAACAATATGAAGAATCTCTCTCTCTCTCTCTCTCTTTCTCTTTAATTCCTTGGCAATAATTAAAACAACAACATTCTTAATCCCACTAGAGGGTACATTCCAGTTATTCACAAATACAGGAGTTTTCATTACACTTGAAAACTGAGGTAATGCACTCCTCTTAAGGACCTCGTTGTCTCTACTTACGTATAAACCTGGGTTCCCTTACCCTTTACTAATAATTTCATAAAATGTCTCCACAACTTTCTATCGGTGCCAAGAACGCTTCGATTGGGCACTCGAGTCCAAATGTATGTATCTTAGAAAATCCAATTTGCAAAACTTAACAATGATAACCTATCACTACCAGGAGGGTAACCGATTACTCAATGCAATCCTAGACTTCCAATAGCTAAAAGAGATTTAGAAACACAATTCTGTAACCGGGTACTGCCCAGAGGGTAATCCGATTACTCAAACGCATAAGCAAAATTCTAGTTTTCATTGTTATCTAAAACTCCCAAGCTCATTGCAATCATGTCCAAAATTTACAACCGTATCCACAGATGATTCCACACATATAGTAATCACACCACCAGAGTCCTAATGGGCGAACCATCATTGATTACACTTTCTTAACTTTAGGCTCGACAATAACTTAACAATTCCATTGTACACTCGTACAAAAATACATTTCGCTATCACTCCCTCAAATTGTACTGTTAATTCCATTTCCACACTATGTTTACTTCACGCTCTGCGGTAATCTTCTCATACCCAAACATAATCCATCTTACTAGAATTCTCCAGACTCCAAGGTGCTTACTTTATCACTTAACACAACTTCATCTGGCCCATTCCAAATACACCTCAAGTTACTAGATAAAGCTTATTCTTTCTCCGGCACTATACCTTATACCATTCCTTAGGTAAATCAACATTTCTGAATTGATCCCTTACAAAATATCACATCCTGATGTATTACTCTAAACTTTATATCCTCGGTCATAACCGAATACACAACCTCAATCTTCTACTCTCCGTTCGGGGTATACCTGTCTCGCTTGAAACTTGTAATCACATCCTTGTGTTTCTCTTCACGCTTCACCACGACTTTAGGTTCTCTAAATAAAATGAGCATTCTTAACTTGTAACTTCTATCCACCTGTAAGGTATTATCCAAATACATTCCTTGAAATACTCTTATTCACCGACGATATCACCGCGATCTTAGTACTAAAACACTTAACAATTAACTCGTTCCTGAACCTACGTCACACATTCCATAAAGCATCTTCTCTCTTCGTAGAATGAGATTTCTTAAACTCTTGTCCATAACAGTGACCAATACTGCTCTACCAGTGACTTTACATATTCCTTGATGCACTGACCACTCATCCTGTATACATCTGTACCTTTCGGACCTTTTCCCATTCCAAAGGATTCCTCGAACAACACACTAGTCTGCAACTCCATGTTATAGGAAGTAAAACTCTTAAGAAGAATCCAACTGAGCTTAACAAATATCCCTCTCCTAACTCTTGGCTTGAACCTACTCTCACAACACAAGTTACGACAACACTTCGGAGTCCTCATGGTCGCACAACCATGATTCTAGCTATCACGTACATAGCATTAGGTTGATCAGGCCCAATACTACATAATATGATATTAAGAACCATGCCAGCAAGACACACTTAAGAGGCATGAATGATTTACTTATGATGTTTCAAGGCTAGGTCGAGGATACGACCTGCTATGATACCAACTGTAACGCCCATATAATATATATCTAGAATAATATCATACAAGTATTATTTTTGGTACTGACACCATCATAAGTGCCTAATAGCATAATTCACATTCTTGACCAATACTAAAAACAATACAAACTATGGTGCAAGACATGGAAATTATACTAAAACAAAATTATAAGATAAATACAATATCCATTATTATATAAAGATAAAATACAAAGCGGAATCTAAAACTATGCTTCTCTTGAAACATCCCGAGCATAGCTTCACTTGTAAATCAAACCTGCAAAAGAAACCTGAAAAGCTACAACAATAGTGGGGTGAGATAAAATATCTCAGTGAGTTCCCTATCTTAGATTTCTCTCGGCTCTAAAGGTTCGAATCTAACCACTACTCAAGTCGAGGGAAAACCTAGACTTCGAGTTCACATAAATTAGAGACACAAAGTAAAACACAACGGAGCATACACAAGGTCTTTTGAGGCATCTTTCCCCGTCCATCCATAGTCGTAGCTGATGAGCACGGGTCACTCGATCCTCAACGTGTAGATAACTTTCTCCGCTACGCCACACAAGGACGAGCATGGGTCACTCATTATCTACCTGTAGATAACTTTCCCCGCCCAGCCACACAAGGGCCCTACAACATGGGTCATGATACCTTACCACAAAGTAACTTTCTCCGACCATCCTGCACACAGAGATCTCGACACGGGTCACTCGTTACTTATCCTAATGGATACTTTCCCCGCACAGCCACACCAGGACGAGCACGGGTCACGGTCATCCATTAATGGACTCGAATCCACGGATTAACTATATCTCCCCGGCCGTCCCGCCTCGTGGGACCTCGACATGAGCCAGATATAATTAAATTAGGATTATATCGCAAAGGAAGCAAACTTCCATCTTGTTACAATACCTAGTCCGAAGACACTATTCGAGTATCAATGCCTAAGTATTGTCATGTCTCTAAATCAATTCGTAACAATCTAGGGTAACCTAGCTACCTCACAAGTTATACCTTTTATTTGCTTTAGTTCACAAAATCCCTAACTCAACATAATTATGGTTTATTCGAAAAGTCGTATAAAAGTTGGCTTAAAATAATATTTCTTGGTCTTATAAGATATAACATATTATTAGCTTCAAATCAGTATAAAGAACGCATAAAACGGATAAACGAAGAGAAAATTATGATTTTTTTTTAAAGTTTGGAACAATTAATATTTCCCCACACTAAAAGTGTTAACCGGTTAACACATGGGGTTAACCGGTTAACCACACCAGTTCATAGCATTTTGCACAAATAACAGGTTCGTTAACCGGTTAACGCCCTGGGTTAACCGATTAACCAACAGACAATGGCAGAAAATACATTTCTTTCACATAAGGAACTTTTCCAAAACTTAACCAAATCATCATCAACACCAAAACAATTATCAATTAGGGTTCCTACACATATTTCAAACATACTCATGCTTTACTAGGCCATACTATTGGTTTACGATAAGGTTTCCTCACAATACTTTAAATTTCATGTCTTACGGTTCACGATTTACCTTTTCAAAACTCGGTATTTTAGTCGGCATAAAATAATTAAATATTTTCCATTCAAAAAGTAATATTTTCCTCTACCATTGGATAGTACGTTTTCTTAGCTTTCCGATGATATAAAGTTTGCCTCAATCGGATACCCGAGTAAAACGTTATGAATTTTCTAAGAATTAACATTTTTATCCCAAAACCTACAGCGTTAACCGGTTAACTGATAATCAGAGGCACTAAACCCTGCGTTTTTCACTTCCAAAACCTCTCCAAACCCAACCCAAACACTAGGGGTCATCCAAGCAAACTTAGTAGGTCTAATATTCTTATAATCCGACTGTTCTACCCGATTATTTCAGCATTTTATCCGTTAGATTTCATGATTAACAATTTTATCATTTCTAACCTAAACTCTAAACACCAAAAACTCTTAAAAGAAAAGTTCTAACTAGAACCCACCTTGCAATCGACGAGGAGTTTGGAGAAGATGAAGATGATTGATGAAGAATGGTGATGATTCTTGATCTTGAACTCCTAGGGTTTTCTCTCATTCTTCTCCCATTCTTTTCCTTTTCTTCTCTTTTTTTCTTCTTTCCTTTCTTTTCTTCTTCTTACTAACTTTCTTCTTCTTTCTCTTTTTATAACAAATCATTGTTTTATTTTCTTTTTAAACAAACAATAATAGTTATACTGATATAACTATTAGTTAGTAACCAACGAGTCCAAATTGAGAGTATCCAAAAATGTCTCTGAGTAAAATATTTAATAAAACCTATGAGTCAGATAATACTAATTAATTAATTTAAGTTCATCAGTTGCTCTAATTATTTTAATTGAAAACTCTCAGAGCACACCGAAACCCTATTAACCTTAATTAATATTATCTAGAGCATTTAATTAAATACGGGGTATTACACTATTTTTCTTGGAGACATGTATCATTCTATTCACCATAGGACTTCCAATGGTGATGGAGAGATTGTTTGTTGTGCGCCTCTACTGTATAGGTGGTTTATTTCGCACCTACCAAAGTCTAGCGTCTTCACTAAGAATAGAGAAAATAGAAGATGGTCTCAGAGACTTATGTCTCTTACTCATGTGGATATGAATTGGTATTGCTCATGTTATGATGCTGGAGTGATTATTGATGGTTGTGGAGAGTTTTCCAATGTGCATATTCTTTGTATGCGTGGTGCAATTAGTTATAACCCTATTCTTACTAGACGACAATTTAGGTATTTCTTGAAGGAAGTACCAAGCAATCTTTCTTATCAAGTTTCTTCTTTCTTAATGATGTAGATCACTTAGAGATGAAGAAAAGGATTGCTCGATCTTGGAATTTGGTTTACAAGAAAGAGAAAGGTCAGTTGGGAAGACAACATTATGCTCCTCCCGAATGTTATATTCAGTGGGTTCGATCTAGAGCTTGAAAGTTTAAGATACCTTATCCGTCTGAGAAACCTTTGTTTCCTATTTTTCCTTTATCAACTTTTCTCCCTCCTGTTGATGAGAAGGTTGTGTTTCAAGAAGAGTTGGACAAGATAAAGCGGGAGAAAGAAGCTTGGTTACTTGATAGGTCAGCTATGCAAGAGCAATTGAAAGAGAAGGATAATCTTATTGAGCTACTTGAGCAACGTGTCACGAAGATGCCGAAAGTGAAAGAGGATTTATTTTCCTCTATTACTTCATCTACTATTCCTCCCGCTTCTGGTGCTTGGAAGGTTATTGTGGATCAGCTTGTGAAGGATCAAGAAGACATGGAGATTCGTTACAAGAAAGAGATCAAAAGAATCTGTATGAAGTATCAAACTGGTTTTGGGATTTCATCAGATATGATCCCATAGGCTTAGTTTTCTTCTTTCTCATGTATTAGGATTGTTGAGACTTGTACTTCAAAGTTGTAATCCTCTCTTGTGAGATTAATGAGAATGAGTTTTCCAGTATTTCAAAATGTGTTATTCCTTTATAAATATTGCAATTTTCCTTATAGTCTTTTGAAATCTTTGCATTTTCATTTACATATCATGCATCATGTTTGGATTGGTCTTGCTTCCTGAGAGTTCTATAAGGTTCTTATGTGTTTCTTGGTCTTCATCCAGTTCTCTGGGAAAGATGACTATTTGTTATGGTACTCGGGCTAATCAAAGGAAGATGTTGAAAGCTTTACAGCAAGAGAATTGCGAGCTCCACAAAGAAGTCATAAATCTGAAAGATAGTCTTGAAAGGTTAACTGCTATGATGGAGAATCTGGTGGCTGCTCAGAATCAGCCACCCCCCATCCTCATTCTCCGGTTCAAAAGACATTCATCTCCGAGATTGTTACCATGCCAATTCATGTGGAACTTACTGTTTCTCCTTGTTACCGTATACCTGCTAGTACATTGTGGGGCATTCCACCCAATTTCATTCATGAGAGTTATCATCCTCCTCCTCCTGAGATTCATCTAATTGCTCCTCTTTAGCCTGTGATGACTACGGTGTCGCCTATGATTCATACTACTCCGCGTATAGATGTAGTGGTTTACCATGATGAGCCTAGTGAGGGAACTGGTGTGATTGAACGACTTGATGATTTTCAAGGCCGGTTTGTTTACTCAATATGTGTTTTTCCTTTTTGCTTTATTCTGAAAAATGGTAACATAAAAACTGAAAAAAAAAATAATAATCACTTTTTACCTGCATAATGTTTGCACTTTTGTTCATACTCTAAAATAACAAACAAATCATTGTGCAGATTGATTATTAAACTCATTGAAAACAATGGTCCTTACCCACTCCCAACTTTGATTTCCCTGTGTTTTAAGTTGAGGAAGAGGGTGTTGAAGAGATTCTTAATGAGATTTCTCGGTGGCTTGAGCACAAGAGAAATCTCATTCAACCTCATAGAGAGTCGATATAGATTATCAACTTGGGTTCTGAAGATGATAAGAATGAAATCAAGATTGGGAAACTGCTTGGTTTTGTTGTTAAGAAGACAATGGTAGAGCTTCTTAGAGAGTATATAGATGTGTTTGCTTGGTCTTATCAGGACATGCCAGGTCTTGATACTAGTATTATGGAGCATAAATTGTCGTTGAAACCTTAATGTCCACCTGTGAAGCAAACGTTGAAAAGAACTCATATTGATATGATAGTAAAGATTAAAGTGGAGGTTTAAAAGCAGATTGATGCAGGTTTTCTTATTACATCTGATTATCCTCAATGGGTGGCCAATATTGTGCCTGTTCCAAAGAAAGATGGAAAAGTCCGAATATGTGTTGATTATAGAGATCTGAATAAAACTAACCCAAAAGAGGATTTTCCATTACCACGCATTGATGTGTTGGTAGATAATACGACTAAGTTTAACATGTTCTCCTTTATGGACAGATTTTCTGGTTATAACCAGATAAAGATGGCACCCGAGGACATGAAAAAGACAACATTTATTACGCCCTGGGGAACATTCTGTTATAGAGTGATGCTCTTTGAATTGAAAAATGTTGGTGCGACGTACCAAAGAGATATGACTACTCTTTTCCATGATATGATGCACAAAGGAATTAAGGAATATGTTGATGATATGATCGCTAAGTCGAGGACTGAGGAAGATCATGTTGAACATTTGCTTAAGTTGTTTCAAAGGTTAAGGAAGTTTAAGCTTTGTTGAATCCGAACAAGTGCACTTTTTGTGTTCGTTCTGGAAAGTTGTTGGGTTTCATTGTCAGCCAAAGAGGCATTGAAGTTGATTCGGATAAAGTGAAATCTATTCCGGAAATTCCTACACCAAAAACGGAAAAGCAAGTAAGAGGATTCTTAAGTTGTTTGAATTACATTTCGAGGTTTATCTCTCACATGACTTCCACATGTGCTTCGATCTTCAAGTTGCTTCGAAAAGACCAAGGTTATGTTTGGACTGATGATTGTCAGAGAGATTTTGAAAGAATCAAAGAGTATCTACTTGAACCTCTTATTTTTTCTCCTCTGGTGGAAGGTAGACCCTGGTAGAAAAGAATATACTATCTACTATTTGAGTAATAAATTCACTGATTGTGAGTCTCGGTACTCCATGCTTGAAAAAACTTGTACGCTCTAGCTTGGGTTGCCAAGCGTCTTCACCAATATATGTTGAATTATACAACTGGATTGATATCTAAAATGGATCTGATCAAGTATATCTTTTAAAATCCTACTTTAACTAGGAGGATTTCTCATTGGCAAATGTTGTTGTCTGAATATGATATTGAGTACCGAGCTCAAAAAGCCGTAAAAGGCAGTATTTTGGCTGACCATTTGGCACACCAACCAATTGATGATTACCAGTCCATCAAGTTTGATTTCCCTGATGAAGATTTGATGTATTTGAAAATGAAAGATTGTGATGAGCCTTTAATTGAGGAAGGGCCTGAGCCTGGGTCTCGATGGGGTCTAGTTTTTTTATGGATATGTGGATTCACGTGGAAAAGGAATTGGGGCAATGATTATTACTCCCCACGGTTCGCATATTCCTTTTGATACAAGATTGACTTCTAACTGTACCAATAATGAAGCTGAGTATGAAGCCTGTATTATGGTTCTTGAAGAAGCTATTGATTTGAGGATCAAGAATCTTGATGTGTATGGAGACTCAGCCTTGGTAACTAATCAGATCAAGGGTAAGTGGGTAACTCATCAACCTCACTTGATTCCGTATAGAGATTATGTCAAAAGTATATCAACTTTCTTCACTAAAGTTGAGTTTCATTATGTGCCTCGTGATGAGAATCTGATGGCAGATGCTTTGGCAACCATAGCTTCCATGAGAAAGGTGAATCAATGGAATGAAGTTCCTATGATTAATGTGATGAGTTTTGAGAGACCAACTCATGTGTTTGTAGTTGAAGAGGTCCAATATGACAAGCCTTGGTATTATGATATTAAATGTTTCCTCTAGAGTCAGGAGTACCCACTCGGGGCATCGAGTAAAGATAGAAAGACTTTGAGAAGATTGGTAGGCAATTTCTTTTTGAATGGGAATGTGCTTTACAAGAGAAACTTTGACATGGTCTTGCTCAGATGCGTGGATAGACACGAAGAAGACATGTAGATGAAAGAAATTCATGAAGGATCTTTTGGTACTCATGCCAATGGGCATAAAATGGCTAAAAAGATGTTGAGAGCAGGTTACTATTGGCTGACAATGGAATCTGACAGTTGAAAATATGTGAAGAAGTGCCATAAGTGCCAAGTTTGTGCTGATAAGATTCATGTGCCACCAACTCATCTCAATGTTATTTCTTCCCCATGGCCTTTCTCTATGTGGGAAATCAATATGATTGACATGATTGAGCCTAAAGCTTCGAATGGACATCATTTTATCCTTGTGTCTATTGACTACTTCACCAAGTGGGTAGAAGTGACATCATATACTAATGTGACCAAGCAAGTTGTGGTTCAGTTTATCAAGAATCATATTATCTTCTGATATGGTGTTCTGAATAGAATCATTACTAATAATGGTCCGAACTTGAATTATAAGATGATGAAAGAGATTTACGAAGAATTCAAGATTCAACACCATAATTCTTCTCTTTATAGACCGAAGATGAATGAGGCTGTTGAAGCTGCGAATAAGAACATTAAGAAGATTATTCAGAAGATGGTTGTGACATATAAGGATTGGCATGAGATGCTCCATTTTTCTTTGCATGGGTATCATACATTTGTCCACACTTCAACAGGGGCAACCCATTTATCGCTAGTATATGGTATGGAAGCAGTGCTCCCCTTTGAGGTTGAGAATTCACCAATGAGAGTTCTGATGGAAGCCAAGTTGATAGAGGCTGAATGGTGTCAAAGTAGATTTGATCAGTTGAATTTGATTGAGGAAAAGAGAATGACAAATTTATGCCATGGTCGGTTGTACCAACAAAGAATGAAGAAATCTTTTGATAAGAAGGTTAGATCACGTGTATTCAAAGAAGGTGACCTCGTGCTCAAAAAGATCTAGTCTTTCATTACTGATTCTAGGGGCAAGTGGAATCCTAATTATGATGGCCCATATGTTGTTAAGAAAGCCTTCTCTGGAGGTTCATTGATTCTTGAAACTATGTATGGTGAGAATATTACTCGTCATGTGAATGTTGATGTAGTCAAGAAATACTTCGCCTAAAAAATTAAAAGAACAACTTGCTAAGTTGAAAACCCAAAAGGGCGGCTTAGGAAAAAATGAGCATCTTAGTGGATTGAAAACCCGAAAGGACGGTCCATACAAAATATAGAGACATAAACAAAAATAATTATGCCGGTAGATTGAAAACCTGAAATGGCAATCTAGGAAAAATTTAGGGATCTTTGCAAGTAACTGCATCATATCAGATTGAATCACTTGAAACAACTGGAGATTATGGATTCTATTTCCCAATAAGGTTGTCCATCAAAGATTCTTATTCAGTTATCCTTGACTGAAGTTCCAAGCACATTGGAGTTCAAAGTTGTTAGGGAGAATAGTTATCATTGTATTTCAATGTAGCCCTTTTCCATGTATTTACCATTTTCCAAACTTGGAATGATCAATGGAGTCACGCCATTTGCGGACTACCATTCTATCAATGAAATTTGGGCTTTTATCCAATTGTTTGCACCTCTGTATGTTGTTTTTGTTTACAAAATTTCATTTATTTTTTATGATGATTTTTGAAACAAATTCAATAAATTGAACTTTTGAAGATTATAAAAACATTTTTCTCTTGATTTATGAATAAGGAAAGAATGTCAACATTTATTCTAGGGACGGTAAAGTCTTGAAGTGTATAACTTGTCTCTCCTAAAGTAGGGTTTGATCTGGTTGTTTCCCCAAACAAAGTTTCTTGAAAATCATGTTATTTTGAAGTATTAGTGGCGTTGCTTCTCCAACAGTGAGTAAGATTGAAGAATATTTGTTGCATGAGTAGTCCCAACTGAGTTTTGATATTTTCCTCAGCAGAATTGTTATTGATTTGAGAAACAATGTTTTGTTTTACGAAAATCCTCAACCGAGTTATGTTTTTGCTCCAGAACTTGAGTTGGTTATGTCCCCTAACAGAAGTATTGGTATAGCAGTCAGTTAATAGGTTTTCTCTTACCTAGTGTTGGGTATTGATTTAAAATTCCCTGCAACTTGACTTTTGGCTATGATATTAACTTCTGATATACCCACGAGGATCGACAAGTCCGAAATTTTCTTTCATTTATGGATAATCCCTAGAGGTCTTCCTCTTATATCCCTAGTTGATCTGCATGAGATGATTTCCAGCAGGCTTATATTTAATCCTTAATAAGTCTCATACCATTTCCCCAAAGCGGAGTAGGTGCAGTATGTTGATTGTCTCTCACAGAGATTGATGTTTATTGAAAGACATGCTTGGTGTTTATTTCCTAGCAAGAATATTCTTTATCCCCAGTAATGATTGTGGAAATGTTTCCCCATCCCCGGCAGTTTGTTATCTTTACTCAGCATTATAGCATCCCATTTTGCAGAGTAGATGTTGAAGTTTGTTACCCCAATAGGTTTTGCTTTATTTTCACCACTGATGAATCCTCATCCGCTCCCCAACAAGGTTATAATGGGTATTTCCTATCCCCATCAGAGTTTAAAGGGACATTCCCTATTTTCCCCATAGAGTGTGGAAGATTTTGTGTTACTGGTGTTTCCCCAACATGTTATCCCTTAAGAGTGGAATTCTTGATGTTATCCCTTTTGTGGATTATTGAAGACTGGTTTGTGGGTGTTTACCCAAAGAAATATTGTTATTTACTCAACATGAATTGAGCCTTGTGGTAGGATTTATTCCTTTGATGGCTTTTTTTATTCCATCCAAGATTTTCAAGTTGAATCTCCAACAGATTTCCCAACAATATAGCTTTGAGATTAGACGAGTATACGGTTGTTGTGGTGTTTATGTCACTTGTTACTTATCTTTATGTCTGTTTTATTAGAATATTCATACGCATATTCATGTATTTGATGTATGCATAAACATCATATGTTTGCATTCTTTCATTCTTTGATACATTGTTCCCCGCTCTTTGGTGTTGATCTTCCCCACAGAATGTGTGTTGTCTTCTCTCAAATTTAGAGTGTCGACCATTAAGAAGAAAGTGTTTATCCTTTCTAATTCCCCATTGAGTTTGTTTCTCGTGGATGATTTTTTGATTCAATTTCTCCCAAGTTCATTATCTGGATGGAATCATCCCCAATTGAGATGTTTCCTCCTCGGGATGAGTCTTGTTTGACCGTTTCTCTCCAACTTGTTCTTGGATTGAACTTTGGTCCCCCTTGAGAGTATATTACCTTTGTTTAAACTCCATTTTGGTGGTAGTAGGTAATATTTATCCTCTTATTTGATTGATTACTTTGGATTTAAGATATCACTTGCGTGGTAGTGGGTAATCTTTCCTTTCGAGTCTATTTTGGTTTAAACGTCCTTTGGTGGTAGTAGGTAATATTTCTCCTCTTATTTGATTAATTACTTTGGAATTAAGATATCACCTATGTGGTAGTGGATAATCTTTCCTTTCAAGTCTATTACCTTGGTTTAAATGCCACTTTGGTGGTAGTAGGTAATATTTCTCCTCTTATTTGATTGATTACTTTGGAATTAAGCTATCACTTGCATGGTAGTGGGTAATCTTTCCTTTCAAGTTTATCATCTGCATATTTTCTACCCATTGACAGGTAGTAGATAATATCATATACTTTTGTTTGCCTACCCTTGTTGGTAGTCGGTAATATTCTTCCTCATATATTTCAGTTTGCCTACCCTTGTTGGTAGTCGGTAATGTTGTTCCTCATATATTTTGGTTCGTCTACCCAGTGACTTGTAGCCGATAATTTTGTTCCTAATCTCTTTTCCTTTTCCTCTAACCAGTGACAGGTAGCAAGCAGTTTTGATATCCTTTTTATCTTTATCTCTGCCAAGTGACTGGTAGTAGATAATTTGTTCCCATCTTGGTTTCTTTCCCTTTTTATGGATTTGAATACTTTGTTTGGATGATTTTTTCTCTACTGAAATGTTTATCCTTCCTCGTTGAGCCTTTTCCTGATTGTGTTTTGACTTATTTTCATACATAATCATTCCCCAAGTTGAGTCGGCTATCCAATGATTTATTTTCTTGGCAAACTCTCTTGTTATTTGTTGTTTTTCCCCAACGGGATTTTTCTCTTGTTTCCCCAAGCTTTTGTTTGCCTCTTGTGGTACTATATTTCCCACAAAGATCTTAGGTTTGCATATTATTTCATATTCATTGCATGGTCTCTTAGGGCCAAAAATTGGGTTTTCTATATTTAAGTCTCTTCCATCTTATAGAAACGAAGATGTCAATCTTTGTATCTCCAGATTGAAGAAACTTAAATAGGGGCAGCTGTAATACACTAATTTTTGCCCCAATGTTTTCTTTTGTTCTTTTGTTCGATTGCTTCATTTTGTCCAAGTCTTCTTGAAGCACAACCTTCTTATCAACAGGAGGAAGAAAAGATGATAAAGGAAAAATAGGAAACAAAGGTTCTTCAGGTGGATAAGGCATCTTAAGCTTGCAAGCTCTAGATCAAAACCATTGACTATAACACTCGGAAGGAGCATAATCTTGTCTTCCCAACTGAAAATTCTCTTTCTTGTGAGCAGAATGTCAAGAACGTGCGATCCTTTTCTTCATCTCTTAGTGATTTACATCATTAAGAAAGAAGAAACTCGATAATGAAAGATTGATTGGTACTTACTTCAAGAAATACCCAAATTACCGTCTAGAAAGAATAGGATTGTAACTAATTCCATCACGTGTACCAAGAAAAGGTACATTAGGAAATTCTCCACAATCATCAATAAGCACTATGATATCATAGAATGAGCTATACCAACTCATATCAGCATGAGTAAGAGACATAAGTCTTTAAGAGCATCTTCGATTCTCTCTATTCTTAGTGAAGACGCTAGACTTTGGTAGGTGCAAAATAAACCACCTATACAGAAGAGGTGCATAACAAACGATCTCTCAATCACCTTTGGAAGTCCTATGGTGAATAGAATGATACATATCTCATAGAAAAGTAGGCACCATATTTCTCTTTAAGAAAATCTGAATAGCATGTTCATCAACAACACCATCTAAATTAGGAAACAACACAATACCATAGATGAGCTAAGCGAGAATGGCCTCAAATGCATCTCTATTACCCATATCGAGAGAAGTAGAGGCTTTCTCCATTAAAAACCTAGCATTGATTCCATGAACATCCCCTTTAGGAACAAACCTTCCCTTAAGATCGGATTCCTTAAGACAAATAGCCTTGCAATAACTTTGAGTGTAAGCTCCTCTTCTAAACCACTGAAAAGAAATTGCTTGTCCAGAATCGGAAAATCCATCCAATATGAATACTCTTCTAAGGTCGGCACAAGCTGATAATAGGGAAAGGTGAAACAGTGATGCAAAAAATCATAGAACTAAACCAAAGTATTAAGAATCCCCTTCGGTACATCGATCTTATGAATGAATAAAAGTCAACCATAAAGTTTTTAGAAATCATCAGTATCAATCACCAAAGTTTCGAGCTTTCTCAACTCTCTTAAATCAGGACTCTTGAAACGGTACTTTTGAGTATTCCTCCTTCCGACATCCAAAATCAATGACATCTAAAATATTTTCAAAAGTTCCTATAAGTCCCTTGAAATCTTGAGAATAATGCTCCTGAATGCATGAGTGCATGTATGTAACAAACACAAACAAGATCCCACAAAGCACACAGTTCAAAGTTCCAAGTCACGAGCATGGAGTTAAGGGATAAGAACACCAACCCACAAAGGTATGTACTAAGGTTTTTCTTTATTGTACCTGCAGAAAACTAAAGAGGTTCTAAAATAAGTTCCCAGAGTTAGAAACCATTTTTAGAATATTATCAATATGTTGGACTACTCCCCAACCAATAACACTCTTAAGAAGACCTTGTCCGAGTGTAGTATCGCGTGACAATCATCTCAGGTCTACACCTGGATGAATTTCACACTATGTTCCTAAAATGGCCTGGATGGGTTTAGGGTTCTACAATCCTCAGTATGATAAACCCGAGGTCGGAAAAGTAATGCCATGATACGACTACTCGCCATGACATCAGTAATCCAATGGAGCCTAACTGAGTGGTGGTTCTCGAATCGACATTGCATAAGACTACTCCACATGTATCTCCTTGAATATACCACCGACCTATCATAAGTACTCTTAGATCGGGGTACATGATTTATCTCACTCACAGAGGATCACCAAACCCGAACAGAACAAGCAATAACAAACAAATCAAACTAAAGCAATAAATAAATTAAAGTATGTTGAACCCACATAGATATTACTCCCCAGTAGATTCACCATTTATATGTAGCGGTAAAAATCGTGAGTGTAAGCTATTGATTAACTTAACTCAAGGAAAACAGAGTCTCCACCATGCTTTTATTTATTCCAAAAGAAAAAGGAAAAAATATAGAATAAATCCTAAAAATGAATCTAAAAGTAAAAGCTAAAAGAAACAAACAGAGAATAGGTAAGGGGGTTGGTTACGAAATAGGAAGGTGTTAGCACCCAAAACGTCTGTGGTACTCCACAGGAGCCCTTTGAAATATTTTTGCTTTTGGTTTGAAAATGGTTTGTTAAATGAGAGTGAGGGGATGAGAAAAATAATTGATTTTAATAATTTTTTGTTTGGAGAGGTTTACCATGTCATGCCTACATACCCACAAAGTGCAATGTAAGATCAAAACCTTGTAGTTTGTGGTAAAAAGAACAAAGTTTTTTGTTGGTTTTGATTGATTTAATAATGTAAAGACAAGTCGTCTTCCTTTAGCGAATAATTCCGCTAGAAAGGATGAATCATGTCTAAACATATGAAAAGAGTTAAAAGAAAAAGTTCATAAAGCACAAAAAGAGTGAATGAAGTTTTGTATTTTTTAAGGTCTTTTGAAAATGGGGTCAACATTCTTAAATTCATTAGCATTTATTAAGAAATGAAATAAACAGGTCAAAATCACTTGACCAAGGTCAAGGTTTGAATTATGAAAGTGGTGAAAGTTTTTAAAAAAGAAGAATCCTTTGTAAAAGGGAGAAAATTTTTAAAATTAAAGAATGGGAGGAGTTTAAGAGACTACCCTAAAAATAAAAATAAAAAGAGCTAAGGTAAGAAAGATCTAACCACTTGGAGATTCTTCAAAGCATAAGTAACTTATAATTCCATCCTCTTAAGCAAATGATGAGTCAAATAAAGGCTAGCACAAACACTCCATAATCAAGCAAGGGGATAAAATCCTAGTACTAAGTCCATTGGCCAAATGTAGAAACCCTCCAAATCATGGGATAGTAACCATAGTCCATAACTAAGAACAAGTCTTTTAAAGTGTTTAGGTATTTATTAATGTTTATTGGTGTTCAAATGGACAAGAAGAAAAGAAAAGCACAAAAAATAATGACATAAACATAAACATGATAATGGATGATATAAAGCATAATATAATAAAAAATAAGAGAGAAAGAAGTAAAATAAAAAGGATAAGGAGAAAGAAAGAAATAAAAGAAATATAATATATACATAATAATTCGGTGAACTTAATCAACCAAAAAGGTAACAATGCCAAAAGACTCAAAGCAATAACTGAATTATGTCTCGCATCTTGCACTATATGGTTGATCGATGTACTCAAGTCATTGGTTAATAATACTTTTCAGAAGATTGGTAGAATCAAAGCCTCTACAACAAGTTTTGAGAATTATGAACTTAGCGCAAAGATTAACCATGATTGGGCTTACACAACCAATCAAGGTTCGGGCCACGAAAGTATAAGTGTTGATAAGGATATGGAGGGACAAATATAGTGTTATGTTAAGCAATCACCAAGTAACTTATATAGAAGTCACCCTACAACGAGTCTGGTCAATACCAATTAAGGTAACTATTATTAGTTCTAATGCATGTTAGATGAACAACATATAGGTTGTCATCCAAAAACAATGTCGCACGGAAAGAAAATAGGTAAAGATTTAGTCTTGATCATGAATTCAACAAAGAAATTCCAAGATCCATAAGACTTTCATCGATCAAAAATAAAAAGGAGAATTAGAGGGAGGGGTGGAGAAGAACCAAATTGAACTACAATTTTAAGGTCCTTCCATCTTTAAGTTCAATCACCTCTAATTGATAGGTTCAAGTTTGAACAAAATATCATTAATCCAAAGCACCTCTCATGAATTTAACAATTCACTTGAAGATAGATTTGAATTAATGAATGTTAATCTACTTTAAACGATATCTGAAGTCCATTGAAATTAAAGAGGAATTAATCTCAATAATGCATTACAAGGTTAAAATAAGGAAAAAGGGGAAGAAAAAGCAAAAGAAACCAAAACAACCCCAAAAAATAACAAAAATATCATTTTGCCTCAGATGTAACTGGTTACAACCTGGGGCATAACCAACTACATAGTTCAAAAATGAAACAAATGTTCAAAATTAATATTTTGTAACCAATTACACTGTGCGCAAAATAAAAAATATGTGCAAAGTTCAGCATGATCCTCTTTCAAAACATTTTTCAAAACCTTGTGTTCATAGATCTGAATTTGCACAAATTTTAGAGTAGAACCACAGTAAAAACCAGCAATCAAAAGATAAAATAAGATCCAAAAGGATCAATCACAAGAACCACCAAAGATCTACATTATGGATGATGAAGATGAAGGTCCAACAATGGTGTGAGATGGATTACCACTTCAAGAATGAGAACAACTCCAAATTACTTCAAGATCTCCATAAACAAGCTTGATATACAGAATTTGATGAAGAAAAATGAAACGAATGAAGGTTTAGCTCAAAGTTAAACAAGATTTCAATGTGAATTCTTGATAACTTTCAAAAGAAGATAATTGAACTTTAGTGAATTTTGGTGGTTGGGGATATAATTTGTAAGAGGTTTTTTGGCTCTCAAAATTAGACTTGAAATTCAAATTTGGAGAGAAATTAACAAAAGAGTGGTGATTAATGAAGGTACATGATAAGAATTAATTTTGATGATGTAGGGGAATTAAATGGAGATGGTCTAGAATATTCCACACGTGATAAAATATAAAATTGGTGCAAAAATCACAAAAAATTGAATTGCTTCAAATATTTCCAATTTTTGCGTGTGTAACCGGTTATCACCTGGGTGCTAATCGGTTACACAGTAAAAAATTTGAAAAATATTGCCTTTTCTTGTACTACTGTGGTTTTGGCTCAATTCGTTTGCTTGTCAAAGAAGGCATGGAAATAAACACATGAACCTTGGAAATCCTTGAATAATAATCAATAAAACTTGGGAAATACCTGACCAGATGAATTTGAAGTGCTTGTAGATCAACTTTGACTTTATTCAGATGAAATTGTTCGAGCTAAGGAACTGTTTTGATATTCTTGTTTTCTTCCTGAAAAATTTAGTAAAAGATTGAAAACAATATATTTTTGGATTTTGATTAAGGGTTAGTAAACATAAACAAATAAAAGACACACAAAAGCAATGATGATCCCCTGTAAGGGATAAACCTACAACCGAGTAGGATAAAAGAACCAATGCATGATCTTGTTCTATGTAATGATGCAAATAAAAAGAATATCAAAATCTTAGGGGGAAAAATTAGGGTTCTACAGGTGTCACATAATTCATAAAAACATCATAAAACATCATTCTCTGTAACATAGGTACTATCATAAAAAATATTAATGCAATTACTACGCAAAAGAAATCATAATATCAATAATAAAAAGAATCCAAAACATTTTAGCATGAACTCATAGAGACATCGTATCGAAAGTAAAAGAACATAACAACTCAATTCCAAACATTTCTCGGCCCGATGTTACATATCAGAGCAAGACATCATCTAAGATCTACGAAAACGACCAAGAGAACTATCTTGATCACCTGTATGTTACCCATGTGGAGGCAACATTCAGACAAACAAGGAGAGCAATGACAAATCATTATACAAGATATAAAGAAAATATATAAATAGGATAGCAATATCATCATCATTAATTAAAATCACCACATCGCCAATTATCACATAACTCACAATTATGCAATGCCACTTAGTATAAAATGCAACAACGTAGACTCATACATGTGGTACCAAACATCATTTTGATGGACACTGGGCCATCACCCTCCATGATCCCTACCAATAAGATTGATTCCCTCATAGGAACTGGAGCACATCATAAACGCTTCAATCCACACAATGGGATTTATGCCACCACTGGACTGAAGTCCTAACATCGTCACTAGACCGAAGTCCTAAAATGTGATATGAATGCATGATGCAAAATATCATAATAACCACCACTACGATTCGACATGATTTCATCATCATTCATAAATATTTGTCATATTACTTCACATAACATGTATAACATCAACATGCCATCACCAATTTATTTCATCAGAGCATCATAAGAATACATCATTAACACACGTCAAAATCATCACAAATTTCCCATTATAACATCCAACATCATTAACATAAGTACAATATCTAACACAAGAAAAGAAAGAAAGAAAACAAAACAAAATAACCACTCATGCTTGCCTGATAACCGCCAGACGAAGCAGGGGTGAGTAATCTCCCATATAAATTCTAGTAGCACATGTTTTTCTTCCTTCAGTTGCTTCTTACTTCTCCCGGTGAAGCTCGAGTGAATTTGGTTTCACCCGACGAAACACACCATTCGCTCGACGAAAATGTGCGAAAACAACAGTTTTGCTATTTTGTTTATGCACATTTCGGACCTTAAACTCCTTGCGATTTCAATACCATACAAACCAAAAATACACATAAATTACAGGGTAATCATAATATAATAACAACGCACTATAGTATGTAGTATAGACATTATCTCATGGCATCACAACATCAACTTATCCTCAATTTATTCATAGACCATTCTCAAGTTAAAACCCCATCTACAAACCCTTACATACTTATACTTTATATCAACTATAATGAAAAGTCATACTACCCATACCTTAGATTCTTAGTTTTCTCTTCCTTTTTGAACTTTGCAGCAATTCTCCCTCAAGCCCTAGCCTCTTCCACAACTTCTCTCAAAATTGTTCTCCAAATATGATCGAAAAGAATGACCCTAATTCCTTTATTTCTTTATTCTTATTTTACCCCTTGGACCCCAAATATGACTTTCCCCATCTTACCCTCACTTATCTTATCATAAAATATCACCTTACCCTTAATGTTTCTCCTTATTTTAATGTAAATAATAATTATAATATAAATAATATTATTCACATTATTCTATTATTAAGACTAATATAATTCTAATTAATCACTTATATTCTACATACTCTTATTATTCTCTTAACTCGTCACTAACCCATAACACACAATAGAAACACACCAGGCATCATTATATTTCATCAAAATTCACCGAAATCACAAATATTTATGTAAAATCAATTAAATAAATATTCTAATTATTTTGGGGTGTTACAACTCTCCCCCACTTAAATAATTTTCCTAGAAAATTACCTGAACCAAACAAAGTCGGATACAACTCCTTCATCTGATCTTCACGTTCCCAAATCCAACTTTTGCCAACTGGTCTTCCCTACAATACTTTCACCAAATCAATCTCTTTACCCCACGGATGTTTCATTTATCGGCCATCTATCCTCATGGGTGATGCTTCGATAATCAGGTTATCTCTAACATGTACATCATCCATTTGGATCACATGCGACGGATCTAGAATGTATTTCCTCAACTGAGATACATGAAACACATCGTGAAGATTCACAAGTAAGAACGGTAACACAATCTTATAGGCTACCTCCCCTATCCTTTGCATAATCTTATATGGACCAACAAAACATGGAGTGAGATTTTTAGACTTTAAAGCTCGGCCCACACTGGTTATCGGAGTAACTCTAAAAAACATGTGATTCCCCTCTTGGAATTAGAGTGATTTCCTTCTCTTATCATGGTAACTCTTTTGATGACTCTCAAAAGCTTTCAACCTCTCATGGATTATCTTAATATTTCAAAATCTTCTCCAAATAACGGATAGTCCTCTCCATCTTACTGTCTGTCTACAGATGATATATAGAACTCATCTTCAACTTAGTACCCAAAGCATCTTGCAAACTCTTCTAGAACCTTGACATAAACCTCAAATCTCTATCCAACATAATACTCGAACGTATCCCATGCAACATCACAATTTCCTCAATGTATGTCTCAGCTAACTTCTGCATAAAATGATTAATCTTCATCGGTAAGAAATGATCCGATTTCGTTAATTTATCCACAATCACCAAAATTGAATCATTCCCCTTTGCTGCCTTCGACAACCCTGATACAAAATCCATGGAAATATTGTCCCACTTACATTTTGGAATATTCAAAGGTTGCATCATACCTAAAGGCTTCTGATGTTCAATCTTTGACTTCTGACAAATCAAACACACATACACAAATTCAACAATATCCTTTTCCATACTCGGCCACCAAAGAAGCTTATGCAAATCTCGATACATCTTCGTAGCATCAGGATGAATGCCCAGTCTACTTTGATGCCCTTCCTCAAGAACACTTTTTTTGATCTCTGGAATATTTGGAATACACACTCTATCTCTGAATCTCAACACGTCATTCTCATCAATCCGGAATTCACCTCTGTTACCTTGGTTAATTAAGATTGACTGATCGACCAACTTCAAGTCAGATTTCTGACCCACTCTAATCTCTTCTAGAATATCATTGTTCAGTATCAACATTCCTAACTTCACACTTCCAGGAGTCTTCTCACACACTAAACTCATGTCTTTGAACTGCTCGATCAATTCTAGCCCCTTCACCATAATCATCAACATATGCAATGAATTCCTGCTTAAAGCATCAACTACTAAATTTGCTTTACCAGGGTGGTAACTCAAATCAAAATCATAATATTTCAAGAGTTCTAACCACCTCCTCTTCCACATATTCAACTCTTTTTGATCGAACAAATACTTCAGACTCTTAGATCACTAAACACCTCGAATATAGAGCCAAAAATATAGTGTCGCCAAATTTTCAACACGAACACCACAACTGCCAATTCTAGATCATGCGCAGGATAATTTCTTTCATGAACTATTAGTTGTCCCAAAGCATAAGCAACAACACCAATTTGCATCAACACCCCTACAAGACCCATCTTCTATGCATAACAATACACCACAAGAGATTCACTCGAGTTAGGCAAATTTAATATTGGAGCGGTCGTAAATTTCTTCTTCAGTTCCACAAAACTTTCTTCGCATGTAACATCCCACACATAAGCTTGACCCTTTTGAGTCAGCTGAGTCAACGGTAAGGCCAACTTAGAAAAAAAATTCAATGAACTTGCGTTAATAACCTGCCAACCCAAGAAACTTCGTATTTCGGTAGCATACTTCAGAGTCTCCCACTGTAACACGACATCAATATTAGAAGGATCGACAAAAAATCCACCACTGGAAATGATATGGCCAAAGAAACTCACTTCCTTTAACCAGAACTCACATTTTGACAATTTTGCATACAATTTCTTCTCTTCCAGTACTTGCAGCACAGTTCTCAAATGCTTAGCATGTTCTTCTTTTGATTTAGAATATATCATAATATCAAATGAAAACCACAACAAACTTGTCCAGATACTCATGAAATATTCGAGTTCGTATATTCCATTAACACACATGGTGCATTAGATACACCAAACAACATCACTGTGTATTCATAGTGTCCATACCCCGTCATGTAAGCCGGCTTCGGAATATCATTTGATTTAACCCGAATCTGATGGTAACCAGACCTCGAGTAAATCTTGTTGAACACACACGCGCCTACTAGTTGATCCATCAAATCGTTGATTCTCAAAAGTGGATATTTATTCTTAATATTCACCTTATTAAACTTTTGGTAATCAACACACAACCTCATGCTACCGTTTTTCTTATTTACTAATAATACAGGAGCACCCCACAGAGAAACACTCGATCAAACAAACTTCTTCTCAATTAATTCTTCTAATTTATCCTTCAATTAACTTAACTCATAAGTGGACATCCAATAAGGAGCCATCGAAACGAGACTCATACTTGGTACCAAGTACATCGCAAACTCTACTTCACAATCTGGTGGCAAATCAATTATGTTGTCCGGATATACATCTGGAAATTCATGGAAAACAACTAATTCAACACTCGTCGTTTCACGATCGACTTGCAACGACGCAAACATCGCAAACATCAAGGCTTCGTCTTCTAGAAGTTCATCCACTTTCTTAGTAAATAAAAACATCAACTTTCCATTAGAACCAGACTCAGGAAACTCCACGATCTTATTATAACAGTTAATATGAACATAGTTGAACTCCAACCAGTTCATACCAAGGATGACATCAATTTGGTTCAAGGGTAGACACACTAAATTCATCACAAAACTCTTCCGAAAAATAGTCAGGGGACATCTCGAACACACAAAAGTAGTAATAACGGAACCATTAGCAGGTGTTTCTATCACCATACTACCATTCATAGCAGACAATTTAAATGCCAACATGGTAGCACATTCAAGCGAAATAAACAAATGAGTAGAACTGGTATCAATAATAGAAACCAACTCAACATTATTAATAAAACAAGTACTTCAAATCAAGTTATCCTTCTTAGGGATTTCCGAACCATTCAAAGCAAACACTATGCCATTAGTCTAAGTAACATTAGTAGTCTTCTTCGGCTTATGGCATTGAGTATTGATGTGACCTTGTTCACCACAGTTAAAATACGTCGGACCCTTATTTTGGAAATCAGTAGCTCGATGACCTCTCTTACCACACTTATAGCATCTTAGCACATTATTGTCACAAACATCGACACAACGACCTTTCTCGCCACACTTATAACATTTGATAGGAGCGGGAGCTTCTCCCCCACTTGTCTTCTTCCCATTTGAAACCTTTTGTGTCCCTTTGTCAATGGAGTCACATAAGGTTTTCCTCTAAACTGCCCTTTCTTTTTCTTCTCACTAAGGTGTTTGTAGTGAGAAGGTCGAGCTCGACTATCTTCATCATAAATCCTACTCTTATCCACCAACTCCTCATACCTACTATTGATATCCAATACCTTGTTTGATTTCTGGTCTTAGTCCATTCTCAAACTTAAAACATTTGGAAATCTCAACATCAACACGGTTGTAATGCGAACAAAACTTCACCAGCGCCTCAAATTTTGCAGCATACTTTTCCACATCCATGCTTCCTTGCCTATATTCAAGGAATTCTATTTCCTTCTTGCCATGAGAATCCTCAGGAAAATAAGTCTCCAAGAACTCCTTTCTGAATACAACCCAAGTTATTTAAGTACCAACATCCTCCAATCGCTGATGGGTGTTATCCCACCAAAATCTTCGGCTTCTTCTGACAATATGTGAGTATCGAGCTACACCTTCTAAGCCTCATTGCACGCCATCACTCAGAAGATATTCTCAATCACATTGAGCCATTTCTTCATGCTATTGGTATCATGAGTGCCTATGAAAGTTAGCGGATTATTCCTCTGGAACTTTCCCAAAACACATAACTCATCAGGAGCTTCGTCATTTTGATTGTTCTGAGCCATTGCTTGATCACGTGATTCTAATGCTTCAGCAATCATACGATCGTTTTTCCAGCCATTTTACACACCATTAACAACATTAGAAGAAAGAATTCAACGATAATGTACATACACTCATCAACCAACAGGGGAATGACATCATACAAAACCTGGTCGAACAGACCAACCTACTCTGATATTACTAGTGTAACACCCTTTTACCCTAAAAGAATATTCACAATAATTATATAATTAAATTAGAATAAATCACCAAAAAAGGTGTCACATACTTCATAAAAATATCATAAAACATCCTGCTCCGTAACACAGGTTCTTTCATAAAAAATGTTAATATAATTACTACGCATCGGAAATCATAGTCTCAATAATAAAAAGAATCGAAAAAATTTTAGTACGAACTCATAGATACATCATATCAAAAATAAAAGAACATAAAAATTCAATTCCAAATGTTTCCCGACCCGATATTACATATCAGAGCAAGACACCATCTAATATCTATGGAAACGACCAAAATACTTCAAAGCTAAATCTTCACGCATCGATAGAGCTAATCCTGATCACCTACATGTTACTCACATGGAGGCAACATTCAAACAAGTAGGGAGAGTAATCATAAATCATTATACAATATTTAAATAAAGGATATAAATAGGATAACAACATCATCATCATCAATTAAAATCACCACATCGCCAATTATCACATAACTCACAATTATGCAATACCACTTAATATGAAATGCAACAACATAGACTCATGCATGTGGTACCAAACATCATTTTGATGGACACCAGGCCATTACCCTCCACGATCCCCACCAATAGGATCAATTCCCTCACAAGAATCAGAGCACGTCATAAACGCTTCAATCCACACAATATGATTGATGCCACCACTGGACCGAAGTCCTAACATCATCACTGGACCAAAGTCCTAAAATATGCTCTGAATGCATGATGCAAAACTTCGTAATAACCACCACTAAAACTCGTCAAGATTGCATTATAATTCATAATGATTCTTCATAATACTTCACATAGCATGTATAACATCAACATGGCATCACCAATTTATTTCATCAGAGCATCATATGAATACATCACTAACACCTGTCAAAATCATCGTGAATTTCCTATTATAAATTCAAAACATAATTAACATAAGTACATGATCTAAGGAAAGAAAAGAAAGAAAGAAGGAAAACAATACAACATAACCACTCCTGCTCGCCCAGAGTTCGCCCGACGAAATTGCTCTTTCGCACGAGGCTCGCCCGGTGAAGCAGGAGCGAGTCATCCCCTATATAAATTCCAGTAGCATATGTTTTTCACCATTCTCTTGATTCTTACTTCGCCTGATGAAGCTCAAGCAATTTTTGTTCCGCCCGACGAAACACACCTTTCGCCCGGAGTAAAACATACGAAAACAATAGTTTTACTATTTTGTTTTTTGCACAGTCCAGGCCTAAAACTCCTTGTGATTTTAATACTATACAATCTGAAAATACACATAAATCACAAGGTAATCATAAACAAAAACAACACATTATAGTATGTAGTATATACATTATCTCATGGCATCACAACATAACTTATCCTTAATTTCTTCATAGACCCATCTCAAGTTAAAACCCCATCTAAAAACCCTAACATACCTATACTCTATGTAAACTATAATGAAAAGTCATACTTCCCATACCTTAGATTCTTAGTTTTCTCTTCCTCTTTGAACTTTGCAGCAACTCTCCCTCAAGCCCTAGCCTCTTCCACAACTTCTCTTAGAATTGTTCTCCAAATACGACCATAAAGAATGACCATAATTCCCTTATTTATTTATTCTTATTTTACCCCTTTGACCCCTAATATGACTCTACCCATCTTACCCTCACTTATCTCATCATAAAAAACCACCTTACTCTTAATGATTCTCCTCATTTTAATGTAAATAATAATTTATCATACTTAGAGATCAGATTCCTACGACTGCTGAGGTGGACTTTCAACCCTGCTCGTGCAAAATGGAAGCTGGGGTGTGCCTGCAAGGTACTCTGATGCAATAGTGAGTACGTGCACAAGAGAAAAACAAGTACAAGTATATTCGGGGAGAATATTGAATACCTGACCTTCTAAAATGAGAGGGTTTATATAGAAGACCCCCAACGCATGACCAATGGTTCTTATCTGGGTCTGGATCACGGATCTGTCCAAATAAGTAACTGCCAGAACTCAATCGTCGGACGAGGATCCGGACCGTGACGGTATGGCGGGCAAAGAACATCACGAGCAGGATCTGTCCTGATCGGATCTGGGCGGTTCCTGCCATGAGTGGGCAGGAATCCAGAACGGGGAGAAATCCTAACCGACCACAGAGATAAGGCAATCTTCATGGATCCCTTTGGTCTTGGGTCATTGAGGCCGTCTGGTAGACTAAGAGGATTGGGCCTAATCTAGTCGTTGGTCTAGTCCATAATAGGAGCCCTCAAGTTGTTGCTTCTGGTTGGAGAAGTGATGACTTAAGTGTGTCGCCCATCGTTGTTTGGTAACTGTGGTCGTTGATGGAATTGGTTGCGAGATCTTGGTCGTTGTAACGAGGATCTCAAACGTTTGGAGTGATTGAAGTGACACATGTGTGTCTTGGAAATTATGTGCATTTAATGCGTAATGATGGCTAACCTACGACCGTCTCTAGGCAATGAGTGCGCCGTTCATAGATTTACAGACCGCATGTGCTCATGCACGTGTTGGAGAGGCTTATAAATAGGGCATATGGTTTCATTTCCACATTTTTCGCTCTCCCACTCTCTGTTCGTTCAACCCAACAGCTCGTTTCCTCCGTTACTCGGTTGTCTACCGCCGCAACCACCGAGCACACTCAACGACCACCGCAGAAAACTCATAACTAGTAAGTTTCTATGCTTTCTTAGATCGATTTAGCTTCTGATTTTTGAAAAATAGAGTAGTGGTATGCGGTTAGGATAAACTTTAGTGAGATAATGATGATTTAGATGAAAAAGTAGGGTTCCAGAGCGGTGTCCGTCGCCTCTGGGGGCGGAGGCTGGCGGCGGAATAGTCGCGAATAAGATGTCTTAGGGCTAGATTACGTCATGCACGACGACTCCGTTTGTCTTCTCCGGTTGAACTTCAACCGGAGTTCTGGGTGATATGTGCTCGTCTCATGAGGTCCTCGTGATGGCTTGAGTCCATTTTACCCCGAGAATTACCTAGTCGTGGTTTTCTTTATGACTAAGGGCTTTGGTCGACGACAACGTCCTCGCCCTCTAGCGCCCTTTCACTTGTAAAACGGTGGAAGGGTGGATTTGATTTTGTCATCGAATTCACGTATGCTTTCACTACTTTTCAAGTGCAACCATGTCTAACGAAGAGCGCATTAACATGGAGACTGAGGATCTATCCAGTGAGTCCGGGTCTTCTCCAGTGGAAACTAAACAAAGTTCTCCCTCGGGGAGGAATTCAGAATCATCATCGGGCTCTGAAGAAACTTTCTCGGCCAAAAACAACACGGCTGAGTCTGACGATAAGGATGAAGAAGAAGAAAATGTTCTTGTGGATGAGCGGGCCGCTGTCGAGCCATTGAGCATAGTCTCACAGCACGCCCAAGAAGTGGTAGGGCCTCCTCCTATGACCGCGAATACTGCCGACTGGATGGTGAGGTACCCGTCTGAAGATGATCGGATTTAAACCGACTTTGGTATAGACATGTTCCCACTATACGATATTATCTTCAAAGACATGAAGTTTTGGCTTCCCTTTACAGATTTCCAGCAGAGCGTGTTCGTCCATCTGGAGCTCGTGCCTTCGCAGATCCACTCAAACTCATTTGCCTTCATCCGGGCATTTGAGAAGACTTGTGCTTACCTACGGATAGGGGCGAAGCTTCCCCTATTTTTCTAGGTCTTCCACCTGCAACGGCAGGTCGTGAACGGCAAGTTCGGGTGGGTGTCCCTAAAACAGAAGAGGAAGATCTTCAAGGATTTCTCGGAATCGATAACAGACTTCAAAGACCATTACTTTCTGGTCGAACCCATTTCTGATCGAACTCTGAACTCTTGCAAATTCCAGGGGGTGGACGTTGACGACCAAAGAAATGCTTTGTTGAACGAGGATGGGAAGGATGTCCCACGCCTGTTATTGAAATTCGTTTTTTTTGGTCTAGAGACCATTTTGCTCGAGGATCTGACGAATATTTGGAGATCGGTTCTGCTTTGGACGATAACAATCAGGCCATCTATGAGGCGCTGATGAGTTATGTTTCCAAGATAAAGATGAAGGTGCATGTGGACAAGCATGACCACACTGTTTTGGACAAGGATGGGGGTGCCAAGGTCACTACCCGATTTATTGAAGTATCTAAGCTTCTGGCTTGTGCGACGGACGGGGATGTCCGCGAGTACCTTGGTAGATTTGCTATTTATAATTTATTATGCTCGCTTTGTTATTTGCTTGTTTCTGACCGTTATATTTGTTCCTTTTTAGATTCGATGGTGAACCTTAGGACAAGATGACGGCTAACATGGCTAGGAAACAAGGACTAAGAAACTGACCCAAACCCGTTTGAGTGACAGGGCGGTCACAGGTTCAGGCACTTATTCACCGTCCAGTCACGGTTCTCCAGGGGGAACTTCCAGAGCTACCAAGAGACCCAAGGCTGACAACATTGTTAATTTGGACGGTGCCTCCCCAAAGCGCTCCTTTGAGCTCCCACCCTACTTCCTCAAGCCGACTTTCTTCGAGGAGCACTCTCTTCAAATCCAACGAGCGGAGTCTCTCAGTTTAGAAAAAACCAGGAGACCAGACAGACAGGCTTGGTTGGCTTGGCATGCCAATTCCGTCGTTCGAGTCTTGGAGATGGCCTCCACATTCGTCGAGGGGACCGCTACTCAGGAGGACGAGATCAAGAAGCTAAAGGCACAACTAACGGCCTCTGAAGAGTTGTCTGGGGAGCGGCAAAAGTCTTTGGCTCGAGCTTCTCAGCGGGTAAAAGAGTTGGAGGAGACAATGGCTTCGTCTAAGAAGGCTTCCGAGGAAGAGATTGCTCATCTGAAGGCTGATCTGACTCCGGCTGCAAATGAGTCTGAATAGATTAAGTCCTTGAAGGCTCGTTCTAAGCTGGTGGCTAAAATCGAGGAGGGGTACACCGATTTAGAAGGCATGGCTAGTGTCTCCTTTCAAAACGTGGTTGATCAACTAAAAATAGTTAACCCTGGTCTGGCATTGAACGAGGAAGGCACTAGTTTCATGTATAAAGCGGAAGATGGCGTTATCCACATTCCTGACTTTCTCAAGGAGCCCGAGTAGGCCGCAGTGATGGATGAAGACCTTGGAAATCCTGTTGGCAGTTAACCAGGGGTTGGTGACGAGGCTTGATTTATAATTTTCTTTGTATGTTTTTGTTGGATGGCCTGCGCGCCGTAGCCTTTTATCTCTGATGGGGGAGTATGCTCCCCCTTTTGTGTAATCTCGGAACAAGTCGGTCTTTTTGGCCGCATTTTGAATCACTGTATTTACGACCTTGGTGGTCGATTTTTATATATTGTTTGTTTTTAACAATGCGTCCGTCAGAGGACATGTTTTATTTGTCATTTCTACTAAGTGTTATGTTTTTTGAGAGTAATGCTCGATTTTACCGTCTATCCATTTGGGGTACTGGGAAGAATGCCACCTATAAGGTTGGCAGGGAAACGATGCTCGGAACATGATGATGATCCGTGCTTCGTGGCGTGAACGTCCCATCGCGAGTTGGGTGTTCTACCTGGTCGTGGTACTCAGACAACGATGTACTCGTTTGAGGATCCGATCGTGTGGGGATGACTATCCTCGTTCACGGGGAAGGTCTCACCGAATTGGATATATGGTATGCAATACTTGTACCTATGTATGCATGTCAGGCCGACGTCGGTGCCGACTGTTGTTTTAACTATAATATTGTTTAAGTTTTTCGTCGTTGCAAGGATGAGCAAGTTCTTCTCCTTGTATATTTTCTAAGTAATATGCCCTGTTGCCTATTTTTGCTCGGACTTGGTAGGGTCCTTCCCAGTTGGCGTCCAGCTTTCCTTCTTTGGAATCTTTATGGTTTCTTTTGAGGATGAGGCTACCAACTGCGAATGCTCGCTTGATAACTTTAGCGTTGTGTCTTAGATCGATCTTTTGTTTGAGGGATGCTTCGCGTAAGGCTGCTCCCGATCTGACCTCCTCGACCAAATCGAACTCTTCGCGTAACATTTCATCGTTAGTGTCCTCGTCCATCGTAGCTTATGTCCGTCTGGATTGGACATGGATCTCTATTGGAATGACGGCCTCAGTTCCGTATGCTAACCAAAAAGGGGTTTCCCATGTGGTCGAATGCGGAGTAGTTTTGAAGGCCCATAGAACGATGTGCAACTCTTCATCCCAACATCTTTTGATCTCATCTAATCTTCGCTCCAATCCTCGAAGGGTGTCCCTGTTCGCCGCTTCTGCCTGCCCGTTTGTTTATGGGTGCTCTACGGATGCGAAATGTTGCTTAGTTCCAATGCTGGCCACAAATTCTTGGAAATTCTTGTTCGTGAATTGAGTGCCATTGTCTGTGACTATCGCCTGAGGGATCCCAAAATAGGCGAGGATGTTCCGCTTAAAGAAGCGCAGTATTTTGAGGGTCGTGATCTTAGCCAGGGGTTTGGCTTTGATCCACTTCGTGAAATAGTTGACCCCAACGATTAAGTATTTATTTTGTTTTGAATCGACGACGAAGGGGCCGAGGATGTCCAGGCCCCACCAGGCGAACGGCCATGGGGACATTGTTTTGAGCTCGTTGGGTGGAGCGAGATGTATGTCCCCATGCCGTTGGAATTTGTCACATTTTTTTTACATGTTACTTGGCGTCGTTCTGCATCGTCGGCCAATAATACCCAGCTTAGAGAGCTTTCCTTGCAAGGTATTGCCCGTCCAGGTGTTGGGAATTGATCCCTTCATGGATCTCTCGCAAGACGTGGGGGGACTAACTCTTCCTCGACGCATTTAAGGAGGGGTACGGAAAATCCACGTCGATAGAGTTTTCCCTTGACCAGGACGTATGAACATGCTCGTCTTTTTGTTATACTGGCTTGCTTTGGATCCTCGGGTAATTCTTCGTTGGTCAGATATTTGTATATTGGAGTCATCCAACAATTTGTGTCACCTATGACGTTGAAGTCTAGAGCCTTCTTCGACTTTCCAATATTGGGTTGTGGAAGGATTTCCTAGATTACAGATTTGTTTCCTCCCTTTTTCTTGGTAGTCGTGAGTTTTGACAGTATATTTGCTCGGATATTGTCTTCGCGTGGCACATGTTTCACTTCTACTGAGGAGAATTTTACCATCTTATCTTTTACCAAGGTCAAGTATTTTGATAAGCTATCGTTTTTGAATTGGTATTTCCCCTTGACTTGCACGACCACTACTGAGAATCTGTGCAAATGACAATGTCCTCGGCACCTAAATCGTCAGCCAACCTTAAACGTGCGAGGAATGCTTTGTACTCTGCTTGGTTATTAGAAGTCGGGAATGATAACATGAGGGATACTTCGATCAAAATTTCCTCTTCGTTCTCCAACATAATTCTCGCCCCGCTTCCGACCGAGCTCGACGCGTCATCAACATAAATGATCCATTTTTTAGACGGGCGAGTGGGACTTTCTAAGATGACCATTTCAGCTACCAAATTTGCGAGGGCTTGTGCTTTGATAGTTGCTCGTCCCTCGTATCGGATATCAAACTCGGATAATTCTAATGACCACTTCAGCATTCTCTCGGCCATGTCTGGTCGCCCCAGGAGTTGTTTTATGGGTTGGTCGATGCATACCACAATCGTATGTGTCAGAAAATAGTGTCGCAGCCTTCTCGCCGCATAGAGGAGGGACAATGCCACTTTTTCGATTTGTTGGTACCTGAGTTCAGGTCCATGCATGGCTTTGCTCGTAAAATAGATTGGCTTTTGTCCTTCGGGCATTTCTCTTACGAGCACAACGCTTATGGCTTCGCTGGCGACCACGAGGTAAAGATAAAGGACTTCTCCTGCTTCTGGTCGGGATAAGAACGGAGGTTCTGACAAAGCCTTTTTGAGGTGCGTCAAAGCCTGCTCGCATTCGTCAGTCCATTCAAAGGTCGCTTCCTTGCGTAGGAGTTTGTAATATGGGAGCGCGTGTTAAGTTGATTTCGCTATGAATCATGACAACGATGCTAGGACTTTGTTTAAAGATTGTATGGATTTCTTGGATGTTGGTGTGGGTGTTTCAGCGAATGCTCGACATTTATCGGGGTTGGCTACTATTCCTCTTTCTGTTAGATAGAATCCGAGGAATTTTCCTACGCACACACCAAACATGCACTTGGCCGGGTTGAAGCGTATCTTGCACTTTCGTGCTTGGTTGAAGATTTTCTTCAGGTGGAGAGTGTGATTGGTTTCCTCGTGTGACTTAACGATCATTTCTTCCATGTATACTTCAAGCATGTCCCTGATTTCTGCTTGAAAGACTTTGTTCATCATGCGTTGGTATGTGGCGCCCGCGTTTTTCAGACCGAAGGGCATTATGTTGTAGTAATAATTGCCCAATTCGGTCATGGATGTGGTGTACTTCTTGTCGGTCACGACCATGGGTATCTGATTGTACCCAAAATAGGCGTCGAGGAACGACAAAAGCTTGAAACCTGCAGAATTATCTACCAACTCATCTATGTTAGGCAATGGGTAAGCGTCTTTCAGGCAAGCCCGGTTAAAATCAGTATAATCAACGCACATTCTCCATTTTCCATTATTTTTCTTGACAAGTAAAATGTTTGAGAGCCAGGTGGTATACCTGGCATCTGTTTCAAATTTGGCCTCTAAGAGGTCTTTTACAACTTGTTTGGCATCCGCTACTTTCTCCACAGATTTCTTCCTTCGTCGTTGGGTGACTGCTCTAACGACATGATCTATGGCTAGATTATGCCATGCAACCTCAGGATCTAAGCCAGGAATCTCTAAAGCGCTCCACGCGAACAAGTAAGTGTTTTCCCTCAGGCGGGCTTTCAGTTGTCTCCTGGAAAGCTCAAGGAGGTCGGCTCCAATTTTGGCTCCCTTGGAAGGATTCGCGCCCAGTGCTACTAGTTTGAAATCTCCATCAGGTACAGGACGAGCAGAAGATGAGAGCTTTGATACTACATACGGTCGTTCTTCTTCCTTGGAGAATCTGCTGTCGATGTCGACAAAGTCTACATGGGGTAAGGCCTTTTGTTCCCCTGACGTGCCTGGGGGAAGAATCTTGACGGGCTTTGGTTTCGCCGTGATAGAGTTGAGACCTTTAGAAGCGGTCTCATAGCACCTGCGGGCTGCTTCGATGTCCCCATGTAGGGTAGCCACTTGTCCTAGTGAGGTATAATACTTCATCTTTAGGTGTACCATGGAAGGGACCGTCGTGAGTTCGGCTAACGTCGGTCGATCTAAGATGCATTGGTATAAAGACGGGCAATCTATGACCAGAAACTGTACTTTAATGGATCTTGCAGTTTCCCCTGCTCCGAAGGTAACGATAAGATCGACGTAGCCCCATGGTCGTGATACCGTACCGTTGAAGCCCTGCAAATCAGATCCGACGTATGGTGTCAGATGCGTTTCGTTCAGCTGTAGGGTCACAAATAGTTGGGAGTACATGATATCGACTACGCTTCCTTGGTCGACAAGAATTCTTCGTACATCAAAGTTCTCCATTTGCGCACGAACGAGGATAGGGATGCTGGCATTAGGTGCCCCTCCTAAAAGGTCCTCCTTGTAGAAGGAAATAGGAGAGGATCCTCTATAGGGAGGGTCGTGAGTCAAATTCTGATTCGAGTTGGTGCTGATCAGTTGCTCGAATCGTCACTTTACGGATCCGACCATGATTTTGTTTGGTCCTCCCCCGGATATGACCATCATCGAAGGAAACGATTCCCATGGGCTGTAAGCAGAGAAGTACGTCGGCCCGGTGTATGGTTTAGGAACGTAGAAATCTTTTGTCCGTGTTATGCTCAGGGCAACTTGATGATTCGTTTCAGCTACCGGTGGGGTTGCTTCTTTGGCCTTGTGGGTTTCCTGGACTTCCTGCTTTAGAGCGTCCTTATTTTTGGCGAACTGTTTGAGGTGGCCATCCCTGATTAGTATCTCGATAGTGTCCTTCAGGTGGATACATTCCTCAGTATTGTGCCCGTGAGACTTGTGGAAACAACAATACTTGGTCTTATCCATGCCCGGTTTGTTTGGCAGCTGCTTTGGGAACTTGACCCCGACCTATTTGAATTCAGAGTTCGCGCATTCAGAGAGGATTTTCTCTCGCGTTGCTGAGAGGGGAGTGTAGTCACGGAATAGTCCTGCAGGACCCTTGTGCTCCCGCGGTTCATGGGAGCGTTCTTCTTTTCTTTTATCGCCTCCCTGATGCGAGGTCGAGGGATCATCATGTTTGGAGGATTTGGCATTTTCGTTCCTCCTAGTATCTAGGGACGTGCTGGCCGATTCCTTCTCTTCATATTGAATATAGGCCTGGGCCTTGAGGAGCAGGGCGTCGAGCGTGGCTGGGGTTTCTATCCCGACAGCCTTGCAGAAGTCGCTTTATGGCCGTTGTCCTTGTTCTAGGAGGTATTTTTTAATATCATCAGTGATCGAAACCTGGACTACTTCTTTGTTGAACCTCTCGATGTATGCCCGAAGAGGTTCCTCCTTCCCCTGGACTATTGCTTCCAAGGATGCCTCAGTCTTGGGGTGGCTTCTGGACACCGTAAAATGTTGGGAAAAGGTCTTCCGTAGTTGTCTCTACGACGTGATAGAATCGTATGGGAGGTTTTTGTACCATGCCATTGCACCCTTACGCAAATTTGTGGGAAAGAGACAACATTTAATGGCTCCTCGCACACCTCGATAATCCATCAGAGCGTCTATGTTTTCTATATGCTCGTCAGGGTCAGTCGTACCATCGTATGTTCCCAACGGGGGAGATTTCTCTAGACCTTTTGGGAGTTTCAGCGCCATGATTTCCTAGGAAAGAGGGCCAAAAGGCCCGTCCTCGTCACTAGAGAACGGAGTTAAGGAACGGGGCCGATTTCCGCGATGCCTGCAAGGGGGAGATCTTGACCGACGCCTGGTGCCATCGGGGGATGGTCGAGTCTCTTATTGGATGTTTCTCCATATCTTCTTGGTTTGCGGGGACTTGTTCCGTTGAGGAGACGAATGAGTCCTCTTCCTGATGGAACCAGAGGCTTCTGGCAGTTGATTTCTTTTGCGTCTAGGCGAATGGATCCGAGATCGGTGATGTCTCCTCGTCTGAGATGGGGACCTGGCACGTCTTGAGTTTTCAAGAACGTCCAACCTTTCGCTCTGTCGCAAGAGGAGGAAGTTAATAGCGTTGGTTGCCTTGACCAAAGCTGCTAGAGTTGGAGTTGATCCCTCAGGGACGGGGATCAAAACAAGGTCATTGGGAGTGACTTCTGGTTGGTGAGACGGCTCGGGTGATGAAGTGGTTGTCCGTCCATCTTGAAAGTGATCTGGCTCCCCAAGGGGAGGGTTGTTAACATTTCCATCACACTGCTTGACGAGGACGTTGCTAGTAGCATGGGTGGCGTTGAAATCCTCTTATCCAGCCATTTAAGGGAGTATTGAGAAGAGAGTTTTAATTTTCACGAATTTGAGAAGTGAAAACGGGGAAAAAGTTTCCCACAAACGGCGCCCTGATTGTACCTAGAGATCAGACTCCTACGGCTGCTGAAGTGGACTTTCAACATGCTCGTGCAAAGTTGAAGGTGGGGGTGTACCTGCAAGGTACTCCGATGCCAAAGTGAGTATGGGAACAAGAGGAAACAAGTACGAGTATATTCAGGGTGAAGATTGAATACCTGACCCTCTCAAATGAGAGGGTTTATATAGAAGACCCCCAGCGCATGGCCAATAGTTCTTATTTGGGTCTGGATCGCGGATCTGCCCAAATAAGTAACTGTCAGAACTCAATCGTCGGACGAGGATCTGGACCGTGATGGTATGGCGGGTAAAGAACATCACAAACAGGATCTTTCCTGATCGGATCTGGGCGGTTCCTGCCATGAGTGGGCAGGAATCCGGAACGGGGAGAAATCCTAACCAACCACAGAGATAAAGCCATCTTCCTGGATCCCTTTAGTCTTGGGTGATTGGGCCGTCTGATAGACTAAGAGGATTGGGCCCAATCTAGTCGTTGGTTCAGTCCAGAACAATAATCATAATATAAATAATATTATTCACATTATTCTATTATTATTAACACTATCATAATTCTAATTAATCATTTATTTTCTATATACTCTTATTATTCTTTTAATTCGTCACTAACCCAAAACACGCAATATAAACATACCACACATCATTATATTTCATCAAAATTCATCGAAATCACTAATATTTATATTAAATCAATTAAAAAATATTCTAATTATTTTGAGGTGTTATATCGCATACTAGGGAACAACATAATTAAACAACCTGGTCGGATGGACCAACCTACTATGATACCACTAATGTAACACCCTTCTAAACCCCGTAGAATAATACGTCATAAATCATAGTAATATAATATGCATCTTACATAAGGGTATGTCGTATTAAATATAATTCCAACAGAAGGGTGAGAATTCACATAATTATCGAAATCATAAAATAAGATATAATATATAACAAACATGCATTACATAATTATTCTCACATTTCAAATTCTTTATAAACATAACATCACTCAATTAATCATATTGTTCACAAGTATATTCCAACAATTCACAATTTCACCAATTCATTCTCTTTCACATAATACACATAAACACTATGTGACTCAATGCAATACTCAAATGCAAACTCATGCATATGGTACCAATCACTATTATTATTTTTCATTTTTTTTTACTTTAAACCGTGTTTGTTCTCTAGATCAATAACACACAAAAGCCCATGCTTTAAGCTTCAAACCCCTATCTAGGTTTGTTATAAGTCACTAGTTCCCACGGAACTAACAAACATTGTCTCTTGACAACAATGATGCATGTGCAATTTCAACAACTATATGCAATTAATACCATTATCTAATCTTAACATTCATTCATATCTTTAATAATTCATCACACTTAAATTACCATCCATTAGCATATACACCTATACTCATGAATTATTCACATGCAATTCATGTCCAAAGTATCACTGCACCAAAACAACATCATAACACACAATAAATAATACACAAAATATAATTTCAATTTAATCTAAGTCACCACACAAATAAATAATCCACTTTTGGATGAGAAACCATTTTTATAAGGTAGTTCGTTTTGTTAGCTTTCTAACGCTTTGAACGGCGGCCAAAACGGACTTACGAATCAAAAGTTATGGTTGAGACAATTTCAAATATAAAATCCAGTGAGCTGACACGGTCGTCCGTATCAGCTGACATGACCCGTGACACTCCAGAGTCAGAAAATCAGGTTTTTGAACTCCAAAACAGGGGGCTGACATGACCACCCGTGCCAGAGCCCTGAAAATCACAATTTTCCATTTTTGAAACACCTTGAAACATATTTCTATCCATCCTTAGCCATATCCAAACACCCATAACAATAACTAATCATGGATTAACATAGCATAACATGTAAATAAACAAGAACATCAAACATCAACATTCAATTCATAATTTGACATGATTTTGTACAACAAAACATAAGCTTGTAATTTGAATTTCTTCCTCATCCAATGCTATGCTATCTAATAGAACTCATTATAACACTAATTTTTTATTTCCATAGCATCAAAACAAGTATACATAGCATGCTTGCTATTCTATTCAACCATTCATCCTCACACCACTCATAATCAACATCAAAACACAATTATTCATCATATTCATGGATTTATCATCAAAACCTAATACTTTCAAAACATAGAAAATTAGGGATTTCATCCTAAACATGTTACTACCAATCATACATTATCATTAATCTCATAACCATGTAAATACCCACCATTACCTTGATTCTAATGAATCTTTAGCTTTCTCTTAGAGTTTCTCTTCTCATCTCATTTTTCTCTCCTTAGCCTCCTTATTCTCTTACTAACTTTCTTTTCTTCTTTCTCTCTTACTAACTTTATTTTTCTCTTTATATATAAAACCCTTATAATAACTAATTCTAGTAACTAATGGGCTTACTAATTACACCTCCACCTTTACTCTTCACATTCTCATCCAATAGAGTCAATTATGTTATTTCTATCATTTATATATAATTATCACTTATAAAATAATCCAAATAAATCAATTACGCACCAAATTATACAATTAATATAGGGTTAATAGACATTCACCCCCTTGCAATATGAACGTGTTTCGGTTTACCCCATACCGTTGCCAAATGCAGGTTTTAGCAACGATTTTTTTGAAAAAACCGTTGCCAAAAGACAGGGAGGGGGAAAAGCAAAATTCGCTAACATTACAGGGGTGTAAATGCCTATTAACCCATTAATATATATATATATATATATATATATATATATATATATATATATATATATATATATATATATATATATATATATATATATATAATTGGGGTGTTACATGTATCACTACACCTCATCCATGTCAACTTTCTTCCCAGAATACTTGTGTTGCCCATGCTTTTCTTGATCGAATCATAGTGATTCTTTGAGTTCTTGCTTGACTTCTCATCATTGGCAAGATTATTTCCCTACTTTGCCTTATGTATCCCATATTTCTTGATGAATCTTGCTTGAAGTGTTTGTTCAGCCACCTTCTCCCTTTTTGAGTTCCTCTGCTTCAACTCATCTCATAAGCCTCTATAGAAGCTTGAAGTTCTTCTAACTTCATCTTATCTAGGTTCTTGGATTCTTTAATTGACACTACACTGTAATCAAAATTTACAGTCAGAGATCTCAATATTTTCTAAATCTTCTGCAAATCGTTGATTGATTCACCACACACTTTCATCTGGTTTGTTAACAACACCACCCGTGAAAGGTATTCCAAGACTTATTCATCTTCCTTCATTTGAGTCATCTCGAATTGCTTTCTCAATGTCTGCAACTTCACCCTTTTTAGTTTTCATCTTTGTCTTTCGATTTCTTCAACTTGCATCACACTCCTTTGGTTGTTTCTTCTTCAATTATCTTCTCGAACACGTTAGGATCTACACATTGGTGAATCAAGAAAAAGTCTTTTCCATATTTCTTCCTTTGATCCTTGTGCGCAAATTTTTGAACATAATCTGCATTCGCTTCCAATGTGGGTACTTCATCACTCACAATTTCAGACACATTTTGAAATCTTAAGATGATCTTCATTTGTGCACCCCGTCGTTCATAGTTCTCACCTTTGAAAATCAGTTGATTCGCTGAAAATTATGTTGAAGTCGTTGTTTTGTTTGCCATTACAAATTCTCTCAGAGTCGCAACCCTGACTCCTCGATACTAATTTTTGGAACAAAAGAGTTTTCAAGAAAGATGAGACAAGAAGAATAAGAGAGAAAAGAGAGAAATTGAATTGTAAAAGATAAAATATTATTGAGTGAAGTTGTTAGAATTTACATCATGCAATGTCGTAATATATGCAACTAAAGTCCAGACCCAAAACTATACAAATCGACCCAAGTACAAAACTACAAATTATATTTCGACATAACAATTATATATTGTATCCGACTCTAGCTACTTTAACATAGTCGAATTCTAACATTCGATAGAATATCGAATTACAACTTATAACAATTTCATAAAGATTAAGGAACATGTGAGTGAATTGTGTTAAGCTATCTAATAATATGTGCTTAACTATTTACCATTTATTTTTTTGAAGAAGACCATCGTTGCACTTGGTCTTTAACATAATGGGTTTGTTTGGTTAGATTCTGAGCATGTTTGTTTCAGTTTTAAAAAAATGGACTTTTTTTTTATTTTTAAAAATATATTTTACAATGTCGTTTTTTAAAATATTATAAGTTTTTTTATATTCGTTTTTTTAAATGAAAGATTAATTTTGACATCCTATAACATAAAAATGCATAATTGAAGATCAAAAGATAGTCGAAATTGTAATTTTTTTCAAAAATTGTATCTCAAAAATGATTTTTATGAAAATCTATTTGAAATAGTTTCAAAATTAAGTAACTTTTAAAAATTTTGATATAATTTTTTTTTCAATATAATGATAAAATATCTAAAATTAACATTAGAATAACTATTCAAACCATATTTTCATTTAAAGTTTTTATTGAAAAAAAAATGTAAATTACAAAATTAATACTATAAAAATCATTTAAAAAAAAACCCAAAATAAACAGACCCTCTATTCTTTTCGAATGTCTCTTGTTAGAGTTTTTAATAAGTTGTTTACTTTAGATATTCTCTTAATTCCTTAATTTTTGTTTTTTTATTCTCTATATTTTAATATATTTTACAAGACATAATATATATTTGTTTTTAACTAAAAAAAGACTGTTTATCATATAAAACATTAAGATTAGAATGAGAACTATTATATTTACACATAGTGGTCCTATATGGTAGTAGTTTTCTAACAAACATTTATGCATATGATACATAAATTTATTTGATTTTAGTTTTCTATACAATATATACCTAAAGAACCTCAAGCTTCTACTAGAGAATAATAAGATTCATACAGATTCATGAATTTCTTCATCTAATGGACTTGAACTAATCAATGGTTTCTTGATTTCTTCAGAATTTTCAGAAGTAATAACCACTTTCTTGTGAGGATATAGTATATAATGTTGACACATTAAAATTGAATCATAGAATATAGTTACCTGCAATAGTGATTAAAAAACATAATTATAATTATTTTTGAATATAATAATAATAATAATAATAATAATAATAATAATAATAATAATAATAATAATAATAATAATAATAATAATAATAATAATAATAAAAGTAAAAATTGTGAGGTAAAGAAGATTACATACCAAGGATATAATTACTTTACCAATGTTACCATAGAAATTCACCCATGAATCTAAATATATAGAAAAAAGTAGAAATTCATAATAATTAGGACTATAATATTTATGATCAAATAATAATTTGATTAATTTTACTAGTAATTAAAATGACAAACCTTGATCTATAGATTGTACAACCATTTGTGAATAATTAAAGACACCTCCTGAAAAATCAAGGAGAATACTGCCAATGCTAAATCCATCAGTGCTCTTTCTCATGAAGTTCATGAAGGCCTACATTTCATAACAAAATTTCTAAAAGTAAGCATTAAATCATTCATATCATCTAAACAAATATGAAATTGTGAAGAAGATGATGATGATATAAAACATAATATATGAGGTAAGGCATAAAAACCTGGGGAAAATATTTGATGAGGGTCATACACACTTGAATTGAACTGCAAAATAATTTATTTCCACATGTTATTAGAAGTAATCATAAAACAATACAAAAGAAAGCTACAGTTATATTAACAATTGTATCAAAATTTAAGTGATGCTATAAAGTCATCAAATTCAATTTCATCAATGAAGGTTTACACACACCGGATATAATACCAATAATAATAGGTCAATATTGATAATAATTAAAATAAAAAATTGAACGAATTATAAACTATAAGGTACCAACTCCAACACAAACACCATGATATGTTGCGACACCAATAATATAAAAAATATAGAATATTAACACTGTTACATATACAATATACAATAGTATTTAAACTTAATTTATTTATCAATTATTAAAAGAAATAAAAAATTTCTAATAAAAATTAATATACTTAATTTTTCATTGGTAATACATGTCCAAAAGATATGTAAGATATATTGAAAAATGATTTTTTTAACAGTATTTGGCTGAATTGTTTGACACATGTTGGATGAGTGTTATACGAATATCCGACACCGATTTAAATGTTAAATAAAACTTCTAAATTGAATGAATATTGTCTAGAATCATGTACATAACACTTTTCTTATAGTGTTTCAAGCACTCTCGAGTGTCTTAGACTTTCTATGCATAAACACCTAGGATAATTCAGTCTATACCCGTGTTTGCACAAGTCGAATGAAAACTTGAATGTATGGAAGAGAATCTGAAATTTTTTGAACTCTTGGTTGCAACCCTTGATGAAACATCTTTTACCAATAGTTATGTTGTTTCGCATATAGTAACATTTTGCAATAGTTTCAATTTCCCATTCAGCAACACTTCACGAAGTGTTGCATATTTTCGAATTCAAAAATCCAACTCAAGCAATGACAAAAAAAGAGCAACAATCGTTTACAATATGTTGGCCAAAGGCCGACCGCCAGCCGTTGGAGTGCCATTGGAGTCGTCGTATAACGCTGTGACTAGCACGATTACTCCAATGCGTTGTACCTAAGTGCTCAAGTGAGGCCTACAAGCCACCACTAATGCCTATACGCCCACACCATTGTTATAAATTCATGAACATTCAATGTCCATGTGTGTGTGTTCCAAAATGATAAGAAAAGTGGAACGAAGTAAATGTTATTGAATGCAATGGAAATAGTCCCACATACAAAAATTTACTCACATTCAAAACCTTTATAAAGAGTTAAGAACATTAATTAAACAAAAGGACAAAGAGGAAAAAGTGCCACATGGACAAATGTGGTGGTCCTAAGCATTATGTCACTTGTCTCCTCCATACACCCCTCACTAATGTTGCCACCGGGACCAGGTTCGAGAGCGTGGGCATAGAGGCCCTAGTGGTTGTTTGTGGGCAGCACTTCAGCACTTAGGCACGACACATCGAAGCAATTAGGCTACTCGCAACGTTATGAGGCGGATTTAAATTTTACTATACTTTTATTAGAATTTAAGCTATATTGTCATTAATCAAAATTTTAACTTAAAAATGAATTTATTTAAAATTTTATATTATGGAGGGAATATTTCTCTCACAAAAATATCTAACACATTTATGAGGAAATTTGTGAGGGAAATATTAGTGAGAAATAAATTCTTCTCAAATTCCCTCACCAAATGTATAGTTATCAAATTTGTGAGGGAATTTGTGAGGAATTTTTTGTGACGGAATAATTATCTCGAAAATTTCTTCACAACTTTTTACTCATTCTTTAATATTATGTATACAATTTTCCCTCACTAAATTGCAATTAGTTAGGGATTTACTTCCCTCACTAATTTTCGTCTCTAAATTGCATTTTTTTTAGTAGTGTGAATTCAAAGATATAAGAAGCACTTCGTGAAGTATTGTGGAGTGAAAATAGGCAACACTTGGAAACAATTCAACTTTCAGTTAAAATGATGTTAAAAGGTGTTGTTTCATCAAGGATCACAACCTCAGAAATAACATATACATGGCCTATAAATACTTAGAATTCAAAAAATCACATCACAAACCGAATATCCTCTTAGGTATGAAGACGTTTTTAATTTCTAAATACTTTGATTTCAAATTTATAGATTTCAAGCTCATTCTTCCCCAAGTGCAGGAGTTACTGGTTCTCGTGAATAAAATAAAAGATCTGAAAATAGACATTCATGAGACCTTTCAAGTTGGTGCAATCATTACAAAATTACCATCTTCGTGGAAAGGCTATAGAAAGAAATTGTTGCACGATTCTGAGGACTTCTCTCTAGAGAAAATTCAGAAACATCTTCGAATTGAGGAGGAATCAGAGGAAATGGAGAAATCGGAATTTGTTGGTCTTTCCAAAGCCAATGTCGTGTCTTCCAAACAGAAAAAGAAACATGATGGTATGAAGAGTCATCTTGGACCTAAAAAGGAACATAACAAATTCAAAAAATTTGGCGGCCCGAAAGGTCCGAAAATAGGTTGTTTTGTATGTGGAAATCCCAAATATTATGCTCGAGATTACAGGCACAAAAAGTAAAAAAATGAGATCAATGCAATTCATGCAAATGACGACATAATCGTTACGATGAACGAAATAATGACAATCAAAGGCAAAATGCAAGGATGATGGTATGACACATGTGCCACAATGCATATCTTTTATGACAATACTATTTTTAAAACTTATTCTGAGATAATTGATGGACACGAAGTACAAATGGGAAATGAAGTTTGATGTAAAGTTGTTGGAACCGGATTCGTCGAACTTAACTTCACTTCCGAAAAGAAAGTCACTCTTGTTAACATGTTTCATGTCCCTGACATGACTAGGAATCTTGTTAGTGGGGATTTGTTGGGTAAATTGGGAATTAAATCTAAATATGAATCGGGAAAACTTATATTGACCCGTAATAATGTATTTATAGGAAAACGATATTCCGCTGAGGGAATGATCAAACTTTATACTACCGATAATATTATTAATGAAATTTCTAATTCTGCTTATATGATTGCATGCCATTAAATTCACACAAATCAGAGCGCACACGATCAAACAAATTTGATTTTCTATTAACACTTTTGAAAGATTTCTTGATCATCTTTGATTTGACACATTTCACATTTTTCAAAATCATGAATATTGCATGAGATCAATCCAGATTTAATTAGTCTTTTCATAATACTAATAATAATATGTGATAATCTAGAATACCATAAGGAAATAGATTCAAGCATATAAGAAAAATTATAAATTTCATTAATAATATTATCGGTAGTACAAAGTTTGATCATTCCCTCAGCGAAATATCATTTTCCTATAAATACACCATTACATGTCAATACTAGTTTGCCTAATTCATATACAGACTTAATACCGGGTTTTCCCAACAAGCTCCCACTAACATGTCGGGGACATGGAATACATTAGAGAGTGACATTCTTCTCGGAAGTGAATATTTAGTTTGATGGATGTTGTTCCAACGAATTTAGACCGTACTTCATTTCCCGTATGCACTTCTTGCCTATCATTTACTTCATAGTAGGTTTTAAATGTTGTTTTGTCATAAGAAACATGCACAGTAGCACATGTATCATACCACCATCCTTGCCTTTCACCTTTGATTGTCACAATCTTGCTCACAGTAGCAATTATGTCGTCATTTGCATGAAAAAATTATTAAATTCATTTTTGGACTTGTTATACCTACAATATCGAGCAAAGTGGTCTGGTTTACCGCACATATAATAACCTCCCTCTGGTCGTTAGAGTTTTTGAACTTGTTATGTTCTTTTTTAGGGCCACAATGGTTTTTCATGCCATCATGTTGCCTCTTTCCTTTTGCAATTAGAACATTAACTTTAGAATATCCAGCAGATTATGACTTTTCAATATCTTTCATCTCCTCATCAATTCGAAGGTGTTTATGAAGTTTCTCCAACGAGAAATCCTCAAAGCTATGCAGTAATTTCTTCATGTATCATTTCCATAAGGGTGGCATTTTTGCAATGATTGCACCAACTTGGAAAGTTTCTAGAATGTCTATTTTTACAACCTGTAACTCGTGTACTTGTGCAAGAATAGACTTGGTATCTGACATTTTAAAATCAAAATATTTAGATACTAAGAACTTTTTTGTACCTTCCTCTTCATCCTTGAATTTGAATTTAAGTGCTTTCCAGATCTCTGTTACAGATTGTGTATCAGCGTACAGATCATAGAGACAGTCAGATAATGCATTTAGAATGGATCCAAATTGGAATCATGTACGGAACACTCTCTTTATAGTGTTTTAAGCACTCTCGAATGTCTTAGAGTTTCTATGCAGAAACACGCAGGATAATTAAGCTTATACTCGAGTTTGTACAAGAAGGATGAAAATTAGAATGTAGAGAAGAGAATCTGGAATTGCTCTGATGCGTCGTGCATAAGTGCTCAAGTGCCTCCTACAAGCTGGCACTAGCGCCTCTACACTCACGCCCTCGGAGTTGGTGTCGCCACCGACGAGGGGTGTATGGAGGTGACAAGTGGCATAATGTTTTGGAACACCACACTTATTCATATGACACTTTATCTCCTTTTGTCCTTTTGTTGAGTTAATGTTCATAACTCTTTATGAAGGTTTTTAAAGTGAGTGCAACTTTCTATTTGAGATTATTTCTGAAGCATTTATTGACATTTACTCACTTCCACTTTTTTGGTCAATTTGGAACACATCCATGGACACTCATTTTCAGGGCCGGTCCTAGGGGTAGGCCACTAAGGCTACCTGCCTAGGGCCTTATTAATTTTTTAAAATATTTTTTAAATTATTTAATATATCAATTAAATAATAATATATTTTAAAATATATAATAATAACACCGATTTAGAATGTGTATTCTTTGATTTATTAATTTAACTATCACATTTATGAATAAACTTTTTTTTTAGTTTTTAAGAAATAGGAGAAATTATATATATTTTTTAATTTAACATTGTTTTTCAATTAAGATTTTTTAAATAGTGAGAAGAGTGTTTAGATTAATTAATTTTACCATCAATTAAAAATAAAATGTTAAATAAAATTAATTATAATAATTTAATGCTTTTACATGCTAAAAATTTAAAATATATTAATTTTTAAGAAAATATTTTCATTATATTAAAAATATTTAATTTTAAATTCCGCCTTAGACCTCGAGATATGTTGGGCCGACCCTGCTCATTGTTCATAAATTACAACATCAAGAGTGCCAAAACAATGAATTTTGTATTCGAGAGATACTTCTCTGACTTTTCCGACACCTAGATGATTTTTTTAACATGTATCGTACTAATGTCATACAAGTGTCGAACAACAATATGTGTCAGACACCGACGCGTGTCAAATATTACGACACACATATTCTTAGAGATGTTTATATATATTTGATAGATTATAAATATCGGTATCAGTGTCCGATACTAACACGACACAAACACATATTTTACCTAATAGAGATGCTGGAGTTACATAAATCAAAGTTTCACATATTAAATACAAATAATAAGTTAAAAGATTGAGTCATAAACTTACTTGAAGATGGAGACTAGCCAAAGCCAAGAGTGTGTAGGCAATGCTATGAAAAAACAAACAGCAGCACTGAACCACACACCAACAAATATTGCAATTGCATACTTGGATAACTTCACACTTCCATTCTGCAAAAAAAGTCATTTACAAAAATCAGCAACATATTTTCTGATCCAAATCAAACTATATTCAAATTTAAAATTTTTAAAAAAAAAACACTCGATCTTTAATTAAACTTACTCCATAGATTACAAATTGACACAACACAATCAAATTGATTATAACTGCATGAGTAGAGAAAGCTACATCATTAGCCGCTACAGGAATCATCTGCAATTAACAAATATAATCACTTTTTTCATTGTTGCATAAAATTCAGAAACCATAAAATAAAAAATAAAAAATATATTTACCTGTCCATAACCATATTTCTCAAAATATTGTTTCTGAATAACAGAACTAAAGAACAATGAAGCATTGTAAATGAGATATGACCAATGCTTTGAGAAGTTCAAGATTGTATAATCTAAACTTAAACCAACCACACTGTTTTCAAAATCACTTATTATAGTAAGAAACAAGAAAATAGAAAATGAAATCAAAATTTAAAAAATAAAAATAAAATTGTTACCTTTTTCTACGAAAATTGGAGATGAGTTGAGGGTAACCAGCAAGAGACCATGAAAGAAAAGCTAACCAACCAGATATTTGATAGATTATTTCTAATGGAAATGAATTCCATGGAACCATTTTTTTTTCTAAGTTTTGTGAAAAAACAACTAACTCTGTCTAAATTAATTTTGGTTTTTTTTTTTAAGGTTTGTTTCAACCGCTGGTTCCACGTACTAAGGTGGTTTCATATTTTCAAACAATTTTTTGTTGATTTTTATTTTTCTTTGATATTTTGTGGGACTTTAGATTCCATGAACTTGGTCCAAGAAACTGACTCGATTCGTTGCTTCTTTCTTTCGTTAGTTGCTATCCAAACCAAATACTTTTCGTTGAATTGTTTATTAAGAAAAAACTTTTCCTTCTTCATTCAAGGAAAAGTACTTTTCTTTAGTTAAGTTTTCTTTCTATATTTTAAATATTTGTATGGAAACTATGAATAGATAGGGATGAAAAAGGTGTCCATAGAGAGACATGTATTAGAATTTTGTTATTCTTCCCGTTAGTACGTGTATTTATGGATTTTATGATATTCGGGAATATTTATGGTTATTAATAGTTTATAAAAAAATTGGTTACTAATAGAAAGTTAATTTAAAAAATATGTGGTATTCTTGTTACTTTTTATTTTAAGGAGTTGATTATTTGACATCAGGGTCAAAATATTAATCTTGACATCAAATCCTAATCATTTATTTTTATTAATTCAATGACTATGATAAATTTCCTTTAAAAACGCATGTGTTAGTTTTAAGTGAATTTATCTTAATCATTAAATTAATAAGAATAAAAGAGTTAAATTTGATGTCAAAGTTAATATTTTGACAACGGTGTCAATTGATATCTTCCCTTTATTTTATATATATATATATATATATATATATATATATATATATATATATATATATATATATATATATATATATATATATATATATATATATATATATATATATATTAAGAATGTCAGTTTGTATCTATTAGAGGGAATTCCTGCGGGGATTGTTCCGTTCGGAATTTCAAAGATAAGGAAGTTTTCCCTACGAGAGTGGAGATGTAGAGAAAAATTTCCTTGAGAACACTTCAGAAACGGAGACGAAGAATATATCCCTTGTCCCACAGGGTCCCTGTCCCACCTATTTATTTTAATATTCTTAATATTATATATAATTGATATTTTACATTAGTTTTTTTTCAATTTCCTTCATGTTTAATTTTAAAAATAAATAAATATTAATGTTTTGAGAGAGAGAGAGAGAGAGAGAGAGAGAGAGAGAGAGAGAGAGAGAGAGAGAGAGAGAGAGAGAGAGAGAGAGAGAGAGAGAGAGAGAGAGAGAGAGAGAGAGAGAGAGAGAGAGAGAGAGAGAGAGAGAGAGAGAGAGAGAGAGAGAGAGAGAGAGAGAGAGAGAGAGAGAGAGAGAGAGAGAGAGAGAGAGAGAGAGAGAGAGAGAGAGAGAGAGAGAGAGAGAGAGAGTAAATATGAAATACTAGTATTTTTTTAATAACATAATAAATATGTAAAATATTTGTGTTTTTTATTTTTATAGAAAATATAGATATTTAAAAATAAAATATTAATGGATAAATGTATGATCTGCGGGGATCCGTGTGGAACGGGGATGAGGATAGAAACTCCCCACGATGTGGATCGGGGATGGGGGACGAAGAATGAATTTGGTGATGGGGATAAAGATGGGGAAGTGTCCCCCGTCCTGTCTTGCACCATTGGTATCCCTAATATAAACCGATGGCACATCATTCAAAGTTTGAATATAAGATCAACCCTAACGAATCCGAACAAACTAATAACAAACCCTTACAAACTATTAAATTTATATCTAATACTCCTCCTCAAGTTGGAGGGTGAGGATTACGAACACCAAACTTGAACATGAAATCTTGAAAAACTTTCACGCCTAAGGACTTAGTAAAATTGTCAGCCATTTCTTTTATGGGTAGGTAAGTTGTGCTTATGGAACTTGATTGTATGTGTTCCCTGATAAAATGACAGTCAATTTCAATGTGCTTTTTTCTTTCATGGAAGACCAAGTTTGAAACTAAATAAAAGATTGCTTGATTGTCATAATTCAAAAGCGTGAGTTTGATGCATGGAACTTATAAAGTCTCTAACAAACTATATAGACATAATATTTCACTTATGGCATGTGCCATTGCACGATATTCAGCCTCACTTGAGGATCAAGAGACTGTATTTTGTTTCTTTGTTTTCCATGATATTGGAGCATTGCCAAGTTTCATTAGATAACCTAAGATGGACTTTCTAGTAATATGACATGATGTTCAATTTGAGTCATAGTAGCCAACTAGTTGTAGATCATTTATGTTGTAGAAGAATGATACCTTGACCAGGAGAATATTCGAGATATCACAAGACTTGCATAGTGTTACACCCCAAAATTTCCCCTATTATTTTTTAACTATAATTGGATTATACTTCATTCATTAGGTCATAATCATTCATGCATTACATTGGTTCTAAGAAACGTGATCAAGGTATCTCGGGTTTCATCAGTCAAAGAAGAAGAGTTGTTCAAAGCAATGAGAGGATTTAAGTTGTCCTCAACATCATGGTATTCTTAAGCCATAAAGGTTTTCATACATTTCAAAGGGTATCAACAAGATCACATGTTCTTCTGGTGATTAGGGTTTCAAGGATTGAAAGTTGATCATAACTCATATCTAGTGGCTCTGATATACGGTTTTGGTCAAAGTCAATTTATGGTTGACCTTTTGAGAAAAACATGATTATATGGTTCATTATATATTCCAAGGAATCTATGTGTTCATCAGTGGACATCTCAAAACATTTCACAAGACTTGGTGGATAGAAGGAGAAACTAGATTCATTTGATCAAGAAAAGTCAACTGATGCTCTAAAAAGTCAACTCTTGAGTTTTTAGGTCAATCATGGATATTTTAAGTCATAATGCATGTTATTATAGGGTTTGATCAATAAAAATTAAGAGAAATCATAAAATCAAGAAAAGTTACTAAATTAGGGCTTTCTTGAAATTTTTTTCTAAGTGTTGAAATCCTCTTTAGTGCATGACTTTCAAGGCAACTTTCTTGATGATCGAAGCTTCAATTCAGTTTGTTCCCAACATGAAAGTTGTTGTGCTTCCTTCAAGCTTTCTTTTGGTACCAAGAACTCCTCATTTGGCTTAGTACATCTCAAGTTATGTTCCTTCAAATTCAAGGTCTTAAAGATATTTAAATTGGAAAATACTTAGATTTATTTCTAAGTGTTTTAATAATTTTTATGGAGACATTTTCAAGGGCCATTTTCTCATTGATCCAAGGTTCATCGTATCTCTCCTTCAACTTCAAAGTTGTTCATCATATTTCAATATTTTCATTGATGCCAAGAACTCTTCATTTGGATCATTAGAACTCAAGTTATGATACTTCAAAGACAAGGGATCCAAGTTGTTGAAATTGATTAAACACTTAAAATTTTCTAAGTGTTTTAGACGTTTTTGGATGCATGATTTTCAAGGCCAATTTCCATATGGTTCCAAGTCACATCTCAAGTTGCTTTCAACATGAAGTTTGTTCCTCATCATAACACCTTTCATTTCGTATCAATTTCACATCATTTGAGTCCTCGTGCTAAGAGTTACAATCATGCAAAGTCACCCTTATAAACAAGTTTCATCCATAACTTAACATTACTATATTTGTCATTATTTTGAAATTCTTGCAGCATTCCACTCACTCTTTTAATTTCACGCATATATACCACACCATTGTGTCACACTTTCCTTGCAACAAATGACTAAACCAAGTCAGAATCACCATGCACACATTTTGAATATTTTTGCAAAAAGTGGAAAGTGGGACTTTGCACCACAAACTTATCACACATTTTCCTCTCATGTGCTACCTCTCATCACAATTTGCTCATGCTATCATCACACCACAAAAGTCATACAAAAACTTCTCATACTCAAGGAAAAACCCATGCACACATCTCACTCTCTCAAAAAAATTCAATAACTTTCCGAGCTTGGTTAGCCACTAACCATACCTTAACCCTCAATATATAAACTCATCATCACTCTTAACCTAATAACAAGCATCATTTCTCAAAGATCAGAGCTGAAAATACCTCTCTCTCTCCCCCTCTCTCAAGAACTCCTGGCACGAACTTCATTTTCATTCAAAGATCTCTCAAGTTTCTTGCTCCATTCATACTCATTGAAGTGTTTTGAAGCAAGAGGAAAGATTTTTGAAGTTGTTGAGGCCAGATTCAAGGTGTAATTGACACTTTCCACTAGGTAACTTTCAAACCATCGTTCTCTCATTTTAGATGCCATTTTAGGAGCATGTTGGTTGCATCTGAAGTCATACACTAGTGCAGGCCATGTTTGCAACATTGTTCTGATGATTAGATGAAGTTACAGTTGGTGTGTTATGTAACACCCCATTTCTACCCGCACGTAATTATCAATAAGTCAGAGTTCAACCAAACAGGGTATCACATTTTTCTTCTTAAAACATCAATCATCAATTATTTGTTCAACTTCAAATACTTCATTTACCACGCAACGTGATCATTTAAAACATAACAATTCATCATAGTCTCAACTTCATAATAGTTCATCGTAAATCCAAAACAATTATCTTTTAAAAGAAACATCTTAATTTCAATCTTAAATAGAACAAAACTAAATAAAACAATCATTCGCTAATCCCCCCGAAGTGCTACGTATCAGAGAGACCAACGACTCACACCATCTAATGAAACTCCTCGCTACTCAGGGTTACCTGCACGTTACCAACCAAGGGAAACATTCAAACAGAAGGGGGAGATATCGACAATTATAAACAGGATATAATAATCAATACATATAAGATAAAGTCATTCAATCACCCATTCACATCATATTCATCATAAACATCACAACATCGCATAGTTCCTAACACTTCAACATTTATCCAATAATGTAAATCAATGAGTCGACAATGTATGCATGTGGTACCATTCGGAGCAAACTCCCATCTTAAAATTCAAGCCATTTAGGTGGGCATCAGTAAGACATAAGTCTTCATCTTAAACGTCGTGTTTGCCAGTCCAGGCCATCTTAATAATGTACATGTATGCGGTATGAAAATGGCATACAACAAAATCACACGTCATAAACATCGTTCGAATGCATCATCTTAAATCTTCTCACATCATCGTAACATCACAACATCGTTGGTCATAAGACCTACATCAAAAACACATCATCGCAACAGTGTAAAATAATCTTAACCATCTTAGTTTACCATCTCTAAATTCTTCGTCCAAATTCGTTCAACAACACTCGTTAAGTCATCATATCATTAACCTCTAATTACGTATCTCATCAATTACTAGTTCTAGATCATCTTACGGAACATCAGAAAAATAAACGCACGCGAGACGATAAGAGAATCGCTACAAAATCACAATAACGCATCAACGCTGCTCAAACGCGTACCAAACGCGTATAGCCCATCCCCATACGTGTAACTCCTTACGCTCATACACGTACCCAAATGAGTAAAGGGCCTTAAAAATCCTCCTTCCATACGCGTAACAGGCGGCGTACCACCATGTGTTACGCGTATCAGCTTGTCCCATACGCGTAAGGCTAGATCCCTTACGCAAATCACCATAGACCATCTCAGTTCGTCTTCTGCTACAGGTTTATCATGCTATCACTCCAAATCTGTCCTAAATGGGTTTCTACCATGTTTTAGACTTATAATTCTTCATCTTATTACTCATCTAACATTACTACATCAATTTACCAACCTATTATCATCATCTAATCCAGTAACAAGGAAATTATTGATTCATGTTTTAAATGGGTTTCTACCATGTTTTATCATACAATCATTGATTCATCATAGTCATACGAAATCGCACATAAAACAACATTCAAACAGTAACAAGGAAATCAAACAACCTTATCCCATACATACATATAATTTCTCCCGGTTATAAGATACGAATCCCACCATTACCTTTGGATTGAAGGCAGCTCGAATCTATGGGTGCAAATTCTTACGAATTTCTTCTTGAAAAACCTTAGCCCTAGCTCTTGATCTCCCAAAACACGTTCTTCTCTCCAAAAACTGATTATGACTAATTCTCCCTAAAACCTTTTCTAATTATATTTTCTTATTTTAATTAAAATGCTCTAAAAATAATACCAATATTATTATTACTAAAATCATTTAATTAATCCACTAATGGGTTTCTATCTACACCTCTCAATAATACTACTAAAACCTCCCTAAAATAAGTCTAATTCACCAATCGACTTAAAACAACTTAAATCAATAATCATTTTAACATCAAAACATCAAACATCGCAAATAAACAACAATTCTACTCAAAATAATTTAATTAAATAATTTAATTAAATCGGGGTATTATATGTTAAACTTTCATGTTTGATTTTCATGGCTTTAGAGTGGAGATAAATGGATTATGATGCTTAATTAATGTTCTCCTTGAAAAATCATGTGAAATCATGTATTGGTTTTCTTGTTTTGATGTTGTTCATGTTTGCTCATGTGATATGCAATCAGAGAAGACGGCCATAGCCCTGGCTCCGATGTCACTGTTTTGTCTACATGGAATTTTTTGAATCCTTTGATTGTCTATGTGGAGCTGAGTAGGATCCACGCGTATTAGTAATGCCGCATCATTTGGCATTTTCATTTTATTATTTGATTTTGTTTAAATCAGAAAAATGGAATAATATGGAAACAAATTAGGCTTTGTTTGTTTTGATAATGACACACCCAGGTTTTGACCAAGATGCGCATCATAACATGTTCATGTTCATTTTGTTTTTCAGTTTCTCACCCCCATGCTTTGCCTTAATTTATTTTTATTCTATTTTCATTTTTATTTTACTTCTCGATATCCTCTTGTTATAAAAAAAACTATTCAAAAATATGCCTCATACATTTTTATGTCTTGTGAATTTTATCATATTCTTTATTTTTATTATCCAATTATTTTTATATTTTATTTTTAATTACTTTATGGAGGTGTTTTTGATACTTACTCATACACTTAGGGTTTATGTTTGATGCCTTGTGAACCACCTCGTGATCCAAAATATTTGCTAGGCTTAGACACTTTTATGCTTAGGCTTGGTATTATGTTGTGATGTTTGCAAAAACAAGAGTTATCTCTGCATTTCATCTCTATATTTTGATGATAACAAGGAAGTATTTATGAAAGAACTATTTTATATTCTGATGTTTGTTATGTGCAGATCATGGATATTGAATATATCAGATCAAACAAACATTATGAAAATGTACGTAAATGATAATATGCCAAGTTACTATGTGTAACACTAGTCGCAAGTGTGTTGAAGAAGCAAGTGTGATTTTGTATCTAAACACAATCAGAAAGATCCAAGGATGTCTGATGTTGCTGTTGTGATGCTCTTGTGGATTATGTTCTGAGAGTGGCTCTGATTAGAAAGCGAGCGAAGCTTTTGATAAGTTAATATTATGAAGAACTAAGTTCTAAAGACTCTGATGACTTGAATTTCTGAAGACTAAATGCAGAAAGACTATAAAGACTTAATGGTTCTGTAGATTAATGTTTTGAAGAACCAAGTTCTAAAAACTATAAAGACAATGTTCTATGTGAACAAGGTTCTGAAGATTCTAAATACTTGAAGTTCTGAAGATTATAGGTTTCAAGCCAAGTGCTGAAGAACGAAGTTCTGTGTGAACAAGTTCTGAAGACTGAATACTTAGGTTCTTTGAATACCCAAGTATCATAGTCTCTAACTCATTCTTCATTCAATCATCTGCAATTAGAAGCCTCTAAAGTTCAAAAGACAATGTTACCGTTAGCAAGGATAATAGTCAATATGATAAGGCTTTATCCCACTACCTCTCCACTAACCTTAAATTATGGAAAATGATATTACATGGGTGTACTATTTTCATCCTTGTATAATAAAATTTCTCTGTAGCTAGTTGTATTTAACAGATCTTTTATGCTTGGATATATAAGGAAAGCATCGCATGATATGTGGAAAAAAGGTTGAGACTATAGTTGATGCTTTGATCTATAACCGGTGGTTGATTAGTTGTTAACTAATTGATTAGCATGATGGTTGGCTGGACTAAATAGATGCTTTTTTGCAGTCTATGTCACAACCATAATTGTTAGTGTTATGCTTTTGAAAAGCAACATCCTGGAAGGTTGATTATAATACGCTAACAAGTTGTCAAGAGGGTCTTTGAACCATGTTATTGATATTGTCATACAATCACATAAGGTTGATGATTAACAAAGATAACTATGGAATAAACCATAGTGTTTGATTGAATATGCAACTCACAAGCTGATTACTCTTTGACAACAATCTACTTATGCATAGAGATCTTAGATTCATAATGTGCTTAAATTCATATGCTGCAAGAAGATGTCAAAGTTTCAGAACACAAGAAGATGATCATGGAAGCTCCAATTACAAATCCACAACAAAAATGTTGTGTGTAATACCTCAAAATTTGCCCTCTTGTTTTTTACCTTAATTGGCTCGTGGTTCATATTCATCTGCATTTTCCCATTAGGTCATAACAATCATAATCACACATTTGCATAGATTTCCTCATGCATGGGGTCAGTGCTCTGAAGAACCAGTTTATTCCATTGGTTTGTGGTTTCTACTTCAATAAGGTTTGTTTCGTGGATTATGGAATTTGGGTTGTACAGACTATGATAAATTCAAATGCATCATCAAGAACTGGTCTAATTCCAATGAAGGTTTTATATGGTGCATTGAATCTCACTTCTCAAGTCATGTTCTCATATTTCCAAGACAAGTTCATGGCCCATTACAATTTAAGGAAGTCAAACAGGGTATTTATTCAAGATTGGAGGTTTCATTCATATTCAGTTGGATTCAGGGTTTGATTAAGTGGTTATCAATTAATTTCGCTTTACGCGTGGTTAATGTCTGACTGGCATTCCTCAATGGTGGACTCAAGGTGAAAATTCGAACAAGGTGGAGAGAAAGTCTCAAGATATGTTTTGTTACTAATGGCCAAGGCCCATTTAAAGGAGCCCATTCAATTAATCATGTTCAGGTTTACTGTCAAGTGGACCGTTAGCTTTCATTCCAATAAAAGTTCAAAGAATAAAATTTTGGACCGTTATCTTCATTTGAATCATTCAATAAAAAGTTCAAAGAATAAAAGTTCAAATAATAAGAGTTCGAGTGGGCCGTTATTTTCAATCACCATATCTCTCCAAAGGTCTAATTGAATCATTAAATAAAAAAGGGGCAGAATTACTCTTGGAAAAAACTGTCTTTTCTCAATGCTCACTACAAAAGGTCCGTTTACAAGAAGTCCGTGAAAAAAATTCGTAACAATTACAAAAACTACATTTCAGTTATACAGAACTAGCTCTACAAAAATCAGTTAAGGATAACTGATATAAGGAGATATCAGTTCAGAACAAAACAGAGAGGAATCACTAAAAAATATCATAAAATATTTCAAGAAAAATTCTTCATTTTTCTGCAACCAACATCAAAAAAAAAAACTTCTGAAATCATCATTCTCAACTCTCATTTTCAATTCTTAGTTTCTCACTCTTCAGATTCAAGTAGAGTTATTCAGAATCCCTAGTTTTTGAAGCATGGGTCAGATCCAATACTCTGAGAAGTATGTGGATGATAGTTACGAGTATAGGCATGTTGTTCTGCCTCCTGAAGTTCCCAAATTGCTTCCTGAGAATCGGCTTCCCTCTGAAAATGAGTGGCGAGCAATAGGTGTTCAGCAGAGCCGTGGCTGGGTTCACTATGCTATTCACAGTCCTAGGTGACACATTATGCTTTTCAGGAGGCCTCTGAATTATCAACAGCAGCAGAATAACCAACTCTCTGCAATTCAATGACAGAAATCACAAATCCATAACAGAATTTCCATGCTGCAAATTCAAAACAAAACAGAATTTCAATAAGGAAAAGTAGGGGATAACAGCTCGAATCGGTTACAAATCAATAACTAACCCTAACAGAATTTCAGTTAACAGTTAACTAATCCTAACAGAATTTCACCAAAAGAAGAAATCAAAAACCGAATTTCATAACAGGAGGAAATCAACAATTTCTAACAGAAATAACAAACTTATCTTCCAGAAGCTTCATCCAATCCAAGTCTATAAATCAGGGTCTTCAATCTCCAATCCGATCCTTCAACCATTTTTCTCTTCTTCATCTTCAATTAGTTCCTGAACCATTTTCTCTTCTCCTCTTCCACACCATAATCCCAATCCTTCATCAACGTCAATCACTCTTCCCCACACCTCCTTCAATTCACATCAATATTCCTCACTCCTTCATCTTCATCAACCTTCCAAAGTCCGAATTCAGCATCATCAATTAACCATTGATAAATCTGCGACCCTGCTTCAAACCTCTAATAGCACACCATCAATCTCTGCAAAATTCAAACATCAATTCAGTTTCAAGCGTCATCAAGATTTGCTCATTATCACAACACTCAAGAACGCTAGGTCAGAACACATACCTGAACGCACCATTCATCGACGAGAACGACGGTAGCTCCTTCATCTTCGACCTTGTGACGAAATCGAAACAAAGGACATATCTTCAACGCGTCCATATTGGTTCATTAGTATCATCTTTAAAATCACGATCTTGAAGCATCATCGTCCTCGTTCGCAAATTAACACTTTGGTTCGTTCATAAGGTGTGATTCTCTTCTTTGTTCTTGCGAAAATGTGTAGGTCGTGGTTTTGTGGTGAGAGGTTGAGGTTTCGATTTTGATTTTGAAATAGAGGAGAAGTTAGGGTAGGTTAGTTCTTGGCGAAGGTGATGGTTTCTTACGTTTGCTCGGGACTGTGGTGTCTATTGGAGTAAGAGGGCGTTGATGAAGGAATGGAAGGGTTGCGAAGGCGAAGAAGAAGAGAAAGGAATGGGCTCGGCGACGGATAGGGAAGAAGAAGGGAATTAGGGTTTTGATTCTGTTAGCTTTGATTTTTGTTATGAGTTTAATGTTTAATTCAGAAAAAAAGAGAATATGAATAGAAAACGTTAAGATTCATTAAGGGAAATTAATCAACCATTAATTTCTTTTTAATCTTCATAAAATCCATTAACCCATAATAAGCAGCATTAACCCTCTCCCTATTCTGCGTTTTGGGCTTAAGTTTATTTGCTAATCTCACCCTCCATTCTAAGCCCAGTAAGAAAACAGCTATGAAAAATCACTGCCTACACCTCCCTAGGCTTCCAGCGAATGGGCCTTAAAATTCTGCTTTCTACACCACCATTTTGAGGCCCATAGAAAAAACAACTTAAACAAATCACTTCCTGCACCCTCTTCCTATCCTGCGAAATGGGCTTAGCCCCTGTTGCTTTTAACACCACCTCTTTTAGGCCCAGTAAAGAAAAGAACTAAAAATAATCACCTAACTCACCCCCAGTTTATTTCATTTTAGAATTTTATTTTAGTTTAGTATTATTTTAGGAATAATTCATTAAAAAATAGTAAAAAGGATTATAAAATTCTATAAAAAAATCAAGTAGGTCATTAATTCAATTTAGAAATGTTTGGCATTTCATTTTTCTGAATTTTAATTGTTTTTGAATTAATTCTGATTTTTTTCATGTAAGTAGTTTTTAGTGATTTCCCTCAACTGTACATAAATTTGTTGATTTTATTTTTTAGCCTTCCAGTAACATTTTTGGCCCACTCGTTTTTCCATTGTTAGAGGACTCATAATAGGACTTAGTGTAATTTTAGCAGATTTTTTAGGTCATTTAATCCCATGTTTTAGTAGCTTAATCCTTAGAAAATAATGGTTAATCCTTAGGTAGAATTAAATGATTTTTAGGCATAGCAAACTTCTGATTTTTTAGGAAATTTTTTAACACAATATTATAGGTAGCTTTAAGACCCTATAGAATTAATCCCATATTTTTTCCAGAATCTTTACTATTTTTAGGGTATTAATCTTTAGGCTTTGTTACATATAAATTTCCATTAGTTTAGGCTAGAATATTAGGATTTTATTAAGAAATAGTTTAAGTAGATTTAACTTTAGGATTTAATAGTGATTTAGACTAGTTTAGTTTCTGATTTTTTAGAATGAAAATATTAGGTAATTCCCTTGGTTTTAGGACTTAGGCTTAGGATTCATATTAATTAGAATTAGAATAAATTTAGGTTTTGATTTTAGGCTTATACCTTAAATGTTTTGTTTGGAATTTTATTTCTTATGTCAATTTTAATGCTTTGTTATATTGATTGATATTTCACTTGTATAGGTCCCCCCTTGGCTTTAGAATCAACTTAACTTCCTTAGGAAGTAAGTTGCATTCTAGTAGTTTCTAAGTTCCTTTCTCCATTAGGTTTAGAATACCTCATTAACCATAGGACCTCACTTGTAAATAAATCGACAAAAATTAGGGTTGTATCTTAGTCCCCCTTAGATTTTGCCTTTTTCAATTTGAGTCATTCTTTCTCATCTCATAAAGAAGTAATAAAACATTTAATGAAAATCGAACATGCTTGTACGACACGAGACTTTGTTGCGGAGTGCTTATACGCGTCCTGTTTCGGGGAGAGGTGTAAGTACTTCCCGCGATGGATAAGTCTTAGTATGAGAATGTTCACAAACAAATTCAAAACACTTCTCATAAAAGACAAAAACAAACAATAAGCGACTATCCTGCGGGAACTTCTCCTCTCACCTTATTCACTCACAACTATAACTTGCGACGACTTGTCTTGCATGCAAGACGGTAAACGCACTCGTACAAACGAGCCTGCAACACCTGAGCATAGACATACGCAGTTCCAGCTATAAAAAACACAAACAAATAGTTCCCGCCTTAGTTAGGCGAACTACGTCGACTCTGATCCTCATTATCCCGATGAGGTACGTAGGCAGCGGGGTAGGGCCCGTTCGAGCACATTCTTTATTTTCCCTACATTTCCCCCTTTTAGTTCCATTCTCTTTTCTAATTCCCTCTCTCATTCCATTCTATTTCCAGTTAGCAGTTCATTTATTCAGCAGCATCTTATTTTCTCACCCTTTGAAACAAAACAAACAAGTGTGGATCCCGTCGGGTACGGCGGACGATCTGGGGTGCTAATACCTTCCCAGGTCGTAACCGACTCCCGAACCCAGATCTTTGGTTCGCAGGACCTTGCCCTTTCCTTCTTCCTTAGGTTTGTGCAGCATTACCTTTCCCATTCTTTCGGGATAAAAATGCCTGGCTGGCGACTCTACCCTTTCCGCGCCACTTTCGTGTTTGTACTAGGATGAAAATCCTGGGAGCGACAGCTGGCGACTCTGCTGGGGATCGAACCCAAAATCTCTGGTTTCCCTTATAGAGTCAATCCTAGCGCCTGTTTGGTTCTGTTTCTTTGGGTGTTTATCTGTTTGTTGCTGTGTGCTTTAGTTTAGCTTTACTGTTTTTATTTACAGTTCTTACTTTACACCTTTACTTTACTGCATTTATTTACTGCTTTCAGTATTTATTTTCCATGCATCATATTATACTGGACTGTCTGGCTGTGCTGGTTTTCATTTTTTCTACGGGATGGGAGTTACTATGAGATAAGCCAAATACCCGGCTTGAGTGCACTATAGGATTAGCATGGACAGACATTGTACTCCCATGGTATCTCACCATGATGAGTGGCGATGTGTTCCACACCCAGATTGCGACCGTCTTAGAACTATTCTGTGTGGGGATTACCTCACTTCAGGGTACGACCTTGATAGTTATGTGCATCTGGTGACCGATCTTCGAGGACCTTAATGGGAACACCCCTCTCCAGTGATGACAGTGGCATACCACATTTGTTGGCAAACCCACTCGCATCTGAGGGTCCATTGGGAACTCGCATAGGATGGCCTGGTTCTCTCATAGGAATTCAATTAAAGCAAACTGTTTGTATGACGGTAGTATTGTACCCTTCGGGATGAATGTACTATTGTTTCTCGATTCAGTGCTTGAAGCTGGAGACTTGTGAGGGATGCTTGTTTTGCCGGACTCAACTGAGGCATCCCTGAGTAGTACATAATGCCAAACCGATTCCCTGATTTGGTCATGAGCCATTTCTCGGAAATGGTGAACGTATTATTGCTATTCGGCTTTGAGAGTCCGTGATGTTGATCCGAGTAGCACACCCGTGAGATTGGGAGGGGTTTACAGGATTGCAGGAACCCTAAGACCTTCAGCATACCCTCTTTGCCATTGGTTCAGTTTTATGATTTGGATTTCTGGTTTTGAGATATGGATCCCGGATCAGAGGGATTGTTATTGTGATATGTGGATATTGTGACCTTGCACCGACACCTGATTATATGATTGGCACATCACAGACACTTCACTGGTCACGTGCCTTGCCTTGCATAAACATCATATCATCATTAATCATTTGTGTTTCTTTTATTCTCAGGGTTTGCATTACTCCCAGTTCCTGGTCACATCATTTCTTCAGAATGGAAGACGTCAGAAAGAAGAATATTTTCTACAAATTTTTTGATACCAAGGTGGACTTGCTCAAGCAGATGGTGTCTCTCATTACCCCGGGTCATTTGGGATTTTTCAAACAGCGATATGGTGATATTTTGGACATGGTGTTCAATCTGGATAGTTTGCAAAGGAGTGACATCCATACCTTGCTACAGTATTATGACCCTAGACTCCGATGTTTCACATTCCCTGATTTCCAGCTAGGTTCGTTACTAGAAGAGTATGTTAAGATTTTGGGACTGCCTATCAAAGACCAGATTCCTTTGAATTCCGAAATGACAAGACCGACTCATGTTGACATCGCTAAAGCTCTTTATTTGAGCCCATCAGAGGTATCTGCTAATCTGGTTTCCACCAAGGCGGGAGTACTTGGTTTTCCCTTAGCATTTCTGGTCAGAAGAGCTGAAGAATGTGCTGTGGAAAAGCAGTGGGATTCAGTTTGCGCCATCTTGGCATTATCTGTGTATGGGATAGTTTTGTTTGCTGACATGGAGAAGTTCGTGGATTGAATGCCATTCATTTGTTCGTGATGAAGAATTCGGTGCCCACTCTCCTAAGTGACTTGTATTATTTAGTGCACTATAAGAATGAGAAGAGACGAGGTGGATTGGTTAGATGTTGTGCCCCGTTATTCTACACATGGTTTATGAGGCATATTCCTGTTACTGGAGTATTCACGGATCCCAAAGTAATCTGGTCACAAAGACTAAGCACGTTGACTGCCAAAGACATTAGATGGTTCACCTTAAGGCTAAAAGGGAAAGAGCTCATCTCCAGCTGTGGAGGGTATCCTAATGTTCCCCTCTTAGGAGTAGCTAGGGGCAATAATTATAACCCCATACTCTTGAGAAGACAATTAGGATACGCTTTGAAGAATGTTCCCAAAGATTCAGAGTTGGATCAGACTTTTTATTTCCCTATGAAGGACAATCTCCCATTGGTACGGGAAGCTGCAGGTGCTTGGAAATTGATTAATAGAAAGGGTATAGAACGCTTGGGCAGGAGTAATAACCAAATGTTTCCCGAATTTGAAGCGCGGGTAAGAGAAAAAGCTCAAGTGACTCTAATCTCTTTCTCTGCACCATTACCACCACCTACCATAGTTCCTTTAGAAGATTATCAGAAATTGGAGGCTTTGGTCAAGCAGCTTAGGTTTGAGAATCAAGAGGCTTACAATTCTTGTCAAAAATTGATGATTCATAACTGTCAGTTAGAGGATAGATCTATACGAGCTGAAGAAACAGCTCGTCTCAAGCAGAAGGACTTCGAGGAAAGGGAGCTATACTTCAGGAAGAAAGGATTGGCTGAGATCCATAAGGCGAGTCAGTGCCGGAAGGATAAGAAGGAATTTAATGAGGCTAATGAAGCTATCACACTTTGGCAAGAGAAGTGGAGTGATAATCAGAAGAAGCAAAAGGAGGTAGAAGCTGAATTCGAGTTGAAGATCAAGAACCTCCAGGATGCTTTGGTTGAGCAAGAGAAGCTAGCTCGGAGAGCACAAGAGCAACAGAGAGAGTATCTTCGTCAGATGACAAAGAGTCAACAAATAGCTGAAGATGTCCAGAAAAAAGTTGAAGAGCTGAAGCTTCATGCTGATGTGAAGAGGTCAAAGGCCGAGCCAGATCCAAACAAAGAGAATGAGACAACTTTCCTGCAACAGATTGAAGAGTTACATGCTTCCTTTGATACGAGGGACCTCCTCATCCAGAGACTCATCCAGGAGCCTGATCATCCGGATATCGTTCAGTTGTTCCAGAATGTCAAGCGTCTTAGCTGGAGGTTGCAAGAATTAGAGCTCCCTAGGATTTAGTTTCATGCTATTGTACTTGGATTACCCACAGGCTTGTTGTGGGATTCCTTTTATTTGATGTACTTTGTTGATTCTTTTGATTGGCACCCTTCGGGGACCTTGTTGTTTCAAACTTCAGTTTATGTGATTGACTTGTTTTGAATCTCTTGTTCATTATTTGTTGCACCGACACGGGGTAATGAGCACCAATTCTCCACGACCGTCATTGTATTTGAACATCGCTTGGGTCTTCTTCCCAATTATTATTCTCTTAATTCCAGGACCAGAAACAGGGAAAGTCTTGGGAATAAAAGGAACACATTGCATTGCATACGCATCATTTGCATTTCTTCTTTGTTTTTGCAGGTTTTTCTACAAGATGCTTAATTTATCTGTGTTCACAGGCAAAGATTGCGAGAGCTGCCAAGACCTGGCATCTCCGACAAGATATCTCGCATCGCTACGCAACTCGCAGCAACCAGAGGACAATCATGGACGCTATGCAAACTGAACTTAATGAGTTTCGCACCAGAATGGGAGAGTTCATGGTCATGATGCAAGGGATGGCTCAGGAGCAGCAAGAGTTAAGGAATGCAACTCAATGGCTCAACCCTCCTCAGACTAATACTCATGTGACCACTCCTGATGCGCAAGGGGCTCCTCCCAACACCAACAATGGCCCAGGTGGACCTCAGATTCCAGAACAAGGCACGACAACTTTCATTCCAGTACAAGACAGGCAGGAGGATCAATTCCCTTATTTCAACAATGACATGGGGTCGCTGGAGAAGGAAATCTTAATGATTTTTTGGTGCTTGCTGAGAAAGTCAAAACCGTCGAGTGTAGAGATACTTTGGGGATAGATGTGTCTGACATGGGCCAAGTCCCCGGGGTGGTTATTCCTCACAAATTCAGGCCGCCTACTTTTGACAAGTACAACGGTAGTTCCTGCCCAAAGACTCACTTGCAGGCATTCTATCGGAAGATCGCTTCCCATACTCGGGATGAAAAGCTCTGGATGTACTACTTCCAGGATAGTCTCTCCGGAGGGTTGATCGGAAAAATAGCAAGTGTACTATTTTTACTGATGTAGTAATAGAGGGGAGTTATCCCCAAATATCGATCTCAAGGACTGCGTACCGAACTAAGTTTTAATGAATTGATTTCAATTGGACAAAAGTTTTGGTTGATAGTTTGTTTTTCGATGAAATAGAATTAAAATTACTAAAACATAAACAAAAACAGAGGTTGCACGAATATGAGAATAATGCCAGGGACGGTGCATAATTTGCAATGCAATGACTTAATAATTTCTCAATTCTACAGAGACATGCTTCAAAAATTATCTTTCCTATGTTCAGTAATGTTTTTCCAAAATTCCTTTAGAGAAAAACCTTTGGTATTCTTCCTCGACCTTAATTCCTCAATGGCCAAGGAAGAATATCAAGCAATAATTCTTACATAAAAATGGTTTTCACAGGATATTCCAATTCCTCGGTAATATTTACCGTGATAAAAATTACGCAACAAAGTTAGGATGGTTGGTCAGACCAAATCCTAACTACGATCAATTATCCAATTTTCCAAAAAGATAAAGCATTAAGAACATTGCATAAAATAAAGAAACAGGTTTAAACGCATAATCTCAAAGATTAAGAATTCAAAATGTCATTACATAAAGCAAATCAGGGACACCCCCCTGGAATTGGGGGGTTTAGCCACCCATGTTCATAACAAAAATAAAAACTGAGCAATAATATAGAGACATTACAATTAACGTAGGATCGGTTGGATCGTCAATCGCTTCCGCTCTTGATCAATCCTTCTTCTCCTCCTATCGTTCAATCCCAAAATCCCCAAATCCAAAAGTCACCCCCTGGTGCAGTCTTAATCATCTAATATATCAGTCTTCCAAAAAACTCCGTGAAATGTCCAGAATGCCCTCTGAAAATATCGCAGCATCGTAAAAATATCAGGATTTTTCTGGTTTTCACAACACGGGTCGTGTTGTGCAACACGGGCACCCGTGTTGTGTCTCCGAGTCTTCTCAAAAGCTCCTTTCCTTCAGAGGCCATGACATGGGCCGTGTTGTACAACACGGGCACCCGTGTCATACCACTGGTTTGATCCTTTTCATCCATAGACTTCCTCCTCAAAAGGCCTTCACAACACGGGCCGTGTTGTGCAACACTGGCACCCGTGTTGTGCTTCTGATATCCCTATTTTTCTGTTTTTTTAACACTCGGATCATCTTTGCGAAGGCTTCGAACAACCGATTAGATGCTGACCTGAAAACACATCACAAAACAACCACATAACACATACCAAAGATAAAAATTGATAAAGAGACTAAAACTAGGCTTGCATACTACATTAAGAAAACTACGACGAAAACGTGAAAGAAATACTTCAAACAAACGAAATTATACGCAAAGAACAACAAAAACGACTTGAAATCTACAACTAAAGATCACTGATCCAACTCCCCCGAACTTGAAATTTTGCTTGACCTCAAGCAAAGATCCTGCATTTACACATTCAAACACTAGCGAGATGAATTACGATACTCATACGTGGATTTTCGTTCCAAGTCACCCAACAAGTTCTTTTGGTACTTCTCTCTCTGCAAAGGTATCACACAAACACTAAACCACGGTAAACCCCGGACCTGAATCTCCTTTTCGGTAACCTCTCCGACTATGCTTCGGGCTTAGGTCTTCTGTTTCGATTTTCCACCCTTTTCATTTGGACAATCCTTTTTAAGGCTTCTTATGATTTTCACCGTGTGTACAAAATTGATCCCTTTTTTTTTATTGGCACCGTTATCTCTTTGTCCCTTAAGGGAAACATTTTTGTTCAACCGCCGTTAGGTTGAATAACCGGGTGAGGGCTACCCAACTTAGAAGGATCGATCGTTCTAATGTTTTTATTCTTTTTTTTTTCCGGTGCCTTCATGCCTTTTTCTCTTTTTGATCAACTCTGCACACACAATTATTATAGATCAAGCCAGATATGTCAGTAGAAACTACTTCGGGTTTACTTCTCAGATCAAAGTACCATGGCACAAATCTACACGTCAGACTCGTTCCTAATTCAGGAGACTCAGTGTGTTCGTGTTGTACCTAAACATCAAAATTTTCCATTTTTCTCATCGGGTTTCTTTTCACTCAATCCTATATACTTTCTCATTATTCACTCGCAACAACACAACAGGTCAACTCAGGGGTGTTTTTTTTTCAAATAACTTATAACTATAATTTTCAAGCCGACACTACTAGAAATAAACACAGATAAAAACAAAACAAAAGAAAAACATGAAAACTAAACCCCCCACACTTGAACTCAACATTGTCCACACTGTTGAAGAACCAATGTCGGAGGGAACTCACAACCATCACTGAGGCGGGGGAAATCTATGCAGCCTCATCTGCTGCATCCACTTATGCAACTCATCGACGAGGTCCCCTTGCCGAGTCTACTCTCTTATCATTTCATCCCATTCTTCCTTGGTCAAGCTCCACTGACCGGTCTCCTGATTTGATGAGCTGCTGGCAGTTTGTACAGGGACCTCCTCAGCTTGGTACCCCTCATCATCCTCACCTGAAAAGAATTCATCAAACTGATCGTTGCCGCCCTGCATAGGGTTCTCATACAACCAATTAGCTCTATTGTCAATGGTAATCAAATTAGGAGCAGGCAAAGATATCAAATGCCGGTTACGGGTAAGCACAGAGTAGTAATTATGAAAGCTCTTAATCATACCTTGGTTGGTGAGGGTGTCTAAATCAATTTTGCTCTTACCTACCACTGAAGGTACTTCAAGCAACCTCTGACCATAACCAAGTTTGTCAGATATCTGCGTTATCATTCCTCCTACAGAGATCTCACCAGAAGCGGCATTGGCTACCCACTTGAGGTGATCTGCTGCGAAGGCCGCCACATTAATCAATTCATTATTAGCCATACCATAGAGAAATTACAGCTCTCTTTGCGTAGCTACTCCTGTGTTATCGCCTCGGCAGAAAAGGGTATAAGCCAACCCCTACTGAGCATACCTAAAGCACGGGTTATGAATCCCCGAAGCCTTCGCCGCTCATGCGACATAGTCAGTACTGCCGGTGATGTCCCTCCAGAATTCTCCTGCAACAAATGTACTGGGCGGTGCACCAGGCCCGTAGATTGGAAGATCTAACATCTTTCCCAATTCAGCAACCGATAACACATGATCAGTGTCAAAAAGGCGAAACTTCAAAGTACCGTAGTACTCTGTATCCGACCCGGTCCACCTGTGCTTAAGCTGAAATTGCAAAGAACTCAAAAATTCCAATGATATGCGCTCGATAGTCGGTGCTTCATAAAGCATAAAATTGAGCATACCAATATTGTGAAACATCCTATGTACCTCAAATTTCAGCCCTAGGTTTTCAAGAGTATCATTACACATATATCTAGCCGGGATCAACTTACGACTTACCAACTTAGAGTATTTGACTTGGTGCTCCGGATTCTCAAATAAAATGCCGTGTGCATTAGGCATGCGGTGCGCTCTCTTACGGGGGCGAGACGACTCGGCCACATTCTTTCCAGTATCTCTGCGAGGAGGCATTGTTATTACCTGCACAAATAGACACACAATTTGACAGAGGGATTAGTGAAATAAGTCACCGTAGAAGTGACAATGGAGGCGAGGAGAACACTTTTTGTGAAGGGAGTATGGTGTTTTAGTGAGTGGGTGTTGGAGAAATGGAAGCTTTTGTGAAGAAGAAAAATGGAGGTTAGGGGTTTTTAGAGGATGAAGGTTGTAGAAGATGAATGATTAGGAGAAATGTGTGGTAATGAAGCTAGTAATGATAAATTAAGAGAATTAAATCGTGGGCCCCATGTCATTAAAAATGTGGGGAAGTTGAACAATTTTAAAAAAAACTGCCCGCACTCCTGACACGGGCCGTGTTGCGCAACACGGGCACCCGTGTCAGGCCCCTGTATTGCCAAAAAAATGAATCAAAACCAAGGGGTTCTCAGACTTTGCAACACGGGCCGTGTTGCACAACACGGGCACCCGTGTTGCACCCCTGCATTTCTCAAAAACACCAGTTAACTTCCATCCTCCTGACACAGGCCATGTCATGGGACACGGGCACCCGTGTCAGGGCCCTGATTTTCCACTTTTTCAAACTTTCTTGATTTTTCTTGCTCGACTATCCTACTTCCTTCTTTCCTTAGCAGAATCATTGATTTATAAAAACGCACAACCTACAAAAACTGAAACAAACAAAAGTAAGAATGAAAAAATCGTGGGTTGCCTCCCACGTAGTGCTGCGTTTAACGTCGCATGGCTCGACGGTCCGTCATCCTACTGAGTAAGACGAATGACATTCACATCACCAGTAGTTTGGCCTCTGAAGTAGGGCTTTAATCTCTTCCCATTCACCTTGAAAATATCTCCATTGGTCTGATTTTTAATTTCGACCGCTCTGTGAGGAAATACCTTGTGAACTACAAAAGGTCCCGACCATTTAGACCGTAATTTTCCTGGAAATAGCTTCAACCTTGAATTGTACAGAAGGACCAGTTGTCCTTCCCAAAACTCTTTTCTTTGAATCCTCTTGTCATGCCATTTTTTTGTTTGCTCTTTGTAAACCTTAGCATTCTCATACGCCCGATTCCTGAATTCTTCTAACTCATGAAGTTGAAGAATCCTAGAACTTCCAGCTTTGACAAATCCATATTAAGATACTTAGACGCCCAGAAAGCCTTGTGTTCAAGTTCCAATGGTAGGTGACATGCCTTTCCGTATACTAGTTGATATGGTGACATACCGATAGGCGTTTTGAAAGTCGTTCGATACGCCCATAAAGCATCATCCAACTTAATCAACCAATCCTTTTGAGATGAATTCACTGTTTTTTCCAGAATTTGTTTTAGTTGTCTATTTGACACCTCAACTTGGCCGCTTGTTTGGGGGTGGTATGGAGTAGCTATCCGGTGTTTCACATTGTACTTTTGCAGAAGCTTCTCCATGAGGTGATTCAGGAAATGTGTTCCTTCGTCGCTTATCAATGCTCTCGGAACACCAAACCTTGCAAAAATATTCTCTTTCAGGAATCTCACCACAACCTTTGCATCGTTGGTAGGCAATGCAACAGCCTCTACCCATTTGGAAACATAGTCCACCGCAACCAAAATATAGTTTTTTCCGAATGACGGTGGAAACGGCCCCATGAAGTCTATCCCCCATACATCGAATAACTCAACCTCTAGCATAGAGTTCTGGGGCATCTGATTTCTTTTTGATATATTCCCAGTCCTCTGACATCTGTCACACTCCTTCACTAACTCTTGAGCATCCTTAAATAAAGTTGGCCAGTATAGTCCGGATTAAAGGACTTTAGCTGTTGTCCTATCACCACTGAAGTGTCCACCGTATTCGGAGTCGTGACATGCTTTCAGCACATCTTTTTGCTCTTCGTCGGGTACACACCTTCTGACTAGGCCATCCACCCCTTTTTTGTAGAGAAACAGATCGTCCCATAAGTAAAACCTGCAGTCATGAACAAAATTTTTCCTTTTGTTAGAATCAAAATCGTCAGGTATAATACCGCCAACAAGGTAGTTTGCATAATCTGCAAACCAAGGCACTCCAATAACAGCTAGGATGTGTTCGTCAGCAAACTCATCCTTTATTGGGCGCTGCTCTTCAGTCTCCTCAATTGGTGACATCCGAGAAAGATGATCTGCAACAGTGTTCTCACACCCTTTCTTGTCGCGGATCTCGACATCGAACTCCTGGAGAAGAAAAATCCACCTCAAGAGCCTGGGCTTTGAATCCTTCTTAGCAAAAAGATATTTCAAAGCAGCATGGTCAGTGTAAACAATCACTTTTGAACCCAACAGATATTGCCTGAATTTATCGAAGGCATACACAACAACTAGCAACTCCTTCTCGGTAGTTGCATAATTTATCTGTGAGGGGTTCAAAACGTGACTAGCATAATAAATCACATGAAGAAATTTTCCTCTTTGCTGTCCAAGAACAGCCCCTACCGCAATATCACTAGAATCACACATAATTTCAAAGGGTAGGGACTAATCGGGAGCGATAACAATAGGTGTCGACACTAATTCCTTTTTAAGTGTTTCAAAAGCATCGGTGCACTCCTTATCGAACACAAAAGCCTTATCTTTAACCAACAGAGTAGTTAACGGTTTAGCTATCTTCGAGAAGTCTCTTATGAACCTGCGGTAAAAACCCGCATGTCCTAAGAAGCTTCTTATACCTTTCTCATTAATCGGTGGTGGTAGCTTCGAGATCACTTCCACTTTCGCTTGATCAACTTCGATCCCTTTTTGTGAGATCTTGTGACCAAGAACAATGCCTTCTCGCACCATGAAATGACATTTTTCCCAGTTCAAGATTAAATTACTTTCTTGACATCGCTGCAAAACAAGTGAAAGGTTAGATAAACAGTGATCAAATGAGGATCCGAACACGGAGAAATCATCCATGAAAACTTCCATGTGCTTTTCTAACATGTTAGCAAAAGTGGATGTCATGCATCTTTGGAATGTAGCGGGGGCATTACATAGCCCAAATGGCATCCTTCTATAAGCAAAAATGCCATAGGGACATGTAAACGCCGTCTTCTCTTGGTCTTCCGGTGCAACAGCAATTTGATTGTATCCGGAGTAACCATCTAAAAAACAATAGTAATCCCGCTAGTCTTTCCAACATTTGGTCAATGAATGGCAATGGGAAATGGTCTTTTCTCGTAGCCAAGTTCAATCTTCTATAATCAATGCAAACTCTCCATCCAGTAACAGTTCTAGTAGGAATCAACTCATTTTTTTCATTAGTTATAACTGTTGTTCCTCCCTTTTTGGGTACCATATGTACCGGACTCACCCAAGCACTATCGGATATAGGATAGATCAATCCCGCATCCAATAGCTTAACAACTTCTTTTCGCACTACCTCCTTCATCACCGGGTTCAATCTCCTTTTGGGCTGCACGACCGGTTTGTGATCTTCTTCCATTAGTATTTTGTGCATGCACACCGTAGGGCTTATACCTTTAAGGTCTTCAATCTTCCACCCAATTGCTCCCTTAAATTTCTTGAGAACTCCAATTAACTTGTCCTCTTGCACACTTATCAAATTAGCGCTAATAATAGCGGGACATTTTTCCTCCGTGTCGAGAAAGACGTATTTGAGATTCTCGGGTAGTTGCTTCAATTCTGATATCTTTGGCTTGTCTTCGCCTTAATCAACCATTATAGGTTGTCTTAACTCTTCCCACCGGTGCATTCTAACTCTTTTCAGGATAGGTTGAGTTTCAAGCATAGCTACCACTTCCATATCACTACTTTCAACTTCCTTATCATCTTCAAAAATAGACATACTCAGTACCCTTTCTAGAGGCAATTGGGATACACTCTCTAAATACTCACTAGCTTCCACTTGTTCTAACACTTGTATGTTACTACTAGTGCCCACGTCATCTTTATACTTCAAAGTGTTCCTAACATCAATTTTCAACTCTTCATCATACACTTTCAAAGTGAGTGTTCCCCCTTCCATATCTATCATGACTCTCCCGGTTTCTAAGAAAGGTCTTCCCAAAATCAAAGGAATTTCTTCATCTTCAGGCATTTCAAGGATCACAAAGTCAACCGGAAACACAAATTTGTCCACTCTAACCAGGACATCATGGACAACTCCATATGGCCGCTTCACAGAATGGTCCGCGAACTGGAGAGTCATCCGAGTATCTTGAACAGCACAAATACCCAACTTTTTGTAGATGGATAAAGGCATTAAACTGATGCTCGCTCCCAAATCAATGAGAGCTCTCTTGAATGACCGGTCACCGATGGTGCATGGAATGGTAACAACTCCTCTATCTTTTTTCTTCACCGGAATCTTTAGTCCCTGCAAAATAGCACTACAAGTTTCGATTAGAATAATAGGTTCAGCTCCCATGGTCCTCTTTTTAGCAATGATATCTTTCATGAATTTGGAATAAGTGGGCATTTGCTCAAGTGCTTCAAGTAATGGAATATTCAGCTCCAGCTTCTTGAACAACTCAAGGAATTTCTCAAAATTCTTTTCTTGCTGCCCTTTCTTCTTGTTTCTTGTTGGATACGGAAGTTTGATCACCGGTTTCGGTTCAACCTCTTTTTCTTTGATTTCCGGTGCTGGGGTAACTTCTTTTTCTTTATCAACAACTTCATTCTCTTTTATTTCCAGTTCCACTTCAATCATTTTATTTTCACTCTCATAATTTTCTTTCACCTCTTCAATTACTTTACCTCTTCGTGTTGTGACTGCATTGACTTTGTGATTATCTCTTGGATTTGTTACAGTAGCACTTGGAAGAGTCCCTGGAGTTTGTGGAATGGCGAGGTGTTGGGCAATTTGGCTCATTTGCACTTCAAGGTTCTTGACGGAGGCTCCAGTATTCTTGAAGTTACTCCTCGTTTATTCTTGGAATTGAGAATTGTGAGCTGCCATCTTTTCAATGGCAATTTCCCAATCAGCTTTTCTTGGAACTGGTGGCTGATATTGTTGTTGCTGGGGCTGATATTGTTGCTGCTGGGGCTGATATTGTTGTTGGCCTTGAACCGATTTTTGGATGTTCCCTTGTTGATCTTTCCAAGAGAAATTGGGGTGATTTTTCCACCCCAGATTATACGTGTTGGCATACGGATTATTCTGCCTCAACATATTAATCTGTTCAACGTGTTCTTGAGTTGCCAAACAGTGCATGGCGAAGTGTGGTCCACAACAGATCTCACAAATCACAGCTTGAACAGGTTCCACCTGAGCTACTGTTTGTGTTCCAAGATTCATCTTCTTTAACCTTCTTTCAACTTCTGCAGCAATTTGATCTTCCATTTTCACAACCTTCTATGTCAGCTTTAAATCAATTTTCCCATCTGGTTGACTCACTGTGCGATCATATAATTCAAGGTGTTCATTGGCAGCAATGGCTTCTATGATTATTTTAATACCAGTGGCTGTTGAGAAGTTTGTTGAGCCACCTGCAGCGGTATCAATAAGCTGTTTTGTCTTGAGTCGCAACCTATTCACAAAGTTTTGCATCGGTCGCGTCCATATTATGAGTAGGACACGCGGTCAAACACCTTTTGAATCTTTTATACGCATCTCCAAGTGATTCACCCTCTTTTTGTTTAAAATTGACTATATCATATCTCTTCCGGATGAACACTGAAGCAGGAAAATATTCATTAAGGAACGTTGTTTCCATCTCTTGCCATGTTGTGATACTTGCCGCTGGAAGAGAGTAGAACCACTCTTCTGCATCATCGGTAAGTGTGAATGGAAACATCACAAGTCGTTTTGCCTCCTCTTAATGACCTTCGATCTTCAAAGAAGTGGTGGTGGTGAGGAATCTCTGAAGATGCTTATTTGCATCCTCATTGATTCTTCCGGAGAAAGGCTTGCTCTCTAACTGGAGGATAGTGGATGGATGCAACTGAAAGTGTGCTACATTCACCGATTGATTAACAATAGTCATCCTGTTAGGTTGAGCATTTGCCCCTCCATAGTCCCCTAAAAGTCTCTCTGCAACAGGTTGATTCCCTGCCATGTTATCAAATCCTGGATCAGTTTCTCTGTCTGAGTCAGAGTCACTTTGCTCAGAGTGCACAGATATGTCGTCCTCCGTTTCCTGATTCGGGACACTTGAACCAGTTTCAACCAGTCTATCAACTCTTGCCTTGCGGCGTCTCTCGTGCAAAGCTCTTTCTTGTTCTGTGTCAAAAGAAAATTTAGCTGAGGCCTGACCTCGCATAAACAGTTCGACACAAGTTAGATAACAAAATTTCAATAACACTGAAATGATATACAGAGAAAACAATAAAATTTTAGTCGCAGAGCAACAAAATTCCAATTGATATAATACAAGACAACTTAGTTCTTAGACAGTCCCCGGCAACGGCACCAAAAACATGATCGGAAAAATAGAAAGTGTACTATTTTTACCGATGTAGTAATAGAAGGGAGTTATCCCCAAATATCGATCTCAAGGACTACGTACCGAAATAAGTTTTAATGAATTGATTTCAATTGGACAAAAGTTTTGGTTGATAGTTTGTTTTTCGATGAAATAAAATTAAAATTACTAAAACGTAAACAAAAACAGAGGTTGCACGAATATGAGAATAAGCCAGGGACGGTGTATAATTTGCAATGCAATGACTTAATAATTTCTCAATTCTACAGAGACATGCTTCAAAAATTATCTTTCCTATGTTCAATAATGTTTTTCCAAAATTCCTTTAGAGTAAAACCTTTGGTATTCTTCCTCGACCTTAATTCCTCAATGGCCAAGGAAGAATATCAAGCAATAATTCTGACATAAAAATGGTTTTCACAGGATATTCCAATTCCTCGGTAATATTTACCGTGATAAAAATTACGCAACAATGTTAGGATGGTTGGTCAGACCAAATCCTAACTACGATCAATTATCCAATTTTCAAAAAAGATAAAGCATTAAGAACGTTGCATAAAATAAAGAAACAGGTTTAAACGCATAATCTCAAAGATTAAGAATTCAAAATGTCATTACATAAAGCAAATCAGGGACACCCCCCTGGCATTGGGGGGTTTAGCCACTCATGTTCATAACAAAAATAAAAACTGAGCAATAATATAGAGACATTACAATTAACGTAGGATCGGTTGGATCGTCAATCGCTTCCGCTCTTGATCAATCCTTCTTCTCCTCCCATCGTTCAATCCCCATATCCAAAAGTCACCCCTAGTGCAGTCTTAATCATCTAATATATCAGTCTTCCAAAAAACTCCGTGAAATGTCCAGAATGCCCTCTGAAAATATCGCAGCATCGTAAAAATATCAGGATTTTTCTGGTTTTCACAACACGGGCCGTGTTGTGCAACACGGGCACCCGTGTTGTGCAACACGGGCACCCGTGTTGTGTCTCTGAGTCTTCTCAAAAGCTCCTTTCCTTCAGAGGCCATGACACGGGCCGTGTTGTACAACACGGGCACCCGTGTCATACTAGTGGTTTGCTCCTTTTCATCCATAGACTTCCTCCTCAAAAGGGCTTCACAACACGGGCCGTGTTGTGCAACACTGGCACCCGTGTTGTGCTTCTGATATCCCTATTTTTCTGTTTTTTAACACTCGGATCATCTTTGCGAAGGCTTCGAACAACCGATTAGATGCTGACCTGAAAACACATCACAAAACAACCACATAACACATACCAAAGATAAAAATTGATAAAAAGACTAAAACTAGGCTTGCATACTACATTAAGAAAACTACGACGAAAACGTGAAAGAAATACTTCAAACAAATGAAATTATACGCAAAGAACAACGAAAACGGCTTGAAAACTACAACTAAAGATCACTGATCAAGGGTCCTTGGAATGGTATATGAAGCTAGAGAGAAGTTCTGTAAGAAACTGGAAGGAATTGGGAGAAGCATTCCTCAAGCAGTATCAGTATAATATTGACATGGCGCCCAGTCGCACCCAACTTCTGAGTTTGACTCAGAGGAGCTCAGAGAGTTTCAAGGATTACACACAAAGGTGGCGTGAAGTGGCCGCTCAAGTGAAACCGCCTTTGTTGGAGAGAGAAATGGTAGACCTGTTCCTGGATACCCTCCCTGGGAATTTCATGGAAAGGCTAGCTGGATGTTCTTCAAGTGGATTCTCAGATATCATTTTGACTGGAGAGAGGATAGAAAGTTGGATCAAGCAAGGGAAGATTCATAACGGAGGTACTTCAAGTTCTGGTATTAAGAAACCCTTCGTGAAAAGAAGATAGGGAGAGACCGGTGCAGTGTACTCGCAGAGGGGAGGAATCAACAAAGAATTTTATCAGCAAGTGGCCCCTGTCACTATCTCAACTCCACCTGTTCAACAACAAGTCCAACCACCGTAGCCACAACACTCGCAAGGATATCAGCAAAGAGCTCCTCGTCCATATTACCCCCAGAGGCCCAAAGAAAGACATTTCGAAGCTCCGCCGATGTCCTATTCACAGCTTTTGAAGAATCTTCTACAACTTCAGATGGTTCAACTTCGAACTCTGCAACCTCCGAAGCCGGGCCAAATCCCCGAGGGTTATGATACAAATGCCAGATGTGAATTTCATTCCGGAGCTCCCGGGCATACCACAGAGAACTGCAAAGCACTGAAGCATGTTGTTCAAGACCTGCTGGATTCTAAAGCAATCAACTTTGCTCCTACTCCTAATGTAATTCAGAACCCCATGCCTCCTCATGGGGGTATGGTTGGGGCAGTTGATGAAGGGGAAAATTTAAACTTGGTGTGCGATGTCAAAGACTTGCAGACTTCGTTGATTGTTGTTAAAGTTTGCCTATCAAGGAAGGGTATCTTTCCTGGATGTGAAGAAGATTGTCCAGAATGTGCTGAAGCTACGAATGGGTGTGAGTAGTTGAAAGCAGGGATCCAGAGCATGATTGATGAGGGAATGTTGCAGTTTGACAAGATTGTAAAAGAAAGTGAAGTCTCCACAATAACTATCTTCTACGATCCATCTCAAGTTCCTTCACGGGCCAGAGCGGCACCGATAACCATCACCACTGCAGGACCGGTAATGTATCAGAGTGATAGAGTTATTCCTTGGAATTATGGTGGTGAAGTATACTGTAACGGCCAGAAGCAAGAGTTGGCCACGACTAGTACAACCCCAGCTCAAGTAGAAAATGTTGGAGTAGGGGGCTTTACTAGAAGTGGAAGGTTGTTTGCGTCGGACACCCTAAGAAATAGTGTGATACCACCCAGAGACACCGCAGAAGCCCAAGCTAGAGCAAGAGGGAAGTAGCCAGTGGTTATCAACGATCTCGTACCAGTAACTGATCCAGACCTCACTTTCGATAAAGAAGCTGAAGAATTTCTGAGGATTATCAAAAAGAGCGACTACAAGATTGTGGACCATCTGCAGCAGACACCGTCGAAGATTTCCATCCTGTCCTTGCTCATGTGTTCTGATTCCCATAGGAAGGCTCTCCTAAATATTCTGAACAAGGCATACGTGCCTCAGGATATTTCAGTAAATCAGTTGGAAGCAGTGGTATCCAGTGTCAATGCCAGTCACGGATTGGGTTTCACAGACTTTGATCTGACTTCTGAAGGGCATGCTCATAATCGGGCATTGCATATCTCTTTAGAATGTAAGGGTGCGGTACTCTCTCACGTGTTGGTAGATACTGGATCGTCGTTGAACGTCTTGCCTAAGAAAGCACTGATGAAGTTGGATTATGATGGAGTAGTTCTAAAGCCTAGCGACCTGGTAGTTCGAGCATTTGATGGGTCAAGGAGATCGGTGTTCGGGGAGGTGGAGTTACCAATAAAAGTAGGTCCACAGATCTTCAATACCACGTTCTACGTAATGGATATACAGCCTGCATACAGTTGTTTGCTCGAAAGACCTTAGATACATTCAGCAGGAGCAGTATCGTCCACACTCCATCAAAAGCTAAAGTTCGTTTGGGAGGGTCAAATTGTGACTGTCAATGGGGAAGAAGATATTTTTGTTAGTCATCTGGCTTCATTCAAATATGTGGAGATGGATGGCGAAATAGTTGAAACACCATGTCAGGCTTTTAAGCCCATGAAATTTGAACAGGCATTTGCAGTGGCAGCTTCTCCTGAAGAACCGAAGAAGGGGGTGTCCATAGCCTCTTATAAGCAAGCGCTTGAATTGGTAGAATCTGGGGTACAAGAAGGCTGGGGCAGTCCAGTAGAAGTGCCGGAGAAGAAAGATATGTTCGGAATTGGTTATCATCCTGGGAAGTCATCGTCTGGACCAAGTGCTAAGGGTTGTCAGAGCCCGATCACTTTCACGAGTGTAGGAGTGGTCGATTACGGAAATATCAGTGTTGTGCAGGATGACGTAGTCGATAGTGACTGTGACCTAGATGAATGGATCAGGCCTGCCGTTCCAGGGACTCAGCTTAGCAATTGGACATCAGAAAGGCTTATTTCGGTCACCTCTTTCGAAGAGTAATATTTTTTGTTTCTGTTTTTCCTGTATTCAAGCACTATGTCTTGCCCGGGGCATAGTAGCTCTTTGTAAGGGTTCGTTTGTTCTTAACACAATCATAAATAAAGCTGACGTTTCACATTCATTCATGTTGTTCTTTGTCTTTCATTTTTGCTTTTGTTTTTTCAAAAAAAGAAAGAAAAGTTTTAAAATGGAAATGTTTCTCATTTTCTCAAGTTGTTGCTAAAGCCTTGCATGAATCACCATTCATGCAGGTGCTCGTCACCGGATCTTATCAATGACGACCTTGTTATGGCTGAGTATGACTTCGACAATCCAATTTATCAAGTCGGTGAGGAAGGTGAAGAGGATTGCGAACCACCCGAAGAATTGGCCAGACTACTTAAACAGGAGGAGAAGATGATTCAGCCGCACGAAGAAGCTGTCGAAGTAATAAACCTGGGTACTGAAGAAGACAAGAAAGAAGTCAAGATAGGGGCTGCATTGGAAGAATCTGTTAAGACTCGTTTGATTGCTATGCTTCGAGAGTATGTTGATGTCTTCGCATGGTCCTACCAAGATATGTCGGGTTTAGACACTAACATTGTGGTACACAGGTTGCCTCTCAAAGAAGATTGTCCTCCAGTGAAGCAGAAGTTGAGGCGCACACGTCCCGACATGGCAATTAAAATAAAAGAAGAAGTACATAAACAGTTTGACGCTGGCTTCTTGGCCGTGGCCAGTTACCCTCCGTGGGTTGCCAACATTGTGCCGGTTCCTAAGAAAGACGGTAAAGTCAGGATGTGTGTGGACTACAGGGATTTGAATAGGGCCAGTCCCAAAGATGACTTCCCTCTACCTCACATAGATGTGCTCGTCGATAATACTGCTCAGTTTTTCATGTTTTCCTTCATGGACGGATTTTCCGGCTATAATCAGATTAAGATGTCTCCCGATGACATGGAAAAGACAACCTTCATCACGCCTTGGGGCACCTTCTGTTACAAGGTCATGCCATTCGGTTTGAAGAATGTTGGAGCCACTTATCAACGGGCGATGGTGACGCTGTTTCACGACATGATCCATCATGAAATTGAGGTTTATGTTGATGATATGATAGCAAAATCCCAAGCGAAGGAAGAGCACTTGGTTAATCTAGCAAAGTTGTTTGACAGACTTCGGAAGTTCAGACTGAGGTTGAATCCAAATAAGTGTACCTTCGGGGTCCGTTCTGGCAAGTTACTCGGCTTCATTGTTAGTGAGCGAGGAATTGAGGTGGATCCAACCAAAGTGAAAGCCATCCAAGAAATGCGTGAGCCGAAGACTGAAAATCAAGTGTGGGGCTTCTTAGGGAGACTAAACTACATTGCACGGTTTATATCTCACCTAACTGCCACGTGCGAGCCCATCTTTAAGCTTCTGAGGAAGAATCAGGCTATTAAATGGAACGAAGACTGCCAGCAAGCCTTTGATCAGATCAAAGAATACCTGCTAGAACCTCCAATTCTTATGCCTCCAGTTCCAGGGAGACCTTTGATTATGTATTTTACCGTGTTTGAAGGATCGATGAGATGTGTGCTGGGTCAGCAGGACGAGTCTGGTCGAAAAGAGCACGCCATTTATTACCTTAGCAAAAAGTTTACCGATTGTGAGACACGTTACTCACTACTCGAGAAAACTTGTTGCGCTTTGGCATGGGCTGCTCGCCGACTAAGACAGTACATGCTGACTCACACTACTCTCTTAATTTCCAAGATGGATCCTGTGAAATACATCTTGGAAAAGCCAGCTCTAACAGGAAGAGTAGCCCGGTGGTAGATGATACTAACAGAGTATGATATACAATACACCTCGCAAAAGGCAATCAAGGGAAGTATATTGTCAGAATACTTGGCTCAGCAGCCAATCGATGATTACCAACCCATGAGGTTCGAGTTTCCGGATGAGGACATCATGTTCCTCAAGTCAAAAGACTACAAAGAACCACTTCCGGAGGAGGGGCCAGACCCTGAATCCAAATGGAAGTTGATGTTTGACGGGGCTGTGAACATGAATGGAAGTGGAGTAGGTGTTGTTATCATCTCGCCAGAAGGGGTCCATACACCTTTAGCTGCTCGGTTGACTTTCGAATGCACTAACAATGAGGCAGAGTATGAAGCTTGTATCATGGGGATTGAAGAGGCAATCGACTTGCGAGTTAAAAACCTCGAGATCTTCGGAGATTTTGCTTTGGTGGTAAATCAAGTCAATGGCAAATGGCTGGTTCATCAACCTCATTTGATTCCTTACAGAGATTATGTCAGGAGGCTGTTAACTTTCTTCACCAAAGTCAAGCTGAATTACATTCCTTGAGATGAAAACCAATTCGCCGATGCTCTATCAACATTGTCGTCCATGATTAAAGTTTGTCAAGAGAATTTCGTGCCTCGAATTACGGTCTCCCGTCTTGAAAGACCGGACTATGTCTTTGCAGTCGACGATGGTGAAGATAACAAGCCTTGGTATCATGATATCAAGCAATTCCTGAAAGCTCAAGAATACCCGGCTGGGGCATCCAGTAAGGACAAGAAGACCCTTAGAAGACTGCCAGGAGGTTTCTTCTTGAATCAAGACGGCGTGATGTACAAGCGAAACTTCGACATGGTGCTGCTCAGATGCGTGGATAGACACGAAGCAGACCTGTTGATGCAGGAGGTTCACGAAGGCTTCTTCGGTACCCATGCCGGAGGACATGCTATGGCCAAGAAATTGTTGAGATCGGGATACTATTGGATTACCATGGAATCCGATTGCTGTAAATACTCCCGTAAATGCCACAAGTGTCAAAATTATGCCGACAAGGTCCATGTGCCTCCGAATCTGCTGAGTGTCATGTCTTCACCATGGTCGTTCGCTATGTGGGGCATCGATATGATTGGTAAGATTGAGCCAACAACTTCTAATGGTCATCGCTTCATCTTGGTTGCTATAGACTATTTCACGAAATGGGTCGAAGCGGCGCTTACACTAATGTCACTAAACAAGTGGTAGCCCCGTTTATTAAAAGAGACATCATTTGCCGGTACGCAATTCTTGAAAGGATCATTACTGATAATGGTTCTAATCTCAACAACAAGATGATGGCTGACTTGTGTCGAGATTTCAAAATAGAACATCACAACTCTTCTCCATATCGCCCGAAGATGAATGGCGTCGTCGAGGCGGCCAATAAGAACATCAAGAAGATTGTGCAGAAGATGGTCGTGACATACAAAGACTGGCATGAGATGCTACCATTTGCGTTGCATGGCTACAGAACATCAGTACGTACTTTGACAGGGGCAACCCCGTTCTCACTGGTGCATGGTATGGAGGCAGTCCTACCAATTGAAATGGAAATCCCCTCGTTGAGATTGATGATGGACATTAAGCTAGATGAAGCTGAGTGGCTCCGATCCATATATAATCAATTGAGCATCATTGAAGAAAAACGTCTAGCAGCTGTATGCCATGGACAGTTGTATCAACGGCGGATGAAGCAGGCTTTTGACAAAAAGGTGCGACCACAGAGGTACATGTCAGGTGACTTAGTGCTGAAAAGGATTCTTCCTCCTCTCAACGATCACAGGGGCAAGTGGACACCCAACTATGAAGGACCGTTCGTGGTTAAAAAGGTTTTCTCAGGTGGAGTCTTGATGCTGACAACCATGGACGAAGAAGACTTCCAATCTCCTGTTAACGCGGACGCAGTAAGAAAATACTTCGTGTAAAAAAGACCCGCTGGATAAAAACAGAATAAAGATCCAGGCAAAAATGGGCATCCCGGCGAGCCAAAAACAAAATAAAAGGTTCGGGAAAAAGTTAGGGAAATCTTGAAAAAAATGTACACCCGCTGAGTTGAAAAGCCACATCGGACAACTCAGGAAAAAAAGGGTATCCTGGTGGATTGAAAACCTGATAAGGCGATCCACGCAAAAGAGGGATTAACACGAACGACTGCGATCTGCGAGATCTGTAACCTATATACAGTTGAGGCTATCCTAAGGGTTGAAGATCAGTTCATTTACTTTTTCTCAAGAGGCAGAGCGAGCGGAGCGTCTTGAAGATGTACGAGTCATAACCGGGTTGAGACTTGATGAGATCCACTTCTCACATTGCCAATAGGATAGTTTGTTTTCCTTTTGGGCTATTTCCTCTTTCCAGGGAACTGCTTCCTCTGTATTGCCTATTCATGGCCATTTTTCCAAATCAATAAAAAATTTCCATTTCAGTCAATTTATGACTATTTTGCTTCTTGTTTTTGCTTTTTTCATCTAGCATTGATTGATTGCGAAAACGTCCAGCAAATTGTGATTTACATTGTGTTATGAACATTTGAATGCTTTCTAACTCGTGCAGGAGGATATAAACATTTAATACAACTCTGAAAGGGTGTCGAGATACCCAGATAATGATTCATACCATGAGCCTGGGGCAGGCAGGTCCCAAACTAACTCTCCATGTTGCAGGTACTATCGATTGTGTTCATGCAGGTACAGGTACCGATGTTGCTAACAGAGCTAACAACAAATTCCCAGGAGGAGCATTTCTTTATATTTGAACAGGAGCAGGTGTCTCCCAGGGTGTCCCCAATAATCCCAAGTAAAGTGGAAGTTGAAATTTCTCCCAGCAAGGTAGCAGAAGGTGGGTGTCATCCCCAAGAAGAAGTTTCCCTTCAGACAGGGGCAATTCCCACCAGTATAGGGAATGTCTTTCCTCCCCAGCAATTGCTTCCTCAGCATTATCATGCCTTTGGTTCCCAGCCAAGTCAGGAGGTCCTCACTTCCCCACCGTAATTTAAGAAGGGTCCATCTCTAGCAGGGTCTTGGTGCTCCAATCTCAAAGTCCAATTTATTTTTGGTAACGGCGGCTGTTCAGATCCGGTGTAGCATTGACAGCTTTCCCCGCAGAGTTGTCTCCTCCTCATCAGGATGGGTCAGATCAGTGCAGTGATCATCGTTTCTACCCAGTCAAGCCATCTAGGATACTAGCATTCTCCTTTCCAGAAGATCCTTTGCATTTTCATTTGCATTACATTTGCATCCTCCAAAGCGTAGCATTTCCATCATCATGGAGAATTACGCCATAAATTCAAACATATGCATGCCAGCATGGGCCAGTTTTGAGGTATATTACATACGACCTATAACATCTTCTCAACCTGAAGTACTCCGCACAGAGGTTACTCATATCATTTTTCAGACATCCTTGCCTTTTCAAGCCAATGTTTGTCACTTATTCTGCGTCTTGTTTGGTGCAACAGTCGCGTCGCAGGTTCCCGTTTTGTACAACGACCCTGTTTTCCTGGGTTCTCATTTATGTACAACGATCCCGTTCCATCTTGTCCTATTTGCATTGTGTTTCTGGTTATCGCCTGAGGCCGGTATACCAGTGCGTCTCCATTCGAGGATGGTTTCGTGTTTTAGATCCGAGGATCTTTTGAGAATTGTCATTCGAGGATGGCATTCTTTTCTTCAAGTCCTTCCGAGGTTGGTCTTGTTTGTTTTTGTTGTGGCTATCATTCGAGGATGATAGACCATTTTGGAGCTTATTGATTGAGGTCAGTTTTTCACTTTTGCAAAGTCCGTCTGAGGTCAGTCTTTGTGTTTCTGGTTATCGCCTGAGGCCGGTATACCAGTGCGTCTCCATTCGAGGATGGTTTCGTGTTAGATCCGAGGATCTTTTGAGAATTGTCATTCGAGGATGGCATTCTTTTCTTCAAGTCCTTCCGAGGTTGGTCTTGTTTATTTTTGTTGTGGCTATCATTCGAGGATGATAGACCATTTTGGAGCTTATTTATTGAGGTCAGTTTGTCTCTTTTGCAAAGTCTGTCTGAGGTCAGTCTTTGTGTTTCTGGTTATCGCCTGAGGCCGGTATACCAGTGCGTCTCCATTCGAGGATGGTTTCGTGTTAGATCTGAGGATCTTTTGAGAATTGTCATTCGAGGATGGCATTCTTTTCTTTAAGTCCTTCTGAGGTTGGTCTTGTTTGTTTTTGTTGTGGCTATCATTCGAGGATGATAGACCATTTTGGATCTTATTGATTGAGGTCAGTTTGTCTCTTTTGCAAAGTCTGTCTGAGGTCAGTCTTTGTGTTTCTGGTTATCGCCTGAGGCCAGTATACCAGTGCGTCTCCATTCGAGGATGGTTTCGTGTTAGATCTGAGGATCTTTTGAGAATTTTCATTCGAGGATGGCATTCTTTTCTTCAAGTCCTTCCGAGGTTGGTCTTGTTTGTTTTTGTTGTGGCTATCATTCGAGGATGATAGACCATTTTGGAGCTTATTGATTGAGGTCATTTTGTCTCTTTTGCAAAGTCTGTCTGAGGTCAGTCTTTGTGTTTCTGGTTATCGCCTGAGGTCGGTATACCAGTGCATCTCCATTCGAGGAAGGTTTCATGTTTTAGATCCGAGGATCTTTTGAGAATTGTCATTCGAGGATGGCATTGTTTTCTTCAAGTCCTTCCGAGGTTGGTCTTGTTTTTTTTTTGTTGTGGCTATTATTCGAGGATGATAGACCATTTTGGAGCTTATTGATTGAGGTCAGTTTATCTCTTTTGCAAAGTCTGTCTGAGGTCAGTCTTTGTGTTTCTGGTAATCGCCTGAGGCCGGTATACCAGTGCGTCTCCATTTGAGGATGGTTTCGTGTTAGATCCGAGGATCTTCTGAGAATTGTCATTCGAGGATGGCATTCTTTTCTTCAAGTCCTTCCGAGGTTGGTCTTGTTTATTTTTGTTGTGGCTATCATTCGAGGATGATAGACCATTTTGGAGCTTATTGATTGAGGTCAGTTTGTCTCTTTTGCAAAGTCTGTCTGAGGTCAGTCTTTGTGTTTCTGGTTATCGCCTGAGGCCGGTATACCAGTGCGTCTCCATTCGAGGATGGTTTCGTGTTAGATCTGAGGATCTTTTGAGAATTGTCATTCGAGGATGGAATTCTTTTCTTCAAGTCCTTCTGAGGTTGGTCTTGTTTGTTTTTGTTGTGGCTATCATTCGAGGATGATAGACCATTTTGGATCTTATTGATTGAGGTCAGTTTGTCTCTTTTGCAAAGTCTGTCTGAGGTCAGTCTTTGTGTTTCTGGTTATCGCCTGAGGCCAGTATACCAGTGCGTCTCCATTCGAGGATGGTTTCGTGTTAGATCCGAGGATCTTTTGAGAATTGTCATTCGAGGATGGCATTCTTTTCTTCAAGTCCTTCCGAGGTTGGTCTTGTTTGTTTTTGTTGTGGCTATCATTCGAGGATGATAGACCATTTTGGAGCTTATTGATTGAGGTCAGTTTGTCTCTTTTGCAAAGTCTTTCTGAGGTCAGTCTTTGTGTTTCTGGTTATCGCCTGAGGTCGGTATACCAATGCATCTCCATTCGAGGAAGGTTTCGTGTTTTAGATCCGAGGATCTTTTGAGAATTGTCATTCGAGGATGGCATTCTTTTCTTCAAGTCCTTCCGAGGTTGGTCTTGTTTTTTTTTTTGTTGTGGCTATCATTCGAGGATGATAGACCATTTTGGAGCTTATTGATTGAGGTCAGTTTGTCTCTTTTGCAAAGTCTGTCTGAGGTCAGTCTTTGTGTTTCTGGTTATCGCCTGAGGCCGGTATACCAGTACGTCTCCATTCGAGGATGGTTTTGTGTTAGATCCGAGGATCTTTTGAGAATTGTCAGTCAAGGATGGCATTCTTTTCTTCAAGTCCTTCTGAGGTTGGTCTTGTTTGTTTTTGTTGTGGCTATCATTCGAGGATGATAGACTATTTTGGAGCTTATTGATTGAGGCCGGTTTGTCTCCTTTGTGATGTCACCCTGAGGTCAGTCTTTGTTATTTGTGGTTACCACCTGAGGCCGGTATACCATTGTGTTTCCATTCGAGGATGGTTTTAGTGCTTGATCCGAGGATCTCTTGTAAGTTGTCATTCGAGGATGGCTTTCGTCCCAGCATATTTTATTACCCACAGTGTGCAAATTTTCAGGTTTTATTCGGGTATCCAATCACTCCACACCTTGAACATCTAAAAGTTGTTGCAATTATTTGTTCAGGCTTGCAGATGATTGAATAGGGGCATCTGTAATACCTCAAAATTTGCCCTCTTATTTATTACCTTAATTGGCTCGTGGTTTATATTCATCTGCATTTTCCCATTAGGTCATAACAATTATAATCACACATTTGCATAGATTTCCTCAGGCATGGGGTCAGTGCTCTGAAGAACCAGTTTATTCCATTGGTTTGTGGTTTCTACTTTAATAAGGTTTGTTTCGTGGATTATGGAATTTGGGCTGTACAGGCTATGATAAATTCAAATGCATCATCAAGAACTGGTCTAATTCCAATGAAGGTTTTATATGGTGCATTGAATCTCACTTCTCAAGTCATGTTCTCATATTTCCAAGACAAGTTCATGGCCCATCACAATTTAAGGAAGTCAAACGGGGTATTTATTCAAGATTGGAGGCTTGATTCATATTCAGTTGGATTCAGGGTTTGATTAAGTGGTTATCAATTAATTTCGCTTTACGCGTGGTTAATGTCTGACTGGTATTCCTCAATGGTGGACTCAAGGTGAAAATTCGAACAAGGTGGAGAGCAAGTCTCAAGAATTGTTTTGTTACTAATGGCCAAGGCCCATTTAAAGGAGCCCATTCAATTAATCATGTTCAGGTTTACTGTCAAGTGGACCGTTAGCTTTCACTCCAATAAAAGTTCAAAGAATAAAATTTTGGACCGTTATCTTCATTTGAATCATTCAATAAAAAGTTCAAAGAATAAAATTTCAAAGAATAAGAGTTCGAGTGGGCCGTTATTTTCAATCACCATATCTCTCCAAAGGTTCAATTGAATCATTAAATAAAAAAGGGGCAGAATTACTCTTGGAAAAAACTGTCTTTTCTCAATGCTCACTACAAAAGGTCCGGTTACAAGAAGTCCGTGAAAAAATTTGTAACAGTTACAAAAACTACATTTCAGTTATACAGAACTAGCTCTACAAAAATCAATTAAGGATAACTAATATAAGGAGATATCAGTTCAGAATAAAACAGAGAGGAATCACTAAAAAATATCATAAAATATTTCAAGAAAAATTCTTCATTTTTCTGCAACCAACATAAAAAAAAACTTCTGAAATCATCATTCTCAACTCTCATTTTCAATTCTCAGTTTCTCACTCTTCAGATTCAAGTAGAGTTATTCAGAATCCCTAGTTTTTGAAGCATGGGTCAGATTCAATACTCTGAGAAGTATGTGGATGATAGTTACGAGTATAAGCATGTTGTTCTGCCTCCTGAAGTTGCCAAATTGCTTCCTGAGAATCGGCTTCCCTCTGAAAATGAGTGGTGAGCAATAGGTGTTCAGCAGAGCCGTGGCTGGGTTCACTATGCTATTCACAGTCCTAAGTCACACATTATGCTTTTCAGGAGGCCTCTGAATTATCAACAACAGCAGAATAACCAACTCTCTGCAATTCAATGACAGAAATCACAAATCCATAACAGAATTTCCATGCTGCAAATTCAAAACAAAACAGAATTTCAGTAAGGAAAAGTAGGGGATAACAGCTCGAATCGGTTACAAATCAATAACTAACCCTAACAGAATTTCAGTTAACAGTTAACTAATCCTAACATAATTTCACCAAAAGAAGAAATCAAAAACCGAATTTCATAACAGGAGGAAATCAACAATTTCTAACAGAAATAACAAACTTATCTTCTAGAAGCTTCATCCAATCCAAGCCTATAAATCAGGGTCTTCAATCTCCAATCCGATCCTTCAACCATTTTTCTCTTCTTCATCTTCAATCAGTTCCTGAACCATTTTCTCTTCTCCTCTTCCACACCATAATCTCAATCCTTCATCAACTTCAATCACTCTTCCCCACACCTCCTTCAATTCACATCAATATTCCTCACTCCTTCATCTTCATCAACCTTCCAAAGTCCGAATCCGGCATCATCAATTAACCATTGATAAATCTGCGAGCCTGCTTCAAACCTCTAATCGCACACCTTCAATCTCTGCAAAATTCAAACATCAATTCAGTTTCAAGCGTCATCAAGATTTGCTCACTATCACAACACTCAAGAACGCTAGGTCAGAACACATACCTGAACGCACCATTCATCGACGAGAATGACGGTAGCTCCTCCATCTTCGACCTTGTGACGAAATCGAAACAAAGGACATATCTTCAACGCGTCCATATTGGTTCATCAGTATCATCTTCAAAATCACGATCTTGAAGCACCATCGTCCTCGTTCGCAAATTAACACTTTGGTCCGTTCATAAGGTGCGATTCTCTTCTTTGTTCTTGCGAAAATGTGTAGGTCGTGGTTTTGTGCTGAGAGGTTGAGGTTTCGATTTCGATTTCGATTTTGAGATAGAGGAGAAGTTAGGGTAGTTTAGTTCATGGCGAAGGTGATGGTTTCTTGCGTTTGCTCGGGACTGTGGTGTCGATTGGAGGAAGAGGGCGTTGATGAAGGAATGGAAGGGTTGCGAAGGCGAAGAAGAAGAGAAGGGAATGGGCTCGGCGGCGGATAGGGAAGAAGAAGGGATTTATGGTTTTGATTCTGTTAGCTTTGATTGTTGTTATGAGTTTAATGTTTAATTCAGAAAAAAAGAGAATATGAATAGAAAATGTTAAGATTCATTAAGGGAAATTAATCAACCATTAACTTCTGTTTAATCTTCATAAAATCCATTAACCCATAATAAGCAGCATTAACCCTCTCCCTATTCTGCGTTTTGGGCTTAAGTTTATTTGCTAATCTCACCCTCCATTCTAAGCCCAGTAAGAAAACAGCTATGAGAAATCACGGCCTACACCTCCCTAGGGTTCCAGCGAATGGGCCTTAAAATTTTTCTTTCTACACCACCATTTTGAGGCCCATAGAAAAAATAACTTAAACAAATCACTTCATGCACCCTCTCCCTATCCTGCGAAATGGGCTTAGCCCCTGTTGCTTTTAACACCACCTCTTTTAGGCCCAGTAAAGAAAAGAACTAAAAATAATCACCTAACTTACCCCCAGTTTATTTCATTTTAGAATTTTATTTTATTTTAGTATTAGTTTAGGAATAATTCATTAAAAAATAGTAAAAAGCATTATAAAATTCTATAAAAAATCAAGTAGGTCATTAATTCAATTTAGAAATGTTTGGCATTTTATTTTTCTGAATTTTAATTGTTTTTGAATTAATTCTGATTTTTTCATGTAAGTAGTTTTTAGTGATTTCCCTCAACTGTACATAAATTTGTTGATTTTATTTTTTAGCCTTCCAGTAACATTTTTGGCCCACTCTTTTTGCAATAGTTAGAGGACTCATAATAGGACTTAGTGTAATTTTAGCAGATTTTTTAGGTCATTTAATCCCATGTTTTAGTAGCTTAATACTTAGAAAATAATGGTTAATCCTTAGGTAGAATTAAAGAAGTAATAAAACATTTAATCCTTGAGTCATTCTTTCTCATCTCATAAAGAAGTAATAAAACATTTAATGAAAATCGAACATGCTTGTACGACACGAGACTTTGTTGCGGAGTGCTTATACGCGTCCTGTTTCGGGGCGAGGTGTAAGTACTTCCCGCGATGGATAGGTCTTAGTATTAGAATGTTCACAAACAAATTCAAAACACTTCTCATAAAAGACAAAAAAAACAATAAGCGACTATCCTGCAGGAACTTCTCCTCTCACCTCATTCACTCACAACGCGAACTTGTGACGACTTGTCTCGCATGCAAGATGGTAAAAACACTCGTACAAATGAGCCTGCAACACCTAAGCATAGACATATGCAGTTCCAGCTATAAAAAACACAAACAAATAGTTCCCGCCTTAGTTAGGCGAACTACGTCGACTCTGATCCTCATTATCCTGATGAGGTACGTAGGCAGCGGGGTAGGGCCCGTTCGAGCACATTCTTTATTTTCCCTATATTTCCCCCTTTTAGTTCCATTCTCTCTTCTAATTCCCTCTCTCATTCCATTCCATTTCCAGTTAGCAGTTCATTTATTCAGCAACATCTTATTTTCTCACCCTCTGAAACAAAACAAACAAGCGTGGATCCCGTCTGGTACGGCGGACGATCTGGGGTGCTAATACCTTCCCAGGTCGTAACCGACTCCTGAACCCAGATCTTTGGTTCGCATGACCTTTCCCTTTCCTTCTTCCTTAGGTTTGTGCAGCATTACCTTTCCCATTCTTTCGGGATAAAAATGTCTGGCTGGCGACTCTACCCTTTCCGTGCCACTTTCGCGTTTGTACTAGGATGAAAATCCCGGGAGCGACATTGTGTATCTGAAGTGATCATTGGATTGAAGAAGAACAAGGGATGTTGTCCAAAATGTTCTTAAAGTTAATCAAGATGAATAAGACTTCAACAATTCGAGTGCTCAAGGGTTGTTGTCTATGAAGAAGCAACTTGAAGAAACAGAAGACCACACAACTGAGCAAGAATTAAATGTAATATTATTAGTGTGTATTTATGTTCTTCTGATGCACTTAAACTGTGAGTTTACACATGCTTATGTAAGAAGTAAACTCTTGTGAACATTACCCACTTACCTAAAGGACCGAGTGAAGGTCATAACTTTAGGAGGCTCATAACTTAGTAGTTAGTGCGTTCTCAGAACAACGTGTTCTGGTGAATTTCTCTGGGGATAAGGTTCTACTGCTGCTCAGAACTATGTGTTATGGAGCCTGAAGTCACAACAGGTTGTTGTGTAGTTAGTCACAGTTGTAGGTCGCGCAAGGAAGTCACAAAAAATGTTGTGCAGTTAGTCACAGTTGTAGGCCACACAAGGAAGTCACAACGGTTGTTGTACAGTTAGTCACAGTTGTAGGTCGTGCAAGGAAGTCACGACAGGTTGTTGTGAAGTTAGTCACGATAGGTAACCGCGTAATTGTAATCATATTTTGACTATAATTTATTAAGTCCTTGTATAAGGCGAAAGCACCTTGGCAGGTGGACTGGAGTATCTTGAGAAGTTCTCAAGTGAACCAGGATATATCGTGTGTTCTTTACTCTTGCTTTATGTTTTACTTTATGTTTATGCTTCTGCAATGCAATCATATCATAGCTTAATGCAATCCTTTACTTTGCGAAAAGTAGTCAAGAGTGAAAACCTCAATTCAATCCCCCATTTCTTGTGTTTTTCTCACACCTTCAATTGGTATCAGAGCTGCGATTCTGTTATTGATGGATATCAAACACTTAAAAATGTCAAATAAAGATCCATATGTTGTGTGTAGAAACACTTAAGATGAAATTTCATCCAGTTACAATTTCAGTCTCATATTAGTTGATGATGATGAAGATTGAGTACTGAATTGTAAATCAACAAATTACATTGATCAAGTCGCTGATTCGTGAAGTCTGTCAAAATCTTTTCCTTTGGAGTTTGGAAGAAAGATGAGAAAATCAACTAACAAGATAAATTCATCAATATGATTAGATGATCAATGTATTTTTCTTTAAGATCTAATCAACAAAAAACAAGAAATCTTGTTTGCTAAAGATTATTTCTATATGAGTGTGAGATGTTTTTAAGAAACAGATTAGTCCACCTTTGACTTTCTCATGTGAAGCTCATTAGAAATTTTCTAAAGTAAAAAAGGATGATTGTTGTTTTATGATTTTGATTCATAAAAACTTCATGCTGAAGTCTGCAGAAGAAGTCAGAAATCATAAACAGAGGATGTCAAACTCTAGAAATGATTTATTTCAGAACATTTAAGACCTAACTGATCAAATAGTTATAAGATTCAATGCAGATTGAATGATATTTCCTTTGCAAAGTTTCGAAGAGATACTGAAGAGTATTCATAAGTAAGAAGCTTATGGATTCCTCGGGAATATCATCAGTGAAGTATTATGATAACTTAATGGAAGAAACTCTGATAATTAAAGTTTTGTTAAATTGAGATTCCACCTCAATTGAACAAACTAAAATTGATCAGAATGTTATCTGACATTCTAATCAGAAATTCATGGTGTATGCATTATGGAATCAGAGATGCTGGGACAGGAGTCATCTGTTCTGAGCTAAAAAGAATTTAAGTCACTGATATTATTCAAAATGAAGAAATCAGTAGACATTCTTTTTAGAAGCAGATATGATGTCAATCTTTGTTGAACTAACTTTGGTCAAGTAAGCTCAATATTGCAAGAATAAGATTGTCACTCAAACTATGTCTAAGTTTGATGATACTTATGTCTGACAAAGATTCACATCTGTTCATGGAAACAGAATCAGAAGATGATTCAGAGATGTCATATAATTCTCCCAAGCACATAACTTCTCAGAAGTTTATGTTTAAGCTAAGGAATTATTGACCTTTTGATAACAGGTATCTTATCAAGAGAATCTTGATATGAAGATAGATGTTCTGATGTCTAAAGACGTTGCATGGATGCCTTCAAAAGTTCTATGATCTATTCTGATCAAAAAACTTGTTTTGATCATCATGCTTGGAGTCAACATTCAGAAGGAGCAAACATCTTTCAGAGCCTGATTGAAGAAAAGCTGATCAGAAGCTCTATAAAGAAGATGTTGAAGTCAGAATCATAATGGAAATCACTCATATAAAGAATCAACATCAAGGATCTTTAAAACTCAATGTATGATTTCTTTATCCATAATTGAGCAGTGTCCTCCGATAAAGATAGTTCTACAAGTTAGATGTTGTCTTAATCAGATGCATGATTAGTCACAAATTAAGTGAAAATTCTGAAACATGAACTTTCAAAGTCATGAAAGTTTCACAAGTAAGAACATGTTCTCTCCAAAATAAAATCTTATGATCTAATTCTTTGGATTTTGAACAATCACAACACTTAATTATGAGATAGTGTGAGATAATATTGTGACTTCTGTCATAATTTTTATCCATTCATAATCATGATTTGACACATTGGGTTCCATAAGATTCTTCAAGATCCTTGCGTATTCCTCTATCTATGCATCCATTTATGATTAGATAAATATTAAGATTTAAGTTTTCTTGAGAATAAGAAAGTCCTTTGATGGCTTTATTTTGTGTCAGCCACTCATTGCATGTTATAAGTATATGTCCTTTTGTATTCTTATTTGTGGTATGTTATGATATTATTCCTATAGAGTCTATTACACTTCTTTCCATTTTGAAGTTAATTATATATCTATTTGTAGCTAGTTTCAAAAATGATGATTGTTGTTTATTCAAGTCATCAAATATTTATTACTCCTGAGTCTAGTGTACCTTCTTCATCTATATAAAGAAGATCTTCTCATATTCTATATTTCATCCTCTTCAGTTTTTCCCTAGTTCCTTTCTTCTAAACAAAGTCACTTCAAGATAAAATGTCTTCTCACAACATTAGAGGAGAGATTTTTTATCTTGAAATCCTGAAGGCGTACACTCTGGGATCAACTCATCTGAAAGAACTCAACAAACCAAGTATTCTTTCTAGAATTCTATTCCAGGAATGGGAAGATTACTTCAACATGTTGGATGGACCTGTTTTTCTTAAGCTTTTGATTGAGTTTTGGGAAAATGCTAGAGTACTTGAGTATGATTATGGCAAATGTGATATTTTGTCTGTAGTTACTGGTCATCCTTTCTTGATCAACCTGTCTATCATTGCTCAAGTTATTAGGTGTGAGAAAGATGGTGCGAAAGTAGAAAGGAATGTCAACAATCACCTTCTCGACAGGAACCTTCATCTCATCTACAAGACTGAAGGTCGCCTTACTCAACTTTGTACCCTCACTCCTGAAGCCAAAGATTGGTACAAAATTATGGTAACCAATTTAAGGTCAAGAGAAAAAAGAGCATGATGGTTGTCCAACAAGGATAGGTTGTTCATTCTCTTCCTAGTCTATGAGGTTAAAATAAATCTGCCTTAGTCCATGTATAACCATATGAAGGAAGAAATCAGTCAATCAAGAGAGGACACAATCTATAAGGTCCCCCTTTGCCGAGTTATTTCCCACATTCTTTATCTTCATTGATCACCACAGAAGAAACAGAATGAATGAGAAACTTACTTCTGAACTTTGTCAACCTATGACCTTCTTTGTCTGAGTTGAAGAGTTAGAACTATTAGGATTATTTTTCCTTTGTTCCTTTGTACCTTGAGTTTCTATCCACTTAATGGTCTGGTCTTGTACTCTCTAAATATTTAATGAGATATCCTTTGCTCCTGAATGAATTGCTTATCCTTGAGAATGCATTAATCTAATATATTGTCTAATCATTATGCATGGCTCCATCTGAACACATTCTGCACAAATTAATTGTCATATTTTAATGTGCAAATTTCAAAATCAGAATCATTATCATATTAGTTTGCTTTAAAATGCTAAATGCTCTAACTTTTTGATGATGTCAAAAAGGGGGAGAAATGAAATTATGATTTTGATAATAACCTAAAAGAATGCAAACTCAAACAATAATCAGAAAGATATAAAATGTGTTTTCTACTAACATTTGATTGTTTGATGTTTAACCAAGGAACTTGAAAAAGTTCACGAGGCATTCTTAGAACATGTTAAATGTAAGAACTATATTAAGATCTTAAGAACTGATTGTTCATATAATCTAAGTTGTACACTTTGTGAACATATATTCAAAATCAAATAGACCCAGTATTGTTTAGAAGTTGAGAACTTTCTGAAAGTTAAAGTTATCATGATTTTGGTATCGTAATGTTCAGAAGTTGCAAACTGTCTAAGAATATGATATTCAGAACATAAGAATATGAAGCAGAAGTATTCCTAAAAGCGATCAAGACAAAGTATAAAATTAAAGACGCTTTTCAGAAAAACGTGCTAATCAAATGTATTAAGACTATCTGAAGATCTGGATATGAAGATCCAAGAAAGAGAAGTTTTATCAAGACAAACTCTGATACTCCATAAATATAGTGTTTTGATAGACCATGTAGTAATTTTCAATTGGTATCAGACTCAGAATCAAGATTTGATAAGCTTTGATCAATCATAGAGTTCTGATAGTAACAAGGTTCTGAAATGAAGGCATGTGTTCTAGTCAAACTATGTTGAGTTAGTATAGGAAAGTAATACTTCTCTATTATATGTTCTGACAACTCAAAATTTTTATTTTGTGAGTCATGGGATCAGGGGGAGACTCTGAACAAGCATTATTAAAATTTTGGGAATAACACATTCAGGGGAGTTGTTGTTCAGAAACTCTGAATATGTTTTCATTGATGATTACCCGGTGATTATCCTGTTCTAAAGACTGAATGTCTGAAAACCAAGTGCAGAAAGACTCTGAAGACTTAAGGGTTCTAAAGAACCAAGTGCTAAAGACTTCGAAGACAGTTTTCTTAGTGAACGATGTTTTGAAGATTATAAAGACTTGAAGTTCTGAAGACTATGGGTTTCAATCCAAGTGCTGAAATTCTGAAGAACAGAGTTCTGTGTGAACAAGTTCTGAAGACTGGAGATTTAGGTTCTTTGAAGACCCAAGTATCATAGTCTCTAACTCATGCTTCATTCAATCATCTACAATCAGAAGCCTCTGAAGTTCAGAAGACAATGTTAACGCTAGAAAGGATAGTACTCAGTACGATAATGCTTTATCCCACAACCTCTCCACTAACCTTAAATTGTGGGAAAGAAAAATATGTGGTTATACTATTTTCATCCTTGTATAACGACATTCCTCTATAGCCAGTTGTACTGTAATGGCTCTTTTATACTTGGATATATAAGGAAAGCATCACATGCAATGTTAAAAAAATGTTGAGACTGTAGCTACTGCTATGATCTACAACCGGTTGTTGATAGGTTGTTAACTTATTGATTAGCCTGTTGGTTGGCTATACTAAATATATGCTTTGTGCAGTTTATGTCACAACCATAATTGTTAGTGTTATGCTGCTAGAAAGCAACAACCTGAAAGGTTGATTATAACACACTAACAAGTTGTCAAGATGGTCTTTGAACCATGTTGTTGATGTTGTCATATAATAACATAAGATTGATGATTAACAAAGATAACTATGGAACAAACTATAAATAGTTTGATTGAATATGTAGCTCACAAGCTGATTACTCTTTGACAAGAATCTGCTTATGCAGAGAGAATTTAGATTCACAATGTGCTTAACTTCATATGCTATAAGAAGCTATCAAAGCTGCAGAAGACAAGAAGATGATTATGGAAGCTCCAATTACAAATCAACAACAAGAATGTTGTGTATCTGAAGTGATCATTGGATTAAATAAGAACAAGATATCCAGAATGTTCTTAAAGTGAATCAAGATGAATAAGTCATTTTCACGTTCAAACGAAGATCTACAAAGCTTGCAAAGATTTTGAAGAAGAAGACTTCAAAAATTCAAGTGCTCAATGGTTGTTGTCTATGAAGAAGCAAATTGAAGAAACAAAAGACTACACAATCGAGGAAGAATCAAATGTAATATTCTTAGTGTGTATTTAGGTTCTTCTTATGTACTTAAACTGTAAGTTTACACATGCTTATGTAAGAAGAAAACTCTTGTAAGCATTACCCACTTCCCTAAAGGACCGAGTGAAGGTCAGAACTTCAGAAGGCTTAGAACTTAGTAGTTGGTGCATTCTCAGAACTATGCGTTATGGTGAATTTCTCTGGAGCTAAGGATATGGTACTACTCAGAACTATGTGTTCTGGAGCCTGAAGTCACAACAGGTTGTTGTGTAGTTAGTAACAGTTGTAGGTCGTGTAAGGAACTCATAATGGTTGTTCTGTGGTTAGTCATGGTTGTAGGCCCTGCAAGGAAATCACAACAATTGTTGTGCAGTTAGTAACGGTTATAGGCCGCGCAAGGAAGTCACGACAGGTTGTTGTGCAGTTAGTCACGACAAGTAGCAGCGTGATTGTAATCATGGTTTGACTATAGTTGATTAAGTCCTTGTTTAAGGAGAAAGCACCTTGGCGGGTGGAATGGACTAGCTTGAGTAGTCCTTAAGTGAATCAGGATATATCGTGTGTTCTTTACTCTTGCTTTATACTTTACTTTATGTTATGCTTCCGCAACACAATCATAGCATAACTTAACACAATTCTTTCCTTTGCGAAAAGTAGTCAAGAGTGAAAACCTCAATTCAATCCTCCCTTTCTTGTGTTTTTCTCACAACTTCAATGTCTTGATGGTGCATATTTGATCATTTTCTAATTGTTTTTAAATGCCTTAATGCATGCTAGTCCGATGTGAATTGCTTATGATTGATGGCTTGTTTTGAGATGCACTTGTGCAATAATTTTAAGGGATTATTTTCTCACATGTTATTGAATATTATGCCATGATGTAAAGACATTATTTCATTTTTATCATTTAAATGTTTAAGATGATTCTTCCATTTGTTGTTACATTGAGATGAAGTGTGCCTAACCTTTGACCTAGTATTAGGACTTATTGCTTGCATGAAATTTCTTGATGCTTGAGAATATTTTATGATGTGAATAAATTGCTTAAACCACTTCCTTGCCATGTCTTGATGCTCATTTTATTAATCTTTTTCCTTTTTTAGTTCTGATGGATAGTTGTTTCCTTTTAAATATGAGTTTGATTGATGAGTACCTAGTTGCATGTTCACGTTTTGTGTATGATGCATGTTGAATCTTATTGAAATCTTGAGCTTTGTTTTGAATTGACATTATTTGTTATGCTATTGTCTCATCATGGTGCCATGTCTTAATCTTATTCTCTTGTTCATTTGTTGCTTATTTCTTAGAAGATAGTTGTTGATAAATGCTTGGCTATTGATGTGACTCATGTTTGATCCTCTTGTGATTCTTTTCTAATTTTTTGAACATGATATGATGTAGCTATTGACCTATATGGATTCTCATCTTACTTGATCCAATTTTCTTTTGTTTGTTAAGTGATGATGTTTCAAAGTCATGATGTATGCTTGTGCACTACTTGTTTGTCATCGCCTAAGCTCTTAATCCATGTTCTTTGAATCTTGTTGAGTATGACCTATAATATTTTAAATGTGTGCATAAGTGTTGGCTTTATACATATTTGTTGATTTGATTCAAGTTTGAAGCACATCTTGATTGATGTTTGCCACTTATGGACTGATTGTTGAATATTCTTACTTCGCTTTGTTGTTTAAGTTGAATACTTGATGGCATGAGCTTTTTCATATTTGAATCTTCTCTATTTGTCTTTGGGTCTTATTTACTTGAATATGTTCATGTTTGTGATTGAGTTTTCTTGTTTTTACTTATTTCTTTGTTCACATGCTCCCTTAGGGCTCCTAGTTTAAACTTATTTTTTGATTAAGTTTGATGTAGGAAAGACATTAGGCTCTCAATAATTTGCATGACAACATTAGTTTAGCTCCCTTTTAACCTCAACCATAGGTCCATCTTTTCATGATCACACTAGGTAGAGTTTCCTTTCTCATCTCAACTATAGGCCCCTCTTTGCATCACAACATTTAGGTTTGAGATCCTTTAGATTTTTCTTTTAACCCTTTGAGCTTCTCTTCTTTCTCTTGAAACAAATTCAAAACATCCAACAAATATGATGTGTATAATATGCCACGAGTTTTAAGTACATGGGAAATGATGAGTGAGATAAGTTTTTACCTCTTCTATAGTGCTTTGTGCGCGAGACGCCTGGATTATTTGCGCAAAGTATTCACTTCTATTGTCATAAACTTTAGTGCTATACATATCTATAAAAAAATCAATTCAACTCACTTTTTTAAAAGACTTGAACAAACTCTAATCGCCTTACTTCAAGATTATTTCTCCCTCATTTAGTAGGGGCATGTTATTTTTGTTCTACCGCAAACACGTAAACACATAAGTCTCCATGCAGCGAGCTGCAACACCTAACTGCTAGAGCATGAACGTTAGCATCATCCACTTAAAAAACACCTTAGTAACTCGTAGTCCCACAAACTACAGACACTCTGATTCTTCATTGGTTAATGAAGATATGTAGGTATAAGACAACAAAGTCTTGGCGAACACAATTCCCCCTTTCACCCATAGTCCTCCAAACTAAGATGACTTTAACTTTCCCATTGCACAAGGGAATACGTAGGCATATGATTGTGAGATCCTATCGAGTCCTCTTTTGTTTTTCACTTTTCGTTTCTTTTCTCTTGTCTCTTTCAAGATTTCCTCTAGCAAGTAGAATTTAGATATACACACATTTTGATTAAAAAACAAGAGTGGATCCCATTGAGTATAACAAACACAAGGGGTACTAATACCTTCCCTTTTTGAGGTTTCTTCGACCATTTACTTTCCTCATCGGGATAAATAATGTTCGGTAGCAATTCTGTTTTGCACCGATTGTTTTTCGCGTTGCGACACATAGCAGTATCCCAACGGTCTTGAAGTGGAGTTTGCATGAATTGACTTAGAATATGATCTGAGTATGTTAATTCAGGTCTAATGATAGTTAAGTAAATCAGGCATCTAACTAATATCCTAAACCTTAACGGTTCTAAGAGTGGAGGTCTCTTAGCCAAAGCAAGTTTGTGATTTTATTACATTGAAATCAAAATAGGTTTATAATTAAGCAACCCACATTCTTGTAGAATGTATAAGGAATATCCCTTTTGACCCTCGTGCTAGTTCCTAGCCTATCAAGTATTTAAGCAAACTAAGATCCTTCATGTGGAAACATTGATTGACATTGTTGGGTGACTTGATCAAGCTCGAATCAACGGAAGATAAATTGATAGAATCAACAACAAACTTAGGGTTTGTAGGGTTGCATTGCTACATTTCTCTTGTAAAATACAATTTGCAAAATATGGTTAATTTCATGATCTCCATTCGAATTCGAATTAAGAGTAGTCATACACATAGATAGGTCGATTGAGAATATGCCTAAACAAATCCTTGTGTAGTTTCTCCCTCTCTCTATCTCTTTTACATTTCATTTGTAAATTATAGAGTTCATCATTTATGCAATTAATTTGTTTGTTAAATTCTTTGAAATTTTTTTGAAAAAATGTTTTGTTGAATTGATCATAATCATTTTGATTATGGTTGAATTTTAACATCAATAAAACTATATAAATTTCCAATCGAAACCGATTGCACATAAGGTGTTCAATAATTTGTCTCAATTGAATTTTTTATGTGATTTATCATTTGATATAACGTTGCTTATTGAGTGGGTTTCAAGAGATTGTGATTAAAACTTATTGATTAGATAGCTTATCATTATCTTCGATTTGGTTTCACATACGCATATCCGAGCTCTTCGATACCAATTTGATTTAGACGAATTGATCCAAATTACTTCCACTAGCTATCACTCTTTTAAAATACTTTTTGTAAAGAAAATTTTATTTAGGGATCTATTCATCCCCTCTAGATAAGTTTCCTTCATCTAACAAGTGGTATCAAGAGCTCCAGTTAATTTCGTGCTTTAATAATTTCTTATTAGAAAATGGCTACCAAACCTAAAGAGGCGTATAATAGAGTGCCAATATTCATCAGTGAAAACTATGGCTATTGGAAAGCTTGCATGCGCATCCATATCAACTTGGTTCATAAGAGTGTATGGGGGCATTATCACCAATTATCCTAATCAAAGTATAAGGACCAATGGTGAAGGTGTCACCGTATCAAATTCGGAAGCACGATGTGATGATAATGATAAGAAATTCTGGTCACATGATTAAAAGGCACAAAATATTCTCACATACACACTCGGTGTTGATGAATATTATTGTGTCTCTCATCGTGAGACAGCTAAAGCTATATGGGATGCATTAGAAGTTGCCATGAGGGAACTAATAAGGCCAAACAAGTTAGAACCAATACGTTAAATCAAGAGTTTATGAAATCTCTAAAATATTTGACTTACATTTTGGTATAACTTAATGTTGAATATGATGTCGGACAAGATGTCCAAGCATGAGGACTCGACATCTTTGTCTATTACAAATAGATTTTGTTGAAGATATGTTTTGAAGATTTGAATAGATTTTATCTACAACAATTAACGTATGGATCAAAGAATAATTGGTTGGATTATTTGAAGCCCATGGAAAATTGAAGATTATAAAAGAAGACCTAGACATAGGGAAAAAATGAAATCTTGTAACAATTTTGTAAAAGTAGAAAATAAGGGTTTAGGGATTTTAGAGTCGTAAACTTTCTTGTGTTGTAAGTCACCCTTGTATCAGTTTGATACATTATGGTAGACATAATTATTTATACATATTCAGAAACCTGTAGGTAATGAATTATGTATTGTTCTTGGATGAATATTTTAAGCATATCCAAGTATGTTTATTAGTCAAGAGTCTTGGCTGAACTTTGTATTGAAAGGTGGATCTTTTATGTAAAATGATGCAATTACTAGGATTGTAACTGTTAGAAATCATAGGTGGTGATTAAAGGGAGTGAGATGGGTTTTTCTTATCGAAGATGGGGTTCTTAGATAAAGATTTCATTGGGTAACATTAGTTAAAATAGAGGTTATTTACCTGTATATAGGAGGTTGCTTACAAGAAATAATCCTATTGATAGTGTGATTTTCTTCCTGGCTTAGTAGCCCCCAAGAGCAGGTGAATTTCACCAAACTGGGTTAACATATCTTGTGTTATTTATCATTCTGCAAATTTAAATTTCAATATTTTTCTTGTTGATTAATATGTCGTAACAAATGTTGGAACATCTATCATGATCATGTGCTAATATTATGAATATTAGTCTGTTGTGTTTTGATCTTGTTTATTTGATGCAAAGATCAATGTTCTGACATATGGTTGGGACATCTGAGATCTGTCTACCCGAATTTCAATTGGTATCAGAGCAGACATCCTTGTTTGTTTCTAGATGAGATCTTGGGACGATACTTTCTGGTGATGTAAACAAGGAAGATGACTATGTTATCAGACCATTCATTACTAATCTAGTCAAGAGGATTGAAAGCTAGGGTGATAGCTTTTTGAATCCAGTATGAATTCTACTGATGGTTGATTGTCGTGAGGTTTCTACCGTTGCTACTGTTATAGGTATTGGTGCAAGTTCTATTAGGAGTTGTGTTGCATGGTGTCCTATAAAATGTTCTGATATCTTATCTGATGCTTGTGAAGGTTGTTGTGTCTTGGTGTTCCGCTTCATATTTCTATGATGGGAGAACTTTGGGAGTTCATTATCTGCCTCTGGGGTTGATGGTTCAAAAGAGTTTATATTGGATATGAGTTATTCTATGTCCATGATTTTGTTAAAGTCGTGCCAAGATGATTGGGTTCTGATCATGAACTCCTGAAGAAACATATGGTGTAGATGTCTTGTTGTTAACATATTAATCTGAAAAACAAGATGGTGGAGTAAGTTTGTGATCCTACATGATCTTTCTTGATGAAGAATTATTGGAAGGCAAGTTAGGAGTAATACAAAGGGGATAACATTGTTATCTGATTTCCTCTGAAGGATTATCCTAGGATGTTGGGCTTCTTAGAAGATTGGTCATTCAACATAGTTATCAAAGATAGTTGAGAGTTCTCTCAATTCCACTCATAAAGACATCTCTGGTGAATTTGTTTTTGATCTAGAGTTTTCCGGTTTCCATCATGGTGAAGGATGCTCAATTCAGTAGAAAAAGAGTCACCAACCTGAAGAAATTGGAGGTGGTTTATTTTCACCATCCATGATTTGCAAGGAAATGTTTATCTCTCAATCCAAAGGTCTCTAGGGTTGTGTTAACTAAGTCAACAAGGGAAAAATCCATCATAGCATTTGAAAGCATGTTGAGTCAATGGTGTCAGTCTTGATGTCTCAACGTTGGAGGGGATGAAGCAAATACTAGCACTAAAGAATACTTTGTGATATCTCCACCATGGTATATGGCTTAATAAACAAGGATTTAAGATCAATTGCTATTTGTGATATCCACGAGTATTTAATTGATTATCTTTGTAGTTGGAGTTCATGATTGGTGAAGTCATGATAGCACACCGGGAGCTACAACATCTCATGGTGCAACAATTCAAGGACCTGTGCCAAATCTCAATTTGTTTCAGAGAAGTGGACACAATCAAGATCATCTTTGAAGGGACAAATGTTCAACCAGATGTTGAAACATCTCATCAACCTAGTATGTGAAGAATTATATTAGTTCAAAGAGTGAGTCTCTAGGATAAGGGAAGGGTGTTGCATCAAACTCTTGGGTGTTGACCTAAGGTGTTGATAATCTTCTCCAGACAAAAATTGCAGAGGCATGTGATCTATCTATAAAGCTTCTATCCAAGGAATTTGTCTAGAATAAAGATGTTGGTAGAAGGTAATGATGGAAACTTCATCATCTTAATGAATATTCCTTGGGCTAGTTTATTTAGAATCTATATGTGTAGGCGTGCAAAAGTTGTGTTCCAGTATCATGAGTATGTGTTATCATGCATCATGGAGGTCAAGATCAAATGTCTAGGACATTTTCTTAGATATCTTGTCTTGGTCAAGAGACTTATGGAATCTTGCTTGGAGTTTTGAAGATGGTTTGATATCTATCATACACAGGAGGAGGTTATCTACTCAAACTTGAAGTTTCAATCAAGTCTATGATAACATGTAACTCTTGTTCTATTATGGTGGAGCAAGTCCTTTAAGAAGGATTAATGTCTGGAAGTCTAAGGAGATGTGGTTTCATCAGTTTGTGCCATATCATAGATGTCCAAATAGATGTTGTGACATCAAGATTAACATCAGGTTGCTTCTTCAGAAGGTTGTGAGTCTAGTGGAGGTACATTATATTGAGATCAACTGATCTTCTCAGGTGTTGGTGGTATGGATTCTTCAATTGTCTATCTCATGTTGTTGGTGGGAACTGCCAAAGTGAGTGGAAGGTGCATGTCTTAGTCTTGGTGTCTATAAGATGTTTTGTCTTAGAGTAAATGGGTTCTGTTCTGTAATATCCAATCTTATTGGAAGATCAAGAGATCAATATTCTCTCTTAGAACTCTAGAGGAAGTTGTGTCAATAAATTATATCTCTGGATCATGATTATCCATAGGCACTTGGTTCCAAGAGGTGTGTTCATCATCAATCGAGAAAAAAAATCTATCCTGGGGATAATGGTAGTATATTGAAGAGTAATGAAGTAGCTGGTTCATATCTTAGCTTGAAGTTTGAGGAGGAAATTCAAAGGTGCTTAGGATCATTGTTATGTTTCTGGTGGAAGCATGAATGGATATTTCTCTCTTCTCTTATGTGAAGTTCTTAATGACCAAGCTAGTGGAACTTAATACTCACATCTTGAAATCATAAGCGCTTTACCTTATCATGCAGGAGAATGATGAGGTGAAGATTGTCTTGAAGTATGATGTGAGGATTTTAACCAAGACTCATGTGAATCATGGCGTGACTGCATGAATATTAGAATTCTAAAAGGAGATTATTGATATAAGATAAAAGATTGAAGGACTATGTATCTTGACTTAATATATACTAGAGGGAATACTCTTGTTACATGATTAAAGATTCTATAATGTCAAAAGAAGTGTGAGATATTATTTCTCTCAGGTTGATGTGCTCTAGAAGGGTGATGATTTTCAATAATGATTTGCTGTGAAAGATTAAGGATTCCTAGCAAAAGGAGTTATCTGGATCACTATTCAACCGGAACCAATGGGAATATGGCTCAATGCAAATGGGGAAACAAATGTGATGGTTTGGGATCTTTTTCCTAAGGGATGTACTATGGTAGAAGTAGAAGAATTTGTTTCTCTATGCATTTGTCTGGGCTTCTTGATGATCAGGCTAGTGCAGTTGTGAATGGTATGTTAGGATATTGGTATATCAATGATCAAAGTACATGAAGACTAATGTATTATATGATGTTGGAACATCATTTGGTTACTTTTGTAAGATGACTTGGATTGGTTTATCTGGTCATTAGTGTGAAGAATCCAAGCGTGGGAATCTGTGCCTAAAAGGATAATAGTTTATGTTGCTGCTAGAATCTATGGAAATGATTATGTCAGTTTAGATCTTGTGAAGAAAATTGTTATTCTAGAGTATGTGGTTGATTTCAAATAAAGTAGGGATGACTTCCTGACTAACAAGACTTGATTGTATTTATCCTTAAAGAACATGAATATCTATGGCTGCAAGATTCAAGGGGAATATGTACAGTATGTGACATGTTCAGGAGGAGAGATATATCAATGGAGATTTTGAATCTAAGAAGAGTGTTAAAGCCGGATGATTTTTAGATGAGCCTTATGTTTTTCATTCACCATATGTGAGAAGCACTGTTCATCTATGACATGGGAAGTTGAGCTTCTGTCCAGAATGAATCACTGCAAGAGTGCAGTCGTTTCATGGATTGCTTAGGGAACAAGCAAGCTGAGTTTATTTTCCTAGTGTGAGGATGAGATATTAGGAAAGATGTCTAGACATTATACTACTAATGCAGGTCGTAGGGGATTTGGCAGTTGTATCTTGATTTTGTAATTGGGAAGAAAATGGTATGAATCAGAGGTATACATGCTTCTTGGGAATGACCTGAGAATCATCAAGCTTTTATGGAAGAATTTATTTTTCGCTGTAGATAAAGGCAAGGTTCAATAAAATATCTCCTCTGGTGTTTAATAGAAGATAACATGGTCATGTTTCACTAATTCTGGATGAAATATGTTTGTTTAGAGCATAATGAGGAGGATTGCTATTATGCTTCAAAGATGGTACTAGAGGGAATGGACAATGTCTGATTAGATGTCAATTAATTGCTCAGGACTCAATTTCTTTATTGTTTTAAAGTGGTTGTGATATCAAGTACAGGTCAGAAGACATGTAAAACGTGATTTTTTTACTATGCATGTGCATTCATTGGAACTTTAATTTCAAGGAGAAACATTCCAAAGTAAATAAAGGCATGAAAAATAGTTTGTGGAATATGTACAATAAAGAGGAATCTTTCAAAACTGACTTGGACTCTGCACAATAATTTATGCAGAAGTTTTCATCCTCTTTTAACGCCCTCATTGACCAAGACTTCTATTAATATTCTTGGAACGTTGTTTCCTAGTGTATTGCTCGGGTACAAAAATGGGGAGTCCTTATTTCATTTTTCCTTCAAATTGAGTCCTTGTGGGAATTTGTTTTATGAATTTTGTCTGTGTCTGGGTGTGTACATCATGGGTAATGGGTTTGTCTTGGATACTTTTGTCATGTTTTGGATAAAAAAAGGGAGAATGGTCATCACATGAGTTATGTGTACATTCTTGCAGTTATTTTGCAAGAATGTTTAATAAGATGTTCTAACATCTTATTTAAAACCTTATTTAATTTTTCTTTGTGTCTTGTGATCTGAGTATGAACACAATTGTGTCTTGTGTTCTATGTTACCCAAGTCAACTTGGGGCTGCTTCTAAAAGCATACTCACTTCCTGTGGTAGATAAGTTCCTAGGTTGAGGGGTAATATGATGTATCACTTTTGCCAAGGGTTGGGATATAATCAAGTTTTTTTGATGATGATGGGAGTATGTGTTATCCTTTTACTCATGAAAACTAATCTATGGATTGAGGTATATGTCTAGGAATTTCAAGATCTATCATCCGACTGGAATGACTGCATGATAGATAACATCCCGAGTTTATTGTGCAAAAGAAGTTTGAGCCAAAATTTGATAAAATGGGGAGATTTAAAGCTCTAAAAGATTAAATTTTGGTAAAATTTAATGTTGAATATGATGTCGAATAAGATTTCCTTGCATGATGACTCGACAACTTTGTCTGTTACAAACAAATTTTGTTGAAGATCTGTTTTGAAGATTTAAAGAGATTTTATCTGCAGCAATCAACACATGGATACAGGAAATAACTGGTTGGATTATTTGAAGTCCATGGACAACTGAAGATTATAAAATAATACCTAGACCTAGGGAAAAAAACTAACTCTTGTAACACTTTTGTAAAAGTAGAAAATAAGGGTTTAGGGTTTTGAGAGTCATTGACTTTCTTGTGTTATAAGTCACCTTTGTATCAGTTTGACACATTGTGGTAGACATAGTTGTTTATACAGATTCAGAAACCCGTAGATAATGGATTATGTATTGTTCTTGGATGAAGCTTTTAATCATATCCAAGTATGTTTGTTAGTCAAGAGTCTTGGCTGAACTTTGTATTGAAAGGTGGGTCTTTCAAGTAGAATGATGCACTTATTGGGACTTCTGTTAGAAATCACAAGTGGTGATTAAAGGGAGTGAGATGGGTTTCTCTTATCGAAGATGGGGTTCTTAGATAAATATTTCATTTGGTAGCATTAGGTAAAACAAAGGTTGTTTACCTGTAAATCGGAGGTTGTTTACAGGAAATAATCCAACTGATAATGTGATCCTCTTCCTGGCTTGGTAGCCCCCAGAGTAGGTGAATTGCATCGATATGGGTTAATATATCTTGTGTAGTTTGTCATTCTGCAAATTTACAGTTCAATATTTTGCTTGTTGATTAATATGTTGTAACAAATGTTGGAACATCTGTCAATGTGTGCTGATATTCTAAATATCAGTCTATTGTGTTCTATCTTTGTTTATGTGATGCAAAGATCAATGTCTTGACATATGGTTATGACATTTGAGATATGTATACTAGAATTTCAGTTTGAAATATTTAGCATGAAGCATGGTGAAACCATTGCCGAAATGTAAAAGAGGTTCATACATCTTATAAATCGCTTGAAAGCTCCAGATATTCCAATCTCCAATGATATAGCTACTAATAAAGTTTTGAGGTGTCTTAATAAGGAATGGAAACCCAAGGTCACCACGATCAAAGAAGAAAATGACCTTAAAACACTTGATCTCACAACTTTATTTGTCAAACTAGAAGAACATGAGCAAGAACTTACTTGCTTGGAAAAACATGAGAAAAAGCTTGAGAAGAAGATGAAGGATGAGAAAGGTGAGTACAAGGAGGAAGAGAAGAAGTATATTGCTCTAAAGACTTCAAGTTTAAAGTCCTCAACCAATGAGCATAATAATTTTGAATCAAGTGATGACAAGAATTACTATGATGAAGCAATGGGATTGTTTGTCAAAAGGTACAATTGGTACATAAGGAAGAACAGAGTCAAACACTCTGACAAAAACCTAATGAAATTTAGAGGGCTTTCTAACTCCTCAAAGAAAGAAAAGAACAAGAAAGGTAAATATAAAGGTTTGTGTTATGAATGTGGAAAAGAAGGTCACTATAGGCTGGAATGTTCGTTGATCAAGAATGACAAAAAGAAAAGCCACCACAAGAAATCTTACAAGTCTAGAAGAGCTTATGATGTTACTTGGGAAAGTGAAAATGATTCTTAAAGTGATGAAAGATCATGTTCAAGTATTAAATCGTCAAAACTTTTCTTCATGGTCAACAAAAAGAAGAAGAAGAATGTAATTAATTCTAAACTTATTAAATCTTTTAATGAATTGTCTTATTTTCAACTACAAAAAGCTTTTGAAAATCTACAAAGAGAAACCATAAATGCCTAGTTCACATTAACTTTAACTTACTAAACAAGGTGGCTTCAAAATATTTAGTAATTGGTCTACCAAAAATAAAGTTTTTAAAATACCATCTATATGATGCGTGCCAAATGGGTAAGTAAACAAGGGTCTCATTTTAATTGAAAAACATTGTTTCAAATTCGAGACCTCTTGAACTTATTCATATGGACCTCTTTGGTCCTTCATGGACCAAAAGCATATGTGGTAACTAATTTATTTTGTGATTGTAGACGATTACTCGAGATTTTGTTGGTTCATGTTCTAGCATAGTAAAGATGAGACCTTTTCAACTTTCACTCAATTTTCAAGGTTATCCTAAAACAAGACGAATTTAAAAATTGTTGCTATCTGAAAAGATCATGGAGGTGAATTTGAAAACCAGACCTTTGAAAATTATTGTGATAAATTTGGCATTGAGCATAATATTTCCGCTCCAAGAACTCCACAACAAAATGGTGTCGTGGAGCACAAAAATCATGTTTTATAGGAGTGTTCTAGAACTATTCTCAATGAGGGTAATATGACCTAAGTATTTATGGGTTGATGCCATTAGCACAACATGTTATGTCTTGAATAGGATATTAATACATCTTATTTTAGACAAAAATCCATATGAACTACTCCATGGTAGAAAACCTAATGTGTCACAACTTCATGTTTTCGGATGCAAATGCTTTGTTTTAAAGAATAGGAAGGATAATCTTGGAAAGTTTGATGCGAAAACCGATGAAGGTATCTTCATTAGATACTCACAATCGAACAAAGCTTATAGGGTTTATAAAAAAGATTACTTATAGTTGAAGATTCGGTACACGTCACTTTTGATGAGTCTTACTCGAGAAATCTTGGGAAAGGTGTTTCTTTTCATGATGTAGGTGTATGTTCACAAGATATTCTTAAAGAACCCGAAGAAGGAATTGATCAGCCTAAAGAGGTGGAACTTGTGATAGAAGAAGATAAAGATTTAGAAAAGAAGAAGGATGAAAGTCCATATGCAGTGGGAAACTTTCTTTAAGCTTGGAGATCATCATAGGATCATCTAATCGAAAAAAATACTTGGAGACATCATCAAAGGCATGACAACACACTCAAAGATAAGTGATTTTTGTTATCACTTTGCATTCGTTTCGCAAGTTGAAGGGAGAGAGAGAGAGAGAGAGAGAGAGAGAGAGAGAGAGAGAGAGAGAGAGAGGATGAGAGAAGGAGGAAGGGAGGGGTGGAGAGAGAAAGAGGAAGGAAGTCTTAAGTTGTTAGCTTAAGTAATTATAATTAACCTAATTATAGTTAAAAGCTCTCGTACTGCAAGGGGATTGGACTAATCTTAGTTGGGAGGAACCATTATATATTGTGTGTCTCTTTATTTGCTTCTGCATTTATATTCCGCTATATGCAAACATACTCTGAAATCAGACTCTGATCTAATTCAGACTCCTACTTGAATTAGAATTTGAGTGTGAAACCTTGAGTTTTGAAACAAGACTAAGAAAAAGGAAGTAAACTTTTAAATGTTGCCTTCAATGTGACATCAAACTCTGAATGGGATTCAAAATCTGATTCAGAAATAGTTAAAGGCGACACTTCCAAAAGCAATAGTCGTAACTCCTCCTTTTCCTTAGCCATAGTCGACCCACTAGAGAAGGAAGAAAAAATAATGTCCCAGCTCCATACCGAACCACTCCAAGATCCCATCTCAACCACACATTAATTAAGAATAGGTGAGAAAATAAAATGATTAGGGAATGTCTCCTTAGAGAAATATTGTTCAACCACTTACAATGCCAAGAGAAATGCCCATTCTATCTCCCAAAGTACAACTCAAATTATTAACAAAAAGATAAAAGGAGATAATCTTATCGAAGCTCAAAGAAGAGATGTCTCTATACCAAATTGTTTCGGACCTTTTGCCTTCAGCATCATCATAACGCATCACCTCCAAAGCCAAACTTGAAGAAGAATACCTATGATCAATGATTCCCTTCCAAATAGCGAATTTCTACGAGATGAATCTCCACTTCCACTTGAGAAGTATAAATTTACCGAAAGCAACTATGTCCTTAATCCCTATGCCTTCTTTCTCTTTTGGAAAGCAACCCGTCTTCCAATTAAGCCAATGGAAATTCTTGTGATTTGAGCTACCACCCCAAAGGATATTACTTTGAACTATAAAAATCTCCTTAGTAATTACCAGCGGGGCCTTGTAAAACGACAACGAGAAGATATGCATCACATTGAGAACTGAATTAATTAACACCACTCTACATCCTACAAACAAGTTCCTCCATTACCACACATCTAGTCTTCTCCTTAAGTTGTCTACTACATCATTCCACATTTTAGCCTTCCTCGGGTTGTCTCCCATAAGAATACCCAAAATTTTGAACGGAAGATGACAAATCCCTCAATGTAAAAAAACAAACGCTACTTCTAAAAAATCAAAGCCCAAATTGACACCACCTATGTTATACATATACAAATTGAACCGAAGACATGATACCAATTCAAATCCTCTTATAACGGCTTTAATGCACCAAAGATTATCCCATGTGCAATCTCCAATACTTAAGGTATCGTCTGCAAACTGAACAATACTATAAGAAATCTCTTCACTCATATTGAACCCCTTAAATAAACTCGAGTCTACTGCCTTCTCCATCAACTTTGTTAGACCTTCCATGACTAAGATAAAGAGGAAAGGAGACAATGGATTTTCTTGCATTAGCCATTTGTCCATCATAAAATCTTTAGTAGCACTATCATTGATAAGAACGGACATCGAACCTTTGAAAACAAGAAACTTCATCTACTCAATCCACCAGACTCCAAAATTCAGCTTAGAAAATAAATACCTTAAGAAGTCCCAGCTAACACAATCATACACTCTTTCTAAATTGATCTTCATAACCATACACTTCCTTTTCGATCGTTTAGCAAGATCCAACAGCTCATTAACCACCACAACATCGTCTGGAATAATTCTTCATGGAATGAGAACAGTTTTCTCTCCTGAGATGATTCTACCAATGACTTTCTTAAGACCAGAAGCCTGGATCTTTTATAACAACTTCTGAAAATAGTTGACAAAACATATGGGTCTATATTAATAAGAAGTTGAGGGTTAACAACTTTTTGGGACAAGAGTGATGAAAGAGGCCGTGGTTGCTCTATAAAGAGTGGAACTATAGAAGAAATTTGTAACGGAATGAACAACGTCCTTCTTTACCGTCTTCCAACAAACTTGAAAAAAAACTAAAGCTAAACCCGTCAGACCCTGGGCTCTTGATACCATTACAACTCTAAATTGCATCCTTAATCTCTTCTTCTGAGAACACTATCTCAAGACTCCAACTATCCTCATCTGGAAGCTTAACCGTTTCCACACCATCGAGAATCAATCTTGACCTAAACCCCTCGTGAAAATTAGCCTCAAAGTAGTTACAAACTTCTGATTTCATCTCACCCACTTTCTCTTTCATTCCTTCCAAAGTGTTGAGAAAAGAAATGGTGTTTCTTCTAATAAGTCTTGCTTCCATTTCTTTATGGAACAATCTAGAATTCCTATCATTTTCCTTCAACCACAATGCTTTATATTTTTTCCTTAACAATCCATCCTTCAGATTAAGATGTTTCCAAACTTCCGCTGATGTCGTATCCCTTCTCTGAGCCAACTCTCCTATATTAGAAATGTCTATAATGCTAACCTAAAAATCAAGGTCGTTAAGTTCTTACACCGCCCCATCCACCTTCAAGTCTATCCATCCAAAAACATCAATGTTCAACTTCTTCAAAGTAGTCTTTAGTTGTCTAAATTTCTCTTTCAACACATATTCACCTCTTCTCGTGACCTTGTAAGACTTCCACTCTTTCTCGATGAACTTCTTGAAATCTAGATGATTTAACCAACAATTATTGAATTTAAACGACATAGGATCCCAATCTCCATTGTTCGATTTTAACCAAATATGGTAGTGATCTGAGATATCCTTGTTGTCTACATACTGGCCTACTATCCAATCTTCAATCAAATTCTCAGACAATAAAAACTGTCTAACATGTTCATTGAAGTACCTACACTATTGAACCATGAATACAACTCAGTTCTTCAATAAAATGATTGAACTCAACCATCTCCTCTCTTCTCCCCCCTTTCACTCACCCATTACCTCTCTCAACTACTAGTAACGACTTAAAATCCCCCCACACACAATCTAACCCCCTTTCGAATTTATTTTTTAGAGCAACTAAATTCCTCCATAATTTCTTCTTGAGCACCAGATGACATGAATAGTACACATTCACCAAAAATAACTCTTGACCCCTCCGCTCAGCATTAACCCACGCAAAACCCTCTTCCCTAAAACTAAACGATAACTTGAATAAATCTTTTCTCCATAAATAACAACACCCCCATCGTACCAATAACCTCAAAATCAGACCACTCCACATTAGAACCTCCTCACAAAGAAGAAGTAATGAGATCATCCAAAGAATGATTAAATATGGATCTTATTAAAATCCATTCAACATGTTTGTTACAAACCACATTGGAACAATGTTGCTTTATAAAAGTATTGTTTATACATGGGACCAATTTTAATACACTATGTGTGAAAAAACTTATACTATCAATCAATTAAGAACAGAGAAAAATTACAAATATCCATTGAGTTATAAAATAAAATCAAGCTAAAAAAGAATCTCAGAGTGTTAAAAACATCTCAAAATAATCTAATCATCCAAAAAAATATCAAACAAAAATTGGAAGAAAAAAAAAACTCCTAACATCTTAATCCCTTGAAATGAAACAAAAACTAATGTAGCTAGCTAAAAAAAATTATATTTACAAATTCTAATAAAGCTCAAACAATCATAGAAAACATATTCTATGATTAAACATTGTACTTTTAAATCTAAACTAGGAACTAATAATTCTAATTAAGAAATTTTGTGGACTAAACTGCATTCACAGGATTTTCTGATAACTGTTGTTCTAATGACTTGTCATCTTCTGATTTTTTGGGAGGATATAGGCAATAATGTTGGCATATGAAAATTATGTCAAATATGATAGATACCTACAATAAATAAATATTCCATCAAAATTAGCAATATTATATCAACATAAACAAATTATTAATATTTAAGTATTAAAAAGTGTGATAAATTTGTAATTAAAAATTATAATAATCTATAAAAACATTTCAATATTTTCTAAAATAAGAGATCAGTATTTCATACCACTGCTACCAGAACTTTTCCTATATTCCCATAGATATTCTTCCAAGAACCTAGATTAAAATATAATAAATGTTAATTCAAAGTTAAAATATAAAATATTAGAGAATTTTTTTATTTAATTAAATTATTAAAATATAAAATATTTGAGAATATTTTTAGTAAATTAAGGAGATAACATACCTTGATCAACTGATTGCATAATCATTTGCAAAAAGTTTGCCACCCCTCCAAAAAAATCAAGCAAAACCAATCCTATACTCCATCCTTCTGTACTTTTTCTCATGAAATTAAACACTGCCTATATTCATAAATCAAGCATATATTAATTGAAAATTTTCAATAAATTTTTAAAAAAATAATCAATAATACATAATATTTTAGTTAGACCAATAAAATAAATTTTAAAAATATATTTCAGTAGAGCCCACTCTACAATTTTTTTTAAATAAACTTAAATATTTAATTTATAATAGCTTTAAAAACATTTGCATCTATGTTATGAAATAATAATTTAGAATATTTATAATTGATTAAATCTCTCACCTGTGGAATGTATTTAATAATTGTCAAAGCAACTTGGACAACACTGTAATATAAGATAAATTTCAACATAAATCATAACAATTATAAAAAATATATATATATATAAATTAGAATAACTAACTTTTTTTTATAAGCAAATATTCATTTAAGGGTAAGAGGACATCAACCCTAATACAAGATACATACAAAGATCAACGTACAAAGAGAAGATCAACCATTATTAAAGATCACTCAATCACAAAAAATCAATGGGTGCATGATTTGCATCAGTTATAAAATCTACATCTCGGTTTCGATTTGAATCTAAAATCCAACCAAATCCACGTATTATGTTTCATCCTCATAGGAATATCTTCTAGCCTAGCAAACCGACCGTGAGAAATAATTTGATTACAAATCCACCATATCGTTTAACATGTAAAAATCCAAATGCAACAAGCGGAAGTTTTGAAAGTGCGATTTACCACCTTCAAGAACCAATCCAAATGCTCACAAACATTCACCTCCGATATCCACTGAATTCCAACTCAATCCGCAACTAATCTCCAAACCTTTACGATCACCGGCCACCCACACAAGAGGTGATTTAATATCTTCCACCATACTAAAACAAAAAACGCAAACTAAGTCATGTGGGATCGAGATTATACTCCTGACAATCAGGTTCCCTCACGTCGGTAATCTATCTAAAATCAACCTCCAACCAAAAACACCCATTTTCAAAGGAACTTTCGTACGCCAAATGATATTCATAGCTGCCTTGGGAATAATCTCGACATCCACCGTCACCGACTTCTCCAACAGCAATGTATACCCACTTCTCACTTAATATGACTCACTACAACCAATAATCCATGTAAACTTATCCTCCACGTCCAAAGATTACTTAATATAATAAACATTGCAATTCTGTTAACTCACCTCAAAAGGTAACTCTCACTCTAACGGCTCACACTTCTGTTGTAGCTATGGAAGATGAAAAGGAAGGCAAGTGACTTCCAGAAAAAATAACTAATTAATATGATTAATAATAATATAGATGAAAAACATACTTGAATATGGAGATCAGCCAAAGCCAACTACGTGAAGGCAAAGCTATAAAGGCACAAACTATTGAAGCTAATAACACCACTATAGTCATTCCTGTAGTTGTTTTTGACAGTTTTTGATTTCCACGCTGCATGGAAAAACTTTCAAATTTCAGAATAATAATCCATTATTAACAAGAATATTAATCAATGAGAGTTTATGAAGAGAAGAAATATTACGTCATAAATTCCAATTTGGTATAAGGTGAATGCACTTAGCAGAACAGCATGGGATGAGAATGCAACATCATTTAATGCCACAGGATTCATCTGAAAATAAAATCAGTTTTTTCAGATTGCTTATTAACAATAATAATAATAATAATAATAATAATAATAATAATAATAATAATAATAATAATAAACCAAATTACCTGGTGGTGGCCATATTTATTTCCATATTGCTTATGAACAGTAGGGCTGAAGTAAAGAGATGCATTGTAGATCATGTAGTAAACTTGCTTAATCGTGTTTAGCAGAGCATAATCAATGTTCAACCCCACAACACTAATTAGCCATAAAAAACAAAACTCAAATCAAACAATACCATAAATGTATTCATTTCTTAAGATTTCAAAGCTTCTATATAAAATTTTATGATAACTGCGGCGTTGAGAGTGATAACGAAATCTAACTAAAATAGAAACATAGTTTAAGAATCAAAATCAACATAAATTAATGAATAATTAGGGTTCATACCTTTTTCTCTTATAGTTCAAATAGATCTGTGGATAGAAACTAACAGACCAACAAAAGAATGCAGACCATCCCAAAACTTCATAGGCCACACGACATGGAATTGAATTCCAAGAAGCCATGAAATGAAAGAATGTTTTTCACTAAAACCTAAAACTCAAACTCTAACAATGAAATGTGTAATTACAAAACTTTGATGCCTAATTTGTGATGACTAATTTGAAGTCTTTTATATGTGTTCCATTTTATTAATTATGGTTAAGAGTAAGCCCTAGTCATTAGTGTTAGGTGTTCTAATAATAGGTTATTAATCTCTTTAATCCGAATTAAAAAATATACATTATCCAAATAAAACAAATATTTATTAACTAACATATAAATACCTCTAGTGAAGAAATCTTCAACTAAAATCAAATCGATATTTTAGGAATCAATTTTGACTCTTCAACTAAAATCAAATCGATATTTTCGGAATCAATTTTGACTCTTTCAAATATAGAATGAAAAATAGAATATGATTGAATTCTAAGAAATTATTAATTCACAAGATCCATTATTTTATAATTTATAATTGTTAAAATAATCATACATCAAAAAATCAATTCGATACTTTTAAAATCAATATACTAACAATGTGTTTGGATGAAGCATTTTAATGAGAGAAAATAATTTTTTTGAGGGAATTTGAAATGACTTGACCAAATTCCATTGTTTGGATAAAAAAAATGGACAATTGTTAAAATGATATAAATTTATGGAGTATTTTATTAATGTTCAATTTAAGGAATTTAAAATGACAAAAAAATAAAAAATTTCAAATTGCTTCATTACTATATATAATATGAATGCTAAATTGTTTATTATTAAAATTTCAAATTTTGCAAGATGGTCCTAGAGATAAGGCTGGGGAGGTAGTTTGTATTACCATGGAGCTGGGGAATGTTGAACTGGCGAGATTCGATAAGGCCTATGTTGGTATCTTGTGTGAAGGGGAGAGTGCGTGTAACATCCAAGTAGAGCTTAATGAAGAAGGTTTCTTGAACATAAATGCAATATCGCTTGGTGCTAGTATATGGTTATTTGAGGAACAAATTGAAGGGGAGTTGAGTATGCTTCTATTAGAACAAAAGTCTTGGTTTGCAAAAAGATTATCTCAGTTTAGAACTTGGAAGATGAAGGATGTGGACTTATCTAGAACTTTTTGGTATCAGGTCTTTGGTTTACAATGCTTTGCGTGGAAGGAAGAAATTCTTAGGGAGTTAGCTTCCAAAGTGAGCTTATGTTCGTTGTGATGATTCTACGGATAGAAAAATCTATTTTGACGTCGCCAGAATATTGGTCACCACCGATTTAGTGGTCAATCATAATGTTGTGGTTGATCTTGTGATTAATGGAGTGTCTTTCAAGATTAATTTGGTGGAAGAGTGTTATGGCTTATTTGGAGATCATATGATGGCTGCAGACGACACTACAATGTCCAATGACTTGGAGAGTTCTGATGAGGAGGAAGATGATAGCGTGTCGGAGGCGTCAGAGGACATGGAATTGGTGGAAGAAAGCAGGTCTAACTAGATTAATCGGATTGGTGGCTTTGACGATCTGGATGGTTGCAGGTCTGCTGCTAGCTTGGGAAATCCTTTAGCAGAAGTTATTTTATAGTTTCGTGCAAGTAAGAGGGAATGTGAAAAGCTAGGAGGTGACCTTGTCAACAAAAGGTTAGTTTTGGCTGTTGAGGATAAAGAGGTCAATGATGTGACCGGTCTACTTGTAGCAGATAATGAGGATAATTTAATTGCTAAGCAAAACGAGGGCGTGGGTCCCATTGTTTCTAATTGTAATATCTTAACTAGAGAGGATGATGTGGCAAACGAAGGCGGAGTTGGTCAAGTTGCTATTGTTAATGATAAAGTTATGGAGGGAGAAGATGTGGGCCTGAGGGTTTCAGACCCTATTTCATATACTAAGTTTGGTCCTCACGGGCCTATTGGAAGGGCCAAACCAATAAAGAAAAAATTAATTTCCCAAATTGTGGATAATGTGTAGATTCTTTTTTCCCCATCCTACTTTTCAACCTTAATTCATGCTCCCGCTGTCGTACCTGAGAAATTAAGGGATGTTGTTCAATTGAGTGAGGACTTGGAGTCTGTTGAACCAGAGAAGGACGATTCTTCAAGATATTCTGGGGGATTGGTTATATGTTGTGATTCTTTAACAAATACGGGTATGGTGCAAAGCAATACCAGAAGTAGGAGGATCCTTGAAGGTGTGCCTGCAAAGATTTGGCAATCCATGAAGAAGTTAGGGCTTGAAGGGGAGGAAGATGACAAGGCGTTCGAAGGTATTGTCAGAGATTTTGAAGTGAGAGATAGTGAGAATTTTAATGCTAGAAAGAGGAATGTGGGAAGCAAGTTTCCATGAATGTGGTATCGTTCAATGTTCGAGGGTGTGGCAGTGCTCTTAAGAGGCGAAGAATTAACCTTATTCTTCTTAGGGGCGATGCTGATATTTGTCTTATTCAGGAGACAAAAATTCGTTGTTTGGAAGACCAGATGGTTAAGGGTATTTGGAGTAATGGTGAGTTTGAGTGGTCGGTGTTAGGTTCAGAGGGTCAATCAAAAGGGTTGTTTACGATTTGGAAGAAGGGTTACTTATCTGCAATCTCAAGTTTCAAGGGAAAAAGGCTTCCTTGGCATCAACTTTTGTTGGAAAGGATTGAGTATTGTGGTGGTTAATGTGTACTCCCCTTGTGGTATCCATGAGAAGAGGCAAATGTTGCATGATTTTCTAGTTGTTAGAAATTGTTGGCTTGCTGGATATTGGATGGTGGGAGGGGATTTCAACGCTATTAAGGATTCAGAAGAAAGAGTGGGAAGGACAATGCATAATTTGAGGGAGATGACAGAATTCAACTCATTTATAGAAGGTATGCAACTTGTTGATCTTCCTTTGGTAGATAATCATTTTACTTGGTTTAATGTGAATGGTTCGTCTAGAAGAAGATTGGATAGAATTCTGGTCAATGATGAGATGTTATGTTAATGGGATTTGTCGTATCAGTTGGTAGGTGATAGGGACATTTCGGACCACCACCCGGTGTGGATTAAATCTAGTAAGTTAAATTGGGGACCTAAGCCATTTAGGGTCCTTAATTGTTGGTTGGATCATTGAAATTTCCTTACTTTTATGAAAGAGTCGTGGTCATAAATTAAGGTCCAAGGATCATTTTTTGTTATTCTGGTGGAAAATATTAGAGCTCTTAAAGCTATGCTTCGATAGTGGAACAAGAATGTCTTTGGTTGGAGAGATCTTATCATCGATCAAGCATTGGACAATTTGAATGCTATTGAGCTAGATATGTATTTATTTGATGATAATATCTCCCAGGAAGAGTTGGTTAAAAAGTGAAATTTTCAGGAAGAGATTTGGAGGAACCTCCGTATTAAAGAAAGTATCCTCCACCAGAAATATCGGGTGAATTAGACAGTGGATGGTGATCATAATACAAGGTTCATTCATTCATCGCTCAAGGCTCAGAATAGGTCGAATAACGTGTTCTTGTTAAAAGTTGATGATGATGTTTTAGAGGATCGGGTTCTCATTAAAGAGGATGCAAGGAGTTTTTTTGCAGAGAAGTTTCAGGAGACTTTTCTCATGCCCAGGTGTGATTTGGAAGAGGTGAATAAGCTTAGTAGGGCGGATCTGATTGCATTGGATGCTGACTTTTCTAGTCAGGAAATTTATGAAGCACTTTTTCAGCATGAGGGCAATAAATGCCCAGGTGTAGATGGATTTAATTTTGCATTTATTAAGGCCTGCTGGGAAGTTATAGTGGTGGATTTCTAAAACTATATTATGGAGTTTTGTAGTAGTGGAAAATTTCCTAAGATGTTGGTTTCGTTATTCATCAGCTTGGTCCCGAAGGTGGTTAATCCCCAATCTCTTGGAGAATTTATACCTATTAGCTTGGTGGGTTGTATCCTTAAATTGATTTTGAAATTGTTGGCTTCAAGATTGTGGCGTGTCATTGATAAATTGGTCTCTCCTTCTCAAATTGCCTTCATTCTCGGGAGACAACTTTTTGATGGTGTTCTTTTAGCTAATGAAACAGTTGATTTCACGAAAAGAACTAAGAAACAATGAATGTTGTTCAAAGTAGATTTTTCCGTGGCATCCTTAGTCTAATTTATGCTTCTGGAAGCGATCAACCATCTCAGACCCAAGAACAGGACCAAAACCACTAAGATTCCTGCCCCAAGCACATGTGACGAACGTCGCAGACTTGTGCCACTCGTTATTACGCATGACGGTCGTCTCAGGGGTTTGATTGTCTTCAAGGACCCCAGACGCTCGTCTGGATTAATGCAACGGTCCTCTCACAGTCCAACTTTGTTCCCTGTTTCGCTTCTTCTTCCTTCCGCTCTGTAACTCCCTAACAATTTTGTTTCTGTTCTATTTTACCAGACTTAGAATTATGTTTATACCAGTTTTATACTCTTAATTATGTCCTCATTTTTCACCTAAGTTACTAATTCAATTTTTATTACCTCTTTGTATCTCCATCAGTATCGTTCCACTACATCATCAACAACAGTATGCATCAAATGTTCATACCACAGAATAATTACGATAATACACCACCAATAATCCACAAAATCATATAAACACAATCACAGATTCACAATAATAATCATATACACAATTTTTCATCACAAATTCATCAAAACAACAGAAATTCCTATGAGGGAAGGAACCCTTCACTACCCATCATGTTTAATCACCTATTTAGAATTCCTTTCTCCCCCCTTACCTCGAAATCGGACGAATTTCCTGCAAAGATTCTGGTTGTGAAGATGGCCTAGGTGTTCTTCCTCTTCCTAGCCTCCTTTGCTATTCCCACAAATCCCACGACCAATTCTTTCTAACTGTCTACTTAGTCCAACTTCTCTATAAAAATCCTCACCTTCCAATTTTACCAATTCGCCCCTCATTTCTAATTAGGCCCAATAATTATTTCTAATTAAGCCCAATAATAATACTAATAACAGTAATGGAAATAATGGTTAAATGTTATTATTATTATTCGCACACTCACTATTATTAAACGCACCCCAATTCTACCCGTCCCACAAGGACACAATACCGAAACAACAAAACATACGCCTTAAACAAGGCCAACAAAGCACCAAAAATACCCGACGAATAAATATTAAAAATAGGATGTTACAATGGTCACACGGGTAGTGTTGCATTTCTGGTTCTGCGTTGTGATTTTTGAGTTCTATCTGGTGTTTAGCTTAATAAAACTTATAATTATTTTTCCAGAAGTGTAATTAACTGAACTTAATAGTAAATTCTAGTAACCTTAGTTAAATTAAGTAACTAATTAACATATGTTTAATTAGTGGGATTAAAACCATTGTAAGTAAATTAAGTTGTAGTGCTGTGATGATTTAGCAGAAGAAAGTATGTAACAATAAGGTAGAGCTTGGTGGCAGGTGTTGATAATTGGTTATTGACAGTGTTGCAGAAAATTAATAGAAGTATAACAAAGGTTAGTCAGGAGTAGAATTAATAGAGTCTTACTGGATAATTTAATTAATCGGTTTTAGTCAAAACTTGTGTGGATAGGAGTGTAGTAGGTTTGGTTGTTTTGTTGTGTTGCTTTGTTATAAGTCGTAAAGTTGTTGTTTGTTATTCATGTTGCAGTGCCTTATAATTGGAAACGATTATGCATGGTAGGCCTTTGGCCAAAGTTGAATGTTTTTATTTTGTTATGTTGTTGTAGTTGTTGTTGGATTGATAATCATGTTGAGTTGCATAACATATCATTATTCCAGTTGGAGTTGGTTGCTCGGTAAGTTGGCATGGATTGGCAAGATTAAAGTTTAAGGCTTATGCCTTGTTGCCTCTATTAATTGGCATGATTATAAGTTGGGAGTTTTGCTCCGTTAGTACCACATGCATCACATTTTTCTAAGTTGCATATCAAGCTGCATATTACGTTGTGGTGTTGTATCTTATGTTGATTCTGAGTTGTTGGTTGTTTACGAAGCGATGTTTTTTATATTCTAATTCAATATGTTATTTATCATATGCTTGATTATATTTTTAGATATCTCACCCCTTTTGTTTGAATGTTGCCCTCTGTTGGTAACGTGCAGGTAATCCAAAGTAGGACGGAGTACCTTAGTAGATTCGAGTCGGTGTTATCGCTCTGATACGTAGCACTCGGGGGGATAATGCTTGTTTTATGTTGATGTTGACATTTGTCATAGTTTCTGAATTTGAAGTTGTTTAATTAAAGAATTGTTGTTTCCTTAAGTGGTTTTGATGTTGAATACACTTTAAGTTGTTTTTTGTTGAATCCGCTGCGTAGTAGTAAATTAGTTGTTTTAAAGACTTACCAAGTGTTAAATGAATGTTCTTAAAGTCGATTGTATCATCTCAATTTGTTTAGTTGAAGTTTTATACTCTGACTTTGTTAATAATTATCAGGTAGAATTGGGGTGTTACACCTTAGATCCAAACCCTAATTGGATATGTACATCAAGGCATTCTCAATAACTTGTACCCTAAGCAATGATGGAACCTTGATTGATGCACTAATGAATAGTCTTCACAAGAAAACCTTTGAAAACCACATAATCAGGGAAATAAACCCTAATCATGTGATAGTGAGCACCAAAAGATGATGCTCTTGATGATTGTAGTTACTAAACTTTGAAGATTCATCTAATGAACATAAGCATTGGGGACAAATCCTAATCACTGATTTTTGTCCTTCTCCATGAACCAAACCTGCAAAAGAGATAAACCCTGAGGCACTTTAAAACCCTAATTCTCCAAGACCACTGATCCAAGTAGTAAGCCATGATGTTAATAAATGCATGATGTATTTAAATGCTCTAATGGAGAATATTCATATGAGGAAGATGCAAAACATAAGGTAAAAGATTCAAATGAGAGGATATGACAAATTTGGGTTATGACATGGGCACACTTTTTTTTGTATTTACTAGAGGACATGTCACAACAGTAAAATGTAGCAACCATGCTGAAAAGGTATTGTTCCGGACTGGGCCTCCAGACTGTATTGGGCTACGACCCAATATGTCGAGCAGAGGCCCATATGCTCGGGCAGATACGTCCGATAGATGGACAGGGGCACTTAACGGTCGGGCGCACATCCCAGATGTCGGACACGCACTTAGAACGGGAAAAGAATACATCTGCCCGTTCACTTGCCACGTCACCCAACTATCCCCCATTATCTCCTGAAAGATAGGGGCAGTTGAACCAAGGACCAGACCCATTAGCCAGGTTTTCACGCTTCTCACGCGTTCCTTGGCAGTTCTTCCTTGGGCCTAGCTGATCCAGCCCAAGGAAGGACCTTGGCTCAGCGCTGGGGGGCTCTCTATATATACCCTTTCTCACTAAAGGGTCAGGTATTCTGATTCCACTCTGCTAACTTACCTATTTGATGTACCTCTATTAACTTTGGCATCGGAGCGCCTTGCAGGTACACCTCATCCTCTCCATCCACTTGCTGTTGCACCCAATTGCTGGAAGACCCTCCTGATCAGGTAAGATCAGTGGTGCCGTCTGTGGGAAACTTGCTTCCCCTTCTTCCACAGCAGAAGATCAAAGCTCAACTACTCCATCCTTTCAGCATGTCTGGAGAACAGCCCAACGACCGCAACCGTCCCCTCGTCGACTACACGATGGAGGACAATTTGAACTACCATGAATTTGACGCCTGAGATTGGCACCCTTCCACCCCGTCCCCTAAACCCGAGGACAATGGGAACCAACCTCAGATTCAGGACCAGGCGATCAGCACATTCCAACCCATCCTCGTGCCCGTCGAGGGGGATGCCACCATGATTGCTATGGTGAACGCCCTTAATCAGGCCAGCTCCATGCTCTACCAGCAGCACGAAAGAATCATGGTCCTGGAGGATGACCGGCAGGAGAGTCGACCTCAGCAGGAAAGAAGGACGCAACAACGTCCAGAAGCGGCGAAGAAACGGGGACGACGCTCCCCGAAACCCAACAAGAGTAGGTCACGAGCGCGCCGTGATTCCGGCCAATCAGGGACCTTGCCAAGGCGCGACCGAAGCCATGGTAATAATGAACTCTCCCCACCAAGGAGTGACGAGGAAGACCCGCATTGCCCCCTCTTGCGGGCGATAATGGAGGCCCCACTCCCCAAGGGCATGGAGAAACCCCCAAATTTGACCATCTACGACGGGACCACCGACCCCGACGATCACGTCGACAACGTTAATGCGATGCTCGACTACCGCAACAACATCACCGGGCACCTTAAATGCAGGTTGTTATCGACAACTCTCAGAAAGGGAGCCATGGCCTGGTACAAAATCTTAGCCCCATAATTCATCACATCCTGGAGAGTCATGAGATCCATGTTCACGAGGCATTTTACAGCCTCCCGACGCCATCCCAAGACCGAGGCGACCCTCGAAGCCATAATGCAAAGGAAGAATGAAACACTGCGCTCGTATATCGAGATATTCAACCAAGAGGCTATCGAGGTGGACACCACAGAACATATGAAGAAATACCTCCTCGAGAGGGGACTCTTGCCCGGAAGTGAAATTAGCAGGGCAGTCGGGATAGAGCCTCCCCGCACCCTGAATGACCTCCTGCATAAAGCCCAGGCTTACATTAGATATGAAGAAAAATAGGTCGCCCACAACGCTCGCAGCAGTCGTAACGTCGGGGAAACCGACCGTCCCAAGCGCAAGGACCCGAACATTCCCCGTCGCAACAGGGACAGGCATAGGGAGGAGAAACCTCGCGAGCCTCGTGAAGGAAGAGGACCCGCGGGCCGATACAACGAGTACACATTGCTGACAGCTCCCCGCAAGCGCATCCTCGCCGAATGCATCAACTCTGATTTCAAGCAGGGCAGAGTGAGGTTCCCCAAACCTTCTGCACCCAAGCCCCACACTGACAAATTCAAGTACTTCAGGTTCCACAGAAGCCATGGGCACGTGCCTGAAGACTGTGTCCACTTGAAGGACGCAATAGAAATTTTGATCCAAGAGGGCCATCTCAAACAATACACTAGGAAGAACGAAGCTTTCAAACAGGAAGAGTAAGAAAAGAAGAGACCCCGCGAGGATACTCCCCCCGACGACTCTTCTTATCAAGTGGCCCTATGTGTATCACGATCAGAGGACTTCATCTTCCCCGATTCGCCACCAGAAGGGCGGATCACTGCTCTCAGCCCCTGGGAAGACTTCCCAACCGCCCTTGTCATATCGGGGGGAGGGATGAACGGCGAAAGCGCTGCCCTTTCGGTAAAACGCAAGTTCGACGAACTCCTGCTGACTGTGCCCGAGCAAAAGGCAACATTGACAAAATACCAAGGCAAGTCCAATTCGATATCCTTTTTCCTAGAGGAGCTTTCGGGCGGTTCCCCCAACTCGGGCATCCCGTTGCTGATCAGAGCCAAGATGGCTCACTTCGACGTTCGACGCATCCTGGTCGACCAAGGGTTCAACGGGGCCACGACAAAGTCGTGGGGTTACGTCGAGCTCCTCGTCACCATCGGAGAGCAAGAGACGACCAGAGAAATCAAGATCCAGTTCCTAGTCATAGAATGCCCCTCCCTAAACAACTGCATCCTCAGTCGCCCGACTCTAGCTGAGCTGGCAACGGTCCCATCCACCGTTCACCTGAAGGTGAAGTACTACACCAAACTGGGCCACGTGGTCACAATCCACGGCGAAATCGAGACCGCCCGAAGGTGTTACGATGTCGCAGTAAAAGGATAGGCCACAATCAACACAAAAAATAGCAAGAGGCCCAGGGTCGAAGAGTCTCCCCCCCAGGGAATCAACGCCATCGACCTCGATTGCCGCATCGGCAAGGACGAAGCTGAAGAACATAGACCCGTCGAGGGGAAAGCTCCCACTCACCCATTCCGCCCAGTCCCAGACGGAGAGTTCGAACTCGTCCCGCTGGGCGATGACCCCGACAGGGCAGTGAAGATAGGCACGGGCCTGCCCGAGGAAACAAGGAAGCAACTCGCGATATGCCTCATGGAGAACGCTGACCTCTTCGCATGGAACGCCGCAGAGATGCCCGGCCTAGACCCTGAAGTCACCTGTCACCAATTAGCTTTAGACCGGGCAATCAAGCCTGTAGCATAACGTAGGCGCAAGCAGTCCCCCGAGAAAGCGGAGGCTGCCGAGCGAGCTATAAAAGACCTCCTAGAGGCAAATTTTATTTCTGAAGCCCAGTACACAACCTGACTCTCTAATGTAGTCCTTGTTAAGAAAAATAATGGAAAATTGCGCATGTGTGTTGATTATACCAATCTTAATAGGGCTTGCCCCAAAGATGCTTTTCCTCTCCCTAACATAGATAAACTCGTCGACAATTCTGCAGGTTTCAAACTCTTGTCCTGCATGGACGCATACAGCGGATACAATCAAATCCTTATGTCGGACATGGACAAAAGACACACGACATTCATGACCCCGACCGACAATTACTATTACAACGTAATGCCCTTCGGGCTAAAGAATGTCGGGGCCACGTACCAGCACATGATGAACAAAGTCTTCCGAGGAGAAATCGGGGATATGCTCGAGGTATACGTGGACAACATGATCGTCAAATCACACGAGGAGACCGACCACGCACGACACCTCCGGAAGGTTTTCGAGCAGGCGAGGCAATGCAAAATGGGGTTTAACCCTGAGAACTGCACGTTCGGCGTCTGGGCAGGAAAATTCCTAGGCTTCTACCTCACTGAGTGGGGAATTGAGGCCAATCCCGACAAATGTCGGGCATTCTCGGAGTTCCCAACCCTGAAGTCTAAAAAATCCATTCCATCCCTCAACGGGGTGCTCGCCTCGCTCTCCCGTTTCATCGCCAAATCTGCTCAGCACGCTTTACCTTTCTTTAAACTCCTCCGAAAAGAGGCCACCTTCGAGTGGACCGACGAATGCGAACGGGCACTGCTCCATCTGAAGAAGGCACTCTCCGAACCCCCAGTCCTGTCCCGACCATTGGAAAGGGAAACCCTATACCTATATCTGTCTATGGCAACCGAGGTCGTCAGCGCCGCTCTCATCAGAGAAACCGACGAGGGACAAAAGCCCATATACTTCACGAGCAAAGAACTCCAAGGCCCCGAGCTTAGGTACCAACAAATCGAAAAGGTCGCACTAGCCCTCATAAACGCCGCGAGAAGATTACGTCACTACTTCTCCGCCCACACGGTCAAGGTGAGAACCGATCAACCAATAAAACAACTCCTTGGTCGACCAGACATGGCTGGCAGAATGTTGAAATGGTCGCTGGAACTTTCTAAATTCGACATCCAATACGAGAACAGGAAAGCTCTGAAAGCTCATGCCCTGGCCGACTTCGTCGCAGAAATGACGCACAGCCCAAAGCCAACGGACGGCGCCCACAAATGGACGATCTTCATCGACGGTGCCTCTAGCTCGGCCGGAAGCGGTGCAGGAATCATCCTCGAAAACGAGGACGGAATCCTTATCGAGGTCTCATTGGTATTAGCCTTCCCAACCTCCAGCAACCAAGCCGAATACAAAGCTTTCATCGCCGGTCTAAGATTAGCCGAAGACCTAGGAGCAAAGGAAGTCAAAATATCGACAGACACCCAACTCGTGGCATCACAAGTACGGGGAGAATATCAAACCAAGAATGACAACCTCATCGAATATTTAGCATTGGTCAAGGAAAGAATCGAAAAATTCGAGAAGTGGGAGGTCCAACACGTGCCCCGCGAACATAACACGCGAGCGGACATCCTGTCAAAACTCGCCAGTATGAGGAAGAAAGGCAGAAACAAATCAGTAATCCAGGAAATCCTTCCTCGATCTAGCACCGAAAGGCCACCGCCCCCGCTCGAGGTAAACGTGATCGGGACGATCATTGTTGGATGACACCCATCTACAACTATCTCACAAAAAATGAACTCCCTGCGGACCCCAAAGAGGCAGCCACAACCAAGCGGAGGGCGTGCTCATACGTCTTCCTCGAAGGGAAACTCTACCGTAGGGGACTCTTCATCCCGTTGCTCAAATGCGTCGAGGAGGAGAAAGTCCTCGGCATATTAGGGGAAATGCACTGAGGAATCAACGCCCAACATCTCAGCGAACGGTCGCTGGCGCGCAAGGCTCTTCGAGCAGGCTACTATTGGCCGACTATGCAACACGACTCCAAAGAGCACGTCAAAAAATGCGACAAATGCCAACGACACGCCGACATGCATCTCGCACCTCCCAACGAGCTAAAAACGCTCTCCTCCCCTTGGCCCTTCGCATGGTGGGGCATGGACAGCCTCGGCCCATTTGTAACTGGTTCTTACCAAAACAAATACCTCATTGTAGGGGTAGACTATTTCACCAAGTGGATCGAAGCAGAAGCACTGGCCAAAATAACGGCGCAGAACATTCTTCGATTTTTCAAACGAAACATCCTCGCTCGGTTCGGCATACCCCAAGTCCTCATCACGGACAACGAAACGTAATTCACGGACGGAGGATTTCAGGACTTCGTGGCCAGCTTAGGCACTAAACAACACTTCACGTCCGTCGAGCACCCTCAAACCAACGGACAAGCGGAGGCGGCCAACAGGGTAATCCTGCACGGACTAAACGCAGACTCGGCGAGGCAAAGAGGGCATGGTTCGAGGAACTACACAACGTCTTGTGGGCATACCGCACAATGCCACACTCCACGATCGGGGAGACCCCGTTCAGACTAACATACGGCACCGAAGCAATCATCCCGGTGGAAATACGAGAGCCGACGAGACGCATAGAGGATCCCCTCGACGAAGAGATGAACGACGAGGCATTTCGAGCCGAGCTGGATCTCGTCGACGAGATCCGCTCTGAAGCAGCCCTCAGGGAAACATCCCTCAAACAAAAAAAAAGTCTTACGCCACGACGCGAAGGTCATAAAAAGAAAGTTCCAGGTGGGCAGCCTGGTCCTCAAAAGAAACCAAAAAATCCCAAGAGAGGGCAAATTGGCCGCCAACTTGGAAGGCCCCTACCGCGTCCGCGACTAGACGAGCAACGGGGCTTATTATCTGGAAAACCTACAAGGTGAAGAACTCGTTCGACCATGGAACGCAGAAAAACTTAGACAATATTATAGCTAAACATAACCCGGGGAGACATGGGAGGTACGACCACGCTCTTCACCACCAAAACAAAAGGGAGAATATGCGCCCCTTAGAGGCGAACACAACCATCCCCGACGCTGGGCACCTCAAACGAGCCTCAGTGTCACAGTACCACGTTGGCAGGGCACCCAGCTCGCGATGGGAAAGCCCAAGCCCCGAGGTCAGAGTTCTCCAATCGCAAACTCTACCTCGATTTAAGGCGAGCACAACGCTCTCCACCTTGTCGGTTCCCTAAACCAACGAATCCAGCATTGTCGAGCACAAATAGTTCAAAAATAAATATAGCAAAACCAACGAGACCAGCGTTGTAGAGCACAAACAATAAAAATAAACAAATAGGACAAATTAAATAATATTCATTAAACACGGTTGTAGCCGACCAAGAAAAATACAAAAGGAGCTCGAAAGCCAATATTCATACAGGCACAAAAGGCCATTATACACAGGCACGCAGGCTCTACAAAATAACAACAAAAATTCTAAAAAGACTCCGCCCGGAGTTACTCTTCATGACCATCCTCCTCCTCATCTTCTAGCTCCTCATCAGCTTCGAAGGGGCACACGATCTCTCTGTCAGCCACACAGTAGTTGTGGGCCGACCCCTCCGTCACCAGCCCGAGATTCAACACCTTCAGCTGCTCAGTGGCGTTGTCGAATCCCTCCTTGAACATTACGACCAGGTCTTTGTTGAAATCGCGGATATGTCCAACCAACTCGCCCCGGGTACGAAGGGCAAGCTCCTCCTCAATCTCATCCTCCCGAGGGCGGATTGTACCCTCGAGCAGAGCCATCCGAGCACGAAGCTGCACGTTATCTTCGGCCACCTTCTTGTGCCCCGCAGCTTGATCCTTCAAGCTTTCCTTCTCGTCCTTCAGCGTGTCCTGTTCAAGCTTCAGTTCCTCCAACTCCTTCTTCAGCCCCTCCTACAACTGGTGCTCCTCCTTGTAGTGAGATAGATCCTTAGACAATTTATCCTTCTCAGTTCGGGTAGCCAGAAGAGCATCCTCTAAAGAAGTCGTGGAAACAGAAGTCTCGGACAAGACCATGGCGGTCTCCATCACCCGAATAACGGCGGCCAGATCCCCAGCCTCTTCGTCGGGCATCCGCATCCTGGCTCAGAATGGCCTTTGCCCCGGGTGCCGCCACCACGACAGAACCTTCAGCCTTAAAAAACTCTTGCTCCAGATAGCAAGGAGGCAGTAGATAACTCCCAAGGGCATCAGAATAGTTGCCCCCCACGGCAGCAGACCGGGCAAGAGTCTTGTCCAGACGCTTCCTCTTGAGCAAAGGAGAGGTGGAAGGAGGGGGACTGTCCCGTATCTAGATCGGAGAGGTTTGTTGAGCAGGCTGAGGGGAGTTGGACACCAGGCTAGCAGTACCCAAGGTACCTGCCCCGAGGTCAGTGGCCACCTCCTAGACACGAGGTGTCACTTTCTTTTTCTTTTTAGGGACCCTGTCCGGGGCCCCAGCCTGGTTCGTCAGCTTCAGAACTCGTTCACGATGAGCGGGCATAGTTCCTACAAAACAAAAACAACAAAAACACAGGTTAGTTGGACAGACACAAGACCGAGAAAAGAAAGTAAGTAAAAGAAAACCTACGCAGTAACTCCAAGGCCTCCTCGTCCGTATCACACTCGAGCAGAGCCCTCGTGTTTATAAGACGGGTTTCACAAATCGGATCCCAGCCTCATCGACGTAGGGAGCACCTTTCCGGTCAACCCAAACCGCCAAGTTGAAACTTTGTACATACTCCACCAACCTCTTGTAAGCCAACCTATCCTCGACCCCCAGGCTCGAGAATTTTACCCGGTAGTGACTGGTCGAGAGGTTGAAGTGGTCGGGTTGCCACCTCAAGGGGATCCTTGACATATGTTTTTCCTCCCCAGCAGCATTCTGTTTGTAATAGTAAAGGGAGTTTAAGGCAGAACGAGTGATCGGCTTCACCGTATACCACCGCCCTTTAAAATGTCGGGAAGAATCCACATAGGTCTTGAATAGCCTCATCGGCTACTTCAGAGACACCCAGCTGTGACGTCCTCGGTGTCATACCCCAAATTTGTCCTACCCACACCATTTTATTTTACTGTCTAACCATTATTTCAAAAATCCAAAAATATGCACCACTTTATTTTTCTATCTGATATTCGAAAAAATCGGAAAAAAAACAATGCATTTATTTCTCTTTAAAACTAAAAATTCAAATCCTCTTTTATTTTTAATATTATCAAAAGTATTTTATTTATTTATTTATATTTATTTATTGTTTAGTCATTATCCAAAAATTTACAAAAAAATCTATTACTATTATTATTACTATTCTTTTCATTTTATTATCCCATTGCTATTATTATTATTATTATTTGTAAAATATTTTATCCAAATTTATTTTTAGCCCATTTACCTTTCTTTCCTACAAATTTTTTTATTGTTATTATCATTTTCTTTTCCATTTTCTTTTTATTACTATTTCCTTTATTTCTATTATTATTATTATTATTATTATTATTATTATTATTATTATTATTTCTCCTAATGTTTTATTTATTTATTATTATTATTATAAATTGAATATCACAGGTACCATTTTTTTTATTATTATGTCAGCAGCCCACACCTTTACTTCAGCTTTTCCCCACATCACACTAATACCTTTCCAAGAAATTTTGTTACTCACATGTACCTCAAATAACAAATTCACACAAGCCACAAACCTTCCGCAACACACAGTGCATCACACCACATTCAACAAATTTTCAGCAGCACAAAAAAAGAAAACTGCCAGCTATCAATTCTTATCCAGATCCTTTGCATAAAATCTCTATTTCACCCTCTCCAATTTCTTTTATATAACAGAATTTTTTCCTCTTAATAAAGAAGCTTGGATAGCACGTAGAAACCCTGTAGAAATCCAAAGCCAAGCTTCAAAGAAAAAACATAATCCAAAATCTTTCCAAGAAACCTCTACTCATTCTTAATAACAAAATCAGAACCATATTTTCGTCCCACCGCCACCCTCTATTCATGAACCAACATAACCAATCCTCTTTTTTTCCATCACCACATACTCACCTTATTTATTATCCAAAACTCTTCAACCAAACTTCAAAATTATGCAGAAAACCAAAAAAACAGCAGCAATAAACTTTTATAAACCCTTTTTGCAAACACCAAACCACCATCTCCATTTTTATCCTTGTTTTCACAGAACCATTAAATTCATACCACAAGCCTACACTTTTTTTTTCTCACTGCAGAACAACAAATCATAGACCTGTCACCAACATAAATCATAAACTCATAAACCAAAACCGAAAAGCAGAGAGATGAGTGAGAGCGAATCTGTGAGCAAAACAAAATCATAAACCCCTAGAAACAGTTGAAACCGAAACACCCTTCTTAAACAAACCTTCAAATTCACGCCGCCATGAGAGGCCGAGGTCACGTGAGAGACCATTGAAACTAAACTGAACACCACAGTCGAACTCGTCACCTCCGCAGCTGCTGAACGCTAACTACCGAACAAATCAAACACGCGGCCGCCACCGTCGCGGAATCGCCTTTCAACCTTGAATAGAAACTGAGGAACCAAGCGAGATTTGCGTGTGATTAAGAGTCGATTCGATTGCGAGAGAGAGACGGCGAAATCTTTTGTTTGTCGGCGTTTTATGCGAATACAGGGGTGGGTTTAATTTTTTGACTTTTTCTTCTTTTTTTCGCATTACTGTGTTTGTGTATAAGAAGAGGAATTTATGCTTCTCATTTTTTTTTCTTTTCCATTTAAAATATAAAATAGATTTTAGTTTTTATTTTATTTGGGTGCAATAGGTCTTGGTCCCTCTATGCCCATAGATCCATATGTTTCTCACTGCACCTACTGTGTTGAGCGCCCCACTTCCTCTTTTAATGTTTTTATATTCTTATTTTTCTCTAAAACTATTTTATTTGTTTTGTTTTGTTAAAGATTATTTTGTTTTGTTTTATAACTTCTCATGTTTAATAACTTTTAATATATTGTTTCTTTTTATTTTTATTATTTCTTTCATTCGGGCCAATGATATAACAAAAGGCCGATGTTTCGCCCGATTTCGTTAAATCGGTGATACTCTGTCAATATGAGGCCCATGCAATTTTATTCATTTATTTTTCCATTTTTTCCAATTTAATATGATTTCACAAATTAATTTAATTCTTTATTTTTTTTATTTTTTATCAATTCACACTTTATTTAATTTATTCAATTTATCGCTTTTAATACATAAAATGTTTCGACTCCTCATAGAACGTTTTCTTTAAATTGGTTCTAAGGAAGTGAACGAACCAAATTTCGACGCGTCCGAAAAGGTCCAACGCCTTCGAACAATTGCATCTGAATAAAAAGGCCGAACGCCTTCGAATAGTTCAAAAACACTGCACACACGCTTTCTCTTGGGCGAATTACAACGAGACCCTTTATTTTTCGCAATCCCGTGTAACTTACATGTATCCCTCTCCCATTATTTTGTACGCATTTTTATTTTTCATTTTTATCGATTTTGTTTAGTTCGCGAACCCTTGGTCCAACGCCAAGCGGTTGCACTTGCACACTTGCACTTTATTTTTTTTTCAGTTATCGTTTATTAGGATCCACCTTACCTTGCGAGCCAAGCGCTTTGTGCCTCGCTAACAAACCACAAAATAAAAATCCACTTGCATTCACCCTCAAACCTCAAAAACCAAAACGATTCTTTTTAGATCCAAACCCTTGATCCAACGTCAAGCGGTCTTAGGAAATAAAACACATTAATAATACGAGAAGAAATTGTACGCCACGAGCCTTAAGCGGTAGAAAGGAGGATAACGAGCTCTCGTTACTCACTCCGATTATTTCGACGCAAGACACTCGTCTTGTTGGACGGAATAAACTATCCATAATCTTTAGTGCAATTCGACTCCTAAAACCCTTTCATCGAAGAAAGGTAATAAAATCAACAACCAATCATCCGTAGTAGGCCGAACTACGAGGCTCTGACTTTCCCATTGCACGCGGGAGTACGTAGGCACAAGGATCTCAATCCTTGCCGAGCACCTAGGATCAATCTAACTTATAATTTAAACTTTTTTCCCTCTAGCAAGTAATTCGTTTAAGCATAGACATCCTTTCGCGCGTGATAACTTAGATGGTTCCCATCGAGTACGATGGATGTAAGGGGTGCTAATACCTTCCCCCTGCATAACCGACTCCCGAACCCAGGCAATGGTTCTGTTGACCTTTGTCCTTATCTCTTTCCTCCCGGGTTTTATCTATATCTTCCCTTTCCCACTTCAGGAAAAAATAGAATTAGGTGGCGACTCTTCAGTCTGTCCAGCGCGCGGCTCCGTCTTTTCGGATCGCGTGAGGTCGTATTTTTCGGGGAACGACACTCGGGCACCAGACCGTTGCAGGTGGAAGATGTGGAAAAAGAGGGGCAGGGTGCACCCAACACCTAGAAAACGGCAGACTAACTCGAACGCCCGCATAAAAGCGATGGCGTTCGGATGTAGTTGTGACGGTGCCAGTCGGAGCCACCTGAAAACCCCCATCTGAAAAGAGTTGAAGGGCAACCTGAACCTCGCTTCTCGGAAGGTGAATTCCTACATAGCAAACTGCTTCCTCGGGAAGCGGTGACATATCCGGTCCGCCTCCTGAGGAGCAAGACATTGCCAATTCACAGGGTCCTCGGGACTGAGGTCTTCCACCTCAGCGTATGCATTGGTCGTCTCGTCGGCAAAGTACGATCCTTCTTCCAACGGTTCATCCGCAACCCACGATAAGTCATTACGCCCGGACGAGGAAACATGATCGTTGTACTCCTCGGCATTCCTCTCCTCGGGGTTTCGATGTGCGACCTCCCCTTCATCAATTGGACGTAGTTCGGCGTTCCCTTCCCCCACCTGCCGATGCTCGGTCGTACCTGAAACACAGACATAAAAAGTGAATTCGACATCGCATCAAATCCACCCTTCCACTGCAAGTCAAGTGAAAGGGCGAAAAGCTAAAACGCAACGCCCCAAAATCCGACTAAACTAGCCTAGACCGACGAAGGGGCAACCCCTGCACACATTTGGACATGTAAAGTTCCGACCTATAATTTCATAGAAACATGAACTCTACGCCCGTGGCATGCTGGACTTGCCCGAAATATTCATACGCATATGAATTCTACGCCCGAGGCATGCTAAACTTGCTCGGGATATTCATACGCATATGAATTTTACGCCCGTGGCATGCTAAACGTGCCCAGCTTATTCAAGTGCATATGAAGTTTTTGTCGGGGACTTCTAATCCTGCCCGGGATATTCATACCCAAAACCTAAAAAACTATCCCCAGACCCAGATTTATCTACTCTACACTAAAGTTTGTTTACTCTACACAAACATATCATGCAATTTTCTAGCTACCAAGTGAAAAAGCATGCAAAACAGAGAGTTTGAAATGTTACCTGACATATTGGAGGCAAGGAGAAGACGGTGGCGCGCGGGCAGAAATGGCGGTGCAGACGGCGGAAAGAGAATTCTTTTCAGAGCTTCCGATCAAACGTCAGAGCGAAAAAGTCCAAATGAAGTGGATCGTCCCCTTTATATAGCCATAAGAGTGTGGACGGACGCGCCAGGTAATCATTACCTAGTACATATGCCACTGTTTGCACAGGAAACAAAGCGACGCACCATTAATGTTGAGACACGTCAGTCCCCAAGAATCCTGAACAACGTCGAGCAACTGCAAATATCCCCGATTATAAGGAGCATCCTCGACTCTGTGAAACGCCACATGCCTGAAAAACTCAACAGCACGCGCAGGTATGTGCCCGACACCTTCTTCAACGCACCTACGTCCGCTTATGCTCTAATTCATCGCTTCTGTTCCGGACTGGGCCTCCAGACTGTATTGGGCTACGACCCAATATGTCGAGCAGAGGCCCATATGCTCGGGCAGATACGTCTGATAGACGGACATGGGCACTTAACGGTCGGGCGCACATCCTAGATGTCGGACACGCACTTAGAACGGGCAAAGAACACGTCTTCCCGTTCACTTGCCATGTCACCCAACTGTCCCCCATTATCTCCTGAAAGATAGGGGCAGTTGAACCAAGGACCAGACCCATTAGCCAGGTCTTCACGCTTCTCACGCATTCATTGGCAGTTCTTCCTTGGACCTAACTGATCCAGCCCAAGGAAGGACCTTGGCCCAGCACTGAGGGCTCTCTATATATACCCTTTCTCACTAAAGGGTCAGGTATTCTGATTCCACTCTGCTAACTTACCTATTTGCTGTATCTCTATTAACTTTGGCATCGGAGCGCCTTGCAGGTACACCCCCTCCTCTCCATCCACTTGTTGTTGCACCCAATTGCTGGAAGGCCCTCCTGATCAGGTAAGATCAGGTACATGGAGTGAAATGCTTCGAATCCCAACACCAACAATTAGCCATTTATCATGATAAAAATGTTAATACACTCGTATATCACCACGATTTTTAATTCCAACCGTGATGAAATGTGATACTTTATTTATATAAAAGTAAAATTATATATCCTTTCAGTACACAACTGCTATCTCTCTCAAAACAAAAGCCTAATAACTCTTTCACTCACAAAAAACCCCTAAACAAAATCATAACAATGAATCTTAGCTAATGGGTATTAACAAGTTTCTTTTCTCCATAATTTCATGATCTTTGAACTTTCAAAATATGTTTCAATAGTTTCTTCATCCTTATTTCATTGCTAACACGCCATTATATGACATATTTGTTTCATGATTTGTGAACTTTTTTTTTTACTTATAGGTATATGGATAATTCTTTCAACAAAGAGGAAGAAACTAAATTTATCCTCGCAAACTTGTGTTAGATCCAGAATGACATTCATTCAAAATATACAATATTTTTTTGGTCTAAATTTATCTTCATCCTTATTTTATTGTTGACACGCCATTATGTAACATGTATGATATGTTTCTAAAGCATTTACAGGTTTGTTTTCTCTGTAGTGTTTTTATTTACATTTGTTTCAATAGTTTGTTTCATGATCTTTGAACATTATTATTTTTTACTTGTAGGTATATGGATGCTTATTTCAATAAAGCGGAAGAAGATAGCTTTAGTCTTGCAAACTTGTGTCAAAGATCCATAATAACATACATTCAAAATATACACAAGTTCGTAGGTCTAGATTTATCTTCATCCTTATTATTGGCACGCTACTATGTGACATGTCTAGTATATTTCTGAAGATGACTTGATATGTTTGTTGTATCATGTCATGTCAATTTTTTGTTGTTGATGAATATTTTTAATAAATTTTGTTGTTAATATTTATTTAAAATATGATTTTATTATATATTATATGGTTTGAGTGTTTTTATAATACCTTACCGAATATATAACTTCCCAAAGTGTATTGGAAAATTATGATATGATAGATAAAATTGTACTTGAAAATAAGTACAAGTTCAATTCTTGACAAGTATTCTTCATGTACTCTTAACTGGATGTTGTTCTTTAATCATTAGAACTTGATTTAATGATTGTAGAAATTCAATCATCCTTCTTTCCACCTCTAATTTTGTTTGCAAACTAAAAAATATTTTGCAAAAATAATTAGAGGTGAAAGCAGGGTTGTTGAAGAACTAGGATCATTAAACCAAGTTCTAACGGTCAAAGAACAAAATACGAATAAAGAATTGGAGATCACTTCTCAAGAATTAGACGTGTACTTATTATTCTAGTATAACCTAATTTGTCATATTATAATGTTCTAATGCAGATTGGAAGTTTATATATTTAGTGAGCGTTGGCAAAATAAGCATTCCAGATAATTTATAATAAACTCAGGGTTATATACGACAACGGTTGTCTAACACAACTGTTGTTAAATATGTTACATATTATATACCACAACGATTGTTTAAAGTAACTGTTGTGCTAGGTACCGTGCTACTTGGATAAAAAGAAGATTTGCTTTGCTGTTTTCAGATTCAGTTGGTATTTGGTTAAACCATACTGGGCTTTTCGGATGGTATTCTATTTTCTATTTAAGGAATTGGTTCTCCTTATTTGAATACTCATTTATTTTGAAGAAAGATTATTGAGCGTCATATTTTTGAATTTTGTAAAGTCTCTGTATGTTGACTATTGTGTAATACTTTATGAGTGTTTCTTATTTTAGAGAGATATATGACCTAATCTTGAATTGTAATTTATCACATCGCATATAATTGGTTCTTACAAACACTTGGAAAGTTTTTGAGTGAAAGTGACAGGATCTCAAATTTTAGGAAAGTCTGAGTTGAAATTCATGGATAATATTAAACAAAAGGTACTAAATTAGAAAAGTTCAAATGAGATCGTCTTGTACTATTGATTGCTATTTGAATTAATTAATTTTCTTTTCTTTAAACTACAACCCTCTAAACATATGTGATAATAATCAATTATTTTACAATAATTTTGTACAAGTTTTGAATTTAATTTTTTTTAGAACCAATTTGTATGAATATAGCACGAGAGGTGCTACAAGGGTTGAATTTAATATCTCGAAATTACAAGCCTAAGCTCTTACCATTAAAGTAAGACATCAAATGCAACAAATAAACTTTATCTGTACATGCTAAAACCAAACATGTGACTAAATTATATGCATTAATATGAATGTGATCAAACTTAATTTCAAACTCAAACATTTTCAGTTGCATGCAAATTTGTTGCTAATGACTCATTAGGAGACTTTAGGAGGGGCTCTTTAACTTTGTCATTGAATTTAGACAGAGGAATTGATGGTGTGTTATTTGATGGATAAAGAACATAACGTTGAAACATGAATATAATATCAAAGAAAAGGGACACCTGAAAATTTGTAAGGTATAATACATTAGCAATTATTTCAACTAAACTAAGATTCTTTTGGAAAAAATAACACATAAATTAATTTATAGTTTATGATTGATAATTTATAATTTATAAATGATAGATGATGATTAATAGTTGATAAACTAATTGAAGTGTTTGATAAAATTAACGATTCAATTAATTGATAAATTAAAATGACATAAAAGATATTTAATATATAATTATTTTATTTAAATTAAAATAAATTATAAAGGATAGTAGTTGATTTTAGTTAAAATAATAAGGATAAAAGTGGAAGAAAAAAATTATAAGCTATAAATTATAAACTAAAACGTTATTTAAAATAACGTCCGAAAAATGAAAAATAAACTATAAACTAGTAAAATAAGTTATAAATTCGTGATAAAAAAATATTAGTAAACCAGTCTTTTATTGTTATATGAGTTTATAAATATAAACTCAAAAATTATCATATCAATCAGAGTCAAAGAATTTTTGAGTGTATGAATTTTTTTTATATTAATTAATAATTGTGAAGAAAAAATTAATACTGAAATAAATGAGAAGAAAAAAATGCATACCAGGGATAACAATACTTTGCCAAGGTTTCCAGAGAAATTCACCCAAGAGTCTATATGAATGGAAAAAATGAAAATTAATAATGTTTTATTATATGCATTGATGCATCACAAGTTATTTTAAATGAAAGTGTTTAAAGTGAATTTGAAAATAAAATCATACTTTGATCAATTGATTGTGTAACCATTTGAGCAAAGCTTGATGTTCCTCCAGTGAAATCTAAGAACACATTTCCAATGGAAAATCCATCTGTGCTCTTTAGCTTGAAGTTCATAACTGCCTGTATTTTGGGATTTAACATCACAATTACAATTTCTATATTTTTCACCAAGATTTTCTTTGGTGTATATTAATAAAAAATTACATTCAATATTTTTGACCAAGAATTTATATCATATTGAGAGATGATTAAATTCAATATGCCTCGTTGTTTATTAACTCATATCTTAATGAATTAAAAGATAAGAGTTTCAGCAATTTACACAAAGGGATTATGGATATATATTCAATAAAAATTCTATAAGAAAAATATAAAATAACATTTTTTCTATAGAAGCATTTTTTAATTTCTTCAACTCTGGGTATATGAATCACAACCTCCATGTTTAAAAATGTTTCTAAATCCAATTTTATATATATAGATATATATATATATATATATATATATATATATATATATATATATATATATATATATATATATATATATATATATATATATATATATATTCAAATTCTTAGAATTATGAATCCAAAGATTTTCTACTCTCTATAAGTTCCACTTCAATGGATTTGTTATCTACCATTCAGAATGAGTAGAGTTAATATTTTAGATTTAATATGTCAGCCAAAGACTTTTTCATAAAGAATAATTAAATTTTCCCCACATTCATCTCTCTCGAGACATCTCTTAAAATATTCCTCTAAGGTAAGGCATAAGATAAGAGAATTTCTTATCCTACATCATGAGTCTCTCAGGCACCATGTGCGTTTCCAGTTTTTTTTCTCATTGCTTCCGCTGATGTATCTCCGAACACACCCTTTTTATTTAAACATTGATTTGTTCCATAGATGCACTTGAGGAACAACCTAGACTTTTTATATCTTGGATGCTTCTGTAAATACACTTGCAAGACAATTGAATGTTAATTTTTTTTCTTTATTTTATTTACGTTGTATCTTAATTTAACTTATTGGTTTGCAGACATTATGTCTTCTTCAGACTCAGACTATCATATTCCTACAGGGAGACTGATACATGGTCAAGTTGCCTAGCATGCCTCCGTCCAGAAGGAGAAGGCCCATGTCCAGCCAAACGTATCGTCTACATCTGTAGATGTAGACACCTCTTCATCCCGGAGACCGCGAGATGCTTCTGAGGGTACTTCACAATCTCCTTCCTCCTAGAGGAGACGCCAGGAGAGTCTGATTCAACTATCAGAATGCAATGTTGAGGATCCTGAGCAGACCCGTGAGGGAGTTGAGGAGACACAAATGGATGCTACTACCACTGCTCCTGAGAGTTATCCTGTGGGGGTCCATCTTTCAGGTGGTTCTATACCGTCTCACACCCCTTGGTGCTTCCCACTGTAGATGGTGATCCTCCCAGACCAACACATCAGGAGATATTATAGGAGGAACAGTCCCATATGGACCACGCTCAGGATCTGGTGCTTATATCTCTACAGGTAGTTAGAATTGGGCGGGCGGGCATTGAGGCGATTTCTTCTAGGGGTCTGATGTCATGCGTACAGTGGAGGAGATGATTCAGGTGGCATTGAGGGGTACACAGTACCGCAGACATCGCGCCAGGACTAGTGGGATAGGCATCCGAGGAGGACGTAAAGGCAGACGAGGCGGTAAAGACAAAGAAGAGCGTGCATAGGGGGCAGGCAGAGGAAAGGATGGAGAGGATGTACTCCTGCACACACAGTAGCTATGTGTGTTTTTTATGACAGTGATGTATTTTTTTTTTTGGATGATGACAGTGATGTAATATATATATATATATATATATATATATATATATATATATATATATATATATATATATATATATATAATACTACTCTATTCATGTTTGTGCATTATTGTATATGTGTCTCCGACTAAAAAAATTGGTTTAATTAAAAAAAATTGTTCTACTAAAATTTCACAGATGCATCTACAGACTATTTCCTTATATGCATTTGTGGATGATTTCAACGTAAAACAAAAAATTGGTGCGTCCGGAAGTATATCAGCGAAAACATAAGGCATATTTGAAAATGCAACAGATAACTGAGAGTATTATGGGGTGGATTGGGAATTTCTCCAAGATAATATCACTTATTTCCTTGTCCACTATCTAGATCTTCTCTACTTCTTTTAGGCGTGCAAGCATTAATGTCTCATCCTCCAATGCTTCTACATGTCTTTAATGAATTAATATTGCTTTTATATTCAATTTCCACAATTCAAAATTCAAAATTGTTGTATACTAAGAATATCTGTATATCCTATTTAGATATCACGAGACTCACTCGTAAACGTAACCGTTTTCTCCCATAATAGACTTCACTTATTGCAAAGATGATATATTAAGCATATCATGAACTTTGATGTTTGGTGCAAAGAATAATGACAACTAAAATAAATGACCTTGAGAATATACACACAGAGGATGTTGGAAAATCCAAACAAGCAAGAAGAATAAGATAAAAGATGAGTACAAAAAGATTTATTTACTCAGTTCCATCAAATCGATATATTCTATGAAAATGATTTTTCTCTAATTCACTATACTTCAAAAGTTACAAGAAGTTAGTCTTCCAAATTTTCAAGAACAAAATCTATTTACTTACCACTAAATATTTCTCAATATCTCTAACTCTTAAGAAATGAATCACATAAAACAATATTTGCTAATGTATACGTTAACCTTAACATTTTAATTGAAAACTACTACTATATACATATAATTTTTCAATTTAAGAAACATAATGAAATAAATCAATTCTAACCTGTGGAATATATTTGATAGATGTCAAGAGCACTTGCATTGTGCTGCACAAAATATCCATTTCAATATTTAATAAATTGAAATATAACCAAATATTTGTTTTTAATGATAAAATATGATAGAAATAAAAAATATATCTCACTTAAAGATAGTAACTAGCCAAAGCCATGAATTGGAAGGGAATGCAATGAAGAAACAAACTCCAGCAGTTAGCCACACCACTGTAATAATTCCGATTGTGATTTTTGATACTGATTGACTTCCACGCTGCAGAAATTTAAAAAAAAAAAATATAGAATCATTAGGCATTAACTTTCTATATATTATGTGATATGGTTGTGAGATTGTATCCAAGTTACATACAATTTAAAATATTACACCTACCAAAATCACCTCATTTACCTATCAAATTGATTTAAACGTGCTGTGAAACGATATTGTCAATAACAGATTAAAGTTACAAGATAAAGAGAGAGAAGAAGAAAAAAGAAGAATAAAAATTTGGTTAAAACCGTTTTACTATTCACTTACTTCTCAATAAGAGTTTAAAGATTATAAGTGAGTAACAACAATTAACATCTCTCAACAATCCTGAGAGGACTAGTATGTTTATAGACTACTAAGCCAACTTAAAATACAAGCTAACTTAATAATTCGGTTTACAAGCAAGGCACAATTCGACATGATAACTTAAACACAAAGGTAACATATTTCTATAATATGCTTGAACAGACTTCGACTACATCGTACACAAATCTTGTCGAACCATGAAGTTACCCTTATTGACACTAGAGTTCAATACAAAATGCCACAAATCTCCACCTTGGAACAAACTCTACTCTTAACAAGGAAATGAACTAGATTTCATCTTTCAGCTTTATCAATTGCATATAGTGAAAAAACTTTCTACTCAATAATGTCTTGGTGATCATATCAGCAACATTGCCATCAGTCGAAACTTTCAGCAATTTGACTTATCCACGCTCAATTATCTCTTTGACGAAGTGCATCCTCACATCGATATTCTTGGTTCTCTCATGATAGGTTGAATTCTTCGACATGTGTATTGCACTTTGACTATCAAATTCAACAGTGATAACTCGACCTTGAAGTTTCATCTCCTTAGCAAAACCTTCAAACCACAATGTTTCTTTCACGGCTCTAGTGAGGGTGATATATTCCGCTTAAGTGGTTTATAAGGCAACAACCTTCTGAAGTATTGTTTTCCAATTGATTGTCGTGCCAAACACAATGAACATATATCCAGAAATATATTTTTTGGAATCCATACAACCTGTATAATCAGAGTCGACAAACCCTTTGATTTTGACTTTGCTATCATCACCACAAACTCCACCATAAATCAAGACTCTGCTCAGAGATCCATTGATGTACCTTAGAATCCACGTTAATGCTTGTCAGTGCGTCTTTCCAGGATTGGTCATATACCTGCTTACAAGACTCACTCTGAATGTTATGTCTGACCTCGTACATACCATAACATACAACAAAGAACTTACTATGCTAGCATATGGAATGTTATTCATATAGACATTTTCGACTCCAGTACTAGGACTTTAAGTCATACTCAACTTGTATTGAGGATTAATAGATGTTAGAATAGGCTTTCAATTCAGCATACCAAACTTGTCAAGAATCTTCTTCAGGAATGTCTCTTGAGATAAACATAATATTGACTGCTTTTTATCTCTCTAGATGCCAATCCCAAGAATTCTTGAGGCAACTCCCAAATCTTTCAAATCAAAATCCTTATCAAGTTCAACCTTCACCTTCATAACATAACATCTTTGACACTATAGCTTGCTATGATAATGTCATCCACATTGACTTAAATCGCTTAGACATCACTCCTTTGATTCCTTCATTAACCTTGAAAATGTACTTACAGTTGACTAACCTGGCCCTTACATGTTTCTCGATCAGCTCCCAAGTGTTATTATCATGACGATATTTCATCTCCTCATAACTTTCTTATAGTCTTTAGGTTCTTCATTCATAACCTCACTTGCAGAGATTAAGGCATAAGCTATGAGATATGCAAAACCAAGTCTCTAAGGTGGCTTGATGACTCTTCTCGACCTATCTCTCTTCAATAGGTAGTCATTATCAGTATCCTCATCTTCATCAACAACTTGTGTTTGCTCTTTGATTTCATCTAGGTTATGCAATTCATTATCACTATGCTCCCCCTCAACAATAATCTCTTCCTGGTCCAACTCTTCTTCAGAGATCTTGGTACTTTAACCGATGTCATCAATATTCTTAAAAACCATCTCAACTTCATTGAAAACTACATTTCGACTTGTGATATGCCTCATTTGACCTGGCTTTAGGCACCACAATCTTTAAGCTTTGACTCCTTTAGGGTATCCAAGGAAAATATATCTCAATGCTCTAGGTTCGATCTTGTCTTGCCTAATGTGAGCATAAGATAAACAACCATATACTCTAAGTATCTTGAGACTAGGTGGATGTCTTGACCATACTTCTTCAAGTGTTTGTATTCCCAAAGGCTGTCGAGGGACACCTATTTATCAAGTATCATACAGTCAGAACAACTTCTGCCCCAAACACCTTCTTCAATCCCGCACTTAACAACATGCACACCACCCTTTCCAAAATGGTTCGATTAAACATTTCACACAAACCATTTTGTTGGGGAGTCCCTACAATACTTTTATGTTTTACAATACCATACGCAACATAATAGTTGTCGAAAGCCTCATTGTAAAATTCAAGACCATTGTCAGTCGTCAACCTCTTGACCTTCATGCCAATTTGAAAGTCTTCCAACTTTTGAAAGTTTTCAAAAGTTTCATCCTTAGTATTTTGGATGAATACCCATAACTTTCTGGAATAATCATCAACTATGGATAGAAAATACTTTGCACCTAAGTGTGAAGGATTCCTTGTAGGCCCCTAAAGATCAACATGAATGTAATTAAGGGATCCATGTGTTCTTTATTTACCTTTGTTAAACTTCATTCTACATGATTTACCAAATACACAAGGTTCACAAAACTCCATTTTTTCGACCTTGTCATCACCCAAAAGATTTTGTTTCGACAATTCGACCAGGCCTCTTTCATTGACATGGCCAAATCTCTTGTGCCATAACTCAGTCTTCAACACGGGTTTGGTGGAATCCACATCTGCTGAACCACTTACAACCTTAGCCTCAAGAGTATACAACCATTGTTTCTTCACGCCTCTCGAGATTTCCTTCGACCCTTTCATACCCTTAGGATGCTTTGCTTTCCTTTGAAAACATATCCTTTATTGTCGAATTCACAAAGAGAAATCAAATTCTTCTTAGGATTAGGTACATACCTAACGCCAGTCAATATCCTTATTGACTCATCATGGAGCTTGAATCTCATAGATTTAATACCTGCTATTTTGCAAGCTTTGTTGTTTCCTTACAGCACTGCTCCACCATCTTGATCACATAATTCCTCAAACATATATTTTTTTTGAGTCATATGCCAACTACACCCTGAATCCATAATTCACTCCTTCTTAGAGTCGTTGCTTGAAACCACCAGGACATCAGATGATTCATAACCATCTTGCACAATGGTTTCATTACCATTATCCTTTCCACCATGATTATTCAGACGACCAGAGCATATTTTTCTTATATAACTCTCATTCTTACAATGATAAAACTTATTAGTAAGAGCATTACCACCATAAGAATTTTATAGAACTTTACGATTCTTCTTCTTACACCTACCATCTTTCTTCAAGAATTTCCCTTTAACAGACAAAATTTTACCAACACCAGATGGCTTGTGCTCTTTTTGTTCGTTCAAATACTTAGAGTACAAAGCAGATTGAACATCTTCAAAGGTCAAAGACTCACTTCCATACAAAAGAGTTTCTTTGAAGTGAGCATGAGACTTAGGTAAAAAGCACAACAATAACCATCGTTGTCTTCTCCTTCTCCGATAGAGCATCATCCACCTTCTTTTATCCTTTCAACGCTTCTAACAAACCCGTTGAACAAGAAGGGTTTGCATCATCAAGTGCCGCAAACCAAAATCAATCACACCAGTGAATTTCTCAATCTTATACTTTGTTGACGACATATTCTTCTCCACGCTCACCGCATTCATTTGTTGTGAAACGATGTCGTTAATAACGAACAAAGTTATGAGATAAAGATTGAATTTCTTGAACAAACACAAGAAACCTTATTAGATTTTACAAAGAGAGAGAAAACGGAAGAAGAATAAAAATTTGGTTAAAGTTGTTTTACTATTCACTTACTCTTCAATAAGGGTTCAAAGATTACAACTGAATAAAAACAATTAACCTCTTTCAACAACCTTGAGAGAACTATTATATTTATAGACTACTATGTTAACTTAGGCTACAAACTAACTTAACAATTGGGCTTACAAGCAAGACTCGATTCAACATGTTAACTTAAACATAAAGCTAACATATTTCGATAACATGTTTGAACAGAATTCGACTACAGCATACACAACTAATGTCGAATCATGGAGCTACCCTTGTCAACACTAGAGTTCGATCCAAAATAACATAAAACAAATCTGCCAAAAACTGAAATTTTACGATCAAAATTGAACCTTAAAAATGAAAATGCGATTTACATCAAATTTAAATATTAGGTCCGATTTCGATCAAAACCAACCGATTGTCCATCCCTAATAGGTTATCATTAAAAACATTTTAATAACGTTAGAGGCTTTTTTTGTGTGGTTAGAAACTAAAATTTGTATATTAAAAAAACACATTAATGAAATAAAAGACTCAAATACCAATTTTGTCCATGTATATACTTCACTACCAATTTCAATAACACAACTTTTTTATTGTAAGACAAAAAATACTCTTTTATCCTCCAAATTTTCCTTTATTGCATGCGTCATTCACTTCTACTCTATTTTTCATACTCTGATTTAGTTCTTGGCACCATTATTTATAGGTTGGATTTGAATGAAATACATATGATGAAGAAATCTCACATCACTTAATTTTATAAAGGAAATAAGAATTCAAGGTAAATTAAAATATTCAAGTTCTTCATTACAAAATATACCAATAAAAAACACTTTAAGTTTATATTTGATTTTTTGTTCTATTATACTATTGTATTAGAGTGTTGTGAAAAGTAACTAAATATTTTCTTTGGAGGTGTGTGTATTGGAGACCTAAGGGTGGTTGAGAATAAATTATTTATTGTAACAATTTTGACGTTATTTTCTAATTGTCATTTGATAACGGCAGGGCCGGTCCAATACGTTTTGAGGCCTGAGGCGAAATTTAAATTAAATATTTTAAATATAATAAAAATATTTTTTAAAAATTATCATATTTTAGTTATTTTATGATATAAAATTATTAAATTATTTTAATTAATTGCATTTAGTATTTTATTTCAATTGATAATAAAACTAACTAATCTAAACACTCTTCTCATTTTTTAAAAAAAAATCATAATTGTAAAACAATGACAAAATTATTTTAAAAAAAAACTTAAATATCAAATCTTTTATTATGTTAAAGAAGTCAAAAACTTATTCTCTATACATATAATTTTTAAATTAACAAATCAAATAATACTTTATAAATAATTGTTATTATCATATATTCTAAATAGATGTTATATGATATAATTTTAAAAATTATTTTAAAAAAAATCAGTTAATTAAAATTATATAAAAAGAATAAAAAGTGAGGCCCTAGGTGGGTAGCCTTGGTAGCATTCCCATAGGACCGACCCTGGATAACGGACACAGGTTTTCTTCAATTTTGGAGTTTCCAGGTTACGTCCTTGTGTTGTGATTGTGTTCTTTTATTTTCTATATGCTTCTTTTTTCCAACAACTAGTATCATAACTTTTTGTTCGATCTAGGAATATGAGTTCTTAGCTCTTTTTTCCACATCAGAAAAGAAGGATAGTGTTGTGAAAATGTTGTTGAGTTGAAATCACGAGTTTTGGGTTGTGTAGTATGGGTTAGAGAAAAATAACGGAAGAATTATTTTTGACCTGTGGAATAATCAAATAAAAGATGTGATGATATAATCATGATTACATAAGGTGTTGGTTAGTATTTAGTACATGCACATTGATTGAAATTGATGCATGGTGTACTATGAGATCATGTCGATGGTTGAAAAACTTCCTACCAACATGGAAGTTGCACCATAGATTTCCATCCTAATTTTCGTCATGTAAAATTCTTGGAGTGATTTAGTTTGACGTGAAATATATTCTTAATGATAGAGTATATGATCGTCAGTGATGATAATGTGAAATTCTTATAGTGATTTATCTTCAAGTGAAATATATTTATCATGAGAGAGTAATATGGTTTTTGAATTGTAATTGTTGATGAAGACAATGTGAAAATTCTTGAAGTGGTGTGACTTCAAGTAACTATATACTCTTTATGGTTGAGTATTATAGTTCTTTTGAACTATGATTATCGGTAAGACAATGGAAGTTGATATATTATTTTCAATCAAGGTATATATAGTTGAGTTTGGTTAAAATTATACACGTTGAAGACGTCACACATCGCTTAGTTTTGTAAAGGAATAGAGACTCCAAAGCTATATAAAGGAATCTAGTTCTTCATTAAAAAATGCATCATTAAAAAGAAATTTAAGCTTTAATTTCACTTTTTCTCTTATACTCTTGTGTTGAGACTCATACACAAGAGTATACTTATGAGTGTTATGAGATGCAGTTAAATAATTATTTGGAATTTCCACGTTATGTTCTTGTGTCGTGATTGTATTTTTTTTATTTTCTTTATGTCGGTTTTTCCTAACATTGTGTTTGCTATATTTCTCTCTAGTGACATTTAAATCTTCTCTCATGTTTTCTATGGTTACTTAATTTCGAATACTTAAATCTAGTGGTTTTGGCAGCACTCATTGTAGTAGTTCGATCATCAGTCGACCAACGTTTGGTGGTTTCGAAGGAGACAACGAAGCTAGAAAAAAAAACGATGTTTCAGAAGTGATGGTGGTTTTTTCGACCACTGCCATGAGTTATTATTTGTCACTTTAGAACCCATGGCAGTTTTAGCGGAATCACAAATTTAATTTCGTTGTTAAAACTCATGTTCTTAGAATGAGACTCAGCAACACCTACTGAATATAGCATTTTCGCACTGGATGTAGATGCCATACAAGAAACTAACTAGATCGAATGTTGCTTCAGATTGGACAAAAGATCATGAACCTTTACAAATCCATGGGCTTCATCAGGTATGTAAACATTGTTGAAGAGATTTTTTTGGGGGAATAATTAGACTCATAAGTTGGTTTTATTTCCTCATCTAAATCGACAAAATAGATCTCTACTCAGGTTTTAAACATCAAAACAATGTTGTTGTAAATGTATCTCAATTCGAATTTGGGTGACGGTATAACAACTATTGCCACCATTTGAGAGCTCAAACTCTCATCACCATTGCAATCACCACCATCTCCTTCTCTCCAAAGATCCTATGACCCGAAAAAAAAAGTGGGAAGAATTCACCGGTATGCATCTTTTATTCCATTAAAATTTCAAAATTCATCAAGAATCTCATTTAACCGGAATGAGATCGAAATAAAAATATCAATTAATAAAAATTTAAAATCTATAAACTAAAAAAATGGTTTAAAAACTAACTAATAGAATAAAAGATATTTTAATTTCATACATATCTAATATCTCATTGAAACTACATTATATAATACCTTAATAGTTAATAAAATAAAAAACCCAAATACTAAAAATAGTCTAGTGAATAATAATACATAAAAATAATATTAATATAAACTATTAAACTATAATTCCTTTTTTTTTCCTTCTCTTTTTTGCCTTTGACCTTTTTGCTCAGTTTGTACTTGACCCTTATTACTTTTCCTTATTAGTAGGTGCCTCCTTTCCTTATATAAAGGGGCTACTTTTCTCCATTGAAATGGGAAGTATTGTATTAGTTTGACTATTCAATAATGATAAATCAAATTTCTTAATTATATGTTAATATGGTATATTTCTTGCTATAAACTATAAATTATTTTAAATAATTAAATATAAATTCTATACTCTATCGTAGAATTGTCAAAATGGACTAGTCTACACGGATCGGTCCATCAGACTTACAAAATTATAGGATTTGGGCCTTAAAATTGGAGTTTATATTTTTCAAAGCTTTTTTAGCTCAGTCATAAAATGCTCGCTATCCATTTGGACTAACCCATATGGGTCATTGATAGTACATTAGGCCCATATAAATATAAATTTTAAAAAATTATATTAATATTTATATTGTCTTACTCCAAAATAAAACATTGATATTTCTTACCTCACTAAATTTTATATTTATTCTATTTAATCTTTCTCTTTCAAATATTATATATTAATATAATCAACACTCTTTTATCATATTCTATTAGTTTCTTTTTATGTTAAATATTTAAGTATTATTTTATACAATTTAGACATGTATTGTATTTAAAACACATTATAATATTGATAAGAAATAATATAATATTTAAAATGAATTATGTTTGAAATAATATAATTTTTAATTTTATTTATAATAAATATTATGATATTTTTATTTTATTTTTTTACTAAAAAAACTCATTAGGATCGGATCGGCCGAAGTTCATCTAGGATCAAGCTCGGATAATAATTTTTAAATCCATATTAGAAATGGATTTTTCTATCCAGTCCTAAAATGCCCAAACCCATCCTGGCCGGCCATTTAGGATCGGGTAACCAGCTCTACTCTATCGCACATCACATTTTCAATACTTCAACACATTATGTCCCGTATATTCAACAGTTAATTAATACTAATACTACTCAATTAGAACATATTGGTATTTCTGAACACAAGAAAATGGTTTTATAATAATAATAATAATAATAATAATAATAATAATAGATTGTGAAATAATACCTCATATATAACAACTTGGAACAACAACACTGAGATTATTATAACAGAGTGCACTGATAATGCAACGTCATTTAGAGCTACTGGTATCATCTATATCAAAAAAGAAATTAAAATATTAATTACACACTTTTTTATATAACGATATTACAAAGTGTGTTGTCAAAATTGAATTCATATAATTTCAAATACTATTTAAAAATTAAAAAATTGTGATTTTTTCATTGTCTTAAAAGATTTAATTGATATGCACTGACAGTGTAAGAAAAATTTTACACTGTTAACGAATCATAGCCGTCAGATGTTATAACAAGTTTGACTTTTATTTTAAAAATTTATAAAATATAACAAACGGGTGATGATAATGAATTGATAGTGTAAAATATTTTACACTATCAGTGTATATCAATTAATCCCTACTTTAAATAATATATTAACAGATAACTTTCAAGAACGAGTTTTTAAGTGCGTGTACTACCTAAATCATTAAGGTTGTTTAATTAAAAAATAATGAATAAAAATAACAATTTTATAAAATTATTTTTATTTACTATTGATTATTATAAATAATTAGTGATATTTAATGAGTGGTGATTTTGTTTTATTTATAAATTAGATATTAGCCTAAAGAAAAATATATTAAAAAAGAAATAGACACAAAAATGAGAGACATAAAGTCGGAATCTTAAACTTAGTCACAATTCTAACCGACTTTCGATATAACCCGATTAAATAACCGAATGTACATCATTTCACCGAATAAAATTATCTACGTCTAATCCTTAGCAAATTTATCTGTTTTCTTCTTAATATAAAATTAAAGTTGGAATAAACATGTGACATTTGACATTTAGATTCCAAACACAATAATATAATGATTTTGGACCTAACTTTTAGATTCAAACATGAACCGACATAAGTACTTAAAAGTTTTGGTGGCACATTAATGTATCAATGGTGGTTGGTATTTTTTTCTAATATGGGTTTAAAAATCATAAGATCAATCTGAATCCAAACACATAATTAAGGGACAAAATGGTATTTTGTCTATTTTATTTTATAAAGATTCTAATAATTCAGTGTGGTGGGGCACTAATTTAAGATACTTTATTTTATAAAGATTCTAATAATTCATTGTAGTGGGGCAGTAATTTAATATATTTTATTTTATAAAGATGCTACTAGTCTACTAAATGAAAAATAAGAGAAAAAAGTGATGAATTCTGGAAATAAACAACTTGAGTGTGGCAAAAAAATTCATTACCTAATTTCGATTTTAACAGATTATTTTAAGAAAAATCAAATAAATACCTGATCAAAGCCATACTTTGTTCGATATTGAAATTGAACAGTAGAACTGAAGTACAAAGAGGCGTTGTAGATAAGATATAAGGTGTGTTTGGTGTTGTTCAATAGCAGATAGTTGAAGTTCAAACCTACCACACTGCAATTTTGGATTATAGATGTGAAAAATCTTTGTTTTCAAGAGAGAATTTAAAATAATGAGATGAAAGAGAAGATTGAGTATACCTTTTTCTTGAGAAGTTCATGATAAGTTGAGGATAGAAACTGGTAGACCAAGCCACAAAAGCAATCCATCCGAAGGCAGTGTATTCTACTTTTAGGATTTCAGAGTTCCATGAAGTTTCCATCTTATGAGATGTGAGAGAGAGAGAGAGAGAGAGAGAGAGAGGAGAGAGAGAGAGGGGGGAGAATTATTATGAATACAAACAAAGGGTTTGTTCCGTCTTCTATTGAACTTTATGTTGGTGATAGCCAATCAAATTGATATCTCAAATTAAGACGTGATAAGGTCAAACACTTATCCTCTTCATAAAATAATAACTTTTTTAAAAGAAAACTTAAGAAAAAAGTATTATATTATTAAAAGTAATATTATTAATTATTTGCAATTATGTCAAGAAGAAATCAGATGTTACCTATTATAAGAGAATTCCTTATGGCATTCCTTAATATTATCAGATATTAGATGTTTCCAATAATGTTCTTTGATATTTTCGGACGCATCTTATATTAGAATTTTGAGTGGGTCACGGATTACATCGTCGATGCTGGATTATCGAGGAGATAAGGGGGTATACATGTAAGATACTTTGATGCCAAATTAAGAACAAGCAGAAGAGTTAGCAAGTACAAGAAAGAGTATTGTTAGAGGGGATATTGGATACATGGTCCTCCCATGTGAGAGGGTTTATATAATACCCCCGACATTTGGCTATTGGTCTCTATTTTGGGTCTGGATCGCGGATCTCCCGAAAATAAATAACTGTCAGAAACTAACTATTGGAATGGGCAGACCTGCTCGAACCAGTCGTTGCGTCGAGCAAGAGGTAATACCGAGCAGGGATAGCAATATTTTGGTAATCATTGGGTCATTGGATCGTCCTGAATGCAGGAGTTGATTGGGTCATGTATAGTCATTGTGTCAGTCCAGAACAGGAGCCCCCCAAGTCGTTGCTTCTGGTCGTAGAAGTGATGACTTAAGGGTGTCTCGCTGCTCGGGGAGTGGATCATATGGTTGATACAACTTTCGAGGTGTGCTCGACTGACTATATGTTCGAACCATCCTGGGCGTCGTAGCCTGCCCGACGTACGGGGAGACCAATGATTGATGGGGCTGAAGGGTTGTCTGACGCGTGTGCCTCGAAGCGTGCGTGCATTTAATGTGCAATGACGGCTACCCTAGGTCTGCTCTAGGAAATGATGACGTCGTTGTGTGTTCCTAGGTCAAGTGTGCTCGTGCTTGGGAATGCCTATAAATAGGAGAAATCTTGACATTTATGCACTTTTCGCCTATCAGATATTGTGCTCGACTTCTTCTTCTCTCTAGAATTTTTGTAAGACCGTCTTTCGCAACCGTCAACCACTGTCATCTCCGAGGAGGAACTACCGAGCAAAATTTTCGGTCATCAAAACTCTGTAAGTTATGTTTCTTCTCTGCTTAAGATGGATGTATTTACCCATTAGAGTAGAAATGCATGTTGTTCAGATGAACATTAGGCCTTTAGATGACTTTTAAGTTAGTATGTTGGTGGTTCACAACAGTCTGGCCATTTTTAGGGTCGGCGCCGTCGTGGCCGGACGTAGAATGTTAGATTTTCTGTCACTTTTCTGACGTCGTTGCAGCGATAATGAACCTGCGACGGGTGATTTCTTGATTTTGTGCGGCAGCTCCGGTTGAGCTTCAACCGGGGTTCTGAGTTTAACGTCGAGGAATAAGGACTTTGGTCTGGGACGGTGTCCTCGTTCCTCAGCACACCCTTCCACTTGATTAGTAGTGGAATGGTTGATTTGATTATGTCACTGAATTCATCTTCTTTTTGCTACTTTTCATGTGCAAAATGTCTAACGACCCCGACTATATAACCATGTCCGAGGAAGAGCTTTCTGGGGAGAGCACTTCAACCGCCAGCAGTGATGTTGAGATCACGATTGCGTTAAATGAAGAGAATCAACCCGAGGAGGTGATCCTTATAGAAGATTGGGATGCCTAGTAACCTTTGACCATTCGGTCGGTCTTCTCCTCTACCCTTATGGGGGCCACCACGTCGATCGGGGATCCCATGGATTGGCATGTCGTGTCTCCCGTGGAAGAAGATAGAATATGCTCACATTATGGAGAATCACGATTTTCTATGTACGAGTACATTTTCAAGGAGCTCAAATTCAGGCTCTCCTTTACTGACTTCCAGGTGTCCATGTTCGGGCATTTAGATTTAGCGTTGTCCTAGTTACATCCGAGCTTCTTCGCTTTCCTTAAGGCGTTCGAACTGGCCTACGATTACTTGATGATCGACGTTACTTTCCCATTGTTCTTCCATGTTTTCCACATCCAAAGGAAAGTCGTTCAGGGAAAATTTAGATGGGTGTCCTTCAAACAGAAGAAGAAGATTTTTAAAGCTTTTTCATAGTCGATCAGGACTTTCAAGGTTCGCTACTACCTGGTGGAACCTTTGTCGGACAGAGTGAGGGAATATGTGTACACCTGGGAGGAGGATGTCGACGAGGATAGGAATTTAGTGGTCGACGAGCATGGGAGGATCATCCCATAATTGATGTTAAAGTTCCACTTCTCTTAGAGTCACGACCATTTCTCTAGGGGGATAAACGTGTACCTGATTGTTGTGTCGGAGATGAGTGACGAGGATTAGGGCAACTATGAGGAGATGACCAAATTTATTACTAGCTTTTCCTTGATCCAATGCGTAAATGAGCAAGGATGATGCATTTTGGACAAGGATGGGGGTCAGTTGGTGGAACCCCGATATATAGATGTGGTCAGGCTCCTCGCATGTGCAACTAGGAAAGAGGCATTTGACTATTTGGGTAGATTAGATTTTAACCCTTTGTCCGTTTATTGATTTTCTGCTCGTATTTTGTTCCTCGCTAATATGCTCATTTGAATTTTTTCCAGGTACGATGTCTACTGCCCATGATCGTGTGATAAAGAATGACACGAGCATGAAAGGGAGGAAAGTCACTCAGACGCGGTTGGCTGACCGGTTGACGACGACCGGTACCAGGTCAGGGACTTCTTCAACGGCTCCGCGCAACGAACATTGCTCTCTGATGGCCTTGTCCCATAAGTGAAAAAGACCAAGGGTCGAGGACATCTTAGATCTGACCACTAACCCTTTGAAGTCGAAATATGAGCTTCCTCCTTGCTTTTTGAAGCCCATATTAAGAGTTGAAATATAAGTAACAAACCCTAATCTTCATCTTGAGATCCATGTTAAATGATGATAGTTCATGATGTGTGTCGCGACCGACTTAAAAACTAAGAGTCACCATCATATTTTTAAGGAAAATAATGATAAACCAAAAATCGCAAAAATAAGAGAAATTGGATAAGGAGTCGGTTAAGTGGGAGGAAGGTGTTAGGCACCTCTCATCTCTATTGCACTCAATAGGATCCTTTTAGATTTTTAGTTGTTGTTATTCTTCAGTGTGAAAAACAACTTCAGGGTTGAATATGTGAATTGTGATTGACCCTAATTGTTAGTTTTAGACTTTATTTATACAAGGATTTTAGGTCAGATTAGTAAGAAATTAATAATTAATATAATTAATCAATATTTGATTTTTGTTTTTTGACTTATAAATAAATTATATTGATTCTTTCTAAATATGAAAAAAGTGAACAAAATATTTTCAATTTTTTTATTTTGTAATTTTTTTGGATATTTTTTATTAAAAAGTGAATATAGTGAAAAAATAATACTTTTATAAAAATGCTTATTTTAAAAATCCGAAAAATAATAATTAAATATTCAAAAATATTTTTTTTATTCTTACTAGAAATAGAATGAATCAAATAAAAAAAATCAATTTGATTAACTTGGACAAATATAATATAAAAATTCACTATATTTTTTTAATTTTTTACTCTTTTTGATAAAAAATACATGAAATAATTTAAAAGTGATTATTTAAAAAAAATACCTAAAACAGAAAAAAGAAAATTAAATTTAAATAATCCAAAAAAAATACAATTTTGTAAGTTTGTTAAAAATTGGAAAGTTAAAAATAAAAGAGAAAAAAATATACTAAAGTGGGGATGGTGAGGTTTGAACTCATGACCTTTCCCTTTAACTCCTTATACTCCTCTTACTATCAATTATGTTTTTTATTTTATTTGAAACAAAACAATGTTAGTGAGTATATAATAATAATTTAATAATTATATGATAATAATAATAATAATAATAATAATAATAATAATAATAATAATAATAATAATAATATTAATATTAATATTAATGCTCTAATAACCCCACTATTACCCTAATATAATTTGATTAATAAAAAAAAAGTTTAGCCCTAATTAATCCATATATATATATATATATATATATATATATATATATATATATATATATATATATATATATATATATATATATATATATATATATATATATATATATATATAGAGAGAGAGAGAGAGAGAGAGAGAGAGAGAAAAGTAATATAACCCCCTTGAACTGATAACACTATTATAGTTTATTCTACCTCTGCTATTAAAACAAATAAATCTCTCAATACAAAAAGCGAAAAAAGAAAGAAAAGAATGGTGGTCAAACTTTGGGGTACGACATCTGCCTATATTTAATCAGCTTCAAATTGAGATGATGATGACAACAAGTCTTCATCTTCTCGGGGAGGAGATGATTGAATATGAAGATGAACCCTAATTTTGACTGTGAAACTGATAGATTTAGAGCAAACTGATTCCTAATACCATTGCATATAATATTCCTGATTATAGAAGTCAGATAAGACTCTTGCAAACCTGATTCTATTTGGATGAAACCTCGATGGAACCCCTAATGAACTTTTGAATCAATAGAACCTTGTTATACTCCTTGGTGGAACCCCATATGACAACTCCCGATAGAATTGCTTGATAAAACCACGATGGAATCCATGGTTCCTTTCAACCCTTCAGGTGGATATTTCCTATGATTCCTATGATCCTCTTACAATGTTGTTGGAATCAAATAGGACTTTAGTGATACCTTGATCACTCTGGATAAAATCTCTGGATGGAACCCCCTCAACTCCTAGTTAGAACCCCATAATAAATCCCCAAAAATCCAATAGAACCCCTTTTGTAAAACCCCTGAAAATCCCTTACATCACTACACCAAAAATAACTTTTCGCAACGCAACAAAGACATCGCTTTTAGGAAAAAGTGATCTTATATGTTTTAAAAAAAATCGCTCAAAAAACACGCTTTTAATGGGTCACCTTAGAAAGCGCTTTTAGAAAGCGCTGCTAAAGGCCTTAAAAAGGACCCACCTTAGAAAGCGTTGATAAAAGACCCACCTTAGAAAGATCTTTTTAAAAGCTCTCTTATAGGTATCCCTAAAGAAAGCGCTTTAGAATATTAATTAAAATATATAAAACTTTCAAAATACAAAATGAGAAAAGGGGGGTTGAACCCACGCACTTGAGGTAGGAAAAGACATTGTACAAATGCATTAACCACTGAGGCAGTGATACATCCATTAATTAAAATACAAACATAAATATATATAGGGTACCTGAAAAGAATATTATTATTTTTCAATGAATTATTTAAACACTCCAAATAAATCAATTTTGAATAAATTTTTGCACATAATTCATTCATACATTCAAAATATTATTTTCATAAAAATAAAAAAAAATATTATTATTTGATTAATTTTAATTTTTTTTTTGTTATTTTTGTGAAAATCATATTTTGAATGTATGAATGAATTATGTGCAAAAAATTATTCAAAAATGATTTATTTTGAGTGTTTAAATAATTAATTGAAAAATAATATAAAAAATATAAAAAATAATAATATTCTTTTCAGGTACCATATATATATATATATATATATATATATATATATATATATATATATATATATATATATATATATATATATATATATATATATATATATATATATATATATATATGTGTGTGTGTGTGTGTGTGTGTGTGTGTGTGTGTGTGTTTATATTTTAATTAATGGGTGTATCACCACCCTAGTGGTTAATATCTAGTCATTGAACTTTATGTTGGTGATAGCCAATCAAATTGATATCTCAAATTAAGACGTGATAAGATCAAACACTTATCCTCTTCATAAAAAAATTAAAGACAATTCTATCCAAATTAAGTATTTTTTTTTAAAAGAAAACTTAAGAAAAAATCATGACACAGAAAGTGTATATTAATTGATCTCTTTGCAATTGAATTTAATTGAAATGTATTGGTAGTGTAAAAGGATTTTACACAGTCAGTTAATTATAATCGTTGGATGTTAGAAGAAGTTTGACTTTTATTTTAAAAATTGATAAAATAATATCAACGAATGATGATGATAAAATGACAATGTAATTTTTTTTACATTGACAGTGTATATTAATTGATCTCCTTGCAATTCAAGAAGAGTTCAGATGTTATCGTTTATAATTATAATTGTTTTGGGTCGTGCATAAGAACTAGAGGAAGAGGCCCAATAACAACGCAATGTAATATAAAGCGTCGAACAAGTACACTCTTTTTTTTAAATCTTTGAGCAGATGATTTCATGTGTTAATATCCTAATTGTATAGATTGATTTGATGGTTGACCTTAATACACATCTTGTCACATTTTTTCAATTGCCAACAACATATACTATGTAAGAAGGAAAACATATCATTTTTCATTCTCACATCATTTTTCACTTTCATATTGAATTGAGTGTTGAAGTGTTAATCTTGCCGGTTAGCATTCACTTCACTGCATCGGAAGCGCAAACCACATTGATAAGCTTTGTCTCTCCATTTTTCGATAAACTTTGATTCTACTATGGAACATTGGCGCCGTCTGTGGAAATCAAATTCTAATTCCGGCAAATTTCAACACTCAAATCTCCTTAGTTGGAAGTTGAGATCTCCTTTCTCGACTGTTTTTCTCGAATCCAACCTCCTCTCAAATAGAACAGTATATGTTTAGAAGATAATTTTTCCAACTCCACGAGGTAAAAGTATATTATCTAAAATTGTACCACCTTTACCTATGTATCATTTACAACTATGAAAGACCTCTAAAAGTGTATGTCGTAATTACATTGTTATAATTGTATAGATTTTTTCTCCAAACTTATGGTATGTTGATAGATTATTCTAGAATTGACTGTTTTGATAAATTTGATAAACATTTGAGATATTTTTTAGATTAATTAAAATTTTGTATAGTTTTGTTTTGTTTCATTTATTTAACATAGTGTTGAGCAGTTTTGCTCCCTTTGCATGGTTCAAATAGTAGTGAGAGAAACTTTATCTCTCTAACGTTTCTGCTTTTTAGCGGTGGGGTTTAAAGACTATGGATTGGCATAAGGTGCAACACATGGGGTTTAGATTTTTGAAGAACGATGGATGGGATATGTTTTAGGTGGGAGGGAGAAGAGCTGGAGGAGAAAAGGAGTTCACAACTACTATTTTTTAGAAATAGCTGATGAAGTGAAGGCGGAGAAGATCTTCGAACTATTTGGCTTGCATGGTCAAATCTTTGAAATGGTTATCCCTCCTAAGAGGATTAAACTCGGCAAACACTTCGGATTCTCTAGGTTTAAGGAAGTTGAAGATGTAAGGATGCTAGGAGTGAAACTCGACAACATACTCATCGATAACATGAAGATTCATGTGAATATTCAGCATTTTAACAAAGTCTAAGCTGAGGAGATAGGAGGGCCAAATATCTTTGGTGTTCAACGTGATAGAGGAAGGAGGGCAGTAGAGGGGCCAAAAAGGTATATGGAAGGTAGCATTAGAGTCGGGAGAAGAACTTTTGCAGATGTTGTTAATAATTTTGAGAGATTAAAGGAATATCATGTTTGTAGGCTTGCGATCCATTTGAAATACTCTCCAACTGATACAAATATCGAGCGTCTTTCCAAGGCTTATATCGGGGTCGTTTTAGTCCATGGTATGTCTTATAATATTCAAACATGTTTTGAGATTGAAGGGTATTTTTTGATAAAAAGTCACTCCGCTCGGAGCCAATCTTTGTCTGAAGGAGGAAACTGAAGAATGGGAGATAAGAGATTTGATTAGGGAGGGGGAGTTGGTGGAGGCAGTGGTTCTCGGATATCAGGCCTTGGAAGGTAGGGGACATTGATAACAAATGGTAGCATGGTTACGTTGCTACAGGATTCCATGTCAAGCGTGGAACTTCGTCTTCTTTGAGATGTTAGGAAAGACTGTGGGAAAGTACATTTGTATGGATGAGAACACCGTGAAGGGATTTTATATGGATGTATCATGCATAATGGTAAGAACTAGTTGTGCATTGGTATTAAATGAGACTTTCAAAGTCCAAATTGAAGACGGGGTTTTCAGCATCAGAATAACGAAAGATTCTCATGGGCCTCTTCAGATCAGTGGGGATTCTGCAGCAAAGAAACATGTTGTTATTTCTTCTTTGGACTCGGAAGATGAATGGGATAAACATGAAGGTTTCTTGGATAGGGAGGAGGCAGAATCTTTGAAAGAGATGAACCACAATCATGTAAATGATCTTAAGGAAGGTGATTTTAACTTGTCTGCAACAAGGGAGCAAGTTGATGTTAGAGGCTCTAGGGAGATAGTTGTAATTAACTCTAACCTTATGGGTCTAGCTGTTACTATAGTTGTTACTAGGATGGTTGATACTAGTTTTGACAATGCTATCGAGGCGGTAAAGTTAGCAAAAGTTGGGGAGAATATGAAAAAAGGGAGTGCTGAGAGGGATGTCTAAGAGGTGGGTTGTATGTCCCTTATGTTGATGTTGTACCTTTCTTTAAGGAAGGGAACCTGAACACTTTATTGGGAGGAGGGGAAAAGGTGTTCCTAAAAAGGTAAAAGTTAAAAGGGTGGTGGAAATATTGGGCCTTGTGGGTAAAGACTGTTCCATAAAGAAAAAAGTGAAAAGATATTTGGGCCTTTTAATTCCGAATGACCCAATTCTATCTGAAGACCCAATTAAACAATTTTACCATAATTCTTTTTTTGGTCCTTTGCAATGAACTTCAAACGCAACTGTAGAACATCTCAAAAAGGCACCAAATTCAGGATTCGTCAATTCAAATATCCTTTTTGCGGGAGTTGTGTTATGTTGTGAAGACACTTCCGATTCTGATATGAGAGTCTGCAATGAGAAGTTTTGGGGTCAACAAGAGACAGAGGTTGGATCTAAAATATGGAACAAGGTGTGTAAGCTTGGTTGTTTAGCTTCAGGTGGCTCCAAAGAGGTTACTAGAAGATTGGATGAGATGGGAAAAATCTGACAAAGCTAGCTTTTATTTGAAGAAGGTGAACAAAAATAGTGTCCAATGATTGTTGGTTCGTACAACATTAGAGGAGGCGATTCACATGTTAAGAGAAAAAGAATCAACAAAGCAAATATTTCAGGTATGGCAGATGTTTTTTTTGTTCAAGAATCCAAATTGAAGAAGCTGTATTTTTCTTGTGTTAATAGTTTGTGGAATACCCCAGATGTGGGTTGGTCTTTTAGGGAAATAAAATTGATTTGTTTCTTTAAAGGGGATGGATTTTTATAAACTAAAGTTTTATGGAAGGAGGACATTTTATATCTGTTGAACATTTATTCTACTTGTGACATTTCTTCTAAAAGGAAATTGTGGCATGATCTTCATGATATTAAGAGTAAATTGTCTAATGGACATTGGATCATAGGAGGAGATTTAAATGCAGTGACTCATTTTTCCGAAAGGAAAGGTTCATCTTTGTTTTCGAGAGGGACTAAAATGACTAACTTTGAAGCTTTCATTTTTCAATCAGATCTTACGGATTTACCAGTGTCTGGCAAGAAGTTTACGTGGTTTAGTGGTGATGGGAGATTGTTTATAGGCTAGACAGATTCTTGGTAGGTAATTTTATCATTAGTAAATAGGGTATAATGGAGTAGTCAGTGGGGAAATGGGATGTTTCGGATCATTTCCCGATTTTGGTGAAACTTAAAGTTGTGAATTGGAGACCCAAACCCTTCAAGTCTAATGATTGTTGGTTTAACAACCCTTCATTTTTGAAGTTTGTGGAAAAGGAGTGGAGTGATATTCGTTTACAAGGTGAAGTGATTTTGTTTTAAAAGAAAAATTCAGAATCTTGAAGGGTAGAATTAGAGCTTGGAGAAAAAAGGTGTTTGGTTTGTATGATATTTTAGTGGAGGAATGTGTAGATGAGTTGAATGAGATTGATAGGAGTTTAGAAGGTTAAAATTTGGTTGAGGTTGATGAGTTATTAGGAAAAAGGATGGAATCTTGTAATGTTATGTGGAGAAATCTTAAAATCAAAGAGAATCTAACTATTCAAAAGGCAAGGAAGAAGTGGTTTGCAGAAGGTAATGGGAACACCAAAGTTTTTCATAAGATCATTAAAGGTAGATATAGAAGCCTTTTTATTGGGTCGGTGGATTCGGAAGGTGTTCGCTATTGATTTTGGCGAACAATCGCTGGTTTCCAATTTTAACGAAATTGGTTTACTTGTAGGATCAACCATACAAATCCTAGGACACATGTGATTTTTACAAACTTTTTATCTCTTAGCAAACTTTGGTTTCACTTTTATTAAGTCTTTTATGCTTATGGATAATCTGACTAACAAAAGAGTAGAGGTCTCTGGCGAAAACTTAAATAAAATAGATTGAAACAAGGAATAAAGTAAATTGGCGAAGAGAAGTAAATAGCTTGTAAATGTAAAGGAATCGTAAAGAACGTTTGAACTTTATTAAACTTTGATAAAATAAAATAAAATGGTGTTGCACACGTACATTTTCCAGATAAAGAATTTTTCTCACACACAGTTACTTCGAGTATTCTTTACAGGAATTTTGTACAAGAATTTTCACATACAACATTATGACAAGAACTAACCTATTTATATACAAATAGCATAACTACCACTAACGGACAACTCCTAAAATTATGACACTTGGCCTTCGGCATGTCCTCTTTTCACCAAACACTTCCACGTGTCCTTCTGCCAAACGTATCAACTTTTGAATTTTAAATGTCTTCCTCTGTGTCGAAACGACACATCTCTTCAAATCTGTCGAAATGTCGAAAATAATATTACCAACTAGTTTTGTCGAAATATCAAAAACAAAATTACCAACTAGTTATGTCAAAATGTCGAAAACAATATCATCAACTAGTTCTTTCGAAATGTCAAAAACAATATCATAAACTAGTTCCTTCAAAATTGTCTTCTAATTATGTTCTTCAACTTTATTCCCTAGTCGAAATACATCAATTTGAACTTTATCTTATGGTGTCGAAAAATGTTCGTTTACAAATTGCCTCTCTACAAAGATTTTTCGACTACTTCTGGAGAAAAGATCATTTGTTGTCGATGAGTCATTTTGATGCCATATTGCCTTCATCACTTTTATCATTTCCAAGACTTGATATTCCAAATCCTTAAAAAAGTCCATCATTACACTTTTTCAGAATGTCAACTCTAACCCACGTTTCTGACACTACTCCCATCATTCCCTAAAAGCTAGCAAGTCATAGGCATTTCAACTGCCACTAACCTACTTTCTCCATGAATTTTTTTCCACGTGGTCCATGATCAAAAACCAAAACTCAGTCGTTTCAGTACATTTCTCTATAAACACTCATTCATCAGCTTCTTCAAGCTCTTTATGCTTTCTTCTTCTTCTCCTTCAAACAAACCCATTTTTCCAACTGCAACAAATCTTTGCTTCAACAACAATGGCTTCATCCAAACCTTCCATCAACAAGAAATCTAAGAGCTCAACTTCACTTCCATACGTGCACAGATTAATGGACCAAATATTATTGGAAATCAATAATACATTCCTGAGCCTCCAAATGAGAAAGAAAAAGCAAATATCTACAAATCTCAGGTATTGATCCCTATTCTTGTTTCTGGTGTTTGTCACTTTATGTTAGGCCTTCTACCTAAACCAAATATTAACCTAGATAGGCTGAAAGAATTCTTTCCTTCTTATCAACGCCTTAAACCTATAGGTGCTGGGGTCAAGCCTAAACCCAATGAACAAACTGCAGAAAAACCTAAGGACCAACATTCGACTGCTGATGCAGAATTAAACCTAGGTCATTTAAATAATGATAGGATATTTAGGACTTGTCCTAAGTTGAAAGAAATTTCAGATTATCTAGCTTGGTTAGGTAAGATTGAAAAATTTACAGCACCATTTTGGAAAGAAATATGGATCTTCTACCTAATACAAATGTCGAAAGTAGTACCCAACTATTGTTCTAATATGCTTTTAGCTTCCCTCTTTTTCTGGGGTAGCACCTATAATAACTTCCACCTTCCCTGCGGAATGGTCACTCCTACCCTCTTCAACATAGCTGCCATTGCTGGGCTCAGTCCTTTAGGGGTAGATTTCGACCCCACCACCTTGAACCATGACTCCATAGATTTCGACACTAGTAAAGCCCCCTACTCTGTTTTCATTACCCATTACCATGACAAGAAAACTGTTGAGGTTTCTGAGAAAGAACACATAGCTTTCCTGACCTTATGGCTGTCGAAATTTGTTTTCTTTTCTCGGTCCCTTCAAGTGGCCATACGCTTTATTACTATAGCCACCAACTTCATAATGGGACAAGACTGTGTCTGAGTAAGACGATTCTGGCGAATCTGTATGAATCTTTGAGTGAGAGTGTGGGTTTTTTAAAGACTGTAATAGATAAAGGAAATCTTAGCATATCACGACCACTTTAGCTTTTGCAACTATGGTTTAATGCCACCTTTGAAGCCTCCATTCCTGTCAAGAATGAAGTAGATTAGGAAGAAGTAAAGAACATGACCGTCGAATGGCCTAGATTAGTGCAGTTGACACCAACTAACGAAGGGCTAAGTCTTCGACAATCTTTTACCAGTTATGTCATGATGTTAGCCAAGAGGTACAACTTCACTTCCTCCATGGAACCCTTTGCCAACAAGACAGTTGGACCTGAGTGGAGCACCAAACAACTCCCTTTCGAGATGCAGAAAGACGAAGATGAATTCCTCGATGTTTGGGAATCATTTCTGATGCCTAGGCTTCTCAATTCTCATCATAACGTCACCAAAACAAAAGTTGCACTGATTGTCTATCAACCTAACCTCGTTGCTCGACATTTTGGACTCGTTCAACTGAAACCCAAATCCATTTTCCCAAAAAAGGTTTCATTATATTCTATAACTCCTACCATACTGAAGAACAAAGCAAATAATTGTCGAAGAAATATGTTGATGATTCTCTTGAAATTCGCCCAATGGTCTTTCGAACATTTTTCCTTTGTACCCACGAATTTGATGTCTGGTGGAAGGATTACTACCTCGCCAAATTCTTCGACATAACATCTTTCAACACCCATCTAACGAATGCTTTTGCTCTTGTGCAGGACAAAACCAAGAAAGGTAAAGAAATACACATCAAATAAATACAAGAATTTCAAAATTATTTTTAAAACATCTATAGGCTAGATGAACTTAGTCGAACCATCAGCGAAGCATCAGTAATTTTAAAACATAAGTTGATAGAAAGACTGGAAAAGTTAAAACTGCCTTCATATGTTCGTCCAGAACAACGATATGAATTGGCTTTCAATCTTTATCCACCAAAGTTTCCCCATTTACCTTCTTCTGATTTTGGTGTGGTGTTGAGCCCTCCATTTCCAGATTAGTTCATTTATGGGGATTCTATGAAACTTCTTTGACAACATTACAAAAAGCCTGTTGAGCGAGTGGTTCTAACTAAGTTCACTTTGGACGATTTCAGAGGACACCTTCATATTGGAATAGAACATGTTCGCGTGGAAACTCCCATTCTTGCAGGTGTTTAACGAAATATATTTTTCTTTATTTTTCCATCCTAAGTTTGCTTTATATGCTTCTTGTACTCATCTCTGATTTTCTTCTTTGTTCTTAGCCGTAAAAATTCCTACCTAGAAAGCTGATGTCGAAGGTACATCTGAAAATATGGATGAAGATCCACCAAGTAACGTCGGGAAAATTATAACAAAGGTATAACCTTCTCTTTCTATACTAGTTTTAACATTCTTCCAGAAACTAATCAACTTTCTATTTTCTATTCCATGTAGGTCGAAAACCACCACCTTCCCTCAAAAGGAAAAAAAAACAAGAAGAAAAAGCTCCCAGTGAAGAATTTGGTGATGAATATCCAGAACAAAGTCCACCTCTAAAAAAAAGTAAGTTACCAAGACCTCTTCACAAAAATCCACAATCAAATCGACCAAGGCCACTCCCCCAAATAGTCCAGCTGTAAAGGTTCAAGTAAAGGACGCGGAGAGTGGGAACTCTAGTTTTAATACTGAGATTCCTCAGGTAAATCTTTGCTTCGACCACCTATATTTACTTCTTATTATTTATGTTTTTGATTTCTAACTTGAAGTCATTTTCAGGTTGATGCTGAAGGAAACCCCTTAGAGGAAGAAGTGCCAACGCCGAAGAGTAAACATACTCACAAAGTTGTCAGCCCACCACACACTTCTCCGAAGAATTCGACAAAAGAGTCAGCAGTACAGAAGGAATAATCTCCTGAAACTGCCCAATCTTCTGATGATAATTCTCCTCCTCCTCCTCCTAAGTCAGATGCAGCCAAAATAAATGACGATTTGAATACTGACATTGAGGTCAAAGATGAGGATAACAAAAAGGAAGAAACTGCTGGTAAAGGTGACAAAATAAAACAATCAGTCGTTGGGTTAATTCAAGGACAAAGTAGTCAACCACATTCTGACCCAACCAAAGGAGGTTCGTTGTCCAATAGTTCGACTAGTCTCTCTCAAAATAAATTGAGAGCCTTAAAGTGCAGAAGCCTTTGGAATATTTAAATGTTGTGCTCAGTGCTCGTCACAATTTTCAGGATTCTTCCCAGAGCACTTCGACCACTTCAGGAGCTACTTCTGGTGTGCACTCTCTTGATTCCACAATGGTTGAGATTAGGACAAAAATCCTTGATGTGGATTTGTTTAAAGTTTTGGAAGCAAATTCGACTGCCTGCTTCGACTTGAAGAAAATCCTGAAGCAAGTGAATGTCTTAGAATCTCCTGCTGAAGTAAGCAGTCTTGTGATGGACCTGATTACCTTAATCGACTTGGTGAGTGCAGACTTGAACCGTCTCAAAGACTGCTCAAAACAAATCTCCAAGAAATCTGAAACTCAACTTGCTGAATGGGATGTTGCGGCCGCTTCCACCAACAAAGTCTTAGAGTTGCAACAACTTTCTGAAGCTTACAAAAAAGAGATTGTCGAATGTGACGGTAATATCCATAAATGGAAGAAACAGATAGCTACACTCTAAAGGAATATTTCCCAGGAGCAGAGGCGCAAGGAAGCCCTTCAACAACCTAAGCAAAATGAGATCGACGAGGAGCTAAAGGTGGATGTTCATCACGCTGAAAGGGATCAAACACTCACTCAAAAGATTGAAAGCCTTTCGACTAATAGAAGCTTCTATAACCGTCAGCTTCATATTCAGAAGAAAAAGTTTGATGAATTGAAGAAATATTTTGCCAACATTCAGTTGTAATAGAAATAGTTTATTTTTGTTAGCTTTTTAAACTATTTGTAATGATATTAATGCCATATGTTTGGTAAGGTACATCATCACTTTATTCTATGTTCAGTTACTCTATGTTTACTTTGACTTCTTACAATGTTGGTTTGTACTTTTTCAAATACATCCCATTTATCTTCAAAATTCTCTTTTCTTTCCCTATTTCTTCAATTTCGTATGCGCCATTCGAAAAGATTTTCAAAACCTGGAAAGGTCCCTCCCATTTAGGATACCATTTTCCCATTACTCTATCTTTTCGATCCATAGGGAGAATTACCTTCCAAACAAGATCACCAATAAAAAGAGTTTTGAACTTTACTTTCTTATTATAAAACCTTTTGACTCTTTCTTTTTGTCTTTTCACCAAATCTAGCGCACGTAACCTTTCTTCGTCTAAGTCAACCAATTCGTCCATCATCATACTCCAATACACGTCTGATGGGATTTCGTGATGCCTCTGAACTCGAATTGACTGCAAGTAAATTTCGACTGGTAAGACTGCATCATGCCCATAAGTTAACCTGAATGGAGTAGAATTTGTTGCTTCTTTTGGAGACGTTCGACAAACCCATATAATTTCATCTAAAGTTTTATGCCAATTTCTGGGTTTTTTACCCACGTGTTTTTTGATCAAATTTATCACAACCTTATTAGCTGCTTCGACTTGTCTGTTCACCTGAGCGTAGTAAGGCGTCGAAGTAAGGAGTTTAAATCACACTTCCTTTGCAAACGTTTGCATATACTTTCCAGTGAACACAAATCCTTGATCTGTTGTTATTGTTCCTGGAATCCCAAACCTGTAAATTATGTGTCGTCGAATGAATTCTATGACTGTTTCTTGATCCACATTTACCAGTGGTATAGCTTCGATCCACTTATTAAAATAATCTATCCCAACCAGAATGTACTTTTGCCTTTTTGAAGTAGTTGGTCAAATTTCTCCAATTAAGTCCAAAGCCCAACGTCTGAATGGCCAAGGCTTTACCATCGAATGTAACTCGCAGGAACATGTGGTATGCCTGCATGTACTTGGCATTCTTGACACCCTTTTGCAAAATCAACACAGTCTTTCAACATTGTTGGCTAATACATTCCTTTTCGAAACAATAACTATTTCATTTTATGTCCTTCTTGATACGCACCACAAGCTCCACTGTGCACGTTCGACAAAGCTATGTAAGCTTCATCTTCGCCCAAGCATTTCAACAAGACTTCTTCTGAAGTCTTTTTGAACAATTCATTTCCAAAGAGTACATAACATAAAGCTTTGTACTTTACCTTTCTTTCGAATTTCTTATTTGGGATTTGTAGATAATCTTTGTTGGGTTTTCTCCAGTCTTCCACCCTTGAATCATCTACATTGAATATCTCAAAATTTTCTTCGTCACCGTATCCTAACTTTATTGTTTCCAAATCTAATGGAAACAATTTGGTAGATATGACTCTCCCTCTAACTTCAATAGCCTTTTCTAAATTCTCTTTCGACACTATACCCAGATGCAATTTAGGCAAGATCATTTTCCTCTTGATTTTCCATTCGGGGAATATGCCTGATGGCCACATCGTCGAATCTTTTAAGAAGTATATTAGCTATCACAAAGTACATGATTAAATTTTCTTTTGCATACTTATATTATTTATTTAGCTTCTTGACCACCAATTCAGAGTCACCCATTATTTCGACTCTTGTTTCCCCCAATTCCAACAAGATTTCAAGTCCAGTAATCAAGGCCTCATATTCTGCCTCGTTATTCGAACACAAGCCTTCGACTTTGTACTTGAATTTTGTTAGGAGAAATGATTATTATTCCAACATGTTGTACCCCAAAATTTTCCCTCCCATATTCAAGACAATGTGTCTAAAGAGGTCTCCTAATAGTCACAAGATTCACAATTGCTCTAAAGGATTCAAGGTTTCATCAGACAAAGCCTCATCCTAAGCAATGGATCTGAAACTAAGGTTTTGAATTTCTCAAAGAAAAATGGACTTTTAAAGCCTCAAGTGGACTTAATGACATCCCACATACTTAAAAGAATCCTCATGTCAAGTTTCAAGACTTTCCCTACAAGTTTGGTCAGTCAGATGCTTAGATGATCCAAAAATCAGGTAACTTGGTGAAAAAGTCAATTGTGGTCAGCATACAGTCAAACTTCAATATTTTTGGTCAACATCAAGATTATGAAGTAATATTCATTATTTTATCAAGGTTTGATCATGATTCATCAAGGGAACCTCATAATCATCAAGAATCAGGAGTTACTAAATTAGGGTTTTGTGTAGGAAAAGTCAACTGTACTTTGACCAACCATAACTTTCACATGCTTCATCAAACATTTCTCATCCAAATCTCATTTTGAAGGAAATTCAATTCCCTACAACTTTGTGTCTCACAAGACAAGGCCAAAAATGCTTCATTTGAGATATATGAGCCAAGACATTACATGTCCTTTTAAAAGTCAACAAAAAGTCAACTTTTTCAAAAGCTCATAACTTGAATATGGAAGATCAAATGGACATGGGATAAAAATTAGTAGTTAGAGGACAATCTAAGCTTTCCAAAAAGTCCTAGAACACATACATGGGCTAAAAATTGAGAGAGTTATGCATTATTGAAGTTGGGCAATTTTGAGGAGGTATATGAAGCAAAAATGACCAAAACTCAGTTTCTTCTAAATAGGCCCATGTTTTTCCAATCCAAAATCAATTATAAGATCATGCACGACCCATAGATCATAATATCTGATTTTTTATATTTATTTTATATTATATTGGATTTATTTCATTTAAATTTAATTTTAATTAAGATAAATATTGAAAATTCAAATATTTGATCCTAGGTCTATTTTGAGATCAAATATTTGATGTTTATGATGATTGTAAGTGTCCAAATTCGTGCAAGACCAAAAGAGTACGATTTCATCTAATTTTTTGATCAAATTGGAAACATTTTTTCTTCATCCTCAAGTAACCTCTCAATCCATCACAAAAGCCCAAATTTTGACCTAAATTACACCCTCTATAAATACTTATCATCTCCACAAGTCAAGAGGAGGAAATTTTTTTATCAAAGAGAGCACACAAAAATTCAAAAAACTCAAGATTAAGTTGAATTCGATTTTAGGGTTGCAGCCATTCTCAAGGAGGTTTGAAGATCCAAGAACATTCCTTAGACTCTTCTGAAGGCGTACCAATCATCACATTGCTCCAAAACCTCATAAAACACCATATAACCGAATTTGTTTTTTTTGGTTTTTTTTCAATTTTTCGATTTCATATTTATACGCATGATACATCTAATCTCTTTGTATATTTGTGTTTTGTATGATGTGAGCGAGCTATCTGGGCGATCGAATTGAAGTTTAGGGCACCCTGTAGAACTAAATTGTTGGTTAATCTGTTGTAATCCATTTCCGCCGATACTTTGAAGGCTGCAGTAGTGATAAGAATCCAGTCTGACAAGTATATCAGGTAAGTGCTACTGTTTCGATTTACTCCGAATTTTTTCCAGAAGTTCAGAAAAAAATCGAAGAACAATTGTGCGCTCTTTATTCGACCCTCAAATCACAAATTCCTCTTTTTTTCTATTTTATTTATTTTCTATTTCTATATTTTCAAATAAATCTGGAAAAAAAATTGTGCGCTCTTTATTTGAGTTTATTAGATTTTTAGCATCGTTTTAATATTTTTTTAGATTTTATTTTAATCGCTTTTCTTACTTTCCATTATTTTAAAATCTGTAGTGATTTTATCTGACTCTGTTTATTTATTTTATTCTTCTAATAGCATGATAAAAAAAACATATCCTCCTTTCATCTCAAAGACTCAATATTCTTCCGATCTTTTCGTTTCGATTATTTTACGATTTCTAAAGATAATGTAACTGCTAAAGCCTTGTAATAATTTTAGGTTTTATTTTCTGCACTTTACATTTCATGTCAGGTTTTATTTATGTATCTCTCCCAAAGCCATGTAATAGTTTAAACTAGGGTTTTATTTTTCTGCACTATAAACTGTTAGATGTATGCTTAATAGGATTGTATGATAAGATTAAAATTAACTGTTAGCTAACCCTAATTTCAAGACTAAAATAATTGAATTGAATACACTTGTGCATTCACACCTCTAGGGTAACCTCTCTTTGCTGCCTTACAATAAATGGTCAAGTCCCTCGAACGTAGGGGTGTCTTAGAAAAGTTGCCTACAAATAAAAATCATCAAGTCCCTTTGATATAAAGATCATAGTCCCTCGATGACTCTTCGAGTTTCCTACGAACAAATGATCTAGTCCCTCGATGGCCCTAAGAAAAAATGATGATAGTCCCTTAGAATTGCTAAGATACCCTTACATGTTGCCTTCTATGACCATACGATGACCCTACGCTCATCCCTTTAAACATCCAAGGTAAAGACTACTTACTCACTAATAGTAAGGACAATCCTACCCTTAAAGGAAATAAATAACAAGAAAGACCTTATAAATTTAGGGTAAGTAGTTCTTAAGTACTTGCTCACTCTTTTCAAAAATACTCTTTACACCCCACTTTTAAAACATTTTCAAAACTAAACACTTTGTATACATCCATACGAGGATCATCGCAAAGTTAAATACTTATGAAAATCTTTTCTAATCACACACTACACTATTTTCTTTCAAACAAAAGTAAAGTGAGCTAAGTAATTAAGAGCCCATGGATAACCATGGATACAAAGGGTGATAATACCTTCCCTTTGTATAAATTACCCCCCGAACTCAAATATTTTTCAAAGGTCTTTCATGTTCTTTTATTCCTTTATTTATTGGATAAAATAAAAGTCAGTGGCGACTCTTGCTATCCGCAACATTGTTTTTGGAAACAAAAACGCCCAAGTCAGTTCTCCCACCGTGTTACTTAACACCAGTTCCATTTTTATGACTGGAACCGTCGAAATATAATTTCCATGGTTCTAATTCGACGTATTTTACCCCATTTTCATTTATGGAATGGTCAACTATGAAGTCAGCAACCATTTGTCCCTTAACAACCTTTAAAGGCAAATACTTTAAGGAATATTCTGTCAATGCCAGAGCCCATTTTCCAATTCGACTATGTAAGATAGATTTAGATAACCTGTATTTTATTACATCGAAATGAGAAGAAATATACACATCAACTGGATTTATATAGTGCTTTAATTTCATACAAGAAAAATATACACATAAACATAATTTTCTATAACACTATATCTAGTTTCGACATCGTTTAAGACTCTACTGAGATAATAAACGGCCCTTTCGACGCCATTTTCATCTTCTTGACATAACATACTTCCTAGTGTTTTAACTGATGCCGAAATATATAACCTCTTTCTTCTTTTTCTACAAGGAGACATTAAAATTAGAGGCCTAGACAAATATTCTTTAATCTTGTCGAAAGCAGCTTGTTGTTCTTGCCCCCATGCAAAGCCTTCCTTCTTCAGTCGAAATAGAGGCGAGAAAGCATGTGTTTTTCCAATAAGGTTGGAGATGAACCTTCTAAGAAAGTTGATTTTCCCTAGCAAAGACTGCAACTCCTTTTTTGTCGATGGCGCTTTCGCTTCCATTATGGCATTGGCTTTGTTTTCATTTATTTCGATCCCCTTCTTGTGGACCACAAAGCCTAAAAAATCACCTGTATGCACACTAAAAGCACATTTTAGGGGATTCATCTTTAAACCAAACTTCCTCATCCTTTCAAAGGATTGTCGAAGATGGTCTATATGATTTTTTCTTGAAATAGACTTAATCACTATATCGTCAATATAGATTTGCATGAAAGTTTCAATATAATCATGGAAAATCGAATTCATAGCGCGTTGATAAGTTGCTCCAAAATTTTTTAAACCTAAAGGCATTACTACCCATTTGTAAGTTCCTATTGCTCTAGGACATCGAAATTTCGTTTTAGGAACATCTTCTTCAGCAATAAAAATCTAATTATAGCCAAAGTATCCGTCTAACATGCTTAAGTACTCATGACCTGCTACCGAATCTATAAACATTTATGCTACTGGCATGGGGTATTCATCCTTTGGGGTAGCTAAATTAAAATCTCGAAAATCAATATATACCTTTAGTTTGCCATTTTTCTTAATTACAGGAACTATATTTTCAATCCAATCAACATACCTGGTTGTGCGGATGAATTTGCACTTCAGAAGTCTTTCGACCTCTTCTTTTATTTTCGACAGAATTTCTGGTGCGAAGCGTCTTGGAGCCTGCTTTACTGGTTTCTTTCCTTCCATTATTGGCAGATTCAATTTGACCAAAATTCTGTCTAAACCAGGAATCTCGTCGTAATCCCATGCGAAACAATCTTTGAAATCTTGCAGCAACTGGACTATTTCGACTTTGAACTGTGGGTCCATTTTGGCGCTTATGTAGGTTGGCCTTTTTTCTGCCCCCTGTCCCAGATCTATTTCTTCTAATGGATCTTGTGCCACCATCTTCATATTAGTCGACACTGGATCCTTTTCGAACCCTAAAGGTTCGTCGTCGTAAATGGCGTCAAGCTTTTTATATTGCCATTCGCCCATCTGAATATTATCATAATCTTCTTCAACGTCCCTGTGAGGACATTGTTTGTTGGAATTGTTTTGGTTGGCTTCGACGGCCATATATTTCACTTCGGCTTCAAGAGCCGCTTTGAGTTTATTTTCGGCTATATAAGCCGTAATTATTTCGAGAGCTGATGATTCAGTCATTATCGTCGAGCTCGGTTCCCCAACCAGTTGGCTTTATATGGGAAATCCCTCATACGAAGTTCGACTCGCCAACTACTTCTTTGTCCTATTGAAAACCATATGTTGGATGGAGGTACATTGAATAGTAGGCATTGTTAGTTGCCTTGAGGTCGAACTCCACTGGGCTGCAGGGAGGTATATGAGCCATATTCTTTTCGAAGCTTCGACGGTCCACATGGTTCACTTCAGTCATGAAGTAACTCTGATTAGCCTCGATATTTTCGACAATGACATATGTTCTTTCATATGGCTATAGGTTGATGCATTGACGAAGGTACAACCACCACACCATGGATCCACTATCTTCCAAAGGGAAAATTATAATTCACCTTTGAAGCGATAACCATAAACATTGTCGGCCTTGTTATGGTTCCGACAGTCAGCTCCACTTGGATGACGCCTATAGTGGTTCCTACTTTTCCTTCATAATTTGACAGCACTATGTTATGAGGTTTTGCATCAGAATCATCCTTTCCAATTTTCTTCAGCATAAAGTAGGGCATCAGGTTCACTGCAGCTCCACCATCCACTAGTATTTTATTTACTCCCACATTTTCCACTTTGCCCTTTATAAACAAAGGCTTCAGGTGTCCTTTCATGGAGTCTTCTGGCCTTTCGAAGAAAGCATTTTGTTCCTCAATGCATCCATTATTCATTATGTAGTAACATACAGGTCTGGTCCCATTTGTTCATCCTCCATATCATTCTCTTTGTCTTCGACCTCCATGACCCTATCATAGTCTTAGGGAGGACTGACATCACATTGCAAACAACATTAAAGGATGCTTCTGAGTCAGATTGGAAATCATCAGTCATCTCATCATCTTCCTGGACTTTGTCCTTGGACTTGACTGGTTCGACCTTGCTGTTGTGATTGTTACTGTTAGGTGGCTTCTTCTAGTTTCCTATCTGGATGTTGTTGCTAGATTCTACTTCATTGCTCTTGGAAACATCCTTCTCAAACATGCCTTTTTCAACGGCTTCTTTCTCCGCTCTCTTTTGTCCCTGGAATCTCCTCCATTGGGATCTTGACATGGGGTTCTTACCCTTATAATTTTCTGAAGGGTAGGGTCTTGGTTTACGTTTGTCAGCTTCAATTGTTTCTGCCACCAAAGGACCCCTATGAATATCGAAGCTTCCCCATTTCGTTTGTCCCTGGGATTCTCTAATTGGCTGAACCGATTTGTCATCAGCAGCTTTGTTGGTTGGTTTGTAAAAGTTATTGTTTCTTCCTCCAGCCCTCTGTTGGTGATGGTCACTTTTCCTTGGATCATATCTTGTTGTTCTGATAATTGGGACTGTCCCCCAGTTTCCTTTTCTCTTAGAATTTTCGATCACCTCCAGGTTACTTGCTGCCTTTTTGTCGAAAATGGCGCTGCAGCATGGGAACAACATGACTTCAGCCTTCTTCTTTTGGAATTTCTGGATGAATTCGATTAAGCTTTCATCTTATTTAGGATAAGTCATCCTTTGGTATTCCTCTCGATAGTGTTCCTCCTCCATTTGTGGTTGGCTCTTTTGGGACGCTTCCATCATGTTGATGTTGGCTGTCTTCCGATCAACAATACTTAGTTTGTTCATTTTTTCAATAAGTCTTTCCTCAGTTTCACCCATTTCTTTCGTCATGTCGAACTCTTTCAATTTCCTCTTGGGGTCCTCCATTTTCCTGCATTGGATTCCATACGTAACTGGTTTCACAAGACCATTAGTAGTCTCTGCCTTAACTTTGGTAATATCTTCATCAACCTCAATGTTGACACATATGAAAGCGTCACTCTTTTCCATTTGGTCAACATCATTGTCTTCAGTAGCCTGGTTTTCAACAGTGAGGCCCTCAGTGGCTTTCTTTTCGACATTGACGCCTTCGATGGCCTCCTTTCCGGTGTTGGCATAATTTCCAACAGTCCCTTGGTTTTTTGTAGTATCGAGGCCTTCAGTAGCCTTCATGTTTCCTTCGACGAAATCTTCAGTGACTTCGTCATTTTTTTCTTTACCGTAACCTTCAGTGGTTTCAAATTTGCTTGGGTTCTTTCCATTCGATGGAACCAATACTTTACATGAGTATGGTAGGCCTTGTTTTAATTCTTCTAGGTCAATTTCATGTTCTTTGAAAGTAACTGATTCATTTACGTCATTATCATCATCTTGGTATACCCCTATATAGGCCACCCTTTCTTTCTTATTTTTATTTACTTTAAATTTTTCAGCTTTTAATATTTCGACTTGCCTCACCCTATCTGCTAATTGTGCCATATCTTTTAAATACTGAGTGTCAAGTTTCTTTCTTATAGAATAATCTAGGCCCCCTGCGGCCATTTCGACTAACTCATGTTCGGGCACCTTAGTGAAATATCTTGCCTTTAGCAACCTGAACCTATTTAGATAATCATCTATTGGTTCAGAGAACTTCCTCTTGACACTCGCTAATTATTTCAGGCTTATTTTTGTTTGTCCCATATAGAATTTTTCATGGAATAACCTTTCTAATTGAGTCCATATATATACTGATCCTGCGGGTAAGGATGTAAACCAAGTAAACGCATTTTTTCTTAAAGAAATTGGAAAATATTTCGTTCTTAGATTCTCATTGTGGGATATTTCTCCCGCTTCGATCAGATAACAGGTTACATGTTCTAAGGTGGATTCACTAGTATCCCCTGAGAATTTGGTGAACTTAGAAACTTTTCATCTTGGGGGTAGTTCCTATTGCATAATATAATCAAATAATGGGGAAATATAACTAGGCCTTTGTAATCCTACATTTTCCCTATTTTGTGCCATTATCCTTTCGACCATGGCTGCTAAATTATTTTCTACAGGCAAGTTATTATACTGAATTCGCTGCACTATATTATCAGCGTCTTGGCCTCTTTGGACTAATATCCTCCTAGGATCCTGTTGGACAAGGACTTCTACATGGGGTTGTTGGACTACTTCCTCTTTGTTTCTAAGGTTTTCCTGAGGAATGTCTAAAGGCCTCTGATTTATTCTAGGTTCCTCTTTGACACCCACCCTAGGGTTCTGAACTATTTGTTCTCTCTGTCGAGTTTGAGGGACACCAAAAAAATCAGTAATGTGTGTCATTTGTTCTGCCAATAATTTATTTGTTTGGGTGGTGTTTTGTATTAGAGGATTAAACATTGTTCCCGTTTGTTGTGTCAACGTTTGGACCATATCGTGATTTTTTTCATCCATTTGTTGTCTAATTATCTGCGCAGAATTATTTGTAATTGCTGGCGTATAAGTTTGGAATCCAGGTGGGGGTTGATTTATTCTACCTATGTTTCCACTGGATCCTGACCCTTGTAATGGGGAGTACATGTTGACCATGGAGTCAGAATATAATGATGACGCATTATGAAAATTTGCCATCATCGAAGTTGGCATTCCAAAGGGTTGTTCCATATTATATGGAGGCATGATAAAAGTTGTTGCAAAAGGCCTATGGGTATTTCCTATAGGAGGAGGTGTCCCTATGGGTCTTTGGTGTCCCATAGTGGAAAAACTAGGCGCATTTTGAGATACTGAAAACGCTGGTGTAGACCCCGCTGACGAAGGCACAACCTCTGACACAAAGATTGACTTCGTATTTCCCCTTGTCGAATGGGTAGAGCTAAGCACTGGAATGTTTTCATTTAAAATTATTTGGCGCATTCGCCATTCTTCTTACTCTTGTTCTTTAAGGTCTTTCTACGTCAGTTACGACTAATTTACTGCTTCTTAGAATCATACAACAAAGTGAAACCTTTTTTTACTAAGAGTTATTATGTTTTTTTTATAAATTTGCACCTGTCCCACTTGGCGTGTTAATTTGTTCGCTGTTGATTTTGGAGAACAACCGTTGGTTTCCAATTTTAACGAAATTGGTTTACTTGCAGGATCAACCATACAAATCCTAGGACACATGTTCTTTTTACAAACTTTCTATCTCTTAGAAAACTTTGGTTTCACTTTTATTAAGTCTTTTATGCATATGGATAATCTGACTAACAAAAGAGTAGAGGTCTCTGGTGAAAACTTAAATGAAATAGATTGAAACAAGGCATAAAGTAAATTGGCGAAGAGAAGTAAATAACTTGTAAATGTAAAGGAATTATAAAGAACTTTTGAACTTTATTAAACTTTGATAAAATAAAATAAAATGGTGTTGCACACGTACATTTTCCAGATAAAGACTCTTTTCTCACACACAGTTACTTCGAGTATTCTTTACAGGAATTTTGTACAAGAATTTTCACACATAACATTCTGACAAGAACTAACCTATTTATATACAAATAGCATAACTTCCACTACCGAACAACTCCTAAAATTATGAAACTTGGCCTTCGGCATGTCTTCTTTTCACCAAACATTTCCACGCGTCCTTCTGCCAAACGTATCAACTTTTGAATTTTGAATGTCTTCCTCTGCGTCGAAATGACACATCTCTTCAAATTTTTCGGAATGTCGAAAACAATATTACCAACTTGTTATGTCTAAATTTCAAAAAAAACATTACCAACTAGTTATGTCGAAATGTCGAAAACAATATCCTCAACTAGTTCTGTCGAAATGTTGAAAAAAATATCATCAACTAGTTCAGTCGAAATTGTCTTCTAATCATGTTCTTCAACTTTCTTCCCTAGTCGAAATACATCAATTTAAGCTTTATCTTATGGAATCAAAAAATGCTCGTTTATAGAAGGACGGTCAATTGACTCGGTAGAGGGTGTTAAGGGTGATGTGCGAAATTTTTTCAAATCCAAGTTTGTAGAACCAGTTTTGGACATACCTCTTTTAGAGGGCTGCAACTTTAACATTTTGTCTACAGCAGATGTGAGTTTATTAGAGGTCCCTTTCACGGATTCGAAGATTAGAAAGGCTATTTGGAGTTGTGATAGCTCAAAAAGCCCGAGTCCGGACGGGTTCAACTTTATCTTTATTAAGAAGTGCTAACAATTTTTAAAGGATGATATTTCTAGATTCCTGAAAGAATTTCACCAGTATGCTTTTCTCCCTAAATCATTATGTTTCGCCTTTATTACCTTTATTCCAAAGGTGGATAATCCCATTAATTTAAGGGAGTATAAACCAATCTGCTTGGTAGGGTGCATTTACAAAATTCTCTCAAAATTGTTGGCTATAAGACTCAACTTGGTCATAGGTGGTCTTGTTTCGCATTGTCAAACTAAATTTGTTCCGGGTAGACATATGTTGGAAGGAATAGTGATTTCTAACGAGGTAGTGGATATGGCCACGAGAGATAAAAAAAATAATGCTTATTGTTTAATTATGACTTGGAGAAAGCTTATGATTGTGTGAATTGGATTTTTACGTCATTTTAAGTGTATTATGGGGTTTGGGAGTAGGTGAAGAAGATGTATTGATGCTTGTATTTTTAATTGTCATTTATCTATATTGGTGAACGGAAGTGCGATAGAGTATTTCAAGGTAGAGAGTGGTCTTAGGCAAGGAGACTCGTCGTCTACATTCCTTTTTGTTTTAGTCACTGAGGGTCTCTCTCAACTTATGAAAACAATTTTGGTTTGTGAGATGCTTAAAGGTTTTCGGGTGAATTCTAGTTTAAAGGTTGAGATTATTCAATTTGCAGACGATGCCCTCATTACCGGAGAAGGTGGATGGAATAACCTTTGGAGTATTAAAGTTATTCTTAGGATTTTTGAACTTGTTTCCGGTTTGAAGGTGAATTTCCTCAAAAGTAGACTTATTGGAATTAATGTAAGTCCTCACTTCTTGGCGACAACAACTAACTTCTTAACTAGCAAGATTGAAAACTCATCTTTTTAAATTCATGGGAGTTATGATATATTATAAGTGCAATTTTTAGTTATTTTTGTATATAAGTTTTGTTTCACTTATCAATACTTTTTGTTAAAATCGTTTGAATAAACCCCGTTTTGTTTGTAAATATGTTTAGTTTACGTTATAGTGTATATATTGCGATATCATGTAAATAGAATTGAGTTTAATTATTTTCCATTTATTTTTGCAGGTATTCAAGCAATGATATCTTGTCATATTCATAAAGAGAATTGTGGAATATTGGAACAAACCCTTGTACGAATAACATGTAGTTGAAGTCTGCTCACATGTTATTGTTTAATTGGGCCTTGTGTTATAGATCCAATTGTTTAAGTTAGCTTGTACCCTAAGTTCGCTTGTAATGGGTAATTGTTAAAAATCCCATTAGGTTAGTGTGTTAGTTTTATTATAAATAGCATACTAGTCTCTCATATTTTGTATAAGGGAAAATAGAAAGATAAAACCCTAATGCAAAAGAGATAGAGAGAGAGGTTATTTGTTATTCTTGTATACTTGTAATCTTGTTGAAAGAGAAAGGAAAGAATAGCAGTTTATAACCAATCCTTGTTGTTATCTTTGGTTACCCTAAACCCTAACCCTTGTTGGTTTCTTGATCATAAAGAAACCTATTATAATTTCTTTTTAAGGTATCATATTCATAACAAATTGGTGCGGTGAGCATGGAGAAGATGCCTTCAACAAAGTATGAGATTGAAAATTTTCTTGGAGTGAACGATTTTGGTCTGTGGCGCTTGAAAATGAAAGCCCTACTTGTTCAAAAGGGTTGTTTGGAAGCGTTGAAGGGATAGACAACCATGAATGTTAAGTTGACGACAGCTGAAAAGAAGGCCATGATTGAGAAAGCACACAACGCAATATTGTTGAGCCTTGGTGATAAGGTTCTTCGACATGTATCAAAGGAGATGATGGTGTCAGGGTTATGGTTGAAACTCGACGGTTTATACATGACCAAATCGTTGGTGAATCGACTCTACCTGAAGCAAGCCTTGTATTCATTCAAGATAAGTGAAGACAAAGTGATGGTTGAACAGTTGAATATGTTCAACAAGCTGATTCTTGATCTTAAAAATATTGATATGAAGATCGACGATGAAGATAAAGTGTTGTTTATGTTATGCACTTTGCCCAGAACACATGCTCACTTCAAAGAAACCCTCTTGTATGGAAAAGAGTCCCTGAACTTTGAAGATGTTCAATCTGCCTTGTACTCTAAGGACTTGAACGAACAAAAGGAGAATAAAAATTCGACGGTTGGTGAAGGTTTGGCCGTTAAGGATAAATTCTTGCGAATGAATGGTAAGTTCGACAAGAAGGTTAAAAGTCAGCAAAAGTCTTATAGTGGTGACGCATCTGGTGTTTGATGCTATTAGTGTAAGAAGGAGGGTCACATTCGAAAGGTGTGTCCTAAAAGCTTGAAAGATCATGGAGGTAATGATAATGGCAATACTACCATTGTTCAAGATGATTTCGACTCATCTAATGTTCTTGTGGTCTCGAGCGGCAACTCAAGAAAAGAGTGGATTATGGATTCAGGTTGCACTTGGCACATGACTCCAAATAAAGATTTGTTCGAGGAATTATGTGATCAAGATGGTGGATCAGTGCTACTGGGAAACAACAAAGCTTACAAAATTGCAGGTATTGGATATGTGAGATTCAAGCTCCATGATGAGTCAATAAGACTATTGACTGAAGTTAGCTATGTACCTGACTTAAAGAGAAATTTGATTTCTCTTGGTGAATTCGACAAGAAGGGATATGCCTTTCAAGGAGAGAAAAGTATCCTAAGAGTCATGAAGGGGTAGAAGGAAGTCTTGAGAGGCGTGAAGAAACAAGGCTTGTATACCCTTAAGGCTTAAGTTGTAAGTGGTTCGACAAATGTTACATCCACGAAACTATTGTCAAAGACAAAATTATGGCACATGAGATTAGGCCATGTCAGCGAGAGAGGCCTAGTCGAACTGGGGAAACAAAACCTGCTAGGTGGTGACAAAGTCAAGAAGTTGGAGTTTTGTGAACCTTGTGTATTTGGTAAATCATGTAGGGTGAAGTTTAACAAAGGTAAACAAAGAACACATGGATCCCTTGATTACATCCATGCTGATCTTTGGGGGCCAACAAGGAATCCTTCACATTCAGGTGCAACATATTTACTATCCATAGTTGATGACTATTCCAGAAAGTTATAGGTATTCATTCAGAAGACGAAGGATAAAACTTTTGATAATTTTAAGAGTTGGAAGGTTCTGGTCGAAACTCAAACTGGCAGAAAGGTCAAGAGGTCGATAACTAATAATGGCCTTGAATTCTGCAATTAAGTTTTCGATAATTACTGTGTCGATTTTGGGATTGCAAGGCATAAAACTGCAGTAAGTACTCCTCAGCAAAATGGTCTAGCTGAGAGATTCAATCGAATAATCCTCGAAAGGGTTAGATGCATGTTGGTTAGTGCTGGATTGAAGAAGGTGGTTTGGGCTGAGGCTGTTTCGACAACAACATATATGATAAACAAATGTCCTTCGACTGTGTTAGATATGAAGACACTTGAAGAAGTTTGGTCGGGACATCCACCAGATCTCGAAAAACTGAGAGTATTTGGCTATGTAGCCTATGCTCACATTAGGCAAAACAAGGTCGAACCTAGAGCCATGAAATGCATGTTCATGGGATATCCTGAAGGAGTCAAAGCTTATAGGCTATGATGCCTAGAGCCAGGTCACAGGAGGTGTATAACCAGTCGAGATGTAGTTTTCAATGAAGCTGAGATGGCTTTCAAGAAAACTGACGATGTTGTCGAAGAGCTGGAACATGGAGAAATTCCTGTTGAGGTGGAGCATAGTGATGCTGAATTGCATGACCCATATGAAGTCGAAGAAGAAGAAAAAACTGTTGTCGAAGATGAGGAGACTAATAATGTCTACATGCTGGCAAGAGACAGGTCGAGAAGAGTCATCAAGCCAGCTTAGAGACTTGGGTACACAGATCTTATAGCTTATGCCTTAATCTCTACAAGTGAGGTTCTAGACGAAGAACCTAGAGATTATAAGGAAGTTATGAGGAGTCGAAATAAGACTAAAGTTTGAAGGCCATGGATGATGAGATGAAATCTCTTCATGATAACAATACTTGGGAACTGATCAAGAAACCTGCTGGATCTTGGTTAGTCAACTGTAAATGGATTTTCAAAGTTAAGGAAGGAATCGAATGAGTAGCATCAAAGAGATACAAGGCAGGGTTGGTTGCAAGGGGGTTCACTCAGAAAGAAGGTGTCGACTTCAATGATGTGTTCTCTCCTGTTGTGAATCACAAGTCCATTCGAATGTTGCTTGCCATGGTGGCACAGGTCGACCTTGAACTGGAACAAATGGATGTGAAGATTGTGTTCTTGTATGGTGATCTTGATGAAACAATCCCGATGAGGAAACCTGAAGGGTATGTCGAATAAGGGAAATAAGAGTATGTGTGCAAACTAAAGAGATCTTTATATGGGTTGAAATAATCTCCTCGACAATGTAATAGGAGATTCGACCAGTTCATGGTATGCATAAGTTTCATCAGAAGTCAGTTCAACCACTGTGTTTACTTCAAATTTCGACCTGGTAATTCATTTATTATTTTTTTGCTTTATGTGGATGATATTCTAATAGCAAGCAACAATGTCGAAGATGTAATGAGGGTGAAGGCGGAACACAATAAGTAGTTCAATATGAAGGGTATGGGAGCTACGTCTAGGATTCTAGGGATTGACATCCGGAGAGATAGAAAGCAATCGAGATTATGCTTATCTCAAGAGGCATACTTGAAGAAGATTCTTGATAAGTTTGGTATGTCGAATTCAAAGCATGTTGTGACTCCAACAAACCCTCAATTCAAGCTGAGTATAGACCAGTGTCCCAGAACTGATGTCAAAAGAGCTTATATGAAGAGCATTACATATGCTAATATAGTAGGTTCTTTGATGTATGATATGTTCTATAATAGACCCGACATAGCATATGCGGTAAGTCTTATAAGCAGGTACATGTCGAATCTTGGAAAGGCTCACTGGCAAGCATTGAAGTGTATTTTAAGGTACATAAATGGGTCTCTGAATAGAGTCCTAATTTATGGTGGAGCCTTGGGTGAAGATAGTAAAGCAGCAATCGAAGGATATGTCGACTCTGATTATGCAGGTTGTATGGATTCCAGAAAATCTATTTTTGGATATGTTTTCACTATGTTTGGCACAAAAATTAGTTGGAAAGAAACCCTTCAGAAGTTTGTTTCCTTATCAACCACTTAAGCGGAATATATCACCCTAACTGGAGTTGTAAAGGAGGCATTGTGGCTTGAAGGTTTTGCAAAGGAGCTAAAACTTCAAGGTCGAAGTATCACTATTAAATGTGATAGTCAAAATTCAATACACATGTCGAAGAACTCAGCCTACCATGAGCAAACCAAGCACTCATGGAGGGGTTATCGAGTATGGAGAAGTTCAAGTGCTGAAGGTTTCGACAGATCATAATGATGCTAATATGATCACCAAGACGTTGCCTAGGTTCAAGTTTTTCCACTGTATGTAGTTGATAAAGCTGCATGAAGAAAGCTAGTTTGTTTCTTGTTGGTATAGGGTCTGTTCCAAGGTGGAGATTTGTGGAATATTGGAACAAACCCTTGTACGAGTAGCATGTCGTCAAAGTCTGCTCACATGTTATTGTTTAATTGGGATTTGTGTTATGGATCCAATTGTTTAAGTTAGCTTGTACCCTAAGTTAGCTTGTAATGGGTAATTTTTAAAAAGCCCATTAGGTTAGTGTGTTAGTTTTATTATAAATATCATACTAGTCTCTCATATTTTGTATAAGGGAAAATAGAAAGATAAAACCCTAATACAAAAGAGAAAGAGGTTATTTGTTATTCTTGTATACTTGTAATCTTGTTGAAAGAGAAAGGAAAGAATAGCATTTTATAACTAATTCTTGTTGTTATCTTTGGGTACCCTAAACCCTAACACTTGTGGGTTTTTTCATCATAAAGAAACCTATTATAATTTGTTTCTAAGGTATCCTATTCACAACAAGAATTAAATAAACTTTCAACTATTCGAACCTGACGAAAAATAGAGTTACTATTCAAAAGTTATGAATACAACAGTTTATGCAGTTCTACTGACTGCCCTTCTGTACCTCTGGATTCGCCGGGCAAAGCAGTGCCCAGCCAGACATTCCACAAACGTGTAAAAATTGCAAAAATAAACCGCCTCTTGCGTCAGGCGAACCAGAACTTCGCCAGGAGAAACGGGACTGATAGAAACTCCATTTAAGGGCCAAAAATAGAATTTTAGGTTATGGATTGGATACTTTTTATCCCAACTTCATTTCTTCATAGATTTAGCTTGAAAACAACATTGAAGCTTGCATTGGATGATCCGAAATCGAATCTCTCGTCGATTGGTGTTGACAAACTAAGAAATTTTTTGTTCCTCTTTTTCTCTTCTCTATGTAATCTCTATTTATTGGGTGTTGTATAGTTACTATTAAGATATAGATCTTTGTTGATCATAATATTGTATAAAATCTTCTTTACAAATCATTATCGATGTCTTCCTTGATTGTTTTGCATTTATGTTTGGATTTGTGTTATGTTAGAGATAAACATCATGAATCTTGATTAGGGATGGATATTTATTGTGTCTAGATTCTAGATATAGATTTAGATAATAATATTTATGGTGTCGGAACTCTATTTCTTCTATGTTTCGAAGCATCGTGCGTGAGAGTGACGATGAGAGTAGTACAGTTGCTCACTCAGCTCCATGTTCCAGAGATGGACACTGTTGTGAGCGATACTGGATGATTTTGATGAGTATTGTAGTAGAGTAAAAATGATTGATAAATTTATGTTTGTGACGAGTGGATTATTTGAAATACCAGATAAGTTTCTTCTCTTTTGAAAATGAATTATTTTTATGTTAATATTTACTTTTATGTTTCTGAAGGTTCTTAGTTTGGCTGCATGTGTAGAAAAATATTATCATGTGTTTTGATGTCTTGTAAGATGTCTTTGACATGCTTGAAGAACATTTGTGCAGGTTTTTCTGTGATGTTAGATCAAATGTCGTAACATATATGATGTCCTGATGCAGAAAGTTTTGATTTAATTTCTGCACTTTTTTAGCAAGTGTTTATTTTTGTGATTTGCTCTGGTATATACGAAAATCAAGGGAGATTTGTTGTCAAATACAGAAGTTGCTATGCATATAGTTTTTGGAGATTTTGAAGATCTTTTCATACTTAATTTGGAGTAAATCATGTAATCTTTTTTGTGGAAGGTTCTGATATGATTTAGGCCCATTCAGAATACTCTATATACAAGCTGCTTAACCTAATTGTAATTGTGCAGAATGTTTTGTGTATTGTGAAGCTTAGTGATTTTGAGTTTTAAGGTTTCCTTGTTTGTGTATTATTGTGAGCCATTCTAACATCACCTAGATGTTTGAATTGGACTGATTTTATTGAGTTGTAGTTGTCCACTCTAAGCTTTTAAGCATGAGTGTTTGTTCTTGATAGAAGCTTTTAAGCAAGATCAAGTTTTTGTTTTGGAAAAGTGTTCTTCTATTTCCTTGTAAAGTTTTGTTGATTATCACAGTGTGTGATTGAGGGGGAGTGAGAGGAGGTTCTCTTATCTAAGAGTTCTTAGATAGAAATTTCATTGCGTAGTGATTAAGTGAGGAGTGTAAACTAGGATTGTTTAACTCTGAATTGATACTACTGATAATGGATTTCCTTTCTGGCTTGGTAGCCCCTAGAGTATGTGAGTTTGCACCGATCTAGATTAACAATTCCTTGTATTATTTTTGTTGTACTTTATACTGTATTTACCTTATTAATGTTCAGATATTAATGTCGTAATATCTTATTCAACATCACATATCTGATACCAGAATTTTAATTGGTATCAGAGCAGACATCCTGCTCCGTATCTGGGTGAGATTTAGGGAAGTTACTTTCTAGTATAATGGACAAGGAGATGGGATTTGTGAATATACCACCCATTCTGGATGGAACCAATTATTATTACTAGAAGACAAGGATGGTTGCCTTCTTAAAGTCTTTGGATAACAAGGCTTGGAAAGTTGTTGAGAGGATGGGTGTTGGTGTAAGCCCTAGAGGCCAATACTTTTGGTACTTGTATCGAATTATTTATTAATAAATAAAAATGCATTTCATTATTATATTTTTTTTTCCAAAATGATAAAGTCCCTAGAATATCTAGTTCGTTTAATGAAATATTAAGTGTGACTTAATTATGAGATTCCATTAAACATAAGGACAATATTCTTAAAGCATCCACAGTCGAGCTTTAATGTGAAATGGGATAGCCTTAAGGCATTAAGACTATTATGTAGATAGACTGATGATCACATTTCATGGATCATGGATAAGGAGTTATCAAGTCTTGACATATGTATGAATATTAGGAGTAATATTTATATTGGATTGATCCACTATGAGAGTACTACATAGAATGTTATGCAAAGTGTCATAAGTTACTCTCATGGTGATAATGATGTATACCACCCTACGACCTGAAACTACTATGGACCCTAGATGTAGAGTAAAGTACTTTATTTCTGATCAAACGTTGTCCATAACTGGATGATCATAAAGACACTTGATGAATACTTCACAAAGCATGCTGAGGGAGATGAGTAGCCTAGATGGAATTTGCCCATCTTGCATAACAGGATAAATGTCTAAGGGCCCAATATTGAACTGGACAAGGATGACACAATATATGTCTTGTGTTCAATATAGACATAAGGGAAAAAGGTAATTATACACGCAAATACTATCACAAAAGGTTTTGTCATATCACATGACAATTTTGTGACTTGGGTAGCAGTGATGTGTTGCTAGATACCGCTCATTGTTTATTATGTTAAATACATGATTTAATATAATTGCCAACGTCGCAAAATCCTACAAGGTCACACACATAAGGACAATTAGAGAAGAGGTGAAATAAATAAGGTATATCGTAAGGTACGGTGCACTAGAATGAAATATGAAATATGGTAAGGTACCATATGATAGAATAATAATAGTTATTATTAATTTTATAATAGTTATAAAATATAATAATAATAAAATTATGGTATTATAATAATAATAATAATAATATAATATTATTATTATTGAGTTGGGCTTTTAGCTTAAAGCCCACACAAGTAGTTCTATAAATAAAAACCCTGTGAAAAAGCTCATAAGTTGTTTTTTTAAACCCTGGTCGTATTCCTTTTTTTCCCTCTCCTTTCACTCTAAACCTTCATTCGTAACCAGCTAGCATTGTGACTGAAGGAAGTTGTTCGTGTGGACTGAGTAGAGGCGTTGTTCGTCGTACAACGCTCGTGATCAAATCGGAATCAAAGGTTTCAAGCACCACAAGAGGTAAATATTTTATCACAAATCATGACCTTTCATAAGGATCTCTAAAGGGAAATATTTGTTTCTGCTGCGTTTTATAGCTAATTTCCCTTCAGTGGTATCAGAGCCACTTACGAAACCATGAGTCTGATAATTGTTTACTTTCTGTCAATTTTGTTTTAATTGGATTAAAACACATAAAATTAAATCAAATTCAGATATTGAATTTTGGCATCAGATTGTGTACGGTTTGGATTGTTGATATTGACTATGCTTCGATATCCGACAATAGTATGGTGAAGCAGCAATATGTCAATCATTCATAAGTTACACATATATGATCGATATAATTCATATATGATATGATTAATTTTAATGCAAATATGCTATATTGGATATACTGTTTTATTTCATTGATTAAAATCACGTAATGATTATCATTCAGTTGTGCGATCTGTGGTTATCTGCTTCGAAATTCGACTTTAGTATGGTGAAGCAATAACATACAAATCAATCATACTAAATTATTAATCATGGTGATTTGATAGTATGAGATTGTTGTGTTAAAATTTGTGACGACACAAGGATTGCACCGTCAATGAGATCGTTAAAATTTGTGACGACACAAGGGTTGTGTCGTCAATGAGGTATGCTCATTCTGAATGTGTGACGGTCGTCATGTGATGTGTGACGGTCGTCGTAGACTTGTGACGGTCGTCGTAGACTTGTGACGGTCGTCATGGAGTTGTGACGAGCATCATGGACATTTGACGGTGCAAGGGTTGCGTCAATAATGTCTGTAGTAATAATAAAAGGGTTTATTATTATTTTTCCGAAATTTAATTTGATTTGTTTTATTAACCAGATTTAAATTAATAATAATAAAATTGTTTTATTAATTTTTTGTGTGGTGATCAGTTATGGCTTTAGTTTAATTTTGTTTTGTTTTTGGATTTTATAAATACGACATGCGTGTCGTGTCTCTCTCTTATTCTCTTCATGTAATTTCTTTTCTCACCTCACCCCCTCGTATGTAAAACGAGTTTCTTTGATGCAATGAATTATTATGAAGAAAGAGAAGACTACAAAATAAAGAAGGATTACCTTGGAGATCTTGCTTGGTGAAGTGAAGATCGTTATTAGGTTTAGCTTAGTTCTCTCATTGGCTTGGGAGAACAATTGCGCTATGGGCCATAACTGTTTCATATGTTTGTATGTTTATATGTATGTGTGTATGATGATGCAAGTGTGAGGAACGATTTATATGATAAATAAGCTGTGAGATCAAATTAATTAAAATTCCCTTAAAACTAAATATTAAGTTTTTCCTTTCCAAATTTTAGAACTCATCAAGACTAGTATCGAATTATATAGGTTTCACCTCACGCGAGGTGCATATTCTATATTAGTAAGGTGCGATGGGATAAATGAAATATCCAATTTCTAAAATAATGGGTCAAACTTAACTAAGCAAAATATAATAAGATTATATACGTTTAGAAGTAAGAGTTGGGAATGATCCATATGATGGATTGGAATAAGGAGTTATTCACCCAACTGAAATATTCAAGAATTGTATTGGATGCAATTGGAAGGAGTTCCTACCTAAATAGTCGATTTTTGTGTAATCAACCTAACGTTAACTTAAAACAAAGAGAAATATGGATCTCGATCCACTAGAAAATCTTCCAACGGAATTTTTCGACTCAAATGATGAGGGTCATTTGTTTTGAGTAAAATAGTGGGAGAATATTTAATTAAAGGCCTAATTGAATATGTTTAATGATACTAATATCTCCACCATCTTTTAATGTAGATTACCATGACAAACAACACATCTAATAACATTTTTGAACAATCCTGGATAAGGAAAAATTGTCTGGGACAAATTTTCTAGATTGGCACTGAAATCTGAGGATTATCCCCAAACATGACAAAAAGCTATATGTCTTAGAGACACATGTTCCTGATAAGGAACCTCTTAGTTATTCTCCTAAGGTTTAAAGAGATGCTTATAAGAAGCATGTCAATGATGCCAATGAAACTGCTTGCCTCATGTTGGCTACCATGAATTCTGAATCGCAAAAGTAATATGAAAACATGGCAACATTCAATATGATCGAACATCTCAAGATGCTATATCAAGAGAAGGCAAGGCATGGTAGGTTTGAAGTTTCAAAAGCCTTTTTCCAAGCCAAGCTAGATGAGGGAAGCCCAGTGAGTCCCCATATAATCAAGATGATTGGGTATGTGGAGAATCTTGAAAGATTGGGATTTCCTATCATGAAGGAGCTTGCAACTGATTTGATCCTGCAATCGTTGCCGGAGAGTTTCGATCAATTTGTCCTTAATTTCAACATGAATGATATGAACAAATCTCTTCGTGAATTGCTAAAAATGTTAAGAACTGATGAGCAAAATATGAAGTCAAAAGGGAAATCCATTCTGATGGTCAGTAATAGAAAGAAACAGAACAAAAGGCCAACCAAGTAGGGTGGTAAATGGAGAGGAAAGGAAGTTTCCAAACCCAAACATATTGCACCTGTTTTGAAGCCTAGTGGAGGCATATCTAAGGAGGGAACTTTCTTCTATTGCGGTAAGACCAGACACTGGAAGAGAAATTGCCCAAAGTACCTAGAAGATAAGAAGAATGGAGTGGAGACTTCAACTTCAGGTATTTTTGTTATAGAAATTAATTTATCTACTTCAGCATCATGGGTATTAGATACTCGATGTGGTTCTCACATTTGTACCAATGTGCAGGGACTAAAAATGAGTATAGTTTTGGAAAAAGGTGAAGTTGACCTACAAGTTGGCAATGGAGCAAAGGTTGCTGCTTTAGCTGTAGGAATTTATGATTTAACTTTACATAGTGGTTTAATAATTCAGTTAGTGAACTTTTATTATGTACCTGGAATTAGTAGGAATATTATTTTTGTTTCTTGTTTGGACAAGTTTGGTTTTTCATTTATAATAAAGAACAATTGTTGTTCTATTTAATTTTAATGATATATTATATGCTAATATACAAATGAACAATGGATTATATGTCATTGATCTTGAAATGCCAATTTATAACACTAATACTAAACAGATGAAACCTAATGAGTTAAATCCAAGTTACCTTTGGCATTGCCGCTTAGACCATATAAATGAGAGACGCGTCTCCAAACTCCATAAAGATGGACTATTGGATTCGTTTGCTTACGAATCATATGATACATGCAGATCTTGTTTAATTGGAAAAATGACAAAGACCTCATTCACAGGAAAAAGGTGAAAGGGAAAATGATCTTTTGGCCCTCATACATATTGATGTATGTGGACCACTGAACATACCAGCCAGAGGAGGTTTTCAATACTTCATCACATTTACTGATGATTTTAGTAGATATGGTTATGTGTATTTAATGAAACACAAATCTAAATCCTTTGAAAAGTTCAAGGAGTTCAAGAATGAAGTATAAAACTAATTAGGTAAGAATATTAAAACTCTTCGATCAGATTGAGGAGGTGAATATTTGAGCCTAGAGTTTGATGACCATCTAAAAGAATGTGGGATTCTATCCTAAATCACTCCTCCTGGAACACCACAATGGAATGGTGTATCTGAGAGAAGAAATCGAACCTTGTTAGACATGGTCTAATCCATGATGATTCACGTCGTTCTTCCGAACTCCTTTTAGGGACATGCACTACTGACAACAACTTACACACTTAACCGTGTTCCATCCAAAAAGGTAGAAAAAGACACCGTATGAGATATGGAGTGGTAAGAAACCACATATGTCTTACATGAAGGTTTGGGGTTGTTAAGTTTATGTAAAACAAAAAATTTCAACTAAGCTTGAGCCCAAATATGACAAATGATTATTTGTAGGGCATCCTAAAGAAACAAGAGGATATTACTTCTACAATCCTTTTGAGGGAAAGGTGTTTGTCGCTCGAACTAGAGTCTTCTTGGAAAGGGACTTTATTTCCAAATGAATCATTGGGAGGAAAGTAGAGCTTGAAGAAATTCAAGAATCACAAAGAATTGATACACCTGTGGAGGAATTAGAGCAGGAATCACAAACAGTTGTGGAAGAGCAACCTACTCAAGTAGAACAAAACCAGCGTAGGTAGAGCAGGACACATCACCAACCAGAGAGATATGGATATCTCATAACTGATCAAGATGATTTATTACTCATGGATCAAGATGAGCCTATAACCTACCAAGAGGCCATAAATGGTCCTGAGTATGAGAAGTGGCTAGAAGCCATGAAATCTGAAATGGATTCCATGTACACAAACCAAGTTTGGATCTTGGTAGAACCACCTGTAGGAGTTAATCGTATAGGATGCAAATGGGTTTTCAAGAAGAAGACTGACATGGATGGTAAGGTACATACCTATAAGGTAAGACTGGTTGCTAAAGGTTATAAACAAATTCATGGGATAGACTATGATGAAACCTTTTCACCAGTTGAAATACTTAAATCTGTTTAGATTTTACTTGTTATCACTGTATATCATGATTATGAAATATGGCAGATGGATGTCAAGACTGCTTTCCTAAATGGGAATCTTCTTGAGGATGTGTACATGACACAACCTAAAGGATTTGACATACCTGAAGAAGGCCATAAGATATGCAAGCTACAACGATCAATCTATGGATTGAAGCAAGCTTCCATAAGTTAGAATCTTTGTTTTGATGAAACTGTAAAACAATATGGATTCACAAAGAATAAAGATGAGCCTTGTGTATACAAGAAGGTTAGTGGGAGCATGATCGTTTTACTGGTATTATATGTAGATGACATATTACTCATTGGAACCAATATCCCTACCTTGCAACAAGTAAAAGCTTGGTTAGGGAAATGCTTTTCTATAAAGGACCTTGGTGAAGCAGCCTATATATTAGGAATCAGGATCTATAGAGATATATCATAAAAACTGCTTGGCCTAAGTTAGAGTACATACATAAACAAAGTGTCGAGACACTTTAATTTGCATGATTCTAAGAAAGGATTCATACCTATGCAACATGGCATGTGTCTATAAAAAATACAATCCCCTTCAACAAAGGAAGAAAGGGATCGCATGAGTAAGATTCCATATGCATCTACAATAGGATCTATCATGTATGAAATGTTATGTACTCGACCGGATGTCTCGTATGCTTTAAGTGCGACGAGTAGGTACCAATCTGATCCTGGTGATGCTCATTGGGTAGCTGTAAAGAATATCCTTAAGTACTTAAGAAGGACTAAGGATACATTCTTGATATATGGAGGTCAGGAAGAGCTCGCGGTAAATGGTTACACCGATGCTAGCTTCCAGACAGATAAGGATGACTTCAAATCGCAATCTGGTTATGTGTTCTGCCTAAATGGTGGAGCTATGAGCTGGAAGAGTTCAAAGCAAGAGATAGTTGCTGATTCTACAACCGAGGCCGAGTATATTGTTGCCTCAAATGCAATAAAGAACGTTGCTTGGATCAAGAAGTTCATCAGTAAACTTGGAATAATCCCTAGAATTGTGGATCCCATTAATCTTTATGTGATAACAATGGTGCCATCTCATAAGCTAAGGAGCCTAGATCTCACCAACGATCAAAACACATACTTAGCTGATATCATCTCATTCAACGGATAATAGATCGAGGAGACGTGAAGATATGTAGAGTACCTACATTTGAAAATGTTGTTGATCCATTAACAAAACCTCTTCTGCAATAGAAGCATGATGGTCATACTAGATCTATGGGTATCAGGGGTATGCCTGATTGGCTATAATGCTACTGGGAGATTGTTGGAGTAAGCCCTAGAGGCCAATACTTTTGGTACTTGTATCAAATTATTATTAATAATAAAAAGGCATTTCTTTATTATATTTGTTTTTCCAAAATGATAAAGTCCCTAGAATAGCTAGTTCTTTTAATGAAATATTAAGTGTGACTTAATCATGAGATTCCATTAAACATAAGGACACTATTCTTAAAGCATCCATAGTCGAGCTTTAATATGAAATGGGATAGCCTTAAAGCATTAAGACTTTTATGTAGATAGACTGATGATCACATCTCATGAATCATGGATAAGGAGTTATCAAGTCTTGACATATGTATGAATATTAGGAGTAATATTTATAATGGATTGATCCACTAAGAGAGTACTACATAAAATGTTATGCAAAGTGTCATAAGTTACTCTCATGGTGATAGTGGTGTATACTACCCTTCGACCTGAAACTACTATGGACCCTAGATCTAGAGTCAAGTACTTTATTCCTGATCAAACATTGTCCGTAACTGGATGATCATAAAGACAGTTTATGGGTACTTTACAAAGCATGTTGAGGGACATGAGTAGCCTAGATGGAATTTTCCCATCATGCATAACAGGATAAATGTCTAAGGGACCAATATTGAACTGGACAAGGATGACACAGTATATGCCTTGTGTTCAATATAGACATAAGGGAAAAAGGGTAATTATACACGAAAATACTATCACAAAAGGTTTTGTCATATCACATGACAATTTTGTGACTTGGGTAGCAGTGATGTGTTTCTAGATACCTCTCATTGTTTATTATGTTAAATACATGATTTAATATAATTTCCAACGTTGCAAAATTCTATAGGGTCACACACATAAGGATAGTTAAAGAAGAGATGGAATAAATAAGGTATACCGTAAGGTACAGTGCACTAGAATGGAATACGGAATATGTTAAGGTACCATATGATATAATAATAATAGTTATTATTAATTTTATAATAGTTATAAAATATAATAATAATAAAATTATGGTTATTATTATAATAGTTATTATAATAATATAATATTATTATTATTATTATTATTGAGTTGGACTTTTAGCTTAAAGTCCACACAAGTAGTTTTATAAATAGAACACTTGTGAAAAAGCTCATAAGTTGTTGTTTTTGAAACCCTGGCCGTATTCTTTTTTTCCCCTCTCCTTTCACTCTAAACCTTCATTCGTAACCAGCTAGCACTATGACTGAAGGAAGCTATTCCTGTGGACTGAGTAGAGGCATTGTTCGTCGTACAATGCTCGTGATCAAATCAGAATCAAAGGTTTCAAGCGCCACAAGTGGTAAATATTTTATCATAGATCATGACCTTTCGTAAGGATCTCTAAAGGGAAATTTTTGTTTTCTGCTAATTTCCCTTCAATTTTATCGCTAATTTCCCTTCAATGGGAACATCCTGTTATAAATGACAAAAAGATGGGAAGGATGCTGCTTAATTGAAGCCAGAAGAGGAATAGTCTAAGGAAGAAGATGAGCTTGGTCTGGGAAACTCTAAATCCTTGAATTCCATATTCAATGGAATTGACAAAAACATCTTCAGATTGATCAATACTTGTATTGTTGCTAAAGATGCTTGGGATATTCTCAAAACTACTCATGAAGGTACCTCCAAAGTTAAGATGTCAAGACTTTAGCTGCTCAACACAAAATTTGAAAACTTAAGGATGAAAGATGATGAAAGTATTTATGATTTTCATATGAATATCCTTTAGATAGCTAATGCATCCAGTGCTCTTGGAGAAACAATGTCCGAAGAAAAGTTGGTAAGAAAAGCTCTCAGATCTCAACCTAAGAGATTTGACATGAAGGCCACTTCCATAGAAGAAGCTCATGACATATACAAGATGATATTGGATGAACTTATTGGATCTCTTCAAACTTTTGAGATTGACATAAGTGACAAATCTGACAAGAAAAGCAAGAATATTGCTTTTTCTTCCAACAATTAAAATGGAGTAGAAAAATGTGATTTGAATACTGAGGAAGGCCTATCTAATGCTATAGTTCTTCTTGGGAGACAGTTTAATAAAGTAATGCAAAAGATGGACAAGAAGTCAAGACCAAATGTCAAGAAAAACTCATCTGACATCAGTAGGTCAAATGACTCTGGTAGAAAGACAAAGGATGAAGAGAACCATTCTGAAGGAAAAGGAGTTCAGTGCTATGGATATGAAGGTTTTGGCTACATCAGATCTGAATGCCCCACACATCTCAAGAATCAGAAAAAGGGTCTTACGGTGGCTTGGTCAGATGAGGATTCTAAAAGTGAAGTTGAAGAAGAATTTGCTAAGAATGCTACTGCTCTAACAGAGAGATATTATTCTGATTTTAGTGATGATGAAGTCACAAATGATGAGTTAGCTACTTTCTATAACGAACTATGTCTTAAAAGTGAAGAAGTGTGCCAACAAGGATAAAAACAGAAGCAAATCATATCTCAACTGGAGATTGAGAAGGAAGAGCATTTGGAAACTATCTCCAAGCTGTAGAATAAGGTAACATTGCTAGACTCCAAACTTGATCAAATGACTAAGTTTGTCTGGATGCTAAATAATAGTTCAAAGATTTTAGATGAGATTCTGCAATTTGGAAAGATAGTTGGATATGTGACTGTTTTAGGGTTTGACAAAAGAAAATAACTTATCTCAGATCTTGCTTGCTCTGAGCTTAAACCAAAAGTGTTGAATAAGATGTCCCAACATCATAACAGAAGACCTGTAGACTACTTAAGAGGACATTCCCATAGATGGAAGTGTTTTCATTGTGGAAATTTTGGTCACTTGAAGCCTTATTGTTTCAAACTCTATGGATATCCTAAGCCTTCCCCTCAGCGTGTTCTAATTTAGAACATACCTAAGGACAAAAAGTAATGGATTCCTAAGGTTGGTACTAACAGTTTGATAGCTCATACCTCTCTCAGAGTTTCAGCAAAAAAATGACTGGTATTTTGACAGTGGGTGTTCAAGACATATGATAGGTGTCAAAAATCTGCTGGTGAATATGAGACCTCATGCTGCTAATTTTGTTACTTTTGGTGATAGAGCCAAAGGTGAAATCAAGGAAATTTGACATATGGACTTCTCATGAGTGCATAAACTTGACAATACACTACTTGTAAAGGGGCTGCCTACCAATCTAATTAGCATCAGTCAACTATGCGATCCGGGACTTAAAGTAAATTTCCAAATATGAATGTCTTGTTACAAATGAGAAAGGTGAATTGATCATGAAGGGAGTCATATCTAAGGACAATTATTATCTATGGGTATCTCAAGTCTCAAGTTATCTCTCCTTTTTTTTGCTTTCCAAATAAGATGAAGTTAAACTTTGGCATAAGAAACTTGGACACTTGCATTTGAAAGGCATGAAGAGAATCATATCCATTGAAGTTGTCAGAGGAATTCCAAAGATCAAAATTGAAGATGGAAGAGTATGTGGAGAATGACAAGTAGGAAAGCAGACTAAGATGTCACATTAGAAGATCCAACATCTTACCACCTCAAAAGTCTTAGAACTTCTTCACATGGATTTGATGGGACCTATGCAGGTAGAAAGTCTTGGTGGAAAGAAATATGCTTATGTTATTGTAGATGACTATTCAAGATATACTTGGATAAATTTCATCAGAGAAAAGTCAGATGTTTTTGAAGTTTTTAGAGATCTCTATCAAAAACTTCAAAGAGAAAAGGAAAGCAATGTTATTAGAATCACATGTGATCATGGGAAGGAATTTGAGAATGCCAAGTTTGCTGAATTTTGTTCCTCTAAAGGAATTAATCATGAATTTTCATATCCCATTACTCCTCATCAAAATGGAATTGTTGAACACAAGAACAAGACTATATAGGAATCTGCTAGAGCCATGATACATGCAAAATAATTACCTTATCATTTTTGGGTTGAAGCAATGAATACTGCATGCTACATTCACCACTTAGTCACCTTGAGGAAAGGTACTTCAACTACCATGTATGAATTATGAAAAGGAAGAAAACCTACTGTGAAATACTTCCATGTCTTTAGAAGTAAATGCTACATTATGGCAGATCATGAACAAAGAAGAAAATTTGATCCAAAGAGTGATGAAGGGATATTTCTAGGATACTCTACCAACAGCAGATCCTATAGAGTCTACAACTCCAGAACTAAAGTAATGATGGAGTCTATAAATGTTTTTGTTGATGATCAAGACTTGAACAAAGAAGCTGATGTCCTGGACCATGTTGATACATTTCAGAATGCAACTCCAGCAGAAACTAAAGACAAAAGTATTGATGACCAACCATATGGTTCTGAGCCTGAAGATAGTTAGACCAACAAGGGTCCCTCTATCAGGATTTAGAAAGATCATCCTAAAGATTTCATCATAGGAGAGCTGGATAAAGGAGTCACTACCAGATCAAGGGAAATAATCTCACACTCTTGTTTTGTGTCAAAGATAGAGCCAAAGAATGTTAAAGAAGCATTAACTGATGAGTGTAAACACCACAAATTTGCCCTCACTCATTCACACCATGGCTTGTGATCTCTTCATATGCATAAACTCAATCATAGCATCTCATATTGCATTTTTGATTCACTGCATTGATTCTAAGTCATCTGCATCTAGGGTTTATGATCTGAGCTATCCAAGAGCTATTTGAGCCACTACAAAGGTCATCAATCATCTAAATAGGGTCCATGTATGTTCAAACATAATATTATATCCTCTCAAAGTCAAGAATGTCAAAAAATCACAAGAACTGAGATTGGCATGGAGGCAGAGCCAGGTTTGACTGCACAGATGACCTAGAATTAGGGTTTTGGTTTCAAAGGCCATAACTCCAAATTTTTTGGCCATTCTTGTTTCTATTGGTCTCTATATGGTATAGGGATCATGCATATCAATTTTCATGAAGAAATTCCATGGGGAAGTCATCTAATCAAGAGTTGACTTCTTGAGCAAGTCAGTGCAAAATCAGGGCATCTGAGGCCCTCAATGACCCAACCAAGGGGTGTTCATCATCATTTTGATTATTTATGATCTTTATTTGATCATGGAAGATGTTGGAAGTTCACAAATTTGGAGAATTTCAAGCCATTTGCAAAGTTGACTTTTTGGGAAAATGACTTGTAATGAAAAATTGCCATTTTGGGAAACTTTTTCAACCCTTGCTTTTTGATTCAAAATTGCTTCAAATGAGAAAACTTTGGTCATGAAAGTTGTAGAATGGATCATTCTCTTTTTAAAAAGTACAAGAACTTGTTCTAATTCATTTTGAATCAAAAGTTATGGCTTGTCAAAGTTGGGAAAAATCACATAATTTCAAGTTTTCCACCAAAGAGGCATTTTGCAAAATGGTATGATCAAGTGTTCTAAAGGCTTCAAATGTGCACAAACTCATTACAACATGATCATGTGACTTCTAAAAACCAGAATTGGCCCAAGAACTATGCATTTTGATACCTTGAACTTCATGAATTTCCAAAGGGGGCAAACTTTGTGAAAATTGCAAAACATCTCATAAGCTTTGATCCACTTGCTGATTTGTCTCATAAACAATTCCATGGACATCCTTAATCTCAGATGAGCAAGGACAAGCCAATGAGCTAGCTACACCATTGCCCATACCTCAAGTACAACACTTTTGACTTTTTGGCAAAAACACCCATACCAATCACAACAGTCCACAACAACTCTCTGCCCAATCCAGACTTTACAAACACACTCCAAGGCTTCATTTTCATAAAACAACTCATGCTGAAGCTCTCTCATAGCCATAGTTCCAAGTTTATGCTCCATATGCAAAACTTTTCGAAACTCACAGCACAAGCATCAAACATTCAAACAAACTTCCCAAAACATCTCAGCATACTCCCCTGATCATTTCCCTGCCCTCATTCATCCCTGAAACATCCTCAAACTGAAACACGATTTCCTCACTTCACTGAACAGAACTTGCTCAATCTCACAAACCAGCCATTTTAAACTCCAACCAAGCATTGCAGGCTTCTCAGGAGGTTCATTAGAGGTGTTTTGGATCAAAGGTCCAGCCAGAAAGTTCCAGAGACCAAAGCTTCAGTTCAGGTGAGCTCAAGAACATTTTTTCCAGAAACATGTTTTTAAGTTCCTAAATGATTCTCTATGCTTCACTGATCATGCTGATATGTTTTGTTTCGAAAATGATTGAGTATTGAGTGTGTATGATGCTTCTTAAACTTTTCTGACCTAAATGCATTTTGCTTCGATTCAGCTTTGTTGTGAAGAATAAATGTGTTTTGGTTGTTGATTCTTGCTCTATGATGTTTGGGGATGGATTCTGGGCAGAGAGATTAGGCTTTAGTGACCTAGGGAAGAAAATAGCAATTTTCAGGGAGGATTGTGGCCGGAGAAGATGACCGGAGGTCATTTCCGGCCACCTGAAAGTCATTAAGCCCTAATTGTGTCATTAATTGTAGTTTGAATGTGGAGCGTAGATTAGGCTGACTAAGTCAATCCCCCGCGCGTTTCAATGGCCTGGATCTATCATTAAACCCTAATTCCATTTAATTAAGTTAATTAATTGGTTTTAGTCAGTTTGAATCTCAGCCACTAGATCACGCGCGCAGTCAATTCCCGCGTCCCAGCTTTGAATCCCAGCCACTGGATCAGTTGACTTTCCCATTTTTCATTAAAAATTCATTTTATTTTCATTTGTTTTGATTTATTTTGCACGAATTATTTAAAATAGCAAAAAATATTTAAAAATTATGAAAATTTTTGTCAAGGTTTTCATTATTTTTCAAAACACAAAAATATTTTTATTTTTATTTTTTGCATTAAAAATTATTTTTAAATCATTTAAAAGTTTATTTTTAATTAATTAATGAAAATTAGTTAATTAAAAATACTTTTTGGTATTTAAAAATCACAAAAAAATTCATATAGCATTTAAAAACATTTAGAAACATTGTCCAACTCTCAAACCAAATTTCTTTTTTGTTCTTGATGCCTTTTGATAATTTTCTTTGGAATTAATTTCATTTCAAGGCAATATTTTGTTTCAAACTTTGAAAATTCTTTTCTGCCTAACCATTGAGAGTTGGATCATGATTCTTTTTGCATTGCATATTGTATGGCATGTAGTTTGTAGGATAAAATTGGCATGAATTGATCTTGCATTTTCAATTTGTTTAGCATTTTTCTTGACAAGGTACCTTAAAACCCTAACAATCTTAGGAAATTCATAACTCTCACTAGACTAAGAGTTAGATCCCCTCCTTTGGGAAGTGAGTTTGTATAGGTTTAGGGTTCCTTTGATTGCATTTTCAAATTTTTATCATGTCATTTGCTTCTGGTTTTGGATTTTGCTTTGTGTGTTGATCATAAACCCTAATTTATGCCTTCCTTTGCATCCATCTTCCATTTGCTTGCATATCATGACTTGCCATGACATTTTGTGCATCCATTTGATTCATAACACATCATAAGACATATTATAACCATAATTGATCATTGCATCTTTCATTTGCCATGTTATATGTCTTTTTCATTCCATAACTTTTCATGAACATTCATGGTTCAAAGCATGTCTCTTTTGCATCTTTATGCTTGTTTGATCATTCTCATGCCTTGCCTCATGTTTGCATCATCTCTTAGCATCATTAACATCATACTTATGCTTCTAGTTTTGGTTTGCATCATGACATTGCATCTCATTTTGCATTGCATTTCATTTCTTTTAATAACTTTTCAGGTGGTAAGTTCTATTGAGAAGTGAATTTGCCTTCACTTCTCACAAGCTCTTTTCATCTCTCTTATACATCATTGCTGCATTTTATCTTGTGCTTTGGAGTGAAATTTCTCATTCATGTTCATCTTACTTTCTTTCTTCAAGCAACTTGTCTTCTTAAATGAAGCAAGTTGTTTTGCTTCTCTGCTTCTTCTCCTTTCATCTTGTTCCTCCTTGGTGGCTCTTTGAAGATTCTTTCTCTCTTAAGCCTCATAAACCCTAGGAACAACCAAGCATGATAATAATTAGGGTTTGATTAGTCCCCCATCTAGTTTTACCTTTGTGTCATCTTTGAGTCTTCTCTTCTCATCTCATAATCAAGGACTAAACCCTAAAGGTTTTAAGGCTTTGTGATTAAGCTTATGCCTGCATCCTTCTATTAGGATGGAGTGTATAACTTTAATCCTAAGTGTTAAACCCTTAATGTGTTTAAATCCTTTAATCAATCCACTTAATAATCATCAAGACATCAAACTTGTAACTTGGGCCTTGCATTAGGGTTCTAATTCTTCCTTAATTGGTTAAGAAGGACTAACCCTAGTGTTAATGGACAAGTCCCCCTCAAGTTGTCTTACAAATCATAAAAACCATTTCTTCATTTTATCATTGACTAAAATCCATCTAATAAAGGCCTTGTTTTGTCATGAGGTCAATCCCTAATCATGGATTAAGTTGAGGAGTCTTTCTCAGCTTAAATGTTCTCATCTATTATCCTTCTATTAGGATAGTGTAATGGGTCCATTAAATCCTTGATTATGGCTTAATCTCATTACTTAACACTAAACAAAAACTCCAAAAACATCTAAATAATCACAAGTAGGTTAATGATCTTAATCCTACACCATGGTGATTAAGTGTGAGATGCTGACTTCACACTTAAGGTATTCTCATTACCCCTAATCAGAGGGAAGATGTGATGAGTTTACTAACCCTTGGTTTAGGCTTAAGCTCATTTTCTTATGACAAACTCCAAAAAGCAATAAAAGACTGAAAACTCAAAAACAAACAATAATCGTCTCCTCCGGGATTCTTTTCTCATCTCATTCACTCACTAACGAGAACTTGCTTCTTCCGTCTAATGCAAGACAGTTTGCACCTGAGCCAGACAGGTCATACACTTGAGCATAGGTAGGTAAGCAGTTCACAAGTCATTTTATCTTTCAGTCTCTTTGGGTCGAACTACGGTGTTCTGACTTCCTCATTGCACGAGAGGATACGTAGGCATAACTTAAACAGTTATCGAACAAAAGTCTCTGTATGTCCCCCCTCCTTCCATCATTATTCTTCAAGCCTCATAGTCTTGAGCATTCCATCCTTGTTCTCACACTGACACTTCTCTTATACACTTCACATTTCTTTTGCACTGACACCAGCATTCTTTCCAGTTTTGATAACACAAATTGCACTGACACTACCCCTTTGAAACACAAATCTTTTAAGTGTGGATCCCGTCGAGTACGGAGGACAATCTGGGTGCTAATACCTTCCTAGGTTGTAACCAACCCCCTTTCTCGGTCTCTCTGGTTCGCAACCGTCTTATCCATATCCTTCTAGGTTTATGCAGCATTACCTTTCCCCCGGGATAAAAATGCCTAGCTGGCGACTCTTGTCTTTTCTGAGTTCACAGCTGTGTGTTCTCTTCTCCTTTCGCCGACCGTTCGCGTCTGTACCCCTGATGACCTAAGGTGTCATTTGGTGGGGGCGACAGCTTGACGACTCTGCTGGGGACCCTTATACTGTGACCAGGGCTTCTGGTTCTTTTTGTGGGTTCCTCCTAGCGCTTGTTTGATTTGTGTTTACTGGGGTGTTATGTGCTATTTGTGTTTGTATATTTGTATTTTTTTTTTTTGCTTTATGTGCAGTTGTTTATTGCTTTCTTTACAGCTTTATATATCATACTGTCATATTGTCATCTGGCTGGATCTGTTTCTTGTTTTGGTGGGTGGGGTTCTATTGAGAGTTTAAGGTCCTATACCTGGGACCTGAGTGACACCTAGGCTAGAGTGGTTCATGTTCTTTCCCATTCCATTTCGGTCTGGTGCGGGAATATGAAACACGGTTCAGATATGGGTTTCTTCTTGAGAACTATGTGCTACAGATTTCCTGTAGTGCTAGGGCTATCTGGGAAGCCTGCTAAGTCTGGATGACCTTTACTATGACCTTCAGAAACTGAGGTGAATTAGAGGAGGATCTTTTATGGTTATTGTAAGCACAGTACCTCCGGGTTAGAAGTGTTTACACTTCTCATAACTGATCCAAGTCTGAGGATCCTTGTTTTAGAACACAACATGTGAGGGGGTTGGGCTGTTTACAGGTTTGCAGGTACCCTTGGCCACATCATACCCTGTTACTTGTTTGATTAAGAGTACCTTACTTTGGACAGTTCTTGTGATTTAACCCTGGATATGTGACTCTTTATTTGAGTCCCCCACCTTGGTTACTGAACTTTTGAACCTCCATCTGAACTTCTGGAATACATATGGGTTTTATATCAAGACAGATGAATCAGATCCAGCTTGATCACAAACCCTTGCATATCATTTGCATACATCATCATTGCATCATTTAACATTTGTTTATTTGTTTTTCAGGGTATCCACATTATATCTTGGCTTGGTTTTGACCCCCTCATCTGCATAGACCCCTGTTCATCAGTTATCTGCTTTAGCTATCTTCATCAGTGGTTTGCTCCAGTTACCTTCATCATCAGCCTATCAGTGGTTCATCTCTAGTATCAGTCTTTATCATCAGCATCTGTTTTCAGCCCTTCATGGCACCCAAGAAGAGCAACATTTCATACCATTTCTTTGAGCCTGTGTTGACTGGTATTAGGCAGGTCCAGTCACTTATCACACCTGACCATATCCCCTTATTCAGAGAACATTATGGAGGTATCCTGGATATGGTTATGGACCTGGACCCTTCTCAGAGGAGCATGATCCACACATGCTTACAATTTTATGACCCTCCTTTGAGATGCTTCACTTTCTCAGACTTTCAGCTAGGACCTCTGTTGGAGGAGTTTTCATCATTGATTGGAGTACCTGTCAGGGGTGGTGTCCCCTTCAACCCAGAGATGACTTCTCCCAGCAATGGAGAAGTGGCAAAAGCACTGAACCTGGAACCTATTTTGATTGAGCAGAACATGACAACAAAGGCTGGGATCCCTGGTTTGCACTTAGACTTCTTGATTTCTCAGGCCATCCTAAAGGCCTCTTTGGGAGAATGGAGGGCAGTTTGTGCATTATTAGCCCTCAGTATATATGGGGTTATATTATTTGCAGATGAGCCCAAGTTTATCAGCAAGAATGCCATTCATCTTTTCCTTCTGAGGAACCCAGTACCCACCTTGCTGGGAGATTTCTATTATTCCATTCATCAGAGGAATGAGAAGCAAAGAGGGAAATTGGTGAGATGCTGTGCTCCCCTGTTTCACACTTGGCTGCTTAAACACTTACCTAAGACTGATGCCTTCCTGAATCCTCACCAACAGAAGAATTGGGCCAAGAGGCTCATTGCTTTGACTTCAGATGACATCAGATGGTGCACTCAGAGCACCAAGGGCCAGGACATCATAACTAGCTGTGGGCAGTACCCAAATGTACCTCTAATAGGAGTGAAGGGTTGCATCAACTACAATCCTTTGTTGTTCAAGAGAAAATTGGGTTATGCTTTGGTCCACACTCCTAGAGTACAAGATCTAGCTGAGACCCTGTATTGTGAGATAAAGCCTAATCTAGCTGTTGTCAGACAAGCATCCTGGGCTTGGGACAACATCCAAACCAAAGGGATGGCCATTCTTGGGAGGTGCAACAATGTAGCTTCAGCTCAGTATTATGAATGGTCTCATGCTAGGGCTCAGATCTCTGGGATGCCTTTCACCATTGAGGATGCACCTGGACCATCCACAGTACCACTTCCGGCCACTGTTGGCCTGGAAGAATTTGAGAAACTGAAGGAGAGGAATGAGAATCTGTCTCAAGCTCTGAAGAAGACCCTCTGGGAGAGGAGTGATGGTCGTCTAGACATTGAGAGGTTGGAAAAGCTTAAGATGGAGCATCTGGCCAAGATTGAGAAAACAGAGGACTACATCAAGAAATCAAGAGCTGGGGAGCAAATATTGAAGAATGCCTGTAAGGAGGCCAAGCTTCAGAAGGCTAGGACTGATCTCTATCTGCAGGAAAGTCAGGCTAGGTGGGTCAGGATCACTGAAGCTCGTACTCAAGAAGATAAGAGAACTCAGGCCAGGATTGAGCAGTTAGAGGCCATTGAGAAGAGGCAACAAGAAGCTTTGCTGGCAGCCCAGAAGGAAATTTCAGAATTGAAGCTTAGGGCTGGTTTGAAGAGGTCAAAGGACCAAGACAGTCACAAGAAACTGACCACTGCTATTGCCACCAGAAACCTTCTTATCAGGAACTTTACAGAGCATCCGGCTGGTCCTGTAACTGAAGCACTTTTGAAGGAGGTTAAGGAGGATGAGTTTGGCTTAGATGTTTGATTACTTTGGCTGTTGTTATTTCCATTTGATGTACTTTTCTTTTATGTTGTATTTTGACCCTTCATGGGCATGTGTTGTAAAAACAGACTATGTATTATTCACCATTTGTAATATATCTGTTAGTTTGTTTTATTAAGTTCTCTTTCTCTCAAGCAACATCAAAGCATACTCCTCAGGGTCTGGAAAGGTCAAAACCAAGAGCTAAGCCGGATACCTTGGAAAATAAATAAGCATACTGCATTGCATACTAACTCTTGTTTTGTTTTGTAGGATCTTGCTTTATTTTTTTTCTAACTCTGTTGTGGTTCAGGAATTATTGCTCGCCGCCGGGTGTTCCCTCTCAACCGTCCGCACAGATATCCTACTCGCAACAACCTTCCTGGTTTCCAGATGGACCAAGTACAGCAAGATCTGACAGAGGTCAGGACTCAGATGGCTAACGAAAGGGTGGAGATGAGAAACCAAATGGCCCAGTTCATGACTGTAATGACTAGCTTGGCTCAGAGCCAAGAGAGGTTAAGGGCATTGGTAGAAAGACAGACCCCCGAAGAACATCATCCTGGCACTGGAGGAACCAGCAACAATGAGGGAGGTCAACCTCATGCTAACCCACCAATATTTGGACCTCATCTAGATCCAGAGGCCAATATCCCAAGGAATGTACCAGGCAATACTGCTGCAGGCAGGATCTTGCAAGAAGATCCTCAAGAAGAGCAGTTTACTGTAATGGGAGCTGGGGATGAAGTTTATGATAGGAGGTTTGATGAAATTGCTGAGAAATTGAGATCTTTGGAGTCTCAAAACTCCTTGGGTTTTGATGTGATGGATATGGGGTTAGTGGATGGGGTAAGGATTCCTCATAAGTTTAAACCCCCGTGCCTTGAGAAGTACAATGGAACTTCCTGTCCACGAACTCACTTGCAGTCTTTTCTGGGGAGACTTAAGGCATACACCATGGATGAAAAACTATGGATGTTTTATTTTGAAGATAGTTTGACTGGGGCTTCAAGGGAATGGTACTCTCACTTGACCAGAGCTACTATCAGGTGCTGGAAGGACTTAGCTGAAGCCTTCATCAGGCAGTACCAATACAATCTGGACATGGCTCCTAACAGGACCCTTTTGATGGGAATGTCTCAGTCTTCCAGAGAAAGCTTCAGGGAATATGCCCAGAGGTGGAGACAGCTTGCTGCTGCTGTCCAGCCACCCATGCCGGAAAGAGAAATGGCCGACATGTTTATGAACACTCTGCAAGGAACATATATTGATAGGCTAGCTGCCTTTTCTTCCACCAACTTCGCTGACGTAGTCATAGCTGGAGAAAGAATTGAAAGCCTTCTGAAGATGGGTAAGATTTCTGATAATGGTGCAAGTTCGTCAAGCAATCCCAGGAAGCCTTTTGTGGGACCTAGAAGAACTGGTGAGACAAATGCCATTCATGCCAGCAGGGGCAGACCTCAGTATGTCCACAGATCAGTAGCAGCTGTCACTATTCCAGCTCCGATTCCTTAGCAACCAGCATATCAACCACAACAACAACCACATTATCAACAGCAAGTTCAATATCCGCCACAGAGAGCCTACAACAACAACAACAGCAATCAACAGCAAAGACCCTTTCAGCAAAGACTATCACAGGCAAATAGGGTGATTGACCCTATCCCTATGCCTTATGCTGCCTTATTGCCACAACTCCTGAAACTCAACTTGGTTGAATTAAGGACATTGGCACCACCAGATCCCTCCAATCTCCCAAGAAATTATGATATCAACGCCAGATGTGCTTTCCATTCCAATGCACCTGGCCACAATACGGAGAAGTGCAGGGCTTTACAAATGAAGGTACAAGATCTGGTAGATTCTAAAGCCCTCAACTTTGCACCCCCTCCAAGTGTCACCAAGAATCCCATGCCCAATCACGGAGGACCAAGAATTAATGCCATTGAGGAGGACCAGCCATATTTCTTAATCACCAGTGTTGGACAGATTCGGACGCCGCTGGTCGAGATTAAAGCTCAGCTCCTAGAGTGTCAGATTTTCCCCGGGTGTGAGCTCGGTTGTGGGTATTGCAACATTTCGGTCAATGGGTGTGATAATTTGAGAAGCGGCATAGATGGTCTTATCAAGAGTGGTATACTTCAGATCATAACATCGGCTCCTACAAATCCAGCAATCCCTTTGACAACAATTCCTGACTCTTCTACAAATACAACAACAATCATTTCGAACAACTCATCAATATCATCAACAATGGCTTCATCCATTATTTCCGCAAATCAAATGTCAACAACCATGTCTTCTACAACATCAGCATCCATTCATCCGGCCGAATCTTCTGCAACACCAACAGAAATCAACAAAGATGTCTCAGCAGTCACCATTTATTATGATCCATCAGATGTTCCTCCAAACAACAACTTTAAGCAACAAACAGTGGCACCTCCTGCCAGATTACCGGTCACCATTTACTACGATCCGCTCACCATTTCAGTACCCTCCTCTGCAGCAGTCAGTCCAGTTACCATCACGGTGCCTGGACCAGTTCCATATGAAAGCAGTAATGCCATACCTTGGCATTATGGCTCTGACCTCTACTGCAATGGGGAGAAAGTCACTTTGGACTCTTCAACTTCTTCTCCACAGATTGACAATGTTGGGGGAGGCGGAGGCTTCACCAGAAGCGGACGCCTTTTTGCCTCCCAATTGCAAAGACCTAATGCTGAAGCAGAAGCTGCTGCCAAAGCAAAGGGGAAGAGTGTGATATCTGAAGAACCAGCTATCAAAGAAACTCAGAAGACATCTTTTGAGCAAGATGTAGACGAGTTAATGAGGATTATAAAGAAAAGTGATTACAAAGTGGTGGATCAGCTTCACCAAACTCCCTCAAAGATCTCCATATTATCCCTGCTGATGTGTTCTGAAGCTCATAGGAATGCATTATTAAAAGTCTTGCACGCAGCATACGTGCCAGAGGAGATCACTGTTAATCAGCTGGAAACAGTGGTGGCAAATGTCAATACCAGTCATGGACTGGGTTTCACCAATGCTAACTTAACAACTGAGGGACGTAACTACAACAAGGCTTTACATATCACCCTGGAATGCAAGGGTGCTGTTTTATCCCATGTACTGGTGGACACTGGGTCTTCACTCAATGTTCTACCAAAGAAAGCCTTGGTGAAGCTGGAGTACGATGGCTTGGCACTGCGTCCAAGTAATCTGGTGGTGAGAGCATTTGATGGCTCTAAGAGGTCAGTGCTTGGAGAGATTGATCTACCAGTGATGATTGGCCCACAAACTTTCAAAATTACCTTCTATGTGATGGACATTCAGCCAGCCTATAGCTGTTTGTTGGGTAGACCTTGGATCCATGTCGCTGGCGCTGTTACGTCTACCCTTCACCAGAAGCTGAAATTCGAATGGGAAGTGTAACACGGTGGGAGAACTGACTTTTAGTTATGTTGCGGATAGCAAGAGTCGCCACCGACTTTTATTTTATCCAAAAGGAAAGGATATAAAAGAACAGGAAAGACCTTAAGAGATATTTTTGGTCCGGGGGGTAGGTTTTGTAAAGGGAAGGTGTTAGCACCCTTTACATCCATGGTTATCCATGGGCTCTTAGTTACTTAGCTCACTTTTGAATTGTTTTTGAAAATGTGAAGTGTGTGAAAAAAATTTCATAATAGTTAATAATGATCCATGTACGGATGCGTAAAAACTTGTTTTTGAAAATTTGTTTGAAATTTGTTAAGTGTTTGAAAATTTGGAATGAAGTGAGCAAGCAACTAGGAGGTACCTACCCTAAAGTTTAAGTCTTTTCTGTTCTTTATCCTTTAAGGGGTAAGACTATCCCTATTATTAAGGAATAGGTAGTCATTACCTTGGATGTAAGGGACATGTAAGGGACATCTGTTTATATAGGCAACTGTGGGGTGTATTAAGCACTTAGGAGGGACTATCATCATTATTCGAAAAGGGACTTGATCTTTAAAGGCAACCATTAGGGACTTGATGATTTTTCTTTTAAGGGACTTGCTTTATACACCCCACTTGACCTTGTGATTAGGCAACAATGAGGGATAGCCTTAGAAAGGTGAGATGGCGATTAAAAAATCGACTTACGTGTGTGAGTGTTCAATATTATTTATCTTATAATTAAAATGATCTAAATTTAATTTTAAATAAAAAACATGTTTACACTCCCTAAATTACTAACCATAGCATAAAATTAAATAAATTACATATTTACAAAATTTACACCAAGGAGCAATTACAAAATAATTATAAAAAGCAAATTAAAAATAAATAGCAAATAAATAAATATATAAGCAAAATATAAATAATAAGCAATAAATAAATAAGCAAAATAGGGGTTAATAATAATAATAATAAAGAATTAAATAAAGGTTAGTAAAATAATAATAAGCATAATTAAAAAAAATAAATGGATTAGTAATAATGTGATTAGTAATAATAATAAATATAATTAGCAAAATATTATAAGAACAAAATTAAAATAATAAACAATAGTTAGATTTTTAATATGAACAATTAAATAATTATTATAGCATTTTAATTTATGTACAAATTATTAATTTATTTTTAGACATATTATAATTAAAATATTATAGGCTCGATTTAAAATTATTTACATATAATTTAAATTACAAACTAATTTTAAAATATTCACATAAGTTATAAATATATTTACAAAAAAAAAAAAAAACTTAATTATATAAAAGATTATATTAAATAAATATATACATGATAATTATATTAAGAATTAGAAAATAAAAATTATTTAGAAAATAAAATTAGGTTTTACAAAATTAGGGTTTATTTAGAAAATATTTTTTAGGGTTTATAATATAGTGACAATTTCTTTAATTAAATGGTACATATATATATATATATATATATATATATATATATATATATATATATATATATATATATATATATATATATATATATATATATATATATATATATATATATATATATATATATATATATATATATATATATATTTTATAATTTAGGAAATAATAAAACAATATAATTCTAATTTATTTTATACATAATAATAATTAAATTAAAAAAGAAATCAAAACCTGATGGGGCTGGGGTTTGAACCCAGTCCCCTATGCTTGCCAACATCAGACTCCACCACTAGGCCAACAGCATGCGCGTGCCATCATAGAGAGAGGAATTGGTTTTGTTCTTTGCAAACCTGAAAAATTAGAAAAAAAATAAGAAGCAAAAAAGGTCTGGGGTGGTGTTGAACCCAGGACCTTTGATCATTCACACGCACGCCTATCCGCCCGGCTGGGAGAGCCCTTCTGGTAGTAAATCAACAACAATACAAAATATAATATAACTGCTAATTGTATGAACAAAATAAGAAAAAGAATGATGCAGCCAAGACTCGAACTGAGGTCCTCCCATGATACGCGTATACACTTTACCACCAGGCCACTACTGCATTTGTGAATTAAATTAGCATTGATATAATAAAATATTAAAACAACATTCAAATATCAGAGTGCGCGCCAAGCCCACTTCTTCTTCAACCTCAGGACCTACGAAATTAGCTGCGAATCCAGCTACGATATTTCCTGCGAAAAATAAATCCCAGCAAGACCTACGAAACTCAATGGGCAACAAAACTGTACAATTTCACAAAATTAAACACAACAATATGATCCAGACATTCATACGATTCATTCTATGTTTTTAGAATCTATTTATGTTCCTTAAATCAGAAACCCCCAAACCTAAGTCCAAACCCTAACAATGGCGTTTCACGGTTTAGCCATGGTTCTTTTGATTTTCTTGCCCAGAAACGTTCTACATACCATTATAAACAAGATTATGTTAACAAAATTCATTAATATAGAATGAAATAATGCAATAGAAAAAATCAAAATCAAGAACAAATATGGCTCGGGTTGAACAATATGGCGTGTATGGGATGCATATGAGTGATGGTTTCGCTTCATGGATGCCCAAGGAACATGTCTATGTCCTTATTTTACCTTAAAACACCTTGTATGAAGGAATCCGAATGTGACTTTTGGATGAATTTTTTGAACAATGAAACTTACACTTAGAGGCAGAGAATTCGTGTCCTCATGATTGCATTATGTTTAGTATATATAAGTGATTGAATTTAGGTCAAAATATTGATTGGTTGTATGAAAATTTTGATTCAAAAAGATTGAAATTGATCATGTCTTAAAATTCAAATATTTGTGTATGAAGGCTTGCTATTTTTGAATCAATCTCATGATTTCCTTCCCCTTCAATTTCAATCATCATTTAAGATCTTCTAGAAACCAAATCTCCATCAAATATCATATTTTCATATTTTATTTTCATTTAAAATGATTTTTTATGAATTAAATCAAAATAAATAAAAATAAAATAATAAAAATTCTGATTTTTAATCATTTGGGTCGTGCATGATGATAGTGTATGGATTGGATCATAATTTGACAAGCCCATTTGGAAAGAATTGGTTTTAGACCTCCATTTTCATCATAAACCATCACAAAATTTCCCAACTTTGCAAGGTCACATATCCTTCAATTTTAATGCTATGAGGGTGTTCTTGGACATTTTGGAAAGCTTGAAGAGTCCTCTAACCAACCCCACTGGTTTCATGTCCATATCATTTACCAATATCAAGTTATGCCCTTTTGAAGTTGTTGACTTTTTGTTGACTTTTGAAATGACCTATAATGTCTTAGCTCATACCTTCCAAATGAAGCATTTTTGGGCTTGGCTTGTGAGACACAAAGTTGTAGAGAATTCAATTTCATTCAAAATGAGCTTTGTATGGAGACTTGGTGATGAAGTATGTGAAAGTTATGGCTGGTCAAAGTTCAGTTGACTTTTACTGAGGAAACCCTAATTTAGAAACTCCTGATTCTTGATGATCTGGAATATCCTTGATGAATCATGATCAACCCTTGATCAAATGATGAATTTTACTTCATATACTTGATGTTGGCAAAAAAATCATGAAGTTTGACTTTGGTTTGACCACAGTTGACCTCAGTTTAACTGTATTGACTGATTTTGACTTATCTGATCATCTGACTGAGCAAACTTTTGAGAAAAGTCTTGAAACTTGTCATGGGGGTTCTTACACTCATATAAGATGTTATGAAGCTCACTTGAAGTCTTGGAAGTCCATTTAGCCTGATTAAAGTCAAAACCCTAGTTTTGGATGCACTGCTTAGGAGGTGCATTGTCTGAGGGAGTTGTCAACTCTTCTGACCAACTGTGAACTTTGTGAACCTTGTGAACCATCATAAGATGTCTTGTGAACCTCATGGGAGGTATTGTGGAGCTTGTGAACCTTGTGAACCTTGTGAATCTTCATGAAATGGCTTGTAGACTTCATGAACCTCATGAAAGGTTATGTAAACATTGTGAATCTTGTGAACCTTGTGAACCTTCAAGAAGTAACTTGTAGACTTCATGAACCTCATGAAAGGTTATATGAACATTGAGAAACTTGTGAACCTTGTGAACCTTCATAAAGTAGCTTGTAGACTTCATGAACCTCATGAAAGGTCTTGAAAGCATTGGGAAACTTGTGAACCTTGTGAACCTTCATAAAGTGACTTGTAGACTTCATGAACCTCAGGGAAGGTCTTGAAAGTGTTGTGGAATTTGTGAACCTTGTGAACCTTCTTAGAACACAAAGTCTTGTATTGTGAGGGCAAATTTTGGGGTGCAACATCTGCCCCTGTTCAATTTTCTGAAACCTGAGGGGTTAGATTGGTACATTTGCCAGTCGTGACCTGGAAGGTTGAAGGGGATTGAACACAAAAGCCCAAAAATTTGCACTCACCAGTGCATAGAGTGATATTGATGTTTGGTTGTATATGCTTGAGTGGGCTTAAAGATGCCACTTAGAAGAACTGGAGATGGGCTTAGAGATGCCATCAGGAAGAACTGGTGATGGGCTTAGAGATGCCATCTAAAGTATCAGAATATGATGATGTCTTTATGTTGATACTGGATATCAGTACTAGGTCTTTGTATAGGCCATCTCTGAATCATTTATGCAACATGATTTGAGTTATTGGATGGACCAGTAGAAATAAATCTTGTGATGATTATCTCTTCTGGAAATATTTAAGGAATGGATCTTTGTACAGACCATTTGCCTATTCTCCAAGGGCCAAAAGAACGTCAGTATTTGTCCTTAAGGGTCAAAAGAATGTCAGGATTTGTTCTTCTGAAAGAGTATCTTGAACAAAGGGTCAAAAGAGCGTCAGGATTTGCTCTTAAGGGTCAAAAGAACGTCAGGATTTGTTCTTCTGAAAAAATATCTTGAACAAAGGGCCAAAAGAGCGTCAGGATTTTCTCTTAAGGGTCAAAAGAACGTCAGGATTTGTTCTTCTGAAAAATGTCTTGAACAAAGGGCCAAAAGAGCGTCAGGATTTGCTCTTAAGGGTCAAAAGAACGTCAGGATTTGTTCTTCTGAAAAATGTCTTGAGCAAGGGGTTAAAAGAGCGTCAGGATTTGCTCTTAAGGGTCAAAAGAACGTCAGGATTTGTTCTTCTGAAAAAATGTCTTGAACCAGGGAATGGATCTTTTTACAGACCGTTTGCCTGCTATTCGAGGAAATCTTGAGTAGTGTATGGATCATTTCTGACCTGTTGTAAATTGTTGATGCTGTTTTATCTGCATGTAACTATCCTGCAAGGAGAATTTTAGTTTATGCATAGTATGATGCACCTAAGTAAATGTATTATGTATTTATGGATATGTATGTTATGGTATGATATAAATGATGTATGTATGATATGATACTGCCGGAGGCGTCTGGATGTCTTCGTATAACAACTGCTGGCCAGGGAAAATAAATCCCGATTCATTGTTGAAGAATATGAGGAACTTGTTCCCGTCTTGTTTGATAATATATTATACATAACCTTCCGTATGCTGGGGATAGCAAGGTATGTATAACCTCCCGTCTGCTGGGGATAACAAGGTATATATAACCTCCTGTCTGCTGGGGATAGTAAGGTATACATAACCTTCGTCTTTGTTTGATAGTAGGGTAGATATAGTATCCCGTCTTCGTTCGTCGTACCCTTATTGGAAAGTAAATTCCCGAATATCCGTATGAGGATAAAAGAGATGGATATAAATTCCAGGGGAGATAAGACTTTATGAAGATGGATTCGTCCTACTGAGGGTTTTGTAGTTTTCTTGCAAAGATAGACCGGCGAAGCTTCGTTGAAATCCTTCCCTCGTTCGTCCTTAGTAAATACTATTACTGCATTTTCATGCATTTCTGGTAAACATCAATCATATTAAGCAATACATGCATTTCTTGTAAACATCAATCATATTCAAAAGCATACATACATTCAAACACAACCAATGGACGTTTCGCTTATGTAAATAGGGTAAAAGTAAATCTGGATTCAAAAGATGGAATTTATTTATATCAAAAAGTGACCCATACACGGGTAAGTTTGTACAAGGAGACATAAACCCTAATAAGAGGATTTTGTCATAAAGTTTTTACAAAACAAAGAGAACCAGCTATGTGAGAAATGATCCTATTGAGTTTCAATTCTACTATTGCCATTATCTTCAAGTATCTCATCTTCTGCTGTTGGGACGGAAACGATTGGATTGAGCTTTATCTGTTCGAGCTTGAGTAAGTATTACAACTGGTTGCAGTTTCATGGGTGATCCAAACGAGACATAGTCATACGCTTTAATCCCTAACTTTTGCCTGGATTTCCCTTTCAGGTTTTCAATCCACCGGGATACCCTTTTTTGCCCAAGCCGCCTTTTCAGGTTTTCGACTTGCCGGGTGTACATCTTTTTATATATATCCCTAATTTTTGCCCGAACCCTTTTGGTTCGCCGGGATGCCCTTATTTTTTCCTAGGCCCGTTAACCTAGCGGGTCTCTTTTTATGCGTAGTATTTTTTAACTATGTCTGCGTTCACAGGCTGTGGAAAGTCTTCACCATCCATTGTAGTGAGTATCATGGCACCTCCTGAAAACACTGTCTTGACTACAAATGGTCCTTCATATGTCGGAGTCCACTTGCCCCTAGGATCACCCTGTGGTAATATGATACGCTTGATTACCAAGTCACCAGCCTGATATACCTTTGGCTTAACCTTCTTGTTAAAAGCTTTGATCATTCGTTTCTGGTACATCTGGCCATGACAAACTACTGCTAACCTCTTCTCATCAATCAAATTTATCTGGTCAAGTCGAGTCTGAATCCACTCATCTTCATCCAAGCCTGCATCCTTCATAATTCTTAAAGAAGGAATCTGAACTTCAATGGGCAGAACTGCTTCCATACCATAGACCAAGGAGAATGGGGTTGCCCCTGTTGAAGTACGTATTGTAGTAAGATAACCATGAAGAGCAAATGGTAACATCTCATGCCAATCCTTGTAAGTGACAGTCATCTTCTGTACAATCTTCTTAATGTTCTTATTAGCAGCTTCAACTGCCCCATTCATCTTTGGACGATACGGAGAAGAATTGTGATGCTTAATCTTGAACTGCGTGCAGAGATCAGTAATCATAGTGTTGTTCAGATTAGAGCCATTGTCAGTGATAATCCTTTCAGGGATGCCATACCTACATATGCGATTATTCTTAATGAACCGAGCCACAACATTCTTAGTAACAGATGCAAATGAAGCTGCCTCCACCCACTTCGTGAAGTAATCAATAGCAACTAGGATGAAACGATGCCCATTAGAAGCAGTAGGCTTGATCTCACCAATCATATCAATGCCCCACATGGCGAAGGGCCAAGGAGCAGTCAACACATTCAATGGTGATGGAGGTACATGGACTTTATCAGCATAGATTTGACATTTGTGACAAGTTCTGGAGTGTTGATAGCAATCAGCTTCCATGGTAGACCAATAGTACCCTGCTCTCAATATCTTCTTTGCCATAGTATGACCACTAGAATGAGTGCCAAAGATCCCATCATGCATATCTTCCATAATCTCAGTTGCTTCCTTCTTATCCACACAACGAAGCAAAGTTGAATCATGATTGCGTTTATACAGAATGCCATTACTCAAAAAGAACTTAGCAGAAAACCTTCTCAAAAACTTCTTATCTTTGACAGATGCCCCTTCAGGGAACTCCTGAGCTTCAAGATATCTTTTTACTTCATAGAACCAAGGTTTCTCCTCTGCCCCTTCAGTGTCAATCTCATTGCAGTATGCAGGCTTCTCAAATCTATCAATAGTAATCTTGGGAGCTTCATCATCCCAACTGATCTCAAACATAGATGCCATGGTGGCTAATGCATCTGCCAACTGATTCTCTTTTCGTGGAATATGTCCAAAGGTAATCTCTTTAAAATGTGGGATCAAAGACAACACATGCTCTCTGTAAGGAATAAGGTTATCATGTTTGGTATCCCAATCTCCTTTAATCTGACTTACTACCAGGGCTGAATCTCCATACACCTCAAGGAATTGAATCTTCATATCAATAGCAGCTTTAATACCCAGGATACATGCCTCATACTCAGCTATGTTGTTGGTACAATAGAAACAAATTCTGGCAGTAATCGGGGTATGACAACCTTCAGGGGAACTAATCACAACACCAACACCATTACCAAGTGCGTTAGAGGCACCATCAAAAACCATAGTCCATCGGGATCCTTGTTCAGGTCCGTCATATTGCCCAGGTTCTTTGGTAATAATCATAATGTCTTCATCAGGAAACTCAAAACTCATTGACTGATAATCATCCACTGCTTGATGAGCCAAATGATCAGCAACAACACTTCCCTTGATGGCCTTCTGAGTAGTATACTGTATGTCATATTCTGTCAAGATCATTTGCCATCTTGCAATTCTTCCGGAGAGAGCAGGTTTCTCAAATATGTACTTGATTGGATCCATCTTTGAAATCAACAAGGTAGTATGAGTCAACATATACTGTCTTAGTCGGCGAGCAGCCCATGCCAAAGCGCAGCAAGTTTTCTCGAGCAGTGAGTATCTTGTTTCACAGTCGGTAAACTTTTTGCTAAGGTAGTATATTGCCTGCTCTTTTCGACCAGACTCGTCATGTTGCCCCAACACACACCCCATTGAGTTGTCTAACACTGTTAAGTACATAATCAAGGGTCTTCCATCAACTGGTGGCATCAAAATTGGTGGTTCTAGCAGGTATCTCTTGATTTCATCAAAGGCAGTCTGGCACTCATCATTCCATTCCATCACCTGATCTTTCTTCAACAACTTGAAGATTGGCTCACAGATGGTAGTTAATTGGGAGATAAATCTTGCAATGTAGTTCAATCGTCCCAAGAAACCTCTAACCTCCTTCTCAGTACGGGGAACTGGCATCTCTCGTATAGCTTTCACTTTTGCAGGATCCACTTCAATACCTTTTCCACTGACAATGAAACCCAGGAGTTTACCAGATCTAACTCCAAAAGTACACTTGTTTGGGTTCAACCTCAACTTGTATTTCTTCAACCTCTCAAACAACTTGTGCAAATGATTAAGATGTTGCTCTTCATTCTGAGACCTGGCTATCATATCATCTACATATACCTCTATCTCATGATGAATCATATCATGAAACAAAGCCACCATAGCACGTTGATATGTTGCCCCTGCATTCTTCAAACCAAATGGCATTACCTTATAGCAAAAGGTGCCCCACTGTGTCACAAATGTTGTCTTCTCCATATCTTCAGGTGCCATCTTGATCTGATTGTAACCAGAGAAACCATCCATAAAAGAGAATACCTTATGCTGAGCGGTGTTGTCTACCAGAATATCAATATGAGGGAGTGGAAAGTCATCTTTAGGGCTAGCCTTGTTCAAATCTCTGTAGTCCACACACATACGTACCTTACCATCTTTCTTAGGAACTGGTACCACATTTGCAACCCACTGAGGATAAGAAGTCACTGCTAAGAACCCTGCATTGAACTGTTTCATTACCTCTGCCTTGATCTTTTCTGACATCTCAGGACGCATACGACGAACCTTCTGCTTCTTCGGACGACAATCTTCTTTCACTGGTAAACGGTGAACCACAATGTCTGTATCCAACCCTGGCATATCTTCATAAGACCAAGCAAAGATCTCCACATAGTCACGTAACATCTGAATTAATCTGCTCTTGACACTGTCCTCTAAATCAGCCCCTATCTTGACCTCTTTTCTGTTTTCTTCAGTTCCCAGATTCACAACTTCGACTGGCTCTTCATGTGGCTGTATAGCTTTCTCTTCCTGTTGTAACAACCTAGCAAGCTCTATAGGTATTTCACAATCGTCCTCATTTCCGTCTTCAGTTTGATAGATCGGATTCTCGAAATTATAATTGGCAATAGTAGAACTGTTATCAACAGGATCCAGAGTGGATGAGGATCTGCATTTTAGTGATCTGGGTGTGTGTAAGAACACATAGCTGATAAAACAAAAATAAAAGAAAAGAAAGACAAGGAACACAATATTTACGAAAACGAAACGTCCACTGATTTTATTGAATGAAGTATGCAAATGAAATGACAGCCCGTAACAAGCACACCATTGTGCCCCGGGTAAGGCACATGGCTTGAAAGTTTTATTGTTCAAGAAATTACAAATTTAAAATATAACAACACAGTAATAGTATTTACTCCTGACTAAAGGAGATAGGGATAACATCTTCAGCTTTCCAATTATTGAGTCCAGCACCCACAGTAGGAAAAATCCAAGCATCCAAGTTGTAGTCTTCATCATAGTCTCCCACAGCATTGATCTGATCTTTCATAACCCCTTGATCGGTGATACGAACAGCACGAGCACGACGAACAGCCTTCTGGGACTCTGCAGTGAAACCCAAACCAAACTTGTCAGACTTGTATGGAATATCAGGAAGCTGACCCCAAATAGTACAACCACCTTCATCCACCACAGCTCTAGCATCATTGAGGGAAGCCATTGCCATTTTTGGAGGCTTTCTGGTGACCACAGGAACTTTCTTCACCACAGGAGGAGCTACATAATCATTAACAACCCAAGGAACCACTTCAAACGTCTGACACGGAGTTTCAACGTATTCACCTTCCATTTCCAGATACTTGAAGGTATTCACATGGCTGACAAAGTATTCTTCTTCTCCATAGACAGTAACAACCTTTCCATCCACCAGATATCTCAACTTTTGGTGCAATGTAGAGGTTACAGCACCTGCCCCATGGATCCAGGGACGACCAAGCAGACAAGAGTACGAAGGACGAATATCCATCACAAAAAATGTAGCAGTAAACACCTGGGAGCCAACTTTGATTGGAAGATCAATTTCCCCATGTACCACTCTTCTAGAACCATCAAAAGCCTTTACCACAATATTACTAGGCTTCAGCACAGCATCTTCAGGACTTAACTTGTTCAGGACTTCCTTAGGCAACACATTCAAAGAGGAACCATTGTCTATCAGCACATGTGACAGGGTAGTGCCCCTGCATTCAATTGAAATATGCAAGGCCCTGTTATGATCCCTCTTGGCAGGGGTCAAATCAGCATCAGAAAATCCTAACCCATTGTCATAGGTCAGGTGGGCAACACAGTTCTCAAATTGGTCAACAGAAATTGCACTGGGTACATGAGCAGTCTTCAGAAACTTGATCAAGGACTTGGCATGAGCCTCAGAACATAACAACAAGGACAGCATAGAAATTTTTGAGGGAGTATGCCCCAACTGATCAACAATGTCATAATCACTCTTGCGAATGATTTTCAATACTTCCTCCATCTGCTTAGAGAGATCATCAGCAGCTGGCACATCAGTAGATACAGGCTCAATAACAGGACCCTTGTCCCTAGCATCAGTGGTGGAAGTAGCAGCAGGAGTAACTGCATTCTTGGAAGTAGCTGGAGGAGAGAAGACTCTTCCACTACGTGTGATCTTGCTAGATCCAACAATATTATCAATGTCAACAGGCACATCAGCCACAGGCTCTTGCTTAACACCATGGATGTAAACATCAGACCCATAGTGCCAAGGTACAGCTTTGTCAGACGTATACGGGATAGGACCAGGAGTAGTAATGACCACAGGAGCTACTCTGGCTTCAGCAACAACTTTCACGGGACCTTCAGCAGTAATTTTGATTGGACCCTGATGAGTGATTTTAATGGGACCCTTTGAAGTGATTCTTATTGGTACTTTGTCAACCATGTCAACCTCTTCAATCTTCTTACCTCTGGTAATATGCTCCACCATACTCTCCACGGAAGACGGTCTTCTTTCAAACACTATAGTATACTTATCCATGAGACGCTGAATTCCGTCTTTCAACCTGAAGCACTTCTCTGGATTATACTCACAATAAACACAATCTTCACGACAACCCGGAAAGAACCCAGCTTGCACTAACTTCTTTCTGATGATGGCCAATGGTGTGGTCAACTCATCAACTGAGTGGATATGCAGATCTTCCTCAATGGCATTGACAGTCTTCTCGTGGTTTGGCATTGGAGCAGTAATCACATTGGGAGTACCCGGAGGATCAAACTCAATTTCTCCAGCATCAATCATATCCTGAATTTTATTCTTCAAGATCCAGCAGTTATTAGTATCATGTCCCTGACAGTTTGAATGGTATGCACACCGTGCATTGGGGTTGTACCTGGGAGAGGTAACATTGGGATTCTGAGGAGCCTCTTTCAAGGTAATAAGTTCAGCTTTCAACAAGTGTTGCAATGCCTGAGCCATTGACATGTTGATCTTCGTGAACTGCCTTCTAGCCCTCTGTTGGTTGCCCTGTGGCTGCTCTGTTGTTGCAGGAGTTGGATTTGAAATATGAACTGCACTAACAGACTGATGCCTTCTGTTACGATCAGGTTGACCATAAACAACATTGGATTCTTTCTTCCCAGTGGGAGGCTTCTTTGCAGCACCTGATGAGGAAGTACCCACTTGGATCTTACCATTCTTTATACCATTCTCTACTCGCTCTCCTGTCATGATCAACTCAGTGAAGCCAGATGATGAGCTTCCAATGAGATGACTGTAGAACGGACCATTCAGCGTACACATGAACATATCAACCAATTCCCTGTCAGTCAAAGGTGGTTGAACTCTTCCAGCTAAATCTCTCCACTTCTGAGCATACTCTTTAAAACTTTCTTTGGCACCCATAGACATGCTCTGAAGCTGCATGCGAGTGGGGGCTAAGTCAGCATTGTATTGGTACTGCTTATAGAAAGCTTCAGCAAGATCATTCCAGTCTCTGATGTTGACACTCTCCAACTGATAATACCACTCCAGCTGAGCTCCAGATAAGCTCTCTTGAAAGAAATGGATCCACAACTTCTTATCAGCAGTGTGGGGTTGAATCCTTCTGACATAAGACCTCAAATGCAGCTTGGGACAGGAGACCCCATCATAAACAACAAAGGTAGGAACCTTGAAACCAATGGGTATGACTACCCCAGATATCAGACTCAAATCTTCAAAGTCTAGCCCAGATGACTTCTGCAACTCCATGGCATCCATCCTATCCACCAGCATCTTGAATTTGTCTTCGTTAGGCTCATGGTAGTAATTAGCCTCAGAATCAGAGTCCCCCATAGTGTTGTGGAGACTGCCTCCCTCTTTTTCAGATTCCTCAGATTCATAGTCTTCAGCTGGTTCTTTGGTCTTGGCAAGACCTTTGAACCTTCTTCCCATGTTGATCAAACCAGCAGACCTTCTTGTCTTCTTAGTCTTCTTGGCCAGCAGTGCCTTCAATTCATCCTGCCCCTTGGACAGGTTCAAGATCATCTCTTGGAACTGTGCATTTTGTGCCTGGAGATCCTTAACTGATTGTTCAAGAGCCATTGCTGAAATAAACAGCGAGAAGATGAGAAACCTGTGCACTATTATAAACCTGTGATGCAATGAAATGATATGGGAATGCATATGCAATGTTTTCAAGGACCGCAGGATTTAAATTTGCTTAGACAAACACGAAAGTAAACTTTTATTAGTAATAACTTTGTTTTGCCTTTTAGGCTTACAAAAATGAAATGAAATAAGTACAAAAGATGGGGTTTTAAGTCTCCCATGGACGTTTTCTCTTTGTATTGAGGTATGAGTTGAGGTTTCGTTCCTCGTGAAGTTGCTTCGTTAGTTCTAAGACTTTTTCTTGGCTTGCTTTGTAATGAGCCTCGAAAGTATCCTTTTGCTCCTTCAGTTGGATCCATGATCTCTGCAAGTCTTCCATATCAGTAGGCATGTCTGGATGAAGGATGGTATAAGCTGTGTCTCCTTCAGCAACAGGTTCCATGGTAACTGGTAGGACGGCAGGATATGGCATCATGAGTGTCTGAGCACGAGATCGTACCCATCTGAGATAAGCCTCCATAGGAATAGTGTACTTAGGCTCCAGTGTCTTGCTGTCAACCCTGTTTACTTTTCCCCATGCTCGTATGAATCTCTGACGGTAACCCTGAAGATCGTTGTCGTAATCAAACACAATGCCCTGAATCAACATGTCATGTGGGCCATCGCTCCGAGCATAACCAAACTGTCGTAAAGCTAGAGAGGGGTTGTAGGTGATGCCTCCTCTTATGCCTAGAAGTGGCACATTAGGAAACTCCCCACAACGGTCAATGATGGTGACATTCTCCATAGATCTGGAGCACCAATGAATATCTGAGTGAGAAAGTGACATGATCCTCTTGGACCATCTGAACCCTTGCTCATTCTTCATTACTGAGCGAGGAAGGTGAGAAATAAACCACCTAGAAAGTAAAGGTATGCAACACATCAAAGTTCCTCTTGCCCTTGTAGTACGGGTGTGAAGAGAATGCAGGATGTCTCCGAGCAATGTAGGCACTGGATTGTGACTCAGGAAAATGTTGATGGCATGAACGTCTATGAACTGATCTGGATTGGGGAACAATACTAAGCCATATATCAGCAAGGCTAAGATTTCCTCAAAAGCATCATAGCTCATGGCCTTCAAGAACATTTGAGCTTTATCCATTAATACTTTAGCAAGAATACCCTTGACTCCGCTTCTCGTTTCTAGAACAATATCAGACTTCTTCAGATGTAGAGCTGCAGCAATAACCTCTGTTTTAAGCTCCTTCTCCAAGCCTGTGAAGGGTCTTTGATCAAGAACAGGTATACCTAGAAGTTTAGAGAACTCCTCCATGGTTGGAACCAGCTGATAGTCAGGGAATGTAAAGCAGTGGTGCTTAGGGTCAAAGAACTGAAACAGAACACTCATCATGTCTTCATTGAACCCTGAGGTGACTAGATCCAATAGGTGACCATGTCTCTTGATGAACTGGGAGTGATTAGACACTTGAGAAACCAACTCTTTAAGCTTAGCAGGTATGCCCACAAAGTTGATCCTGATGGTGTTTCTACGAGCAGAAGCCATGACCTACAACAAAGAACAAAGATAAATCCCTTGGTCCTTGAAATGGTTAGTGAAAATGCTATGCTCATGATGCATGATGATGTCATGATGTTATGTTCAATCATAAACATGTGGCACACACAAACAAGTCACACCATAGCCCTAGGTTTAAAGGCTTGCATGAGGTTCAAAGGTAAGTACCCTCCCCTGAAGTTAGATGGTTCATCCTGTCCTACAAAAGTAACCAGGTTCTAAGGGATCTCAATATCATTGATCCTTCACAAGGGTGGTTGTTCAGTAGGCAACTTACTTGCCAACCAAAACCCTCCAAGTTTAAGATCTCAATGAGCGTAGTATCGAGTGTCAACCAACTTCAGTCTGCACCAAAGCCGGCTACCTCACTACTTTCTAAAGGCCAAGATGGGATGACTAGGGTTCTAAAAGTTAGTTAGTGCATTGACAACATATGGCAGCCTCATATTATCCTCAACTTGACTTAAGGAACATAAGCACCAACCAAGAAGTCACACTAACTATGGCCACCAGATCAACCATATCGATATACGTCGTACAGTTTCCTTGGTCTATTGCCATTTACCTAAGGTACACTAGATCCGGGTTAGGACCTTTCACACATAAAAGCACCCCAACAAGATAATATAAAGCAAACAAGGCAAACAATTTAAAGTGATCTTAATTCATAAGGGTACCCCTCTTAAATTTAAATCCCCAGCAGAGTCGCCAGTTCTGTAACACGGTGGGAGAACTGACTTTTAGTTATGTTGCAGATAGCAAGAGTCGCCACCGACTTTTATTTTATCCAAAAGGAAAGGGTATAAAAGAACAGGAAAGACCTTAAGAGATATTTTTGGGTCCGGGGGGTAGGTTATGTAAAGGGAAGGTGTTAGCACCCTTTACATCCATGGTTATCCATGGGCTCTTAGTTACTTAGCTCACTTTTGAATTGTTTTTGAAAATGTGAAGTGTGTGAAAAAAATTTCATAATAGTTAATAATGATCCATGTACGGATGCGTAAAAACTTGTTTTTGAAAATTTGTTTGAAATTTGTTAAGTGTTTGAAAATTTGGAATGAAGTGAGCAAGCAACTAGGAGGTACCTACCCTAAAGTTTAAGTCTTTTCTGTTCTTTATCCTTTAAGGGGTAAGACTATCCCTATTATTAAGGAATAGGTAGTCATTACCTTGGATGTAAGGGACATGTAAGGGACATCTGTTTATATAGGCAACTGTGGGGTGTATTAAGCACTTAGGAGGGACTATCATCATTATTCGAAAAGGGACTTGATCTTTAAAGGCAACCATTAGGGACTTGATGATTTTTCTTTTAAGGGACTTGCTTTATACACCCCACTTGACCTTGTGATTAGGCAACAATGAGGGATAGCCTTAGAAAGGTGAGATGGCGATTAAAAAATCGACTTACGTGTGTGAGTGTTCAATATTATTTATCTTATAATTAAAATGATCTAAATTTAATTTTAAATAAAAAACATGTTTACACTCCCTAAATTACTAACCATAGCATAAAATTAAATAAATTACATATTTACAAAATTTACACCAAGGAGCAATTACAAAATAATTATAAAAAGCAAATTAAAAATAAATAGCAAATAAATAAATATATAAGCAAAATATAAATAATAAGCAATAAATAAATAAGCAAAATAGGGGTTAATAATAATAATAAAGAATTAAATAAAGGTTAGTAAAATAATAATAAGCATAATTAAAAAAAATAAATGGATTAGTAATAATGTGATTAGTAATAATAATAAATATAATTAGCAAAATATTATAAGAACAAAATTAAAATAATAAACAATAGTTAGATTTTTAATATGAACAATTAAATAATTATTATAGCATTTTAATTTATGTACAAATTATTAATTTATTTTTAGACATATTATAATTAAAATATTATAGGCTCGATTTAAAATTATTTACATATAATTTAAATTACAAACTAATTTTAAAATATTCACATAAGTTATAAATATATTTACAAAAAAAAAAAAAAACTTAATTATATAAAAGATTATATTAAATAAATATATACATGATAATTATATTAAGAATTAGAAAATAAAAATTATTTAGAAAATAAAATTAGGTTTTACAAAATTAGGGTTTATTTAGAAAATATTTTTTAGGGTTTATAATATAATGACAATTTCTTTAATTAAATGGTACATATATATATATATATTTTATAATTTAGGAAATAATAAAACAATATAATTCTAATTTATTTTATACATAATAATAATTAAATTAAAAAAGAAATCAAAACCTGATGGGGCTGGGGTTTGAACCCAGTCCCCTATGCTTGCCAACATCAGACTCCACCACTGGGCCAACAGCATGCGCGTGCCATCATAGAGAGAGGAATTGGTTTTGTTCTTTGCAAACCGGAAAAATTAGAAAAAAAATAAGAAGCAAAAAAGGCCTGGGGTGGTGTTGAACCCAGGACCTTTGATCATTCACACGCACGCCTATCAGCCCGGCTGGGAGAGCCCTTCTGGTAGTAAATCAACAACAATACATAATATAATATAACTGCTAATTGTATGAACAAAATAAGGAAAAGAATGATGCAGCCAAGACTCGAACTGAGGTCCTCCCATGATACGCGTATACACTTTACCACCAGGCCACTGCTGCATTTGTGAATTAAATTAGCATTGATATAATAAAATATTAAAACAACATTCAAATATCAGAGTGCGCGCCAAGCCCACTTCTTCTTCAACCTCAGGACCTACGAAATTAGCTGCGAATCCAGCTACGATATTTCCTGCGAAAAATAAATCCCAGCAAGACCTACGAAACTCAATGGGCAACAAAACTGTACAATTTCACAAAATTAAGCACAGCAATATGATCCAGACATTCATACGATTCATTCTATGTTTTTAGAATCTATTTATGTTCCTTAAATCAGAAACCCCCAAACCTAAGTCCAAACCCTAACAATGGCGTTTCACGGTTTAGCCATGGTTCTTTTGATTTTCTTGCCCAGAAACGTTCTACATACCATTATAAACAAGATTATGTTAACAAAATTCATTAATATACAATGAAATAATGCAATCGAAAAAATCAAAATCAAGAACAAATATGGCTCGGGTTGAACAATATGGCGTGTATGGGATGCATATGAGTGATGGTTTCGCTTCATGGATGCCCAAGGAACATGTCTATGTCCTTATTTTACCTTAAAACACCTTGTATGAAGGAATCCGAATGTGACTTTTGGATGAATTTTTTGAACAATGAAACTTACACTTAGAGGCAGAGAATTCGTGTCCTCATGATTGCATTATGTTTAGTATATATAAGTGATTGAATTTAGGTCAAAATATTGATTGGTTGTATGAAAATTTTGATTCAAAAAGATTGAAATTGATCATGTCTTAAAATTCAAATATTTGTGTATGAAGGCTTGCTATTTTTGGATCAATCTCATGATTTCCTTCCCCTTCAATTTCAATCATCATTTAAGATCTTCTAGAAACCAAATCTCCATCAAATATCATATTTTCATATTTTATTTTCATTTAAAATGATTTTTTATGAATTAAATCAAAATAAATAAAAATAAAATAATAAAAATTCTGATTTTTAATCATTTGGGTCGTGCATGATGATAGTGTATGGATTGGATCATAATTTGACAAGCCCATTTGGAAAGAATTGGTTTTAGACCTCCATTTTCATCATAAACCATCACAAAATTTCCCAACTTTGCAAGGTCACATATCCTTCAATTTTAATGCTATGAGGGTGTTCTTGGACATTTTGGAAAGCTTGAAGAGTCCTCTAACCAACCCCACTGGTTTCATGTCCATATCATTTACCAATATCAAGTTATGCCCTTTTGAAGTTGTTGACTTTTTGTTGACTTTTGAAATGACCTATAATGTCTTAGCTCATACCTTCCAAATGAAGCATTTTTGGGCTTGGCTTGTGAGACACAAAGTTGTAGAGAATTCAATTTCATTCAAAATGAGATTTGGATGGAGACTTGGTGATGAAGTATGTGAAAGTTATGGCTGGTCAAAGTTCAGTTGACTTTTACTGAGGAAACCCTAATTTAGAAACTCCTGATTCTTGATGATCTGGAATCTCCTTGATGAATCATGATCAACCCTTGATCAAATGATGAATTTTACTTCATATACTTGATGTTGGCAAAAAAAATCATGAAGTTTGACTTTGGTTTGACCACAGTTGACCTCAGTTTAACTGTATTGACTGATTTTGACTTATCTGATCATCTGACTGAGCAAACTTTTGAGAAAAGTCTTGAAACTTGTCATGGGGGTTCTTACACTCATATAAGATGTTATGAAGCTCACTTAAAGTCTTGGAAGTCCATTTAGCCTGATTAAAGTCAAAACCCTAGTTTTGGATGCACTGCTTAGGAGGTGCATTGTCTGAGGGAGTTGTCAACTCTTCTGACCAACTGTGAACTTTGTGAACCTTGTGAACCATCATAAGATGTCTTGTGAACCTCATGGGAGGTATTGTGGAGCTTGTGAACCTTGTGAACCTTGTGAATCTTCATGAAATGGCTTGTAGACTTCATGAACCTCATGAAAGGTTATGTAAACATTGTGAATCTTATGAACCTTGTGAACCTTCAAGAAGTAACTTGTAGACTTCATGAACCTCATGAAAGGTTATATGAACATTGAGAAACTTGTGAACCTTGTGAACCTTCATAAAGTAGCTTGTAGACTTCATGAACCTCATGAAAGGTCTTGAAAGCATTGGGAAACTTGTGAACCTTGTGAACCTTCATAAAGTGACTTGTAGACTTCATGAACCTCAGGGAAGGTCTTGAAAGTGTTGTGGAATTTGTGAACCTTGTGAACCTTCTTAGAACACAAAGTCTTGTATTGTGAGGGCAAATTTTGGGGTGCAACAGGAAGGCCAGATCATCACCATCTGTGGTGAAGAAGATATCTTTGTTATCCATCTGGCTACATACAAGAATATTGAGATGGATGGAGAAATCCATGAAACTATGAGCCAGGGGTTTGAGGCCCTGAACATAAATGAAGCATCTGCTGTACTAGGAACCTCCATGACATCTTATCAGCAAGCCAGGAAGGTTGTTGAAGAGGGGACTGCCCAAGGCTGGGGCAAGCTGCTGCCCGTGGAGAAAAAGGAGGACAGATTTGGGTTGGGTTACAAACCAACTCAACAAGATCAATCAGAGGCTGCCAAGAAGCCCAGTTTTGTCAGTGGGGGAATGCTCACCCCGAATGCAGTAAACAACTTGGAAGATGAGTCGGAAGATGAGCGCAACCTGGAGAGCTGGATACGTCCAAGGATCCCGGGGAGCCGCGTCTCAAACTGGTCTTCCCAGGAAATTATAAGGGTTACTCCTGCAGAGTAATTGTTATTTCCTGTATTTTTAAGCATGCATCAAGTCTTGCATCTTGCCCAAGATGACAAGACTCATTTTGTAATCGGGCCATCTTGTAATTTTGTGCAAACAGATCAATCAATGAATATCGGACATCTTTTGCAAATGAGTCTTTTTCTTTTCCGCTCACTGTTTTTCATTTTTCTTTTTGTACAAAAATAAAAATGGCAATGTTTTCCAAAATGATAACTTCATTTCACTTTTTCTAAACAAGATTAAAATCGATCACTAAAATGAACAATCTAAAACCTTTGCAGAGAGTGCCTTTCAGACTGCACCGACAACAGCACAGCTATGGCTTCGTATGACTTTGACAATCCAACCAATCAAGCTGATGAAGGGGTTGAAGAAGATTATGAGCTTCCTGAAGAGCTAGCCAGGTTGTTAAGGCAAGAGGAGAAGGTTATCACTCCTCATCAGGAGGAGGTCGAAACGATTAATCTTGGTACGGATGAAGAGGTGAAAGAGGTTAAGATCGGGGCCTGCTTACAAGACTCGGTGAAAGAACAATTTATTGACCTGCTTCGTGAATATGTGGATGTGTTTGCTTGGTCTTATCAGGATATGCCAGGGTTGGACACCGATATTGTTATGCATAAGCTGCCTTTAAGAGAAGATTGCCCACCGGTTAAACAGAAACTGCGTCGTACTCGCCCAGATATGGCAATGAAGATAAAGGAAGAGGTACAGAAGCAGTGGGACGCCGGTTTCCTTGCTGTGACTAGCTATCCGCCGTGGGTTGCTAATATTGTACCTGTGCCTAAGAAGGATGGAAAGGTGAGGATGTGTGTGGACTACCGGGATCTGAACAGAGCCAGCCCGAAAGATGACTTCCCATTACCTCACATTGATGTATTGGTTGATAATACGACTCAGTTCTCGGTGTTCTCCTTCATGGACGGATTTTCAGGATATAATCAGATCAAAATGTCACCTGAAGACATGGAGAAGACAACTTTCATCACACCCTGGGGCACATTCTGTTATAAGGTGATGCCATTCGGACTGAAGAATGCTGGTGCAACTTACCAACGGGCTATGGTAACATTATTCCACGACATGATCCATAAAGAAATTGAATGTTATATGGATGACATGATTGCCAAGTCCCTCACAGAAGAAGACCACCTGGTGAATCTGCTGAAGTTATTCAAGCGTCTGAGGAAGTACAAACTGAAGTTAAACCCCAACAAGTGCACATTCGGGGTGCGATCCGGTAAGCTGCTGGGATTTATTGTAAGTGAGAAAGGGATTGAAGTTGACCCTGATAAAGTTAAAGCCATTCAAGAAATGCCTGCACCGAAGTCAGAGAAAGAAGTTTGAGGTTTCTTAGGTAGATTGAACTACATTTCACGGTTTATATATCACCTTACAGCAACCTGTGAGCCTTTGTTCAAATTGTTGAGAAAAGAACAAACGGTCAGTTGGAACAAAGACTGCCAGAGGGCTTTTGACAAAATCAAGGAATACTTACAAGAGCCTCCAATCCTTATGCCTCCAGTGGAAGGAAGACCTCTGATAATGTACTTGACAGTATTAGAAGAGTCAATGGGGTGTGTGTTGGGCCAGCATGACGAGTCTGGTCGAAAAGAGTATGCAATTTACTACCTAAGCAAAAAGTTTACCGACTGTGAACAACGTTATTCACTGCTCGAGAAAACTTGTTGTGCTTTAGCGTGGGCTGCTCGCCGACTGAGACAGTATATGTTGACCCACACTACTTTGTTGATTTCAAAGATGGATCCAGTTAAGTACATATTTGAGAAGCCATCGCTTACCGGACGGGTTGCAAGATGGCAAATGATCCTCACAGAATATGACATTCAGTACACATCTCAGAAAGCCATCAAGGGCAGTGTACTCTCTGATTATCTTGCTGAGCAACCCATTGATGATTACCAGCCTATGATATTTGACTTCCCGGACGAAGACATCATGTTCATAAAAGCAAAAGATCGTGAAGAGCCTATTCACACTAAAGGGCCTGACCCGGAGGAAGAATGGACTATGATGTTCGATGGGGCTGTTAATATGAATGGTCGTGGTGTTGGTGCAGTACTCATTACACCTAAAGGAGTTCACATGCCTTTCTCGGCAAAACTTACCTTTAACTGCACTAACAACGAAGCTGAATACGAAGCTTGCATTATGGGACTTGAGGAAGCCATTGACCTCAGGATCAAGACTTTGACTGTATTCGGAGATTCAGCTTTGGTAATCAATCAAACCAACGACAAATGGTACACCCACCAAGATCATCTGATACCTTATCGGGATTATACAAGGAGGTTATTGACTTTCTTTACAACGGTCAAGCTTGAGTATATCCCTCGGGACGAGAATCAATTTGCAGATGCCCTTGCCACCATTTCATCCATGATCAAAGTTCAAGCAACCAACTTTGTACCTCGGATTTCAGTATCCAGACTTGACAGACCAGCTTATGTATTCTCAGCAGATATTGTTAAAGATGATAAGCCTTGGTTCCATGACATTAAGTGCTTCTTGGAGGATCAGACATACCCACCTGGGGCATCTTCCAATGATAAGAAGACATTAAGAAGGCTAGCTGGTAGTTTCTTCTTGAATACTGATGGTTCCTTGTACAAAAGAAACTTTGATATGGTACTTCTCAGATGCGTCGATAGAACAGAAGCAGACTTATTAATGCACGAAGTGCACGAAGGATCCTTTGGTACCCATGCAGGAGGGCATGCCATGGCCAAGAAGTTGTTAAGATCAGGCTATTATTAGATCACAATGGATGCCGACTGTTGTGCCTATGCCAGGAAGTGCCATAAATTCCAGATCTATGCGGATAAAGTGCATGTGCCTCCAAATCCTCTGAATGTGATGTCTTCACCCTGGCCCTTTGCCATGTGGGGCATTGATATGATTGGCAAGATTGAACCGACTGCTTCAAACGGCCATAGATTCATCCTGGTTGCCATTGACTACTTCACCAAGTGGGTCGAAGCAGCTTCCTATGCAAATGTTACAAGGCAAGTGGTAGCCCGATTTCTGAAGAGAGACATCATCTGTCGGTATGGAGTGCCCGAGCGAATCATTACTGATAATGGTTCCAATTTAAACAACAAAATGATGGCAGAACTGTGCCGGGACTTCAAGATCCAACACCACAATTCTTCTCCTTACAATCCAAAGATGAATGGCGCCATTGAGGAAGCTAACAAGAATATCAAGAAGATTGTGCAGAAGATGGTAGTTACCTACAAAGACTGGCATGAAATGCTACCATTTGCCTTACATGGGTACCGAACGTCAATCAGAACATCCACTGGGGCAACACCGTTTCAACTTGTGTATGGTATGGAAGCAGTCATACCTGTTGAAGTTGAGTTACCCTCCCTACGGGTACTAATGGATGTTAAGCTGAACGAAGCAGAGTGGGTCCGGTCCCGATACGAACAACTGAGTCTGATTGAAGAGAAGAGATTGGCTGCAATTTGTCATGGGCAGCTGTATCAGAAAAGAATGAAGAAAGCCTTCGATCAGAAAGTCAGGCTCCGAGAGTACCAAGTAGGAGATCTTGTGCTGAAAAGACTCCTTCCTCCTCATACAGACCACAGGGGCAAGTGGACTCCGAACTACGAAGGGTCGTTCGTAGTAAAGAAAGTTTTCTCAGGTGGAGCACTGATGCTCAGCACGATGGATGGTGAAGACTTCCTGTCCCCTGTGAATTCAGATACAGTTAAAAAATACTTCGCATAAAAAATGACCCGCTGGACATAAAAACAGAATGTAAGTCCAGGCAAAAATAGGGCGTCCCGGCGAGTCAAAAACATAATAAAAGGCTCGGGCAAAAATAAGGGAAAATAAATAAAAAAATGTACACCCGCTGAGTTGAAAAGCCACAATGGACAGCTCAGGCAAAAATGGGTATCCCGATGGATTGAAAAACCGAAAGGGCGATCCATGCAAAAAAAGGGAATAAGCGAACAACTGCATTCTGAATTCGTCTGTATCACTTACAACTTGGTAAGCTTCAAAAGGATCAAGCTTCTTTCAGAATCAGCCTTCTTCAGAAAGCAAGACGAGAAGAATGTCAAATGTCATACGAGTCATAGCAAGCGTCATCAACATTGCTGATACCTTTTATTTCTCAATTTGTAACAATCTCCTCATTTTAGGGGATTTGTTTCTTTGACTGTATTCGCCAATTCAGGGCACATGAATTAATAAAATCAGATTTTTCAGTCACGTTTCGTCTCGTACATTTTTTTCATTTTTGCAAGAATGTCCGATGTCTTTAAGATACTGATTGCATAAATACAGATGCTTCTCTTCTAAAAATAACGTGCTTGCAGGAAATATACTCACTCCCAGGAGTGCCTAAACTCTTATGATGGAATCCGGTAAGGGATACCTCGGGATTACTTGTGCATTTCTCTATCTTTTCAGGATTGGAGGTGTTCAAAACACAACATGGGGCATGAAAACTCCATCCCAGCAATCTGGCAAATCACCATCTACTCAGTCATAGCACCATAGGTTTTTTCTCCCCAGCTGAGTTGCCATTTGTCATTTCCTCCTCAGCCAAGTACAAAAGCCAGGGAACCATCTCCCCACAGAGTTTCAGCCTCCATCCAGAAAAGCAATACCTGAAGATTTCACAACAGAGTGACGAAAGCTTCTACAAACCCCAGCTGGGTCCTTCATTTACTGGAATATGTCTATCAATGACCTATTCCCCCAAGCAGAGTCCCATATGTCAGATCTACCAATGATCTCATCCCCAGCTAGGGATGTTCACTTCAAGCAGATCAACCAGAGATCTTCATAGCAGCAGGACCCGGATCCCGGATCTGTATCTTTGCATAAATCATAGCATTCGCATCATATTCTCCCCACAGAGCGTAGCATTCCGTCTAATACGGAGCATTACGGCAAAAATCAAACATATCGCATAATCATAGGCCATGTTCTGAATCAAACACTTGTAAGTACCGACAATCCGTCGAAGATATACAGAGAAACTCTCCAAATTCCCCGGAAGAAAGCCAAGGCATTTGCCCTACACTCATAAATACAGATATACACTCCTTTTGGCACTCATCCGTGTCGTCGTTCCCTAGTAAAGTCGCTCGAGCTTTCTTTACAAACAAACACTCATATTACAGATACTTCTTGACACCCGTCCGTGTCATATCCCCAGTAGAAAGCCAAAGCGTCCTCTTTGCACTCACAAATATATATATATATATATATATATATATATATATATATATATATATATATATATATATATATCCATACAGATTCCCTGACACCCGTCCGTGTCACCTTTCCCAACATAGCTACCTAAGTGCTTTATAAATCATATACTTGTTTATATTACACTTTTTGACACTCGTCTGTGTCACTCTCCCCAGCAAGTTAAAAACTCATCTATACACCACTCATACTTGTTACTCATACTTGTCACTCATACAGATACTCGTCCATATCTTGCATACACCACTTATATCCTCTCAGAATCGACACTCGTCCGTGTTCTTTGTTAACCAGTTGGTACTCGTCTGTATCATCATCTCAGAGCATGCGTCAAGCGTTTGTTTCTACCCGATACTCGTCCGTATCGTAATCTTAAGGATGCTCGTCCGCATCTTTAATCCATACACTGTGTCAAACACTTTTGTCTTCTTGAATTTAGACACTCGTCTATGTCTACTATTCCCCAGAAGAGTCCCCGCAGATCCGACACTCGTCCGTGTTCTTTGTTAACTAGTTGATACTCGTCCGTATCATCATCTCCGAACATGTGTCAGTATTCGTTTCTACCTGATACTCGTCCGTATCATAGTCTTAGGGATGCTCGTCCGCATCTTTAATCTATACACCGTACCCAAACACTAATGCCTCTCATTTCTTGGACACAGACACTCGTCCGTGTTTACTTATCACAGCAAATTCCAGTGAACTATGTCCTTTTTGTCTGACATTCGTCCTATGTCATGATACCCCTCTTCGGCAGCCGTACCCTGCCAGGTGATCGTCCTTCACCTTTGATGACCGTCCCTCATCCTTTCCCCAGCGGAGTCTCCATTATTGGAACCCTTTTCTACCCGGCATTCGTCCTATGTCGTGATATTTAGCAGCCGTCCCCTGCTAGGTGATCGTCCTTCACCTCCTGATGATCGTCCTTCATCATTTTATCCGATGGCCGTCCCCATCGTTGATCTTGTTATCTGACATTCGTCCTATGTCATGATAAACCCTGAGAGCAGCCGTACCCTGCTATGTGATCGTCCTTCACCTCTTGATGATCGTCCTTCATCATGCTTATCCGATGGCCATCCCCATCGTCGACCTTTTTATCCGACTTTCGTCCTATGTCGTGATACTTTCGGCAGCCGTACCTTTCCAGGTGATCGTCCTTCACCTTAGATGACCGTCCCTCATCTTTATCTCCAAAAGAGCAGCCGTCCCCTGCTAGGTGATCGTCCTTCACCTTTGATGACCGTACCTCATCATTTTATTTCATAATCCTCAGAGAGTCTTACAACTTTATTTTGATGGCCGTCCCCATCATAATTTCTTATATCCCCAGCATGTCGGCCGTCCCCGTCATTGCTCTTTCCCCAGCAGTCGTCCTCTGCTCGACGGTCGTCCTCCATCGCCCGCACTTTATAATATACTTTATTTTCCTTTACAATCTATATCCCTTTTCTTCTTCATTCTGTGAGCGCAAATTTTGGACTGTCTTTGGTATTCAACCACAAGTTATCTTGTTTTCCTGTTAAGCCGTTGCTTACATCCTGCACAGCTAACTCATGCTTGAATAGGGGCAGCTGTAAACACCCCAAATTTGCCCTCACTCATTCACACCATGGCTTGTGATCTCTTAATATGCATAAACTCAATCATAGCATCTCATATTGCATTTTTGATTCACTGCATTGATTCTAAGTCATCTGCATCTAGGGTTTATGATCTGAGCTATCCAAGAGCTATTTGAGCCACTCCAAAGGTCATCAATCATCTCAATAGGGTCCATGTATGTTCAAACATCATATTATATCCTCTCAAAGTCAAGAATGTCAAAAAATCACAAGAACTGAGATTGGCATGGAGGCAGAGCCAGGTTTGACTGCACAGATGACCTAGAATTAGGGTTTTGGTTTCAAAGGCCATAACTCCAAATTTTTTGGCCATTCTTGTTTCTATTGGTCTCTATATAGTATAGGGATCATGCATATCAATTTTCATGAAGAAATTTCATGGGGAAGTCATCTAATCAAGAGTTGACTTCTTGAGCAAGTCAGTGCAAAATCAGGGCATCTGAGGCCCTCAATGACCCAACCAAGGGGTGTTCATCATCATTTTGATTATGTATGATCTTTATTTGATCATGGAAGATGTTGGAAGTTCACAAATTTGGATAATTTCAAGCCATTTGCAAAGTTGACTTTTTGGGAAAATGACTTGTAATGAAAAATTGCCATTTTGGGAAACTTTTTCAACCCTTGCTTTTTGATTCAAAATTGCTTCAAATGAGAAAACTTTGGTCATGAAAGTTGTAGAATGGATCATTCTCTTTTTAAAAAGTATAAGAACTTTTTCTAATTCATTTTGAATCAAAAGTTATGGCTTGTCAAAGTTGGGAAAAATCACATAATTTCAAGTTTTCCACCAAAGAGGCATTTTGCAAAATGGTATGATCAAGTGTTCTAAAGGCTTCAAATGTGCACAAACTCATTACAACATGATCATGTGACTTCTAAAAACCAGAATTGGCCCAAGAACTATGCATTTTGATACCTTGAACTTCATGAATTTCCAAAGGGGGCAAACTTTGTGAAAATTGCAAAACATCTCATAAGCTTTGATCCACTTGCTGATTTGTCTCATAAACAATTCCATGGACATCCTTAATCTCAGATGAGCAAGGACAAGCCAATGAGCTAGCTACACCATTGCCCATACCTCAAGTACAACACTTTTGACTTTTTGGCAAAAACACCCATACCAATCACAACAGTCCACAACAACTCTCTGCCCAATCCAGACTTTACAAACACACTCCAAGGCTTCATTTTCATAACACAACTCATGCTGAAGCTCTCTCATAGCCATAGTTCCAAGTTTATGCTCCATATGCAAAACTTTTCGAAACTCACAGTACAAGCATCAAACATTCAAACAAACTTCCCAAAACATCTCAGCATACTCCCCTGATCATTTCCCTGCCCTCATTCATCCCTGAAACATCCTCAAACTGAAACACGATTTCCTCACTTCACTGAATATAACTTGCTTAATCTCACAAACCAGCCATTTTAAACTCCAACCAAGCATTGCAGGCTTCTCAGGAGGTTCATTAGAGGTGTTTTGGATCAAAGGGTCATCCAGAAAGTTCCAGAGACCAAAGCTTCAGTTCAGGTGAGCTCAAGAACATTTTTTCCAGAAACATGTTTTTAAGTTCCTAAATGATTCTCTATACTTCACTGATCATGCTGATATGTTTTGTTTCGAAAATGATTGAGTATTGAGTGTGTATGATGCTTCTGAAAATGATTGAGTATTTAGTGACCTAGGGAGGAAGATAGCAATTTTCAGGGAGGATTGTGGCCGGAGAAGATGACCGGAGGTCATTTCCGGCCACCTGAAAGTCATTAAGCCCTAATTGTGTCATTAATTGTAGTTTGAATGTGGAGCGTAGATTAGGCTGACTAAGTCAATCCCCCGCGCGTTTCAATGGCCTGGATCTATCATTAAACCCTAATTCCATTTAATTAAGTTAATTAATTGGTTTTAGTCAGTTTGAATCTCAGCCACTAGATCACGCGCGCAGTCAATTCCCGCGTCCCAGCTTTGAATCCCAGCCACTAGATCAGTTGACTTTCCCATTTTTCATTAAAAATTCATTTTATTTTCATTTGTTTTGATTTATTTTGCACGAATTATTTAAAATAGCAAAAAATGTTTAAAAATTATGAAAATTTTTGTCAAGGTTTTCATTATTTTTCAAAACACAAAAATATTTTTATTTTTATTTTTTGCATTAAAAATTATTTTTAAATCATTTAAAAGTTTATTTTTAATTAATTAATGAAAATTAGTTAATTAAAAATACTTTTAGGTATTTAAAAATCACAAAAAAATTCATATAGCATTTAAAAACATTTAGAAACATTGTCCAACTCTCAAACCAAATTTCTTTTTTATTCTTGATGCCTTTTGATAATTTTCTTTGGAATTAATTTCATTTCAAGGCAATATTTTGTTTCAAACTTTGAAAATTCTTTTCTGCCTAACCATTGAGAGTTGGATCATGATTCTTTTTGCATTGCATCTTGTATGGCATGTAGTTTGTAGGATAAAATTGGCATGAATTGATCTTGCATTTTCAATTTGTTTAGCATTTTTCTTGACAAGGTACCTTAAAACCCTAACAATCTTAGGAAATTCATAACTCTCACTAGACTAAGAGTTAGATCCCCTCCTTTGGGAAGTGATTTTGTATAGGTTTAGGGTTCCTTTGATTGCATTTTCAAATTTTTATCATGTCATTTGCTTCTGGTTTTGGATTTTGCTTTGTGTGTTGATCATAAACCCTAATTTATGCCTTCCTTTGCATCCATCTTCCATTTGCTTGCATATCATGACTTGCCATGACATTTTGTGCATCCATTTGATTAATAACACATCATAAGACATATTAGAACCATAATTGATCATTGCATCTTTCATTTTCCATGTTATATGTCTTTTGCATTCCATAACTTTTCATGAACATTCATGGTTCAAAGCATGTCTCTTTTGCATCTTTATGCTTGTTTGATCATTCTCATGCCTTGCCTCATGTTTGCATCATCTCTTAGCATCATTAACATCATACTTATGCTTCTGGTTTTGGTTTGCATCATGACATTGCATCTCATTTTGCATTGCATTTCATTTCTTTTAATAACTTTTCAGGTGGTAAGTTCTATTGAGAAGTGAATTTGCCTTCACTTCTCACAAGCTCTTTTCATCTCTCTTATACATCATTGATGCATTTTATCTTGTGCTTTGGAGTGAAATTTCTCATTCATGTTCATCTTACTTTCTTTCTTCAAGCAACTTGTCTTCTTAAATGAAGCAAGTTGTTTTGCTTCTCTGCTTCTTCTCCTTTCATCTTGTTCCTCCTTGGTGGCTCTTTGAAGATTCTTTCTCTCTTAAGCCTCATAAACCCTAGGAACAACCAAGCATGATAATAATTAGGGTTTGATTAGTCCCCCATCTAGTTTTACCTTTGTGTCATCTTTGATTCTTCTCTTCTCATTTCATAATCAAGGACTAAACCCTAAAGGTTTTAAGGCTTTGTGATTAAGCTTATGCCTGCATCCTTCTATTAGGATGGAGTGTATAACTTTAATCCTAAGTGTTAAACCCTTAATGTGTTTAAATCCTTTAATCAATCCACTTAATAATCATCAAGACATCAAACTTGTAACTTGGGCCTTGCATTAGGGTTCTAATTCTTCCTTAATTGGTTAAGAAGGACTAACCCTAGTGTTAATGGACAAGTCCCCCTCAAGTTGTCTTACAAATCATAAAAACCATTTCTTCATCTTATCATTGACTAAAATCCATCTAATAAAGGCCTTGTTTTGTCATGAGGTTAATCCCTAATCATGGATTAAGTTGAGGAGTCTTTCTCAGCTTAAATGTTCTCATCTATTATCCTTCTATTAGGATAGTGTAATGGGTCCATTAAATCCTTGATTATGGCTTAATCTCATTACTTAACACTAAACAAAAACTCCAAAAACATCTAAATAATCACAAGTAGGTTAATGATATTAATCCTACACCATGGTGATTAAGTGTGAGATGCTGACTTCACACTTAAGGTATTCTCATTACCCCTAATCAGAGGGAAGATGTGATGAGTTTACTAACCCTTGGTTTAGGCTTAAGCTCATTTTCTTATGACAAACTCCAAAAAGCAATAAAAGACTGAAAACTCAAAAACAAACAATAATCGTCTCCTCCGGGATTCTTTTCTCATCTCATTCACTCACTAACGAGAACTTGCTTCTTCCGTCTAATGCAAGACAGTTTGCACCTAAGCCAGACAGGTCATACACTTGAGCATAGGCAGGTAAGCAGTTCACAAGTCATTTTATCTTTCAGTCTCTTTGGGTCAAACTACGGTGTTATGACTTCCTCATTGCACGAGAGGATACGTAGGCATAACTTAAACAGTTATCGAACAAAAGTCTCTGTATGTCCCCCCTCCTTCCATCATTATTCTTCAAGCCTCATAGTCTTGAGCATTCCATCCTTGTTCTCACACTGACACTTCTCTTATACACTTCACATTTCTTTTGCACTGACACCAGCATTCTTTCCAGTTTTGATAACACAAATTGCACTGACACTACCCCTTTGAAACACAAATCTTTTAAGCGTGGATCCCGTCGAGTACGGCGGACAATCTGGGTGCTAATACCTTCCTAGATTGTAAGCAACCCCCTTTCTCAGTCTCTCTGGTTCGCAACCGTCTTATCCATATCCTTCTAGGTTTATGCAGCATTACCTTTCCCCCGGGATAAAAATGCCTAGCTGGCGACTCTTGTCTTTTCTGAGTTCACAGCTGTGTGTTCTCTTCTCCTTTCGCCGACCATTCGCGTCTGTACCCCTGATGACCTAAGGTGTCATTTGGTGGGGGCGACAATGAGTTATGGATCAATGCTATGCAAGAGGAGTTGGCTCAATTCAAGAGGAATGAAGTTTGGGATCTTATCCCAAGGTTTATAGGATTAAATGTGATAGGAAACCAAGTGGGTGTACAAGAACAAATCTGATGAACAAGGAGTTGTTACCAGGAATAAAGTCAGGCTGGTTACTCAGGGATACACTCAAGTTTAGGGAATTGGTTTTGATGAGACTTTTGCTCCTATTTCTAGACTTGAATATATTAGATGACTTCTTGGAGTTTCTTGCATTTTGAAGTTCAAATTGTATCAAATGGATGTCAAGAGTGTCTTCTTGAATGATTACTTAAATGAGGAAGTCTATGTGGAACAACCCAAAGGATTCATTGATCCTAATTTATTTAATCATGTTTACAAGTTAAGGAAAGCACTATATGGATTGAAACAAGCTCCAAGAGTTTGGTATGAGAGACTTACAAAATTTCTTGTTGAACATGGCTACAGAAAAGGTAACCTAGACAAGACTCTCTTTGTTAAAGAAGAAAAAAAGAAGCTCATGATTGCTCAAATTTATGTTGATAATATTGTGTTTGGTGGGATGTATGAGGAGATGGTTCAACATTTTGTCAAACAAATGCAGTCTGAATTTGAGATGAGCCTTGTTGGTGAATTAACTTATTTTATTGGTCTTCAAGTTAAGTAGATGGAAAAATCTATATTCATATTTCAGAGTAAATAAGCCAAGAATATTGTTAAGAAGTTCGAAATGGAGAATGCTAGCCCCAAAAGGACACCTGTTCCTACTCATCTGAAGTTGCCCAAAGATGAAAATGGTGTGAATGTGGATCAAAGTCTTTACAAAAGTATGATTGAAAGCTTATTGTATCTCACATCAAGAAGTCCTAACATTTCTTTTGTTGTAGGTGTTTGTGCTAGATATCAAGTTGATCCCAAGACGAGTCACATCAACCAAGTGAAAAGAATCTTGAAGTATGTCAATGGCACATGTGATAATGGTATGTTATACTCTCATGGTTCCAATTATGTGCTAAGTGGTTATTGTGATGCTGATTAGGCAGGATGTACTGATGATAGAAAAATCACATTTGGAGGATGCTTCTTTTTGGGGAACAGTCTGATATCTTGGTTTAGTAAGAAGCAAAATTGTGTTTCCCTATCCACAACTGAGGCTGAATATATAGTGGTTGGAAGCAGTTGTTCTCAGTTAGTTTGGATGAATCAAATGATGACATAATACAATGTCTCACAAGATTTCATGACATTGTACTGTGACAATTTGAGTTCTATCAACATATCCAAGAACCCTATTCAACATAACAAAACCAATCATATTGATATTCGTCATCATTTCATTAGAGAGCTAGTTGAAGAAAAAATTGTTACTTTAGAACATGTAGCCACTGATTTATAACTGGATGACATAATGTTGAGCTTTGATTGTAATGGGAGAATACCTCTTGTATTCATATTAATTCTAATTGCTTTAAAAAAACATAATGTTGAGCTTTGATGAAAAAATGACATGAATGGGATTTGGTAATATATGGAGGAATTAGATGGAAGCTTGCATCTTTAATTGCCATCTTTCGATTTTGGTTAATGGTAGTCCGACCTTAGACTTTAAAACAGAGATAGGTCTTAGACAGGTAGACCCTTTTTCTCGTTTTCTGTTTATACTGGTAGCTGAAGGTTTAACTCAAATGATGAAGAAAGCTACTGAAGGTGGTAATTTCAAAGGGTACGAGGTGGGCAAAAATCTGTCAGTGGAGCTCATCCAATTTGCAGATGATACACTTTTAGTAGGGAAAGGAAGCTGGGTTAACTTATGGAGTATAAAAGCCTTACTCGGAGGTTTTGAACTCATCTCGGGGTTGAGGATTAACTTCTCTAAAAGCAGGGTTATGTGAATCAACATCAACTCTTATTTTTTGGCAAGTGCTTCCAATTTCTTAAATTGTAAAATAAAAGCTTCTTCTTTTAGGTTCTTGGGGATTCAAACCGGGTGCAAACCAAGGAGGATTTCATATTGGAATTTTTTGGTGAATATGTTTTCTAAGAAACTTGTGGGTTAGAATAGTAAGTTTATTTCAATGGCAGGAAGGATTACGCTGATCAATGTAGTTCTATCTAGTCTCCCAATTTTTTTGTTCTCTTTTTATAAAGTTCCTATGGGGGTAGTGAAAAAGTTGGACTCGATTTGGAAACATTTTCTTTGGGGAGGGGGAACTCGAGATCTAGCATTGATTGGATTAACTGGAATGCGAGACCGATAGTTTACTATAACCGGTCTCTGTGGACACGATAAGTTCCTGGAAAAATACTTCCAAATCTTTGGTTTCTTGCCGCTTAACCGTATTACAACAATAGGTTGTAACCCTGAGAGAGTTAGTTCTTGGAAGTTTTTGGTTGATATGTTTTCTAAAAGGTTGGCAAAATGGAGGGCTAGATTTCTATTGATGGCGGGTAGGCTAACATCGATTAAATAGGTGCTTACTACTATACCTATTTTTTGGTTATCTTTTTATAGAGTCCCTGTTAGGATGTTAAAAAAGATTGATTCTTTTCATAAAATATCTTGTAGGGAGGAAGCGAGGATAAGTCTAAAATCCATTGAGTGGGATAGGATACCATGTGTTAATCGAAAGAGGAGGTTGGTTTGGGGGTTTTAAATTTAAATAATTTTAATGTAGAATTGTTAGCTAAATGGAAATTGAGAGTTTTGGAAGATAAGAGTTCTTCGTGGAAATAGGTCTTGAGAGGAAGGTACAGAGCAGTGGAAAATAAGGTTCTATCGGAGAATGTCAAGCCCTCCTAGATCGACGTCTTTTTGGTGGAAGGACATCCTTAAGATCGGGGCGGTTTCTACTAATGATGTTTTCTCTTTTGCAGGTCCGGTAACTCATATTATTGGAGAAGGGAGAGTAACACCCATTTGGACGGATGCATGGCTCAATGAAATTCCGCTTTACGTGCAATTTGAGGAACTATATTAGTGCAGAACCAAGAAGGAAAAACATGTTTTTTCGATGGGGATGTTTAATCGAGGAAAGTCGACTTGGGGAGATCTAGGTATATTGTCAGGGGCTAACCAAGATGAAGTTTTGAGGTTGCAGTCGATGTTGGAAGCGGCCAAACCAAAGTTGGGGTTTAAAGATAAAATGTGCTGGAAAATTGGTTCGAATTCGTTGTTTTCTGCTCGACAAGTCAGAATTATGTTATCTGATTCTCGGAATTCGATTTTTATCAACTCTGATCAGGCATATTCTTTTAATATTATATGGAATACCAAAATTATGGATAATATTAAACTATTTGGTTGGCAATTTTTGTGGAAAAGAGTAGCTACGAAGGATCATTTGTTATCTCATGGAGCTATTCTTTCAGACAATAGGTGTGTGTTCTGTCAAAATTCTATAGAGAATTTTCTTCATCTATTCTTTCTTTGCCTTGTTATTGCATCGGTTTGGCGGACCATAGGTACTTGGGACGGGAGAACAGTGATTCTTCAAGATTGTTATTCAAATTTCTTTTTACAGTGGTGCGAAAATGCTTCCACCAGTAAAGGAAAAATGATGCATCTTTGGTTTTGGATGGCCACTGTTTGGATTGTGTGGAGGAGTAGAAATGCTAGAATTTTCAATGAGGAAAATGTTTGTGTTAATATATTTTTTGGGATATTAAGTTCCTAGTGTGGAAATGGGTTTTCCTTAATGAAATTCACCTTTCCAAATCCAACTTTTTAGCTTTTATTTTGAATCATTTGTATTCCTATGTTTTTTGAGTTGGAAGTGAATTTTTCTTTTTATAATATTTGTATCTCTCCTTTGATTATAATGGGAGAATACCCCTTGTATTCATATTAATTCTAATTGCTTTCCTAAAAAAACATAATGCTCAGCTTTGATGGAAAAATAACATGAATGGGATTTGGTAATAAATGGAAGAATTGGATGGAAGCTTGCATCTTTAATTGCCATCTTTCGATTTTGGTTAATGCTAGTCCGAGCTTAGACTTTAAAGAGGAGAGAGGTCTTAGACAGGGAGACCCTTTGTCTCCTTTCTGTTTGTACTAGTAGTGAAGGTTTAACTCAAATGATGAAGAAACCTACTGAAGGTGGTAATTTCAAAGGGTACGAGGTGGGCGAAAATCTATCAGTGGAGCTCATTCAATTTGCAGATGATACGCTTTTAGTAGGGCACGGCAGATGGAGTAACTTATGGAATATAAAAGCCTTACTCAGAGGTTTTGAACTCATCTTAGAGTTGAAGGTTAACTTCTCTAAAAGCAGGGTTATGGGTGTCAACATCAACTCTCATTTTCTTGCAAGTTCTTCCAATTTCTTAAATTGTAAGATAAAAGCTTATTCTTTTAGGTTCTTGGGGATTCAAATCGGGTGCAAACCAAGGAGGATTTCGTCTTGTAATTTTCTGGTGGATATATTTTCTAAGAAACTTGTTGGTTAGAAGAGTAAGTTTATTTCGATGGCAAACAGGATTACGCTGATCAATGTAGTTCTATCTAGTCTCCTAATTTTTTAGTTCTCTTTTTATAAAGTTCCTGTGGGGGTAGTGAAAAAGTTAGACTCGATTTAGAAACTTTTTCTTTGGGAAGGGGGAATGCGAGATTTAGCATTCATTGGATTAGCTGGAATGCGAGACCGACAATTTAATAGAACCAGTCTCTCTGGACACGATAAATTACCGGAAAAATACTTCCAAATCTTTTGTTGTTTGCCTCTTAACCCTATTTTAGCAATAGGTTGTAACCCTAGGAAGCGAGGATAATTCTAAATTCCATTGAGTGGGATATGATACCGTGTGTTGATCGAAAGAGGAGGTTGGCTTAGGGGTTTTAAATTTAAATAATTTTAATGTAGCATTGTTAGCTAAATGGAAATGGAGAGTTTTGGAAGATAAGAGTTCTTTGTGGGAAGAGGTCTTGAGAGGAAGGTACAAAGCAGTGGAAAATAAGTTTCTGTCGGAGAATGTCAAGCCTTCTAGATCAGCGTCTTTTTAGTGGAAGGACATCCTTAAGATCGGGGAAGTTTATAATAATGATGTTTTATTTTTTGCAGGTTCGGTAACTCATATTATTGGAGAAGGGAGAGTAACACCCTTTTAGACAACATCATGGATTAATGAAATTCCGCTTTACATGAAATTCAAGGAACTATATCAGTGCAATACCAAGAAGAAAGAACATGTTTTTTCGATGGGGATTTTTACTCGAGGAATGTCGACTTGGGGAGATATAGGTATCTTGGCAGGGGCTAACCGAGGTGAAGTTTGGAGGCTGCAGTCGATGTTGGAATCGGCCAAACCAAAGTTGGGCTTTAAAGATAAAGTGTGCTGGAAAATTGGTTCGAATCTGTTCTTTTCTGCTCAACTAGTCAGAATTATGTTATCTAATTCTCGGATCAGGCATATTCTTTTAATCTTTTGTGGAATTCCAAAATTATGGATAATATTAAATTGTTTGGTTTGAAATTTTTGTGGAAAAGAGTAGATATGAATGATCAATTGTTATCTTGTGGAGTTATTCTTTCAGACAATAGGTGCGCTTTCTATCAAAATTCTATAGAGAATTTTCTTCATGTATTCTTTCTTTACCTTGTTATTGTATCAGTTTGGCGGATCATAGGTACTTGGGACGGGACAACAGTGATTTTTCAAGTTTGTTGTTGGAATTTCTTTTTATAGTGGTGCTAAAATGCTTCCATAAGTAATGGAAAAATGATGTTTCTTTGGTTTTGGATGGCCACTGTTTGGATTATGTGGAGAAGTAGAAATGCTAGAATTTTCAATGAGGAAAATATGTATGTTGATAATATTTTTTGGGATATTAAGTTCCTAGTGTAGAAATGGGGTTGCCTTAATGAAATTCACCTTTCCAAATCTAACTTTATAGCCTTTAATTCAAATAATTTGTTTTCCTAAGTTTTTTTGAGTTGGAAGTGGATTTTTATTTTTGTGCTCTTTGTATCTATCTTTTGATTGTAATGAGATAATATCCCTTGTATTCATATTAATTCTAATTGCTTTAAAAAAAACAGAACGCTGAGCTTTGATGCAAAAATGAGATGAATAGGATCTGGTAATAAATGGATGAATTGGATGGAAGCTTGCATCTTTAATTGCCATCTTTCGATTTTGGTTAATGGTAGTTCGACCTTAGAATTTAAAACAGAGATAGGTCGTAGATAGGGAGACCCTTTGTCTCATTTTTTGTTTGTACTGGTAACTGAAGGCTTAACTCAAATGATGGATAAAGCTACTGAAGGTGGTAATTTCAAAGGGTACGGAGTGGGCGAAAATCTGTCAGTGGAGCTCATTCAATTCGCAGATGATACTCTTCTAGTAGGGCAAGGACGATGGAGTAACTTATAGATTATAAAAGCCTTACTCGGAGGTTTTGAACTCATCTCGGGGTTGAGGGTTAACTTCTCTAAAAGCAGGGTTATGGGAATCAACATCAACTCTCATTTTTTGGCAAGTGCTTCCAATTTCTTAAATTGTAAGATAAAAGCCTATTCTTTTAGGTTCTTGGGGATTCAAATCGGGTGCAAATAAAGGAGGATTTCATCTTGGAATTTTTTGATGGATATGTTTTCTAAGAAACTTGTTGGTTAGAAGAGTAAGTTTATTTCGATGGCAGACATGATTACGCTGATCAAAATAGTTCTATCTAGTCTCCCAATTTTTTGGTTCTCTTTTTATAAAGTTCTTGTGGGGGTAGTGAAAAAGTTGGACTCGATTCAAAAATGTTTTCTTTGGGGAGGGGGAATGCGAGATCTAGCATTCATTGGATTAACTGGAATGTGGCGTGCAACCTCAAGGAAAAAAGGTGGATTATGTTTTATCAATTTGGAGGATTTCAATTTAGCGTTGTTATCAAAATGGAAATGGAAAATTCTGGAGGGTAAAGGTTCTATTTGGAAGGAGGTGTTAAGGAGGAGATATGATTTTATCGAAAACAATGTGGTGGCGGATCAAACTGTCTTAGAAAGATCTTCATCTTTTTGGTGAAAGGATCTTCTAAATACGAAATCGTTTTTATCTAACACGGATTCTTTTTTTTTTCCAGAGAATGTTACCATGAAGGAGTGCGGTATTGGAAAGACTTGGATTTATATTTATTCCAATTTGCTTTTAGAAAGAAAAAAAAACATTTGTGTAGTATTGAGAGAGAGAGAGAGAGAGAGAGAGAGAGAGAGAGAGAGAGAGAGAGAGAGAGAGAGAGAGAGAGAGAGAGAGAGAGAGAGAGATATTTATTTATTTATTTCATATAAACAATTTATTGTTTTTCTTAATTGTGTGTACGCACTATAGACCCCACCATTGGTCTTGTCCCCATCCAATTAGCTTTTAGCAAAAAAAAATTCTCACTTTTTGTCAAAACCGACCGATAGTATTTAAAAAAACCACACCAATTTTATTCCAAAATCCCACAAATTATCTACTCCCACATAAAACCATAATGTCACAACAAGTCTCAGTTTTCTCTATCCCATATTTAACATCCTAACATTAATACTAATACTATTGAATTACAACATATTACTATATTAGTATTATCAGGAAAAAAAAAATCTGTTGCTATTTTAAGAACATAAAAAAATATGGATATTTAAAAATTGTTTAGATAATAATAATAATAATAATAATAAAATCCAATAAATAATAATATGATTGTGAAAGATGTCTGCAAAATCCAAGAAAAAAAAAACTTAAAATCATCTTTAAAATATTATCATAAATAATCTTAAAATATTTATATTTAATTCTTCTTATTTTAAAAAATTCTAAAATTGAGTAAATAAATATTTTGTAGTATTCTAAACATGGATGAAAAAAATTATTCAAAAATTTAAAAATAATTAAACAGTTTTCAAAATTTTAAGAAAGAACAAAAATTTTAAGAAAGAACAGGAACTAAAATTGCAAGCATATAAAAATTTTAAGAACTAAAATTTATTATTTTTTTAATAAAAACTAAAAATAAAAATTAAGATATTTATAGAAAATAAAAATATATTTAACGTTTTTTTAAATGAAGACTTTACATCGTCAAAACTGAATTTAAATAATTTCAAATATCATTGGAAAAGGAAAAAATTTGTGTTTTTTTCGATACTTTAAATAACTAAAATAGGAGTAGTTGTCTTGGTTAATGGCTTTTCATGAATTATACTCCAATTAAATATGAACAGTCCAAACTCAGTATTTTGTTTTATAGTGATTTTAGATTCAAATATAAACAGACATATGTACTAAAAGTTTCAAAAATACCTGTCATTATTTTCTCGACATATTGTTAGTATTATGTGTAAAATATCTGTCGGTGTCTTTAATTCATAAAGTGCAAGTGCCACTTTGTCCACAAAAAAAGTGCTAGTGCCATGGTTTGTTGAGTTTCAAAATAATTGATTCCATGGAATTATTAGTACAGCCAAAATGCTTTTTTACTTGCTTAAGATGATTTATGATAATATTCTAAAAATGTATTTTAAAATTATTGGTACAGGTTGTTACATTTATACTTTAAGAAAATATAAAATTTTTATTAAATAATAATAATAATTCTATAGCATGTGAATAATATGCATAGACGCTCCACAACACACACTTTAAAATTTGATATCATGGGTACAATCATGAATTGAATTGTTTTAACAACTTTATTTCATTTTTTAAAAACGTAGATGAATGATAATTATGGAAAATAATGGGTATATTACTTTTAATTAGAGAAAAAGGGTTACTTATACTCTACAAATTATGCCAAACATAACGTTTTAAAATAAAATTAAATAAAAGTATATATATGGTTGATTTCAATTGATATCAAATGACAAGGTAATATAAAAAATTATATATATATATATATATATATATATATATATATATATATATATATATATATATATATATATATATATATATATATATCTTTTGATCCAATGATTAATTTAAAATGAATCCATTTGATGTAGTGTACAATTGAGTGAGTATACCTCTTGATTTCCGGTATTTTACCTAGCTTTTTGCAAAGCTCCAAAAGCCGTCCTTCATGGTATCATTAGGATTCAACGAGCTTTCCTCTGGAAGGTGAAAAAACATAAGAGGATAATCAAAACGGTCATTAGAAATGATTTGCAAGTCGAAACTTGAGAGTGGTCTAAGTGTTAAAAACCGTAAGGCTTTCAATAGGGCCCTACTGTAGGCACATAAATTCGACACCATAGTTTTGAAAAAAACAATTACACTCTTTGACAGCAGGGGATATTTACAAAGGAAGAGAGCTGAAGTAATATATTTAAAAAGGATATTTCGATAGTTTTAGTTGACATGTTGTTTTCGACAGTTCGACAGAGTTGGATGACAACTGAAGTGTTCGACATTTTGACAAAGAGAGATGATGCATTGTTTCTACAAATTTGATTGATATGCTATGTTTCGACATATTCGACAAGGCTGAAGGGACACGTTGTTTCGACATTAAGGATAAATTCGAATTTAGACAGTTATTCTGCTTGGCAGAAGGACGCGTGGAAGCTTTTTGAAGAAAGAAAACATGCAGAATGTCAAGTGTCATTAGTCTTAGGATTTTTCTGTTGATAGCGGTTATTTTATTTTGTATATAAATAGGATAATCTTTGTTAGATTTAGTGTGTGAAAAACTTGTACAAAATTCCTGCAAAATACTCTAAAGTACCCGTGTGAGAGAAAAAGAGTTTTATCTGGAAAATGTACGTGTGAACAACACCATTTCTTTAAGTTTTTATCAATTTCAAAGTTCTTTACCAAATTTTCCTTTACATTTACCGGCCATTTATTCTTCATTATTTACTTTATGCAAATTTCAACTTTTTAAATTTACTTTGTCAAAACTTTTACTTAAGTAACCTAATCAAAATCATTCATATATGAAAGACTTACAAAACCAAATAAAGGATCAAAAGACTTTTTACTCTCAGAGTTCAGAATTTCATCTAAATTTTCACACGTGTCCTAGGATTTGTGTGGTTGATCCTGCAAGTAAACCAATTCAGTGAGATTGGAAAACCAGAGGTTGTTCGCCAAATTCGACAACGAACACCTACTCAACAAGTGAGTTTGGAAAATCCTCTCAAACTCTCAATCTCCAGGTTCTGATTGGAATTTAAATACAACGATACAAAGGGTTTGATTCTTGACCCCTCTTGGGCATTTAACATGCAGAAAAGCTCTATATGGTGGTGAGATTTAAGGAGTTATTTAGGTTCATGGGGAGAAGATTGCAACTAGTTTGGAATAATATTTATTTCAAACTAGGAAATGGATCCGAGTTGATTTCTGGAGGAGCATTTGTTAGGGGTTACGCCTTTGGGTTGATAATTTTCGTCTGTTTTTTACTGTGTGCAAGTATATCGGAGTAAAATTTTCAACTTAGGCTACTATAGCGATAATGTTTTGAGATGGAACATATATCAGAGTAAAATTTTCAACTTAGGAAACCCACCCCCTTCCTGATCTAGCATAATCAGATTTGGAAGATCTTCAAATCATATTACAAAACATCATTCAGTTAGAGATTCGTGCATATGGTGGTGCAACGATGGTTCCTTTTCTACTAAGTCAACATTTCTTAGGTTTCAATTATTAACTTCTGCAAGTTCTTCAATTTTTCCAGAACTCTCTATTTCCCTTAGAATATTATGGAAAGCCAATGTTCCTTATAACATTCAAATTTTTGCCTAGAGGCTCATTCTCAACCGTCTCTAAATAAAAGAAGAACTTGTTAAACATGGAATCGTTTTGGGGTTTCACAACCTCGTATGCCCTTGTGTCTAGGCCAAGAAGAAACCATCTTTCTTATATTCTTCTCTTGCCTAAAGTCAACAACTTTGGTTAGGATAAATATCATGGACTAAATTAGTATTGATAGGATCCGCCCTTGCGATAGTTCTCTTGAGCATTTGAAGTTGAACGAAGGAAGTATGAAAGGCAATTTTAAGAATAACTTTCGGTTACTTTTCTGGCTTGACAGATTTTGGTCTATCTGGTTAATAATAAACAACATTCTCTTTAATGGAAGTCATAAAGTTGTTATTGATATTGTTATTTTGGCTGAAAAACTCTCTCGAGACTAGTTAGCGGCTAGATCAAATGGATCTTATTCTTGTGACATAAGCAGTTGATTTGTTAATTTGCTCGCTTGCATTCGTTGACTTTATCAAGACTTATGGATCTCTCTTTATATTAGGTTGAGTACCCCTTGTACTCCCATTAATGCATTATTTTCTTATAAAAAATCACTTGATGTAATTCTCTAAATGTAATTTAATATCTCTCTCTCACACACACTCTTTAATATAAACAAAAGTTATGTTCCCTCTTCTATAGAACTTTGTGGTAATAGCCAATGAGTTTGCTATCTCAAATTAATCCGTCTTAAAATCAAATATATAGTCTTTTTATAAAAAAAAATTTCAAAATAAAAGTTAGAAAACAAATTATTACATATTATAACTAATATTAATAAATATTTTACAATTATTTTAAGAAAATAATTTAGATGATATACATTATAATTATAATTGTTTTGGGCCCCCATATGATTCATAATAAATATCAAGTTTCATAATAAAATATCAAATTGCAAAGCAACCAAATATAAAATGTATAAAGTGTGTAATAGGTACATTTTGTTTCTCTAAGTTGGTGATTCCACTCGTGAATACCTTATTGATTGTCCAAATCTATCTAACAAATGAACTTAATCCACGACTCACTACACACTTTCAATCGACAACCGCTTCTCCTATTTAAGAAGGAAAAACACGTTATTTCTTAGATATTTAAATTTATTTTCATTCTCACATGACTTCTCACTTTTATGTTGACTTGAGTGTTAGAATAATAACCTTGTAAATTAGCTTCCTCTAAACCACATCAAAAGTTCAAAATCACTGCAACAAGTTATGTTTCCTCGTTTTCCAATCAACTCTATTATACTACAAAACATTGACACCGACTATGAAAATCAAATTTTGATTCATGCAAATTCAAATCTCCTCAATTAGAAGTTAAGATTTTTTTTTTTTTTTTTTTTTTTTACCGTTTTCTCCAAATTCAACCTCCTTTCAAACATATCTTCTATAAATCCATCATTAATGGTGGCTTCTAAAACTAATAGTTATGTCTTCCAATGAATAAAACAAAAGTATATGTTTATAAGATAATTTGTCTAACTCCATGAGGTAAGAGTCTAATATCTAAATATGTATCAATTTTACTTAAATCTCATTAGAACTATGGAAGATCTCTAAAAGTGCATGTATTAATTACATTGTTATTATTCTCTAGATTTTTTTTCAAACTTATGGTATATTGATACATGATTCTAGGATTGAGTAATTTAGTAAACCTGATAAACACCTGCTATAAATTTTTGAGACCTTGTGTAGGGAAAAATTAGATTTAAAGGAAAATGTAAAGATATTGATATAAAAAAGGATTATTGATAATTGATAGATGAAAATAGGTAAATACATGTTTTACCCCCCGTCAAATTGGTGTTTATAAAATATCCCCCCTAAAAAAAATGTATGATTTTTTCTCCGATATATGAAGATTATTCTATTTTGACTCCTCAAAAAATTTACCCATCAATAACTTTTAAAATATGAAGTCATTTTGAAGGATTAATATTTATTTTACACCTGTCAAATTGAATTTTTTTTTGAATAAAACCCTTGCCATGTCATTATTTTTGAAAATGGGGTTTCATGAGGGGGAAAACAAGGAAATCTTCATATGAAGGGGTATTTTCTATCCTATGTATTTCTATCGCATAATCTGAAATTCCATAAATTCTCATTGATTCCAGAGATATATCTTCGGACGTATCCAAAGTTCATTAAATGTTGGAATATTTTGGAGATATATCTCTGGAAAATTTTGGAGCTTAAAACGCACCAAATTCTCCTCCTCTATCACACTTCTCAAACTTTTCTCTCTGCATATAATTTCAACTTTTCTCTCTAGTCTTGGGGCTTGTCCTTCACCTCAGACCACTTTATCTCAGGCCATACCTCATTCCTCTCAGGTCACTCCACCTTCTTATTTTTCCCGTAAGAGACGAGATTAACCATCTAACACATCACTTCCCCTTTCCCCCCAACCAATAATCTTTCAAATATTATCGGTACGTTGGACTACTCCTCAACCAATAATATTCTCAAGAGGATCTCATCCAAATGTAGTATCGCGTGACAATCACCTAAGGTATTCACCTGGATAACTTCCGCATTATGTTCCTAAAACGGCCAAGATAGGTTAAGGGTTCTACGATCCTCAATATGATAAGTCCAAGGTCGGAAAAGTAATACCATGATACGATTACTCTCCATGACATCAGTAATCCAAGGGAGTCTAACTAAGTGGTGGTTCTCGAATCGACATCGCATAGGGTTACTCCACACGTGTCTCCTCGAATATACCACCATCCTATCATAAGTACTCTCAAATCTGGGTATAGGATCTATCTCACACATAGAGGATCACTAAACCAGACCAGAACAAGCAATAACAAACAAGTCAAACCAAAGCAATAAATAAATAAAATTAGACCAAACCCACATATAGATTACTCCCCAACAGAGTCGCTACTTTTCTGTAGCGGTAAAAATCGTGAGTTTAAACTATTGATTAACTTAACTCAAGGGAAACAGAGTCGCCACCATGCTTTTATTTTTTCCAAAAGGAAAAAGGAAAAAAGAGCGAATAAATCCTAAAAAATGAATCTAAAAGCAAACGCTAAAAGAAACAAACAGAAAATGGGTAAGGGGTGGTTACAAAATGAGAAGGTGTTAGCACCCAAAACGTTTGTGGTACTCTACGGGAGCCTTTTGAAATATTTACGCTTGTTGGTTTGAAAATGGTTTATTAAATGAGAGTGAGGGGATGAGAAAAAGAATTGATTTAATATTATAAAAAACCTTGTTCTGATACACTTTGGATATATATCTTCGAAATATTATCCGAGATGCATATGCAAAACAATTCAAATGTAAATGGGTTATGGGTGATATGTTCTGAATGTTTAAAATTATTCCGGAGATATTTCTCCGGAATATGTCAACGTTTATTAAAAATTGTGGTGCATCCAAAGATGTATCTCAGGAATCAGGGGGCATATGTGCAAATTCACATGGTGTGTTAGAAGTATATAGGGTGAAATAAGAATTTCTCTTTTCTCTGAGCAGATGATTTCACGCGCCAGTACCTTGTTATCCATTTAGATTGATCTCATATTTGACCAAAAAACACACCTTGCCACATTTTTTCAATTTCCAACAACTTCTTCTATTTAAGAAGGAAATCACATCGTTTCTCATTCTCATATCATTTTTCACCGTTATACAGATTTGAGAGTTGAAGTGCTAATCTTGTAAGTTAGCTCTCACTCCACTCCACTGGAAGCGTAAAACCACACTAAAAAGCTCTTCCTACTCATTTTCGGATCACTTTGGTTATACTACGAAAGATTGTCACTTTCTGTAGAAATCAAATTCTAATTCCTGTGAAATTCAACACTAAAATCTCCTTTGTTAGAAGTTAATATCTCCTTTCTCGACCGATTTCCTCAAATCCAAAGTCCTCTCAAATAATCTCCTCCAAATCCATTAACAGTGGTAGCTTTCAAAAATACTCTATATGGCATTCAATGAATAAAAAGAAAAATATATTTCTATCATGGTTCGACAGGAGTTGTTCATGTTGTAGTCGAAGTCTATTCAAGCATGCTGTCGAAATATGTTAGCTTTGTGTTTAAGTTATCATGTCGAGTTGGGCCTTGCTTGTAAGCCCAATTTTTAAGTTAGCTTATAGCCTAAGTTAGCTTAGTAGTCTAAAAATAGACTAGTTCTCTCAGGTTGTTGAGAGAAGTTAATTGTTGGTATTCACTTGTAATCTTTGAACCTTATTAGGAAAGTGAATATTAAAATAGATTTAACCAATTCTGATTCTTCTTCTTTCTTATCTCCCTTTTGTAAAACCTAATAGGGTTTCTTGTGTTTGTTAAAAACACTCAATATTTTTCCTCATATTTTGGTTTGTTCTTAACTACATCAATTCACAAGAATATGGTGCGATAAGCGTGGAGGAGAAGATGTCGTCAACAAAGAATGAGATTGAGAAATTCGCTAGTGTGAATGATTTCGGTTTGTGGAGCTTGAAGATGCAAGCCATTATTGTTCAACAAGGTTTGTTATAATCATTAAAAGGATCGAAGAAGGTAGGTGTTTCCTTATCGGAGAAGGAGAAAACAACGATGGTCGAAAAAACCCACAATGCCATTATATTGAGCCTTGGTGATAAGATTTTCTGACAGGTTTCAAAGGAGAAAACTACAACTGGTGTATGGACAAAACTTGAAGTTTTATACATGAAGAAATCGTTGATTAATCATCTCTACCTGAAGAAATCTTTGTACTCATTCAAGATGAGTGAAGAGAAAGCCTTGGCTGAGCAGCTGGATACGTTCAACAGGTTGATTCTTGATCTTGAGAATATCAAGGTGAATATTGATGATGAAGATCAAACATTTTTGTTGTGATTTTATCTAGGTCTCATTCTTACTTCAAAGAAACTCTCTTGTATGGAAGAAAGTCATTGACCGTTGAAGATGTTCAATCTGCCTTGTACTCTAAGGATTTGAACAAATGAAATAAGCATAAACCATCTTCTGTTGGGGAAGGATTATCCCTTAATGGGAAATTCTTGAAGAAAGATAATAGATTTGAGAATAATAATAAGAAGAAGGGTAAAGTTATATATATTTCTTATGGTGATAATGCTCCTACTATTAAGTGTTATCATTATAAGAAAGAGGTTCATACATGAAAAGTATGCCTGATCGTCTAAATAATCATGGTGGAAAGGATAAATGTAATGCATCCATTGTGCAAGATGGTTATGAATCATCTGATGTCATGGGGGTTTCAAGAAGCGACTCTATCGTGAAGTGGATTATGGATTCAGGGTGTACTTGGCATATAACTCCAAACAAAGACGTGTTTGAGGAATTATGTGATCAAGATGATGGATCAATGATGTTGGGAAACAACAAAGCTTAAAAAATTATAGGTATTGGATCTGTGAGATTCAAGTTCCATGATGAGTCGATAAGGCTATTGATTGATGTTAGGTATGTCTTTGATCTTGAGAGGAATTTGATTTATCTTGGTGAAATTGACAAGAAAGGATATGTTTTCAAAGGTGAGAAAATCATCCTAAAGGTAATGAAGGGGTCGAAGGAAGTCTTTAGAGGCATGAAGAAACAAGTCTTGTATACCCTTGAGGTTGAGGTTATAAGTCATTCAGAAGATGTGGCATCCACAAAACCTGTGTTGAAGACTGAGCTATGACACAAGAGACTTGTCCATGTCAATGAAAGAGGACTGGTCAAATTTTCTAAACCAAATCTACTGTGTGGTGACAAGGTCATTGAACTAGAGTTTCGTGAACCTTGTGTATTTGGTAAATCCTGTAGAATGAAGTTTAACAACGATAAACAAAGAACACATGGATCCCTTGATTACATTCATGCCGATCTTTCAGGGCCTGCAAGGAATCCTTCACACTCAAGTGCAAAGTATTTTCTATCCATAATTGATGATTATTTTAGAAAGTTATGGGTATTCATCTAGAAGAATAAGGATGAAAATTTTAAAAAAATTCAAAAGTTGGAAGACTTTCGTCGAAAACCAAATTGGCAAGAAGGTCAAGAGGTTGATGTCCGACAATGGTATTTATTTTTGCAATGAAGTTTTCAACAAATATTATATTGCGTATGGTATCAAAAGACACATAAATACTGCAGGGACTCCCCAACAAATGGTTTGGTTGAAAGGTTTAATCGAACCATTCTGGAAAGGGTGAGGTGTATGTTGGTAAGTGCAGGATTGAAAAAGGTGTTTTAGGCAGAAATTGCTATGACTATAACATACTTGATAAACAGGTGTCCCTCGATAGCCTTGGGAATGAAGACACCCGAAGAAGTCTGGTTGGGACATCCAACTAGTATTGACAGACTTAGAGTATTTGGTTGTTTAGCCTATGCTTATACTAAGCAAGATAAGGTTTAACCTAGAGCTATAAAATATATGTTCCTTGGATATCATGAAGGAGTCACAACGTATAAGTTATGGTGCCTAGAGTCAAGTCACATGAGACTATTTTAAAGAATGAGAGGACTTATAGTCCAAAGAGATAGACATATGATATAGCTAATTTATGAGATATAGGATTAGAGTGTATATTAGATCCACGGGAGACAATATGTTAGCTTACTAGAATTTATTGATACATAGTCTAATATTTCCCATGTGGATATTGTTAGATGATCAAGATAACAAAAAAAGATGAAATAAAAAGGAATATGAACTAACTTGAGGAATACTAACTTGTCTCATGATATAATATGAGTTAATGTAAGAATGTTGCATATGAATTACTGGGGACTTATTAATTTATGTATGAAGGGTGTGAGGTACCCTAATAATCAAAAGATATTAGTGGGATTGAGCAGAGTCGCTTAAGTCCAAGAGCTTTTGAGAAGGAAACATCGAGACTAAGTAAAAGTGACGTCCACAAGGTAAATAAACAATGGATGAATGCTCAGAAATAAAATGGAAAGAATCTACAACCAAATGGAATATTAGAATGCTTATAAAAACTGAACCCTAGATAGCCAAGCAATTGAGGGAAAAGGTGTCCTAACCTATTAACCATTATGTCCCATGTGTTGGGTAAGATATGTTTGTGGCCTAACATGAAAGACGAGGTTAAATAGAAATCCAAAAATATATATAAAAGCATTAAACCAAAGACTATACCTCTCCTTCTAATTTTCCACACCGACTTTCCTAAGAGTAAAGTATTAATGTTATTGATATTTTTTATTCCAAACCCTCCCTCTTTGATAGGTTTATAAATTTTATCTCATTTGACCCAATTAATTTTTCTTAAAGCCTTCTCACATAAATATTTTGAATAAAGATTTGAGGTTAGAAATGATACCTGATGGAGCTTTGAAGATGGATAGAAAATATAATAGAATTGTATACATGATAGATTTTAAAATGACCACTCGACCTACGGAGAATAATTATTTATGTTTCCAATTTAACAATCTAGATCTTACAATGTAAATTACTGTTATAATATAGGTGGAGTGGGGTTTCTGTTTATCGTTCCACATAGATTGTTTCTAGATATTACCGTCGTTCTACAGTCGTAATCATTTTAAGCTTATCATAACAAAAGAGTTTGTTTTCATAATGTAACACCCCAAAATTTTCCCTCTCATTTTCATGTCATCTATCATATCATTTCCATACATTTCATTACATTCAAATCATACAAAAATGAAGCATACATTCATAGGTTGGAGCATGAGGTATGTGATTAGTTGATTGTCAAAGATTGACTATTCAAAGTTAAAGAGTAAGAGAAAAAAGTCTCTTAACAAGCATCAAGGGTCTCTCATGACTTATACCACTTCATTTGATCCCTCAAGTCTTTGTAAGAGGAGAATTGATCAAGATGTTGAAACATTTTATCACATCCTAAGCAAAACAGTTCAAAATTAGGGTTTCTGATTCAAGAGGCTTCCTAATGAAATTTTGGTCCAAACTTTATCTCAATGGTTTCTATATGATATAAAGTATCTAAGGATGAAATATTATTCATTGGATCATTTCAGAAGGGTTCCAATTGGGCAGTTACTTGAAAATCAAGAAATTGGGAAAAAGTTAACTGTGTAGAGGAAAAAGTCAACTATTGACTTTTTTGAGGTCAAAATTATGGTCCACAAGTTAAATATGTTCAATGGTTGAAATTTAATCAAGAAAATTCTAGATATTCATGGAAAAATCACGAAATTACAAAACATCCCAAAATAGAAACTTAGGGTTTCTATTTAAGGCAACTTTTGGCCATTTTACATTCCACTTTCAAGCATTCTTTCTTCAAGATAAAAGCTTCAAACTTCAGGCCAAAATTGATCCAATTAAAGAACACATCTTTAGCTTCAAATACATAGCAAGAACATCTCCATTTGATCAAAACTGAGAGAGATATGATCAATCAAAGTTTGACAAAAGTAGGGCAACTTTGCCAAGAAACCAAGTCATGGGCGTGTCAAATGCTTGACATTTTATCAAACAAATGGTGTGCCATTTTCAAGTCCAATTTTATCCATCAAGAAATCTCCAAATATATTTTTTTTAAACATCAAAGTTGTTCATATTGACCTCCTCTACAACTTTCATGTTTAGAGATTTTTCATGGGATCGATGGATTGAGAGGTATGAGGGGTCAAAGATGGTAGCCTCATGTCTGTTTTTACCCTAAGGCATGAGGCTAATTTTATGCGCCCATGGGTCAGATTTGTGTGATAATGTTTCAAGTAATTTCTAAACCACTTGAAGGCCTCATTTCATCTTGTAATCAACATCAAACTTGTGCTAGGCATGGTCCTTTATCCAAAGAACCCAAAAGCTCTTCATTTGGTAAATTGTGCATGAATCATTGCTCCATCAAAGTTCATGATTTTCATTTGGTTATCTTGAATTCCAAGGTTTTTATCCATGATTTGTTCTTGTTTTCTTCAGTCACACCTACTTCAAACACTTCTCACACCTCAAATGCTTTGACATTTCAAGCAAGTCAATTACCTACACACGCATACACCCGTGCTACATCATGCACCAAAGTGGAAAATTTTAAAAAGAAGAAGCTTGCATCAAGTTATATTGATGCAACCATAATGTATCATCACCACCCATCATCCTATCTCATCACCACCATACATTCACCTCCATACCATAGATAGCATAGAACTTCTCCACACATGAGTAAAAGGATCTAACTCAGTTCTTAACTAACTTGACTCACCCTCTACTCATTTAACTACACTCTTAACTGTTAACTCGTGTGGTTAACAATTTAACCAACCATATAAGTATGAATCCTAATAAAATTTGATAGGGGGATTCTCATTTTTATCACATTTTCAATTTTTCATACTCACATTTCTCTGAAATTCTTTGGTGCTCGAAGCTCATTCTCCATCCAATTCCTCTGCCTTTTCTTCATTGTTGATCAACAAGCTTAAGATGGAGCATTGAAAAAGAGTGTTGAAGCTTCATCAGTTTCAGTCTCTCTTTAATTCCTCAAGCAATTGCACAATTTTAAGCCTTTATTTAGCTCTCTGAGTAGTTCAAGAACTCAACGGAAGTCTCTGGAATTATTGCAGCTCAAGGTTCTTCAAGTTTTAGCTGCCATAGTCTTCAACCTTTCTTGCTTCCGTTTCACTAATTTTAAGCTTGTTTTCATGATTCTTGAGCTCAATAGGAGCTATTGGTGATCTGGCTAGTGATAGGCATCATATATGCTTAGATATGAAATTCTAGGGCAATTTTGAAAGCCTCGATTCTCTGTGTGTGTGAATTGTTTGCGTGTTTTGAATCTAGATTTGGATTGATCTTGGCATAAGGATTCAAATTGTACCATTTTGGTGAATTTCTGGGAGGTTTCATTAGTTACAACACCGAAGGTTGGCCGGAGAAGACGACTAGAGTCTTCTCCGGTCGGTGAACATTGCCTGAGTTCAAAAACCATAGGGTTTTAGAAATTTATATCGTGGCTGTTAGATATTTTCCATCCTAGGGTTAGAAATTTGACAACACATAAATGAGAGAGCCTCACATTCATGTGCCATCTTTTTTAGCCTGAGAGATCACGCGTGTGTGTCCTAGTGTAGCTTATCATGTACGTTCCATAGAGTCCTTTGGAATTGTATGCTTTTTCTGATATATGTCTTTGACTTGATCATGTGGTCCTCAGAGAGTCAACAGGTTGACTGAGTGTGCACCTTAAACTTGTGAACCACATGCGTATTGGACCTGGAACCTCCTTGATATTCACACCTCTCCTTTAAAGCCCAATGTGCTTTTCAACGTGGTTTTTACTCAATATGCACCACTGCTTCATTTCTTTACAATTTTATTTTCATTTTTCACATTTGTTTAATTTTCTATTTTTAAAATAATGAAAACTCATTTAAAATTCCACAAAAATTATCTTAGTAGTTTAATTCATTTTAGAAATTTTCCACATTTTACTTTCTGATTTTATTGATTTTTGATGTTTATTTTGAATTTTCATTTTATTTCTCTTTCAATTGTGTTCTTCTTTGATACTTGAGCTTTCAAAATTTCTTTCTCTTAACTCCTAAACAATTTTTCACTAATATTTTGAATTTATCAAAGTTCATATTAAAGTATCTAAAAACATTTTCCTTTTATTTTTAAAGTTATTTTACATTGCATTTTAAACCATAACTTTGTGCATTTGGTTTGTTTGTTTCAATATGACTTTGAGGTCTCTTTTTACCTAGTTTCTTTTTGAATTCTAAATTTATCTTTTAATATGTGTTTTGGTTCTGAATTGGGTCTTTTGAGAACAATTTTCATATTTTTTACAAGTGATTTGATAATTATTTGATGCCTTACAATTAGGAGACATTATATGAACCCTTTCTTAAATTCCAAACCCTAGTTTATTAGGAGGCACTTGTGCCATTATTTGAGGACACTTGTGTGAGATTATAGGTCATGTTTAGACATTAAACTTCATCTATTGCATATTATAAGTCATGTTGGTTTGTGTTTGCATTGTGTTTGTGCTTGCGCATCCTACTTTGTTATTTGACCTAACTTCTTACTTCATCCTTTCTTATGATTAACATGATTCTTATGTACATCAAGTATTCTAATCCAATCATCCCATATGAATTTCATATTATGTATGATAATGACCCATAATCATATGCATTCATTCTTGTATGTCATCTTGCATTTGTAACTTGCATCTCAAGTAATTGACATTTGATTCTTATGTAACATCATGTGCTTACTTGTTTGAATTGTCTTGAAATCTTTCATATGTGCATTTAGTATGACCATATTTGTATTATCATAATGTCATATTGGTTATATGCTACTGACTTGCATTCATTTATATCCCTGATTCATCTTTGGCTTATAACTATGACTTGTTTTTTTCTTATGTGAACATGAACTTGCCTTTCTCTCTTCATCTCATCTCATTGTGAATTAACTCATTCATGATTTGTATATTCATATAATATCATATTTAGGAACTTTTATAGGTCATAACATTCTGAATTTTATTATTCATACATGAATATATCCAAGTTATGTGTCATACTCATTCATACTTCTTAAGTTGTGCATTTTATAGACTTGTTTGCTTCTTTGGTTGCTCTTTGACCTAGTTTGAGTTTATTTAGATACCTTAGACCTCTTAGAGATTTTATAGGGTTAGATACTGACCTTATAGTTTTTCAAACCTTAGGATCCCTTTCACTTGGTTCCTTTACTTGTTTGAGCTCTCATTTGCTTCTTATGTACAACTATGTTTCATTTCACTAACTTTTCAGGGGATATGGTAATTCATAAGAGTGTGGATGTGCATCCATATTCTAACTTATTCCCTCATTTTTTAATCATTCAATTTATGTTTGATTAAGAATTTAAGGATGTTTTGCTTGTATACTTTTCTCTCACCCCTCTTATAAGCAACGTAACTTCTATCTTAGAAGTAAGTTGTTCTCTTCTTCTTCTTGCTTCACTACTCTTCACCCATTTGAGTTCTTATCTCATCTTCAACCTTTGAAGTGAGTTAGAACTTGTTATTTTTCTCTCTTATTTTAGGATTAGAATTCCTATACCATACTTAACCCTTAGGATCTCCAAGCATGATAACACAAGAGGGGTTAACTAACCATAGGTATAGTTACTTCACAGTCAAGAAATGATAGAAGAAAACAAAGCATCAATGATAATCTCCCGACTATTGATATGTCGAATCTTCGAAAACAAGATGCTACAGTGTTTACAATGTTTTTGGTCTAAGAAAATATCAAGGATCCTTTGCAAAATGCTGAAATGAGCTATTTAAAGGGTGTTGGAAATTGCAGAGCGCGCTAAGCGCGTTATCACTTAATGCTAAACCACCTTAGGAGCATACTTAGTAGGCTCATGACCGCACTAAGCGGGTAACTCCCTGGAATTTGATGTTGTCTTGGGCTAGGAGCGCACTTAGTGGGCTCTTAGCATGCTTCAAATAATGAATTTCTTCAAAAAGCTTCCAAAGATCCTTCAATGCTTAAAGCTTCCCTTTCCAATGAAAAAACCTATAGTTATAAAAACAAAAGTTAAATAACTAAGTGTATAGATGCATTAAAACTAAACTACGAATAATTAACGGAAACATAGGAAAAATCATTGATTATCACAAAAAGTATTCGAAAGGTTCCAAAAACTAAACTATATATTAACACATTCTAGAAACTAACAATTACCAGTTGTGAAGTCATGTTAGATCTCTGATTTGCACTTATTGTAATTCAAAGATAACTGAACAAAATGTTTCCAACCTTATAATTTAGAACATTGGTTTCATCTCTGAGAAAACACTGGAAGATGTTAAACCCCATGAGATAACTTTTTGGAAGATGACTTTTAATCCTAACATCTTCTCAAATAAAGTCATAAACTTTATGCTCCTAATATTTTCCCACTCAATCAATGAAATTGGTCTAAAATCTAACAATTTCACTGGATTCTTTTTCTTCGGAATTAACATAATGAAAGAGGAATTTCCACTCTGACCATCCCACATGTCTATGGAAATCCTCCATAACTCTAATGAAATGACTTTAATATCGACCTAAAAGTATTTCACAAACCCTAGGTTCCCGCCTTCGAGACCCGGGCTTTTTGAGATATCGAAATCCCACAAAAGTCTATGAATTTCTTCATTTAAGAATTATTTGATTGGGTCCTTCATTTCCACCTCAGTAATTCGCTTAAAATTTAAATATGCAACAATGGGTCTAACTCTTACAGCCTATAATTTATGTCAAAAGTGTTGAACAATTACCTTCTTCATTTCTTCCACTCCTTCCACCCTACTTTTATTTGCATTAGAAAGAAAAAATCAATTATCCCTTATTCCTTATTAATGCATCAATGGAAGTATTTGGAATTTCTGTCTTCTTATTTAAACCATCTGATTCTTAATTTTTTCCATTGGATATTGTAATTTAGATTTGATAGCTTATATAATTGTGTCGATTTCTCCCTCGTTAGAGAATCCCACAATTTATTCTTTGACTTCGAGTCTATTTAATTCTTCGTTAGCTGCCTTGATTTTTTCTCAGAGGTTTTGAAAATGACTTTTGTGTCACTAATTTAACCTTCTTTTATTTGCTTGAACATTTCTTTAAGGATGAAAATAATCCACCCCTCCATCGGAAAATCACTACATTGTTTCTAATATAGTTAATACCCTTTTATTTCCTTCGAGCATGATAACACGTGAAAAGGTTTTGGCCCCTAAGTTTACCTTGACTCTCTCGTGTGACTGGACAATGATTTGATAACTCTTTATCGATGCAACATTATCTATTTTTTTGACCACTATATGGAGCAGGCCTATGAAATTTGGAATGTGTCTAATATGCACATTAATATTCCTCCCCGTCTAGACTAAATGTATCTTCTTTCAAGTAATAAAAAGTCTAGTAGATTTGCCTCTATGATGAATTCATCAAATTCTTCTATCTCCCTCATTCTTGAATTTTCACTTCAACTTTATCTTTCAGATGCATCACTACAAAATAAAACTGTTATTTGCCACGTAAATTTTATATCACTACGTTGAAATTCACTTCACAAACTAGTTTTTGCGATGTGACCATTTACGTCGCAGGAGGCTGTGTGGCAACTTTTTTGCCATGTGAATTCACGTCGCAACTTTGCCACGTGAATTTCACGCCACTATGTTCTGCACATATGTCAGTCCTGATTCAAAAGAAGCAATAAATGTTCGTTCCCCATAAAATGTTTACAATATGAATTCACGTCACTAAGTTGTGAAGTGAAATTCACGTGGCGTCGCGAAGCAACTCATTTATTAGTAAAAAAAGTAGTTTTCATTTTAATAAAGGGCGGTTTTCAAGTTTCAAGGAAGAGTGGATTAGCCTCGAATATCTTGATCCACTAGAAACAGAATTACCAGATATGAATACAATATAGAGTTGGAGATCAATAAGCCAAAAGCTTTAAGAAAGCTATTTTAAGGTCAAATTACAGGAAAAGCACATGTCAGTCTTCTTCATAAGTTCCCTTCCCATTAGGTCAGGATAGGGCGAAAGTTGCTTTGTATTAAACGAATGATTCAGAGTTGTCTTACCTTTATAAATTCAAGAATGTCTATTATGCTAGTTCATCTATAGAACGTCAAGACCTTGTCTTCCATAAGCTATATACCCGAGAAAGTAGATTAAGGTCATACTTTTTCCTTAGAAAAAGCCCACCCACGTTTGGGTCAAATGTTTGTCTGCCCATTAACACTATTCGAGTGAGTTCCACTTATCTTGAAGCGTAATACCCTTACTGCTAGTTTCCTATTCCCGAATCTAAGGGTTAGCTTTCTATCTCTCTTAAAGAGGGTCCTCGTAGCACTTTCCTCTCACTGTTATTGCCCGGTACCCTAGCTAGATTCAAGTTCTCCTCCCCATTCTTTTAATGGTAGCAATGGATCCGGAACAACTTCTGACCGCTTAACCACACTACACTCAGATTTATTCAGTCGGAAGAGTGCTATTGGATTAACGCTTTCAAAGGGCTACTCCACTGCTATTGATAAGTGCAGCTAACCTCTTGTTAGCAGCTTCTCCTGTCTTTTGATCAGACTCTGAACATGAATTGTGTCAGAAATCGCCACATGAATTTCACTTCACAACTTAGTGACGTGAAATTCATGTGGCAAAACATTTGTTTTTTAAGCAAATATCGAATAAATAATACAAAAAAATATAGTTCTTAATAAATGAATATGTAAAGTTAACCACATTTTTGTAAATATAGATTAAACAAAATATTTTTTTAATAAATATATAATATATTTTCGTTTTAAGCAATATATATTAAAAAATACAGAAAAAAAATACACAAATACACAAAAAAAATACAAAAAAAATACAAAATACCTCTTCTTCAATATTCTTCTTGTTCTACTATAATATCTTCACCTTCTTCAATCTCCTAAAATTTTATAACATTTGACCAAAACAAAATTGAAAATAAAATATATCTGAATATATTAAAAAAAATAGTAAGTAATTTTGAAAAATAAATAAAAAAATGAAGAGAAGAAAATCATACCTTAGAAACATAAGAAAAAAATGATGGAAAAAATGGAAGTGGAAGAGAGGGGAGGAGGAAGAGAAAGAGGAAAATAGAATAGTAGAAGAGTTAATGGAAAGAGAAAATGTGAGGAAGAGAAAGAGAAAGAAAAAGTGGATATGAGAGGATATGATGGATATTATACGGATAAGAGAGGAAGAGAAAGTAATAAGCAAATTAATAAAATCTGGAAAATATAAGACATTTAGTGACATGAATTTCACGTCGCAAAATTGCGAAATAAAATTCACATCGCAAACCCTAACGGTCAAAATTTAATTAAGATCTGGAAGATCAGAATTTAAAAAAAAAATGTTTTGTCACGTGAATTTCACATCACTAAATTGTGAAGTGAAATTCACGTGGCAAACTATATTTATTTATTAAACCCTAAATAAGGTCTGAATTAAAAAAAAACAAATTATTTGTCACGTGAATTTCACGTCACTAAGTTGTGAAGTGAAATTCACATGGTAAACTATATTTATTTATTAAAACGTAAATAAGGTCTGAATAAAAAAAAACAAATTTTTTGCCTAATGAATTTTACGTCACTAAGTTGTGAAGTGGAATTCACGTGACAAACTATATTTATTTATTAAAACGTAAATAAGGCCTCAATTAAAAAAATGGTTAAATATGTTTTTAGACTCTATAAATATCTTAATTTTAGTTTTTAGTCTCTATAAAAAAACATCGAGTCTTAGTTCCTATAAAATTACTTTTGCACGTAGATTTAGTCTTTGTAGATGGACTAAAATTCGACGTTTTTTATAGGGACTAAAAATCAATATTATGGGGACAAAAAACATATTTAACCCTTAAAAAAAACTTTTCCACGTGAATTTCATGTCACTAAGTTGTGAAGTTGAATTCATGTGGCAAAGTATATTTATCAATTAAAACATTAAAAAAGTTTGAATTAAAAAAAAACAAATTATTTGCTACGTGAATTTCACATCATTAAGTTGTGAATTGAAATACAGGTGGCAAAATATATTTATTAATTAACCTGAAAGATCCAAATTTAAAAAAAAAAAAAATTTGTTGTCATGTGAATTTCACGTCACTAAGTTGTGAAGTGAAATTCATGTGATAAAGTCTATTTATAGATTAAAAAATTAAAAAATGTGTAAATTTATTAAAAAACACAAACTCTTTGCAACGTGAATTTCATGTCATTAAGTTGTGAACTGAAATTCATGTGGCAAAATCTAAACGTCTAAAAAGGTTATTTGATTTTCCTGCACAAATCTGTACCTAGTCATTTCCATGTCAGTATTTTTTCCCTCCAAAATGTTGCGACGTGCTTAACATGTCACAACAAAGTTTTTGAAAATTTCAAAACTCCCTTCATGTGAACGTTAGAGCATTTTTTTAATAACTTCATTGTTGCGACGTGTTTATCATTTCGCAAATATTTTAGAAAAAAAACTGACATCCACTCAGGTTAATGTTATCTTCTATATTTTATTATAAAAAAATTGTAGTGACGTGGTTATCACGTGGCAACTATTTTTTTTGCCACATGATAATTACGTGGCAAAAACACGTGGCTTGAGAAGGTTTTTCTTGTAGTACATCCCTTATGACATTAAAATCCCTAACAACAAACCGTTTATCTTGTGTATTTACTTGAATCTCTATTTATAAGTCGAACTATCACTACGCCAAAATTGAGTTTTGACAGCGCAACATAGACATCGCTTTTAGACAAAAACGCTCTTATAAGTTTAAAAAAAAACACACTAAAAAAAGTGTTTTTAAAGGGTAACTTTAGAGAGCGCTTTTAAAAAGCGTTGCTAAAGGTCAAACCTTAGAAAGTACTTTATAGAAAGTGCTCTTATATATAGCCTTAAGAAAACGCTTTTTAAAAAGCGCTCTCTAAGGTCAGTTATTAATTAAAATATATAAAACTTTTAGAATCACAAAAACGGCAAAAGAGGGGTTGAACTCACACCCTTGAGGTTCCTGAAAAGAATATTATTATTTTAAATATATTTTTATGTTATTTTTCAATTAATTATTTGAACACTCAAAATAAATCATTTTTGATTAATTTTTTGCACATAATTCATTCATACATTCAAAGAAAATAGTTGATTAATTTCTTTAAAATATTTAAAATTAATTTAAATGGTATTAGTGAAATGATATTAGTTTTGAGATGTAAATGACTTGAATTGTATAGTTTTGGATAGAAATGATTTATAATGGTATTTGTGGTTTATACAGATTTATTGAAATATGAATTATACAGATTTATTGAAATTGATTGAATTATACAGGTTTCTGCATAAAAAATGGTTAAAATGAGATTTAAAAAAAATCATTAAAATTATACATAAAGAAAAGACATCGCTTTTTAAGAAAAATCGCTCTTTAAGAAAAAACGCTCTCTATAGTCCACAAAAGAAAACGCTTTCTATAAAAAGCGTTCTCTAAAGGTATAGAAAAAATTTCATTAAAATTATAGGTATATATTAGAGATCTCTTTCAAAAGTGCTGTCTAAAGAGAGACAAAAGAAAACGCTTTTTACTCAAAAAACGCTCTCTAAAGGTATATAAAAAACTTTATTAAAATTTTATACGTATACATTATATAGTGCTTTTAAAAGCACCGTCTAAAGACCCACTTTAGAGAGCGCTTTTTAAGGAAAAAACGTTGTTAAATGTATACTTTAGAAAGCGTTTTACCTTTAAAAGCGCTTTCTAAAGTAGAGTTTTAGCAATGTTTTTTATTTAAAAAAACGTTGTTTTTTCTTACGACAATACCACCTTAAACAACGTTTTTAAGTGCTGTTAAAGGTTAAAAAAAAAATATCTTAACTCATACGCCCGCTCTCCTTCCATCAAAAGATATGTTAGTTGTTCTCTTTTTTATACACGATAATTAAATATGAATTTGTCCTTACTGTATATTTAAGTAATCATTGACATGCATCCAAAGTCACTTTGTTCTATAATGAGCTTAGGGACAACTTACCTTTTTTCTTGGATCAAAATATGCAGACAGCTGGAACATTAATGCATTATTGGTGCTAGGTTTTTATTATATCAAATGGTGTTGAGTTTTTTTTATAGTTATTTAACAAGTTGAGAAAGACCTTGGTTGTTGTAAGATGCTTTATGGAATCTTTATTTTGCTCAAGTGGTCCAAAACTAATTTTCAAAATTTTATACTATAGTATAAAATACAAGTACAAGTACAAGGTATTTGGTTGTTGTAAGATGCTTTATGCAATCTTTATTTTGCTAATGTGGTCCAAGACTAATTTTCAAAGTTTTATAGTATAGTATAAAATTCAAAAGTTTTATAGTATAGTATTGGGTTGTTGGCGTGTGATGATGGGTGCTCCATTAGGTTTATATGTTTATATATTTTTATGGACACCTTATTTAGTTCCTGTTTGAGTTTTAATTTTGCTTATTATATATATATATATATATATATATATATATATATATATATATATATATATATATATATATATATATATATATATATATATATATATATATATATATTCGGGTAATAGCTTCTTTGTAGTAAATTAATTTATGATTTTATGTTTTTTTGAAAAGAAAAATAAAATATAAAAAAAAAAATCCTTTTTTGATGGAGCTCAAGTAGGGGTGTGAAAAAAAAAACTGGTTTTCAATAACCATTTTAAAAAATCTAGTGCATCATTTTTAAAAATCCAATTTGTATTGGATGAAAACCACTCCATATCCATTTTGGTACCAAAACAAAAAAATCAATTTCCAGTTTTCATAATAACCTGTTGTTATTAGTAAATCCAAATGAATGTGATATTAATAGTAGGTTATTTATTGTAAAATTGTATCCCATATTCCACAATTATATCCATACCTCTATAAATTTACGAATATTCTAATTTTATCTTTTTTAATTTTTCTTTTAATTTTATTCTTTACTTTTTACTGTCCAGTCAAATGAATCAAAGAAAACTATTTGGAAGTATACGACACGAACAAAATAATTTTAGGTAAAGAAATCCAAAATGTTTTATCCGGTTGTTTATTTTACCAAATCGGATAATTTGGGCTAGTTATCCGATTTGTTTTTTAATCAAAGAAAAATTGCGGATAACATTGACACAAGTGTTCTGATTTGTCTTTTTTATAGTTTCAGATGACTTGTGGTGTAATGTTCTGGTTTTATTTATTTTAGAACCGAATTTCTTACAACTAAGAGTTTCGGTACGCGTTTTTATTATTATTATTATCATTTATTTTTTTGGAATAATGAATATTATATTACCAAAAACAGATTACACCCAAGCCAATCCGAAGATCCAGGCCCAAACCAAAAACTTACAACAACAAAAGACAAAGAATCCTATCTTCTATTACAAAATGTTTCTAGTTTTCTATCTGTATCGACACACACTAAGATAGTATCAATAATGTCATTACTGCATAAAGTATCTCGGGTGTTCGTCTAAAAAATTAGCTTGTTTCGAATCATCCAAATTCTGTAAATTGTTTCCGCAATAGCCATCTTCAAAGGCTTGGTTTTACACCATTTCTTCTGCACGACCTTACTAATCCAGTCCCTCTCCTGCATCCAGTCCCAGGTGTATGGCTTATACCAATCCACTGCAGAACATGGCTCCAAACCCTATTAGTTACACAACACTCGAAGAACAAATGACTACAATTTTCTTGACACAATTGATAGTGTCAAATCTGTTCATTTTGTCACTTGTTGGAAGTCTCTCAAGACAATTCATCCACAATATGAACACCGCACGCGGTCTAGCAAGATTCCCTAAGAGCATTTTTCTCCAATCAACTTTCACTTTTTCCCCTCTGTAAAGTTGGTAAACCTGGTAAATATTGTATTTCCCACTCGTCTAAAACGAGCCCCACACATTAGAGGTCAACAATTGATCTCTATGTTTGAATACAACCTTTATTATCCAATAACAATTGCCAACATGGATATATTGATGACAATCAAGCTTCTTCATATAATAATGATTCACCCATTTTATCCACATCTTATCTTTCTTAGTGTAAATATTATTATTATTATTTTATTTTTTAATTAATTTTGTCACTTATGTTAGGAGGCATAGACATTCCTTTGATGATATGCGACAAAAATCAGACATCTGTAGATACGACGAAAATATTTTCGACTACAAATTTTTTTTCTACATGTGAAGAGGCGACTTCAGGTTATATTTTTTGTTTGTATTGACAATTATCTATGGTTTTTATATAGTATAAATCTACATAATAGTATATAAGTCCGTGCAGCAACCTTCAACTCTTTCTTCAGAACTCTCTCATGAAAATAATTCATAATATACGTTATAATACATAAATAATTAAAATCAAATTTGATTCAACATTTAGAGGTCATAGTTTGACTTACTTTGCCCTCCCATAGATGACAAACTATGTGGTTCTGATACCTTACGAAAAGAGATCTATCAGACGGTCCTCCGAAAAATAGTGGATTCAGTGGAATAGACACATGTGCCACTATTTGATCTTTCTCTTGATTTGACTGCTATTGAGTTTGTCTTCCTGCATCGTATCGTCGATAAATTTGTCTGTCTCATCCTCTAATGGGAGCCACTAAAAAAAGTTAAATTACAACAAACTAGAAAACTTCATGTAAGTTATGTATTTATAGGATTGACATTAATTTTGTAAAACAAATATAGCAACAATAATATTGTACAGGATCTCGCAAAATAAAGAACAAGTTAAGCAAGGGAGTCTTATTGTGCGCCTAAACATGTTGTGTTGAAGTGTTTCAACATATGGAACAACATGTCGAAGAAGATGTCAAGACAGTTCATTCAACATCATGAACTGACAAAAGTGGATTGAAGATTCTGTTATGATTTAACAAAAACAGAATATTCAGAAGATATGAAGCAATCCAATGTGGCGCTGATTTAAAGATCTTGAAGATTCAAATTTATATTGAAGACAAATAAAAAATATTGAATAAATATAGAGTTTCTATATTTAGAGATATTTTAGGAAGTTATTAATTTGAAGATCTTTTTGTAGCTGATTTTTCTGCATGATTGTAGCAGCCACTATGTTGTGTTTTTAGGCCCAAAATCTAGTTGGGATTAGGTTATAAAAAGAAACCTTGTAACCTAGGTTTAGTAACCAACCAAAGATATGAAAGTTGTATCATTAGGGTTGAGTTCTTAACAACCGTATGCTGAAAATATGTAATCTTCAGGGTTGTTTCTTTGTAAACCTCGAAGCTGTTAAGTAAGAGGTGTATTGTTCTTGGAGGAAGCTTTTAAGAAACTCTGAGATGTTGTAATGGAAGTGTGTCTTTTGTTTGGCCTTTTTGTTTAGGTAAAGAGCCGTCAATATCAGCAACTGGGAGTTGGGACTATGAGACATCATTGAGGTGATTGGGAGTGAGATGGGTTTCTCATATTTAGGAGTTCATAAGTAGAAGTTGCATTGGTAGTGATTAAGTGAGAAGTCTGTAAATTATAGGTGTTTGTTGAGAGTCTTTGTATTGATACTACATAGTGGATTTCCTTCCTGGCTTGGTAGCCCCTAGAGTAGATGAGTTTGCATCGAGCTGGGTTAATAATTTGAATGTGTTCTTTATAGCTTTTCTGTTTTGTGTATTATACGATATTTTTGCTGAATGTCAAACCTGATGTCTAAACATCCTGAAGGAGTGTTAGAATCTGATATATCAAAATCCAGTAATGTTGTTGTTTGTACCTTGCCATGTTTATTAATAACATATCAGATGTCTCAACATCATATTCAACATCAGAGTCTGTCATACCAGAATTTCAATTGGTATCAGAGAAGGCATCCTAGTTTGTTTCTGGATGAGATCCAAGGGGGATACTTTCTGGTTCATGGTCAAGGTGAAAGATCTTTTCTGAAAAGATTTTTGTTGTGTGATTGGTTCCTAGAAGTGGAGAATGGACTATTCTGTTGTTACATCCTGATGGTAAGCTGCTGTTGTAGTAGGTTTGATTTATTTTCAAAACTATTGTAATTTGGTGTCACCTGGAGTATGTTGTTAGGGCTAATATGTGACACCTGGAGTGTTGAGGAGTTTATGTGTTAATTCGCTGTATAGCTATTTGAAAACTCCCAATGTTGTGAAGAATGTCCTTCTCTTGTGATATGTCATATGACGATAGGATATATGCATGTCTGCTTCAAATAACTTTGCCAACGATACTTGAAGAGTATTGTTCAAGTCCACTCATAAAACATTGTTAAGAGAAGATAATGTGGATAGATTTTTTGGGGGCCAAACTAATGTGGTTATTTCACATGGGTTTGGAACCTTCTCCTGATTTGGAAGAGGAGGCATTTGTGTGGTGTATCTGAGAAGTTTCTAGCCTTGGAACATACCTTAGATATATGTGTTGGTCAAGGAGTGATCAACATGTTATATTTTTCCGAGGACAATTTATTTTTGGTCCTTGTTGCATGAATAAAGTACCCGAGCTTCAAGGAGTATTATCCATAAGAGATTCCTTGTACATGAAGGTCAAGTTGTGGGATGTATCAACTTGTGAAGTTGATTGATGTGTATATAGCTGGTCAGTTGCTATATTGGGTGTGAAGACATCTCAAGTCAGACAGTCTGAATACTGAGTCTGAAAGAGAAGTTTGTTGAGATGGTTCTGATGCTGCATATGTTCATCTGTTGTCCAAAAAGCTTGATCTGCTATGGATGATTCCCTTGTGTTCCCCTATGTGTGCATTACTACAAAGGGTGCCTTCAAAGCCATAGTAATGTGTGAAGCTCTTTATGACTAAAACTAATGTCTGAAAAGATGTTAGAACATCATGTTAGTAAGTGTCAGACGCTTGCAGAAGAAGAAGAAAAATTCAGACTACTTATCCTACCTTGTGTGAGAAGATAATATTATCTGAATAATAGTAAATACCTTGACGAGAGACTTGTTATTTGTCTATTATTATTGTGACGCATATGATTGAAGATGGATACTTTGACGGGAGACTTAGTATTTATCTGGAAATTATGCATATCTGCAGTTTGAACATTTTGGTTCAGAAAGTGTGCTGAGAATCTGGTGCTCATCTGTAGAAGGAGCCTGGGTTGCTATACTCAGGGGGAGTTAAGAGTGTATGTAGCTAGAGTTTTGTATTCCCATGACAAGGGAGGTTGTGCAGAACCGTGAAGGGGTCTTGTATCATCTCAGAGATGGAGATGATGGATTGTGTAGACATTATAATCTTGTTGACCACCTTGATTGGTCTATTTCTGTTTCAGTTGTAGACCAGAATGATTATCATGAAGTTATAATAGATAACATTATCAAAACTTTGTGAAGTTTGCTTTACTCAAGGAAAGGTTTCTTTCTTTGTATGACCATGAGGTATAGTTCTTAACTATTCCTTCTGAAGTTTCAGACAGTGGTAGGTTTGTTGTATTTGGAGAAACCTTGGCATGTTCTCATCAATGTGTAATATTGGTAAGGACTACTATAGAATCAACATAATGGAGGTTATCTACTCAAACTTGGTTGGTAAATCAAGTCTATGAGAGCATGGAACTCTTGTTCTGTTAAGGGAGGAGGTTCTTTCAAGTGGCAGAAGAAGGAGATGAGTTCAACAGATGGATGTGGAATGATAATGTTCAAACATCTAGTTTAACATCAGAATCTCAATTGATGAAGTGGCACATTGTCGCACCCCGAAAAATACGACCTCACGCGATCCGAAAAGACGGAACCGCGCGCTGGACAGACTGAAGAGTCGCCACCTAATTCTATTTATTCCCGAATAGGGAAAGAGAAGATATAGATAAAACCCGTCGAAAAGGAGGATGAGGACAAAGGTCTCGCAACCATTGCCTGGGTTCGGAAGTCGGTTATGCAGGGGGAAGGTATTAGCACCCCCTACATCCATCGTACTTGATGGGAACCATCTAAATTGTCACGCGCGAAAGGATGTTTATGCTTAATGAAATACTTGCTAGAGGGAAATGAATTTGATTATAAGTTAGATTGATCCTAGGTGCTTGTCGCTCCCAAATATTTGCATCCCGGTACAAGTACGAACTGTCGGCGAAAGAGAGAGCATCTGAAGATGAACTGAAAAGAGTCGCCAGCTAGGCATTTTTATTCCGAAGGAAAGGTAATGCTGCATAAACCTAGAAAGATATGGAAAAGATGGTCGCGAACCAGAGAAACTTAGAAAGGGGGTTGGTTACAACCTGGGAAGGTATTAGCACCCAGATTGTCCGTCGTACTCGACGGGATCCACGCTTAAAAGACTTGTGTTTAAAGGGGTAGTGTCAGTGCTATTATGTGTGCAAACGCTGGAAAAGAATGTACAGGTGTCAGTGCTGGACAGTGAAGTGAAGAGAAGGAGTGTCAGTGTAAGAAAAGAGTGCAATGCTCAAGACAATGAGGCTTAAAAGAATAATACTGGAAGAGGGGGAATAGACAGAGACTTTTGTTCGATAACTGTTAAGTTATGCCTACGTATCCTCTCGTGCAATGAGGAAGTCAGAACACCGTAGTTCGAATCAAAGAGACTGAAGAATAAAATGACTGATGAACTGCTTACTTGCCTATGCTCAAGTATATGACCTGTCTGGCTCAGGTGCAAACTGTCTTGCATTAGACGGAAGAAGCAAGTTCTCGTTTTTGAGTGAATGAGGTGAGAAAAGAATCCCGAAGAAGACGATTATTGCTTGTTTTTGGTATTTTCAATCTTTTATTGCTTTTTGTGTTTGTCATAAGTTAATGAGCTTAAGCCTAAACCAAGGGTTAGTAAACTCATCACATCCCCCCTCTGATTAGGGGTAATGAGAATACTTTAAGTATGAAGTAAACACCTTACACTTGATCACCATGATGTAGGATTAAGATCATTAACCTACTTGTAATTATTTAGATGTTTTTGGTGTTTTTGTTTAGTGTTAAGTAATGAGTTTAAGCCATAATCAAGGATTTAATGGACCCATTATACCATCCTAATAGAAGGATAATAAATGAGAACATTTAAGCTGAGGAAGGCTCCTCAACTTAATCCATGATTAGGGATTAACCTCATGACAAAACAAAGCCTTTATTAAAGTGGATTTTAATTAATGGTAAGATCAAGAAGTGAATTTTATGGTTTGTAAGACAACTTGAGGGGGAGTTGTCCATTAGCACTAGGGTTAGTCCTTCTTAACCAATTAAGGAAGAATTAGAACCCTAATGCAAGGCCCAAGTTACAAGCTTAATGTCTTAATGATTATTAGATGATTTGATTAAAGTATTTAAACACATTAAGGGTTTAACACTTAGGATTAAAGTTATACACTCCATCCTAAGAGAAGGATGCAGGCATAACCTTAATCACAAAGCCTTAAAACCTTAAAGGTTTAGTCCCTGATTAAGAGGTGAGAAGAGAAGACACAAAAGATGAAACAAAGGTAAAGCTAATGGGGGACTGTAAACACCCCAAATTTTCCCTCACCCATTCAAACCATGGCTTGTGATCTTTTCATATGCATAAACTCAACCATAACATCTCATACCACATTTTTGATTCACTGCATTGCTTCAAAGTCATATGCATCTAGGGTTAGTGATCTGAGCAATCCAAGAGCCATTTGAGACACTCCAAAGGTCATCAATCATTTCAAAGGGGTCCATGTATGTTCAAGCATCATATTATATCCTCTCAAAGTCAAGAATGTCAAAAAATCACAAGAACTGAGATTGGCATGGAAGCAGAGCCAGGTTTAACTGCACAGATGACCTAGAATTAGGGTTTTGGTTTCAAAGGCCATAACTCCAAATTTTTTGGTCATTCTTGATTCTATTGGTGTCTATATGGTATAGGGATCATGCATATCAATTTTCATGAAGAAATTCCATAGGGAAGGCATCTGATCAAGAGTTGACTTTTTGAGCAAGTCAGTGCAAAATCAGGGCATCTGAGGCCCCCAATGACCCAACCAATGGGTGTTCTTCATCATTTTAATTATGTATGATCTTTATTTGATCATAGAAGATGTTAGAAGTTCATAAAATTGAAGAATTTCAAGCCATTTGCAAAGTTGACTTTTTGGGAAAATGACTTGTAATGGAAACTTGCCATTTTAGGAAACTTTTTCAACCCTTGCTTTTTGATTCAAAAATGCTTCAAATGGGAAAACTTTGGTCATTAAAGTTGTAGAATGGATCATTCCATTTTCAAAAATTACAAGAACTTGTCCTAATTCATTTTGGATCAAAAGTTATGGCTTGTCAAAGTTGGGAAAAATCACATAATTTCAAGTTTTCTACCAAAGAGGCAAAGTTGCAAAATCACTTGCCAAGGCAAATTGAGACCTCAAAGTGACTTCTAAACTTCACACAAACATGAACCAATGTATAAAAGTCAGATTGCATCAAGAGTTTGCTCATTTTTATGACTTGTGGATCAAGAAACTTCAAAAGGGCCAAAGTTGATCAAAGTTGCAAAACCTCACTCAAACCCTAATCCATTTGCTGGCTGACTTCAAAATTGATCCTATGGTTCTCCTCACTTCTTGATGCACAGGACACCCCACTTGTCCTTGGCTAGCCATGATCCCATACCTCTCTTACACAAATCTTGACTTTTTGGCAAAAGACCCATACCAATCACAATAGGGCACACCAACTCCACAAACCTATCCATGAGTGATAAGTGGACCAAAGGCAAGCCATAACACACAACAACTCATGCTGAAAAACACTCCAAGCCATAGTTATCAAAAATCCTCCAACTTGCAAAACCATTCGAATCTCTCAGTTCACTCAACCATTCTTCAAACAAACTTCACAAAACATCTCAGCACATTCCCCTGATCATTTCCCTGCCCTCATTCATCCCTGAAACCCCCTCAAACTGAAACACGACTTCTCTCCCTCACTGAACAGAACTTGATCAAACTCACAAATCACCCACTTTCCAGTCAAACTAAACCTCAAAGCATCTTCAGGAGGTCCATTGGAGAAGCTTTGAAGCAAGGAACTGGTCCAGAAGCTCTTGGGTTGAAAGCTTCGATTCAGGTAGCCATGGAAATTCATTTTTCCAGAACTCTTATTTCTTGTTTCTAAAATGATCTACATGCTTCCCTGAATGCACTGAACCTTTTATTTTTGAAAATGAGTGAGAAATGGTCATGTATGCTTGTTCTGAAACTTTGCCCGTGAAATGAGTTTTGCTTTGATTCTCATGATTCAGTGAAAATAAATGGTTTTTGGGGTGGGGTTTAGGTTTAATGATGTTTAAGGATGAAATCTGGAGATTTTAGTGAAGTTTTGATGCGTAGGGAGTGAGATAGCATGAACACCTTGCCGGAGAAGATGACCGGAACACTGTTCCGGTCATCTGAAAGTAATTAGGGTTTAGATTAGGGTTAATGACTTAATTAGCGTAGTTTGAATGTGAGCCGTCCAGATGCGCGCGCTGGTCAATTCCCTCCCTTTTTATTTGAATCTCAGCCATCAGATTGGCTGACTTTCTCATTTTTCATTTAAAATTCATTTTATTTTTATTTGTTTTGATTTATTTTGCACGAATTATTAAAAATAGCAAAAAATGTTTACAAATTATGAAAATTTTTGTCAAGATTTTCATTACTTTTCAGAACACAAAATATTTTTATTTTTATTTTTTGCATTAAAAATTATTTTTAAATCATTTAAAAGTTTATTTTTAATTAATTAATGAAAATTAATTAATAAAAAATACTTTTAGGTATTTAAAAATTACAAAAAAATTCATGTAGCATTTATAAACATTTAGAAACATTGTCCAACTCTCAAACCAAATTTCTTTTTTGATCTTGATCCCTTTTGATAATTTTCTTTGGAATTAATTTCATTTCAAGGCAATATTTTGTTTCAAACTTCAAAAATTCATTTCTGCCTAACCATTGAGAGTTGGACAATGATTCTTTTTGCATTGCATCTTGCATAACATGTAGTTTATAGGATTAAATTGGCATGATTTGATCTTGCATTTTCAATTTGTTTTGTATTTTTCTTGTCAAGGTACCTTAAAACCCTAGCAATCTTAGAAAATTCATAACTTTCAATAGGTTAAGAGTTGGATCCCCCCCTTTGGGCAGTGAGCTTGTGTAGGTTTAGGGTTCCTTTTATTGCATTTTCAAATTTTTATCATGTCATTTGCTTCTGGTTTTGGATTTTGCTTTGTGTGTTGATCATAAACCCTAATTTATGCCTTCCTTTGCATCCATCTTCCATTTGCTTGCATACCATGACTTGCCATGACATTTTATGTATTCATTTGATTCATAATGCATCTTAAGACACATTAGAATCATGTTTAATCATTGCATCTTGCATTTGCCATGTTATATATCCATTACATTTCATAACTTTTCATGTACATCCATGGTTCAAAGCTTGCTTCTCTTGCATCCATAGGTTTGTATGATCATTCTAATGCCTTTCCTCATGTTTGAATCATCTCTTAGCATCATTAACATCATACTTATGCTTCTGGTTTTGGTTTTCATCATGACATTGCATCTCATTTTGCATTGCATTTCATTTCTTTTGCTAACTTTTCAGGTGGTAAGTTATTTGAGAAGTGAATTTGCCTTCACTTCTCACATTCTCTTTTCATCTCTTTCATACTTCTCTTGCTGCATTTTGTATGTGTATTGGATTGAGCTTGCTCATTCTTGTTCATCTTACCTTCTTTCCTCAAGCAACTTGTCTTCTTAAGTGAAGCAAGTTGTTTTGCTTCTCTTTGCTCCTTTCATCTGCTTCTCTCCTTGGTGGCTCTCTGAAGATTTCTTTCTTAAGCCCCACAAACCCTAGGAATGACCAAGCATGACAACAATTAGGGTTTGATTAGTCCCCCACTTAGCTTTTACCTTTGTGTCTCTTTGAGTCTTCTCTTCTCATCTCATAATCAGGGACTAAACCCTAAAGGCTTTAAGGCTTTGTGATTAAGCTTATGCCTGCATCCTTCTATTAGGATGGAGTGTATAACTTTAATCCCAAGTGTTAAACCCTTAATGTGTTTAAATCCTTTAATCAATTCACTTAATAATCATCAAGACATCAAGCTTGTAACTTGGGCCTTGCATTAGGGTTCTAATTCTTCCTTAATTGGTTAAGAAGGACTAACCCTAGTGTTAATGGACAAGTCCCCCTCAAGTTGTCTTACAAACCATAAAACTCACTTCTTCATATTATCATTAACTAAAATCCATTTAATAAAGGCTTTGTTTTGTCATGAGGTTAATCCCTAATCATGGATTAAGTTGAGGAGCTTTCCTCAGCTTAAACATTCTCATCTATTATCCTTCTATTAGGATGGTGTAATGAGTCTGTTTAATCCCTGATTATGGCTTAATCTCATTACTCAACACTAAACAAAAACAACAAAAACATCTAACTAATCACAAGTAGGTTAATGATCTTAATCCTACACCATGGTGATTAAGTGTGAGATGCTGACTTCACATTTAAGGTATCCTCATTACCCCTAATCAGAGGGAAGATGTGACGAGTTTACTAACCCATTGGTTTAGGCTTAAGCTCATTAATTTATGACAAACTTTCAAAAGCAATAAAAGACTGAAAACTCAAAAAAACAAACAATAATCGTCTCCTCCGGGATTCTTTTCTCACCTCATTCACTCATAAACGAGAACTTGCTTCTTCCGTCTAATGCAAGACAGTTTGCACCTGAGCCAGACAGGTCATACACTTGAGCATAGGCAAGTAAGCAGTTCACAAGTCAATTTATCTTTCAGTCTCTTTGGGTCGAACTACGGTGTTCTGACTTCCTCATTGCACGAGAGGATACGTAGGCATAACTTAACAGTTATCGAACAAAAGTCTCTGTATATTCCCCCTCCTTCCAGCATTATTCTTTAAGCCTCATACTCCTGAGCATTTCATTCTTGTTTTTACACTGACACCTCTCTTATACACTTCACATTCTTTTTACACTAACACTTGCATTCTTTCCAGCTTTGACACACAAATTGCACTAACACTACCCCTTTAAAACACAAATCTTTTAAGCATGGATCCCGTTGAGTACGGCGGACAATCTGGGTGCTAATACCTTCCCAGGTTGTAACCAACCCCCTTTCTCAGTCTCTTTGGTTCGCAACCGTCTTGTCCATATCTTTTCCTAGGTTTATGCAACATTACCTTTCCTTCGGGATAAAAATGCCTAGCTGGTGACTCTATTCATTTCTTTCTTCTCTTTCGCCGACCGTTCGCGTCTGTACCCCTTCTGACCTTGTGGTGTCATTTGGTGGGAGTGGCAGCTTGGCGACTCTGTTGGGGAACCTTATACTGTAACCAGGGCTTCTGGTTCTTTTTGTGGGTTCCTCCTAGCGCTTGTTTGATTTGTGTTTACTGGGGTGTTATGTGCTGATTGTGTTTGTATATTTGTATTTATTTTTGCTTTATGTACAGTTGTTTTATTGCTTTCTTTATAGCTTTATATACATCATACTGTCATACTGTTATCTGGCTGGATCTGTTTTCTGTTTTGGTGAGTGGGGTTCTATTGAGAGTTTAAGGTCCTATACGTGGGACCTGAGTGACACCTAGGCTAGAGTGGTTCATGTTCTTTCCCATTCCATTTCGGTCTGGTGCGGGAATATGAAACACGGTTCAGATGTGGGTTTCTTTTTGAGAACTCTGTGCTACAGATTTCCTGTAGTGCTAGGGCTATCTGGGAAGCCTGCTAAGTCTGGATGACCTTTATTATGACCTTCAGAAACTGAGGTGAATTAGAGGAGGATCTTTTATAGTTATTGTAAACACTGTACCTCCGGGTTAGAAGTGTTTACACTTCTCATAACCGATCCAAGTCTGAGGATCCTTGTTTTAGAACACCACCAGTGAGGGGGTTGGGCTGTTTACAGGTTTGCAGGAACCCTTGGCCACATCATACCTTGATATTTGTTTTGTTTAAGAATGCTTCACTTTGGACAGTTCTTGTGATTTAACCCTGGACATATGACTCTTTATTTGAGTCCCCCACCTTGGTTACTGGACTTCTAGACCTCCATCTGGACTTCTTAAACATACATGGGCCTTTTATATCAAGACAGTAATCAGAACCAGCTTGATCACAAACCCTTGCATATCATTTGCATACATCATCATTACATCATTTAACATTTATTTATTTGTTTTTCAGGGTATCCACATTATATTTTGGCTTGGTTTTGACCCCTTCATCTGCATAGACCTCTGTTTCATCAGCTATCTGCTTCAGCTATCTTCATCAGCTATCTGCTTCAGTTATTTTCATCAGTTGCCTACTTCAGCTGCTTTTATCACCAGTCTCAGACTATCAGTGGTTCATCTCCAGTACCAGTCTTCATCATCAGCATCTTTTTTCAGCTCTTCATCAGCAGTCATGGCACCCAAGAAGAGCAACATTTCATACCATTTCTTTGAGCCTGTGCTGGCTGGCATTAGGTAGGTCCAGGCACTTATCACTCCAGACCACATCCCATTATTCAGAGAACATTATGGAGGCATCCTTGATATGGTTATGGACTTGGACCCTTCTCAGAGGAGTTTGATCCACACTTGCCTACAGTTTTATGACCCTCCTTTGAGATGCTTCACTTTCCAAAACTTTCAGTTGGGACCTCTGCTGGAGGAGTTCTCATCATTAATTGGAGTACCTGTCAAGGGTGGTGTCCCCTTCAACCTTGAGATGACTCCTCCCAGCAATGGAGAAGTGGCAAGGGCTCTGTATTTGGAACCTATTTTGATTGAGCATAACATGTCAACAAAGCCTGGAATTCCTGGCCTACACTTGGACTTTCTAACTTCTCAGGCCATCCTGAAGGCCTCCTTGGGGGAATGGAAGGCAGTTTGTGCATTGTTAGCCCTCAGTATATATGGGGTTATACTTTTTGCAGATGAGCCCAAGTTTATCAGCAAGAATGCTATTCATATCTTCCTTTTGAGGAACCCGGTACCCACCTTGCTGGGAGATTTCTATTATTCTGTTCACCAAAGGAATGAGAAGCAGAGAGGGAGGCTGGTGAGGTGCTGTGCTCCTTTGTTTCATACCTGGCTGCTTAAGCACTTACCCAAGACTGATGCCTTCCTGAATCCTCACCAACAGAATAATTGGGCTAGGAGACTTATTGCTTTAACTTCAGATGACATCAGGTGGTGTACCCAGAGCACCAAAGGAAGGGACATAATTACTAGCTGTGGACAGTTCCCCAATGTACCTCTGATAGGAGTGAAGGGTTGCATCAACTACAATCCTTTGCTATTCAAGAGACAATTGGGCTATGCTTTGGTTCACCCTCCTAGAGTGCAAGACTTGGCTAAAACCCTGTATTGTGAGATAAAACCTAATCTAGCTGTTGTCAGACAAGCATCCTGGGCTTGGGACAACATCCAGACCAAAGGGATGGCTATTCTTGGGAGGTGCAATAATGTAGCTTCAGCTCAATATTATGACTGGTCTCATGCTAGGGCTCAGATTTCTGGGATGCCCTTCACCATTGAGGATGCACCTGGACCTTCCACAGTGCCACCTCCAGCCACTGTCAGCCTGGAAGAATTTGAGAAACTGAAGGAGAGGAATGAAAATCTGTCTCAAGCTCTGAAGAAGACCCTCTGGGAGAGGGGTGATGGTCGTTTAGACATTGAGAGGTTGGAGAAGCTTAAAGTGGAGCATCTGGCCAAGATTGAGAAAGCAGAGGACTATATCAAGAAATCAAGAGATGGAGAGCAAATTTTGAAGAATGCCTGTAAAGAGGCCCAGTTTCAGAAGGCTAGGACTGATCTCTATCTGAAAGAAAGTCAAGCTAGGTGGGTCAGGATCACTGAAGCTCGTACTCAAGAAGATAAGAGAACTCAGGCCAGGATTGAGCATTTAGAGGCCAATGAAAAGAAACAACAGGAGGCTTTGCTGGCAGCCCAGAAGGAAATTTCAGAATTGAAGATTAGGGCTGGTGTGAAGAGGTCAAAGGACCAAGACAGGCACAAGAAGCTGACCGCTGCTATTGCCACCAGAAACCTCCTTATCAGGAACATTACAGAGCATCCAGCTGGTCCTGTAACTGAAGCACTTTTGAAGGAGGTTAAAGAGGATGAGTTTGGCTTAGATGTTTGACTTATTTTCTTGTTGTTATTTCCATTTCATGTACTTTTCTTTTTGTGTTGTATTTTGACCCTTCAGGGGCATATGTTGTAAAAACAAACTATGTATGATCCACCATTTGTAATGTATTTGTCAGTTTGTTTCATTGAGTTTTCTTTCTCTCAAGCAACATCAAAGCATCTTCCTCAGGGTCTGGAAAGGTCAAAACCAAGTGCCTAGCCGGATACCTTGGAAACAAATAAGCATACTACATTGCATGCTAACTTTTGTTTTGTTTTGTAGGTTTTGCCATTATGTTATTTGTATCTAACTCTATTGTGATTCAGGAATTATTGCTCGCCGTCGGGTGTTCCCTCTCAACCGTCCACACAAATATCCTACTCGCAACAACCTTCCTGGTATCCATATGGACCAAGTACAGCAAGAGCTGACAGAGGTCAGAACCCAGATGTTTAACGAAAGGCTGGAGATGAGAAACCAAATGACCCAGTTCATGGAAGTAATGAATGGCTTGGCTCAAAGCCAAGAAAGATTGAGGGCATTGGTAGAAAGACAAACCCCAGAAGAACCTCCTCTGGGAACTGGAGGAACAAGTAACAATGAAAGGGGTCAGCCTCATATTAACCCACCAATATACGGGCCTCACCTACATCCGGAAGTTAACATCCCGGGTAATGTGCAAGGAAATACTACTGGAGGAAGAGTCTTACAAGAAGACCCCCAAGAAGAGCAGTTTACTGTAATGGGAGCTGGGGATGAAGTTTATGATAGGAGGTTTGATGAAATTGCCGAGAAGTTGAGATCTCTGGAGTCTCAAAATTCCCTAGGTTTTGATGTTATGGATATGGGGTTAGTGGATGGGGTAAGGATTCCTCACAAGTTTAAACCCCCGTGCTTCGAGAAGTACAATGGAACTTCCTGTCCACGAACTCACTTGCAGTCTTTTCTGGGGAGACTTAAGGCATACACCATGGATGAAAAACTATGGATGTTTTACTTTGAGGATAGTTTGACTAGGGCTTCAAGGGAGTGGTACTCCCACTTGACCAGAGCTACTATCAGGTGCTGGAAGGATCTAGCTGAAGCTTTCATCAGGCAGTACCAATACAATCTAGACATGGCTCCTAACAGAACCCTTCTGATGGGAATGTCTCAATCCTCCAGAGAAAGCTTCAGGGAATATGCCCAGAGGTGGAGACAGCTTGCTGCTGCTGTTCAGCCACCCATGTCGGAAAGAGAAATGGCCGACATGTTCATGAACACTCTACAAGGAACATATATTGATAGGCTAGCTGCCTTTTCTTCCACCAGCTTCGCTGACGTAGTCGTAGCTAGAGAAAGAATTGAAAGCCTTCTGAAGATGAGTAAGATTTCTGATAATGGTGCAAGTTCGTCAAGTAATACCAGAAAGCCTTTTGTGGGACCTAGAAGAACCGGTGAGACAAATGCCATTCATGCCAGCAGGGGCAGACCTCAGTATGTCCACAGATCAGTAGCAGCTGTCACAATTCCAGCTCTGATTCCTCAGCAACCAGCATATCAACCACCACAACAACCACACTATCAACAGCAAGTTCAGTATCCGCCACAGAGAAACTACAACAACAACAACAGCAATCAACAGCAAAGACCCTTTCAGCAAAGACCATCACAGGCAAACAGGGTGATTGACCCTATTCCTATGCCTTATGCCACTTTATTACCACAACTCCTGAAACTCAACCTGGTTGAACTAAGGACATTGGCACCACCAGATCCCTCCAATCTTCCAAGAAACTATGATGTCAACGCCATATGTGCTTTTCACTCGAATGCACCGGGCCACAACACTGAGAAATGCAGGGCTTTACAAATGAAAGTGCAGGATCTAGTGGATTCCAAAGCCCTCAATTTTGCACCCCCTCCAAATGTCAACAAGAATCCCATGCCCAATCATGGAGGACCAAGAATTAATGCTATTGAGGAAGACAAACCATCTTTCTTGATAACCAGTGTTGGACAGATTCAGACACCTCTGGTAGAAATTAAAGCTCAGCTTCTAGAGTGCCAGATGTTCCCCGGGTGTGAGCTCGGTTGTGATTATTGCAACATTTCGATCAACGGGTGTGATAATTTGAGAAGAGGCATAAATGGTCTTATCAAAAGTGGAATACTTCAGATCACAACATCGGCGCCTATAAATCCAGCAATCCCTTTGACAACAATTCCTGATTCTTCTACAACTGCAACAACAATCACTCCGACCAATTCATCAATATCATCGACAATGGCTCCGTCCATCACTTCAGCAAATCAAATGTCAACAACCATTTCTTCTACAACATCAACACCCATTTATTCAGCAGAATCTTCTACAACGCCAGCAGAAATTAATGAAGATATCTCAACAGTCACCATTTACTATGATCCATCATATATTCCTCCAAACAACAACTTTCAACAACGAGCAGTGGCATCTCCTGCCAGGTCACCAGTCACCATCTACTACGATCCGCACACCATTTCAGTACCCTCCTCTGCTGCAGTCAGTCCAGTTACCATCACGGTGCCCGGACCAGTTCCATATGAAAGCAGTAATGCCATACCTTGGCATTATGGCTCTGATCTCTACTGCAACAGGGAGAAAATCACTTTGGATTCTTCAACCTCTTCTCCACAGATTGATAATGTTGGGGGAGGCGGAGGCTTCACCAGAAGCGGACGCCTTTTTGCCTCACAATTACAAAGACCTAATGCCGAAGCAGAAGCTGCTGCCAAAGCAAAGGGGAAGAGTGTGGTGCCTGAAGAACCAGTTATCAAAGAAACTCAGAAGACATATTTTGAGCAAGATCTAGACGAGTTTATGAGAATTATAAAGAGAAGTGACTACAAGGTGGTGGATCAGCTTCACCAAACTCCCTCAAAGATCTCCATATTATCCCTGCTGATGTGTTCTGAAGCTCACAGGAATGCATTACTGAAAGTCTTGCACGCAGCATACGTGCCAGAGGAGATCACCGTTAATCAGCTAGAAACTGTGGTAGCAAATGTCAACACCAGTCATGGACTGGGCTTTACCAATGTTGACTTAACAACTGAGGGGCGTAACCACAACAAGGCTTTACACATCACTCTAGAATGCAAGGGTGATGTTCTATCTCATGTACTGGTGGACACTGGGTCTTCACTCAATGTTCTACCAAAGAAAGCCTTGGTGAAGCTGGAGTATGATGGCTTAGCATTACGTCCGAGTAATTTGGTGGTAAGAGCATTTGATGGCTCTAAGAGATCAGTGCTTGGGGAGATTGATCTGCCTGTGATGATTGGCCCGCAAACCTTCAAAATTACCTTCTATGTGATGGACATTCAGCCAGCCTACAGCTGTTTGTTGGGTAGACCTTGGATCCATGCCGCTGGCGCAGTTACATCTACCCTTCACCAGAACTTGAAATTCGAGTGGGAAGGCCAGATCATCACTATCTGTGGAGAAGAGGATATCTTTGTTAGCCATCTGGCTACGTACAAGTACATTGAGATGGATGGAGAGATCCATGAAACCATGAGCCAGGGGTTTGAGGCCCTGAACATAAATGAAGCATCTGCTGTACTGGGAACCTCCATGACGTCTTATCAGCAAGCCAGGAAGGTTGTTGAAGAGGGGACTGCCCAAGGCTGGGGCAAGCTGTTGCCTGTGGAGAAGAAGGAGGACAAATTTGGGTTGGGTTACAAACCAACTCAACAAGATCAATCAGAGGCTGCTAAGAAGCCCAATTTTGTCAGCGGGGGAATTCTCACCCCGGATGCAGTGAACAACTTGGAAGATGAGTCGGAAGATGAGCGCAACCTGGAGAGCTGGATACGTCCAAGGATCCCGGGGAGCCGTATGTCAAACTGGTCTTCCCAGGAAATTATAAGGGTTACTCCTGCAGAGTAATTATTATTTCCTATATATTTTAAGCATGCATCAAGTCTTGCGTCTTGCCCAAGATGTCAAGACTCATTTTGTAATCGGGCCATCTTGTAATTTTGTGCAAACGGATCAATCAATGAATATCGAACATCTTTTGCAAATGAGTCTTTTTCTTTTCCGCTCACTGTCTTTTCATTTTTCTTTTTGTACAAAAATAAAATGGCAATGTTTTCCAAAATGATAACTTTACTTCAATTTTTCTAAACCAAGATTAAAATCGATCACTAAAATGAACAATCTAAACCCTTGCAGAGAGTGCCTTTCTGACTGCACCGACAACAACACAACTATGGCTTCGTATGACTTTGACAATCCAATCAATCAAGCTGATGAAGGGGTTGAAGAAGATTATGAGCTTCCTGAAGAGCTAGCCAGGTTGTTAAGGCAAGAGGAGAAGGTTATCACTCCTCATCAGGAGGAGGTTGAAACGGTTAATCTTGGTACGGAAGAAGATGTGAAAGAAGTTAAGATCGGGGCCTGCCTACAAGATTCGGTAAAAGAGAAACTGATTGACATGCTTCGGGAATATGTAGATGTGTTTGCTTGGTCTTATCAGGATATGCCAGGGTTGGACACCGATATTGTCATGCACAAGCTGCCTTTAAAGGAAGATTTCCCACCGGTAAAACAGAAGCTGTGCCGTACTCGCCCGGATATGGCAATGAAGATCAAAGAAGAGGTATAAAAGCAGTGGGACGCCGGTTTCCTTGCTGTGACTATCTATCCGCCGTGGGTTGCTAATATTGTACCTGTACCTAAGAAAGACGGCAAAGTAAGAATGTGTGTGGACTACCGGGATCTGAACAGAGCCAGTCTGAAAGATGATTTCCCTTTACCTCACATTGATGTATTGGTTGATAATACGGCTCAATTCTCGGTATTCTCCTTCATGGACAGATTTTCAGGATACAATCAGATCAAGATGTCGCCTGAAGACATGGAGAAGACAACTTTTATCACACCCTGGGGCACGTTCTGTTACAAGGTGATGCCATTCGGACTGAAGAATGTTGGTGCAACTTATCAACGGGCTATGGTAACATTATTCCATGACATGATCCACAAAGAAATAGAATGTTATGTGGATGAAATGATTGCCAAGTCCCTCACAGAAGAAGACCACCTGGTAAATCTGTTGAAGTTATTCAAGCGTCTGAGGAAATACCAACTGAAGCTGAACCCCAACAAGTGTACGTTCGGGGTACGGTCTGGTAAGCTGTTGGGATTTATTGTAAGTGAGAAAGGGATTGAAGTTGACCCTGATAAAGTCAAAGCCATTCAAGAAATGCCTGCGCCAAAGTCGGAAAAAGAAGTTCGAGGGTTTCTAGGCAGATTGAACTACATTTCACGGTTCATATCTCACCTTACAGCAACTTGTGAACCTTTGTTCAAACTGTTAAGAAAAGAACAAACGGTCAGGTGGAACGAAGACTGCCAAAGGGCTTTTGACAAGATCAAGGAATACTTACAAGAGCCTCCAATCCTTATGCCTCCAGTCGAAGGAAGACCTCTGATAATGTACTTGACAGTATTAGAAGAGTCAATGGGGTGTGTGTTGGGCCAGCATGACGAGTCTGGTCGAAAAGAGTATGCAATATACTACCTAAGCAAAAAGTTTACCGACTGTGAACAACGTTATTCACTGCTCGAGAAAACTTGCTGTGCTTTAGCGTGGGCTGCTCGCCGATTGAGACAGTATATGTTGACCCACACTACCTTGTTGATCTCAAAGATGGACCCAGTCAAGTACATATTTGAGAAGCCAGCACTTACCGGACGGGTTGCAAGATGGCAAATGATTCTCACAGAATATGACATTCAGTACACATCTCAGAAAGCCATCAAAGGCAGTGTATTGTCTAATTATCTTGCTGAGCAACCTATTGATGATTACCAGCCTATGAGATTTGACTTCCCTGATGAAGACATCATGTTCATAAAAGCAAAAGATCATGAAGAGCCTGTTCACACTGAAGGTCCTGACCTAGAAGAAGAATGGACTATGATGTTTGACGGGGCTGTTAATATGAATGGTCGTGGTGTTGGTGCAGTACTCATTACACCTAAGGGAGTTCACATGCCTTTCTCGGCAAAACTCACCTTTAACTGCACTAACAACGAAGCTGAATACGAAGCTTGCATTATGGGTCTTGAGGAAGCCATTGACCTCAGGATCAAGACTTTGACTGTGTTCGGAGATTCAGCTCTGGTAATCAATCAAACCAACGACAAATGGTACACACACCAGGATCATCTGATACCTTACAGGGATTATACAAGGAGGTTGTTGACTTTCTTCACAACAGTCAAGCTTGAGTATATCCCTCGAGACGAGAATCAATTTGCAGATGCTCTGGCTACCATTTCATCCATGATCAAAGTTCAAGCTGCCAACTTTGTACCTCGGATTTCAGTATCCAGACTTGACAGACCAGCATATGTGTTCTCAGCAGACATTGTCAAAGATGATAAGCCTTGGTTCCATGACATTAAATGCTTCTTGGAGGATCAAACATACCCACCTGGGGCATCTTCCAATGATAAGAAGACTTTAAGAAGGCTAGCTGGTAGTTTCTTCTTAAATACTGATGGTTCCCTGTACAAGAGAAACTTTGATATGGTACTCCTCAGATGCGTTGATAGAACAGAAGCAGACTTGTTGATGCACGAGGTGCACGAAGGATCCTTTGGTACCCATGCAGGAGGGCATGCAATGGCTAAAAAGTTGCTAAGATCAGGCTATTACTGGATCACAATGGATGCAAACGGTTGTGCTTATGCCAGAAAATGCCACAAATGCCAGATTTATGCGGATAAAGTACATGTGCCTCCGAATCCTCTGAGTGTGATGTCTTCACCTTGGCCCTTCGCCATGTGGGGAATTGATATGATTGGCAAGATTGAACCGACTGCTTCAAACGGCCACAGATTCATCCTGGTTGCTATTGACTATTTCACCAAGTGGGTCGAAGCAGCTTCCTATGCAAATGTTACAAGGCAAGTGGTAGCGCGATTTCTGAAGAGAGATATCATCTGTCGATATGGGGTTCCCGAGCGGATCATTACTGATAATGGTTCCAATTTAAACAACAAAATGATGGCAGAACTGTGCCGGGACTTCAAGATCCAACACCATAATTCTTCTCCTTACAGGCCAAAGATGAATGGCGCTGTTGAGGCAGCTAATAAGAATATCAAGAAGATTGTGCAAAAGATGGTAGTCACCTACAAAGACTGGCATGAAATGCTACCATTTGCCTTACATGGGTACTGTACGTCAATCAGGACATCCACTGGGGCAACACCGTATCAACTTGTGTATGGTATGGAGGCAGTCCTACCTGTTGAAGTTGAACTACCCTCCTTACGGGTGTTAAAGGATGTTAAGCTGAACGAAGCAGAGTGGGTCCGATCCCGATACGAGCAACTGAATCTGATTGAAGAGAAGAGATTAGCTGCAATCTGTCATGGGCAGTTATATCAGAAAAGAATGAAGAAAGCTTTCGATCAGAAAGTCAGGCTCCGAGAACACCAAGTAGGAGATCTTGTGCTGAAAAGACTCCTTCCTCCTCATACAGACCACAAGGGCAAGTGGACTCCGAACTATGAAGGACCATTCGTAGTAAAGAAATTTTTCTCCGGTGGAGCACTCATGCTCAGTACTATGGATGGTGAAGACTTCCCGTCCCCTGTGAATTCAGATGCAGTTAAAAAATACTTCGCATAAAAATGACCCGCTGGACATAAAAACAGAATGTAAGTCCAGGCAAAAATGGGGCATCCCGGCGAGTCAAAAACAGAATAAAAGACTCGGGCAAAAATGAGGGAAAATAAACAAAAAATGTACACCCGCTGAGTTGAAAAGCCGCATTGGACGACTTAGGCAAAAAAGGGTATCCCGATGGATTGAAAACCCGAAAGGGCGATCCATGCAAAATAAGGGAATAAGCGAACAACTGCATTCTGAATTCGTCTGTATCACTTACAACTTGGTAAGCTTCGAAAGGGTCAAGCGCCGATCAGAATCAGCCTTCTTCAGAAAGCAAGATGAGAAGAACGTCAAATGTCATACGAGTCATAGGGAAGCTCCCTGAAGCGTCGTCAACATTGCCAATACCTTTTATTTCTCAATTTGTAACAATCTCCTCATTTTAGGGGATTTGTTTCTTTGACTGTATCTTGCCGATTCAGGGCACACGAATTAATAAAATCAGATTTTCAATCATGTTTCGTCTCGTATATTTTATTTTCGTTTGCAAAATGTCCGATGTCTTTAAAAAACTGATTGCATAAATACAGATGCTCCTCTTCTAAAAAATACGTGCTTACAGGAAATATACTCACTCCCAGGAATGCCTAAACTCCTATGATGGAATCCGGTAAGGGATACCTCGGGATTACTTGTGCATTTCTCTGTCTTTTCAGGATTGCAGGTGTTCAAAGCACGACATGGGGCATGAAAGCTTCATCCCAGCAAGCTGGCAAATCATTATCCACTCAATCTAACACCAAAGGTGCCTTCTCCCCAACTGAGTTGCCATTTACTTCCTACTCAGCCAAGTATAAAAGCCAGGGAATCATCTCCCCACAAAGTTTCAGCAGAGCAACGCTTGAAGATCTCACAACAGAGTGAAGAAAGCTTCTACAAACCCCAGCTGGGTCCCTCATTACCAAAGATAGGTCTATCAGTGACCTATATCCCCAAGAAGAATCCCATATGTCAGATCTACCAATGATCTTATCCCCAGCTGGGAAATCCACTTCAAGCAGATCAACCAGAGATCATCATAGCAACGGGGCCCGGATCCCGGATCAGTATCTTTTGCATAATCATAGCATTCGCATCATATTCTCCCCGCAGAGTGTAGCATTATGTCTAATACGGAGCATTACGGCAAAAATCAAACATATTGCATAATCATAAGCCATGTTCTGAATCAAACACTTGTGAGTACTGACAATCCAGCAATGATATACAGAAAACTCTCCAAATCCCCCGGCAAAGAGCCCAGGCATTTGCCTTACACTCATAAATACAGATGCACACCCCTTTTGGCACCCGTCCGTGTCATCATTCCCCAGTAAAGTCGCCTGAGCATTCTTTGCAACAAACACTTATATATTACAGATACTTCCTGGCACCCGTCCGTTTCATATTCCCAGCAAAAAGCCAAAGCGTCCTCTTTGCACTCACAGATACATATATCCATACAGATTCCCTGACACCCGTCCGTGTCACCTTCCCCAACATAACTACCTGAATACTCTATAAAGCATATACATGTTTATTATATACCTTTTGACACTCGTCTGTGTCACCCCCCAGCAAGTTAAGCACTTGTCGGTGTACCACTCATACTTGTTACTCCTGTTTTACTCATACAGATACTCGTCCGTATCTTGTATACACCATTTACATCCCCTCAGATTCGACACTAGTCCGTGTTCTTTGTTAACCAGTTGATACTCGTCCGTATCATCATCTCAGAACATGCGTCAAGCGTTTGTTTCTACCTGATACTCGTCCGTATCATAGTCTTAGGGATGCTCGTCCGCATCTTTAATCCATACACATGTAAAACACTCATCTCTTCTTGAATTTAGACACTCGTCTGTGTCTACTATTCCCCAGAAGAGTCCCCTCAGATTCGACACTCGTCCGTGTTCTTTGTTAACCAGTTGATACTCGTTCGTATCATTATCTCTGAACATGCGTCAGCGTTTGTTTCTACTGATACTCGTCCATATCACGGTCTTAGGGATGCTCGCCCGCATCTTTAATCTATACACAACGTCAAAACACTTATACCTTTTATTTCTTGGATGTAAACACTCGTCCGTGTTTACTATTCCCCAGTAGGTCGCCAGCAAAGCAACCTTTTTCTATCCGACATTCGTTCTATGTCATGATGCCTTTTCGGAAGCCGTACCCTGCCAGGTGATCGTCCTTCACCCTTGGATGACCGTCCCTCATCCTTTCCCCAGCGGAGTCTCCATTATTGGAACCCTTTTCTATCCGGCATTCGTCCTATGTCGTGATATTTAGCAGCCGTACCCTGCTAGGTGATCGTCCTTCACCTCTTGATGATCGTCCTTCATCATGCTTATCCGATGGCCGTCCCCATCGTCGACCTTCTATCCGGCATTCGTCCTATGTCGCGATATTTTTGGCAACCGTACCCTGCTAGGTGATCGTCCTTTACCTTTTGATGATCGTCCTTCATCATTTTATCCGATGGCCGTCCCCGTTGTTGATCTTGTTATCTGACATTCGTCCTATGTCATGATAAACCTTGAGAGCAGCCGTACCCTGCTAGGTGATCGTCCTTCACCTCCTGATGATCGTCCTTCATCATGCTTATCCGATGGCCGTCCCCATCGTCGACCTTTTATCTGGCATTCGTCCAATGTCGCGATACTTTTGGCAACCGTACCTTGCCAGGTGATCGTCCTTCACCTTAGATGACCGTCCCTCATCTTATCCCCAACAGAGCAGCCGTCCCCTGCTAGGTGATCGTCCTTCACCTTTGATGACCGTACCTCATTATTTATTTTTACTTATAATCCCCAGAGAATCTTTGTCACTTTTTTTTGATGACCGTCCCCATCATAATCTCTTATATTCTCCAGCTTGTCGGCCGTCCCCGTCATTGCTTTATTTTCCGCATCCTCCCCAGCATGTCGGTCGTCCCCGTCATTGCTCTTTCCCCAGCAGTCGTCCCCTGCTCGACGGTCGTCCTCCGTCGCCCGCACTTTATAATATACTTTATTTTCCTTTACAATCTATATCCCTTTTCTTCTTCATTCTGTGAGTGCAAATTTTGGACTGTCTTTGGTATTCAACCACAAGTTATCTTGTTTGCCTGTTAAGCCGTTGCTTACATCCTGCACCGCTAACTCATGTTTGAATAGGGGCAGCTGTAAACACCCCAAATTTTCCCTCACTAATTCACACCATGGCTTGTGATCTTTTCATATGCATAAACTTAACCATAGCATCTCATACCACATTTTTGATTCACTGCATTGCTTCAAAGTCATTTGCATCTAGGGTTAGTGATCTGAGAAATCCAAGAGCCATTTGAGACACTCCAAAGGTCATCAATCATTTCAAAGGGGTCCATGTATGTTCAAGCATCATATTATATCCTCTCAAAGTCAAGAATGTCAAAAAATCACAAGAACTGAGATTGGCATGGAAGCAGAGCCAGGTTTAACTACACAGATGACCTAGAATTAGGGTTTTGGTTTCAAAGGCCATAACTCCAAATTTTTTGGTCATTCTTGATTCTATTGGTCTCTATATGGTATAGGGATCATGCATTTCAATTTTCATGAAGAAATTCCATAGGGAAGGCATCTGATCAAGAGTTGACTTTTTGAGCAAGTCAGTGCAAAATCAGGGCATCTGAGGCCCCCAATGACCCAACCAAAGGGTGTTCTTCATCATTTTGATTATGTATGATCTTTATTTGATCATAGAAGATGTTAGAAGTTCATAAAATTGAAGAATTTCAAGCCATTTGCAAAGTTGACATTTTGGGAAAATGACTTGTAATGGAAACTTGCCATTTTAGGAAACTTTTTCAACCCTTGCTTTTTGATTCAAAAATGCTTCAAATGGGAAAACTTTGGTCATGAAAGTTGTAGAATGGATCATTCCCTTTTCAAAAAGTACAAGAACTTGTCCTAATTCATTTTGGATCAAAAGTTATGGCTTGTCAAAGTTGGGAAAAATCACATAATTTCAAGTTTTCTACCAAAGAGGCAAAGTTGCAAAATCACTTGCCAAGGCAAATTGAGACCTCAAAGTGACTTCTAAACTTCACACAAACATGAAACAATGTCTTAAAGTCAGATTGCATCAAGAGTTTGCTCATTTTTATGACTTGTGGATCAAGAAACTTCAAAAGGGCCAAAGTTGATCAAAGTTGCAAAACCTCACTCAAACCCTAATCCATTTGCTGGCTGACTTCAAAATTTATCCTATGGTTCTCCTCACTTCTTGATGCGCAGGACACCCCTCTTGTCCTTGGCTAGCCATCAGCCCATACCTCTCTTACACAAAGCTTGACTTTTTGGCAAAAGACCCATACCAATCACAATAGGGCACACCAACTCCACAGACCTATCCATGAGTGATAAGTGGACCAAAGGCAAGACATAACACACAATAACTCATGCTGAAACACACTCCAAGCCATAGTTATCAAAAATCCTCCAACTTGCAAAACCATTCGAATCTCTCAGTTCACTCAACAATTCTTCAAACAAACTTCACAAAACATCTCAGCACACTCCCCTGATCATTTCCCTGCCCTCATTCATCCCTGAAACCCCCTCAAACTGAAACACGACTTCTCTCCCTCACTGAACAGAACTTGATCAAACTCACAAATCACCCACTTTCCAGTCAAACTAAACCTCAAAGCATCTTCAAGAGGTCCATTGGAGAAGCTTTGAAGCAAGGAATTGGTCCAGAAGCTCTTGGGTTGAAAGCTTCGATTCAGGTAGCCATGGAAATTCATTTTTCCAGAACTCTTATTTCTTGTTTCTAAAATGATCTACATGCTTTCCTGAATGCACTGAACCTTTTATTTTTGAAAATGAGTGAGAAATGGCCATGTATGCTTGTTCTGAAACTTTGCCCGTGAAATGAGTTTTGCTTTGATTCTCATGATTCAGTGAAAATAAATGGTTTTTGGGGTGGGGTTTAGGTTTAATGATGTTTAAGGATGAAATCTGGAGATTTTAGTGAAGTTTTGATGCGTAGGGAGTGAGATAGCATGAACACCTTGCCGGAGAAGATGACCGGAACACTGTTCCGGTCATCTGAAAGTAATTAGGGTTTAGATTAGGGTTAATGACTTAATTAGCGTAGTTTGAATGTGAGCCGTCCAGATGCGCGCGCTGGTCAATTCCCTCCCTTTTTATTTGAATCTCAGCCATCAGATTGGCTGACTTTCTCATTTTTCATTTAAAATTCATTTTATTTTTATTTGTTTTGATTTATTTTGCACGAATTATTAAAAATAGCAAAAAATGTTTAAAAATTATGAAAATTTTTGTCAAGATTTTCATTACTTTTCAGAAAACAAAATATTTTTATTTTTATTTTTTGCATTAAAAATTATTTTTAAATCATTTAAAAGTTTATTTTTAATTAATTAATGAAAATTAATTAATAAAAAATACTTTTAGGTATTTAAAAATTACAAACAAATTCATGTAGCATTTATAAACATTTAGAAACATTGTCCAACTCTCAAACCAAATTTCTTTTTTGATCTTGATCCCTTTTGATAATTTTCTTTGGAATTAATTTCATTTCAAGGCAATATTTTGTTTCAAACTTCAAAAATTCATTTCTGCCTAACCATTGAGAGTTGGACAATGATTCTTTTTGCATTGCATCTTGCATAACATGTAGTTTATAGGATTAAATTGGCATGATTTGATCTTGCATTTTCAATTTGTTTTGTATTTTTCTTGTCAAGGTACCTTAAAACCCTAGCAATCTTAGAAAATTCATAATTTTCAATAGGTTAAGAGTTGGATCGCCCCCTTTGGGCAGTGATCTTGTGTAGGTTTAGGGTTCCTTTGATTGCATTTTCAAATTTTTATCATGTCATTTGCTTCTGGTTTTGGATTTTGCTTTGTGTGTTGATCATAAACCCTAATTTATGCCTTCCTTTGCATCCATCTTCCATTTGCTTGCATACCATGACTTGCCATGACATTTTATGTATTCATTTGATTCATAATGCATCTTAAGACACATTAGAATCATGTTTGATCATTGCATCTTGCATTTGCCATGTTATATATCCATTACATTTCATAACTTTTCATGTACATCCATGGTTCAAAGCTTGCTTCTCTTGCATCCATAGGTTTGTATGATCATTCTAATGCCTTGCCTCATGTTTGCATCATCTCTTAGCATCATTAACATCATACTTATGCTTCTGGTTTTGGTTTGCATCATGACATTGCATCTCATTTTGCATTGCATTTCATTTCTTTTGCTAACTTTTCAGGTGGTAAGTTATTTGAGAAGTGAATTTGCCTTCACTTCTCACATTCTCTTTTCATCTCTTTCATACTTCTCTTTCTGCATTTTGTATGTGTATTGGATTGAGCTTGCTCATTCTTGTTCATCTTACATTCTTTCCTCAAGCAACTTGTCTTCTTAAGTGAAACAAGTTGTTTTGCTTCTCTTTGCTCCTTTCATCTGCTTCTCTCCTTGGTGGCTCTCTGAAGATTTCTTTCTTAAGCCCCACAAACCCTAGGAATGACCAAGCATGACAACAATTAGGGTTTGATTATTCCCCCACTTAGCTTTTACCTTTGTGTCTCTTTGAGTCTTCTCTTCTCATCTCATAATCAGGGACTAAACCCTAAAGGCTTTAAGGCTTTGTGATTAAGCTTATGCCTGCATCCTTCTATTAGGATGGAATGTATAACTTTAATCCTAAGTGTTAAACCCTTAATGTGTTTAAATCCTTTAATCAATTCACTTAATAATCATCAAGACATAAAGCTTGTAACTTGGGCCTTGCATTAGGGTTCTAATTCTTCCTTAATTGGTTAAGAAGGACTAACCCTAGTGTTAATGGACAAGTCCCCCTCAAGTTGTCTTACAAACCATAAAACTCACTTCTTCATATTATCATTAACTAAAATCCATTTAATAAAGGCTTTGTTTTGTCATGAGGTTAATCCCTAATCATGGATTAAGTTGAGGAGCTTTCCTCAGCTTAAACATTCTCATCTATTATCCTTCTATTAGGATGGTGTAATGAGTTTGTTTAATCCCTTATTATGGCTTAATCTCATTACTCAACACTAAACAAAAACAACAAAAATATCTAACTAATCACAAGTAGGCTAATGATCTTAATCCTACACCATGGTGATTAAGTGTGAGATGCTGACTTCACATTTAAGGTATCCTCATTACCCCTAATCAGAGGGAAGATGTGATGAGTTTACTAACCCATTGGTTTATGATTAAGCTCATTAATTTATGACAAACTTTCAAAAGCAATAAAAGACTGAAAACTCAAAAAAACAAACAATAATCGTCTCCTCCGGGATTCTTTTCTCACCTCATTCACTCATAAACGAGAACTTGCTTCTTCCGTCTAATGCAAGACAGTTTGCACCTGAGCCAGACAGGTCATACACTTGAGCATAGGCAAGTAAGCAGTTCACAAGTCAATTTATCTTTCAGTCTCTTTGGGTCGAACTACGGTGTTCTGACTTCCTCATTGCACGAGAGGATACGTAGGCATAACTTAACAGTTATCGAACAAAAGTCTCTGTATATTCCCCCTCCTTCCAGCATTATTCTTTAAGCCGCATACTCCTGAGCATTTCATTCTTGTTTTTACACTGATACCTCTCTTATACACTTCACATTCTTTTTACACTAACACTTGCATTCTTTCCAGCTTTGACACACAAATTGCACTGACACTACCCCTTTAAAACACAAATCTTTAAAGCGTGGATCCCGTCGAGTACGGCGGACAATCTGGGTGCTAATACCTTCCCAGGTTGTAACCAACCCCCTTTCTCAGTCTCTCTGGTTCGCAACCGTCTTGTCCATATCTTTTCCTAGGTTTATGCAGCATTACCTTTCCTTCGGGATAAAAATGCCTAGCTGGCGACTCTATTCATTTCTTTCTTCTCTTTCGCCGACCGTTCGCGTCTGTACCCCTTCTGACCTTGTGGTGTCATTTGGTGGGAGCGATAGGGACTAATCAACCCTAATTGTTATCATGCTTGGGTATTCCTAGGGTTTATGAGGCTTGCAAGAGATCTTCAAGAAAAGTCACCAGGGAAGAAGAAAATGGAAGGAGGAGAAGCAGAAGAAGCAAGTCAACTTACTTCACTTAAGAAGATAAGTTGCTTGAAGAAAGAAAGTGAAGAAGGAGAATGAATGAGCAAGCTCACTCTAAGACAAATACAAAATGCAGCAATGAATGCATAAGAGAGATAGGAAGAGATTGTGAGAAGTGAAGGCAAATTCACTTCTCAAAGGACTTACCACCTGAAAAGTTAGCAGAAGGAAATGAAATGAAATGAAAATGAAATGAATGCAAGGATGCAAACCAAAACCAGAAGCACATTCATGATGTTAATGATGTTATGAGATGATATGAAAGCATGTCAAGAGTTGTGAATAATCATACAAGGGATAAGGATGCAAATGAAGAATTAAAGGAGCATGAAAGTTCATGAATGCTCATGGAATGTAATGAATGCATAACATGGCAAATGGATGAAGAAATGATCAAGCATGATTCTAATGTGTCCTAGAATGTCTTATATGTCATGTAGATGCAAGAAATGTCATGGAAAGTTCATGAATGCAAGCATATGCAAGAGGTATGCAAAGGAAGATGAGAAATTAGGGTTTTCATGCAACATGGGATGCAAAAGTCAAAAACAGAAGCAAATGACAAGATAAAAAATTGAAATTGCAACCAAAAGAACCCTAACCCCATATGATATCACACCTCAAAGGAGTAGACCTAACTCTTAACCTAAAGGAAGATATGATTTTTCTAAGTTATCTAGGGTTTTAAGGTACTTAAAAGGAAAAAATGCCAATAAATTCAAAAAGGCAGAAGAAATTTATGACAAAATTATGTTAGGAACTACATGTCAAATGAAATCAATTCAATAAGAACCATTGTCATACCATTCTTAGTTAGAAAGAAAATAATTCTTGAAGTTAGGGTTCTAAAATATGAATTTTATGAACCCTAAATTCAAGAAAATTGCCAAAAATGGTTCAAAACCAAAAAATAATTTTGTGTGGATGGTATGACAATGTCTCTAAATATTTAAAGATGCAATATGAATATTTTGGGATTTTTCAGATACCTAAATGATATTTTAATTAATTAATTTTCATTAATTAATTAAAAATAACATTTAAATACTTAAAAAATGATTTTTAAAATGCAAAAAATAAAAAAAAAATATTTTTGGGTTAAGAAAATTATTTGTAACCAAAATGCAGAATAAAAATATTTTTGGCAATTTCTTGCTATTTTAAATAAAATGTACAAAATAAATAGAAAAATATGAAATAAAAATTAAAATAAACTGAAGTATGCAAAGGGAAGGGTCAGGATTGAATCTGGGAAAGCATTGGTTGACTGCGCGCTAGATCTAGTGGCTGGAATTCAAACTTCATTAAACTTAATTAATTAATTAATTAATCCCTAATTAAAACTAATGAGCTAATCTCCACCCTCAATCTCACACGGGAAAGACAGATCCAATGGCCCTAATTCAAAATATGCCCTAACCCTAATTAAGTCACTAATTACTCTCAGGTGGCCGGAGAAGACCTCTGGTCATCTTCTCCGGCTAGACCCTCACTTGAAAATCTCAATCTTCTTCCCTAGGTACTTTCTGGAGCTCTAAAGCTCCAGATTCACTCCTCCCACTTCCCTGAACCCAAATCCACCCTCAAATCTCATTTCTTTTCACTCAAACTCAAGATTCGAAGAGAAACATAAACATGGCAAAAATTTCAGACAATCAATACACACTCATTTCTCAACCATTTTCAAAAATTCCAAGTTCAGTGTGATCAGTGAAGCATGCTTAACCATTTTGTAACATAAAAAAGAAGTTCTGGAAAAATTAATTCGAATGGCTACCTGAGATGGAGCTTTTCACCCTTGAGCTTTCTGGCCACTTCCTTGGTGCAAAATGCCTCTAATAACCTTCCTGAAGAAGTTGCAATGCTTGGAAAGCTTTGTGGATGGCTGGTTTGAGAGTTTGCACTCCAACTGGTCAGAAATCGTATTTGGTGTGTGAGGTGTTTTTGGCTGTTTCAATGGTTGGTTTGTGATCAGTGAGGGATTTAGAGATGAATGGTGGAATTTGTTTGAAGAATGAGTGGCTGAGTTGGGAGATTCGAAAGCTTTTGCAAGAGGGAGAGTTTTTGTGAACTTGGTGATTCTTAGGGTTCAACTTGTGTTCTTGTGTGTTATGACCAGCATTTGGTCCACATATCAACTTGTGATAGGTCTGTGGAGTGGATGTGCCCTATTGTGATTGGTATGGCCTTCTTGCAAAAAGTCACCAACTTCTGTACTTGAGGTATGGGCAAGGATACAGCTGGCCTTTGGGCATGTCCATGCGCATCTGACTTCAAGGAAGTCCAAAAATTCATTCTTGAGGCAATTCAACATGTGTGAAATAAGTTATGGGGTGTTTTGCAATTATGTGAAGTTTTGGCCCCTTTGAGAAATCTTGGTGTTCAAGGCATGTGATCTTGCAATTCCTTGGGCAATTCTGATTTAGAAGCAATGCACTATGATGCTATGATGTATTGAAGTGTGTTTGAAGTCACAAAAAGCCTTGGCAAGTGGTTTTGCAAAGAATCCCTTTTGGTGCATTCTTGAAATTTATGGGATTTTTGCCAACTTTGACAAGCCATATCTTGAGTTCCAAAATGAATTAGGTCTTGTTCTTGTACTTTTTAAAAAGGGAATGATCCAATCTACAACTTTCATGACCATCAATTTTTCATTTGAAGCATTTTTGGTTGAGAAAGAGGAGGTTGAAAAACTTTCCCAAAATGGAAAGTTTACATTACAAGTCATTTCCATTTTTGGCAACTTTTGGTTTAGCTCATTTTTCTTCAAATTTGTGAACTTCTAAGCACTTCAATGATCAAATAAAGACCATATAACTTCAATTTTATGAAAAATCCACTTTGGTTCCATGTTGGGGGGCCTCAGATGCCCTGATTTTGCTCTGACTTGCTCAAGAAGTTACCCAGTGATCAGATGACTTCCACAATGAATTTCTTCATCAAACTTGATATACATGATCCTTATATCATATTGAGACCAATAGAAACACGAATGACCAAAAAATTTGGAGTTATGGCCTCTGAAACCAAAACCCTAATTTCAGGTCATCTGTGCAGTTAAACCCTAGCTCTGCTTCCATGCTTTGCCAGTCCTTGTGATTCTTTGACTTTATTGATCTTTGGAGGATAAAATATGATGATTGAACATTTATGGACCCTCTTGAGATGATTGAAGACCTTTGGAGTGGCTCAAATGGATCTTGGATGGCTCAAATCACAAACCCTAGATGCAGATGAACTTGAACTAATGCAGTGAAGCAAAAATGCAATATGAAATGTAATGATTAGACTAATGCAAATATGAAAGATCACAAACCATGGTGTGAACTTAGTGAGGGAAAATTTGGGGTGTTTACAACTAGCCCTATTCAAACATGATTTAGCTGTGCAGGATGTAAGCGCCTGGCTTAACAGGCAAACAAGATAACTTGTGGTTGAATACCAAAGACAATCCAAAATTTGCACTCACTGGGGAGAAGAAGAAAAGGGATATAAATTGTAAAAGGCAGTATAGTATGATTATAAAAATGCGGGCGATGGAGGGCGACCATCGAGCAGAGGACGACTGCTGGGGATAAAACAATGACGGGGATGGCCGACATGCTGGGGAAATAAAGAGATCATGACGGGGACGGCCATCAAGTGAAGTAACAAAATTCTCTGGGGATTAAAGGTAAAGTTAATGATTGGGACGACCATCAGGTTTGTAAAGTAAGGTAAATAACGACGGGGACGACCATCGGTTCAAAGGGTAAATGAAACATTGATGAGGGACGGTCATCAAAGGTGAAGGACGATCACCTAGCAGGGGACGACTGCTCTTTACCACGACATAGGACGAATGTCGGATAGAAAAAGTCAACGATAGAGACAGCCATCGGATAAGCATGATGAAGGACGATCATCAAGAGGTGAAGGACGATCACCTAGCAGGGTACGGCTGCTCTCGGGGTTTATCATGACATAGGACGAATGTCAGATAACAAGATCAACGATGGGGACGGCCATCAGATAAAATGATGAAGGACGATCATCAAGAAGGTGGAGGACGATCACCTAGCAGGGGACGGCTGCTAAATATCACGACATAGGACGAATTCCGGGTATAAAAGGGTTCCAATAATGGAGACTCCGCTGGGAGAAGGATGAGGGACGGTCATCCAAAGGTGAAGGACGATCACCTGGCAGGGTACGGCTGCCGAAAGTATCATGACATAGGACGAATGTCAGATAGAAAAGAAGTTTTGCTTTTTACTGGGGAATGGTAAACATGGACGAGTGTTTACATCCAAGAAACAAAAGGTATAAGTGTTTGGCACTGTGTATGGATTAAAGATGCGGACGAGTATCCTTAAGATTACGATACAGACGAGTATCGGTAGAAACAACGCTGACACATGTTCAGAGATGATGATACGGACGAGTATCAACTGGTTAACAAAGAACATGGACGAGTGTCGACGCTGAGGGGAAATAAGTTTATATACAAGATACGGACGAGTATCTTGTATAAGTAAAAATAGGCATGAGTGAGACACAAACGAGTGTTCAACTTGCTGGGAAGAGTATGACACGGACGGGTGTCATAAGAGGAAACGTATAAGTTATGAACTCAAGTGAAAAAGGTATTCTGGCAACCTATGGGGATAGGATGACACTGACGGGTGTCAATGAGAGTGTATTATAATAAGTGTTTGGGTAACCGTGCTGGGGAATGGTGACACGGACGGGTGTCCAGAGAGTGCATAAGTATCTGTATTTGCAGAGGATGTTTGTGGCTTATGTCTGCAGGGGGACGATATGATACGGACGAGTGTCGAAAGAGTATATATGAACATGTATCTATTGGAGAGTGCAAAGGGGACGCTTTGGCTTTCTGTGGGGAGATTGAGATGTATTTTGTATATTGCTCGAAGTGGTATTGTTGATATTTACAGGTGATTGGTTCGAACCTGACTTGTGATTATGCAATATGTGTGATTTTTGCCGTAATGCTCCGTATTAGACGGAATGCTACGCTCTGGGGGAAAATGATACAAATTCTATGATTATGCAAAAGATACCGATCCGGGATTCGGATCCCGTTGCCTGTGGAGATCTCTGACTGATCTGCTTGATAGGATATCCCAGCTGGGGATGAGATCATTGGTAGACCTGATAAGATGTATGTCTCTGCTTGGGGAACTAGATCACTAATAGACCTATCCGGTAATGAGGAGCCCAGCTGGGGATGTGGAAGCTTTCGTCACTTTGTTGTGTGGGAAATTCAGACATTGCTCTTCTGGGAGGAGGCTGGAGCTCTATGGGGAGATGGTTCCCTATCTAGTACTCTGTTGGGGGAGGAAAGACCACTAAACGATCTTCCTAGAGATTTCTGTGGGGATCCTGCTGAGGATGATGATATCTGACAACTCAGCTGGGGAAATGAGCACCTTCTGATGTTGCTCTGAAGAAAATGTGCTGGAGAAGTGATGTCTGGCAACTCTGATGGCGAGAAAGCACTTCCGGTGCTGTTTGGAGGATGTGCTAAGGAAATAATGATTTGGCAACTTTGCTGGGGAAAACCTTTCATGCCCCATGTTGCACTCTGAATACCTGCAATTCTGTTATAACAAAGAAACGCGCCAGTATCCCGAGGTATCCCTTACCGAATTCCGTCATAGGAGTTAGACATTCCTGGAAGTAAAAATATATTTCCTGCAAGCATGTGATTAGAAAGGCACATCTGTTTTTATGCAAACGTTATATCAAGGATATCAGACATTTTTGCAAACGAAACAAAAATGTACAAGGCGACGCGTGACTGAAAATTCTGGTTTTATTAATTTGTGTGCCCTGAATTGACAAGTACAGTCAAAGAAACAAATCCCTTGAAATGAGGAGATTGTTACAAAATTGAGAAAAATAAAAGTGCTGGCAATGTTGACGATGCTTTAGCGAGCTTCCTCTTGCTATGACTCGTATGACCTTGACGTTCTTCTCATCTTGCTTTCTGAAGAAGGCTGATTATGACCGATGCTTTAACCTTTCGAAGCTTGCCGCGTTGTAAGTGATACAGACGAATTCAGAACGTAGTTGTTCGCTTATTCCCTTATTTTGCGTGGATCGCCCTTTCGGGTTTTCAATCCACCGGGATACCCATTTTTGCCTGAGCTGTCCAATGCGGCTTTTCAACTCAGAGGGTGTACACATTTTTTCAATTTTTCCCTTATTTTTCCCGAGCCTTTTATTCTGTTTTTGACTCGCCGGGATGCCCTATTTTTGCCTGGACTTACATTCTGTTTTTATGTCCAGCGGGTCATTTTATGCGAAGTATTTTTTAACTGCATCTGAATTCACAGGGGACAAGAAATCTTCACCATCCATAGTAGTGAGCATCAGTGCTCCACCAGAGAAGACTTTCTTTACTATGAATGGACCATCGTAATTCGGAGTCCACTTGCCCATGTGGCCTGTATGAGGAGGAAGGAGTCTTTTCAGCACAAGATCCCCTACTTGGTATTCCCGAAGCCTGACTTTTTGATCGAAGGCTTTCTTCATTCTTTTATGATATAGTTGCCCATGACAGATTGCAACTAATCTCTTCTCTTCGATCAGATTCAAATGATTGTACCGAGATCGGACCCATTATGCTTCATTCAACTTGACATCCATCAATACCCGTAAAGAGGGCAATTCAACCTCAACAGGTAGGACTGCCTCCATACCATACACAAGTTGATACGGTGTTACCCCAGTGGATGTTCTGATTAAGGTACGATACCCCTGCAATGCAAATGGTAGCATCTCATGCCAGTCTTTGTATGTGACCACCATCTTCTGCACAATCTTCTTGATATTCTTGTTTGCTGCCTCAACAGCGCCATTCATCTTTGGCCTGTAAGGAGAAGAGTTGTGATGTTGAATTTTGAAGTCCCGACACAGTTCTGCCATCATTTTATTGTTCAAGTTGGAACCATTATCAGTAATGATTCGCTTGGGTACTCGATACCGACAGATGATGTCTCTTTTCAGGAATCGGGCTACCACTTGCCTGGTGACATTTGCATACGAAGCTGCTTCAACCCATTTGGTGAAATAATCAATGGCTACCAGGATGAATCTGTGGCCATTTGAAGCAGTCGGCTCGATCTTTCCAATCATATCAATGCCCCACATGGCAAAGGGCCAAGATGAAGACATCACATTCAAAGGATTCGGAGGCACATGCACTTTATCCGCATAAATCTGGCATTTGTGGCACTTTCTGGCGTAGGCACAACAGTCCGCATCGATTGTGATCCAGTAGTAACCTGACCGTAGTAATTTCTTAGCCATTGCTTGTCCTCCAGCATGGGTACCAAAAGATCCTTCATGTACCTCGTGCATCAACAAGTCTGCCTCTTTCTTATCAACACATCTGAGAAGCACCATGTTGAAGTTTCTCTTGTACAAGGAACCATCAACATTCAGGAAGAAACTACCAGCTAGCCTTCTTAATGTATTCTTATCATTGGATGATGCCCCAGGTGGGTACGTTTGATCCTCTAGGAAGCATTTGATATCATGGAACCAAGGCTTGTCATTTTTATCAATGTCCACAGAGAATACATACGCCGGTCTGTCAAGTCTGGATACTGAAATCCGAGGTACAAAGTTGGCAGCTTTGTAGAAGCACGCCTTCAAACTCGAAGTTTTTGATGAAGACAACACGCCATATGCATTTCAGATCTGCAAAAAGTCAAGAGCTCCAACTGATAAAGCTACAAGCAACCGGCATGGCGATCAAGCTTCTTATGCATCATCGTTCTACTTCATGATTGGACGCTTTTGTTTAGGTATATCAATCCCTCTTTTAAATTGATGTACAAGTGTTCACTCATTCAATCACATGTTAGCATATTGCATAAAATACTTTGATTAATTTTTTTCAAACCGTTTAACACTTTTCGAAAACATTTTGTTTCTGTTTTTAACAGTGTTAACCGGTTAACCATTTGGTTAACCGGTTAACGGGTTCAAAATTTCAGCAAACCTATTAACGTTTATAGGCGTTAACCGGTTAACCATTTGGTTAACCGGTTAACACTGTAAGATTTTTGAAAAATATTTTCTTTGAATTTCAAATTACACCTTTTGATTATATCCCTTCATAAATTATTTTGTTTCATAATTTTCATACCTTTTCAAAAGGGTGTCTTGATTATTATAAAATCTGAATTTTTTCAAATTCAAAAAACACCTCCTACAATTTTTATGAAAATCACTTAAATCAAATTCACCAATTTTCAAATATTTTTATTCTTCTAAAAAGTGTTCATAAGATCATCATATTTCATATTGCATGTTTGAACACTTGTATTGATATTTGAAAAGTGATTTGTGTACATAGGAGAAGATCATTATTGATATCCAATCTTTGTATTACTCACTCAAATTACAAAAAGTATAGAAAGGTATTTCTATTTGTGACTTGTGTTCCAAGGATTGTTTGGACATAAGGGTAAGTGTGGCAAGAGGATTGTTCTTGCACACTTGTTTGTATAGTTTGTTAGAAAGTAGGCCTCACCATTGAAGGTGTGATAGGTTGTACTTTTTCTAAAAACTAGTGGAAATCTCTTTCAAATTGAAAGGGGACTGAATGTACTTTCGGACTGTGAAGGGAACCAGGATAATTCTCCGTGTCACTTTTATTTCTGCCTTACTGCTTTCCTTCCATACACACTTAAAAGAAAAATTCTATCCATCAAAGAAAAAGAATCGAGAAAAATTATAACACCTAATTCACCCCCCCTCTTAGGCGCATTCTGATCCTACAATTGGTATCAGAGCAGGTTTAGGTAACCTGTTCCTACAAGATCCTTATGGCTTCCGCAAACTCGAATCCTGTTTTCAAAGATGGTGGAAGTAGCAACAAGCCTCCGCTCTTCTCCGGCGAATATTTCGATTTCTGGAAAATCAGAATGAGGGCACATCTTGAAGCCCAAGGAGAAGGCATATGGGAAGCAATCGAAGAAGGTCCGCATAATCCTCTCAATGTGATCAACGGCGTTGGAACCGCAAAGTTGAAGAATATGTATGATGAATATGATAAAAGGAAGATCCTAAATGAGAACAAAGCAATCAACATACTTCAAATCGCTCTTAGTATGGACAAATTTTTTCGTGTATCACAATGCAAATCGGCGAAGGAGATTTGGGATACTTTGGTAGAAACACATGAAGGAACAACAAAAGTTAAAAGATCAAGGCTTAACACGTTGAGTCAAGAATATGAAATGTTCCGCATGCAGCCCGGAGAATCTATTGTGGCTTTACAAAAAAGATTTGTTCATCTAACCAACCATTTGATTACACTCGGAAAGACCTTCACCAACGACGATCTCAATTTGAAAGTTCTAAGTTCTTTGACAAGAGAATAGAAACCGAAGGTGACCGCGATCTCGGAGAAGAAGAGTCTCTCAACAATGACATCCGCATCTCTATTCGGCAAACTTCAAGAGCACGAATTGGAACTTGGAAGGCTCGAGAAGCATGAAAGTCAAGAGAAAAAGTCCAAAGGAATTGCTTTGAAGATTGACACGAAGGATGACAAAGATGAAGAGATCTCCGAAGATGAGAACTTCATGCTTCTTGTTAAGAAGCTTGGTAAGTTTTTTTAACAAAAATAATAATTCTTCTTTTCCTAAAAAGAATAAACATTTCAGGAAGAAGGATGCATCCACATCGAATCAAGAAGTTACATGCTATGAATGTGGAAAGCAAGGTCACATAAAACCGGATTGTCCAAGACTTGCGAAGAAAGGAGGATTCAAAGGCAAGAAGGACTTCAAAAATAAAAAGGCTTATGTCGCATGGGATGACAATGAAGTTAGTTCCTCATCAGAATCGGAAAGCGACGAATGTGCAAATATGGCGTTAATGGCGTCACATCACTCCGATGAAGAAAATGATGAGGTGTGCTTGAAAACAACTTCTACGCAATGGTATCTCGATAGCGGTTGTTCAAAGCATATGACGGGCGATATCAACAAATTTTCAAGTCTAACACTTAAGGCCAAAGGATACGTTACTTACGGTGATGATAATAAAGGAAGAATTCTTGGAGTTGGAACCATTGGTGCATCTCCTCATACAATCATCGAAGACGTCCTTTATGTGGAAGGCCTTAAACACAACCTTCTTAGCATAAGTCAATTGTGTGACAAAGGGTTCCGAATCAACTTCACAAAGGAGGAATGTTTGATAGAACACGAAGTCACTCATGAACTCTTGCTAAAAGGTAAACGATTTAATAACATTTTTATGATTTCTTTTGATGACTCTCTCTTGAAGGTGAAATTCTTAATGGCAAACAACAACGAGGCATGGCTTTGGCATAAGAGGATTGCTCACATTCACATGGAGCATTTGAATAAATTATTAAAGCATGATCTAGTTGTTGGTCTTCCAAAGATGAAGTTTTTCAAGGATAAGCTTTGTGACGCATGTCAAAAGGGGAAGCAAACTAAAACATCCTTCAAGACCAAGAAAGTGATATCTACTACAAGACCACTACAATTGTTACATATGGATCTTTTCGGTCCATCAAGAACAAAAAGCTTCTGAGGTAACGTTTTTGCACTAGTTATTGTTGATGATTTCTCTAGATACACTTGGACTTTGTTTTTAGTGCAGAAAAGTGATGCCTTTAAAGTATTCAAGAAGTATGCCAAGCAAATTCAAAATGAGAAGTCACTCTCAATTGTTTCCATAAGAAGCGACCATGGTGGCGAATTTCAAAATTCATCATTTGAAGATTTTTGTGAAGAGCATGGAATCTCTCACAACTTTTCCGCACCAAGGACTCCTCAACAAAACGGTGTCGTAGAAAGGAAGAATAGGGCACTAGTGGAACTTGCAAGGACAATGCTTAGCGACTCAAATCTTCCTAAATATTTTTGGGCGGATGCGGTTAGCATGGCTTGTTTTGTAAGTAACCGTGTCAATATTTGACCTATCCTGAGGAAGACCCCTTATGAGTTGTTCAAGGGAAGGAAACCCAACATATCTTTCTTCCACATATTCGGATGCAAATGCTTCGTTCTCAACAACGGCAAGGACAACCTTGGTAAGTTTGATGAGAAATCCGATGAAGGTATATTTCTTGGATATTCTCTATCAAGCAAAGCTTTTAGAATTTTCAATAAACGTACTCTTACTATTGAAGAATCCATACATGTTTCGTTTGATGAGACTAACCCCTTGAAAGAGGATAATATTATTGTAGATGATGATGATGATGTAGTAGATCTATCACAATAAAAGGAGATATCAAAATAACAAGCAATATCACAAGAAGATAAGTCACCAACTGTAACACGGTGGGAGAACCGACTTTTATTTTATCCAAAGGAAAGGCATAAAAGAACAGGAAAGACCTTTTAAAAGATTTTTGGGTCCGGGGGGTAGGTTATATAAAGGGAAGGTGTTAGCACCCTTTACATCCATGGTTATCCATGGGCTCTTAGTTACTTAGCTCACTTTAAAATGTTTTTGAAAATGTGAAGTGTGTGAATAGAAATTTTCTTAAGTGTTTATAATGACCCATGTACGGATGCGTATAAACCTTTGTTTTGAAAATTTTTGTTTGAAATTGTGAAGTGTTTGAAAAGTTTTGAAAAGTGAGCAAGTAACTATGAGGAACCTACCCTAAGTTTGAATCTTTTCTGTTCTTGAATCCTTTAAATGGTAAGACTATCCCTATTATTAAGGAATAGGTAGTCATTACCTTGGATGTGAGGGACAATTGAAGGGACATTTGTTATTTAGGCAACTGTGGGGTGTATAAGCAATTTTGAAGGGACTATCATCTTTATTTGAAAGGGACAAGATCATTACGAAGGCAACATTCGAAAGGGACTTGATCTTTTATTTGTTAAGGGACTAGATGACTTTATTTTGAGGGACTTTTGCTTTATACACCCTACTTGACCTTTTTGATTAGGCAACATGAGAGGTATCCCTAAAGAAGTGAGATGGCGATCAAAGATCGACTTACGTGTGTGAGTGTACAATTTTTAATATTTATCTTTAAATTTAAATGATCTAAATTCAATTTTAAAATACAAACATGTTCTTTACACTCCCTATTTACTAACCATAGCATAAAATATAAATAATAAACATTATTAATAAATATTACACCAAGGAGCAATTACATAATAATGATAAAAGCAATTAAATATAATAAGCAAAAATATTAAATAATAATAATAATAATTGGGTTAGGGAAATAATAATAATAAAAATAATCACAATGTAGTTAGTAATAATAAAATATCATATAAACATAATTAACAATAATAATAATGAAATAAGCAAAAATATTATAATAATTAAAGGATTAAATTTTTATATAAACAATTATTTAAAGTTAATAAGAAAACATGAACAATTAATTATTATAAAGTTTTGAATTATATGTAAATTATAAAAATTAAATTAATTATGAACATATTATGAAAATAAATTATAATTACAAAAATTAAATTAGCAATTTTTAAACATATAATAAAATTATTTACATGCAAAAACAATTTATGTAGAAATTAAGAATTTTAATTTTTAAACATATTTATATACACAAATTATAAACAATTTATATTATTACATTAACAAGAATTAAATTAAGTATTTTAATTAAGTCATGAATATAATATATACAAATAATAATAGTTAAAATAGAAGAAGAAAAATTAGGGTTTGAGAAAAATATGTTTTTTAGGGTTTATAAAAAATAAATTAGGTTTTATATGCCAAAATGTTAAATATTAAATATTAACTCAATTATACAAATAAATTATATATAATAATAATATATATATATATTAATAAAAGAAATTAGTTTTAGAAAATATTATTATTATTTTTTAGAAATTTTTTTAGAACATATATTAATTTAAATCTATTTACATATTAATCATATAAATAATATTCAATAATAAACAATTAACAAAATAAATAAAACAGAATTAAAAAAAACTTACTTGGGCTGGGGATTTAACCCAGCCCCTTTGCCTCCAAGAACTCCAGCCAGCAACAGCAACCACTAGGCCAACGCGCGCCTGATGCCAAGGAAAGGAGAGAAATTGGTTTTGTGCCTTGTTCCTGAAAAATAAAAAAAAAGAAAACACAACAAAAAGGCCTGGGGGGATCGAACCCAGGACCTTCAAACATCACACAAACACATTAACCATTCCAGCTGGGAGAGCGCACCTGTTTAACTAATGACTGCAACACATAATATATTCAAACTGCTTAATTAAATGAAAAACAAGAAAAAATGGTTTGGCCCAGGAATCGAACCCAGACCCTCCAACAATACACGCGCACACACAACCAACTGAGCCAGCCAACCAACGTTGATAAAATATACACAATATAAAATAAAATATTATAACAAATTTCAAAAAGAGAATTTGGCGCGCTGTGGATCATCTTCAACCTTAGGATTCGCAGGTTTTCCTGCGAATTTACCCAGGGATTTTCCTGCGATTTCTCCTGCGTTTTTGAACCTGCGAATTCCATACATCATCATACAAGCACAATTTCATCAAATTGATTACACCAACATGATCCAATCAGTTCATTGAGTTGATTTATGGTCTCAAAATTCATTTATGGTTGTTAAATTATGAAACCCTAATTCGATAGGTATGAACCCTAAAATGGTGTTTCACGAATTGGCCACTAAATCATCCATCCAATTGCCCAGAATTCATCCCTGCACTCATCTAAACACAAACCAATAGTCAAACTTGATTAATATTACATGAAAATGCAAGAACAAGAAAAAATCGAAAGTGAGCAAAAACGATTCGGATTTCTTAATGTATCATGTTATGATGCAATGTAGTGAATGGTTTCGATTCAAGGATGTCCAGGGAAGCTTGCTATGTCTTTAAAATACCTTCAAACACCCTCTAGTGAAGAAACCGAAAATTGGATTTTTGATGAATTTTGAAAACTTGAACTTACTCTTTGGAGGCTGAATTTCGTGTGCAATGAGTAGGGTTATGCTATGTACTTATAGTGTGATGAATTTAGGTCAGAAAACTTGATGTTTGTGTGAAAGATTTGATCAAAAAAGATTGAAAAAGATCAAGCTTTAAAATTCAAATATTTGAAAATTAAGCCTTTCTATTTCAAGCCAATCACCATGATTCTCTTACCAATTTGATTCCAATCACTTTTATGAATTTCTAGAAGCTCAATCTCTTTTAAATATTTGATTTTTCTATTTTAATTTAATTTAAAATGATTTAAAATGAATTAAATCAAAATAAATAAAATAAAATGATGAAAAAATCTGATTTTTAGAGACTTGGGTCGTGCATGAGGTAATGGTATGGATTGGGTCATCATATGGCAAGCCCATTTAGAAAAAATTGGTTTTAAACCTCCATTTTCTTCATAAACCAACCAAAAATTTCCCAACTTTGCAAGGGCACACATCCTTCAATTTTAATTCTATGAGGGTGTTCTTGGACATTTTGGAAAGCTTGAAGAGTCCTCTAACCAACCCCACTGGTTTCATGTTCATATCATTTACCATTCTCAAGTTATGCCCTTTTGAAGTTGTTGACTTTTTGTTGACTTTCAAAAGGACCTATAATGTCTTAGCTCATACCTTCCAAATGAAGCATTTTTGGGCTTGGCTTGTGAGACACAAAGTTGTAGAGAATTCAATTTCCTTCAAAATGAGCTTTGGATGGGGAAAATGTGATGAAGCATGTGAAAGTTATGGCTGGTCAAAGTTCAGTTGACTTTTCCTGAGGAAACCCTAATTTAGAAACCCCTGATTCTTGATGATCTGAAATCTCCTTGATGAATCATGATCAACCCTTGATCAAATGATGGATTTTACTTCATATACTTGATGTTGGCAAAAAATCATGAAGTTTGACTTTGGTTTGACCACAGTTGACCTCAGTTTGACTTTTTAACTGCTTTGACTGATTTTGACTTACCTGATCATCTGACTGAGCAAACCTTTGAGAAAAGTCTTGAAACTTGTCATGGGTTTTTTTACACACATATAAGATGTTATGAAGCTCACTTGAAGTCTTGGAAGTTCATTTAGCCTGATTAAAGTCAAAACCCTAGTTTTGGATGCACTGCTTAAGAGGTGCATTGTCTGAGGGAATTGTCAACTCTTCTGACTATTTGTGAACCTTGTGAACCATCATAAAATGTCTTGTGAAACCTTGTGAACCTCATAAAGTGTCTTGTAGACTTCATGAACCTCATGAAAGGTCTTGTAAGTATTGTGAACCTTGTGAACCTCATAAAGTGTCTTGTAAACTTCATGAACCTCATGAAAGGTCTTGTAAGTATTGTGAACTTTGTGAACCTTGTGAACCTTCTTAGCACACAAAGTCTTGTATTGTGAGGGCAAATTTTGGGGTGCAACAGCTGCCCCTGTTCAATTTTCTGAAACCTGAGGGGTTAGATTGGTATATGTGCCAGTCGTAACCTGGAAGGTTGAAGGGGATTGAACACAAAAGCCCAAACATTTGCACTCACCGGTGCGTAGAGTGATACTGATGACTAGTTGAATATGCTTGAGTGGGCTTAAAGATGCCACTTGGAGAAAAATTCTTCAGGTACATTTCTTGGAGGATAAAGCAGTCCAAAATATGAAGGTATAATGATAGCTTTCAGGAAGATAAACAGCGTCCCAAGGTAATGATATGCTTTCAGAAGGATAAACAACGTTCTGAGGTAATAATATGCTTTCAGGAGGATAACAATGTCCTGAGGGAATGATATGCTTTCAGGAGGATAAACAACGTCCTGAGGTAGGGGTGATAGCTTTCAGGAAGGTAAACAACGTCCTGAGGAAGTGGTAACCTTTGGGAAGATAACAACGGCCCAAGGTAATAATATGCTTTCAGGAGGATAAACAACATCCTGAGGAAGTGGTAACCTTTGGGAAGATAAACAACGGCCCAAGGTAATAATATGATATCAGGAGTATAAACAACATCCTGAGGAAGTGGTAACCTTTGGGAAGATAACAACGGCCCAAGGTAATAATATGCTTTCAGGAGGATAAACAACATCCTGAGGAAGTGGTAACCTTTGGGAAGATAAACAACGGCCCAAGGTAATAATATGCTTTCAGGAGTATAAACAACATCCTGAGGAAGTGATGATAGCTTTCAGGAAGATAAACAACGTCCCGAGGAGATAATATGCTTTCAGGAGGATAAACAACATCCTGAGGTGATGATATGCTTTCAGAAGGATGAACAACGTTCTGAGGTATAAGAAGCTTTCAGGAGGATAAAAAACGTCCTGAGGAAATGATAACTTTTGGGAAGATAAACAACGGCCCAATAGTCACAATTTGTTGATGAAATTTGTCTGCTGGAGAATTAACCTGAAAACAAGGTAGCATCCTGTATGATAATATTAGTTTATGCATTATGTATGCATGTATAATATGATGCACTTAAGTAATGTATTATGTATCTATGTATATGTATGTTATAATGTAAATGATGTATGTATGCATCATGCAGCCTGAAGCGTCTGGATATCTTCATATAACAACTGCTGGCCAGGGAAAATAAATCCCGATTCGTTGCTGAAGAATATGAGGAACTCGTTCCCGTCTTATTTGATTAATATATTATACATAGCCTTCCGTCTGCTGGGGATAGTAAGGTATACATAACCTCCCGTCTTCGTTCGATAGTAGGGTATATATAACCTCCCGTCTTCGTTCGTCGTACTCCTATTGGAAAGTAAATTCCCGAATATCCGTATGAGGATAAAAGAGATGGATATAAATTCCAGGAGAGATGTGACTTTATGAAGATGGATTTGTCCTACTGGGGATTTGTAACTGCTTTGTAAAGATGAACCGGCAAAGCTTCGTTGAAATCCTTCCCTCGTTCGTCCTTAGTAAATACTATTACTGCATTTCCATGCATTTCTGGTAAACATCAATCATATTAAGCATACATGCATTTCTGGTAAACATCAATCATATTCAAAAGCATACATACATTCAAACACAACCAATGGACGTTTCGCTTATGTAAATAGGGTAAAAGTAAATCTGGATTCAAAAATGGAATTTTATTTATATCAAAGAGTGACCTATACATAGGCAAGTTTGTACAAGGAGACAGAAATCCTAGTAAGAGGAATTTGTCGTAAATTTTTTTTTACAAAACAAAGAAAATCAGCTATGTGGGAAATAATCCTATTGAGTTTCAATTCTACTATTGCCATTATCTTCAAGTTTCTCATCTTCTGTTGTTGAGACGAAAACGATTGGATTGAGCTTTATCTGTTCAAACTTGAGTAAGTAACACAACTAGTTGCAGTTTCATGGGTGATCCAAACGAGACATAGTCATACGCTTTAATCCCTAACTTTTGCCTGGATTGCCCTTTCAGGTTTTCAATCCACCGGGATACCCTTTTTTGCCCAAGCCGCCTTTTCAGGTTTTCGACTTGCCGGGTTTACATCTTTTTATATATATCCCTAATTTTTGCCCAAACCCTTTTGGTTTTCCGGGATGCCCTTATTTTTGCCTAGGCCTGTCAACCTAGCGGGTCTCTTTTTATGCGTAGTATTTTTTAACTATGTCTGCGTTCACAGGCTGTGGGAAGTCTTCACCATCCATAGTAGTAAGTATCATGGCACCTCCTGAGAATACTGTTTTGACTACAAATGGTCCTTCATATGTAGGAGTCCACTTGCCCCTAGGATCACCCTGTGGTAATATGATACGCTTGATCACCAAGTCACCAGCCTGATATACCTTTGGCTTAACCTTCTTGTTAAAAGCTTTGATCATTCGTTTCTGGTACATCTGGCCATGACAAACTGCTGCTAACCTCTTCTCATCAATCAAATTTATCTGGTCAAGTCGAGTCTGAATCCATTCATCTTCATCCAAGACTGCATCCTTCATAATTCTTAAGGAGGGAATCTGAACTTCAATGGGCAGAACTGCTTCCATACCATAGACTAAGGAGAATGGGGTTGCCCCTGTTGAAGTACGTATTGTAGTACGATAACCATGAAGAGCAAATGGTAACATCTCATGCCAATCCTTGTAAGTAACAGTCATCTTTTGTATAATCTTCTTAATGTTCTTATTAGCAGCTTCAACTGCCCCATTCATCTTTGGACGATACGGAGAAGAGTTGTGATGCTTAATCTTGAACTGCGTGCAGAGATCAGTAATCATAGTGTTGTTCATATTAGAGCCATTGTCAGTAATAATCCTTTCAGGGATGCCATACCTACATATGAGATTATTCTTAATGAATCGAGCCACAACAGTCTTGGTAACAGATGCAAATGAAGCTGCCTCCACCCACTTCGTGAAGTAATCAATAGCAACCAGGATGAAACGATGCCCATTAGAAGCAGTAGGTTTGATTTCACCAATCATATCAATGCCCCACATGGCAAAAGGCCAAGGAGCAGTCAACACATTCAATGGTGATGGAGGTATATGTACTTTATCAGCATAAATTTGACACTTGTGACATGTTCTGGAGTGTTGATAGCAGTCAGCTTCCATGGTAGACCAATAGTAACCTGCTCTCAATATCTTCTTTGCCATAGTATGACCACTAGAATGAGTGCCAAAGGTCCCATCATGCATATCTTCCATAATCTCAGTTGCTTCCTTCTTATCCACACAACGAAGCATAGTTGAATCATGATTGCGCTTGTACAAAATCCCATTACTCAAAAAGAACTTAGCAGAAAACCTTCTCAGAAACTTCCTATCTTTGATAGATGCCCCTTCAGGGAACTCCTGAGCTTCAAGATATCCTTTCACTTCATAGAACCAAGGCTTTTCTTCTGTTTCTTCAGTGCTAATCTCATTGCAGTATGCAGGCTTTTCAAATCTATCAATAGTAATCTTGGGAGCTTCATCATCCCAGCTGATCTCAAACATAGATGCCATGGTGGCTAATCCATTTGCCAACTGATTCTCTCTCCGTGGAATATGTCCAAAGGTAATCTCTTTGAAATGTGGGATCAAAGACAACACATGCTCTCTGTAAGGAATAAGATTATCATGTTTGGTATCCCAATCTCCTTTAATCTGACTTACTACCAGAGTTGAATCTCCATACACATCAAGGAACTGAATCTTCATATCAATGGCAGCTTTAATACCCAGGATACATGCCTCATACTCAGCCATGTTATTGGTACAATAGAAACAAAGTCTAGCAGTAATCGGGGTATGACAACCTTCAGGGGAACTAATCACAACACCAACACCATTACCAAGTGCATTAGAGGCACCATCAAAAACCATAGTCCATCGGGATCCTTGTTCAGGTCCGTCATATTGTCCAGGTTCTTTGGTAATAATCATAATGTCTTCATTAGGGAACTCAAAACTCATTGACTGGTAATCATCCACTGCTTGATGAGCCAAATGATCAGCAACAACACTTCCTTTGATGGCCTTCTGAGTAGTATACTGTATATCATATTCTGTCAAGATCATTTGCCATCTTGCAATTCTTCCGGAGAGAGCAGATTTCTCAAATATGTACTTGATTGGATCCATCTTCGAAATCAATAAGGTAATATGAGTTAACATATACTGTCTTAGTCGGCGAGCAACCCATGCCAAAGCGCAACAAGTTTTCTCGAGCAGTGAGTATCTTGTTTCACAGTCGGTAAACTTTTTGCTAAGGTAGTATATTGCCTGCTCTTTTCGACCAGACTCGTCATGTTTCCCCAACACACACCCCATTGAGTTGTCTAACACTGTTAAGTACATAATCAAGGGTTTTCCATCAACTGGTGGCATCAAAATTGGTGGTTCTAGCAGGTATCTCTTGATTTCATCAAAGGCAGTCTGGCACTCATCATTCCATTTGTAAACACACCAAATTTTCCCTCACCCATTCACACCATGGCTTGTGATTATTTCATATGCATAAACTCAATCATACCATCTCATATCACATTTTTGATTCACTGCATAGATTCAAAGTCATCTGCATCTAGGGTTTGTGATCTGAGCAATCCAAGAGCTATTTGAGCCACTCCAAAGGTCATCAATCACTTCAAAGGGGTCCATGTATGTTCAATCATCATATTATATCCCCTCAAAGTCAAGAATGTCAAAGAATCACAAGAACTGAAAATGACATGGAAGCAGAGCCAGGTTTGACTGCACAAATGACCTAGAATTAGGGTTTTGGTTTCAAAGGCCATAACTCCAAATTTTTTTGTCATTCTTGTTTCTATTGGTCTCTATATGGTATAGGGAGAATGTATATCAATTTTCATGAAGAAATTCAATGGGTAAGTCATCTGATCAAGGGTTGACTTTCTAAGCAAGTCAGTGTAAAATCAGGGCATCTGAGGCCCTCAATGACCCAACCAAAGGGTGTTCTTCATCATTTTGATTATGTATGATCTTTATTTGATCATGGAAGATGTTGGAAGTTCACAAAATTGAAGAATTTCAAGTCATTTGCAAAGTTGACTTTTTGGGAAGTTTGACTTTTATGAAAATTGCCATTTTGGGAAACTTTTTCAACCCTTGCTTTTTGATCCAAAAATGCTTCAAATGAAAAAACTTTGGTCATGAAAGTTGTAGAATGGATCATTCCCTTTACAAAAAGTACAAGAACTTGACCTAATTCATTTTGGATCAAAAGTTATGGCTTGTCAAAGTTGGCTAAAATCACAAAATTTGAAGTTTTCTACCAAAGAGACATTTTGCAAAATGGTTTGATCAAGTGTTCTAAAGGCCTCAAATGTGTATCATTTCTTCACAACATGATCATGTGACATCTAAAATTCAGAATGGGCCAAGGGATCACTCATTTTCATGACTTATGGAGCAAGAATTTTCAAAAGAAACCAAAGTGAAGCAAGTTGCAAAAACCCACTCAAGTATGAATCCACTTGCTTGCTGACTTCATAACCAATCCTAGGGCTCTCCACACTTCTTGCTGCGTAGGACACCCCATTTGTCCTTGGCTAGCTAGTAGCCCATGCCTCTCTAACACAAACTTGATATTTTGGCAACTTGAGCCATACCAATCACAACAGCACACATCAACTCATCTGACCAATCCCATTTGTTTATACAAACCAAAAGCAAGCCAAAACACATAACACACAAGCCTGAAAGCACCAAGAAAACAGCTCTCTCATTTTCACCCCATTTTGCAAAAGCTTTCGAAACACTCTCCACAAGCTGCAAACACACAAACCAACTTCACAAATCAACTCAGCATACTTCACTGATCAAAAACCACCCATCACCATTGCCTGAAACTCCCTGAATCAAAAACACGATCACCACCTTCCCTTGAACAGAACTTCTGCCATCTCTCAAACCAACCATCAACAAGAGTTATGAAGCATCCCATTGAGTTCAGGAGGGTCAAAGGAGTGAGTTTGCATAAGAGAAAGGGTCAGAAAGCTCCTGTTCGAAGGACTTCAGCTCAGGTATCCATCAAGAACAAATTTTCCAGAACTCATTTTACTTGTTATAAACTGATTCTATATGATATCCTGATCATCATGATGTGTTTAAAAATGAAAATGGTGGAATATTGAACATGTATGAGCTGTCTGAAACTTTTTGCCCTAAAAATGTTTTGTTTCGATTTGCTTGATTCATGATGAAAAAATGATGTTTGTTTGGGGGTTTTGATTCAGTGTTGAGTAGGGATGGATTCTGGGCAATTAGATTTCATTTTTATTGCGTGTAGAGAGAGTTAGAGATTTGGCTCGTCGGAGAAGATGACTGGAACCACTGTTCCGGTCATCTGAAAGTCATTAGGGCATTTAATTAGGGCACTAATCATAATTAGCAAATTTGAATGCTGGCCGTCCAGATGCGCGCCAGGTCAATTCGCGCACGTGTGAGTTCAAACCTCAGCCCTTGATCTTGCTGACTTTCCCATTTCCAGTTTAATTTCATTTTATTTGCATTTAAATTCATTTGTTTTCTTCATTTTATTTAAAATAATAAAACATTTTGAAAAATTCTGAAAATTTTTATATAACCTTTTATTAATTTTCAGAAACCAAAAACATTTTTATTTTTATTTTTTGCATTAAAATTTTTTTTTAAATCATTTAAAAGTTTATTTTTAATTAATTAATGAGAATTAATTAATTAAAAATACTTTTAGGTATTTAAAAATCACCAAAATATTCATGAAACCTTTAAAATCATTTAGAAACATTGTCCAACCCTCAAACCAAATTTCTTTTTTGATCTTGATGTCTTTTGACAATTTTCCATGGAATTAATTTTATTTCAAAGCATTATTTTGATCCAATGTTCAAAAATTCATTTCTGCCTAGTCTTTAAGAGTTGGACTTTGATTCTTTTTGCATTGCATCTTGTATAGCATGTAGTTTATAGGATTAAATTGGAATGAATTGATCTTGCATTTTCATTTTGTTTTGCATTTTTCTTGTCAAGGTACCTTAAAACCCTAGCAATCTTAGGAAATTCATAACCCTCATTAGGTTAAGAGTTAGAACCCCTCCTTTGGGCAGTGAATTTGTATAGGTTTAGGGTTCCCTTGAATGCATTTTCAATTTTTTATCATGATGTTTGCTTCTGGTTTTGAGTTTTGTTTTGTGCATTGATCATAAACCCTAATTTGGGCTTCCTTTTGCATTCATCTTGCATTTGCTTGCATACCATGACTTGCCATAACATTTTGTGCATCCATTTGATTCATTAGACATCTTAAGACATATTAGAAGCATGTTTGATCATTGCATCTTTCATTTGCCATGTTGTATGTCATTTGCATTTCATAACTTTTCATGTATGTTCATGGTTCTAAGCATGCTTCCCTTGCATCCATATGTTTGTATGATCATCCCCATGCCTTGTTTCATGTTTGCATCATCTCATAGCATCATTATCATCACACAGATGCTTCTGTTTTTGGTTTGCATCATCTCATTGCATTCCATTTGCATTGCATTTCATTCCTTTTGCTAACTTTTCAGGTGGTAAGTTACTTTGAGAAGTGAATTTGCCTTCACTTCTCACAATCTCTTTTCATCTCTCTCATGCATCATTGTTGCATTTTGTCTTGTGTTTGAGATTGAGCTTGCTCATTCTTGTTCTTCTTACTTTCTTTCCTCAAGTGACTTGTCTTCTTAAATGAAGCAAGTTACTTTGCTTCTCTTTGCTCCTTTCATCTGCTTCCTGGTGGTTCCTTTGAAGATTTCTCTTGTTAACCTCACAAACCTTAGGAACAACCAAGCATGACAATAATTAGGGTTTTGATTAGTCCACCACTTAGTTTTACCTTTGTGTCTCATTGAGTCTTCTCTTCTCACCTCATAATCAGGGACTAAACCCTAAAGGTTTTAAGGCTTTGTGATTAAGCTTATACCTGCATCCTTCTATTAGGATGGAGTGTATAACTTTAATCCTAAGTGTTAAACCCTTAATGTGTTTAAATCCTTTAATCAATTCATCTAATAATCATCAAGACATCAAGCTTGTAACTTGGGCCTTGCATCAGGGTTCTAATTCTTCCTTAATTGGTTAAGAAGGACTAACCCTAGTGTTAATGGACAAGTCCCCCTCAAGTTGTCTTACAAATCATAAAATCCACTTCATCATCTTATCATTAACTAAAATCCACTTAATAAAGGTTTTGTTTTGTCATGAGTTTAATCCCTAATCATGGATTAAGTTGAGGAGCTTTCCTCAGCTTAAACATTCTCATCTATTATCCTTCTATTAGGATGGTGTAATGAGTCTGTTTAATCCTTGATTATGGCTTAATCTCATTACTCAACACTAAACAAAAACAACAAAAACATCTAAATAATCACAAGTAGGTTAATGATCTTAATCCTACACCATGGTAATTAAGTGTGAGAAGCTGACTTCACACTTAAGGCATTCTCATTACCCCTAATCAGAGGGAAGATGTGATGAGTTTACTAACCCATTGGTTTAGGCTTAAGCTCATTAACTTATGACAAACTTTCAAAAGCAATAAAAGACTAAAAACTCAAAAACAAACAATAATCGTCTCCTCCGGGATTCTTTTCTCATCATCTTCACTCACAAACGAGAACTTGCTTCTTCCGTCTAATGCAAGACAGTTTACACCTGAGCCAGACAGGTCATACACTTGAGCATAGGCAAGCAAGCAGTTCACAAGTCAATTCATCTTTCAGTCTCTTTGGGTCGAACTACGGTGTTCTGACTTCCTCATTGCACGAGAGGATACGTAGGCATAACTTAACAGTTATCGACCAAAAGTCTCTGTATATTCCCCCTCCTTCCAGCTTTACTCTTTAGCCTCATTATCATGAGTATTTCATTCTTATTCTTACACTGGCACTTCATTTATACACTTCACTTCTCACACTAACACCTGTACATCCTTTTCCGGCTCTTTTATACACAAATTACACTGACACTACCCCTTTAAGACACAAATCTTTTAAGCGTGGATCCCGTCGAGTACGACGGACAATATGGGTGCTAATACCTTCCCAGGTTGTAACCAACCCCCTTTCTCAGTCTCTCTGGTTCGCAACCGTCTTATCCATATCTTTTCTTAGGTTTATGCAACATTACCTTTCCTTCGGGATAAAAATGCCTAGCTGGCGACTCTATTCATTTCATCTCTTTCGCCGACCGTTCACGTCTGTACCTTATTTGAGCCAGTCTCATCTTTTGGGAGCGAAAGCTTGGCGACTCTGCTGGGGACCCTTATACTATAACCAGGGCTTCTAGTTCTTTTTGTGGGTTCCTCCTAGCGCTTGTTTGATTTGTGTTTACTGGGGTGTTATGTGCTAATTGTGTTTGTATATTTATTGCTTTATGTACAGTTTTGTTTATTTCTTTCTTTACAGCTTTACATATATCATACTGTCATACTGTTCTGGCTGGATCTGGTTTTGTTGCTTTGGTGGGTGGGGTCCTATTGAGAGTTGAGGTCCTATACCTGGGACCTGAGTGACACCTAGGCTAGAGTGGTTCATGTTCTTTCCCATTCCATTTCGGTCTGGTGCGGGAATATGAAACATAGTTCAGATATGGGTTTCTTCTTGAGAACTCTGTGCTACAGATTTCCTGCAGTGCTAGGGCTATCTGGGAAGCCTGCTAAGTCTGGATGACCTTTAGTATTGATCTTCAGAAACTGAGGTGAATTAGAGGAGGATCTTTTATGATTATTGTAAACACTGTACCTCCGGGTTAGAAATGTTTACACTTCTCATAACTGGTCCAAGTCTGAGGATCTTTGTTTTAGAACACCACCTGTGAGGGGGTTGGGCTGTTTACAGGTTTGCAGGTACCCTTGACCTCAGCATACCCTGTTACTTTGTTTTGATTAAGAGTACTCCATCTTGGGACAGTTCTTGTGATTTTAACCCTGGACATGTGACTCTTTATTTGAGTCCCCCACCTTGGTTACTGGACTTATGAACCTCCATCTGGATTTCTTGAACATACATGGACTTATATCAAAGCAGTAATCAGATCCAGCTTGACCACAAACCCTTGCATATCATTTGCATACATCATCATTGCATCATTTAACATTTGCTTATTTGTTTTTCAGGGTATCCATACTATATTTTGGCTTGGTTTTGACCCCTTCATCTGCATAGACCTGTCTTCATCAGCTACCTGCTTCAGTCACCTGCATCACCAACATCATCCTGTCAGTGGCCCATCTTCAGTATTATTCTCCATCATCAACATCTGTCTCAGCTCTTCTTCAGCAACATGGCACCCAAGAAGAGCAACATCTCATATCATTTCTTTGAGCCTGAGCTGACTGGCATCAGGAAGATTCAGGCCCTTATTACTCCAGACCATATACCACTATTTAGAGAACATTATGGGGGCATCCTTGATGTGGTTATGGATTTGGACCCTTCCCAGAGGAGCTTGATTCACACTTGTCTACAGTTCTATGATCCTCCTCTGAGGTGCTTCACCTTCCAGAATTTTCAGTTGGGACTCTTGTTGGAAGAGTATTCATCACTGATTGGTGTGCCTGTCAGGGGTGGTGTCCCCTTCAACCCATAAATGGTTTTTCCCAGCAATGAAGAAGTAGCTAGGGCACTGTATCTGGAACCTTTTCTGATTGAGCAGAACATGACAACCAAGGCAGGAATCTATGGCCTACACTTGAATTTCTTGACTTCTCAGGCTACCATGAAAGCCTCTTTGGGAGAATGGAAGGCAGTCTGTGCATTATTAGCCCTCAGCGTATATGGGGTTATATTATTTGCAGATGAGCCTAAGTTTATTAGCAAAAATGCCATTCACCTTTTCATTCTGAGGAACCCAGTGCCCACCTTACTGGGAGATTTCTACTACTCTATCCATCAAAGGAATGAAAAGAAAAAAGAAAGGTTGGTAAGATGCTGTGCTCCCCTGTTCCATACCTGGCTGCTCAAACACTTGCCCAAGACTGATGCATTCTTGAATCCTCACCAACAGAAGAATTGGGCTAGAAGACTCATTGCTTTGACCTCAGATGACATCAGGTGGTGCACTCAGAGCACCAAGGGCAGGGACATCATTACTAGTTGTGGGCAGTTCCCCAATGTACCTCTAATAGGAGTGAATGGTTGCATCAACTACAACCCACTTCTATTCAAAAGACAATTGGGCTATGCATTGGTCCACCCTCCTAGAGCACAAGACTTGGCTGAAACCCTTTATTGTGAGATTAAGCCTAATCTAGCTATTGTCAGGCAAGCATCCTGGGCTTGGGACAATGTCCAGACCAAAGGGATGGCCATTCTCGGGAGATGCAACAATGTGGCCTCAGCTCAGTACTATGAGTGGTCTCATGCCAGGGCTCAAATTTCTGGGATGCCCTTCGCCATTGAGGATGCACCTGGACCATCCACAGCACCCCCTCCAGCCACTGTTAGCCTGGAAGAGTTTGAGAAACTGAAAGAGAGGAATGAGAACCTAACTCAAGCTCTGCAGAAGACCCTCTAGGAGAGGAGTGATGGTCGGCTGGACATTGAAAGGTTGGAAAAGCTTAAGGTGGAGCATCTAGCCAGGATTGAGAAGTCAGAAGACTACATCAAGAAGTCAAGGGCCGGAGAGCAGATTCTGAAGAATGCCTGTAAGGAGGCTCAGTTTCAGAAGGCCAGGACTGATTTATATCTGAAAGAGAGTTAAGCTAGGTGGGTCCGGATCACTGAAGCTCGTACTCAGGAAGATAAGAGGACTCAGGACAAGATTGAGTAGTTGGAGGCCAATGCGAAGGAGCAACAGGAAGCCCTGCTAGCAGCCCAGAAGGAGATCTCAGAGTTAAAGATTAGGGCTGGTGAGAAGAGGTCAAAGGACCAGGGCAGACACAAGAAGCTAACTGCAGCTATTGCCACCAGGAATCTTCTTATCAGGAATCTCACAAAGCGTCCAGCTGACCCGGTAACTGAAGCACTTCTGAAGGAAGTTCAGGAGGATGAGTTTGGTCTTGGTGTCTAACTTTTGCTTGTTGTTGCTTTCATTTCATTGTACTTTTCTTTCTTATGTTGTATTTTGATCCCTTAGGGGCATGTATTGTAAAAAACAAACTATGTATCATTCACTTTTTGTAATATATTCATTAGTTTGTTTCATTTGAATCTCTCTCTCCTAAGCAACATCAAAAAGCATCTTCCTCGGGGTCTGGAAAGGTCAAAACCAAGTGCCAAGTCGGATACCTTGGAAACAAATAAGCATACTGCATTACATACTAACCTTTTGTTTTGTTTTGTAGGCTTTTGTTTTGTTTGTTACTAACTCTGTTGTGGTTCAGGAACTATTGCTCGACGTCGGGTGTTCCCACTCAACCGTCCGCACAGATATCCTACCCGCAACAACCTTCCGGGTATACAGATGGACCAGGTACAACAGGACCTTACAGAGGTCAGGGCTCAAATGGCCAACGAGAGACTAGAAATGAGAAATCAGATGACCCAGTTTATGGAGGTGATGAATGGATTGGCACAGAGCCAAGAAAGATTAAGAGCATTGGTAGAGAGGCAGACTCAGGAAGACCCCCATCTAGGGACTGGTGGAACAAGCAACAATGAGAGGGTTCAGCCTCATGTCAACCCACCTGTGTATGGGCCTCACCTTCACCCAGAGATCAACATCCCTGCTAATGTGCAAGGGAATGCTACTACAGGCAGAGTACTACAAGAAGACCCCCAAGAAGATCAATTCACTGTGATGGGAGCTGGGGATGAAGCCTATGACAGAAGGCTAGATGAAATTGCAGAGAAATTAAGGTCTCTAGAGTCTCAAAATTCTCTGGGCTTTGATGTCATGGACATGGGCTTAGTGGACGGGGTAAGAATACCTCACAAGTTTAAACCTCCGTGCTTCGAGAAGTACAACGGAACATCCTGTCCACGAACCCATTTGCAATCCTTTCTGGGGAGGCTGAAGGCATACACCATGGATGAAAAACTGTGGATGTTTTATTTCGAAGACAATTTAACAGGAGCTTCAAGGGAATGGTACTCTCATTTGACCAGATCGACCATCAGATGCTGGAAGGACCTGGCTGAGGCCTTCATTAGACAATACCAGTACAACTTGGACATGGCTCCTAACAGGACCCTCCTGATGGGAATGTCCCAGTCATCCAGAGAAAGCTTTCGGGAGTACGCCCAGAGGTGGAGACAGCTTGCTGCTGCTGTCCAACCACCCGTCGGAAAGGGAAATGGCCGACATGTTTATGAACACCCTCCAAGGGACATACATTGATAGGCTAGCTGCCTTTTCTTCCACCAGCTTCGCGGATGTAGTCATAGCTGGAGAAAGAATTGAGAGCCTTCTAAAGATGGGTAAGATTTCCGACAATGGCGCGAGCTCGTCCAGCAACCCCAGAAAGCCTTTTGTGGGCACAAGAAGAACTGGTGAGACTAATGCTATCCATACCAGCAGGGGCAGACCCCAGTATGTTCATAGGTCAGTGGCAGCTGTCACTATTCCCGCTCCAATTCATCAACAACCAGCATACCAACCACAGCAACAACCCCACTACCAGCAACAAGCTCAATATCCACCTCAGAGAAATTATAACAACAACAACACCAGCAACAACAATCAGCAAAGACCTTTTCAACAGAGACCATCTCAGGCCAATAGGGTGATTGATCCAATCCCTATGCCGTATGCCGCATTGTTGCCACAACTCCTGAAACTCAACCTGGTTGAGCTAAGGACATTGGAACCTCCAGATCCTGCCAGTCTGCCCAGAAATTATGACGCCAGCGCCAGATGTGCTTTTCACTCCAACGCACCTGGCCACAGTACAGAGAAGTGCAGAGCTTTGCACATGAAAGTGCAAGATCTAGTGGATTCCAAAGCTCTAAACTTTGCACCCCCGCCAAATGTCAGCAAAAACCCTATGCCCAACCATGGAGGACCCAGAATCAATGCTATTGAGGAAGATAAGCCGTCTTACTTGATAACCAGTGTGGGGCAGATTCGGACACCTCTGGTAGAGATTAAAGCTCAACTCCTTGAATGTCAGATATTTTCCGGGTGTGAGCTCGGGTGCGGTTATTGCAACATTTCGGTAAATGGGTGTGATAACCTGAGAAGCGGCATAGATGGTCTCATCCAGAGTGGCTTACTTCAAATCACAACATCAATACCTACAAATCCGGCAATCTCCTTAACAACAATTCCCGAGTCTTCTACAACTGCAACAACAATTTTTCCAAACAACTCTTCAATCTCATCAACAAATGCTTCATCTGTCACTTCAACGGACCAAATATCAACAACCATCTCTTCTACAACTTCAACATCCATCCAGTCAACAATGTCTCCTACAACATCAACAGCAAATAATGAAAGTGTCTCAACGGTTACAATATATTATGATCCTGCAAATGATTCTGCCTACAACTCACAAAATGCCACTCCTATCAGAGCACCAGTTACAATATACTATGATCCACATACTATCATGGTCCCTTCGGCAGTTGCTATCAGTCCAGTCACTATCACAGTGCCTAGGCCAGTTCCTTACGAAAGCAATAATGCCATCCCTTGGCATTACGGCTCCGATCTATACTGAGAAGGACAATAAAATCACTTTAGAATCATCAACTTCTTCACCACAAATAGACAATGTGGGGGGAGGCGGAGGCTTCACTCGGAGCGGACGTCTCTTTGCCCCGCAAATTCCAAGACCCATCGCTGAAGCAGAAGCTGCTGCCAAGGCAAAAGGGAAGAGCATGGTGCAGGAAGAACAAGTTGCTAAAGAAGCTTTAAAGACCCCTTTTGATCAAGAGGTTGATGAATTCATGAGAATCATCAAGAAAAGTGATTACAAGATAGTGGACCAGCTTCACCAGACACCTTCCAAAATCTCCATTTTATCATTGCTAATGTGCTCCGAGGCTCATCGGAACGCACTATTAAAAGTCTTGCACGCAGCTTATGTGCCAGAGGAGATTACCGTCAATCAGTTAGAGGCAGTGGTTGGAAATGTCAACGCTAGTCATGGACTAGGATTTACCAACACTGATTTGACAACAGAAGGTCGCAACCACAACAAGGCTTTGCACATTACCTTGGAGTGTAAGGGTGCAGTTCTTTCTCATGTATTGGTGGACACAGGGTCATCCCTCAATGTCCTACCTAAGAAGGCCCTTGTGAAGCTGGAGTATGAAGGATTGGCATTACTCCCCAACAACTTGGTAGTGAGAGCCTTTGACGGTTCTATGAGATCAGTTCTGGGAGAAATTGAATTGCCTATAACGATTGGCCCACAGACTTTCAAAACGACCTTCTTTGTGATGGATATACAGCCTGCCTACAGCTGTCTATTGGGTAGACCATGGATACACGCCGCTGGCGCCGTGACGTCAACCCTTCACCAGAAGTTAAAATTCGAGTGGGAGGGCCAAGTCGTTACTATTTGTGGAGAGGAAGATATTTTTGTTAGCCATCTGGCTACATACAAATACATTGAGATGGATGGGGAGATCCACGAAACTATGAGTCAGGGGTTTGAGGCCTTGAACATAAATGAAGCGTCCGCTGTACCTGGAACCTCAATGACATCTTATCAGCAAGCCCAGAAGGTTGTTGAAGAGGGGACTGCCCAAGGCTGGGGCAAGTTGTTGCCTGTAGAAAAGAAGGAGGATAGATTTGGGTTGGGTTACAAACCAACTCAACAAGATCAAGCAGAGGCTGCTAAGGAGCCCAATTTTGTCAGTGGGGGGATGCTCGCCCCGATGCAGTGAACAACTTAGAAGACGAGGATGAAAGCGACCGCAACCTGGAGAGTTGGATACGTCCAAGGATCCCGGGGAGCAGTATCTCAAACTGGTCTTCCCAGGAAATTATAAGAGTTACTCCTGCAGAGTAATTATTATTTCCTGTATTTTTAAGCATGCACCAAGTCTTGCATCTTGCCCAAGATGACAAGACTCATTTTGTAATCGGGCCATCTGTAATTTTGTGCAAATAGATCAATCAATGATAATCAGACATCTTTTGCAAATGAGTCTTTTTTTTTTCCGCTCACTGTTTTTCCATTTTTCTTTTTGTACAAAAATAAATGGCAGTGTTTTCAAAATGACAACTTTATTTCACTTTTATAAACAAGATTAAAATCAATCACTAAAATAAACAAATCTGAACCCTTGCAGAGAGTGCCTTTCAGACCGCACCGACAACAGCACGGCTATGACTTCGTATGACTTTGACAATCCAATCAATCAAGCTGATGAATGGGTTGAAGAAGAGTATGAGCTTCCCGAAGAGCTAGCCAGGTTGTTGAGACAAGAGGAAAAGGTTATCACTCCTCATCAGGAGGAGGTCGAAACGATTAATCTTGGTACGGATGAAGATGTGAAAGAAGTTAAAATCGGGGCCTGCTTGCAAGACTCAGTGAAGAGACAACTAATTGACCTGCTTCAGGAATATGTGGATGTGTTTGCTTGGTCTTATCAGGATATGCCAGGGTTGGACACCGACATTGTTATGCACAAGCTGCCTTTAAGAGAGGATTGCCCGCCGGTTAAACAGAAACTGCGCCGTACTCGCCCGGACATGGCAATGAAAATCAAAGAAGAGGTACAAAAGCAGTGGGACGCCGGGTTCCTTGCTGTGACTAGCTATCCGCCATGGGTTGCTAACATAGTACCTGTGCCTAAGAAGGACAGCAAAGTAAGAATGTGTGTTGACTACCGGGATCTGAACAGAGCCAGCCCGAAAGATGATTTCCCATTACCTCACATTGATGTATTGGTTGATAACACGGCTCAGTTCTCGGTATTCTCCTTCATGGACGGATTTTCAGGATACAATCAGATCAAGATGTCACCTGAAGACATGGAGAAGACAACCTTCATCACACCCTGGGGCACGTTCTGTTACAAGGTGATGCCATTCGGACTGAAGAATGCTGGTGCTACATATCAACGGGCTATGGTAACATTATTCCATGACATGATCCATAAAGAAATAGAATGTTATGTGGATGACATGATTGCCAAGTCCCTCACAGAAGAAGACCACCTGGTAAATCTGTTAAAGTTATTCAAGCGTCTGAGAAAGTACCAACTGAAGTTAAACCCCAAGAAATGCACATTCGGGGTGCGATCCGGTAAGCTGCTAGGATTCATTGTAAGTGAGAAAGGGATTGAAGTTGACCCCGATAAAGTCAAAGCTATTCAAGAAATGCCTGCACCGAAGTCAGAAAAAGAAGTTCGAGGGTTCTTAGGACGTTTGAACTACATTTCACGGTTCATATCTCACCTTACAGCAACCTGCGAACCCTTGTTCAAACTGCTAAGAAAAGAACAAACGGTCAGGTGGAACAAAGACTGCCAGAAGGCTTTTGACAAGATCAAGGAATACTTACAAGAGCCTCCTATCCTTATGCCTCCAGTTGAAGGAAGACCTCTAATCATGTACTTGACAGTATTAGAAGAGTCAATGGGGTGTGTGCTGGGCCAGCATGACGAGTCTGGTCGAAAAGAGTATGCAATATACTACCTAAGCAAAAAGTTTACCGACTGTGAACAACGTTATTCACTGCTCGAGAAAACTTGTTGTGCTTTAGCGTGGGCTGCTCGCCGACTGAGACAGTATATGTTGACCCACACTACCTTATTGATCTCAAAAATGAACCCAGTCAAGTATATTTTTGAGAAGCCAGCACTTACCGGACGGGTTGCAAGATGGCAGATGATCCTCACAGAATATGATATCCAGTACACATCTCAGAAAGCCATCAAGGGCAGTGTATTGTCTGAATATCTTGCTGAGCTACCTATTGATGATTACCAGCCTATGAGATTTGACTTCCCTGATGAAGACATCATGTTCATAAAAGCAAAAGATCATGAAGAGCCTGTTCACACTGAAGGGCCTGACCCGGAAGAAGAATGGACTATGATGTTTGATGGGGCTGTTAACATGAATGGTCGTGGTGTTGGTGCAGTACTCATTACACCTAAAGGAGTTCACATGCCTTTCTCGGAGAAACTCACTTTCAACTGCACTAACAACGAGGCTGAATACGAAGCTTGCATTATGGGTCTTGAGGAAGCCATTGACCTCAGGATCAAGACTTTGACTGTGTTCGGAGATTCAGCTCTGGTAGTTAATTAAACCAAGGGAAAATGGTACACGCACCAGGATCATCTGATACCTTACAGGGATTATACAAGGAGGTTATTGACTTTCTTCACAACAGTCAAGCTTGAGTATATCCCTCGGGACGAGAATCAGTTTGCAGATGCTCTGGCTACCATTTCATCCATGATCAAAGTTCAAGCTGCCAACTTCGTACCTCAAATTTCAGTGTCCAGACTTGACAGACCAGCATATGTGTTCGCAACGGATGTTGTCAAAGATGATAAGCCTTGGTTCCACGACATTAAGTGCTTCTTGGAGGATCAAACATACCCACCTGGGGAATCTTCCAATGATAAGAAGACTTTGAGAAGGCTTGCTGGTAGTTTCTTTCTGAACACTGACGGTTCCCTGTACAAGAGAAACTTTGATATGGTACTCCTCAGATGCGTTGACAGAACAGAAGCAGACTTGTTAATGCATGAAGTGCACGAAGGATCCTTTGGTACCCATGCAGGAGGGCATGCCATGGCCAAGAAATTACTAAGATCAGGTTATTACTGGATCACAATGGATGCCGATTGTTGTGCCTACGCCAGAAAATGCCACAAATGCCAGATTTACGCGGATAAGGTGCATGTGCCTCCCAATCCTTTGAACGTGATGTCTTCACCCTGGCCCTTTGCTATGTGGGGCATCGATATGATTGGCAAGATTGAACCGACTGCTTCAAATGGCCACCGATTCATCTTGGTTGCCATTGACTATTTCACCAAGTGGGTCGAAGCAGCTTCCTACGCCAACGTTACGAGACAAGTGGTAGCCAGATTTCTGAAGAGAGATATCATTTGTCGATACGGAGTTCCCGAGCGAATCATTACTGATAATGGTTCCAACTTAAACAACAAAATGATGGCAGAACTATGCCGGGACTTCAAGATCCAACACCACAATTCTTCTCCTTACAGGCCAAAGATGAACGGCGCTGTTGAGGCAGCTAATAAGAATATTAAGAAGATTGTGCAGAAGATGGTAGTCACATACAAAGACTGGCATGAAATGCTACCGTTTGCCTTGCATGGGTACCGCACGTCAATCAGAACATCCACTGGGGCAACACTGTATCAGCTTGTGTATGGTATGGAAGCAGTCCTACCTGTTGAAGTTGAATTACCCTCCTTACGGGTACTGATGGATGTTAAGCTGAACGAGGCAGAATGGGTCTGATCCCGATACGAACAACTAAGTCTGATCGAAGAGAAAAGATTGGCTGCAATCTGTCATGGGCAGTTGTATCAGAAAAGAATGAAGAGAGCCTTCGATCAGAAAGTCAGGCACCGAGAGTACCAAGTAGGAGATCTTGTGCTGAAGAGAATCCTCCCTCCTCATACAGACCACAGGGGCAAGTGGACTCCAAATTATGAAGGACCATTTGTAGTAAAGAAAGTTTTCTCGGGTGGAGCACTCATGCTCAGCACTATGGATGGTGAAGATTTCCCGTCCCCTGTGAATTCAGATGCAGTTAAAAAATACTTCGCATAAAATGACCCGCTGGACATAAAAACAGAATGTAAGTCCAGGCAAAAATAGGGCATCCCGGCAAGTCAAAAACAGAATAAAAGACTCGGGCAAAAATAAGGGAAAAATAAAAAATGTGTACACCCGCTGAGTTGAAAAGCCGCATTGGACAACTCAGGCAAAAATGGGTATCCCGATGGATTGAAAACCCGAAAGGGCGGTCCATGCAAAATAAGGGAATAAGTGAACAACTGCATTCTGAGTTCGTCTGTATCACCTACGACTTGGTAAACCTCGAAAGAATCAAGCTTCACTCAGAATCAGCCTTCTTCAGAAAGCAAGACGAGAAGAACGCCAAATGTCATACGAGTCATAGCAAAAGGGAAGCTCCTTGAAGCGTCGCCAACATTGCCAGCGTTTTATTTCTCAAATTGTAACGGTCTCCTCATTTTAGGAGATATGTTTCTTTGACTGTATCTTGCCAATTCAGGGCACGTGAATTAATAAAATCAGATTTTCAGTCATGTCTCGTCTCGTACGCTTTATTTTCATTTGCAAAATGTCTGATGTCTTTAAAGATACTGATTGCATAAACACAGATGTTTCTTTTCTAAAGAATGCGTGCTTGCAGGAAATATACTTATTCCCGGGAGTGTCTGAACTCTCATGATGGGATCCAGTAAAGAAAACCTCGGGATTACTTGTGCGTCCCTCTGTCTTTGCAGGATTGCAGGTATTCAAGAGTGCAACATGGGGCATGTAAGCTTCATCCCAGCAAGCTGGAAAACCAACACTCACTCAGTCTTAGCACCCAAATTGTTCTCTCCCCAGTTGAATTGCCACTTGTTACTTTCCCCATCCGAGGTGACAATCATTCTTCCTCCTCAGTTAAGTACAAAAGCCAGGGAACCATCTCCCCACAGAGTTTCAACCTCTATCCAGAAGAGCAACACATGAAGGAATCACAACAGAGTGACGGAAGCTTCTACAAACCCCAGCTGGGTCCTTCATTTACTGGAATAGGTCTATCATTGACCCATTCCCCCAAGCAGAATCATATGCGTTAGATCTACCAATGATCTCATCCCCAGCTGGGATGTCCCTTTCAAGCATATCGGCCAGAGATCTTCACAGCAACGGGATCCAAATCCCGGATTGGTATCCTTGCATAATCATAGCATTCGCATCATATTTTCCCCACAAAGCGTAGCATTCCGTCCAACACGGAGCATTACGGCAAAAATCAAACATATTGCATAATCATAAGCCCTGTTCTGAATCAAGCACTTGTGAATAATGACGATCCATCAACAATGTACAGAATGCTCCCCAGATTCCCCGGCAGAGAGCCCAAACATTTTTCTCACAGAACTAATACCTCCTTGTGGCACCCGTCCGTGTCATATCCCCAGCGGAAAGCCAAAGCATCCTCTTTGCACTCACAGATACTTATATATAGAATTTTCTTGACATCCGTTCGTGTCGCCTTCCCCAACACAGTAACATAAACACTTTGTATATCAGATATTTGTTTACACTATACTTTTCTCCTTTTCAACACTCGTCTGTGTCATTCTCCCCAGCAGGTTAAATACCCGTCTATACACTACTCATACTTATTACTCATATTTCACTTATACAGATACTCGTCCGTATCTTGTATACACCACTTATATCAGATTCGACACTAGTCCATGTTCTTTGTTAACCAGTCGGTACTCGTCCGTACCATCATCTCAGAGCATGTGTCAAGCGTTTGTTTCTACCTGATACTCGTCCGTATCATAGTCTTAAGGATGCTCGTCCGCATCTTTAATCCATACACATGTCAAACACTCTTGTCTTCTTGAATATAGACACTCGTCTGTGTCTACTGTTCCCCAGATGAGTCCCCTCAGATTCAACACTCGTCTGTGTTCCTTGTTAACCAGTTGATACTCGTCCGTACCATCATCTCAGAACATGTGTCAAGCGTTTGTTTCTACCTGATACTCGTCCGTATCATAGCCTTAAGGATGCTCGTCTGCATCTTTAATCTATACACAGCGTCAAAACACTTATACCTTTTGTTTCTTGGATATAAACACTCGTCCGTGTTTACTATTCCCCAGTGGATCGCCAACAAAGCAAAACTTCTTTTCTATCTGACATTCGTCTTGTGTCATGATAAATCCTGAGAGCAGCCGTACCCTGCTAGGTGATCGTCCTTCACCTCTTGATGATCGTCCTTCATCATGCTCATCCGATGGCCGTCCCCATCGTCGACCTTTTCTATCCGACATTCGTCCTATGTCGTGATTTTTAGCAGCCGTCCCCTGCTAAGGTGATCGTCCTTCACCTTTTGATGATCGTCCTTCATCATTTTATCCGATGGCCGTCCCCATCGTTGATTTTGTTATCTGACATTTGTCCTATGTCATGATAAACCTTGAGAGCAGCCGTCCCCTGCTAGGTGATCGTCCTTCACCTCTTGATGATCGTCCTTCATCATGCTCATCCGATGGCCGTCCCCATCGTTAACCTTCTATCCGGCATTCGTCCTATGTCGCGATACTTTCGGCAGCCGTACCCTGCCAGGTGATCGTCCTTCACCTTTGATGACCGTCCCTCATCATTATTTCATTTATTCTTTACCCCAATGGCCGTCCCCGTCGTGGTTCCTTTTCCTTTTCCTGATGATCGTCCTTCATCAGTTTAGCCCGATGGCCGTCCCCATCGTTGTTTACCTTACTTTTTGAACTTGATGGCCGTCCCCATCATTTTTCATTAATACCCAGAGAATCTTATAACTTTACTTGATGGCCGTCCCCATCATAATCCCTTTTATCCCCAGCATGTCGGCCGTCCCCGTCATGGCTTTATTTCCCGCACTTTTCCCAGCGTGTCGGCCGTCCCCGTCATTGCTCTTTCCCCAGCAGTCGTCCTCTGCTCGACGGTCGTCCTCCGTCGCCCATACTCTATAATACACTTTATTTTCCTTTACAATCTATATCCCTTTTCTTCTTCATTCTGTGAGTGCAAATTTCGGACTGTCTTTGGTATTCAACCACAAGTTATCTTGTTTGCCTGTCAAGCCGTTGCTTACATCTTGCACAGCTAACTCATGCTTGAATAGGGGAAGCTGTAAACACCCCAAATTTGCCCTCACCCATTCACACCATGGCTTGTGATCATTTCATATGCATAAACTCAATCATACCATCTCATATCACATTTTTGATTCACTGCATAGATTCAAAGTCATCTGCATCTAGGGTTTGTGATCTGAGCAATCCAAGAGCTATTTGAGCCACTCCAAAGGTCATCAATCACTTCAAAGGGGTCCATGTATGTTCAATCATCATATTATATCCCCTCAAAGTCAATAATGTCAAAGAATCACAAGAACTAAAAATGACATGGAAGCAGAGCCAGGTTTGACTGCACAGATGACCTAGAATTAGGGTTTTGGTTTCAAAGGCCATAACTCCAAATTTTTTTGTCATTCTTGTTTCTATTGGTCTCTATATGGTATAGGGAGCATGCATATCAATTTTCATGAAGAAATTCAATGGGGAAGTCATCTGATCAAGGGTTGACTTTCTAAGCAAGTCAGTGTAAAATCAGGGCATCTGAGGCCCTCAATGACCCAACCAATGGGTGTTCTTCATCATTTTGATTATGTATGATCTTTATTTGATCATGGAAGATGTTGGAAGTTCACAAAATTGAAGAATTTCAAGTCATTTGCAAAGTTGACTTTTTGGGAAGTTTGACTTTTATGAAAATTGCCATTTTGGGAAACTTTTTCAACCCTTGATTTTTGATCCAAAAATGCTTCAAATGAAAAAACTTTGGTCATGAAAGTTGTAGAATGGATCATTCCCTTTTCAAAAAGTACAAGAACTTGACCTAATTCATTTTGGATCAAAAGTTATGGCTTGTCAAAGTTGGCTAAAATCACAAAATTTGAAGTTTTCTACCAAAGAGACATTTTGCAAAATGGTTTGATCAAGTGTTCTAAAGGCCTCAAATGTGTATCATTTCTTCACAACATGATCATGTGACATCTAAAATGCATAATGGGCCAAGGGATCACTCATTTTCATGACTTATGGAGCAAGAATTTTCAAAAGAAACCAAAGTGAAGCAAGTTGCAAAAACCCACTCAAGTATGAATCCACTTGCTTGCTGACTTCATAACATATCCTAGGGCTCTCCACACTTCTTGCTGCGCAAGACACCCCATTTGTCCTTGGCTTGCTAGTAGCCCATGCCTCTCTTACACAAACTTGACATTTTGGCAACTTGAGCCATACCAATCACAACAGCACACATCAACTCATCTGACCAATCCCATTTGTTTATACAAACCAAAAGCAAGCAAAAAAACATAACACACAAGCCTGAAAGCACCAAGAACACAGCTCTCTCATTTTCACCCCATTTTGTAAAAGCTTTCGAAACACTCTCCACAAGCTGCAAACACACAAACCAACTTCACAAATCAACTCAGCATACTTCACTGATCAAAAACCACCCATCACCATTGCCTGAAACTCCCTGAATCAAAAACACGATCACCACCTTCCCTTGAACAGAACTTCTGCCATCTCTCAAACCAGCCATCAACAAGAGTTGTGAAGCATCCCATTGAGTTCAGGAGGGTCAAAGGAGTGAGTTTGCATAAGAGAAAGGGTCAGAAAGCTCCTGTTCGAAGGACTTCAGCTCAGGTATCCATCAAGAACAAATTTTCCAGAACTCATTTTACTTGTTATAAACTGATTCTATATGATATCCTGATCATCATGATGTGTTTAAAAATGAAAATGGTGGAATATTGAACATGTATGAGCTGTCTGAAACTTTTTGCCCTAAAAATGTTTTGTTTCGATTTGCTTGATTCATGATGAAAAAATGATGTTTGTTTGGGGGTTTTGATTCAGTGTTGAGTGGGGATGGATTCTGGGCAATTAGATTTCATTTTTATTGCGTGTAGAGAGAGTTAGAGATTTGGCTCGTCGGAGAAGATGACTGGAACCACTGTTCCGGTCATCTGAAAGTCATTAGGGCATTTAATTAGGGCACTAATCATAATTAGCAAATTTGAATGCTGGTCGTCCAGATGCGCGCCAGGTCAATTCGCGCACGTGTGAGTTCAAACCTCAGCCCTTGATCTTGCTGACTTTCCCATTTTCAGTTTAATTTCATTTTATTTGCATTTAAATTCATTTGTTTTCTTCATTTTATTTAAAATAGTAAAACATTTTGAAAAATTCTGAAAATTTTTATATAACCTTTTATTAATTTTCAGAAACCAAAAACATTTTTATTTTTATTTTTTGCATTAAAATTTTTTTTTAAATCATTTAAAAGTTTATTTTTAATTAATTAATGAGAATTAATTAATTAAAAATACTTTTAGGTATTTAAAAATCACCAAAATATTCATGAAACCTTTAAAATCATTTAGAAACATTGTGCAACCCTCAAACCAAATTTCTTTTTTGATCTTGATGTCTTTTGACAATTTTCCATGGAATTAATTTTATTTCAAAGCATTATTTTGATCCAATGTTCAAAAATTCATTTCTGCCTAGTCTTTAAGAGTTGGACTTTGATTCTTTTTGCATTGCATCTTGTATAGCATGTAGTTTATAGGATTAAATTGGAATGAATTGATCTTGCATTTTCATTTTGTTTTGCATTTTTCTTGTCAAGGTACCTTAAAACCCTAGCAATCTTAGGAAATTCATAACCCTCATTAGGTTAAGAGTTAGAACCCCTCCTTTGGGCAGTGAATTTGTATAGGTTTAGGGTTCCCTTGAATGCATTTTCAATTTTTTATCATGATGTTTGCTTCTGGTTTTGAGTTTTGTTTTGTGCATTGATCATAAACCCTAATTTGGGCTTCCTTTTGCATTCATCTTGCATTTGCTTGCATACCATGACTTGCCATAACATTTTGTGCATCCATTTGATTCATTAGACATCTTAAGACATATTAGAAGCATGTTTGATCATTGCATCTTTCATTTTCCATGTTGTATGTCATTTGCATTTCATAACTTTTCATGTATGTTCATGGTTCTAAGCATGCTTCCCTTGCATCCATATGTTTGTATGATCATCCCCATGCCTTGTTTCATGTTTGCATCATCTCATAGCATCATTATCATCACACAGATGCTTCTGGTTTTGGTTTGCATCATCTCATTGCATTCCATTTGCATTGCATTTCATTCCTTTTGCTAACTTTTCAGGTGGTAAGTTACTTTGAGAAGTGAATTTGCCTTCACTTCTCACAATCTCTTTTCATCTCTCTCATGCATCATTGCTGCATTTTGTCTTGTGTTTGAGATTGAGCTTGCTCATTCTTGTTCTTCTTACTTTCTTTCCTCAAGTGACTTGTCTTCTTAAATGAAGCAAGTTACTTTGCTTCTCTTTGCTCCTTTCATCTGCTTCCTGGTGGTTCCTTTGAAGATTTCTCTTGTTAACCTCACAAACCTTAGGAACAACCAAGCATGACAATAATTAGGGTTTTGATTAGTCCCCCACTTAGTTTTACCTTTGTGTCTCATTGAGTCTTCTCTTCTCACCTCATAATCAGGGACTAAACCATAAAGGTTTTAAGGCTTTGTGATTAAGCTTATACCTGCATCCTTCTATTAGGATGGAGTGTATAACTTTAATCCTAAGTGTTAAACCCTTAATGTGTTTAAATCCTTTAATCAATTCATCTAATAATCATCAAGACATCAAGCTTGTAACTTGGGCCTTGCATCAGGGTTCTAATTCTTCCTTAATTGGTTAAGAAGGACTAACCCTAGTGTTAATGGACAAGTCCCCCTCAAGTTGTCTTACAAATCATAAAATCCACTTCATCATCTTATCATTAACTAAAATCCACTTAATAAAGGTTTTGTTTTGTCATGAGTTTAATCCCTAATCATGGATTAAGTTGAGGAGCTTTCCTCAGCTTAAACATTCTCATCTATTATCCTTCTATTAGGATGGTGTAATGAGTCTGTTTAATCCTTGATTATGGCTTAATCTCATTACTCAACACTAAACAAAAACAACAAAAACATCTAAATAATCACAAGTAGGTTAATGATCTTAATCCTACACCATGGTAATTAAGTGTGAGAAGCTGACTTCACACTTAAGGCATTCTCATTACCCCTAATCAGAGGGAAGATGTGATGAGTTTACTAACCCATTGGTTTAGGCTTAAGCTCATTAACTTATGACAAACTTTCAAAAGCAATAAAAGACTAAAAACTCAAAAACAAACAATAATCGTCTCCTCCGGGATTCTTTTCTCATCATCTTCACTCACAAACGAGAACTTGCTTCTTCCGTCTAATGCAACACAGTTTGCACCTGAGCCAGACAGGTCATACACTTGAGCATAGGCAAGCAAGCAGTTCACAAGTCAATTCATCTTTCAGTCTCTTTGGGTCGAACTACGGTGTTCTGACTTCCTCATTTCACGAGAGGATACGTAGGCATAACTTAACAGTTATCGAACAAAAGTCTCTGTATATTCCCCCTCCTTCCAGCTTTACTCTTTAGCCTCATTATCATGAGTATTTCATTCTTATTCTTACACTGACACTTCATTTATACACTTCACTTCTCACACTGACACCTGTACATCCTTTTCCGGATCTTTTATACACAAATTACACTGACACTACCCCTTTAAGACACAAATCTTTTAAGCGTGGATCCCGTCGAGTACGACGGACAATCTGGGTGCTAATACCTTCCCAGGTTGTAACCAACCCCCTTTCTCAGTCTCTCTGGTTCGCAACCGTCTTATCCATATCTTTTCTTAGGTTTATGCAGCATTACCTTTCCTTCGGGATAAAAATGCCTAGCTGGCGACTCTATTCATTTCATCTCTTTCGCCGACCGTTCGCGTCTGTACCTTATTTGAGCCAGTCTCATCTTTTGGGAGCGACACCATTCCATCACCTGATCTTTCTTCAACAACTTGAAGATTGGCTCACAGATGGCAGTTAATTGGGAAATAAATCTTGCAATGTAATTCAATCGTCCCAAGAAACCTCTAACCTCCTTCTCAGTACGGGGAGCTGGCATCTCTCGTATAACTTTCACTTTTGCAGGATCTACTTCAATACCTTTTCCACTGACTATGAAACCCAGGAGTTTACCAGACCTAACTCCAAAAGTACACTTGTTTGGGTTCAATCTCAACTTGTATTTCTTCAACCTCTCAAACAATTTATGCAAATGATCAAGATGTTGCTCTTCATTCTGGGACCTGGCTATCATATCATCCACATATACCTCTATCTCATGATGAATCATATCATGAAACAAAGCCACCATAGCACGCTGATATGTTGCCCCTGCATTCTTCAAACCAAATGGCATCACCTTATAGCAAAAGGTTCCCCATTGTGTAACAAAGGTTGTCTTCTCCATATCTTCAGGTGCCATCTTGATCTGATTGTAACCAGAAAAACCATCCATAAAAGAGAATACCTTATGCTGAGCAGTGTTGTCAACCAGAACATCAATATGAGGAAGTGGAAAGTCATCTTTGGGGCTGGCCTTGTTCAAATCCCTGTAGTCTACACACATACGTACCTTACCATCTTTCTTAGGTACCGGTACCACATTTGCAATCCACTGAGGATAAGAAGTCACAGCTAAGAACCCTGCATCAAACTGTTTCATTACCTCTGCTTTGATCTTCTCTGACATCTCAGGACGCATACGACGAACCTTCTGCTTCTTTGGACGACAATCTTCTTTCACTGGTAAGCGGTGAACCACAATGTCTGTATCCAACCCTGGCATATCTTCATAGGACCAAGCAAAGATCTCCACATAGTCACGTAACATCTGAATCAACCTGTTCTTGACACTGTCCTCTAATTCATCCCCTATCTTGACCTCTTTCCTGTTTTATTCAGTTCCCAAATTCACAACTTCGACTGGCTCTTCATGTGGTTGTATAGCTTTCTCTTCTTGTTGTAATAACCTAGCAAGCTCTACAGGTACTTTACAATCGTCCTCCTTTCCATCTTCAGCCTGATAGATCGGATTCTCGAAATTATAATTGGCAATAGTAGAATTGTTATCAACAGGATCCAGAGTGGATGAGGATCTGCATTTTAGTGATGTGGGTGTGTGTAAGAACACATAGTTGATAAAAGAAGAATAAAATAAAAGAAAGACAAGGAACACAATATTTACGAAAACGAAACGTCCACAGATTTTTATTGAATGAAGTATGCAAATGAAATGACATCCCGAAACAAGCATACCATTGTGCCCCGGGTAAGGCACAAGGCTTAAGAGTTCAATTGTTCAAAAATTACAAACTTAAAAATAACAACACAGTAATAGTATTTACTCCTGACTAAAGGAGATGGAAATAACGTCTTCAGCCTTCCAATTATTGAGCCCATCACCCACAGTAGGAAAAATCCAAGCATCTAAGTTGTAGTCTTCATTATAGTCACCCACAACATTGATTTGGTCTTTCATGATCCCTTGATTGGTGATACGAACAGCACGAGCACGACGAACAACCTTCTGGGACTCTGCAGTGAAACCCAAACCAAACTTGTCAGACTTGTAAGGAATGTCAGGAAGCTGACCCCAAATAGTACAACCACCTTCATCAACCACAACTCTAGCATCTTTGAGGGAGGCCATTGTAGGAGGTATTCTGGTAACCACAGGAACTTTCTTGACAACAGGAGGAGCTTCATAATCATTAACAATCCAAGGAACCACTTCAAATGTCTGACACGGAGTTTTAACATATTCACCTTCTACTACCAGATACTTGAAGGTGTTCACATGGCTAACAAAATATTCTTCCTCTCCATAGACAATAACAACTTTTCCTTCCACCGGATATCTCAGCTTCTGATGTAATGTAGAGGTTACAGCACCTGCCCCATGGATCTAGGGACGACCAAGCAAACAAGAGTACGAAGGACAAATATCCATCACATAAAATGTAGCATTAAAAACCTGAGAACCAACTTTGATTGGGAGATCAATTTCTCCATGCACCACTCTTCTCGAACCATCAAAAGCCTTCACCACTATATTACTGGGCTTCAGCACAGCATCTTCAGGACTCAGCTTATTCAGGACTTCTTTGGGCAACACATTCAGAGAGGAACCATTGTCTATCAATACATGTGACAGGGTAGTGCCCCTGCATTCAATTGAGATATGCAGAGCCCTGTTATGATCCCTCTTGGCAGGAGTCAAATCAGCATCAGAAAACCCTAACCCATTATCATAGGTCAGGTGGGCAACACAATTCTCAAACTGGGCAACAGAAATTGCATTGGGTACATGAGCAGTCTTCAGAAACTTAATCAAAGCTTTGGCATGAGCTTCAGAACATAACAACAAAGACAGCATGGAAATCTTGGAGGGAGTATGCCCCAACTGATCAACAATGTCATAATCACTCTTGCGAATGATTTTCAATACTTCTTCCATCTGCTTAGCAAGATCATCAGCAGCTGGCACATCAGTAGGTATAGGTTCAATAACAGGACCTTTGCCCCGAGCATCAGTAGTGGAGGTAACAGCAGGAGTAACTGCATTCTTGGAAGTAACTGGAGGAGAGAAGACTCTTCCACTTCGTGTGATTTTACTAGACCCAGCAATATTATCAACATCAATAGGCACATCAGCTAAGGGTTCCTGCTTAACACCATGGATATAAACATCAGACCCATAATGCCAAGGCACAGCTTTATCAGACGTATACGGAATAGGACCAGGAGTGGTAATGACCATAGGAGCCACTCTAGCTTCAGCAACAATCTTCACAGGGCCTTCAGCAGTAATCTTAATTGGACCCTTATGAGTGATTTTAACAGGTCCCTTGGAAGTGATCCTTACCGGCACTTTATCAACCATGTCAACCTCTTCAGTCTTCCTACCTTTAGTAATATGATCCACCATACTCTCTACAGACGATGGAGTCCTCTCAAACACTATGATATATTTATCCATGAGACGTTGAATTCCATCTCTCAATCACCAGCAACTATCCGGCTTATAGGTACAATACAAACAGTCTTCACGACAACCTGGAAAGAACCCATCTTGTACTAACTTCTTCTTGATAACAGACAATGGTGTGGTCAACTCTGCAACTGAATAAATATGTAAATCTTCATCAATCGCATTGACAGTCTTCTCATGATTTGGCATGGGAGCAGTAATCACATTTGGAGTACCCGGAGGGTCAAACTCAATTTCTCCAGCCTCAATCATATCTTGAATTTTGTTCTTCAAGACCCAGCAGCTATTAGTATCATGTCCCTGACAGTTCGAATGATATGCACATCGTGCATTGGGATTGTACCTGGGAGAGGTAACATTGGGATTCTGAGGAGCCTCTTTCAGAGTAATAAGTTCAGCCTTCAACAAGTGTTGCAATGCTTGGGCCATTGACATGTTGATCTTAGTGAACTGCCTTCTAGCCCTCTGTTGGTTGCCCTATGGCTGCTCTGGTGTTGTAGGAGTTGGATTTGAAATATGAACTGCACTCACAGACTGATGCCTTCTATTACGATCAGGCTGACCATAAACAACATTGGATTCTTTCTTCCCAGTGGGAGGCTTCTTTGCAGCACCTGATGAAGAAGTACCCACTTGGATCTTGCCACTCTTTATACCATTTTCCACGCGCTCTCCTGTCATTATCAACTCAGTGAAGCCAGATGATGAGCTTCCAATGAGATGATTGTAAAAAGGACCATTCAGCGTACACATGAACATATCAACCAATTCCCTGTCAGTTAAAGGGGGTTATACTCTTCCAGCTAAATCTCTCCACTTCTGAGCATACTCCTTGAAACTTTCTTTGGCACCCATAGACATGCTTTGCAGCTGCATGCGAGTGGGAGCTAAATCAGCATTGTATTGATACTGCTTATAGAAGGCTTCAGCAAGATCATTCCAATCCCTGATGTTGACACTCTCCAACTGATAGTACCACTCCAATTGAGCTCCAGATAAGCTCTCTTGGAAGAAATGGATCCATAACTTTTTATCAGCAGTGTGAGGTTGGATTCTTCTGACATAAGACCTCAGATGCAGCTTGGGACAAGAGACCCCATCATAAACAACAAAGGTAGGAACCTTGAAACCAATGGGTATGACTACCCCAGATATCAGACTCAAATCTTCAAAATCCATCCCAGAAGACTTCTGCAACTCCATAGCATCCATTCTATCCACCAGCATCTTAAATTTGTCTTCATTAGGCTCATGGTAGTAATTAGCCTCAGAATCAGAGTCCCCCATAGTGTTGTGGAGACTGCCTCCCTCTTTTTCAGACTCTTCAGACTCATAATCTTCAACTGGTTCTTTGGTCTTGGCAAGACCTTTGAACCTTCTTCCCATGTTGATCAGGCCACCTGATCTCCTAGTCTTCTTAGTCTTCTTAGCCAGCAGTGTCTTCAATTCATCGTGCCCCTTGGACAGGTTCAGGATAAGCTCCTGGAACTGTGCATTTTGTGCCTGGAGATCCTTAACTGTTTGTTCAAGAGCCATTGCTGAAATAAACAGCGAGAAGATGAGAAACCTGTGCACAATTATAAACCTGTGATGCAATGAAATGATATGTGAATGCATATGCAATGTTTTCAAGGTCCGCAGGATTTAAATTTGCTTAAACAAACACGAAGGTAAACTTTTATTAGTAATAAATTTGTTTTGCCTCTTGGGCTTACAAAAATGAAATGAAATAAATACAAAAGATGGGGTTTTAAGTCTCCCATGGACGTTTCCTCTTTGTGTTGAGGTATGAGTTGAGATTCCGTTCCTCGTGAAGTTGCTTTGTTAGTTCCAGGATTCTTTCTTGGCTTGCTTTGTAATGAGCCTCGAAAGTATCCCTTTGCTCCTTCAACTGGATCCAGGATCTCTGTAAGTCTTCCATGTCAGTAGGCATGTCTGGGTGAAGGATGGTATAAGCAGTATCTCCTTCAGCAACAGGTTCCATGGTAACTGGCAGGATAGCAGGATATGGCATCATGAGAGTCTGAGCACGAGATCGCACCCATCTGAGATAAGCCTCCATAGGAATAGTGTACTTAGGCTCCAGAGTCTTGCTGTCAACCTTGTTCACTTTTCCCCAGGCTCGTATGAATCTCTGACGGTAACCTTGAAGATCGTTGTCGTAGTCAAACACAATGCCCTGAATCAACATGTCATGAGGACCATCACTCCGAGCGTAACCAAACTGTCGTAAAGCTAGAGAAGGGTTGTAGGTGATGCCTTCTCTTATGCCTAGAAGTGGCACATTAGGAAACTCCCCACAACGGTCAATGATAGTGATATTCTCCATAGACCTGGAGAACCAATGGATATCTGAATGAGAGAGTGACATAATCCTCTTGGACCACCTGAACCCTTGTTCATTCTTCATCACTGAGCGAGGAAGGTGAGAAATAAACCACCTAGATAGCAAAGGTATGCAGCACATCAGAGTTCCTCTTGCTTTTGTAGTACGAGTATGAAGAGAGTGCAGGATGTCTCCAAGTAATGTAGGCACTGGATTGTGACTCAGGAATATGTTGATGGCATGAACGTCTATGAACTGATCAGGATTGGGGAACAAAACTAAGCCATAGATCAATAAGGCTAAGATCTCCTCAAAAGCATCGTAGCTCATAGCTTTCAAGAACACTTGAGCCTTATCCATTAATACCTTAGCAAGAATACCCTTAACTCCGCTTCTCGTTTCTAGAACAATGTCAGACTTCTTCAGATGTAGAGCTGCAGCAATGACCTCTGGTTTAAGCTCTTTCTCCAAGCCTGTGAAGGGTCTTTGATCAAGAACAGGTATGCCCAGAAGTTTAGAGAACTCTTCCATTGTGGGAACCAACTGATAATCAGGGAACGTGAAGCAATGGTGCTTAGGGTCAAAGAACTGAAACAGAACACTCATCATGTCTTCATTGAACCCTGAAGTGACTAGATCCAATAGGTGACCATGTCTCTTGATGAACTGGGAATGATCATACACTTGAGAAACCAACTCTTTAAGCTTAGCAGGTATCCCTACAAAGTTGATCCTGATAGTGTTTCTACGAGCAGAGGCCATGACCTGCAACAAAGAACAAAGATAAATCCTTTGGTCCTTGAAATAGTTAGTGAAAATGCTATGCTTATGATGCATGATGATGTCATGATGTTATGCTCAATCACAAACATGTGCCACACACAAACAAGTCACACCATAGCCCTAGGTTTAAAGGCTTGCATGAGGTTCAAAGGTAAGTACCCTCCCCTTAAGTTTAGATGGTTCATCCTGTCCTACAAAAGTAACCAGGTTCTAAGGGATCTCAATATCACTGATCCTTCACAAGGGTGGTTGTTCAGTAGGCAACTTACTTGCTAACCAAAACCCTCCAAGTTTAGAATCTCAATGAGAGTAGTATCGAGTATCAACCAACTTCAGTCTGCACCAAAGCCGGTTATCTCACTACTTTTCTAAAGGCCAAGATGGGATAACTAGGGTTCTAAAAGTTAGTTAGTGCATGGACAACATATGGCAGCCTCATATTATCCTCAACTTGACTTAAGGAACATAAGCACCAACCAAGAAGTCACACTAACTATGGCCACCAGATCAACCATATCGGTATATGCCGTACAATTTCCTTGGTCTATTGCCATTTACCTAAGGTACACTAGATCCGGGTTAGGATCTTTCACACATAAGAGCCCAACAAGTAAGTATAAAGCAAAAAGGCAAACAATTTTAAAGTGATCTAATTCCTAAGGGTACCCCTCTTTTATTAAATCCCCAGCAGAGTCGCCAGTTCTGTAACACGGTGGGAGAACTGACTTTTAGTTATGTTGCGGATAGCAAGAGTCGCCACCGACTTTTATTTTATCCAAAGGAAAGGCATAAAAGAACAGGAAAGACCTTTTAAAAGATTTTTGGGTCCGGGGGGTAGGTTATATAAAGGGAAGGTGTTAGCACCCTTTACATCCATGGTTATCCATGGGCTCTTAGTTACTTAGCTCACTTTAAAATGTTTTTGAAAATGTGAAGTGTGTGAATAGAAATTTTCTTAAGTGTTTATAATGACCCATGTACGGATGCGTATAAACCTTTGTTTTGAAAATTTTTGTTTGAAATTGTGAAGTGTTTGAAAAGTTTTGAAAAGTGAGCAAGTAACTATGAGGAACCTACCCTAAGTTTGAATCTTTTCTGTTCTTGAATCCTTTAAATGGTAAGACTATCCCTATTATTAAGGAATGGGTAGTCATTACCTTGGATGTGAGGGACAATTGAAGGGACATTTGTTATTTAGGCAACTGTGGGGTGTATAAGCAATTTTGAAGGGACTATCATCTTTATTTGAAAGGGACAAGATCATTACGAAGGCAACATTCGAAAGGGACTTGATCTTTTATTTGTTAAGGGACTAGATGACTTTATTTTGAGGGACTTTTGCTTTATACACCCTACTTGACCTTTTTGATTAGGCAACATGAGAGGTATCCCTAAAGAAGTGAGATGACGATCAAAGATCGACTTACGTGTGTGAGTGTACAATTTTTAATATTTATCTTTAAATTTAAATGATCTAAATTCAATTTTAAAATACAAACATGTTCTTTACACTCCCTATTTACTAACCATAGCATAAAATATAAATAATAAACATTATTAATAAATATTACACCAAGGAGCAATTACATAATAATGATAAAAGCAATTAAATATAATAAGCAAAAATATTAAATAATAATAATAATAATTGGGTTAGGGAAATAATAATAATAAAAATAATCACAATGTGGTTAGTAATAATAAAATATCATATAAACATAATTAACAATAATAATAATGAAATAAGCAAAAATATTATAATAATTAAAGGATTAAATTTTTATATAAACAATTATTTAAAGTTAATAAGAAAACATGAACAATTAATTATTATAAAGTTTTGAATTATATGTAAATTATAAAAATTAAATTAATTATGAACATATTATGAAAATAAATTATAATTACAAAAATTAAATTAGCAATTTTTAAACATATAATAAAATTATTTACATGCAAAAACAATTTATGTATAAATTAAGAATTTTAATTTTTAAACATATTTATATACACAAATTATAAACAATTTATATTATTACATTAACAAGAATTAAATTAAGTATTTTAATTAAGTCATGAATATAATATATACAAATAATAATAGTTAAAATAGAAGAAGAAAAATTAGGGTTTGAGAAAAATATGTTTTTTAGGGTTTATAAAATATAAATTAGGTTTTATATGCCAAAATGTTAAATATTAAATATTAACTCAATTATACAAATAAATTATATATAATAATATATATATATATATATATATATATATATATATATATATATATATATATATATATATATATATATATATATATATATATATATATATATTAATAAAAGAAATTAGTTTTAGAAAATATTATTATTATTTTTTAGAAATTTTTTTAGAACATATATTAATTTAAATCTATTTACATATTAATCATATAAATAATATTCAATAATAAACAATTAACAAAATAAATAAAACAGAATTAAAAAAAACTTACCTGGGCTGGGGATTGAACCCAGCCCCTTTGCCTCCAAGAACTCCAGCCAGCAACAGCAACCACTAGGCCAACGCGCGCCTGATGCCAAGGAAAGGAGAGAAATTGGTTTTGTGCCTTGTTCCTGAAAAATAAAAAAAAAAGAAAACACAACAAAAAGGCCTGGGGGGATCGAACCCAGGACCTTCAAACATCACACAAACACATTAACCATTCCAGCTGGGAGAGCGCACCTGTTTAACTAATGACTGCAACACATAATATATTCAAACTGCTTAATTAAATGAAAAACAAGAAAAAATGGTTTGGCCCAGGAATCGAACCCAGACCCTCCAGCAATACACGCGCACACACAACCAACTGAGCCAGCCAACCAACGCTGATAAAATATACACAATATAAAATAAAATATTATAACAAATTTCAAAAAGAGAATTTGGCGCGCTGTGGATCATCTTCAACCTTAGGATTCGCAGGTTTTCCTGCGAATTTACCCAGGGATTTTCCTGCGATTTCTCCTGCGTTTTTGAACCTGCGAATTCCATACATCATCATACAAGCACAATTTCATCAAATTGATTACACCAACATGATCCAATCAGTTCATTGAGTTGATTTATGGTCTCAAAATTCATTTATGGTTGTTAAATTATGAAACCCTAATTCAATAGGTATGAACCCTAAAATGGTGTTTCACGAATTGGCCACTAAATCATCCATCCAATTGCCCAGAATTCATCCCTGCACTCATCTAAACACAAACCAATAGTCAAACTTTATTAATATTACATGAAAATGCAAGAACAAGAAAAAATCGAAAGTGAGCAAAAACGATTCGGATTTCTTAATGTATCATGTTATGATGCAATGTAGTGAATGGTTTCGATTCAAGGATGTCCAGGGAAGCTTGCTATGTCTTTAAAATACCTTCAAACACCCTCTAGTGAAGAAACCGAAAATTGGATTTTTGATGAATTTTGAAAACTTGAACTTACTCTTTGGAGGCTGAATTTCGTGTGCAATGAGTAGGGTTATGCTATGTACTTATAGTGTGATGAATTTAGGTCAGAAAACTTGATGTTTGTGTGAAAGATTTGATCAAAAAAGATTGAAAAAGATCAAGCTTTAAAATTCAAATATTTGAAAATTAAGCCTTTCTATTTCAATCCAATCACCATGATTCTCTTACCAATTTGATTCCAATCACTTTTATGAATTTCTAGAAGCTCAATCTCTTTTAAATATTTGACTTTTCTATTTTAATTTAATTTAAAATGATTTTAAATGAATTAAATCAAAATAAATAAAATAAAATGATGAAAAAATCTGATTTTTAGAGACTTGGGTCGTGCATGAGGTAATGGTATGGATTGGGTCATCATATGGCAAGCCCATTTAGAAAAAATTGGTTTTAAACCTCCATTTTCTTCATAAACCAACCAAAAATTTCCCAACTTTGCAAGGGCACACATCCTTCAATTTTAATGCTATGAGGGTGTTCTTGGACATTTTGGAAAGATTGAAGAGTCCTTTAACCAACCCCACTGGTTTCATGTTCATATCATTTACCATTCTCAAGTTATGCCCTTTTGAAGTTGTTGACTTTTTGTTGACTTTCAAAAGGACCTATAATGTCTTAGCTCATACCTTCCAAATGAAGCATTTTTGGGCTTGGCTTGTGAGACACAAAGTTGTAGAGAATTCAATTTCCTTCAAAATGAGCTTTGGATGGGGAAAATGTGATGAAGCATGTGAAAGTTATGGCTGGTCAAAGTTCAGTTGACTTTTCCTGAGGAAACCCTAATTTAGAAACCCCTGATTCTTGATGATCTGAAATCTCCTTGATGAATCATGATCAACCCTTGATAAAATGATGAATTTCACTTCATATACTTGATGTTGGCAAAAAATCATGAAGTTTGACTTTGGTTTGACCACAGTTGACCTCAGTTTGACTTTTTAACTGCTTTGACTGATTTTGACTTACCTGATCATCTGACTGAGCAAACCTTTGAGAAAAGTCTTGAAACTTTTCATGGGGTTTTTTACACACATATAAGATGTTATGAAGCTCACTTGAAGTCTTGGAAGTTCATTTAGCCTGATTAAAGTCAAAACCCTAGTTTTGGATGCACTGCTTAGGAGGTGCATTGTCTGAGGGAATTGTCAACTCTTCTGACTATTTGTGAACTTTGTGAACCTTGTGAACCATCATAAAATGTCTTGTGAAACCTTGTGAACCTCATAAAGTGTCTTGTAGACTTCATGAACCTCATGAAAGGTCTTGTAAGTATTGTGAACCTTGTGAACCTTATGAACCTCATAAAGTGTCTTGTAAACTTCATGAACCTCATGAAAGGTCTTGTAAGTATTGTGAACTTTGTGAACCTTGTGAACCTTATTAGCACACAAAGTCTTGTATTGTGAGGGCAAATTTTGGGGTGCAACACCAACCATTGAAGAACATCAAGATCTTCCAAAAGAATGGAGAACTCATAGAGATCACCCGATAGATAAAGTGATTGGTGATATTATCCAAGGCGTTGCAACTCGACTCAATCTCAAGGATGCTTGCCTCAACATGGCGTTCGTGTCTCAAATTGAACCAACAAAAATCGATGAAGCCTTAGGCGACGATCAATGGATAATAGCTATGCAAGAAGAACTCAACCAATTCGAAAGGAACCAAGTTTGGACTCTTGTACCAAGACCGGACAACAAACATATCATAGGCACAAGATGGGTGTTCAAGAACAAACTTGACGAGAATGGGATCATAGTTCGTAACAAAGCAAGATTGGTCGCACAAGGCTACAACCAAGAAGAAGGAATCGACTTTGATGAAACATTCGCTCCGGTAGCAAGGTTAGAAGCAATTATATTATTACTTCCTTACGCTTGTTCTATGAATTTTCAGTTGTACCAGATGGATGTTAAAAGCGCTTTCCTAAACGGTTACATCAATGAAGAAGTCTACGTCAAACAACCTCCGGGTTTTGAAGACTTCAAGAACCCATCTCATGTCTACAAGTTGAAGAAGGCTCTCTATGGCTTAAAGCAAGCACCAAGGGCTTGGTATGATCGCCTTAGCAACTTCCTATGTGAGAAAGGCTTTACGAAAGGAAAGGTTGACAAGACTTTGTTCATCAAGAATCTCAAGGGTAACACCTTACTTGTTCAAGTCTATGTCGACGACATCATCTTCGGTTCAACAAACAAAGATCTTTGCGAAGAATTATCTCTTATGATGCAAAGAGAATTCGAGATGTCCATGATGGGAAAGATGAACTACTTCCTTGGTTTACAAATCAAGCAAACAAAGGATGGCATATTCATCAACCAATCCAAGTATTGCAAGGAGTTATTGAGATTTGATATGGACAATTGCAAAGAAATATCTACTCCAATGGGATCCGGAACGTATGTTGATCAAGACCTTTCCGGCACTTCAATAGATATTACAAAGTATCGAGGTATGATCGGTTCACTCTTATATTTGACGGCGAGCCGTCCTGACATTATGTTTAGTGTTTGTTTGTGTGCCCGCTTTCAAGCTAATCCGAAGGAATCACATCTCACTGCCGTGAAGAGGATCATGAAGTATCTCAAAGGAACGCCGCACGTCGGACTATGGTATCCTAAAGGTAGTACATGTTCTTTAATTGGTTATTCTGACGTTGATTATGCAGGATGTAAGACCGATAGAAAGAGTACAAGTGGTACTTGTCACATTCTCGGGAATGCACTAGTGTCGTGGGCATGCAAGAAGCAAGCATGCGTTGCACTTAGCACGGCCGAAGCGGAGTACATTGCAGCAGGAAGTTGTTGTGCAAATCTTATGGCTTAAAAAACAACTTCTCGATTTCAGTATAGATCTCGGTTGTATCCCTCTCTGGTGTGACAACACAAGTGCCATCAATATCACTAAGAACCCGGTCATGCATTCAAGAACAAAGCACATAGATATCCGACATCACTTCCTTCGAGATCATGTTTTAAACGGAGATGTAGATGTTACGTTCGTGGATACACACAATCAACTCGCCGACATATTCACAAAACCGTTGGCTAAGGAGCAATTTTTCAAGATTCGACGAGAACTCGGTATTCTCAATGAAGGTGACATCTAATATTAACCTAAAAATTGATTGTTATATGTTTTTATTGCATTATGTGTGTTTATATGTGTTTTTGCTCACTTTTATGTCATAAAATGCTAGCACTCATATTTCACCGTTTTTAGTTTTTCTCACTTTTGTATACCCGAAATCAATCGGTTTCAAAATATGTTTTGATCGAAAGTTGCGGAATGACAAGTGCTAACACTTTATGATTTTTTTTTGAAAATTTCCCTCCATTTTTCTCCCACTAAGCTGCTGGACTTTTTAAATTTTTTGAAATTTTTTGTCCGTTAACTGGTTAACGGATCGGTTAACCGGTTAACACCTTCAAAACAGCAGTCCCTGCCTGCGTGACAGTCTCTGTTTCGTTTAAAAAAAAAATTGTTTTTCTTTTTTCTTCTTTTATGTTTTAGTTCTATATGTGTTTGCTTGCATGAATGCTTGTGTGATGCTATACTTTTCATTTCTATGCTTGCTTGTTGGTCCCTTCCTTTTTGCTAATGCCAAAGGGGGAGAAGACCTTGTTTCTCTAATGCCTCTCGATGCAGAATTCTTTTGCTATTGCCGCTATCATTTAGGGGGAGTTGCTGTCCATAGGGGGCGGATTCGCTTAGAGAAACATTGATCAAAGCTCTCGCAGAATTTTCGGTTGTCATCATCAAAAAGGGGGAGAATGTAGAAGCACGCCTTCAAACTCGAAGTTTTTGATGAAGACAACACGCCATATGCATTTCAGATCTGCAAAAAGTCAAGAGCTCCAACTGATAAAGCTACAAGAAACCGGCATGGCGATCAAGCTTATTATGCATCATCGTTCTACTTCATGCTTGGACGCTTTTGTTTAGGTATATCAATCCCTCTTTTAAATTGATGTACAAGTGTTCACTCATTCAATCACATGTTAGCATATTGCATAAAATACTTTGATTAATTTTTTTCAAACCGTTTAACACTTTTTGAAAACATTCTGTTTCTGTTTTTAACAGTGTTAACCGGTTAACCATTTGGTTAACCGGTTAACGGGTTCAAAATTTCAGCAAACCTGTTAACGTTTATAGGCGTTAACCGGTTAACCATTTGGTTAACCGGTTAACACTGTAAGATTTTTGAAAAATATTTTCTTTGAATTTCAAATTACACCTTTTGATTATATCTCTTCATAAATTATTTTGTTTCATAATTTTCATACCTTTTCAAAAGGGTGTCTTGATTATTATAAAATCTGAATTTTTTCAAATTCAAAAAACACCTCCTACAATTTTTATGAAAATCACTTAAATCAAATTCACCAATTTTCAAATATTTTTATTCTTCTAAAAAGTGTTCATAAGATCATCATCTTTCATATTGCATGTTTGAACACTTGTATTGATATTTGAAAAGTGATTTGTGTACATAGGAGAAGATCATTATTGATATCCAATCTTTGTATTACTCACTCAAATTACAAAAAGTATAGAAAGGTATTTCTATTTGTGACTTGTGTTCCAAGGATTGTTTGGACATAAGGGTAAGTGTGGCAAGATGATTGTTCTTGCACACTTGTTTGTATAGTTTGTTAGAAAGTAGGCCTCACCATTGAAGGTGTGATAGGTTGTACTTTTTCTAAAAACTAGTGGAAATCTCTTTCAAATTGAAAGGGGACTGGATGTACCTTCGGACTGTGAAGGGAACCAGGATAATTCTCCGTGTCACTTTTATTTTCTGCCTTACTGCTTTCCTTCCATACACACTTAAAATAAAAATTATATCCATCAAAGAAAAAGAATCGAGAAAAATTATAACACCTAATTCACCCCCCTCTTAGGCGCATTCTGATCCTACAAGCTTGAACTTTGATCATGGAGGAAATGGTAGCCAGAGCGTCTGCAAACTGATTTTCATCCCGAGGGATATACTCAAGTTTAATTGTAGTGAAGAAGGTTAGTAATCTCCTCGTGTAGTCTCGGTATGGAATCAGATGCTCCTGGTGAGTGTACCATTTGCCGTTGGTTTGATTGATTACCAGAGCTGAATCTGCGAACACAGTTAAAGTCTTGATCCTGAGGTCAATGGCTTCCTCAAGACCTATGATATAGGCTTCATATTCAGCTTCGTTGTTAGTGCAGTTAAAGGTGAGTTTTGCCGAGAAAGGCATGTGAACTCCCTTAGGTGTGATGAGCACTGCACCAACTCCACGACCATTCATAATAACAGACTCATTAAACATCATTGTCCATTCTTCTTCTGGGCCAGGCCCTTCAGTGTGAACAGGCTCTTCATGATCTTTTGCTTTTATGAACATGATGTCTTCATCAGGGAAGTCAAATCTCATTGGCTGGTAATCATCAATGGGTTGCTCAGCCAGGTAGTCAAACAGTACACTGCCCTTGATGGCCTTTTGAGATGTGTACTGGATGTCATATTCCGTGAGAATCATTTGCCATCTTGCAACCCTTCCGGTAAGTGTTGGCTTCTCAAATATATACTTGACTGGGTCCATCCTTGAGATCAACAAGGTAGTGTGAGTCAATATATACTGCCTTAGTCAGCGAGCAGCCCACGCTAAAGCACAACAAGTTTTCTCGAGCAGTGAATAACGTTGTTCACAATCGGTAAACTTTTTGCTTAGGTAGTATATTGCATACTCTTTTCGACCAGACTCGTCATACTGGCCCAACACACACCCCATTGACTCTTCTAATACTGTCAAGTACATTATTAGAGGTCTACCTTCAACTAAAGGCATAAGGATTAGGGGCTCTTGTAAGTACTCCTTGATTTTTTCAAAAGCCTTTTGGCAGTCTTCATTCCACCTGACCGCTTATTCTTTCCTTAACAACTTGAATAGGGGCTCACAGGTTGCAGTAAGTTGAGATATGAACCGTGAAATGTAGTTCAATCTACCTAGGAACCCCCGAACTTATTTTTCAGTCTTTGGCGCAGGCATCTCTTGAATGGCTTTGACTTTGTCAGGGTCAACTTCAATTGCCTTTTCACTTACAATAAATCCCAGTAGTTTACCGGAACGTACCCCGGATGTGCCTTTGTTGGGGTTTAGCTTCAGCTGGTACTTCCTCAGACGCTTGAACAGCTTCAACAAATTTACCAGGCGGTCTTCTTCTGTGAGGGAACAAGGGAGCACAACATCTAACTAGCTTCCCCCTTTGCTTTTCATTTCTCTAATGGATGGAGTAGTAAAAGTCTCCTAGTAATGTAGGCACTGGGTTCCTTAGCAGAAACAAATGGATGGCGTTCTTACTCACAAATTTGGGCTCATATGCAAACAATATAGCCCCATATATGCTGAGGGCTAATAGTGCACAGACTGCCCTCCATTCTCCCACTGCAGCCTTCAGGATGGCCTGAGAAATTAAGAAGTCCAGATGTAAACCAGGAATCCCAGCTTTTGTTGTCATGTTTTGCTCAATGAGGGCATGCTCTAAGTGCAATGCCCTTGCTATCTCTTCACTTTTGGGAGCAGTCATCTCTGGGTTGAAGGGGATCCCTCCTCTGATAGGCGCTCCAATCAACAAGGAAAACTGTTCCAGTAGAGGCCCCATCTGGAAATCTGGAAAAGTGAAGCATTTGAGGGGAGGGTCATAAAACTGCAAGCATGTGTGGATCATGCTCCTCTGAGAAGAATCAAGATCCATGACCATGTCTAAAATACCCCCATAGTGCTCTCTAAACAGTGGGATGTGGTCAGGTGTGATAAGTGACTGGACCTGCCTGATGCCAGTCAGAGAGGGCTCAAAGAAGTGATAAGATATGTTGCTTTTCCTTGGAATATCCATGAGTACTGATGAAGAAGCTGAAGACAAATGCTGATGAAGATCACAGACTGGAATGCTGGAGGTAAGTCTCTGACAGACTGATGGAGGTTCTGAAGGAGATAGCTGAAGCAGATGCTGAAGAAGATAACTGAAGCTGAGGTCTAAGCAGTAGAAGGGGTCAAAACCAAACCAAAAATGATATGATGGATACCCTGAAAAACAAATAAACAAATGTTAAATGATGCAATGATGATATATGCAAATGATATGCAAGGGTTTGTGATCAAGAGCTGAATCTAATTATCTGTCCTGGTATAAGGTCCATGTATGTTCAAAGGTCCGGATGGAGGCTCAGAAATCCAGTAACCAAGGTGGGGGACTCAAATAAAGAGTCACATGTCCATGGTTAATCACAAGAACTGTCCAAAATGAAGTATTCTTAAACAATACAATAACAGGGTATGATGTGGCCAAGGGTTCCTGCAAACCTGTAAACAACCCAATCCCCTAACATGTAATGTTCTAGAACAAGGATCCTCAGACTTGGATAAGTTATGAGAAGTGTAAACACTTCTAACCCAGAGGTACAGTGTTTTACAATAACCATAAAATTTCCTCCTCTAATTCACCCCAGATTCTGAAGGTCAAAATAAAGGTCATCTAGACTTAGCAGGCTTCCCAGATATCCCTAGCACTACAGGAAATCTGTAGCACAGAGTTCTCAAGAAGAAACCCAAATCTGAACTGTGTTTCATATTCCAGCACCATACCGAAATGGAATGGGAAAGAATATGAACCACTCTAGCCTAGGTGTCACTCAGGTCCCCAGTATGTACCTTAATCACTCAGTGGAACCCCACCCACCAAAACAGAAGCCAGATCCAGCAATGATAATGACAGTATGATGTATAAAAAACTGTAAAGAAAGCAGTAAATAAAACTGTACATAAGGCAATAAATAAAGCAAATAAACAAGCACAATTAGCACATAACACCCCCATAAACACAAATCAAACAAGCGCTAGGAGGAACCCACAAAAATAACCAGAAGCCTTGGTTGCAGTATAAGGTTCCCCAACAGAGTCGCCAAGCTGTCGCTCCCAAAGATTTGCATCCCGGTACAAGCGCGAACTGTCGGCGAAAGAGAGAACATCTGAAGATGAACTGAAAAGAGTCGCCAGCTAGGCATTTTTATCCCGAAGGAAAGGTAATGCTGCATAAACCTAGAAAGATATGGACAAGCTGGTCGCGAACCAGAGAAACTGAGAAAGGGGGTTGGTTACAACCTGGGAAGGTATTAGCACCACGATTGTCCGTCGTACTCGATGGGATCCACGCTTAAAAGACTTGTGTTTAAAGGGGTAGTGTCAGTGCTATTCTGTGTGCAAAAGCTGGAAAAGAATGTACAGGTGTCAGTGCTGGAATGTGAAGTGAAGAGAAGGAGTGTCAGTGTAAGAAAAGAGTGCAATGCTCAAGACAATGAGGCTTAAAAGAATAATACTGGAAGAGGGGGAATAGACAGAGACTTTTGTTCGATAACTGTTAAGTTATGCATACGTATCCTCTCGTGCAATGAGGAAGTCAGACCACCGTAGTTCGACTCAAAGAGACTGAAGAATAAAATGACTGATGAACTGCTTACTTTCCTATGCTCAAGTGTATAACCTGTCTAGCTCAGGTGCAAACTGTCTTGCATTAGATGGAAGAAGCAAGTTCTCGTTTGTGAGTGAATGAGGTGAGAAAAGAATCCCGACGGAGACAATTATTGCTTGTTTTTGGTATTTTCAATCTTTTATTGCTTTTTGTGTTTGTCATAAGTTAATGAGCTTAAGCCTAAACCAAGGATTAGGAAACTCATCACATCCTCCCTCTGATTAGGGGTAATGAGAATACTTTAAGTATGAAGTAAACACCTCACACTTGATTACCATGATGTAGGATTAAGATCATTAACCTACTTGTAATTATTTAGATGTTTTTGGTGTTTTTGTTTAGTGTTAAGTAATGAGTTTAAGCCATAATCAAGGATTTAATGGACCCATTACACCATCCTAATAGAAGGATAATAAATGAGAACATTTAAGCTGAGGAAGGCTCCTCAACTTAATCCATGATTAGTGATTAACCTCATGACAAAACAAAGCCTTTATTAAAGTGGATTTTTATTAATGGTAAGACTAAGAAGTTAATTTTATGGTTTGTAAGAGAACTTGAGGGGGACTTGTCCATTAACACTAGGGTTAGTCCTTCTTAACCAATTAAGGAAGAATTAGAACCCTAATGCAAGGCCCAAGTTACAAGCTTAATGTCTTAATGATTATTAGATGAATTGATTAAAGGATTTAAACAAATTAAGGGTTTAACACTTAGGATTAAAGTTATACACTCCATCCTAAGAGAAGGATGCATGCATAACCTTAATCACAGAGCCTTAAAACCTTAAAGGTTTAGTCCCTGATTAAGAGGTGAGAAGAGAAGACACAAAAGATGACACAAAGGTAAAGCTAATGGGGGAATAATCAACCCTAATTGTTATCATGCTTGGGTATTCCTAGGGTTTATGAGGCTTGCAAGAGACCTTCAAGAAAAGCCACCAGGGAAGAAGCAAATGGAAGGAGGAGAAGCAGAAGAAGCAAGTCAACTTACTTCACTTAAGAAGATAAGTTGCTTGAAGAAAGAAAGTGAAGAAGGAGCATGAATTAGCAAGCTCACTCTAAGACAAATACAAAATTCAGCAATGAATGCATAAGAGAGATAGGAAGAGATTGTGAGAAGTGAAGGAAAATTCACTTCTCAAAGGACTTACCACCTGAAAAGTTAGCAGAAGGAAATGAAATGAAATGAAAATGAAATGAATGCAAGGATGCAAACCAAAACCAGAAGCATATTCATGATGTTAATGATGTTATGAGATGATATGAAAGCATGTCAAGAGTTGTGAATAATCATACAAGGGATAAGGATGCAAATGAAGCATTAAAGGAGCATGAAAGTTCATGAATGCTCATGGAATGTAATGAATGCATAACATGGCAAATGGATGAAGAAATGATCAAGCATGATTCTAATGTGTCCTAGAATGTCTTATATGTCATGTGGATGCAAGAAATGTCATGGCAAGTTCATGAATGCAAGCATATGCAAGAGGTATGCAAAGGAAGATGAGAAATTAGGGTTTTCATGCAACATGGGATGCAAAAGTCAAAAACAGAAGCAAATGACAAGATAAAAAATTGAAATTGCAACCAAAAGAACCCTAACCCCATATGATATCACACCCCAAAGGAGGAGACCTAACTCTTAACCTAAAGGAAGATATGATTTTTCTAAGTTATCTAGGGTTTTAAGGTACTTAAAAGGAAAAAATGCCAATCAATTCAAAAAGGTAGAATAAATTTATGACAAAATTATGCTAGGAGCTACATGTCAAATGAAATCAATGAAATAAGAACCATTGTCATACCATTCTTGGTTAGGCAGAAAATAATTCTTGAAGTTAGGGTTCTAAAATATGAATTTTATGAACCCTACATTCAAGAAAATTGTCAAAAATGGTTCAAAACCAAAAAATAAATTTGTGTGGATGGTATGACAATGTCTCTAAATGTTTAAAGATGCAATATGAATTTTTTGGGATTTTTCAGATACCTAAATGAGATTTTAATTAATTAATTTTCATTAATTAATTAAAAACAACATTTAAATACTTAAAAAATGATTTTTAAAATGCAAAAAAAAAAAATTTGGGTTAAGAAAATAATTTGAAACCAAAATGCAGAATAAAAATATTTTTGGCATTTTCTTGCTATTTTAAATAAAATGTACAAAACAAATAGAAAAATATGAAATAAAATTAAACTAAACTGAAGTATGCAAAGGGAAGGGTCAGGATTGAATCTGGGAAAGCATTGGTTGACTGCGCGCTAGATCTAGTGGCTGGAATTCAAACTTCATTAAACTTAATTAATTAATTATTTAATCCCTAATTAAAACTAATGAGCTAATCTCCACCCTCAATCTCACACGGGAAAGACAGATCCAATGGCCCTAATTCAAAATATGCCCTAACCCTAATTAAGTCACTAATTACTCTCAGGTGGCCGGAGAAGACCTCCGGTCATCTTCTCCGGCCAGACCCTCACTTGAAAATCTCAATCTTCTTCCCTAGGTACTTTCTAGAGCTCTAAAGCTCCAGATTCACTCCTCCCACTTACCTGAACCCAAATCCACCCTCAAACCTCATTTCTTTTCACTCAAACTCAAGATTAGAAGAGAAACATAAACATGGCAAAAATTTCATACAATCAATACACACTCATTTCTCAACCATTTTCAAAAATTCCAAGCTCAGTGTGATCAGTGAAGCATGCTTAACCATTTTGTAACATAAAAAAAGAAGTTTTGGAAAAATTAATTCGAATGGCTACCTGAGATGGAGGTTTTCACCCTTTAGCTTTCTGGCCACTTCCTTGGTGCAAAATGCCTCTAATAACCTTCCTGAAGAAGTTGCAATGCTTGGAAAGCTTTGTAGATGGCTGGTTTGAGATTTTGCACTCCAACTGGTCAGAAATCGTATTTGGTGTGTGAGGTGTTTTTGGCTATTTCAATGGTTGGTTTGTGATCAGCGAGGGATTTAGTGATGAATGGTGGAATTTGTTTGAAGATTGAGTGGTTGAGTTGGGAGATTCGAAAGCTTTTGCAAGAGGGAGAGTTTTTGTGAACTTGGTGATTCTTAGGGTTCAGCTTGTGTTCTTGTGTGTTATGACCAGCATTTGGTCCACATATCAACTTGTGATAGGTCTGTGGAGTGGTTGTGCCCTATTGTGATTGGTATGGCCTTCTTGCAAAAAGTCACCAACTTGTGTACTTGAGGTATGGGCAAGGATGCAGCTGGCCTTTGGGTATGTCCATGCGCAGCTGACTTCACGAAAGTCCACAAATTCATTCTTGAGGCAATTCAGCATGTGGGAAATAAGTTATGGGGTGTTTTGCAATTATGTGAAGTTTTGGCCCCTTTGAGAAATATTGGTGTTCAAGGCATGTGATCTTGCAATTCCTTGGGCAATTCTGATTTAGAAGCAATGCACTATGATGCTATGATGTATTGAAGTGTGTTTGAAGTCACAAAAAGCCTTGGCAAGTGGTTTTGCAAAGAATCCCTTTTGGTGCATTCTTGAAATTTATGGGATTTTTGCCAACTTTGACAAGCCATATCTTGAGTTCCAAAATGAATTAGGTCTTGTTCTTGTACTTTTTGAAAAGGGAATGATCCAATCTACAACTTTCATGACCAACAATTTTTCATTTGAAGCATTTTTGGTTGAGAAAGAGGAGGTTGAAAAACTTTCCCAAAATGAAAATTTTACATTACAAGTCATTTCCATTTTTGGCAACTTTTGGTTTAGCTCATTTTTCTTCAAATTTGTGAAATTCTAAGCACTTAAATGATCAAATAAAGACCATATAACTTCAATTTGATGAAAAATCCACTTTGGTTCCATGTTGGGGGGCCTCAGATGCCCTGATTTTGCTCTGACTTGCTCAAGAAGTTACCCAGTGATCAGATGACTTCCATAATGAATTTCTTCATCAAACTTGATATACATGATCCTTATATCATATTGAGACCAATAGAAACAAGAATGACCAAAAAATTGGGAGTTATGGCCTCTGAAACCAAAACCCTAATTTCAGGTCATCTGTGTAGTTAAACCCTAGCTCTGCTTCCATGCTTTGCCATTCTTTGACTTTCTTGATCTTTGGAGGATAAAATATGATGATTGAACATTCATGGACCCTCTTGAGATGATTTAAGACCTTTGGAGTGGCTCAAATGGATCTTGGATGGCTCAGATCACAAACCCTAGATGCAGATGAACTTGAACTAATGCAGTGAAGCAAAAATGCAATATGAAATGTAATGATTAGACTAATGCAAATATGAAAGATCACAAGCCATGGTGTGAAATTAGTGAGGGAAAATTTGGGGTGTTTACAGTGCTCGGCAAGGATCGAGATCCTTGTGCCTATGTACTCCCGCGTGCAATGGGAAAGTCAGAGCCTCGTAGTTCGACCTTACTAAGGGTATTGGTTGTTGATTTTATTACCTTTCTTCGAGGAAAGGATTTAGGAGTCGAATTGCACTAAAGACTATAAGTAGTTTATTCCCAACTAACAAGACGAGCGTCTTGCGACGAAATAATCGGAGCGAGTAACGAGAGCTCGTTATCCTCCTTTCTACCGCTTAAGGCTCTTGGCGTACAGTTTCTTCTCATATTATTAATGTGTTTTATTAACCTACGACCGCTTGACGTTGGATCAAGGGTTTGGATTTAATCGAAACATTTTGGTTTTTTTGAGTTTAGAGGGTGAATGCGAATGGAGGTTTATTTTGTGGTTTGTTAGCGAGGCACAATGCGTTGGGCTCGCAAGGTTAAGTGGATCCTAATAAACGAAACGATAACCGAAAAATAAAGTGCAAATGTGCAAGTGCAACCACTTGGCATTGGACAAAAGGTTCACGACCGAAATAATAATCGATAAAATGCGGAAAATAAAGTGCGTACATAAAATGGGGGAGGGATACAAAATAAATTATAGGGGATTGCGAGAAATAAATGGTATCATTGTAGTTTGTCCATGAGGAAGCGTGTGTGCAGTGTTTTCGAACTGTTCGGAGGCGTTCGGCCTTTTTATTCGAATGCAACTGTTCGGAGGCGTTGGACCTTTTCGGACGCGTCGAGGTGTGGTTCGTTAACTACCTTAGAGCCGGTTCAAAATTTAGAACCGTTCTATGAGGAGTCGAGCGATATTTTTGAAATGCGGAAATAAATAAATAAATTGAATTTAAATCGGATGGTCTCATCATTAATCGAGATGTCGAGTCGGCTCACGACGAGTCTCAAAATTAATTCGATGTTCATTGACCATAAAAAATTAAAATAAACGATAAAATAATATAAACTAAATTGATTTGACAAAATGAAAATGAAACGAAATATTAATTGAAAAATAATAAACAAAAAATAAAATTGGTCTCATATTGACCGAATTTTCCGATAACGAGATCGGACACAATTCGGCCTTTTGGTAGATCATTTGCCCTAAAAATTAAGATGAAAATAAAATGCTAAGATTAATAAATAACATAAATTAGATTAAGCCCTAAACCAAATAAACTAAGATAGAACAAAAAATGAACTAGAAAACAATAACAAAATTAAAAAAAACAGAGGAGGGAAGGATCTTGTATGTATCAGGTGTGGATAATTATTTCGGAAGATGGGCTTGGCCCATCTGAAATTAAAACCAAAGAAGAGAGAGAAAAAAAACAAAATATAAAATAATAAGAAAAAAAAACATGTTGGTTCAGCCTAACATCATCACCAACAACGCTCATTTTAAAAAGAAATGAGGGTTTTTCTTTTAAAACAACGTGTATAAGAATAGAAGAAAAGGCAATGGCCTCAACTCTCACACGAATGAAAAAAAAATGGAAACCCACCCTCTCAAAACAAACTTAGCGGCAGCAATTGGTGGTCCTCCCTCTCTCGAGACCTCGACTCGCGATTTGTATTCACTTGGATTCATTCTCGGTCATGGCGTGTTTGGATCGGTTATTGCGCTCATGGTCGTCACAGTTTATTTTCGAATGATTTTCAGAGAAGGTAAGTCGCGGTTTTGCGGTTCAGATCAGTGTTGTTGATGGTTTCCTGATGGGTTTAAATTGTTTTGGGTTGATGGATTGCGAATCTGTGTTATGGTATGGTTTTGTTCAGTTTGTGATTTTGAACGGTTTGTGTTGGTTTCAGAAGGTGTTCGCGGAGGATTGTTATAGGAGGTGGTTTCAGGTTTTAACGGTTTCAGCTTCATGGCGGTTTGGTTTTGTGACGGTTTTGCGGTGGTGATTTTCAGATTCGCGGTTTCAAACGATTTCGGTTTGGTTGGGTTTCGGAGATTTAGTTGATTGGAAGGTTTATGGTGATTATCGGAAGTCTGAGTTTGTAGGTTTCTCAGTGGTTGAAGGTAGTGGCCGGAGGCTTATGTTGTTTGACCATGGAGGTGAGATAGTTTGTTAAGGGGGTTCAGTTGATCGGTGTGTTTCAGCTGAGATTATGGGTCCAGGTTCGATGATGTGCAGCGGTTCGGTTACTGAGTTTGCGTTTTTCGTTCAGGTTTGTAACAGTTTGGGATTTTTCGATTTCAGGGAGTTAACATTGGTCATTTTTTTCGGTCCGTGTCTTTTCAGATTTGATGGAAAAAAAAATGGTTTGAAAGTTGTGTTTAGAGAAGAAAGGAATGGTTCTGAAAATATGAGTATTTTTTAAGTTTATGGTTGTATAGAAGGTTTATGAGGTCTGTGTTTTATGGTTTTTTTTGCAGTGAGTAGATGGTGGTGAATGAAGAGGAGATGGCTTATTTTTTTTTGTTTGAAGCTTGAATTCAAAGGATTACTGCAGAGTGTATTTAAGGTTATCCAATCTTCTTTTCTTACTGTGAATGGGAGGTGGTTAAGTAGAGATTGCAGAGGGTAATTTGGGGAGACTTTGGAGAAAAAAATTGAGAGGAGATTTTTTTGCTAGCTGTGAATTTGTTGCAGCATAAAGTGTGATTGTTGTTTGTACGATGAGTGAGTGGAAATTGGTGAAGGCATGTTTGTTGTTGTGCGTTGCTGTGTAGTATGGTGGAATTTGGAATATTTGTGTGTGTTGTGCTGGTGGGACCATGCTGAAAAATGTGGGATTGGACCATAATAATAGTAACAATAATAATAATAATAGTAGTAACAATAACAAAAATGATAATAGTAATAGTAATAATAAAAATTATAATAATATGTAATAATAACAATAATAAGTAATGATAAAAGTAAAATTAATAATAATAATAATAATAATAATAATAATAATAATAATAAAAATAGTAATTATAATAATAAAAAAAATGAGATAGAAAATAACAAGAAAATAAAAGGTAATAATAAGAATACAGATGAAGTTTTTTTTTTTGTAACTTTTGTGTAAATAATAAAAGATGGTGATAAAAATGACAATAATAAAAAGGGAAATACAAATGCTTTTTTTTTGCGTGTGTTTAAGTATGGGATTTGAGATAATAATAAGAAAAGAAATTAAAGAAAATGGTTTATGGATAATAGTCAGACAAAAGTTTCGCACAACACACAACACCACACACAAACTTGACCTGAACGGAACCGACTCAACTGACTCGATTTTTTTTACAAAAAAGAAAAAAAAGACATATTTTTGGATTTTTGAAATAATGGTTAGACAATAAAATAAAATGGTAGGACAAATTTGGGGTATGACACACATCAATTAAAGATAAGATGATTTACAAAATAAGTAGATCAAAATATTTTTGAGAGAATTCTGACAAACGTGAAGAAGACAAAATGTGGCAGTTGGCTTTTTCATATGAGGGTTCCTATATGAGGTGATCAAATTGTGGCTATTGGTTGATCTCTTTAGTGGATTCAAAGAATCAAGATAATCAGAGTGTGACAGTTGGTTGGTCTTGAGGATTGTCTTGGAACAAGTTACTCTTAGGCAGAAGGGTGATGAGTTGAAGACTCAAGAAGATTTATTCTTCTTGAAGGTGGATGAGAGTTTATCTCTCTTTTTAGATTTCTGATTCAAGATGGTGGCACAATATTATTGAAGGTATTCAGTTCTTGGATTACTATGCTATAGTAAGTCCAGTTGGTGTAACATATCAAGAATCATGGGATGATGTCTTGGTGTATGGAAGATGTTCTAACTGGTGTTAGGACATTATCTGGGGTGATTGTCTTCTTTGTATCTAATTCGAATCTACCTAATCATATGGGAGATTGATGAAGTAGATGATCTGTCTTGGAAGGAGATTGACTGAAGTAGATCATGTATTGATTGCTTGAAAGTCTGAATATGGATAATCTTAAATTGATTATAAAGTCAAAATTAGTTTGGATGAATATTGTCTAAATTGTCTGGCCAAAAGACTGTAAAGGTAATGAAGGCCTAGTGTCAAGACCTCTTTGCAAGAAGATGTTCGGCATTTGTAGCTTGGGATAACAACAAACCAAGAAGGGATAATGTGTTTTGGTACAAGGAGTGATTGTGTTCAATTGTGGATTGAACAGAGACCGAGCTATTGAAGACATGAAGATGCGTCTTATGTTTTCCATTCATCAAAGTACAAAGAAACATGTGTTATCCTTGATAGGGGATAGTGTTAAATTTTTGTGCAGTTGGATTTGTGAGGTTAAGAGGGAGTAGTGTTGTGTGTGTAATTCTGACAATATATGTCTTGGTTGAAAGGAATTATACCAAGTGAACTTGTTTGTTTTTATTTAGAATGACTTCCTCTAATAAGTGATAGTGATGTCACACATCATGTTGTAACATGTTCTACTAAGTATGGTAAATTAATTCTCAGGCTGATATATAATTACTTAATTGCTGCGTGTTTGCCCATGTGACCTGAATAAGGAGTGTCTTGTGTGTCCATAAGGATGGATAGGATAAAGGTGTTATCTGTAGTATAATTGGATCCTGAAGAGGGCGAGGACTGTGCATGTAGTGTGGCTAGCAGGCAATATTTTATTGGATGTCAGAACATGTTTTAGAACATGTATATGCTGAGCCTAAATAGGATTGTGTGTGAACGGTGCTGGCATTCAGGTGTGAAACACGAGCTTTATTTAGGCATGTTTATTATTGGTCCATTTATTTTGGGAGAACAAAGTCAGCTGGTCAAGGTTTGTTTTGAACGAAACACATTTAATGGCGCAGAATATTTTGTTCCTACAATAAAGATCTTGGACCAAGAACGTTTCCTTATTCAAAGATAGTTTGTTACAATCTATGTCATAGTCTACTATTTATAGAAGGGAGTTTCTCCTCCATCAGCATGTGAGTGTATTCTCATATTTTCTTCCTTCTAATGGGGTTCATTTGTTTCTGGGTGAGTAATACGTGGGTGTGGTGCTGTGAGGGTTGTCTTTGCCAAGTTTTGGCTAAAAAGGGGGAGAAAGAGTTTTGTTCAGATGGTGTGTTTGAAGTTGTTGTTACAATGGTTGTGTCAAACGTGTTCTTCTGTGGTGGCTGCTAGGATGTCAAAATGGATGTTGAATGTTAGTCTTAATGACTTTTGTCCTGAATTATGAACACAATTGTGACTTATGTTCTGAGTTACATAAGAGAATGAGAGATTATTCTCTTATGCCACCATTGGTCTCCTTGATGGAGAATGTTCAACAGCCAGAGAAGAATGTTTCTAGGGAACCTGAATGGGTAGGGGTAGTAATGGATTAGTTCGGCCAAGTGTTCATGACTTTCTACTCCTTGTCCAATGCTATTCCCACTGATGTTGAGAAAGACTGTTGAGGAAGATGTCAAACAACATGTCCTGACTGGATGAAGAGATTGTTTTGCTTTTGTTTTTTCAGTTCTACTGATGTTATTTTTTGTATTTTTTTATAGTATTTCTTTTAGCCAAAATTTTCCAAAGGGAAGATTGTAAGTTCTGTATTTATAGGATTGACATTTATTTTATAAAACAAATATTGCAGCAATAATATTGTACATGATCTTGCAAAATAAAGAACATGTTAAGAAAGGAAGTCCTATTGTGCATCTAAACATGTTGTGTTGAAGTGTTTCAACATCTGAACAACATGTCAAAAAAGATGTCAAGACAGTTTATTCGACATCATAAACTGACAAAAGTGGATCGAAGATTCTGTTATGATTTAATAGAAACAGAATATTCATAGGATATGAAGCAATCTAATGTGGCACTGATTTAAAGATCTTGAAGATTCAAATTTATATTGAAGACAAATAACAAATATTGAATATATATATAGAGTTTCTATATTTAGAGATATTTTAGGAAGTTGTTAATTTGAAGATCTTTTTATAGCAGATTTTTCTGCATGATTGTAGCAGCCGCTATGCTGCGTTTTTAGGCCCAAAATCCAGTTGGGATTATGTTATAAAAAGAAACCTTGTAAACTAGGTTTAGTAACCAACCAAAGATGTAAAAGTTGTATCATTAGGGTTGAGTTATTAACAACCGTATGTTGAAAAGATGTAATCTTCAGGGCTATTTCTTTGTAAACTCGAAGCTATTAAGTAATAGGTGTATTGTTTTTGGAGGAAGCTTTTAAGCAACTCTGAGATGTTGTCATGGAAGTGTGTCTTCTGTTTTGCCTTGTTGTTTAGGCAAAGAGCCGTCAATATCAGCAACTGAGAGTTGAGACTGTGAGATATCATTGAGGTGATTGGGAGTGAGATGAGTTTCTCATATTTAGGAGTTCCTAAGTAGAAGTTGCATTGGTAGTGATTAAGTGAGAAGACTATAAACTTTAGGTGTTTATTGAGAGTCTTTGAATTAATACTACATAGTAGATTTTCTTCCTGGCTTGGTAGCCCCCAGAGTAGATGAGTTTGCATCGAACTGGGTTAACAATTTGAATGTGTTCTTTTTAGCTTTTTTGTTTTGTGTATTATGTAGTATTCTTACTGAATGTCACACCAGATGTCTAAACATCCTGAAGGAGTGTTAGAATCTGATATATCAGAATCCATTAATGATGATGTTTGTACCTTTCCATGTTAATCAATAACAAATCAGATGTCTCAACACCGTATTCGACATTTGAGTCTGTCATACCAGAATTTCACTTCATATTAAGTTCTCCGATGAAGAACAACATAGAACCAAATAACAAGACATCAACTTATCTGGTGTGAAAAAATACAAATTGGATAACACTGTGACAAATTATCTAGTGAAGAGTAAATAAAAAATTTGTGAACCGAATTTAGTTCTCCGATTTGGAAATCTGTGAATTAGAAGTCTAATGGTTATATTTTTCGGAACTCAAACGGTATTGAACATTTTTCACGCTCTAGTATATCTGAAATGAGGAAAAAGTGAAAATTTTGAAATTACAGATATTTTTATACAAGAACATTTTCATCCAAAATTTTAATTTGTAAGAATATGGGGTATGGAATAAAATTTTCATTTATTGTTAAGGTGTATGAAATCAAATTCATTTCAATCTCCCCTATCCATGTAACACTAAGTAGTTCATTCATAATATTGTAGTTAAAAATTTAACTTCTCATTTTAGAATATAAAATATATATATTTTATATAATATTTTAATTTAATTTAAATTTCTATATAATATTTTGACATAAATACATTTTTCATTGTTGAATATCTGTTAGTCCATTATATTAATCTTAAAGTTCATTATGCATACTTAATTAAAAAATTGTTTATTAGTCATTTTTATCTACCTAACAACGAATTTAACTTTCAATATCTGAATTTTTCTCATCACTAATTAGAAGAAAAGAATTAACACGTTTTGAAGTGTTAAGAGATTAATATATATATATATATATATTGATCGTACCCTTAGATCAGGATCCGATGTGGCTGCGTCGAGCGTGGATGAGCGTAGTTGATGATGGAGAAAATGGGGGTGTACCTGCAAAGGCACTCTGATGCTAAAGCCAGAGAGTAAGCAACGAGCAAGCAAGTACAATATTTTTGGGTCAAGATTTGAATATCTGACCCTCTCAAATGAGAGGGTTTATATACTGGTCCAAGTGAGTGTTTATTGGCCCAAATTGTTGGGCGTGGATCACGGATCCCGCAATTATCGATGGTGGTTAGGAACTAGCCGTTAGGGAAAGAAAGAACCTACTCGACTTGCCCTGGGTCGGATGACTTTAATACAAGGACCCGCCGAGCAGTCGATCTTCAGGGTTCCGAGCATAGCTAGGTTATAGGGCCGTTGGGCCGCGAGATAGATATGACCCAATTCTAAGGGTTGGGCCAATTTGGAACAGGAGCCCCCCAAGTTGTTACTTTTGGTCGAGGAAGTGATGACTTAAAGGTAACTCGATGCTCGAAAATATTATCGAATGTCGGAGGATTGATCTTCCGAGCGTTCTGCTTGTAGGTCGGTACGGAGGAAGTGGAAACGAAAGGGTGACGTGTTTTGGGATTTGTGCCAATTTAATGCTTTGACGGCTAGTCTAGGTCCTAGTGTGTAGGCTATTATTACCTAGGGATAGGGGTCACGCTTCAGTTGCACGTGCCCTTTTCCCTATAAATAACAACGTTGTTTCATTTTGGCACTTTTCGCTTCGTCTTCTACCTCCCTTATCTGCTCGTGCTTCTGTTTGCCTATCTCCGCTGTCGATCACCGCAGACCGTTGTCGACCACCGTGTTTCTCAATACATTCTTCTTCAATGGCGTCTCAAGGCCAAGGTTAGAACTTTATTTTGGCTTTCTTAGACTTAGTTAGAAGGAAGTAGTGATGCATGCGACTTAGGTTTAGGTTTTACCGGTAGATTGGAGTAATGTGTATAGTTTTTAGGTTTTAGTAGTAGCTGTACCGCTGCCTACTCTGAACCCTGGTTCACAATGGGCGGTGGTCTTGGTCGGCATTCGACCGAGGCTAGAGTTTTGTGACGAGCTCACTTCCGTTGCGAACCACGCGTTTTAATGATTCCCTGTTGAGTATTGACCGCTCGTTTTGACGTCGGTCGCTCGAGGGCTTTTGGTCGGGACCCTGTCTTCGGGCCGTTGCACGCCCTTTCACTTGATAGGTAGTGGAAGGGTGGATTTGATATTCTGATCGAATTCACTGACGCCTTTCCTCTATGTTTCAGGTGAAAACGTGCTCGTCGATCCTTTCGACATATCCTCGGAGGGGAGTTCATCGGAGGATTCGGGCTCCTCGGCGACCGTCTCGTCTGGCTCTGAAAGTTCTTCGGGAGATTCAGAGGCGACCGAAGTGAATGACGCCTGGATAACATCTGGGGACGAGGTTGGCGCCCCTGAGGTTACACAAGAGGAAGAGAGGATGCTGGCGCCCGAGGAGTGGGTCGTCGAAGATTTGATGGACAAGGTCTCGTCCTACGCCCAACCGCGTGCGGATCCTCTGCCTGTGGTGGGGGATCCCGATCACTGGAGAATGACCTGCCCGGGCGATGATGATCTGATTTTTCGGAGTTTGGCGGAAGAAAGTTTTCGATGTACGAGTATGCCATCACGACCCTAGGGATTAGGATGCCCTTTAGTGACCTGGTCTGCTCGGTGATTGGTTACTTGGGGGTAACGCCCTCGCAACTGCACCCCAACTCCTATGCTTTCATGAGGGCATTTCAGATGACATGCGTGCACCTGAAGGCGGGGGCTACTCTCCCTCTTTTCTTCCGGCTGTTTTCTATGCAATCCCAGGTGGGGCGTGGAACTGCTCGGAAAGGGTTCATATCTTTCAAGCAACGGGTTAAACCTTTTAAGGCACATTTGGAGTCTATCTGGTCGTTCAAAGGTGACTACATCCTGATCAAACCTTTGACTAAAGGAGCGACTAGGTCTATCAGTTTCATGGGGAATGATACTAATGATAATGTTGTGCCTCGGTTGGACGCTGAATGTCGTCCGATCCGTAGGAGGATTTGGTGGTTCCCTTTCTCTTGGGATTACGGTCATTACGGGCGACCGGTGTGTGACTTTGTCCAAATAGGGGATGCTCTCTGTCACTCCCCGGATTTCCATCCTGGTACAAACACGGAAGTGGCGCGGAAAAAGAATGGAGTCGCCAGCCAGGCATTTTTATCCCGAAGGAACGAGAATGGTAATGCTGCACAAACCAGAAGAAAGAAGAGGAAGGACACAGGTCCTACGAACCAAAAAGACTGAGTTCGGGAGTCGGTTACGACCTGGGAAGGTATTAGCACCCAGATCGTCCGCTGTACCCGACGGGATCCACGCTTGCAAAAGAAACTATTTCAAAGGGTGAGGGTATGAAAGTTGCTGCAAGGAAATGAAAATGAAAAGAGAACTGGAACTGGAAAAGAACTAAAATAAGAAACAAAAGGGAAAATGTAGGGAAAATAAAGATTGTGCTCGAACGGGCCCTACCCCGCTGCCTAAGTACCTCATCAGGATGATGAGGATCAGAGACGCTGTAGTTCCCCTAACTAGGGGTAGAAAAGATTGCTTGTGAATTAAGGCTTGAACTGCCTATGCCATTGCTCAGGTGTTGCAGACTCGGACGACGAGTGCGTAACCGTCTTGCAAAGTGACAAGTAGGAGCAAGTTCGCGTACGGAGCGAATGAGATGAGAAAAGAATTCCCTAAGGAAAGACGCTTATTGTTTGTTTGGTGCTTTTTAGAAGCTTTTATGAGTGAAGTTTGTGTAGGTAAGTGTACCTAAGTCTTACTCAATGGGATGTGTACATCTCACATCATCCCGAAATGGAATGCGCAAGAGGCACACCTATCTATGGAGGAAATCCCCAAAGCTAGTCCCACAAGTGAAGGCTTAAGCACACTGGCCTATTACCATTATTAAGTATTTTTGTGGTTTCTTGGTTAAGAAGTGTATTTTAGTTTTTCTTTGTGAGGTACTCATGCTAAGACCTATCCACCACGAGAGATAACTCACACCTCGCCCCAAAACGGAACACGTGCAAGTATCTCATAGCAAAGTCTCATGTCACATGAAATTACTCAACCTTTATTAAGTGAATTAGAATTGAGTTTGAAGATGAGAGGAGAAAACACCAAAGGATCACAAAAGGTAAAATTCTAAAAAGGGACTAAAGAATCCTAAATGTTAACATGCATGGATGTCCTAAGGTTAGTGAGGTTTATATCCTAATGAAGAAAGAAAGAAGAAGAGAAGAAGAAGAGATGAGAAAGGCCTAAGCCCAACAACAAAAGAGTTAGTACAGATAAACATAAGAAGAGAAGAGATGAGATTTGGAGATGTGGAACTCAATTCCCACACCTCACACTTACCATAGCCCCTGCAAGGTTAGTAACATGCATACAAGTGAAACCAAATGAACAAGAAAACATGTTAACATCATACAACCAGAAGTGAAATTATATGAACAAATGCACAATGCAAATGCAACTCAAAAGAATGGAAGATGAAGCTTACAAGAAAACATGATGCAACATGAACACATATGCAAACATATGTACATGCAAAGCAAATATGCATAAACATGGACACAATGCACACAACCAGAACCAAAATAAGATGAAGAAAGGCTTAATAAGCCAACAGATGAAGAGAATGGGCACACAATACCAAACAATCACAAAATGGGAGAGAAAGAAGTAAGGAAGTGAGATGGAAACACTTAAAGAAAGAAAGGACTTAAAAAGAAGCAAGACACAAAAATTACAAAGACACAAACCCTATCCTAGGACCAGGAAGGTACCCATGCCCCAAAAGAACCCCAAATGAGAAGAAGAAGTTGGCGCAAGTGCCCTTCTAAGCTTATATGAGACCTAATGTAGCAAAAGAAGCAAATTGGACAAAGTTCAAAGTAAAATTCAAATCAAATCAACCAAGCATCTAAAAATTCCACCACTCATGTCAAATGATCTTCAATCATGTTATATCAATGAGCGAAAAGTATTTGGAAAAAATCAGAAGCAAACTAGGTCAAATGGAGGCTTAAACACAAGCTAGGGTTACAAACTTCCATCACAAGTCAAAGGACCAAGACTTCAGAAATAAATTTCTAAAAATCCAGAGAAAAATCACACATGAAGCACATGGTCTTAAGAATCCATAGCAAAAACAATGGGATCAAAATTCAAAATAAAGAGACCTATGGAAATTTTACAAGGCGGTGTGCTCAAAATGAACTTAAAAAGAAGCTAATTGAAATAATGATTTAATTGTGACACGTGGAAATGAAAAAAAAAAGAAAAAGAAATATAGAAAAATAAAAGAGACTTTAAATAAGACTCATGATTTTTTTGAGAATTTTTTAATGAAGGGAACTATTTTTAATAATTAGAAATTGAAATGAATAAAAGGAAAATAAATGAAAAAAATAAAATTAAAAGAAATTGGGTTGGGAGTGTGAAGAGCAGGGATCTGTGTTGAAATTGGTTGGGCCTGGAATTGAGGGGGTGCACATAGAAGCACTGAGGCCCAGAAGCTGGCGCTGGTATATGGACTTATGGTGGTATTTAAGTGAAATAAAAAGGAAAATATGAGTTGTGAGACTTTCATTAAATGAGGTGGAAGAATGGTGAGATGTGAGTGGTGAGCGCATGGTAAGAATTGTGTGATGTGTCACATTTTGAATTAAAATGAAATAAAGAAAAACGTGAGGGAGAGAGGGTGCCCTAGGGCTAGGTGGCACAATCTAGATGCATGGATGGCAAGATCTGAGGGCTACGGACTCATCATCCCCAACGCAAAACCCTAAATGCACAAACCCAGTTTCCGGTGACCGGAGCTAGGGCTCCGGCACCGGAATCCATCACAGAGTCACAATCCTCAATAAAACAACACCAAAAAATCCAGATCAAGCAATTAACATGTCCTGATTCCAAAAATGACACCAAAATTTCCTTAAACCTAATGAATCTATGGGATCGAAGCAAATAAAGTTGCACCATCAAACTTTGAACTCAAATAACTTTCACTATAATGCACCAAATTCAAATCTAAAAGTTGCAGCATGATCAGTGAACTTCAAATATCACAAAACACATCACTAATTTCATTTTTAGATCTTGAGATTTGGATCAATACCTGAGGTGAAGATCTTGATTCTGTGAGATATAAGACCAAATAATGGATGCAATGCACTCCTCTTTCACCCTAGATGCAAAATAAATGCATCTAAGGTCTTGAATGAAGCTGGATCTTGAGATTTGATCACACCTGCCCTGAAATGGCAAGCTTGCTAAACTTGAGAGAAAGCTTGAATGAATGGTTGCTTAATGATCCTTAGCTCTCCATGATCACAGATCCACAATTTGTTTTGAGATTGAATGCTTGTATGAAGAGAAATGGAAGAAAATGCAAATGTTGCATAAACTTGAGAATGAGAGAATGAGAGAGAGATGGAGCTTGCTGAAACCCTAGCTGCTTATATGTGATCTCACAAATCCTTGCTGAAAGAATTGGCTTACTTGCACGTGTGGATCATGAGCTTTGTGTGATTTTGCAAATTTTGAAATTTGTGAGATAAGCATGCCTCCCTCATGCCTTGCTTGTATTCTCAGCCCATGTGCAATGTAATTTGTACCCTTAATCTTCATATAAATGATCCTGTCCATTGGATTGATGTATCACACATTTTTCATGATTTTGCAAAATATCCTCTTTGTATGTAACTTTCTTATTGTGCACGAAAATTGGAATTTCTTTGGAGAAAATTGATCACAATGTGATATATTTTAACATTGAAACAAAATTGAACCAATACCAAGTCATGAAAACAAGTTTTGAAGCTTCTTGCATTTGGTGCATGCATAGAAATGTGAATTTGCCCTAAAATACCTCAAATTTTCGAGGGACCCCTAGGACAAACCAAAAATCCTATGAAAATGTACTTGTACTTTTTGAAAATGGGAGCCCTTACCCTTCAACTTTCATGTTTGACTTTGGTCCATTTGAAGAATTTTTGATCATGTTAAGACCATTTGAAAATTAGGGCAAAAGTTGCCAAATTTGGAAAATCTCAAAAACCAACTTTGTACCATTTTTGCAAAACCCTTCAAATCTCCATGATTCTTGAACTTTGATCATTCAAAACCTCTTATAACATTGTAAGGACCCCTCTTGGCCAAAACAATTGGGTTAGACCCCTTGAAATCAAACAATTGACTTTTTAAGGGCACAATTGACTTTTTACTTCATCTGCAAGCAACTGAGGAATTGTCTGACTTCCACATGGAATTTTCTCATGAAAATTGACACCTAAGATCCTATTAACATATGAAATACTTTTCCCAAATGAAATGGCCAAAGTTGGGAGATTTTGATGCTTGAATCTCAAACCCTAATTTGGGTGCCTTGTATAGGAGCTTTGCCTTGTCTTGAGATCTCTGATGATCATGCAATCTTCTGAGCTTTTGCCAATGGACTTGATCTTGTAAATGGAGTGTAGACCCACCATAGGACTTGTAAAAACTCATTGGGACCCTTGTCATGGCTTGTAGTGCCTCAAGAACCTCCACAGATGACCATATGCTTGATGCTAGGACATGAAGGATGTTATGCCTCATCTTTCCATGATATGATGCTAAGAAAATGATATGTTCATGATGAATATGATGTGATATGATGCTTAAAATGAAGAGGGCAAATTTGGGGTGTTACAGCTGCCCCTATTCAAACATCAGTTAATCTGAAAAAGACGGTAGCACGAGCTATCGACTGTTCAAGAGAAATTGTGGTTGAATACCAAGAAGACCAGAAATTTGCACTCTGACGAAGAATGCAACACCGGGAAATAAACCCAACCAAATGACGCTTTGGTGGCTGAAGGAGAGGAAAAGGAGACGAGCTTCTTCCAAGTTGAAACTGATATTTGGAATAAGAATGCTAAGACAGACGAGTCTTCTTCAAACAATCCTGTGATGCCAGGAGCTGGACATACGAGTCCTCAAAAGAACATATGACTTGAGACAGACGAATCTCCTTCGGATATACCTGTTACGCCAGGACCGGTAATGCACTTAAGTCTGTGGGATAGACATGCATAATCAAGGTAGACGAACCTTCTTCATATATTATCCGTGGATATATGGTATCAGACAGACGAGTCTTCTTCGAGCAAACCTGTTACGCCAGGTGCAACAACAATAAAGTGCTTGAGACAGACGAGCCTCCTTTGGATTTACCTATTACGCCAGGACCGGTAACCATTTTGACATTAATTCCCACTATCAGGATTTTAAACCTCTTCAATACAGACGAGTATTGGATGATCATCAAGGTAACACAGACGAGTGCCAACAGTCAATGATACAGACGAGTATCAGACAATGATCTAAGAAACACAGACGAGCGCTTCAGGCAATGCTACAGACGAGTACCAGTCACTGGTACAGACGAATACCAGAAATTCAAACACAGACGAGCATTTGAAGTAGAAAAACAGAAATAATAACAGGATAATCAGTAAATCCTCACATACAGATGTAACCCTAACACAGACGAGTGCTGGGAATGATACAGACGAGTATCCAAGCAAAGCAGACGAGCTTCAGAACACAGACGACCTCTAGGGATAAAAAGCAAACGAGCTTCAAACAAACACAGACGAGTGCCGGAGAATGCAAACGAGCAAAATCAAGGATGATAACACCAAACACAAACGAGTGTTGGGGAGTGCAGACGAGCAACAACAAACATCAAATATCAAATACAGACGAGTGTTGGCGACTTCACTGGGGAAAAGCAGCAAATATGGATACCCAACACAGACGAGTATTAGAATTTGTAGACGGGCAACAACAGAAATCATATACCAAACACAGACGAGTGTTGGAAATTGCAGACGAGCAATAAAGAAACACTATGTCACTGCTGGGAAAAAAACTCTGCTTAGGGATAACACATACGAGTGTTGAGGATTCCAGACGAGCAACAAACAAATGCCTGATTGGCCACAAGAGTTACAACTCTGCAGAGGAAAACAAGTCAAGAGGTCTGGACACTTCACTCTGACTGGGGTGATGAATACCTGGCTGTATCATCAAACGGTCTCAAAAGTATGGCAACTTTGTTGGGGAATATTTCACTGACGGAAGTGAAAATCAAATATGAACTCTGTGGGGACAGAATCATCTTCAGACTTTGCTGATTCTGAATTCTGGCTATGACCCTTGCTGGGGATAGAATTCTGCTTGGGGATGTCAGGCTTTCAGATACCTGCTGGGCATACTCCACTGGGGAAGAAATAGACTGCTTGGGCTGCTTTCCACGGCTTAGATGGGGAAGAATTCTGCTGGAGATACTCTACTGGGGATGAGTAAATTTCTTGAGAGAATGTGACGCCATCTTGCAACCTGCAACAAACAGAAAACACAAGTGTGCCCCAGGGATTTTCATGGTATGATCTGTTCATCCATTGTCACCCGACACTCAAAGAGGGATTACAGTTTCCCTGCATGTCATTTTCTTTCAAATTATCACCATGTTTTAATGCAATGCTATTTTTTGCCAAAATTTCAGGACATTTTGCAAACAAAAATAAACACACACAGTTTTTGATTGAATATTCTTTTTATTGAATGGCCTCTGAATAGGCAAAGATTTACATCAGGAAGCAACAACCTGGAAAGAGGTAGCCACCATAAAATTGAGAAAAGAGACTATCCTAATGGCAATGGACACGGCATTCCAAGGAGTTCCATTTCTGCTATGACCAGCATGTCTTCGAGACTCTCCATTCTACTTTGGATTTCTGAGAGGATGAGGGGACTGTTTCCTATCCTTCTGATATTGTCAAGTTGTACGAAACGATGACGTGGTTCAGATTACTCGGATCGCAGTTGTTCGCTTATTCCATTTTTTTGCGTGGATCGCCCTTTCGGGTTTTCAATCCACCGGGATACCCTTTTTTGCCTGAGCTGTCCAATGCGGCTTTTCAACTCAGCGGGGGTACACTTTTTTTAATATTTATTTCCCTAACTTTTTCCCGAGCTTTTTATTCTGTTTTTAGCTCGCCGGGATGCCCTTTTCTTGCCTGGACTTTAATTCTGTTTTTGTGTCCAGCGGGTCTCTTTATGCGAAGTATTTTTTAACTGCGTCCGAGTTAACAGGGGACTGGAAATCATCTCCATCCATAGTGGTGAGCATCAGTGCTCCTCCTGAGAAGACTTTCTTCACTATGAATGGTCCTTCGTAGTTTGGGGTCCACTTGCCCTTGTGATCTGAACCTGGAGGAACAATCCTCTTCAACACAAGCTCTCCCACTTGATACTCTCGAGTACGTACTCGTTGGTCGAATGTACGCTTCATTCTCCTCTGATAAAGCTGACCATGACAGATAGCCGCTAATCTCTTTTTCCTCAATTAGACATCGCTGATTGTAACGAGCACGCACCCATTTGGCCTCATCAAGCTTAACATCCATCATCATACGCAATGAAGGAATCTCTACTTCAACTGGCAGGACTGCTTCCATACCATACACAAGAGACAAGTGAGTTGCCCCTGTTGACGTCCTGACTGACGTTCGGTACCCTTGCAACGCAAATGGTAACATCTCATGCCAATCTTTGTAGGTGACAACCATTTTCTGCATAATTCTTTTAATATTCTTGTTTGCTGCCTCTACAGCACCATTCATCTTTGGTCGGTAAGGAGAAGAATTGTGATGCTGTATCTTGAAGTCCCGACACAAGTCTGCCATCATCTTGTTGTTAATATTAGAACCATTGTCAGTAATGATCCTTTCGGACACTCCATATCTGCATATGATATCCCTTTTCAGAAACCTTGCCACCACTTGACGAGTGACGTTGGCATAAGATGCTGCTTCCACCCATTTAGTGAAGTAATCAATCGCGACCAAGATGAAGCGATGACCATTTGAAGCAGTAGGCTCTATCTTCCCGATCATATCAATGCCCCACATAGAAAAGGGCCAAGAAGATGACATGACGTTGAGCGGGCTTGGAGGAACATGCACTTTGTCTGCATATATCTGGCACTTGTGGCACTTACGAGCGAATGAACAATAGTCTGCATCCATTGTCATCCAGTAATACCCTGATCTCAGCAATTTCTTTGCCATAGCATGCCCTCCTGCATGGGTACCGAAAGATCCTTCGTGGACTTCCTGCATTAACAGGCTTGCTTCGTGTCTATCCATGCATCTGAGTAAGACCATGTCAAAGTTTCTCTTGTACAAAACCCCGTCTGTGTTCAAGAAGAAGCTAGCAGCAAGTCGCCTCAAGGTCTTCTTGTCATTGGAAGATGCCCCTGCTGGGTATTCTTGCTTTTCCAGGAATAACTTGATATCAAAATACCAAGGTTTCTCGTCAGACACAGCGTCTACAGAGAAGGCGTGAGCTGGTGCGTCAAGCCTGGATATGTCAATTATGGGCACATAATTCCAACACAAGACTTTAATTGACGAAGAAAGAGTGGCCAATGCATCGGCAAACTGATTTTCATTACGTGGTATGTACTGAAGTTTAACTGTCGTGAAGAATGTCAACAGTTTTCTAGCATAATCCTGTAAACACCCCAAATTTGCCCACACCCATCCACACCATGGCTTGTGATCATTTCATATGCATAAACTCAATCATACCATCTCATATCACATTTTTGATTCATTGCATTGGTTCAAAGTCATCTGCATCTAGGGTTTGTGATCTGAGCAATCCAAGAGCTTCATGGGCCACTCCAAAGGTCATCAATCACTTCAAAGGGGTCCATGTATGTTCAACCATCATATTATATCCTCTCAAAGTCAAGAATGTCAAGAAATCACAAGAACTGAGAATGGCATGGAAGCAGAGCCAGGTTTGACTGCACAGATGACCTGAAATTAGGATTTTGGTTTCAGAGGCCATAACTCCAATTTTTTTGGTCATTCTTGTTTCTATTGGTCTCTATATGGTATAGGGAGTATGCATATCAAGTTTCATGAAGGAATTCCATGGGGAAGTCATCTGATCAAGAGTTGACTTTTCAAGCAAGTCAGTGCAAAATCAGGGCATCTGAGGCCCCCAATGACCCAACCAAAGGGTGTTCTTCATCATTTTGATTGTGTATGATCTTTATTTGATCATAGAAGATTTTGGAAGTTCACAAAATTGAAGAATTTCAAGTCTTTTGCAAAGTTGACTTTTTGGGAAAGTTTGACTTTTAATGAAATTGCCATTTTAGGCAACTTTTTCAACCTTTACTTTTTGATTCAAAAAAGCTTCAAATGGAAAAACTTTGTTCATGAAAGTTGTAGAATGGATCATTCCCTTTTCAAAAAGTACAAGAACATGACCTAATTCATTTTGGATCAAAAGTTATGGCTTGTCAAAGTTGGCAAAAATCACAAAATTTGAAGTTTTCCACCAAAGAGGCAAAGTTACAAATTCACTTCTCAAGGCAAATTAAGTTATCAAATGGATTTATAAACTTCACAACATGATCATACAAGACCTAAAATTCAGAATGGGCCAAGAAGTCTCTCATTTTTGTGGCTTATGGAGCAAGATACCTCATAAGAAGCAAAAGCAAGGCAAGTTGCAAAACTCATCATGAGATACAATCCACTTGCTTGCTGACTTGCCAAGCTATCCTAGGGTTCTCCCCACATCATGCTGCGCAGGACACACCTTTTGTCCTTGGCTAGAATGTAGCCCATGCTTCTCTTACACAACTTTGACATTTTGGCAACTTGAGTCATACCTATCACAAAAGCACACATCACTTCTTCTGACCAATCCCAATTGTTTATACAAGCAAAAAGCAAGCCAAAGCAACTACAACACAGACCTGAAACCATCCATAACACAACATTCTCATCTTCCACTCCATTTGCAAGAGCCTTCGAAACTCTCAACACAAGCTTCAAACACCCAAACCAACTTCACAAACAATCTCACCATGCTTCATTGAACACAAACCAACCCTTAAAACAGCCTGAAAGCCACTGAATCAAAGATACGATTTCTGCCCCTCATTGAGCAGAACTTCAGTCATCTCTCAAACACGCCATCCCAAACCTCAATCAAGCCTTGAAAGCTTCTCAGGAGGTCCAGGGGAGTTGATTGCAAGCAAGACATCAACCAGAAAGTGCCAGAAACTAAAGCTTCGATTCAGGTAGCCTTGGAAATTTATTTTTCCAGAACCTTCATTTCTTGTTTCTAAATGATAATGCATGCTTCCCTGAGTTCACTGAGCCTCTTACTTTTGAAAAAGATTGAGAAATGAGCTTGTATGGTGTTTCTGAAATTTCTGCAATTTTTGATGTTTGATTCGTATCTTGTTCTTGAGTAGAAATAAATGGATTTTTTTGCTGGATTGTTGTTTAGGGATGTTAGTTTAGTTGATCTGGAGAGTTTGACATGATTTCATTGCGTGTAGAGAGAGATTGAGAAGTGAGCTAGCCGGAGAAGACGACCGGAACAGTGTTCCGGTCGCCTGAGAGTCATTAGGGCATAATTAATTAGGGCTAATCATAATTATGTGGATTTGAATCTCAGCCCTTGGATGTGGCGCCAATTCTACTCCCGCGCGTGTGAGTTCAAACCCTGGCCATTGATTATGTTGACTTTTCCCTTTTTCAGATTTAATTCATTTTATTTTTCATTTAAATGCATTTGTTTTCTCCAATTTATTTAAAATAGCAAAACAATTTTAAAAATTCTGAAAATTTTTGTACAAACTTTTATTAATTTTCAGAAACCAAAAACATTTTTATTTTTATTTTTTGCATTAAAAAATATTTTTAAATCATTTAAAAGTTTATTTTTAATTAATTAATGAGAATTAATTAATTAAAAATACTTTTAGGTATTTAAAAATCACCAAAAAATTCATGAAACCTTCATAATCATTTAGAAACATTGTCCAACCCTCAAACCAAATTTATTTTTTGATCTTGATGCATTTTGACAATTTTCCATGGAATTAATTCAATTTCAAAGCATTATTTTGATCCAATCTTTGAAAATCCATTTCTGCCTAACCATTGAGAGTTGGACTTTGATTCTTTTGGCATTGTGTCTTGCATATCATGTAGTTTGTGAGATTAAATTGGCATGATTTGATCTTTCATTTTCATTTTGTTTGACATTTTTCTTGTTAAGGTACCCTAAAACCCTAGAAATTTTAGGAAATTCATAACCCTAATTAGGTTAAGAGTTAGAATCCCTCCTTTGGGCAGTGAGTTTATGTAGGGTTAGGGTTCCTTTGAGTGCATTTTCAATTTTTTATCTTGATGTTTGCTTCTGGTTTTGGTTTTTGTTTTGTGCATTGATCATAAACCCTAATTTGGGCTTCCTTTTGCATTCATCTTGCATTTGCTTGCATAGCATGACTTGCCTTAGCATTGTGTGCATCCATTTGATTCATTGGACATCTTAAGACATATTAGAAGCATGTTTGATCATTGCATATTTCATTTGACACTTTGTATGTCATTTGCATTCCATAACTTTTCATGTATGTTCATGGTTCTAAGCATGCTTCTCTTGCATCCATATGTTCATGTGATCATCCCCATGCCTTGTTTCATGTTTGTATCATCTCATAGCATCATTATCATCTCACATATGCTTCTGGTCTTGCTTTGCATCATGCCATTTCATCTCATTTTGCATTGCATTGCATTTCTTTCACTAACTTTTCAGGTGGTAAGTTACTTTGAGAAGTGAATTTGCCTTCACTTCTCACAATTTATTTTCATCTATCTTATGCATCATTGCTGCATTTTACTTTGTGTTTGAGATTGAGCTTGCTCTTTCTTCTTCTTCTTACTTTCTTTCTTCAAGTGACTTGTCTTCTTAAGTGAAGCAAGTTACTTTGCTTCTCTTTGCTCCTTTCATCTGCTTCCTGGTGGTTCCATTGAAGATTTCTCTTGTAAACCTCACAAACCTTAGGAAAAACCAAGCATGACAATGATTAGGGTTTTGATTAGTCTCCCCATTTAGTTTTACCTTTGTGTCTCATTGAGTCTTATCTTCTCACCTCATAATCAGGGACTAAACCCTAAAGGCTTCAAGGCTTTGTGATTAAGCTTATGCCTGCATCCTTCTATTAGGATGGAGTGTATAACTTTAATCCTAAGTGTTAAACCCTTAATGTGTTTAACTCCTTTAATCAATCCATTTAATAATCATCAAGACATCAAGCTTGTAACTTGGTTCTTGCATTAGGGTTCTAATTCTTCCTTAATTGGTTAAGAAGGACAAACCCTAGTGTTAATGGACAAGTCCCCCTCAAGTTGTCTTACAAACCCTAAAAATCACTTCATCATCTCACCATTAACTAAAATCCACTCAATAAAGGCTTTGTTCTGTCATGAGTTTAATCCCTAATCATGGATTAAATTGAGGAGCTTTCCTTAACTTAAACACTCTCACCTATTATCCTTCTATTAGGATGGTGTAAGGGGTCTGTTTAATCCCTGATTATGGCTTAACCTCATTACTTAACACTAAACAAAAACACCAAAAACATCTAAATAATCACAAGTAGGTCAATGATCTTAATCCTACATCAAAGGTGATTAAGTGTGAGAAACTGACTTCACACTTAAGGTATTCTCATTACCCCTAATTAGAGGGAAGATGTGATGAGTTTACTAACCCATTGGTTTAGGCTTAAGCTCATTAACTTATGACAAATTTCAAAAAGCAATAAAAGACTGAAAATACAAAAACAAACAATAATCGTCTCCTCCGGGATTCTTTTCTCATCATCTTCATTCACAAACGAGAACTCGCTTCTTCCGTCTAATGCAAGACAGTTAGCACCTGAGCCAGACAGGTCATACACTTGAGCATAGACAAGTAAGTGTCGCTCCCACCAAATGAAGCCGGGTCAAATGGGGTACAGACGCGAACGGTCGGCGAAAGGAGGGTGTGAGGACACACAGGAGTGAACTCACAGGGAATGAAAAGAGTCGCCAGCTAGGCATTTTTATCCCGGAGGAAAGGTAATGCTGCATAGACCTAGAAAGATATGGATAAGACGGTTGCGAACCAGAGAGACTGAGAAAGGGGGTTGGTTACAACCTGGGAAGGTATTAGCACCCAGATTGTCCGTCGTACTCGACGAGATCCACGCTTAAAAGATTTGTGTTTTAAAGGGGTAGTGTCAGTGCAATTTGTGTGTAAAAGAGCTGGAAAAGGATGTACAGGTGTCAGTGTAAAAGAAGTGTAAAGTGTATAAATGTACAGTGTCAGTGTAAGAACAAAAATGAAATGCTCAAGATCATGAGGCTACAAGAATAAAGCTGGAAAGAGGGGGAATATACAGAGACTTTTGTTCGATAACTGTTAAGTTATGCCTACGTATCCTCTCGTGCAATGAGGAAGTCAGAACACCGTAGTTCGACCCAAAGAGACTGAAAGGTGAATTGACTTTGTGAACTGCTCACTTGTCTATGCTCAAGTGTATGACCTGTCTGGCTCAGGTGCTAACTGTCTTGCATTAGACGGAAGGAGCGAGTTCTCGTTTGTGAATGAAGATGATGAGAAAAGAATCCCGGAGGAGACGATTATTGTTTGTTTTTGAGTTTTCAGTTTTTTATTGCTTTTGGATGTTTGTCATAAGTTAATGAGCTTAAGCCTAAACCAATGGGTTAGTAAACTCATCACATCTTCCCTCTGATTAGGGGTAATGAGAGTACCTTAAGTGTGAAGTCAGCTTCTCACACTTAATCACCTTTGATGTAGGATTAAGATCATTAACCTACTTGTGATTATTTAGATGTTTTTGTGATTTTTGTTTAGTGTTGAGTAATGAGATTAAGCCATAATCAGGGATTAAACAGACTCATTACACCATCCTAATAGAAGGGTAATAGATGAGAATGTTTAAGCTGAGGAAGACTCCTCAACTTAATCCATGATTAGGGATTAACCTCATGACAAAACAAAGCCTTTATTAGATGGATTTTATTTAATGATATGGTGAAGAATTGAGTTTTAGGGTTTGTAAGACAACTTGAGGGGGACTTGTCCATTAACACTAGGGTTAGTCCTTCTTAACCAATTAAGGAAGAATTAGAACCCTAATGCAAGGCCCAAGTTACAAGCTTGATGTCTTGATGATTATTAAGTGAATTGATTAAAGTATTTAAACACATTAAGGGTTTAACACTTAGGATTAAAGTTATACACTCCATCCTAATAGAAGGATGCAGGCATAAGCTTAATCACAAAGCCTTAAAGCCTTTAGGGTTTAGTCCCTGATTATGAGGTGAGAAGAGAAGACTCAAAGAGACACAAAGGTAAAACTAAGTGGGGAGACTAATCAAAACCCTAATCATTGTCATGCTTGGTTGTTCCTAAGGTTTGTGAGGTTAACAAGAGAAATCTTCAATGGAACCACCAGGAAGCAGATGAAAGGATCAGGAGAAGCAAAGGAACTTGCTTCATTTAAGAAGTCAAGTCACTTGAAGAAAGAAAGTAAGAAGAAGAAGAAAGAGAAGGCTCAATCTCAAACACAAAGTAAAATGCAGCAATGATGCATAAGAGAGATGAAAAGAAATTGTGAGAAGTGAAGGCAAATTCACTTCTCAAAGTAACTTACCACCTGAAAAGTTAGTGAAAGGAATGCAATGCAAATGCAAAATGGAATGAAATGGCATGATGCAAACCAAAACCAGAAGCATATATGAGATGATAATGATGCTATGAAATGATGTAAACATGAATCAAGGCATGGGGATGATCACATGAACAAATGGATGCAAATGGAGCAAGTTTAGAACCATGAACACACATGAAAAGTTATGAGATGCAAATGACATACAAAGTGGTAAATGAAAGATGCAATGATCAAACATGCTACTAATATGTCTTAATATGTCCAATGAATCAAATGGATGCATAAAATGCAATGGCAAGTCATGGTATGCAAGCAAATGCAAGATGAATGCAAAAGGAGACCCAAATTAGGGTTTATGATCAATGCATGAAACAAAATTCAAAACCAGAAGCAAACATCATGATAAAAAATTGAAAATGCTCTCAAAGTAAACCTAACCCTACACAAACTCACTGCCCAAAGGAGGGGTTCTAACTCTTAACCTAATTAGGGTTATGAATTTCCTAAGTTCTCTAGGGTTTTAGGGTACCTTAACAAGAAAAATGACAAACAAATTGAAAATGAAGGATCAAATCATGCCAATTTAATCTCACAAACTACATGCTAAACAAAATGCAATGCAAAAAGAATCAAAGTCCAACTCTCAATGGTTAGGCAGAAATGATTTTTTGAAGTTTGGATCAAAATAATGCCTTGAAATGATTTTAATTCCATGAAAAATTCTCAAAAGACATCAAGATCAAAAAAGAAATTTGGTTTGAGGGTTGGACAATGTTTCTAAATGATTATGAAGGTTTCATGAATTTTTTGGTGATTTTTAAATACCTAAAAGTATTTTTAATTAATTAATTCTAATTAATTAATTAAAAATAAACTTTTAAATGATTTAAAAATATTTTTTAATGCAAAAAATAAAAATAAAAATTTTTTTGGTTTCTGAAAATTAATAAAAGTTTATACAAAAATTTTCAGAATTTTTAAAAAGGTTTCGCTATTTTAAATAAAATGGAGAAAATAAATGAAATAAAAAGAAAATAAAATTGAATTAAACTGAAAATGGGAAAAGTCAACACATCTAAGGGCCTAGATTCAAACATATGCGCGCGGGAGTGGACTTGGCGCCACATCCAAGGGTGGAAATTCAAACTTGGCTAATTAAATGATTAAGCCCTAATCTTGCCCTAATCACTCTCAGGCGACCTGAACACTGTTCCGGTCGTCTTCTCCGGCTATCTCATCTTTCAATCTCTCTCAATACGCCATGAAAACGTGCCAAACTCTCCAGAATCAACCATTAATCATCACTAAACCTAAACCCCACCCTAAAATCCATTCATTTCCATTGACTCATGAGGCACGAATCAAAACGGAAAACAACACAAAAATTTCAGAGATCAAATACATTCTACACACGCAACCATTTTCAATGATTCAAAGCTTAAAATGATCAGCACATCACATAGAATCAATTTGTAACTCAAAAGACAAGTTCTGGAAAAATGTTCTTGGATGATACCTGAGATGGAGCTTTCGGGTCCAGAACTTTCAAGCTGTTTCTTTGGCTCAAATCTACTCCACTGATCCTCCTAAGAAGCTTGCAAGGTTTGTTTGAAGTTTGCAATGGCTGGTTTGAGAGTTTGCTTGAGTTCTGTTCAAGGGCAGGTGATGATCGTGTTTTTGATTCAATGGCTTTCAGGCTGTGGTGAAGGGTGCTTTGTGATCAGGAAGGTGTGTTGAGTTGATTGGTGAAGTTTGTTTGTGTGTTTGTGGCCTGTGTTATGAGTTTCGAAGGCTCTTGCAAGATGGTGTGAAAATGAGAATGCTGTGCTATGGAGTGTTTCAGGCTTGTGTTGTATTTGCTTTGGCTTGCTTTTTGCTTGTATAAACAATTGGGATTGGTCAGAAGATGTGATGTGTGCTTTATTGATTGGTATGGCTCAAGTTGCCAAAATGTCAAAGTTGTGTAAGAGAAGTATGGGCTACTTTCTAGCTAAGTACAAAGAGTGTGTCCTGCACAGCATGATGTGGGGAAAGGCCTAGGATGGTTCAGCAAGCTAGCAAGCAAGTGGATGATAAACTATGATGAGTTTTGCAACTTGCCTTACTTTTGATCTTTGTGAAATATCTTGATCCATAGGCCACAAAAGTGAGAAGTTTCTTGGCCCATTCTGATTTTTAGGTCTTGCATGATCATGTTGTGAAGTTTATAAATGCATTTGATGACTTAATTTGCCTTGAGGAGTGAATTTGCAACTTTGCCTCTTTGGTGGAAACTTTGAAATTTTGTGATTTTTGCCAACTTTGACAAGCCATAACTTTTGATCCAAAATGAATTAGGTCATGTTCTTGTACTTTTTGAAAAGGGAATGATCCATTCTACAACTTTCATGACCAAAGTTTTTCCATTTGAATCTTTTTTGAATCAAAAAGTAAAGGTTGAAAAAGTTGCCTAAAATGACAATTTCATTAAAAGTCAAACTTGCCCAAAAAGTCAACTTTGCAAAAGACTTGAAATTCTTCAATTTTGTGAACTTCCAACATCTTCCATGATCAAATAAAGATCATATACAATCAAAATGATGAAGAACACCCTTTGGTTGGGTCATTGAGGGCCTCAGATGCCCTGATTTTGCACTGACTTGCTTGAAAAGTCAACTCTTGATCAGATGACTTCCCTATGGAATTTCTTCATGAAAATTGATATGCATACTCCCTATACCATATAGAGACCAATAGAAACAAGAATGACCAAAAAATTTGGAGTTATGGCCTCTGAAACCAAAACCCTAATTCTAGGTCACCTGTGCAGTTAAACCTGGCTCTGCATACACACCATTTCCAGTTCTTGTGATTCTTTGTCATTATTGACTTTTGAGAGGATATAATATGATGCTTGAACATACATGGACCTCTTTGAAGTGATAGATGACCTTTGGAGTGGCTCAAGAAGCTCTTGGATTGCTCAGATCACAAACCCTAGATGCAGATGACTTTGAACCAATGTAATGAATCAAGAATGTGATATGAGATGCTATGATTGAGTTTATGCATATGAAATGATCACAAGCCATGATGTGAATGGGTGAGGGAAAATTTGGGGTGTTTACAGCTGCCCCTATTCAAACATGAGTTAGCTGTGCAGGATGTAAGCGACGGCTTAACAGGCAAACAAGATAACTTGTGGTTGAATACCAAAGACAGTCCAAAATTTGCACTCACAGAATGAAGAAGAAAAGGGATATAGATTGTAAAAGAAAACAAAGTATATTGTAGAGTATAGGAGACGGAGGACGACCTTCGAGCAGAGGACGACTGCTGGGTAAAGAGCAATGACGGGGACGGCCGACATGCTGGAAAAATGCGGAAGATAAAGCAATGACGGGGACGGCCGACATGCTGGGGAAAAGGGATTATGATGGGGACGGCCATCAAGATAAAGCTGTAAGATTCTCTGGGGATTAACGAAACATGATGGGGACGGCCATCAAGTTCATAAAGTAAAGTAACCAACGATGGGGACGGCCATCGGGCTAAACTGATGAAGGACGATCATCAGGAAAAGGAAAAGGGACCACGACGGGGACGGCCATCGGGTTAAAGAATAAATGAAATAAACAGATGATGAGGTACGGTCATCAAAGGTGAAGGACGATCACCTAGCAGGGGACGGCTGCTCTGTCGGGGATAAGATGAGGGACGGTCATCTAAGGTGAAGGACGATCACCTGGCAGGGTACGGCTGCCGAAAATATCACGACATAGGATGAATGCCGGATAAAAGGTCAACGATGGGGACGACCATCGGACGAGCATGATGAAGGACGATCATCAAGAGGTGGAGGACGACCACCTAGCAGGGGACGGCTGCTCTCAAGGTTTATCATGACATAGGACGAATGTCAGATAACCAAAGTCAACAATGGGGACGGCCATTGGATAAAATGATGAAGGGTGATCATCAAAAGGTGAAGGATGATCACCTAGCAGGGGACAGCTGCTAAATATCACGAAATAGGACGAATATCGGATAGAAAATCAACGATGGGGACGGCCATCGGATGAGCATGATGGAGGACGACCATCAAGAGGTGGAGGGCGACCACCTAGCAGGGGACGACTGCTCTCAGGGTTTATCATGACACAGGACGAATGTCAGATAAAAAGAAATTTTGCTTCGTTGGCGATCTACTGGGGAATAGTAAACACGGACGACTGTTTACAAAGGGTATAAGTGTTTAGGTGTTTGTGTATAGATTAAAGATGCGGACGAGCATCCTTAAGATTACGATACGGGCGAGTATCGAGTAGAAACAAATACTGACACATGTTCAGAGATGATGATACGGACGAGTATCAACTGGTTATCAAAGAACACGGACGAGTGTTGAATCTGAGGGGACCCTTCTGTGGAATAGTAGACACAGACGAGTGTCTATATTCAAGAAGACAAAAGTGCTTGACACAGTGTATGGATTAAAGATGCGGACGAGCATCCTTAGGACTATGATACGGACGAGTATCAAGTAGAAACAAACGCTTGACGCATGTTCTGAGATGATGATACGGACGAGTATCAACTGGTTAACAAAGAACAAGGACTAGTGTTGAATCTGTGGGGATATATAAATGGTGTATATAAGATACGGACGAGTATCTGTATAAGTAACACGAGTAGTGTGCGGGCGAGTGATGTATGGATGAGTGTTCAACCTGCTGGGGAGAGTGACACGGACGAGTGTCAAAAGGAGAAGAGTATAGTATAAACAAGTATCTGATATACAAAGCGTTTACATTACTGTGCTGGGAGAATGACATGGACGAATGTCAAGGAAATGTATATATATAAGTACATGTGAGTGCAAAGAGGATGTCTTTGGCTTTCTGCTGGAGATATGACATGGACGGGTGTCACGGGTAGTATACACTGGTGTTTGGGGATGTAAGGCAACTGTGTTTGCTGGGGAATCTGGGAGGTATTCTGTATATTGCGGATGGATTGTTATTATTCACAAGTGTTCGATTCAGAACATGGCTCATGATTATGTAATATGTTTGATTTTTTTTCCGTAATGCTCCGTATTAGACGGAATGCTACGCTTTGTGGGTGAATATGATGTGAATGCCATGATTATGCAAGGATGCCGATCCAGGATTTGGATCTCGTTACCGTGAAGATCTCTGGCCGATCTGCTTGAAATGGACATCCCAGTTGGGGGTGAGATTATTGGTAGATCTGATGAGATGATATATGCTTGGGGATACAGGTCACTGATGGGCCCACCCTTGGTAATGAGGGGACCTAGCTGGGGTTTGTAGAAGCTTTCGTCACTCTGTTGTGATTCCTTCAGGCGTTGCTCTTCTGAGTAGAGGCTGAAGCTCTGTGGGGAGGTGGTTCCCTGGCTTTTGTACTTAGCTGAGGGGGAAGAATGGTTGGCACCTCGGCTGGGAGAAGTTTCAAGTGGCAACTCAGCTGGGGAGACGACACTTTGGGTGCTAAGAATGAGTGTTGATTTGCCAGCTGGCTGGGATGAAGCTTACATCCCCCATGTTGCGCTTCGGATACCTGCAATCCTGCAAAGATAGAGAAACGCACAAGTAATCCCGAGGTATCCCTTACCGGATTCCGTTATAGGAGTTTAGACACTTCTGAGAGTAAGTATATTTCCTGCAAGCACGTAACTTTTATTTTTGAAGGTAAACATCTGTGTTTATGCAGTCAGTTTTTCTTAAGACATCAAACATTTTTTGCAAATAAAATGTACAAGACGAAACATGACTGAAAATCTGATTTTATTAATTCATGCGCCCTGAACTGGCAATATACAGTCAAAGAAACATATCTCCTGAAATGAGGAGATTGTTACGAATTGAGAAACAAACTGCTGGCAATGTTGACGACGCTTTCGAGGAGCTTCCCTCTTGCTATGACTCGTATGACATTTGACGTTCTTCTCATCTTGCTTTCTGAAGTCGGTTGATTCTGAAAGAAGCTTGATCCTTTTGAAGCTTACCAAGTTGTAAACGATACAGACGAATTCAGAATGCAGTTGTTCGCTTATTCCCTTATTTTGCCTGGATCGCCCTTTCGGGTTTTCAATCCATCGGGATACCCATTTTTGCCTGAGTTGTCCAATGCGGCTTTTCAACTCAGCGGGTGTACATTTTTTTGTTTATTTTCCCTTATTTTTGCCCGAGTCTTTTATTCTGTTTCTGACTCGTCGGGATGCCCTATTTTTGCCTGGACTTACATTCTGTTTTTATGTCCAGCGGGTCATTTTATGCGAAGTATTTTTAACTGCATCTGAATTCACAGGGGACGGGAAGTCTTCACCATCCATAGTGCTGAGCATGAGTGCTCCACCCGAGAAAACTTTCTTTACTACGAATGGTCCTTCATAGTTTGGAGTCCATTTGCCCCTGTGGTCTGTATGAGGAAGGAGGATTCTCTTCAGCACAAGATCTCCTACTTGGTACTCTCGGCGCCTAACTTTCTGATCGAAGGCTCTCTTCATTCTTTTCTGATACAACTGCCCATGACAGATTGCAGCTAATCTCTTCTCTTCAATCAGACTCAGTTGTTCGTATCGGGACCGGACCCATTCTGCTTCGTTTAGCTTAACATCCATCAGTACCCGTAGAGAGGGTAATTCAACTTCAACAGGTAGGACTGCCTCCATACCATACACAAGCTGATATGGTGTTGCCCCAGTGGATGTTCTGATTGACGTGCGGTACCCATGCAAGGCAAATGGTAGCATCTCATGCCAGTCTTTGTAAGTAACTACCATCTTCTGCACAATCTTCTTGATATTCTTATTAGCTGCCTCAACAGCGCCGTTCATCTTTGGCCTGTAAGGAGAAGAATTGTGGTGTTGAATCTTGAAGTCCCGGCATAGCTCTGCCATCATTTTGTTGTTCAAGTTGGAACCATTATCAGTAATGATTCGCTCGGGAACTCTGTATCGACAGATGATATCTCTCTTCAGAAATCTGGCTACCACTTGCCTTGTAACATTTGCATAGGAAGTTGCTTCGACCCACTTGGTGAAATAGTCAATGGCAACTAGGATGAATCTGTGGCCATTCGAAGTAGTCGGTTCAATTTTACCAATCATATCAATGCCCCACATAGCAAAGGGCCAGGGTGAAGACATCACATTCAAAGGATTGGGAGGCACATGCACCTTATCCGCATAAATCTGGCATTTATGGCATTTTCTGGCGTAGGCACAACAGTCAGCATCCATTGTGATCCAGTAATAACCTGATCTTAGCAACTTTTTAGCCATGGCATGCCCTCCAGCATGGGTACCAAAGGATCCTTCGTGTACTTCATGCATCAACAAGTCCGCTTCTGTCTTATCAACGCATCTGAGGAGTACCATATCAAAGTTTCTCTTGTACAGGGAACCATCAGTGTTCAGAAAGAAACTTCCAGCAAGCCTTCGCAAAGTCTTCTTATCATTGGGAGATGCCCCAGGTGGGTATGTTTGATCCTCCAAGAAGCACTTAATGTCATGGAACCAAGGCTTATCATCCTTGACAACATCTGCTGCGAACACATATGCTGGTCTGTCAAGTCTGGACACTGAAATTTGAGGTACGATGTTGGCAGCTTGAACTTTGATCATTGATGAAATGGTAGCCAGAGCATATGCAAACTGATTCTCGTCCCGAGGGATATACTCAAGCTTGACCGTTGTAAAGAAAGTCAATAACCTCCTTGTATAATCCCAGTAAGGTATCAGATGATCTTGGTGGGTGTACCATTTGCCGTTGGTTTGATTGATTACCAGAGCTGAATCTCCGAACACGGTCAATGTCTTGATCCTGAGGTCAATGGCTTCCTCAAGACCCATAATGCAAGCTTCTTATTCAGCTTCGTTGTTAGTGCAGTTAAAGGTGAGTTTTGCCGAGAAAGGCATGTGGACTCCCTTAGGTGTAATGAGTACTGCACCAACTCCACGACCATTCATGTTAACAGCCCCATCAAACATCATAGTCCATTCTTCTTCCGGGTCAGTCCCTTCAGTGTGAACAGACTCTTCATGATCTTTTGCTTTTATGAACATGATGTCTTCATCAGGGAAGTCAAATCTCATAGGCTGGTAATCATCAATAGGTTGCTCAGCAAGATATTCAGACAATACACTGCCCTTGATGGCTTTCTGAGAAGTGTACTGGATGTCATATTCTGTGAGGATCATTTGCCATCTTGCAACCCGTCCGGTAAGTGCTGGCTTCTCGAATATGTACTTGACTGGGTCCATTTTTGAGATCAATAAAGTAGTGTGGGTCAACATATACTGTCTCAGTCGGCGAGCAGCCCACGCTAAAGCACAACAAGTTTTCTCGAGCAGTGAATAACGTTGTTCACAGTCGGTAAACTTTTTGCTTAGGTAGTATATTGCATACTCTTTTCGACCAGACTCGTCATGCTGGCCCAACACACACCCTATCGACTCTTCTAATACTGTCAAGTACATGATTAGAGGTCTTCCTTCAACTGGAGGCATAAGGATTGGAGGTCTTTGCAAGTATTCTTTGATCTTGTCAAAAGCCTTCTGGCAGTCTTCGTTCCACCTGACCGTTTGTTCTTTTCTCAACAATTTGAACAAGGGCTCACTGTCGCTCCCGGGATTTCCATCCTGGTACAAACGCGAAGGTGGCGCGGAAAAAGAATAGAGTCGCCAGCCAGGCATTTTTATCCCGAAGAAAGGGAATGGTAATGCTGCACAAACCAGAAGAAAAGAAGAGGAAGGACACAGGTCCTGCGAACCAAAGAGACTGAGTTCGGGAGTCGGTTACGACCTGGGAAGGTATTAGCACCCAGATCGTCCGCCGTACCCGACGGGATCCACGCTTGCAAAAAGAAACTATTTCAAAGGGTGAGGGTATGAAAACTGCAGCTAAGAAATGAAAATGAAAGGAAAACTGGAAAGGAACTGAATAAGAAAACAAAGAGAAAAATGTAGGGAAAATAAAGATTGTGCTCGAACGGGCCCTACCCCGCTGCCTACGTACCTCATCAGGATAATGAGGATCAGAGACGCCGTAGTTCCCCTAACTAGGGGAGAAAAGAAAGTTGCATGTGAATTGAAGCTTGAACTGCTTATGCCATTGCTCAGGTGTTGCAGACTCGGACGACGAGTGCGTTACCGTCTCGCAAGATGACAAGTAGGAGCGAGTTCGCGTACGGAGCGAATGAGGTGAGAAAAGAATTCCCGAAGGAAAGACGCTTATTGTGCTTGTGTTTTTTATGAAGCCTTTATGAGTGAAAGTTTGCACAGGTAAGTGTACCTAAGTCTTACTCCATGGGATGTGTACGTCTCACATCATCCCGAAATGGAATGCGCAAGAGGCACACCTATCTATGGAGGAAATCCCCAAAGCTAGTCCCACAGGTGAAGGCTTAAGCACACTGGCCTATTACCATTATTAAGTATTTTTGTGGTTTTTGGTCAAGAAATGTCTGTTAGTTTTTCTTTGTGAGGTACTCATGCTAAGACCTATCTACCATGAGTGATGACTCACACCTCGTCCCGAAATGGAACGTGTGCAAGCATCTCATAGCGAAGTCTCGTGTCACATGAAAGCACCCAACCTTTATTAAGTGAATTAGAATTAAGTTTGAAGATGAGAAGAGAGAGCACCAAAAGGATCTCAAAGGTAAAATCTAATGGGGAAGTTTCTATCCTAAGTTAACATGCATGGAGTTCCTAGGGTGTGTGAGGTCTTTCTAACCTAGAAAAGATCTCAAGAGAAGAAGAAGAATATAAGAGGAGAGATGAGAAAGTCCTAAGCCCAACAAGAAGATGTTAGTCCACATAAACAAAATGAGAAGAGATGAGAAATGGAGATGTGGAACTCAATTCCCCCATCTCAAACTTACCATAGCCCCTGCAAGGTTAATGTAACAACATAACATCAAGGCATGAACCAACAAGTCAGAAGCTACACAAGCATATAGGCATGGCAAAGAGTTCACAAGATGATAAACAAAGCAATACAAGATCATATTGAAATGATAAGAAGTGAAACAAATGCAAAGAAGGCATGCAGAACACTTAAAGAAATAAAGCACAATAAGAGAGACCCAAAACCAAGATTCAAGGAGATTCTACCCTTCCCTAAGACCAGGAACCACCCTAGACCTCTAAAGGACCCTAAAAGATGGGGAGAAGTTGGCACAAGTGCCCTTCTAAGCTCAAAAGAGACTATAAGACTCAAAGTATCCAAAACAAGGCAAGGTGAAGAAGAAAATACCCAAGAAATAGATCCAAACCCCTAAAAAATCTACCCAACTAGCAAAGTACTCTCCAAACACAAGGAAATGAGAATCCAAAAGGGTTTGCAAAAATTCAGCACCAAACTAGGTCAATGAAGCTCATGAATGTAAAGTATCACCATTTATGGTTTTGAAAATTGATGCACAAGTAACTTAATCAAAATCCAGCAAATAAATTTGTGAAAAATCCAAGATAAATCATGAAGATATTAAAGTGTCTTAAGATTTGAATGCAAAAAGAATGGGATTCATAGCTTAAAGGATGAGGAAGATAGAAATTGGACAAGGCAGATTGGTCCATGAGAGTTCACAAGAAAGTAATGCCTAATGTTGGATTTATTTTGGCCACGTGGAATAAAAATAAAAATATGAAAAAAATATGATAAAAAACTAGATGAACTAAATAACACTCATGAATTTTTATGGATTTTTTCTAAGTTGGGAAGTATTTTAAAATAACCAAAATGCAAGAAGAAAAGAGAAGAAAACAAAAGGAATAATAAAAGTGATGGAGGAGTGCAAGAAGCAAAGCTGGCCAGCTCACATCCACTGCCTGGGCCCAGCAGGGGGCGTGCATAGCATGTTGGCCTTAGGCCCATGCGAAAATGAGAGGGCAAAAGAAACTCAGGCACCCTTAAACTTATGGCATGCTTCACACAAAAAACATAAAACAAAATAAATGCACAAAACATGTGAACATTGGCATCAACCGGTCATGCTAGGGTTTAGTCACCAAAAGACAAAAATAGAAACCCCACCAATCCCTGCGTTCCACTTCATCATCTTCAACCTCAACTCATAAAAACAAAACTGAAACATGCGAATGAAACAGGAACAAGCAGCCAGCAAAACAACAAAACCAGAGAAACATATCTCCTCCATTTCTCCATGAAACCACACGAACCAAACATCAAAAATGATCCTCTAACCAAGCACAACATGAATCAATCATCACCGACATGTAAAACAGCACACACAGCATGAACAGAATCAAAATAGTTTGGATCTAGAAACTTCAAAACCCTAGCCCGACCTCATTTCCACATCATTTTCAAAACCAAAGAGTTCCACATGCTCAGTGTAACAAGTAGATCATAATGCACATCACAAAAGTCATTTATAAACCTATGGATTTGAAGCATACCTGAGATCACACAGCTTCAAATTTCTCCAAGAAAGCCAAAATCCAGCTCGGGATGATCTCCTAGCAACCTCTTTTCACAAAATAAATGTGAAAGAAGCTTCAAAATCACCTCAACTTTGCTCTTTGATGCAATCTGGTTTGAACTGGACTGGTACAATAACCTTCCTCCAGCTTGAAATGAAGCTTGATCTATGTTCTATGAAGCTTCAGGAACAAGAATATGAGGTTTGTTTGGTGAATGGAGTAGTGGATGATGAGCTATGGGGAAAAATGCAGCAGGAGCAAAAACTGAGAAATGGGAGAATGGTGGCGATTTCTGCCAAGATAAAACCCTAGCTGGCCCTTTTATGATGCCCTAAATCAGTCCAAGGAATGAGAAAGGAAATGCACGTGAGGGGAGTGTGATCCAATTGAAATTGCAAAAATGCATAAAGGGTGTCATGGAGAAATTAGCTCGTGCCTTGTCCTTGTACCTTGCACATGCTAATCCTATTTCCTTTGCTGATTAATAGTGGAACATTCTCAGCCCTTGGATCAAAGTGTGTTACAAACTCTCATGCTTATGCACCTTTTGCAAGTGGGATGAAACCATGCACACCATGCACGATTTTTGTGATTCTCTTTGAGCCAAATTTCTCTCATACCATGCATAATGATGTGATGATTTGAAAATGTACACAAATGGACTTGTAACTTCATTTCACAACAACTTGCCATTTGGTAAAAATTTGACATCTCATGTGACAACAAAGATCTCATATGCCCATGCACTTGCATTTTGTGAAATGTGTCAAATTCCTTGCTTGGACCCTCCAATTTCTCTTGAGCTAACAACTTAACATACCATGAATAAAAGGATGGTGGCCTCACCTTGCACTTGGAATGGGAATAAATGAGCCTTTTTTGAGATTTTGCATCATTTGCAAAAGTGTGAGATAAGCTCACATACCTCACTCTTTGCTTGGCCTTTTGGTACATGCACAAGCCTTTTCCAATCCTTGGTCAGAACACAAACAACTTTGGCCCTTAGAATTAACCATTACATACTTCTCATGATTTGGCTAAATTTGCATTTTTGAGGCCATTTCTTTGCTTGGCATCAAAATGTAAGTTTCTCTTGAGCAAAATCATCTAAATACATTGCATTGTAACTTAGTAACCTCACTTGATCCATTCCAGCACTTGAAAATGAGTTTTGAGCACTCTTGCATTTGGTGTGTGCATGGAAATGTGATTTTGCCCTAAAATGCATGGAATTTTCGAGGGCCTTATCTCCCAAACCATAAATCCCATGAAAATGTACTTGTACTTTTTGAAAATGGCAAGCTTTAGTCTTCAACTTTCATGTTTGAGTTGGGCTCATTTGAAGAATTTTTGATCATGTTAAGCTCACTTGAAAATTAGGGCAAAAGTTGCTAAATTTGGAAAATCTCAAAAACCAACTTTGTACCATTTTTGCAAAACCCTCCAAATATCCATGATTCTTAATCTTCAACCATCCCAAACATCTTATAACATTGTAAAGACCTCCCTTGAAAAGAAAAAGTGGCTTGGACCCCTTGAAATCAGACAGTTGACTTTTTACAGGCACAGTCGACCAATTACTTCATCTGCAAGCAACCAAGGCAATGACTGACTTCCATTTGGATTTTTTCCATGAAAATTGACATGGAGGGACCTCTTATCATATAGAAAACATTGCCCAAAAGAGTTGGCCAAAATTATGAGGTTCAGGCTCTTGAAGTCAAAACCCTAATTTGGTTGCACTGCTTAGGAGCCTTGCATTGTCTTAAAACTTGTGATGATTAAACAATCTTCTGAGCTTTTGCAATTGAACTTGGTCTTGTTAAAGGGGTCTAGACTCATCATAGGCTTCCCACAAACCCATTGGAACCCTTGTCTTGGCTTAGATAGCCTTCAACACCTCCCCAGATGGCCATATGCCTCATGCTAGGGCTTGATGCTTGTCATGCTTTATTTTCCTATGCTGTAATGCTATATATATGATATGCTTATGATGAAAATGATGTATTATGATGCTCAAAATGAAGAGGGCAAATTTGAGGTTCTACACTCACAGGTTGCCGTAAGGTGAGATATGAACCTTGAGATGTAGTTCAATCTACCTAGAAACCCTCGAACTTCTTTTTCAGATTTTGGTGCAGGCATTTCTTGAATGGCTTTGACTTTATCAGGGTCAACTTCAATCCCTTTCTCGCTCACAATAAAACCCAGCAGCTTACCAGATCGCACCCCGAATGTGCACTTGTTGGGGTTCAACTTCAGTTGGTACTTCCTCAGACGCTTGAACAGCTTCAGCAGATTTACCAGGTGGTCTTCTTCAGTGAGGGACTTGGCAATCATATCATCCACATAACATTCGATTTCTTTATGTATCATATCGTGGAATAATGTTACCATAGCCCTTTGATATGTTGCACCGACATTCTTTAATCCGAATGGCATCACCTTGTAACAGAACGTGCCCCAGGGTGTGATGAAGGTTGTCTTCTCCATGTCTTCAGGTGACATTTTGATCTGATTGTATCCTGAAAATCCGTACATGAAGAAGAATACCGAGAACTGAGCCGTGTTATCCACCAATACATCAATGTGAGGTAATGGGAAATCATCCTTCGGGCTGGCTCTGTTCAGATCCCGGTAGTCAACACACATCCTTACTTTGCCATCTTTCTTAGGCACAGGCACAATATTAGCAACCCACGGCGGATAGCTAGTTACAGCAAGGAACCCGGCGTCCCACTGCTTTTGTACCTCTTCTTTGATCTTCATTGCCATGTTTGGGCAAGTACGGCGCAGTTTCTGTTTAACCGGTGGGCATTCTTCTCTTAAAGGCAGCTTGTGCACAACAATGTCGGTGTCCAACCCTGGCATATCTTGATAAGACCAAGCAAACACGTCCACATACTCTTGAAGCAGGTCAATCAGTTGTCTCTTCACTGTGTCTTGTAGGCAGGCCCCGATTTTAACTTCTTTCACATCTTCATCTGTACCAAGATTGATCGTCTCTACCTCCTCCTGATGAGGAGTGATAACCCTTTCCTCTTGTCTCAACAACCTGGCTAGCTCTTCAGGAAGCTCATACTCTTCTTCAACCCCTTCATCAGCTTGATTGATTGGATTGTCAAAGTCATACGAAGTCATAGCCGTGTTGTTGTCGGTGCGGTCTGGAAGGCACTCTCTGCAAGGGTTCAGTTTGTTCATTTTAGTGATTGATTTTAATCTTGTTCAGAAAAGTGAAACAAAGTTGTCATTTTGAAAACATTGCCATTTATTTTTTGTACAAAAAGAAAAATGAAAAAACAGTGAGCGGAAAAGAAAAAGACTCATTTGCAAAAGATGTCTGATATTTCATTGATTAATCTTGTTGCACAAAAATTACAGATGGCCCGATTACAAAATGAGTCTTGTCATCTTGGGCAAGATGCAAGACTTGATGCATGCTTAAAATATACAGGAAATAATAATTACTCTGCAGGAGTAACTCTTATAATTTCCTGGGAAGACCAGTTTGAGATACTGCTCCCCGGGATCTTTGGACGTATCCAACTCTCCAGGTTGCGGTCGCTTTCATCCTCGTCTTCCAAATTGTTGACAGCATCAGGGGTGAGCATCCCCCCACTAACAAAGTTGGGCTTCTTAGCAGCCTCTGCTTGATCTTGTTGAGTTGGTTTGTAACCCAACCCAAATCTATCCTCCTTCTTCTCTACATGCAGCAACTTGCCCCAGCCTTGGGCAGTCCCTTCTTCAACAACCTTCCGGGCTTGTTGATAAGATGTCATTGAGGTTCCAGGTACAGCAGATGTTTCATTTATGTTCAAGGCCTCAAACCCTTGACTCATCGTTTCATGGATCTCCCCATCCATCTCAATGTATTTGTATGTAGCCAGGTGGCTAACAAAAATATCTTCCTCTCCACAAATAGTAACGACTTGGCCCTCCCACTCGAATTTTAACTTCTGGTGAAGGGTAGACGTAACTGCGCCAGCGGCATGAATCCATGGTCTACCCAACAAACAACTGTAGGCAGGCTGAATGTCCATCACGTAGAAGGTCGTTTTGAAAGTTTGTGGGCCAATCGTTATAGGCAACTCAATTTCTCCCAGAACTGATCTCTTAGAACCGTCAAAGGCTCTTACTACCAAGTTACTGGGACGTAATGCCAATCCTTCATACTCTAGCTTCACAAGGGCTTTTTTAGGTAAGACATTGAGGGATGATCCTGTGTCTACCAGCACATGGGAAAGAACTGCACCCTTACACTCCATGGTAATGTGAAAAGCCTTGTTATGATTGCGGCCTTCCGCAGTCAAATCAGTGTTGGTAAATCCTAGTCCATTACTAGCATTAACATTCCCAACCACAGCTTCCAACTGATTGACTGTGATCTCTTCTAGCACATAAGCTGCGTGCAAGACTTTTAGTAATGCGTTCCGGTGAGCCTCGGAGCACATTAGCAATGATAGAATGGAGATCTTGGAAGGTGTCTGGTGAAGCTGGTCCACTATCTTGTAATCACTTTTCTTGATGATTCTCATGAATTCATCAACTTCTTGATCAAAAGGTGTTTTCAAAGCTTCTTTAACAATTTGCTCTTCTTGCACCATGCCCTTCCCTTTTGCCTTGGCAGCAGCTTCTGCCTCAGCAGTGGGTCTTTGAATTTGCGGGGCAAAGAGACGTCCGCTTCGAGTGAAGCCTCCGCCTCCTCCCACATTGTCTACTTGTGGTGAAGAAGTTGATGATTCGAGAGTGATTTTCTGTCCTTCGCAGTATAGATCAGAGCCGTAATGCCAAGGGATGGCATTATTGCTTTCATAAGGTACTGGCCCAGGCACTGTGATAGTGACTAGACTGATGGCAGCTGCAGAGGGGACCATGATAGTATGTGGATCATAGTATATTGTGACTGGCGCTCTGATAGAAGTGGCGCTTTGTGAGTTGTAGGCAGAATCATTTTCGGGATCATAATAAATTGTAACTGTTGAGACGCTTTCATTGTTTGCTGTTGATGTTGTAGGAGACACTGTTGAATGGATGGGTGTTGCTGTTGTAGGAGATCCTGAATGAAGGGGTGCTGAAGTTGTAGAAGGGATGTTTGCTGATATTTGGTCCGTTGAAGTAACAGATGAAGCATTTGTTGATGAAACTGAAAAGTTGTTCGGAACAATGGTTGTTGCAGTTGTAGAAGACTCGGGAACTGTTGTTAAGGAGATTGCTGGATTGGTAGGTATTGATGTTGTGATTTGAAGCAGGCCACTCTGGATGAGACCATCTATGCCATTTCTCAAATTATCACAACCATTCACTGAAATGTTGCAATAAGCACACCCTAGCTCACATCCCGGGAATATTTGGCATTCAAGGAGTTGAGCTTTAATCTCTACCAAGGGTGTCCGAATCTGACCCACACTGGTTATCAAGTAAGACGGCTTGTCTTCTTCAATAGCATTGATTCTGGGGCCTCCGTGGTTTGGCATAGGGTTCTTGTTAACATTTGGTGGTGGTGCAAAGTTTAGAGCCTTAGAATCTACCAAGTCCTGTACCTTCATGTGCAAAGCTCTGCACTTCTCTGTACTATGGCCAGGTGCATTCGAATGAAAAGCACATCTGGCGCTGGCGTCATAATTTCTGGGTAGACTGGCAGGGTCTAGAGGTGCCAATGTCCTTAGCTCAACCAGGTTGAGTTTTAGGAGTTGTGGCAATAATGTGGCATAAGGCATAGGGATCGGGTCGATCACCCTATTGGCCTGACACGGTCTCTATTGAAATGGTCTTTGCTGATTGTTGTTGTTGGTGTTGTTGTAGTTTCTCTGAGGAGGGTACTGAGCTTGTTGCTGATAATTTTGCGTGGATCGCCCTCTCGGGTTTTCGATCCACCGGGATACCCTTTTTTGCCTGAGTTGTCCGATGTGGCTTTTCAACTCAGCGGGTGCACATTTTTTTATATTATTTTTTCCCTAATTTTTGCCCGAGCTTTTATTCTGTTTTTAGCTCGCCGGGATGCCCCTTTTTTGCCTAGACTATAATTCTGTTTTTGTGTCCAGCGGGTCTTTTATGCGAAGTATTTTTTAACTGCGTCCGAGTTAACAGGGTATTGGAAGTCCTCGCCATCCATAGTGGTGAGCATCAGTGCTCCGCCTGAGAATACTTTCTTCACTATGAATGGTCCTTCATAATTTGGGGTCCACTTGCCCCTGTGATCTGAACCAGGAGGAATGATCCTCTTGAGTACAAGCTCGCCTACTTGGTACTCCCGAGTACGTACTCGCTGATCGAAGGCTCGCTTCATTCTCCTTTGATATAACTGGCTATGACAGATAGCTGCTAATCTCCTTTCCTCAATTAGGCATAGTTGATCATATCGAGCACGCACCCACTCAGCCTCATCAAGCCTGACATCCATCAACACCCGCAGTGAAGGAATTTCCACTTCAACAGGCAAGACTGCCTCCATGCCGTAGACTAAAGAGAAGGGGGTTGCCCCAGTCGACGTCCTGACTGACGTTCGGTACCCATGCAACGCAAACGGTAGCATCTCATGCTAATCTTTGTATGTGATAACCATTTTCTGTACAATCCTCTTGATATTCTTATTAGCTGCCTCTACCGCACCATTCATCTTTGGTCGGTAAGGAGAGGAATTGTGATGCTGGATCTTGAAGTCCCGGCACAGTTCTGCCATCATCTTATTGTTCAGATTAGAACCATTATCGGTAATGATTCGCTCGGGCACTCCATATCTGCATATGATATCTCTTTTCAGGAATTTTGCTACCACCTGGCGAGTAACATTGGCATAAGACGCAGCTTCCACCCATTTGGTGAAGTAATCAATCGCGACCAAGATGAAGCGATGTCCGTTTGACGCCGTTGGTTCAATCTTGCCGATCATATCAATGCCCCACATGGCAAAGGGCCAGGGTGAAGACATCACATTCAAAGGATTTGGAGGCACATGCACTTTATCCGCATAAATCTGGCATTTATGACATTTTCTGGCATAGGCACAGCAGTCTGCATCCATGGTGATCCAGTAGTAGCCTGATCTTAGCAACTTTTTAGCCATTGCATGCCCTCCAGCGTGGGTACCGAAGGATCCTTCATGCACCTCGTGCATCAGCAAGTCTGCTTCCGCCTTATCAACGCATCTGAGAAGTATCATATCAAAGTTTCGCTTATACAGGGAACCATCAGTGTTCAGGAAGAAACTACCAGCTAGCCTTCTTAATGTCTTCTTATCATTGGATGATGCCCCAGGTGGGTATGTTTGATCCTCCAAGAAGCATTTGATGTCATGGTACCAGGGCTTATCATCTTTGACAATGTCTGTTGAGCACACATATGCTGGCCTGTCTAGTCTGGAGACTGCAATCTGAGGCACAAAATTGGCAGCTTGCACTTTGATCATGGATGAAATGGTAGCTAGAGCATCCGCAAACTGATTTTCGTCTCGAGGGATATACTCAAGCTTGACTGTTGTGAAGAAAGTCAACAACTTCCTTGTATAGTCCCGATAAGGTATCAAATGATCTTGGTGCGTGTACCATTTGCCATTTGTTTGATTAATTACCAGAGCTGAATCCCCGAATACAGTCAAAGTTTTGATCCTGAGGTCAATGGCTTCCTCAAGACCCATAATACAAGCTTCGTATTCAGCTTCGTTGTTAGTGCAGTTAAAAGTGAGTTTTGCCGAGAAAGGCATGTGAACTCCCTTAGGTGTAATGAGCACTGCGCCAACACCACGACCATTCATGTTAACAGCCCCATCAAACATCATAGTCCATCCCTCTTCTGGGTCAGGCCCTTCAGTATGAATAGGCTCTTCATGATCTTTTGCTTTTACAAACATGATGTCTTCGTCGGGGAAGTCAAACCTCATAGGCTGGTAATCATCAATGGGTTGCTCAGCGAGATAATCAGACAATACACTGCCTTTGATGGCTTTTTGGGATGTGTATTGGATATCATACTCTGTGAGAATCATTTGCCATCTTGCAACCCGTCCGGTAAGTGCTGGTTTCTCAAATATATACTTGACTGGATCCATCTTGGAGATCAATAAGGTAGTGTGGGTCAACATGTACTGTCTCAGTCGGCGAGCAGCCCACGCTAAAGCACAGCAAGTTTTCTCGAGCAGTGAATATCGTTGTTCACAGTCGGTAAACTTTTTGCTTAGGTAGTATATTGCATACTCTTTTCGACCAGACTCGTCATGCTGGCCCAGCACACACCCCATCGACTTTTCTAATACTGTCAAGTACATGATCAGGGGTCTTCCTTCCACTGGAGGCATAAGGATCGGAGGCTCTTGTAAGTATTCCTTAATTTTGTCAAAAGCCCTCTGACAGTCTTCATTCCACCTGACCGCTTGCTCTTTTCTTAATAGCTTGAACAAAGGCTCGCAGGTTGCTGTGAGATGAGATATGAACCTTGAAATGTAGTTCAATCTTCCTAAGAACCCTCGAACTTCTTTCTCAGTTTTTGGTGCAGGCATTTCTTGAATGGCTTTAACTTTGTCAGGGTCAACTTCAATCCCTTTCTCTCTTACAATAAATCCCAGCAACTTACCAGATCGTACCCCGAATGTGCATTTGTTGGGGTTCAGCTTCAATTGGTACTTTCTCAGACGCTTGAATAACTTCAACAAATTCACCAGGTGGTCTTCTTCTGTGAAGGACTTGGCAATCATGTCATCCACATAACATTCAATTTCTTTGTGGATCATGTCATGGAATAACGTTACCATAGCCCTCTGATAAGTGGCACCAGCATTCTTCAGGCCGAATGGCATCACTTTATAACAGAATGTGCCCCAGGGTGTGATGAAAGTTGTCTTCTCCATATCTTCAGGTGACATTTTGATCTGATTGTATCCTGAAAATCCATCCATGAAGGAGAACACCGAAAACTGAGCCGTATTATCCACCAATACATCAATGTGAGGTAAAGGGAAATCATCTTTCGGACTAGCTCTGTTCAGATCCCGGTAGTCAACACACATCCTCACCTTACCGTCTTTCTTTGGCACTGGAACGATGTTAGCTACCCAAGGTGGGTAACTAGTCACGGCAAGGAACCCGGCGTCCCACTGTTTCTGTACCTCCTCTTTGATCTTCATCGCCATGTCAGGGAGAGTTCTTCTCAGTTTTTGCTTAACAGGAGGACAGTCTTCTTTTAATGGTAGCCGATGCACAACGATGTCTGTATCCAACCCTGGCATGTCCTGGTATGACCAGGCAAAGATGTCAACATATTCACGCAACATTTCAATCAACCCCTTCTTAACTTCAGTCTGCAAGCTGGCACCTATCTTGATTTCCTTCTTAACCTCTTCTGTGCCGATGTTGATAACCTCGATTTCCTCCTGATGAGGCTGAATGACTCTTTCCTCTTGCTTCAACAACCTGACCAACTCTTCGGGGAGTTCATAATCTTCCTCAACCTCTTCATCAGCTTGGTAGATTGGATTGTCGAAGTTATGCTCAGTCATAGTAGGAGAGTTGTCAATGGAATCCGGTTGACCGACAATGCATAAGTGATGTGCTCATTCAGAATCTGTTTAGAGAAAACGCACACCAAAAGCAAGAAAGAAAAACACATTGCCATTTTCTTTATTTGTGCAAAACATTCAAATTGAAAGAAAAGGAACGATTTGATTGAAAAATGTCCTTTATTTATGACAAATAAATGCTTTCAAAACATGGAGGCCCGTACAATGGATCCTTGTACCTTGGGCAGAGTACAGGATTTGACATGCAGTATGTAAAAACGACAAATAAACAATTACTTTGTGATCCAGGTGACTTCGACGATGTCTTCCGTAGACCAATTGGGCATCTCCTCTCCTGGTGCACATGGGCGGATCCAATTATCCAGTTCGCACTCGCTATCTCCGTCTTCACTGGTAGCACAGATATGGTTGCGGTCCAGCAACCCAGCACTAGTAAAGGTAATGTTCTTGTTGTCTAATGAACGGACGAGCCCATCAGGCTGATACCCAAGCCCGAACTTGTCTTCCTTCTTTTCCAGTTCCAGCAATCTGCCCCAGCCCTGGGCACTACCTGATCGCACAACCTCCTTGGCCTGCTTGTAGGAGGTAATGGACGTACTTTCTTTATCTTCAGCTTTACTCAGAGGAGACAAGGAACTAACATTCACTGCTTCGAATGCCTGACACAAGGTTTCATGAATTTCACCATCCATCTCCACATATTTGAATGTAGATAGATGGCTCACAAATATGTCCTCTTCACCGCACACAGTCACAACTTGACCATCCGCTACGTACTTGAGCTTCTGGTGCAAGGTTGACATCACAGCCCCTGCAGCATGAATCCAGGGTCGACCAAGCAGACAGCTATAAGCAGGTTGGATGTCCATCACGTAGAACGTGCTTTTAAACACTTGCGACCCAACCTTGATTGGCAACTCAACCTCTCCAAAGACAGACCTTCGAGAACCGTCGAAAGCCTTCACCACCAAATCACTTGGCCTCAAAACAACCCCTTCCACATTGAGTTTCATTAACGCCTTCTTCGGCAAGACATTAAGAGATGACCCAGTATCAACCAGGACATGAGACAACACAGCCCCTTTGCATTCAATTGTGATGTGGAGAGCCTTGTTATGATTCTTCCCTTCGGTAGTAAGGTCCCTATCAGTAAATCCCAGACCATGGCTCGCATTTACACTTCCCACCACAGCTTCTAATTGATTCACGGTAATTTCCTGAGGAACATACGCCATCTGCAACACCTTCAGAAGGGCTTCTCTATGAGCTGGTGAGCACATCAGTAGTGACAAGATAGAGATTTTGGAGGGAGTTTGATTTAGTTGCTCGACTACCTTGTAGTCACTCCTCTTAATAATCCTCATGAACTCCTCCATTTCCTTCTCGAAAGTACTTTGACCAGTAGCGGGAGTGGCATTATCCTCAATCGCTACTTGCTTCCCTTTGGCCTTAGCGGAAGCCTCAGCATCAGTGTCTCCTCTCAAAGTCTGGGGAGCGAATAGGAGACCGCTCCTTGTGAAACCTCCACTTCCCCCAACATTCACCACAGCTGGGTCCATGGTTACTGCCTTATTTTCCACTTTCTGTCCTCCAACATACACTTCTGATCCGTAATGCCACGGAATAGCCTTCTCGTCTGAATATGGAATAGGCCCAGGCACCGTGATGGTGACGGGGCTTACTTCCGGGACATAAATAGTAACCGGCTCTCTTTGCGCTGGCATTTCAGCAGGATCATAGTATATGGTCACCGTTGACACTTCATCATTCCTCTTATCGACCCTGTCGAACTGTAACAGCCCATCATCCATCAGTCTCTGCAAACCAATCTTCAATCTGTCACAACCATTCTTTGATTCAACGCAGTCTTCGCAATCAAACCCACAACCCGGGAAAATCTGACCCTTCACCAACCTCTCCTTGACCAGCAACAAGGAAGTCTTCACCTCTTCGACCTTCTCCACCAGGTTCAGCCTATCCTCCATCTCAATAGCATTAACCTTGGCTCCCCCATGATTAGGGATAGGGTTATTCGTGACATTCGGAGGTGGCGCGAAATTGATTGCCTTGGAGTCGATCAAATCCTGAACTTTATAGTGCAAAGCCCTGCACTTCTCTGTTGAGTGCCCGGGTGCCCCAGAATGGAAAGCGCACCGAGCATTGGCGTCGTAACCTGGAGGAAGAGTTCCAGTAGGTGGAGCTAAGGCCCTCAGCTGAATTAAGTTCAGTTCCAACAATCTCTGGAGTAAAGCTGTGTATGTCATTGGGATCACATCGAAAACCCTATCAGCTTGGCGTGGTTGCCTCTGCTGATACGGCCTCTGCTGATAGTTGCGCTGTTGTTGTTGCTGTGGCCGTTGTAGAGACTGTTGAGCTGGTTGAATTGGTGTAGCGGGAATTGTGACCGCAGCTATCTGATTGTATTCTTGTCTATAACCTCTTCCCCTGCCTCGGCCATATACTGCGTTAGCTTCCCCTTCTCTTCTTCTAGGAAGTCCGCCAAAGGCTTTCCTCGCTCCTCCAGAGCTACCAGCGGTATTAGGGTCCTGAATCTTCCCCGTCTTTAACAGAGTCTCAACTCTCTCTCCAGCAATCACTATATCATTGAACTTGGTGGCCGAGCTAGATGCCAACCTTTCTAGAAAAACACCTTGGAGGGTGCCCATAAACATGTCGGCCATTTCATCCTCTAAGAGAGGTGGTTGCACCCTGGCAGCTAACTGGCGCCACCTCTGGGCATATTCTTTGAAACTTTCCTTTGCCGCCTGAGTCATGTGTTGCAACTGCGTGCGCTTCGGAGCCATGTCCATGTTATATTGATACTGCCTTACAAAGGCCTCGGCCAAATCCTTCCAGCTTTTGATATTGACCCTATTGAGCTTCATGTACCATTCAAGAGAAGCTCCCACCAAGCTATCCTGAAAATAATACATCCACAGCTTCTCATCGTCTGTATGAGCGGCAATTCTCCCAACAAACGATTGCAGGTGGGTTTTCGGACAAGTAGTGCCGTCATACTTCTCGAAGGTAGGAACTTTAAACTTATACGGAATCCTGACTCCCGGAACCAAACCCAAGTCTGTGATGTCAAATCCCAAAGAACTCTGGGACTGAATAGCCTTGATTTGCTCGGCCATCTCTTCGAATCTCTTGTTCATTTCTACCCCTTGACCCTCGGCTTCATCAAGTAATGTGAATTGGTCATCCTGGTGGTCCATATGAATGTTAGGCACCCCTTCGTTGACTATTGGCACCCCTGGAGTTCCACCCTGACGTGCGCCCGCACCGGTATGATTATCAGCATTCGCAGCAGCAGCAGCGTTTCTGTTCTGATTCTCAACCATCTCTCGCAGACGCTCTTGATTCTGCCCCATGCCGACCATTAGCGTCATAAAATTATCCATCCTTTGTCTCAAATCGGTCAAGTCTGCCTGTAACTGGTCCATGACTCGCTCTCTATTAATCTTGGTCGGATACCTGTGGACTGTTGGTTGCCCCCGAACTTTTCGAGGAGCTATAGTGCCTGAAACACAAAATACGTTAGTAATCGAGACACTACCTGCAAAACAACAAACAGGTTATATGGATGCAATGCAGTTGTTTATGTTTCCAATCACGGGTCAATCATGCCCCGGTCCCGGTATTTTAGCAAAGAAAACCGAATGGGCACTGATCCTCGACTTCCAGGAACCTTCGCGAGAGACCACATCCAAAACACAACAGCAAGCGAACCAAGAAATAAAGGGAAAAACCATAACATAAATCAACCTATCAAGCAAAAAACACAGAATTCCCCGTAGGGTACAAGTCTTCACAAAGGAGAAACAACCAAATAAGACTCCTACAACATGCCTGCAGGTAATCCAGATACAAGAAAAGTAAACTAAGAAACAGAACGAACACCTAAGGATCCTGAAGCTCCATCACTAAACCCCCATCAGATCTGACCCTCTTGACTCCCGCCATCAACTTTAAGTCTTCAATCTCTTTAAGCGCTGCTTCGAGGGCTTGTTGACTGTCTGCGAGTTGCTGAGTCTTTTCTCTGCGAATCTTGTGGACTTGCTCCACCTCTTCCTTTTTGTAAGCCATCTGGGTTTCAAAGAACTCTTCTTTTTCTTTATAGTGCCTCAACTCTTGCTCCCTCTGTCCCTTTAACCAGACAATAGACTGACGAGCATCTCTGAGGATCTTTGACTTCTTCTTGCGCTCAACTTCTCTATGGGCTTCCATCATCCCCAATCTGCGGAAATGTGCTTCTCTACCTGCAAAGTCCTTCTCCTTAGCCTCCAAAGTCGTTTGTATCTTCAGCAACTTCTCTTCAGCTTCAACCTTGGCCCTGTTGGCTTGGTGATACAGGCTTACCATCTCAGTATTTTCAACTCTAACTGCATGCAGCTGGGCTTCTAACTTCTTGAATTCCTCTAAAGGCACAGTATCAATGGACTCAGCAACTGGGGGAACTGGTGCTGAAAATGGTAACAAAACCTTTCTGGCTCTGTCTTTCAACCAAGCTTCATACTCTGGGAATGTCTGGTTGTTGCACTTCCCGAAACTAGCTATCCCTTCTCCCTTAATGCACTTCCAAGCTCCCGCAACCTTCCTCACTAAAGGCATATTATCTTTCACTGAGAAGTAGAAAATAGGGGTCAGTTTCAAATCTTCAGGCACCTCTCTCAAAGCATATCCCAATTGTCTTCTTAACAAGATTGGATTGTAATTAATCCCTCCAACTATTCCCAACAAAGGTACACTATGATAACTCCCGCAGCTAGTGATGAAACGTGCACCTCGCAGCCTCTGAGTGAACCATCTAACATCCTTGGCAAGCAACTTCTCTAGCTTCTGAGCCCATACCAGAGTGTGGTCACTAAACAACCCCGTATTAGGCAAATGCCTCATGAACCACATGTGAAATAATGGAGCACAGCAACGAACCAAACCTCCTCTCTTCTTTTCAGTTTTGTAATGGACTGAGTAATACAAATCCCCGAGTAAGGTAGGCACAGGATTCTTCAACAAAAAGAGATGTATGGCGTTTATATCTATGAACTTCTCCATATCAGCAAACAAAATGATGCCATAGATAGACAGAGCCAAGATGGCACACACAGCATCCCATTCCTCTTCAACAGCCAATTCTCCTGTTTTCTTCACCAGAGCCTCCAAAGAAAACCCAGACACACCTCCTTTAATGATGGTCAAAGACTTCACAGCAGAAGGACTCAAATAAAGAGCCTCAGCAATAGCCTCAGGTGCAGGTCTACTCATCTCAGAATTGAAAGGAACCTGATCTCGAATCGGCACACCCAGGATCAAAGCATACTCCTCCAGCATAGGGCCCAACTGAAAATCAGGAAAGGTGAAGCAACGAAGCTGTGAATCATAATACTGAAGCAATGTATGAATGGCACTCCTCTCTGAAGGATCCAGCTCTATCACCACGTCAAGAATATTCCCATAAGCTTTTCTGAACCTCTCTACCTGGTTGGGTGTAATCAGCTTTATCATCTTTTTCAACAAACCAACCTTGATATCAAAGAACTTGAAATGAATATTCTGCTTGCGAGGATCTTCCATCTTTGAAGAGGATACCGGAACCGGAAGCAGATATATGAACCTGTGAATGAAAACAAAAACAATGATTAATGATGCAATGATGTAATGCAGATGCAAATGCAAGGACATATGGCCATCTGAGACTGTCTGGAATCTGGACACTGACAAAGGCCCCTCTGAATAACTTGTCAAACTAAAAGTCCACTGAGTCACACTCTCTGATAATCACAACTCTCTGGAGAAAATCTCAAGACCATAGTATCATGAATACCAGAACCAGAAAACCAGAACTCCAGAACCAAAGTAACTGTATCATAACATGAACTGCACTGGTAACAAGGGTATGATGAGGTCAAGGGTTCCTGCAACCTGTAAACCCATCCCCAATCTCACAGGTGTGCTCCGGGTCAAACATCACGGACTCTCAAAGCCGAATAGCAATAATACTTTCACCATTTCCGAGAAATGGCTCATGACCAAATCAGGGAATCGGTTAGGCATTATGTACTACGCAGGGAGGCCTCAGCTGAGTCCGGGAAAAAACAAGCATCCCTTATAAGTCCCCAGCTTCAAGCGCTGAAATCGAGAAACAATAGTACATTCAGCCCGTAGGATACAGTACTAATGTCATACGACCAGATGCTTTGACTGAGTTCCTATAAGAGAACCAGGCCATCCTATGCAAGTCCCTAGTGGACCCTCGGGTGCGAATGGGTTTGCCACAAAAATGTGGTCTGCCACTGCCACCACTGGAGAGGGTTGTTTCCACAAAGGTTCTCAATGATCGGTCCCCAGATGCACATAACTATCAAGGTCCTATCCCGAAGTGGAGGAAATCCCCACACAAGATATTTCCAAAACGGTCGCAATCTGGGCGTGAAACACATCGCCACTCATCATGCCACATGCGAGTACAATATGTCCACTCTAATCCTAGGGTGAACTCAAGCCGGGTACTTGGCTTATCTCTCTGAAATAGTATCACCCATCCCACCAAATAGCAAACCAGTCCAGACAATCCAGTATGATATATGATGCGGAAAATAAATACTGAAAACTGTAAATAAAGCTGTAAACAACAACAATAAAATACAACAAACCACAGCAAACAGACATCACCCAATGAAACAGCAACACACAAGCGCTAGGAGAGACTCACAGGGGAACCAGAGATCCTGGGTTCGATCCCCAGCAGAGTCGCCAGCTGTCGCTCCCGGGATTTCCATCCTGGTACAAACGCGAAAGTGGCGCGGAAAAAGAATAGAGTCGCCAGCCAGGCATTTTTATCCCGAAGAAAGGGAATGGTAATGCTGCACAAACCAGAAGAAAAGAAGAGGAAGGACACAGGTCCTGCGAACCAAAGAGACTGAGTTCGGGAGTCGGTTACGACCTGGGAAGGTATTAGCACCCAGATCGTCCGCCGTACCCGACGGGATCCACGCTTGCAAAAAGAAACTATTTCAAAGGGTGAGGGTATGAAAACTGCAGCTAAGAAATGAAAATGAAAGGAAAACTGGAAAGGAACTGAATAAGAAAACAAAGAGAAAAATGTAGGGAAAATAAAGATTGTGCTCGAACGGGCCCTACCCTGCTGCCTACGTACCTCATCAGGATAATGAGGATCAGAGACGCCGTAGTTCCCCTAACTAGGGGAGAAAAGAAAGTTGCCTGTGAATTGAAGCTTGAACTGCTTATGCCATTGCTCAGGTGTTGCAGACTCGGACGACGAGTGCGTTACCGTCTCGCAAGATGACAAGTAGGAGCGAGTTCGCGTACGGAGCGAATGAGGTGAGAAAAGAATTCCCGAAGGAAAGACGCTTATTGTGCTTGTGTTTTTTATGAAGCCTTTATGAGTGAAAGTTTGCACAGGTAAGTGTACCTAAGTCTTACTCCATGGGATGTGTACGTCTCACATCATCCCGAAATGGAATGCGCAAGAGGCACACCTATCTATGGAGGAAATCCCCAAAGCTAGTCCCACAGGTGAAGGCTTAAGCACACTGGCCTATTACCATTATTAAGTATTTTTGTGGTTTTTGGTCAAGAAATGTCTGTTAGTTTTTCTTTGTGAGGTACTCATGCTAAGACCTATCTACCATGAGTGATGACTCACACCTCGTCCCGAAATGGAACGTGTGCAAGCATCTCATAGCGAAGTCTAGTGTCACATGAAAGCACCCAACCTTTATTAAGTGAATTAGAATTAAGTTTGAAGATGAGAAGAGAGAGCACCAAAAGGATCTCAAAGGTAAAATCTAATGGGGAAGTTTCTATCCTAAGTTAACATGCATGGAGTTCCTAGGGTGTGTGAGGTCTTTCTAACCTAGAAAAGATCTCAAGAGAAGAAGAAGAATATAAGAGGAGAGATGAGAAAGGCCTAAGCCCAACAAGAAGATGTTAGTCCACATAAACAAAATGAGAAGAGATGAGAAATGGAGATGTGGAACTCAATTCCCCCATCTCAAACTTACCATAGCCCCTGCAAGGTTAGTGTAACAACATAACATCAAGGCATGAACCAACAAGTCAGAAGCTACACAAGCATATAGGCATGGCAAAGAGTTCACAAGATGATAAACAAAGCAATACAAGGTCATATTGAAATGATAAGAAGTGAAACAAATGCAAAGAAGGCATGCAGAACACTTAAAGAAATAAAGCACAATAAGAGAGACCCAAAACCAAGATTCAAGGAGATTCTACCCTTCCCTAAGACCAGGAACCACCCTAGACCTCTAAAGGACCCTAAAAGATGGGGAGAAGTTGGCACAAGTGCCCTTCTAAGCTCAAAAGAGACTATAAGACTCAAAGTATCCAAAACAAGGCAAGGTGAAGAAGAAAATACCCAAGAAATAGATCCAAGCCCCTAAAAAATCTACCCAACTAGCAAAGTACTCTCCAAACACAAGGAAATGAGAATCCAAAAGGGTTTGCAAAAATTCAGCACCAAACTAGGTCAATGAAGCTCATGAATGTAAAGTATCACCATTTATGGTTTTGAAAATTGATGCACAAGTAACTTAATCAAAATCCAGCAAATAAATTTGTGAAAAATCCAAGATAAATCATGAAGATAGTAAAGTGTCTTAAGATTTGAATGCAAAAAGAATGGGATTCATAGCTTAAAGGATGAGGAAGATAGAAATTGGACAAGGCAGATTGGTCCATGAGAGTTCACAAGAAAGTAATGCCTAATGTTGGATTTATTTTGGCCACGTGGAATAAAAATAAAAATATGAAAAAAATATGATAAAAAACTAGATGAACTAAAGAACACTCATGAATTTTTATGGATTTTTTCTAAGTTGGGAAGTATTTTAAAATAACCAAAATGCAAGAAGAAAAGAGAAGAAAACAAAAGGAATAATAAAAGTGATGGAGGAGTGCAAGAAGCAAAGCTGGCCAGCTCACATCCACTGCCTGGGCCTAGCAGGGGGCGTGCATAGCATGTTGGCCTTAGGCCCATGCGAAAATGAGAGGGCAAAAGAAACTCAGGCACCCTTAAACTTATGGCATGCTTCACACAAAAAACATAAAACAAAATAAATGCACAAAACATGTGAACATTGGCATCAACCGGTCATGCTAGGGTTTAGTCACCAAAAGACAAAAATAGAAACCCCACCAATCCCTGCGTTCCACTTCATCATCTTCAACCTCAACTCATAAAAACAAAACTGAAACATGCGAATGAAACAGGAACAAGCAGCCAGCAAAACAACAAAACCAGAGAAACATATCTCCTCCATTTCTCCATGAAACCACACGAACCAAACATCAAAAATGATCCTCTAACCAAGCACAACATGAATCAATCATCACCGACATGTAAAACAGCACACACAGCATGAACAGAATCAAAATAGTTTGGATCTAGAAACTTCAAAACCCTAGCCCGACCTCATTTCCACATCATTTTCAAAACCAAAGAGTTCCACATGCTCAGTGTAACAAGTAGATCATAATGCACATCACAAAAGTCATTTATAAACCTATGGATTTGAAGCATACCTGAGATCACACAGCTTCAAATTTCTCCAAGAAAGCCAAAATCCAGCTCGGGATGATCTCCTAGCAACCTCTTTTCACAAAATAAATGTGAAAGAAGCTTCAAAATCACCTCAACTTTGCTCTTTGATGCAATCTGGTTTGAACTGGACTGGTACAATAACCTTCCTCCAACTTGAAATGAAGCTTGATCTATGTTCTATGAAGCTTCAGGAACAAGAATATGAGGTTTGTTTGGTGAATGGAGTAGTGGATGATGAGCTATGGGGAAAAATGCAGCAGGAGCAAAAACTGAGAAATGGGAGAATGGTGGCGATTTCTGCCAAGATAAAACCCTAGCTGGCCCTTTTATGATGCCCTAAATCAGTCCAAGGAATGAGAAAGGAAATGCACGTGAGGGGAGTGTGATCCAATTGAAATTGCAAAAATGCATAAAGGGTGTCATGGAGAAATTAGCTCGTGCCTTGTCCTTGTACCTTGCACATGCTAATCCTATTTCCTTTGCTGATTAATAGTGGAACATTCTCAGCCCTTGGATCAAAGTGTGTTACAAACTCTCATGCTTATGCACCTTTTGCAAGTGGGATGAAACCATGCACACCATGCACGATTTTTGTGATTCTCTTTGAGCCAAATTTCTCTCATACCATGCATAATGATGTGATGATTTGAAAATGTACACAAATGGACTTGTAACTTCATTTCACAACAACTTGCCATTTGGTAAAAATTTGACATCTCATGTGACAACAAAGATCTCATATGCCCATGCACTTGCATTTTGTGAAATGTGTCAAATTCCTTGCTTGGACCCTCCAATTTCTCTTGAGCTAACAACTTAACATGCCATGAATAAAAGGATGGTGGCCTCACCTTGCACTTGGAATGGGAATAAATGAGCCTTTTTTGAGATTTTGCATCATTTGCAAAAGTGTGAGATAAGCTCACATACCTCACTCTTTTCTTGGCCTTTTGGTACATGCACAAGCCTTTTCCAATCCTTGGTCAGAACACAAACAACTTTGGCCCTTAGAATTAACCATTACATACTTCTCATGATTTGGCTAAATTTGCATTTTTGAGGCCATTTCTTTGCTTGGCATCAAAATGTAAGTTTCTCTTGAGCAAAATCATCTAAATACATTGCATTGTAACTTAGTAACCTCACTTGATCCATTCCAGCACTTGAAAATGAGTTTTGAGCACTCTTGCATTTGGTGTGTGCATGGAAATGTGATTTTGCCCTAAAATGCATGGAATTTTCGAGGGCCTTATCTCCCAAACCATAAATCCCATGAAAATGTACTTGTACTTTTTGAAAATGGCAAGCTTTAGTCTTCAACTTTCATGTTTGAGTTGGGCTCATTTGAAGAATTTTTATAAGCATGCATCAAAGTCTTGCATCTTGCCTAAGATGACAAGACTCATTTTGTAATCGGGCCATCTGTACTTTTTGTGCAAACAAGATCAATTAATGAAATATCAGACATCTTTTTGCAAACGCGTCCTTTTTTCTTTTCGTTCACTGTTTTTCCATTTTTTCTTTTTTGTACAAAAATAAATGGCAGTGTTTTCAAAATGACAACTTCATTTCACTTTTCTAAATAAGATTAAAATCAGATCACTAAAATGAACAAACTTAACCCTTGCAGAGAGTGCCTCCCAGACAGCACCGACAACAGCACGGCTATGACATCGTATGACTTTGACAATCCGATCAATCAAGCTGATGAAGGGGTTGAAGAAGAATACGAGCTTCCTGAAGAGCTAGCCAGGTTATTAAGACAGGAGGAAAAGGTTATTACCCCTCACCGGGAGGAGGTTGAAGTGATTAATCTCGGTACAGAGGAAGACGTGAAAGAGGTTAAAATCGGGGCCTGCCTGCAAGACTCAGTGAAGAAGCAACTGGTTGATCTACTTCAAGAGTATGTGGATGTGTTTGCTTGGTCGTACCAAGACATGCCAGGGTTGGATACCAATATTGTGGTGCACAAGCTGCCTCTAAGAGAAGAATGACCGCCGGTCAAGCAGAAACTGCGTCGAACTCGTCCAGACATGGCTATGAAAATCAAAGAAGAGGTACAGAAGCAATGGGACGCCGGGTTCCTTGCTGTAACTAGCTATCCGCCGTGGGTTGCTAATATAGTGCCTGTGCCTAAGAAAGATGGCAAAGTAAGAATGTGTGTTGACTACCGGGATCTGAATAGAGCCAGCCCGAAAGATGACTTCCCATTACCTCACATTGATGTATTGGTGGATAACACGGCCCAGTTCTCGGTATTCTCCTTCATGGATGGATTTTCAGGATATAATCAGATCAAGATGTCACCTGAAGACATGGAGAAGACAACATTTATCACACCTTGGGGCACGTTCTGTTACAAGGTGATGCCATTCGGACTAAAGAATGCTGGTGCAACGTATCAACGGGCTATGGTGACATTATTCCACGATATGATCCACAAAGAGATAGAATGTTATGTGGATGACATGATTGCCAAGTCCCTTACTGAAGAAGACCACCTGGTAAATCTGCTAAAGTTGTTCAAGCGTCTGAGGAAGTACCAACTGAAGTTAAACCCCAACAAATGCACATTCGGGGTGCGATCCGGTAAGCTGCTGGGATTTATTGTGAGTGAGAAAGGGATTGAAGTTGACCCTGATAAAGTCAAAGCCATCCAAGAGATGCCTGCACCAAAGACAGAGAAGGAAGTTCGAGGGTTCTTAGGTAGATTGAATTACATCTCGAGGTTCATCTCTCACCTTACGGCTACCTGCGAACCCTTGTTCAAGTTGTTAAGAAAGGAACAGACGGTCAGGTGGAACGAAGATTGCCAGAAGGCTTTTGACAAGATCAAGGAATATCTGCAAGAACCTCCAATCCTTATGCCTCCAGTTGAAGGAAGACCTCTAATAATGTACTTGACAGTATTAGAAGAGTCAATGGGGTGCGTACTAGGTCAGCATGACGAGTCTGGTCGAAAAGAGTATGCAATATACTACCTAAGCAAAAAGTTTACCGACTGTGAACAACGTTATTCACTGCTCGAGAAAACTTGCTGTGCTTTAGCGTGGGCTGCTCGCCGACTGAGACAGTATATGTTGACCCACACTACCTTATTGATCTCAAAAATGGATCCAGTTAAGTACATTTTCGAGAAGCCAGCTCTTACCGGACGGGTTGCAAGATGGCTGATGATTCTCACAGAATACGACATACAGTACACATCTCAGAAAGCCATCAAGGGCAGTGTACTATCTGAATATCTTGCTGAGCAACCCATTGATGACTACCAGCCTATGAGGTTTGACTTCCCTGATGAAGACATCATGTTCATTAAAGCAAAAGATCACGAAGAGCCTATTCACACTGAAGGGCCTGACCCGGAGGAAGAATGGACTATGATGTTTGATGGGGCTGTTAACATGAATGGCCGTGGTGTTGGTGCAGTACTCATTACACCTAAAGGAGTTCACATGCCTTTCTCGGCAAAACTCACTTTCAACTGCACTAACAACGAAGCTGAATACGAAGCTTGCATTATGGGTCTTGAGGAAGCTATTGACCTCAGGATCAAGACATTGACCGTATTCGGAGATTCGGCTCTGGTAGTTAATCAAACCAACGGAAAATGGTACACCCACCAGGATCATCTGATACCTTACAGGGATTATACGAGAAGGTTACTGACTTTCTTTACAACAGTCAAGCTGGAGTATATCCCTCGGGACGAGAATCAGTTCGCAGATGCTCTGGCTACCATTTCGTCCATGATCAAAGTTCAAGCTGCTAACTTTGTACCCCAGATTTCAGTGTCTAGACTTGATAGACCAGCATATGTATTTGCAGCGGATGTTGTAAAAGAAGATAAGCCTTGGTTCCATGACATTAAGCGCTTCTTGGAGGATCAAACGTACCCACCTGGGGCATCTTCCAATGATAAGAAGACTTTGAGAAGGCTTGCTGGTAGTTTCTTTCTGAACACTGATGGGTCTTTATACAAAAGGAACTTTGATATGTTACTCCTCAGATGTGTTGACAAGACGGAAGCAGATTTGTTGATGCACGAAGTGCATGAAGGATCCTTTGGTACCCATGCGGGAGGGCATGCCATGGCTAAGAAGTTATTAAGATCAGGCTATTACTGGATCACAATGGATGCAGACTGCTGTGCTTACGCCAGAAAATGCCACAAATGCCAGATCTATGCAGATAAGGTGCATGTGCCTCCGAATCCTTTGAACATAATGTCTTCACCGTGGCCCTTTGCTATGTGGGGCATTGATATGATTGGCAAGATTGAGCCGACTGCTTCAAATGGTCACAGATTCATCCTGGTCGCCATTGACTATTTCACCAAATGGGTTGAAGCAGCCTCATATGCAAATGTTACAAGGCAAGTGGTAGCCCGATTTCTGAAGAGAGATATCATCTGTCGGTATGGAGTACCCGAGCGAATCATTACTGATAATGGTTCCAATTTAAACAACAAAATGATGGCAGAGCTATGCCGGGACTTCAAGATCCAACATCACAATTCTTCTCCTTACAGGCCAAAGATGAATGGCGCTGTTGAGGCAGCGAATAAGAATATTAAGAAGATCGTGCAGAAGATGGTAATCACATACAAAGACTGGCATGAAATGCTACCGTTCGCCTTGCATGGGTACCGCACATCAATCAGAACATCCACTGGGGCAACACCGTATCAACTTGTGTATGGTATGGAAGCAGTCCTACCTGTTGAAGTCGAATTACCCTCTCTGCGAGTCTTGATGGATGTCAAACTGAGTGAAGCAGAATGGGTTCGGGCCCGATACGAACAACTGAGTCTAATTGAAGAGAAAAGGTTGGCTGCAATTTGTCATGGGCAGTTGTATCAGAAGAGAATGAAGAGAGCCTTCGATCAGAAAGTCAGGCACCGAGGGTACCAAGTAGGGGATCTTGTGCTGAAGAGAATCCTCCCTCCTCATACAGACCACAGGGGCAAATGGACTCCCAATTATGAAGGACCATTCGTGGTAAAGAAAGTTTTCTCTGGTGGAGCGCTGATGCTCAGCACCATGGATGGTGAAGATTTCCCGTCCCCTGTGAATTCAGATGCAGTTAAAAAATACTTCGCATAAAATGACCCGCTGGACATAAAAACAGAATGTAAGTCCAGGCAAAAATAGGGCATCCCGGCGAGTCAAAAACAGAATAAAGACTCGGGCAAAAATAAGGGAAAATAAATGAAAAAATGTACACCCGCTGAGTTGAAAAGCCGCATTGGACAGCTCAGGCAAAAATGGGTATCCCGATGGATTGAAAACCCGAAAGGGCGATCCATGCAAAATAAGGGAATAAGCGAACAACTGCATTCTGAATTCGTCTGTATCACTTACAACTTGGAAAACTCCAAAGGATCAAGCTTCAATCAGAATCAACTTTCTTCAGAAAGCAAGGCGAGAAGAACGTCATTGTCATACGAGTCATAGCAGGAGAGGAAGCTCCTTAAAGCGTCATCAGCACTGCCAGCACTTTGTTTCTCAATTTGTAACAATCTCCTCATTTCAGGAGATGTGTTTCGTTGACTGTATCTTGCCGATTCAGGGCACATGAATTAATAAAATCAGATTTTTCAGTCATGTTTCGTTTTGTATATTTTTATTTGCAAAGGATGTCTGATGTCTCTAAAAAATTTCAATTGCATAAGTACAGATGCTTTTCTCCCAAAAATAATAATAATAAAACACATGCTTACAGGGAATATAATTACTCTCGAAGGTACTTAACTCCTTTGACGGAATTCAGTGAAGGATACCTCGGGACCTTTTGTGCGTTTCCTTATCTTTGCAGGATTGCAGGTATCCAGAACGCAACCTGGGGCATGCAAGTTACGTCTCAGCAAGCAGGCGAATCATTATCAACTCGGTCTATCTTCCACGTGGCACTGGAGGGTGCCCACTTCCCCAGCAAAGTTGCCAAATCAACATACACTCAATCTCGGCATCCGAAATGCTCTATCCCCAGCCGAGTGGCCTCTTGCTGCTCTCCCCAGCTGAGTTGCCTCTCATAATTCCCCAGCCGAGCTGCCATTTCATCCTCAGCTGAGTACGGGAGTCAGGAAATCATCTCCCCACAGAATCTTCAGCCTCTATCCAGAAGAGCAGCGCATAGAAGATCACAACAGAGTGAAGAAAGCTTCTACAAACCCCAGCTGGGTCCCGTATTATAAGGATGTCAACCAGTGACCTATATCCCCAAGCAAATATCCTCTTATTGGATCTACCAATGATCTCATCCCCAGCTGGGAGGTCCATTTCCAACAGATCGACCAGAGATCTTCGCAGTGACGGGATCCGAATCCCAGTGTGGTATCTTTGCATAATCATGGCATTTGCATCATAATATCCCCTCAGAGCGTAGCATTCCGTCTAATACGGAGCATTACGGCAAAAATCAAACGCATAGCATAATCATAAGCCATGTTCTGAAGTAACACTTGTGAATAACAAACCGTTCATCATCATTATACAAAAATCCCCACCAGAGTCCCAGCAAAAGCAGTTGCCTCTCCAATCACCAAACACCAGTATATATTTCTGACACCCGTTCGTGTCATCACTTCCCCAAACAGTCGCCTGAACACTCTTTACAAACGAGACCACCCGTATTACAGATACTTCATGACACCCGTCCGTGTCAAATCACCAGCAAAAAGCCAAAGACATCCTCTTTGCACCCACACATACCTATATATACGCTTTCTTGACACCCGTCCGTGTCATATCCCCGGCGCAGTCGCCTAGACTTTGTATATTAGATACTCGTTCATACTATACTTTTCTCCTTTTGACACTCGTCCGTGTCACTCTCCCCAACAGCTAAATACTCATCTATACACCACTCATACTTGTTTTACTTATACAGATACTCATCTGTATCTTGTATACACCATCTATATCCCCACAGATTCAACACTAGTCCTTGTTCTTTGTTAACCAGTTGGTACTCGTCCGTATCATCATCTCAGAACATTGCGTCTAATGTTTGTTTCTACATGATATTCGCCCGTATCATAAGTCTTAAGGGTGCTCGTCCGCATCTTTAATCCATACACTGTGTCAAACACTTGTGTCTTCTTGAATATAGATGCTCGTCCGTGTCTACTATTCCCCCAGAAGAACCATCAGATTCAACACTCGTCCGTGTTCTTTGTTAACCAGTTGATACTCGTCCGTATCATCATCTCTGAACATGTGTCAGTTTGTTTCTACCCGATACTCGTCCGTATCGTAGTCTTAAGGGTGCTCGTCCGCATCATTAATCTATACATAATACCAAACACTTATACTTTCCTTTCTTGGTTGTAAACGCCCGTCCGTGTTTACTATACCCCCAGTAGATCGCCAAGTAAGCTTTTTCCATTATCTAGCACTCGTCCTGTGTTATGATACCCCGAGAGCAGCCGTCCCCTGCTGAGTGGTCGTCCTCCACTTCTTGATGGTCGTCCTCCATCATGCTCATCCGATGGCCGTCCCCATCGTTGACCTTTTCTATCCGATGGCCGTCCCCATCGTCGATTTTAGCAGCCGTCCCCTGCTAGGTGGTCGTCCTCCACCCTTTGATGATCGTCCTTCATCATTTTATCCAATGGCCGTCCCCATTGTTGATTCTGGTTACCTGGCATTCGTCCTATGTCATGAGAAACCTTGAGAGCAGCCGTACCCTGCTGAGTGGTCGTCCTCCACTTCTTGATGGTCGTCCTCCATCATGCTCGTCCGATGGCCGTCCCCATCGTTGACCTTTTCTATCCGATGGCCGTCCCCATCGTTGATATTTTCGGCAGCCGTACCCTGCCAGGTGGTCGTCCTCCACCTTTGATGGTCGTCCCCATCATATTTCTTTTATCCCCAACAGAGCAGCCGTCCCCTGCTAGGTGATCGTCCTTCACCTTTGATGGCCGTCCCCCATCATCTGTTTATTTCGTTTATTCTTTAATCCGATGGCCGTCCCCGTCGTGGTCCCTTTCCTTTTTCAACCCGATGGCCGTCCCCATCGTTGGTTACGTTGCTTTATGAACTTGATGGCCGTCCCCGTCATGTTTCATTAATTTCCAGAGAATTTTACAGCTTTATCTTGATGGCCGTCCCCATCATGATTTTATTTCCCCAGCTAGTCGGCCGTCCCCGTCTTGGCTTTACCTTCTATCCCCAGCATGTCGGCCGTCCCCGTCATCGCTTTGTTTTCCGCACCTTTACAATATACTTTATTTTCTTTTACAATCTATATCCCTTTTCTTCTTCATTCTGTGAGTGCAAATTTTGGACTGTCTTTGGTATTCAACCACAAGTTATCTTGTTTGCCTGTTAAGCCGTCGCTTACATCCTGCACAGCTAACTCATGTTTGAATAGGGGCAGCTGTAAACACCCCAAATTTGCCCTCACCCATTTCACCATGGCTTGTGATCATCCTCATATGCATAAGCACAATAATATCATCTCACATCTCATTTTTGATTCACTGCATTGGTTCTGAGTCATTTGCATCTAGGGTTTGTGATCTGAGCAACCTCAGGGCATCTTGAGCCACTCCAGAGGCCACTAATCAACTCAAAGGGGTCCATGTGTGTTCTTATGTCATATTCCATCTCCTCAAAGTCAAAATTGCAGAGGAATCACAAGAACTAGGGTTTGAGTGGATGCAGAGCCAGGATGAACTGCACAGTTGACTAAAATTAGGGTTTTGGTTTCAGAGGCCATAACTCCAAATTTTTTGGTCATTCTTGTTTCCATTGGTCTCTATATGGTATAGGGAGTATGCATATCAATTTTCATGAAGAAATTCCATGGGGAAGTCATCTGATCAAGGGTTGACTTTTCAGACAAGTCAGTGCAAAATCAGGGCATCTGAGGCCCCCAATGACCCAACCAATGGGTGATCTTCATCATTTTGAGTGTATATGATCTTTATTTGATCATGGAAGAAGGTTGAAGTTCATAGAAATCAAGAATTTAGGGTTTTTGCAAATGTTGACTTTTTGGGCATAGTTGACTTTTCAAGAATGCATCATTTTAGGTCATTTTTCAAGCCATGATTCTTGATCCAAAAATGCTTCAAATGGAAAAACTTTGGTCATGAAAGTTATAGATCTCATCTTTCCCTTTTCAAAAAGTACAAGAACATGATCAAACTCTTCTTGGATCAAAAGTTATGGCAATGCAAAGTTGGCTAAAATCATTGATTTTCAAGGCATGCCCTAAGTGAGAATTTTGCAAAATCTTGGACCAATGCATATTGCAGCTTCTAATTCATTTCAAACCAGCACATAAACTTTCTCTAAGTCCTAAAAATCAGAAATGAACTAAGAATGCCCATGGTTTTATGTTTGGTTGGACAAAAAGGTCACATGTGAACAAAAAGTCACAAGTTGCAAAACTCATGATCATGCTTCCTCCTACTTGCAGCCTTGGATGCTGAGCTTTGCTAGCCTCTCACCTCACCTTGCTGCACCAGAACCAGCCCATGTACTTGCCTAGATCATGAGCCATACCTCTCTTACACATTATTTGACTTTTTGCAAAAGGTAACTTACCAATCAATAAAGGGCATGTCTTGTCAACTGACCAATGAGAGAGAGTTATGTGGACAATTTGCAAGCTAGACATAACACAAGGCAAGGCTGAAACATCCTCATTCATCACATACACAAAAACACACCACATTGCAAGTTGCTTCGAATCTGCCTCCACAGCTTGCAAACACTCAAACCATCTTCACCATTCAACTCACCTTGCTCCATAGACCACAAAGCACCAAGAACCCAAGCCTGAAACAACCAGAATACTCCATAGCCATTTCTCACCCTCAGCCTGCATTTCTCTTCGAAACTCTTACCACAGCTTGCAAACATCAAAACAAACCTTGCAAAGCTTCTCCATTCACCCTCAGGATCACAAACAACCCCTCACCATGACCTGAAAGTGCTTGAAACACCATTGCCATTTCTGATCAAGCTTGAGCAGAAGCTGTCGAATCTCACTATCCAGCCAACTTAAACTCTCATTGAGCATTCAAACATCTTCTGGGGATCAAGTGGAGTGGATTGCACAAGGAGAAGTGGCCTGAAAGTCCTCAAGTTGAAAGCTCCAAATCTCAGGTAGCTCGAAATTATTTTTTCCAGAAATCATTTTTCTTGTTACAAACTTGTTCTATGTGATTCACTGATTATCCTGATGTCATTGGTTTTGAAAATGGTTTTGATTTGAGTATTTAATTTGTCTCTGAAGCTTGCGTGCCCTAGTTTTTATTTCTTTCGATTCAGCTTGTTTAGGAAGAAGAAATGTGTTTTGAGAGAGGGGTTTGATTCGTGAGAGGATGGAGATCATTTCCCAGTTTTTAGTTTTCATTTTTGATACGTTTTAAGGGAGTTTGAAGTTTCTCAGGGAGGGAGCTGGCCGGAGAAGACGACCGGAGGTCTTCTCCGGCAGCCTGAGTCATTAAACCCTAATCTCAGGTCATTAATGTTAGTTTGAATTCTGAGCGTTGATTGCCATTGACTTGTTGACTTCGCGCGTGAAGGAAGGGCTCAGATCACTTTGATTAGCCCTAATTCTTTTATTAGTTTTAATTAATTGTAATTAACTCAGAATCAATCCTGGCCACAAGATCTGGCGCCAGTCAACCAATTTAGAACCAGACTGCATCTCATCCCTTCGTTCCTTTGACTTTTCTTTTTCCTTATTTTTAATTTCATTTTATTTCAAATAACTTGCATAATTATTTTAAAATAGTTAAAAATTCTTAAAAATTATGAAACTTTTTCCTAAAAGTTTCATTAATTTTTAAGACCCAAAAATATTTTTTATTTTATTTTTTATCATTAAAAAGTATTTTTAAATATTTAAAAGATTATTTTTAATTGATTAATGGAAATTAATTTATTAAAAATACTTTTAAGTATCTAAAAATCACAAAAAAATTCATGAAATGTTCTAAGACATTTAGAAACATTGTCCAACCTTCAAACCAAATTTCTTTTTTGATCTTGATGCATCTTGAGGATTTTTCATTGAATTAAATCATTTTTTATGCATTAATTTGATCATAAGTTTAAAAATTCATTTCTGCCTATTGGAGAAGAGTTGGACATTGATTCTTTTTGAATTGCATTGTGTTTGGCATGTAGTTTCTAGGGTAAAATGGCCATGATTTTGATCTTGCATTTTCTATTTGTTTGACATTTCTTTTGTTAAGAACCCTAAAAAACCCTAATAACTTAGAAAATTCATATCTTGAGATTGGTTGAGAGTTGAGACCTCCCCTTTGGACCTTGGTTTAGTATAGGTTTAGGGTTTCTTAGGATGGCATTTTCCATTTTTTATCTTAGGGTTTGCTTCTGTTTTGAGTTTTGGTTTGATGTTTAATCCATGAACCCTAATTTGGGATTTCTCTTGCATCCTTCTTGCATTTCCTTGCATAACATGACTTGTCTTTGCATTTTGTGCATTCTTGTGATTCATTTGGCATCTTAGGGCACATAGAAAGCATGTTTGATCATTGCATTACATATTTGCCATGTCATTTGTCTTGTATGCTTCATAACTTTTCATGTTCATTCATGCTCCTTAACCTGCATCATCTGCATCCATGATCTTGTATGAACATATCCATGTCTTGCCTCATGTTTGCAGCACCCCATAACATCATAATCATCATCAACATGCTTCTGGTTTGGTCTAGCATCATGTCATTTCATTTCATTTAGCATTACATTGCATTTCTTTCTAACATTTCAGGTGGTAGGTAAACTTGAGAAGTGAATTTGCCTTCACTTCTCATAACTTTTCTTCTCATCTCTCTTGCATCCATTGCTGCATTTCTATATGTGTTTGAGTTTGAGCTTGCTCATTCTTTCTACTCCCACTTTCTTTCTTCAAGTGACTTGACTTCTTGAATGAAGCAAGTCACTTTGCTTCTCTTGATCTTGTTCATCTGTTTCCTGGTGGCACCTTTGAAGATTGTTCTTGCAAACCGCACAAACCTTAGGAACAACCAAGCATGATAATGAATTAGGGTTTTGATTAGTCTCCCCTCATAGTTTTTACCTTTGTGTCTCTCTTTGAGTTCTCTCTTCTCATCTCATAATCAGGGACTAAACCCTAAAGGCTTTAAGGCTTTGTGATTAAGCTTATGCCTGCATCCTTCTATTAGGATGGAGTGTATAACTTTAATCCTAAGTGTTAAACCCTTAATGTGTTTAAATCTCTTAATCAATCCATCATAATAATCATCAAGACTTCACACTTGTAACTTGGGCCTTGCATTAGGGTTCTAATTCTTCCTTAAGTGGTTAAGAAGGACTAACCCTAGTGTTAATGGACAAGTCCCCCTCAAGTTGTCTTACAAATCATAAAAATCACTTCATCACCATATCATTAAATAAAATCCACTTAATCAAAGGCTTGTTTTGTCATGGGTTTAATCCCTAATCATGGATTAAGTTGAGGAGCTTTCCTCAGCTTAAACATTCTCATCTATCATCCTTCTTTTAGGATGGTGTAATGAGTCTGTTTAATCCCTGATTATGGCTTAACCTCATTACTCAACACTAAACAAAAACCACAAAAACACCTAAATAATCACAAGTAGGTTAATGATCTTAATCCTATACCAAAGGTGATTAAGTGTGAGAATCTGACTTCACACTTAAGGTATCCTCATTACCCCTAATCAGAGGGAAGATGTGATGAGTTTACTAAATCCATTGGTTTAGGCTTAAGCTCATTAACTTATGACAAATTCTCAAAAGCAATAAAAGACTGAAAACACAAAAACAAACAATAATCGTCTCCTCCGGGATTCTTTTCTCATCACCTTCACTCACAAACGAGAGCTCGCTTCTTCCGCCTAATGCAAGACAGTTCGCACCTGAGCCAGACAGGTCATACACTTGAGCATTGACAAGCAAGCAGTTCACAAGTCAATTCATCTTTCAGTCTCTTTGGGTCGAACTACGGTGTTCTGACTTCCTCATTGCACGAGAGGATACGTAGGCATAACTTAACAGTTATCGAACAAAAGTCTCTGTATATTCCCCCTCTTTCTAGCCCTATTCTTTAAGCCTCATAGTCTTGAGCACTTCATTCATTTCTTACACTGACACTTCACTTATACACTTTACACTTCCTTTACACTGACACCTGTACATTTCTTTCCAGCTATTTTATACACAGATTGCACTGACACTACCCCTTTAAAACACAAATCTTTTAAGCGTGGATCCCGTCGAGTACGGCGGACAATCTGGGTGCTAATACCTTCCCAGGTTGTAACCAACCCCCTTTCTCAGTCTCTCTGGTTCGCAACCGTCTTATCCATCTTTTTCTAGGTCTATGCAGCATTACCTTTCCTCCGGGATAAAAATGCCTAGCTGGCGACTCTATTCATTCTCCAGTGAGTTCACGGTTGTGTGTTCTCATTGTTCCCTTCGCCGACCGTTCGCGTCTGTACCTTCATATGATCCATTTTCATTTGTCGGGAGCGACAGCTTGGCGACTCTGCTGGGGACCCTTATACTGCAACCAGGGCTTCTGGTTCTTTTTGTGGGTTCCTCCTAGCGCTTGATTGATTTGTGTTTACTGGGGTGTTATGTGTTTGTTTGTGCTTGTATTTATTTTTGTTTATTGCTTTATGTACAGTTACTTTACTGCTTTCTTTATTGCTTTTATATATATCATACTGTCATTGTTGCTGGCTGGATCTGTTGTTTGCCTTGGTGGGTGGGTGTTTTATTGAGAGTTAAGGTCCTATACCTGGGACCTGAGTGACACCTAGGCTAGAGTGAATCATATTCTTTCCCATTCCATTTCGGTCTGGTGCGGGAATATGAAACACGGTTCAGATATGGGTTTCTTCTTGAGAACTCTGTGTTGCAGATTTCCTGCAATGCTAGGGCTATCTGGGAAGCCTGCTAAGTCTGGATGACCTTTTAGTATTGACCTTCAGAAACTGAGGTGAATTAGAGGAGGAACTGTTATGGTTATTGTAAACACTGTACCTCCGGGTTAGAAGTGTTTACACTTCTCATAACTGATCCAAGTCTGAGGATCCTTGTTCTAGATCATCACCTGTGAGGGGGTTGGGCTGTTTACAGGTTTGCAGGTACCTTGACTTCAGAATACCCTGTTACTTTGACTTTGTTAAGAATACTCCATGTTGGACAGTTCTTGTGATTCTAAAACCTTGGACTTGTGGCTCTTTATTTGAGTCCCCCACCCTGGTTACTGGATTTTTAGACCTCCATCTGGAATTCTTGAACACACATGGATCTATACCAAGGCAGTTAATCAGATCCAGCTCAGTCACAAACCCTTGCATATCATTTGCATACATAACCATTGCATCATATTAACATTTGCTTATTTGTGTTTCAGGGTATCCACCTTCATCTGGTTTTGGTTTTGACCCCATCTGCAGTATTGACCTATCTCCACCAGTACTTGCTTCAGCTTGTCAGCCATATACTTCAGTTACTCGCACTAGCCAGCCAGTGGCCCACTTCTCAACATCTTCATCAGCACCCTACTCAGTCTTCAGCATCATGGCTCCAAAGAAAAGCAACATCACCTATCATTTCTTCCAACCAGACTTATCAGATATCAGGAGGATCCAAACCCTGATCACTCCAGATCACATACCCTTGTTCAGGGAGAGTTATGGAGATATACTGGACATGGTTATGGATCTGGACCCTTCACAGAGGAGCCTCATCCACACCTGCATTCAGTTTTATGATCCTCCACTGAGATGTTTTACCTTTCAAGACTTTCAGTTGGGGCCTCTTTTAGAAGAATACTCATCTTTGATTGGTTTGCCTATCAAGAGGGAAATCCCTTTCAACCCTGAGATGGTCTTTCCTGCTAATGGAGAAGTAGCAAAAGCTTTGCACCTGGAACCTGCTTTGATTGAGCAGCATATGACCTCTAAAGCTGGGATCCCTGGCTTTCATCTGGACTTTCTAATTTCTCAAGCTAGTCTGAAGGCTTCCCTGGGGGAATGGAGAGCTGTTTGTGCTCTGTTGGCCTTAAGTGTATATGGAATTGTGTTGTTTGCAGATGAGCCTCGATTCATTAGCAAGAATGCAATCCATTTGCTCATCCTGAAGAACCCAGTGCCAACTTTGCTAGGAGATCTCTATTACTCAGTGCACCAGAAGAATGAGAAGCAGAGGGGAAGGCTAGTGAGGTGTTGTGCTCCATTATTCCATGCTTGGCTTCTTAAGCATCTACCCAGGACAGATGCATTCCTAAATCCTCATCAGCAAAGCAACTGGGCTAAGAGACTCTCTGTCCTAACTTCAGCAGATATCAGATGGTGTACTCAAAGCACCAAGGGCAGAGATATCATTACAAGCGGTGGGCACTTTCCCAATGTGCCTTTAATAGGGGTCAAGGGAAGTATCAATTACAACCCTCTGCTGTTCAGGAGGCAATTAGGCTATGCACTGGTCCATACTCCCAGGGAGCAAGACTTGGTTGAGACCCTCTACTGTGAGAACAAGATTAGTCTGGCAACTGTTAGGCAGGCTGCCTGGGCCTGGGATCATGTTCAAACCAAGGGAATCACCACTCTGGGGAAGTGCAATAATGTGGCATCGGTCCAATATTATGAGTGGTCCCGTGCCAGGGCCCAATTCTCTGGAATGCCCTTTACCATAGAAGACATGCCTGAGTCATCTTCAGCACCACCCCCTGCCACTATCAGTCTGGAGGAGTTTGAAAGCTTGAAGGAAAGAAATGAGAAGTTAACCCAGGCTTTGCAGAAGACTCTCCGGGAGAGGAGTGAAGGTGTGAGGGAGATTGAAAGATTGGAGAAGTTGAGGGTGGAACACTTGACTAAAATTGAGAAGTCTGGAGATTATATCAACAAGTCTAGAGCTGGTGAACAAATTCTGAAGAATGCTTGCAAAGAAGCCCAGTTCCAAAGAGCAAGGACAGACTTGTATTTGAAGGAGAGTCAAGCCCGGTGGGTCAGGATCACCGAGGCTCGTACCCTGGAAGACAAGAGAGTTCGAGACAAGATGGAGCAGCTTGAAGCTAGTGCAGGAGAACAAAAAGAAGCCCTGGCAGCAGCCCAGAGGGAGATATCAGAGCTGAAGATCAAAGCAGGGGTGAAGAGGTCCAAGGACCAAACTCAGCACAAAAAGCTAACAGCAGCTGTTACGACCCGGAATCTCCTCATCAGGAATCTCACGGAGCGTCCGGCTGATCCTGTGACCGAAGCACTTCTCAAGGAAGTTCGTGAGGATGAGTTTGGTCTTGGTGTTTGACCATTTGTTTGTTGTTGCTTTCTTTCCATGTACTTTTATTTTTGTACTGTATTTTGACCCCTTAGCGGGCTTGTGTTGTAAAACGAACAAATTGTATTATTTCACCTTATGTAATATATTCATGTTAGTTTGCTTCGAAAGCAACTTCAACGGCAGCATCTTCGAGGGTCTGGAAGGGTCAAAACTGAAAGCCAAACCGGATACCTTGAGAGCAAATAAGCATAACTGCATTGCATACTAACCCTTTTGTGCGTTTTGTAGGTTTTTGTTTTGTTGTTACTAACCTCTGTTGTGAATCTCAGGAATTATTGCTCGCCGCCGGGTATTTCCCCTCAACAGGCCACACAGGTACCCAACTAGAAACAACCTTCCGGGAATTCAGATGGATCAGATGCAGCAGGACCTTACGGAGGTCAGAAACCAGATGGCCAACGAAAGGTTGGAGATGAGAACGCAGATAACACAGTTCATGGAAGTAATGAACAACTTAGCTCAAAGCCAGGAGAGGCTCAGAGCTTTGGTAGAAGGGAGGAATCAAGAGGAACCCCATGTGGGAACTGCTGGCACAAGTAACAACGAGAGGGTCCAACCTCATGTCAATCCCCCAGTTTTTGGACCCCATCTCCATCCAGAGACCAACATCCCTGTCAATATACAAGGGACTGCCACAGCAGGGAGGGTACTACAGGAAGACCCTCAAGAGGACCAATTTACAGTAATGGGTGCTGGAGAGGAAACTTATGATAGACGGTTGGAAGAAATAGCTGAGAAGTTGAGGTCCTTAGAATCTCAAAATTCTTTGGGTTTCGACGTCATGGACATGGGTTTGGTAGACGGGGTCAGGATCCCCCATAAGTTCAAGCCTCCTTGTTTCGAAAAGTATAATGGGACTTCATGCCCCCGGACTCATTTGCAATCATTTCTGGGGAGGCTGAAGGCCTACACAATGGATGAGAAATTGTGGATGTTCTATTTTGAAGATAGCTTGACTGGAGCTTCGAGGGAGTGGTATTCCCATCTGACAAGAGCAACAATTAGATGCTGGAAGGACCTGGCAGAGGCCTTCATCAGACAGTATCAGTATAATCTAGACATGGCACCCAACAGGACTCTCCTAATGGGAATGTCACAGTCGTCAAGGGAAAGTTTCCGAGAATACGCCCAAAGGTGGAGGCAGCTGGCTGCTGCTGTTCAACCACCTATGTTTGAGCGGGAAATGGCAGATATGTTCATGAACACCCTTCAAGGAACATATATTGACAGGTTGGCTGCTTTCTCTTCTACTAGCTTTGCAGATGTTGTCATAGCTGGGGAGAGAATTGAAAGCTTGTTGAAAATGGGAAAGATCTCAGACAATGGAGCAAGCTCGTCCAGTAGTACAAGAAAGCCTTTTGCAGGCCCGAGAAGAACTGGCGAAACCAATGCCATCCATTCAAACAGGGGTAGGCCCCAATATGCTCAGAGGTCCATAGCAGCAGTCACCATCCCTGCTCCAGCTCATCCTCAACCTGTCTATCAACCTCCTCAGCAAAGCTATCAACAACAACCTCAGTACCATCAGCAAAATCAGTATCCTCCAAGGAATTACGACAACAGCAACACCAACAACAACAGTCAACAAAGGCCATTCCAACAGAGGCCATCTCAATCTAACAGAGTGATCGACCCGATCCCAATGTCGTATGCTGCCTTGTTGCCACAGCTTCTGAAACTCAACCTAGTTGAGCTAAGAACGTTGGCACCCCCGGATCCCAATAGCCTACCAAGAAACTATGACTCTAATGCTAGGTGTGCTTTTCATTCAAACGCACCTGGCCACAGCACAGAAAAATGCAGGGCTCTGCATATGAAGGTACAAGACCTGGTAGACTCAAAGGCTCTGAATTTCGCACCACCACCCAATGTCAATAAAAACCCGATGCCAAACCATGGTGGTCCCCGGATTAACGCTATTGAAGAAGACAAGCCGTCTTATTTAATAACCAGTGTGGGACAGATCAGGACACCATTGGTAGAAATCAAAGCTCAGCTCTTGGAATGTCAAATGTTCCCGGGGTGTGAGTTAGGCTGTGCTTACTGCAATATCTCGGTAAATGGGTGCGATAATTTGAGGAATGGCATAGATGGCCTTATTCGGAGTGGCCAACTTCAGATCACCATATCATTTCCAACAAATCCAGCAATATCGTCAGCAACGATTTCAGAACCTCCTACAACTGCAGCAACTATTGTTCCTGACAATTCTTCAGTTTCATCAACAAGTACGTCATCCATCATCTCAACTGATCAGTTTACAACAAATCTTCCTGCTACAACTTCAGCTTCACTCCACTTCGAGACTCCTACAACGACAACATCATTTCTTCCGACAATGTCTCCTACAACTCCAGCAACAAATCATGAAGACGTCTCTACTGTCACCATATTTTATGATCCTGAGAACAACTCTGCCTACCATTCAGAAGGTGCTGCTCCCATCAGAGCACCAGTTACAATCTTTTATGATCCACAAACGATTACAGTCCCTTCAACAGCAGCAATCAGTCCAGTCACTGTCACGGTGCCTGGACCAGTACCATATGAGAGCAACAGGGCCATCCCTTGGCACTATGGCTCTGACGTGTATTGCGAAGGAAAAAGAATCACTCTTGAAACATCAACACCTGCACCACAAGTAGATAATGTGGGGGGAGGCGGAGGCTTCACCCGAAGCGGACGTCTCTTCGCTCCACCAATTCAAAGACCTACTGCCGAAGCAGAAGCTGCTGCCAAGGCAAAGGGAAAGAGCCCGGTGCAGGAAGATCAAGCTGCCAAAGAAGCCTTGAAAACACCGTTCGATCAAGAAGTTGATGAGTTTATGAGAATCATCAAAAAGAGTGACTACAAAATTGTGGATCAACTTCACCAGACGCCATCCAAAATCTCTATCCTCTCACTGCTTATGTGCTCCGAAGCCCATCGGAATGCACTACTTAAAGTCTTGCACGCAGCTTACGTGCCTGAGGAGATTACTGTCAACCAATTGGAAACCGTGGTTGGAAATGTTACTGCTAGCAATGGGCTAGGGTTTACCAATTCTGACTTGACAGCGGATGGCCGCAACCACAACAAAGCCTTGCACATAACCATGGAATGCAAAGGAGATGTCCTTTCTCATGTGCTGGTGGACACAGGTTCTTCCCTGAATGTCTTACCAAAGAAGGCTCTGGTGAAGCTAGAATATGATGGTTTGGCATTGAGACCCAGCAACCTGGTAGTAAGAGCCTTTGATGGTTCTAAGAGATCGGTTCTGGGAGAGATTGAGCTGCCCGTGACAATTGGCCCACAGACCTTTAAAACTATCTTTTACGTGATGGACATTCAGCCCGCCTACAGCTGTTTGTTGGGTAGACCCTGGATTCACGCCGCCGGCGCAATAACGTCTACCCTTCACCAAAAGTTAAAATTTGAGTGGGAAGGCCAAGTTGTCACAATCTGTGGAGAGGAGGACATTTTTGTCAGCCACCTGGCAACCTATAAGTACATTGAAATGGATGGGGAGATCCATGAAACAATGAGCCAGGGGTTTGAAGCTTTGAATGTGAATGAGGCATCTGCTGTATCTGGTACTCCAATGTCGTCATACCAACAAGCCCGGAAGGTTGTTGAGGAAGGAACTGCCCAAGGCTGGGGCAAACTGCTATCGGTGGAGAAAAAAGAAGACAAATTTGGGTTGGGTTACAAACCAACTCAACATCAAGCGAAGGCTGCTGCAGGGCCAGGTTTTGTCAGTGGGGGAATGCTTACCCCTGATGCTATCAACTGTTTGGAAGACGAGTTGGAAGAGGAGCGCAATCTGGAGAATTGGATTCGTCCAAAGATCCCGGGGAGCAGTGTCTCGAACTGGTCTTCCCAAGAAATTATAAGAGTTACTCATGCAGAGTAATTATTATTTCCTGTATTTTTATAAGCATGCATCAAAGTCTTGCATCTTGCCTAAGATGACAAGACTCATTTTGTAATCGGGCCATCTGTACTTTTTGTGCAAACAAGATCAATTAATGAAATATCAGACATCTTTTTGCAAACGCGTCCTTTTTTCTTTTCGTTCACTGTTTTTCCATTTTTTCTTTTTTGTACAAAAATAAATGGCAGTGTTTTCAAAATGACAACTTCATTTCACTTTTCTAAATAAGATTAAAATCAGATCACTAAAATGAACAAACTTAACCCTTGCAGAGAGTGCCTCCCAGACAGCACCGACAACAGCACGGCTATGACATCGTATGACTTTGACAATCCGATCAATCAAGCTGATGAAGGGGTTGAAGAAGAATACGAGCTTCCTGAAGAGCTAGCCAGGTTGTTAAGACAGGAGGAAAAGGTTATTACCCCTCACCGGGAGGAGGTTGAAGTGATTAATCTCGGTACAGAGGAAGACGTGAAAGAGGTTAAAATCGGGGCCTGCCTGCAAGACTCAGTGAAGAAGCAACTGGTTGATCTACTTCAAGAGTATGTGGATGTGTTTGCTTGGTCGTACCAAGACATGCCAGGGTTGGATACCAATATTGTGGTGCACAAGCTGCCTCTAAGAGAAGAATGCCCGCCGGTCAAGCAGAAACTGCGTCGAACTCGTCCAGACATGGCTATGAAAATCAAAGAAGAGGTACAGAAGCAATGGGACGCCGGGTTCCTTGCTGTAACTAGCTATCCGCCGTGGGTTGCTAATATAGTGCCTGTGCCTAAGAAAGATGGCAAAGTAAGAATGTGTGTTGACTACCGGGATCTGAATAGAGCCAGCCCGAAAGATGACTTCCCATTACCTCACATTGATGTATTGGTGGATAACACGGCCCAGTTCTCGGTATTCTCCTTCATGGATGGATTTTCAGGATATAATCAGATCAAGATGTCACCTGAAGACATGGAGAAGACAACATTTATCACACCTTGGGGCACGTTCTGTTACAAGGTGATGCCATTCGGACTAAAGAATGCTGGTGCAACGTATCAACGGGCTATGGTGACATTATTCCACGATATGATCCACAAAGAGATAGAATGTTATGTGGATGACATGATTGCCAAGTCCCTTACTGAAGAAGACCACCTGGTAAATCTGCTAAAGTTGTTCAAGCGTCTGAGGAAGTACCAACTGAAGTTAAACCCCAACAAATGCACATTCGGGGTGCGATCCGGTAAGCTGCTGGGATTTATTGTGAGTGAGAAAGGGATTGAAGTTGACCCTGATAAAGTCAAAGCCATCCAAGAGATGCCTGCACCAAAGACAGAGAAGGAAGTTCGAGGGTTCTTAGGTAGATTGAATTACATCTCGAGGTTCATCTCTCACCTTACGGCTACCTGCGAACCCTTGTTCAAGTTGTTAAGAAAGGAACAGACGGTCAGGTGGAACGAAGATTGCCAGAAGGCTTTTGACAAGATCAAGGAATATCTGCAAGAACCTCCAATCCTTATGCCTCCAGTTGAAGGAAGACCTCTAATAATGTACTTGACAGTATTAGAAGAGTCAATGGGGTGCGTACTAGGTCAGCATGACGAGTCTGGTCGAAAAGAGTATGCAATATACTACCTAAGCAAAAAGTTTACCGACTGTGAACAACGTTATTCACTGCTCGAGAAAACTTGCTGTGCTTTAGCGTGGGCTGCTCGCCGACTGAGACAGTATATGTTGACCCACACTACCTTATTGATCTCAAAAATGGATCCAGTTAAGTACATTTTCGAGAAGCCAGCTCTTACCGGACGGGTTGCAAGATGGCTGATGATTCTCACAGAATACGACATACAGTACACATCTCAGAAAGCCATCAAGGGCAGTGTACTATCTGAATATCTTGCTGAGCAACCCATTGATGACTACCAGCCTATGAGGTTTGACTTCCCTGATGAAGACATCATGTTCATTAAAGCAAAAGATCACGAAGAGCCTATTCACACTGAAGGGCCTGACCCGGAGGAAGAATGGACTATGATGTTTGATGGGGCTGTTAACATGAATGGCCGTGGTGTTGGTGCAGTACTCATTACACCTAAAGGAGTTCACATGCCTTTCTCGGCAAAACTCACTTTCAACTGCACTAACAACGAAGCTGAATACGAAGCTTGCATTATGGGTCTTGAGGAAGCTATTGACCTCAGGATCAAGACATTGACCGTATTCGGAGATTCGGCTCTGGTAGTTAATCAAACCAACGGAAAATGGTACACCCACCAGGATCATCTGATACCTTACAGGGATTATACGAGAAGGTTACTGACTTTCTTTACAACAGTCAAGCTGGAGTATATCCCTCGGGACGAGAATCAGTTCGCAGATGCTCTGGCTACCATTTCGTCCATGATCAAAGTTCAAGCTGCTAACTTTGTACCCCAGATTTCAGTGTCTAGACTTGATAGACCAGCATATGTATTTGCAGCGGATGTTGTAAAAGAAGATAAGCCTTGGTTCCATGACATTAAGCGCTTCTTGGAGGATCAAACGTACCCACCTGGGGCATCTTCCAATGATAAGAAGACTTTGAGAAGGCTTGCTGGTAGTTTCTTTCTGAACACTGATGGGTCTTTATACAAAAGGAACTTTGATATGTTACTCCTCAGATGTGTTGACAAGACGGAAGCAGATTTGTTGATGCACGAAGTGCATGAAGGATCCTTTGGTACCCATGCGGGAGGGCATGCCATGGCTAAGAAGTTATTAAGATCAGGCTATTACTGGATCACAATGGATGCAGACTGCTGTGCTTACGCCAGAAAATGCCACAAATGCCAGATCTATGCAGATAAGGTGCATGTGCCTCCGAATCCTTTGAACATAATGTCTTCACCGTGGCCCTTTGCTATGTGGGGCATTGATATGATTGGCAAGATTGAGCCGACTGCTTCAAATGGTCACAGATTCATCCTGGTCGCCATTGACTATTTCACCAAATGGGTTGAAGCAGCCTCATATGCAAATGTTACAAGGCAAGTGGTAGCCCGATTTCTGAAGAGAGATATCATCTGTCGGTATGGAGTGCCCGAGCGAATCATTACTGATAATGGTTCCAATTTAAACAACAAAATGATGGCAGAGCTATGCCGGGACTTCAAGATCCAACATCACAATTCTTCTCCTTACAGGCCAAAGATGAATGGCGCTGTTGAGGCAGCGAATAAGAATATTAAGAAGATCGTGCAGAAGATGGTAATCACATACAAAGACTAGCATGAAATGCTACCGTTCGCCTTGCATGGGTACCGCACATCAATCAGAACATCCACTGGGGCAACACCGTATCAACTTGTGTATGGTATGGAAGCAGTCCTACCTGTTGAAGTCGAATTACCCTCTCTGCGAGTCTTGATGGATGTCAAACTGAGTGAAGCAGAATGGGTTCGGGCCCGATACGAACAACTGAGTCTAATTGAAGAGAAAAGGTTGGCTGCAATTTGTCATGGGCAGTTGTATCAGAAGAGAATGAAGAGAGCCTTCGATCAGAAAGTCAGGCACCGAGGGTACCAAGTAGGGGATCTTGTGCTGAAGAGAATCCTCCCTCCTCATACAGACCACAGGGGCAAATGGACTCCCAATTATGAAGGACCATTCGTGGTAAAGAAAGTTTTCTCTGGTGGAGCGCTGATGCTCAGCACCATGGATGGTGAAGATTTCCCGTCCCCTGTGAATTCAGATGCAGTTAAAAAATACTTCGCATAAAATGACCCGCTGGACATAAAAACAGAATGTAAGTCCAGGCAAAAATAGGGCATCCCGGCGAGTCAAAAACAGAATAAAGACTCGGGCAAAAATAAGGGAAAATAAATGAAAAAATGTACACCCGCTGAGTTGAAAAGCCGCATTGGACAGCTCAGGCAAAAATGGGTATCCCGATGGATTGAAAACCCGAAAGGGCGATCCATGCAAAATAAGGGAATAAGCGAACAACTGCATTCTGAATTCGTCTGTATCACTTACAACTTGGAAAACTCCAAAGGATCAAGCTTCAATCAGAATCAACTTTCTTCAGAAAGCAAGGCGAGAAGAACGTCATTGTCATACGAGTCATAGCAGGAGAGGAAGCTCCTTAAAGCGTCATCAGCACTGCCAGCACTTTGTTTCTCAATTTGTAACAATCTCCTCATTTCAGGAGATGTGTTTCGTTGACTGTATCTTGCCGATTCAGGGCACATGAATTAATAAAATCAGATTTTTCAGTCATGTTTCGTTTTGTATATTTTTATTTGCAAAGGATGTCTGATGTCTCTAAAAAATTTCAATTGCATAAGTACAAATGCTTTTCTCCCAAAAATAATAATAATAAAACACATGCTTACAGGGAATATAATTACTCTCGAAGGTACTTAACTCCTTTGACGGAATTCAGTGAAGGATACCTCGGGACCTTTTGTGCGTTTCCTTATCTTTGCAGGATTGCAGGTATCCAGAACGCAACCTGGGGCATGCAAGTTACGTCTCAGCAAGCAGGCGAATCATTATCAACTCGGTCTATCTTCCACGTGGCACTGGAGGGTGCCCATTTCCCCAGCAAAGTTGCCAAATCAACATACACTCAATCTCGGCATCCGAAATGCTCTATCCCCAGCCGAGTGGCCTCTTGCTGCTCTCCCCAGCTGAGTTGCCTCTCATAATTCCCCAGCCGAGCTGCCATTTCATCCTCAGCTGAGTACGGGAGTCAGGAAATCATCTCCCCACAGAATCTTCAGCCTCTATCCAGAAGAGCAGCGCATAGAAGATCACAACAGAGTGAAGAAAGCTTCTACAAACCCCAGCTGGGTCCCGTATTATAAGGATGTCAACCAGTGACCTATATCCCCAAGCAAATATCCTCTTATTGGATCTACCAATGATCTCATCCCCAGCTGGGAGGTCCATTTCCAACAGATCGACCAGAGATCTTCGCAGTGACGGGATCCGAATCCCAGTGTGGTATCTTTGCATAATCATGGCATTTGCATCATAATATCCCCTCAGAGCGTAGCATTCCGTCTAATACGGAGCATTACGGCAAAAATCAAACGCATAGCATAATCATAAGCCATGTTCTGAAGTAACACTTGTGAATAACAAACCGTTCATCATCATTATACAAAAATCCCCACCAGAGTCCCAGCAAAAGCAGTTGCCTCTCCAATCACCAAACACCAGTATATATTTCTGACACCCGTCCGTGTCATCACTTCCCCAAACAGTCGCCTGAACACTCTTTACAAACGAGACCACCCGTATTACAGATACTTCATGACACCCGTCCGTGTCAAATCACCAGCAAAAAGCCAAAGACATCCTCTTTGCACCCACACATACCTATATATACGCTTTCTTGACACCCGTCCGTGTCATATCCCCGGCGCAGTCGCCTAGACTTTGTATATTAGATACTCGTTCATACTATACTTTTCTCCTTTTGACACTCGTCCGTGTCACTCTCCCCAACAGCTAAATACTCATCTATACACCACTCATACTTGTTTTACTTATACAGATACTCATCTGTATCTTGTATACACCATCTATATCCCCACAGATTCAACACTAGTCCTTGTTCTTTGTTAACCAGTTGGTACTCGTCCGTATCATCATCTCAGAACATTGCGTCTAATGTTTGTTTCTACATGATATTCGCCCGTATCATAAGTCTTAAGGGTGCTCGTCCGCATCTTTAATCCATACACTGTGTCAAACACTTGTGTCTTCTTGAATATAGATGCTCGTCCGTGTCTACTATTCCCCCAGAAGAACCATCAGATTCAACACTCGTCCGTGTTCTTTGTTAACCAGTTGATACTCGTCCGTATCATCATCTCTGAACATGTGTCAGTTTGTTTCTACCCGATACTCGTCCGTATCGTAGTCTTAAGGGTGCTCGTCCGCATCATTAATCTATACATAATACCAAACACTTATACTTTCCTTTCTTGGTTGTAAACGCCCGTCCGTGTTTACTATACCCCCAGTAGATCGCCAAGTAAGCTTTTTCCATTATCTAGCACTCGTCCTGTGTTATGATACCCCGAGAGCAGCCGTCCCCTGCTGAGTGGTCGTCCTCCACTTCTTGATGGTCGTCCTCCATCATGCTCATCCGATGGCCGTCCCCATCGTTGACCTTTTCTATCCGATGGCCGTCCCCATCGTCGATTTTAGCAGCCGTCCCCTGCTAGGTGGTCGTCCTCCACCCTTTGATGATCGTCCTTCATCATTTTATCCAATGGCCGTCCCCATTGTTGATTCTGGTTACCTGGCATTCGTCCTATGTCATGAGAAACCTTGAGAGCAGCCGTACCCTGCTGAGTGGTCGTCCTCCACTTCTTGATGGTCGTCCTCCATCATGCTCGTCCGATGGCCGTCCCCATCGTTGACCTTTTCTATCCGATGGCCGTCCCCATCGTTGATATTTTCGGCAGCCGTACCCTGCCAGGTGGTCGTCCTCCACCTTTGATGGTCGTCCCCATCATATTTCTTTTATCCCCAACAGAGCAGCCGTCCCCTGCTAGGTGATCGTCCTTCACCTTTGATGGCCGTCCCTCATCATCTGTTTATTTCGTTTATTCTTTAATCCGATGGCCGTCCCCGTCGTTGGTTACGTTGCTTTATGAACTTGATGGCCGTCCCCGTCATGTTTCATTAATTTCCAGAGAATTTTACAGCTTTATCTTGATGGCCGTCCCCATCATGATTTTATTTCCCCAGCTAGTCGGCCGTCCCCGTCTTGGCTTTACCTTCTATCCCCAGCATGTCGGCCGTCCCCGTCATCGCTTTGTTTTCCGCACCTTTACAATATACTTTATTTTCTTTTACAATCTATATCCCTTTTCTTCTTCATTCTGTGAGTGCAAATTTTGGACTGTCTTTGGTATTCAACCACAAGTTATCTTGTTTGCCTGTTAAGCCGTCGCTTACATCCTGCACAGCTAACTCATGTTTGAATAGGGGCAGCTGTAAACACCCCAAATTTGCCCTCACCCATTTCACCATGGCTTGTGATCATCCTCATATGCATAAGCACAATAATATCATCTCACATCTCATTTTTGATTCACTGCATTGGTTCTGAGTCATTTGCATATAGGGTTTGTGATCTGAGCAACCTCAGGGCATCTTGAGCCACTCCAGAGGCCACTAATCAACTCAAAGGGGTCCATGTGTGTTCTTATGTCATATTCCATCTCCTCAAAGTCAAAATTGCAGAGGAATCACAAGAACTAGGGTTTGAGTGGATGCAGAGCCAGGATGAACTGCACAGTTGACTAAAATTAGGGTTTTGGTTTCAGAGGCCATAACTCCAAATTTTTTGGTCATTCTTGTTTCCATTGGTCTCTATATGGTATAGGGAGTATGCATATCAATTTTCATGAAGAAATTCCATGGGGAAGTCATCTGATCAAGGGTTGACTTTTCAGACAAGTCAGTGCAAAATCAGGGCATCTGAGGCCCCCAATGACCCAACCAATGGGTGATCTTCATCATTTTGGGTGTATATGATCTTTATTTGATCATGGAAGAAGGTTGAAGTTCATAGAAATCAAGAATTTAGGGTTTTTGCAAATGTTGACTTTTTGGGCATAGTTGACTTTTCAAGAATGCATCATTTTAGGTCATTTTTCAAGCCATGATTCTTGATCCAAAAATGCTTCAAATGGAAAAACTTTGGTCATGAAAGTTATAGATCTCATCTTTCCCTTTTCAAAAAGTACAAGAACACGATCAAACTCTTCTTGGATCAAAAGTTATGGCAATGCAAAGTTGGCTAAAATCATTGATTTTCAAGGCATGCCCTAAGTGAGAATTTTGCAAAATCTTGGACCAATGCATATTGCAGCTTCTAATTCATTTCAAACCAGCACATAAACTTTCTCTAAGTCCTAAAAATCAGAAATGAACTAAGAATGCCCATGGTTTTATGTTTGGTTGGACAAAAAGGTCACATGTGAACAAAAAGTCACAAGTTGCAAAACTCATGATCATGCTTCCTCCTACTTGCAGCCTTGGATGCTGAGCTTTGCTAGCCTCTCACCTCACCTTGCTGCACCAGAACCAGCCCATGTACTTGCCTAGATCATGAGCCATACCTCTCTTACACATTATTTGACTTTTTGCAAAAGGTAACTTACCAATCAATAAAGGGCATGTCTTGTCAACTGACCAATGAGAGAGAGTTATGTGGACAATTTGCAAGCTAAACATAACACAAGGCAAGGCTGAAACATCCTCATTCATCACATACACAAAAACACACCACATTGCAAGTTGCTTCGAATCTGCCTCCACAGCTTGCAAACACTCAAACCATCTTCACCATTCAACTCACCTTGCTCCATAGACCACAAAGCACCAAGAACCCAAGCCTGAAACAACCAGAATACTCCATAGCCATTTCTCACCCTCAGCCTGCATTTCTCTTCGAAACTCTTACCACAGCTTGCAAACATCAAAACAAACCTTGCAAAGCTTCTCCATTCACCCTCAGGATCACAAACAACCCCTCACCATGACCTGAAAGTGCTTGAAACACCATTGCCATTTCTGATCAAGCTTGAGCAGAAGCTGTCGAATCTCACTATCCAGCCAACTTAAACTCTCATTGAGCATTCAAACATCTTCTGGGGATCAAGTGGAGTGGATTGCACAAGGAGAAGTGGCCTGAAAGTCCTCAAGTTGAAAGCTCCAAATCTCAGGTAGCTCGAAATTATTTTTTCCAGAAATCATTTTTCTTGTTACAAACTTGTTCTATGTGATTCACTGATTATCCTGATGTCATTGGTTTTGAAAATGGTTTTGATTTGAGTATTTAATTTGTCTCTGAAGCTTGCGTGCCCTAGTTTTTATTTCTTTCGATTCAGCTTGTTTAGGAAGAAGAAATGTGTTTTGAGAGAGGGGTTTGATTCGTGAGAGGATGGAGATCATTTCCCAGTTTTTAGTTTTCATTTTTGATACGTTTTAAGGGAGTTTGAAGTTTCTCAGGGAGGGAGCTGGCCGGAGAAGACGACCGGAGGTCTTCTCCGGCAGCCTGAGTCATTAAACCCTAATCTCAGGTCATTAATGTTAGTTTGAATTCTGAGCGTTGATTGCCATTGACTTGTTGACTTCGCGCGTGAAGGAAGGGCTCAGATCACTTTGATTAGCCCTAATTCTTTTATTAGTTTTAATTAATTGTAATTAACTCAGAATCAATCCTGGCCACAAGATCTGGCGCCAGTCAACCAATTTAGAACCAGACTGCATCTCATCCCTTCGTTCCTTTGACTTTTCTTTTTCCTTATTTTTAATTTCATTTTATTTCAAATAACTTGCATAATTATTTTAAAATAGTTAAAAATTCTTAAAAATTATGAAACTTTTTCCTAAAAGTTTCATTAATTTTTAAGACCCAAAAATATTTTTTATTTTATTTTTTATCATTAAAAAGTATTTTTAAATATTTAAAAGATTATTTTTAATTGATTAATGGAAATTAATTTATTAAAAATACTTTTAAGTATCTAAAAATCACAAAAAAATTCATGAAATGTTCTAAGACATTTATAAACATTGTCCAACCTTCAAACCAAATTTCTTTTTTGATCTTGATGCATCTTGAGGATTTTTCATTGAATTAAATCATTTTTTATGCATTAATTTGATCATAAGTTTAAAAATTCATTTCTGCCTATTGGAGAAGAGTTGGACATTGATTCTTTTTGCATTGCATTGTGTTTGGCATGTAGTTTCTAGGGTAAAATGGCCATGATTTTGATCTTGCATTTTCTATTTGTTTGACATTTCTTTTGTTAAGAACCCTAAAAAACCCTAATAACTTAGAAAATTCATATCTTGAGATTGGTTGAGAGTTGAGACCTCCCCTTTGGACCTTGGTTTAGTATAGGTTTAGGGTTTCTTAGGATGGAATTTTCCATTTTTTATCTTAGGGTTTGCTTCTGTTTTGAGTTTTGGTTTGATGTTTAATCCATGAACCCTAATTTGGGATTTCTCTTGCATCCTTCTTGCATTTCCTTGCATAACATGACTTGTCTTTGCATTTTGTGCATTCTTGTGATTCATTTGGCATCTTAGGGAACATAGAAAGCATGTTTGATCATTGCATTACATATTTGCCATGTCATTTGTCTTGTATGCTTCATAACTTTTCATGTTCATTCATGCTCCTTAACCTGCATCATCTGCATCCATGATCTTGTATGAACATATCCATGTCTTGCCTCATGTTTGCAGCACCCCATAACATCATAATCATCATCAACATGCTTCTGGTTTGGTCTAGCATCATGTCATTTCATTTCATTTAGCATTGCATTGCATTTCTTTCTAACATTTCAGGTGGTAGGTAAACTTGAGAAGTGAATTTGCCTTCACTTCTCATAACTTTTCTTCTCATCTCTCTTGCATCCATTGCTGCATTTCTATATGTGTTTGAGTTTGAGCTTGCTCATTCTTTCTACTCCCACTTTCTTTCTTCAAGTGACTTGACTTCTTGAATGAAGCAAGTCACTTTGCTTCTCTTGATCTTGTTCATCTGTTTCCTGGTGGCTCCTTTGAAGATTGTTCTTGCAAACCGCACAAACCTTAGGAACAACCAAGCATGATAATGAATTAGGGTTTTGATTAGTCTCCCCTCATAGTTTTTACCTTTGTGTCTCTCTTTGAGTTCTCTCTTCTCATCTCATAATCAGGGACTAAACCCTAAAGGCTTTAAGGCTTTGTGATTAAGCTTATGCCTGCATCCTTCTATTAGGATGGAGTGTATAACTTTAATCCTAAGTGTTAAACCCTTAATGTGTTTAAATCTCTTAATCAATCCATCATAATAATCATCAAGACTTCACACTTGTAACTTGGGCCTTGCATTAGGGTTCTAATTCTTCCTTAAGTGGTTAAGAAGGACTAACCCTAGTGTTAATGGACAAGTCCCCCTCAAGTTGTCTTACAAATCATAAAAATCACTTCATCACCATATCATTAAATAAAATCCACTTAATCAAAGGCTTGTTTTGTCATGGGTTTAATCCCTAATCATGGATTAAGTTGAGGAGCTTTCCTCAGCTTAAACATTCTCATCTATCATCCTTCTTTTAGGATGGTGTAATGAGTCTGTTTAATCCCTGATTATGGCTTAACCTCATTACTCAACACTAAACAAAAACCACAAAAACACCTAAATAATCACAAGTAGGTTAATGATCTTAATCCTATACCAAAGGTGATTAAGTGTGAGAATCTGACTTCACACTTAAGGTATCCTCATTACCCCTAATCAGAGGGAAGATGTGATGAGTTTACTAAATCCATTGGTTTAGGCTTAAGCTCATTAACTTATGACAAATTCTCAAAAGCAATAAAAGACTGAAAACACAAAAACAAACAATAATCGTCTCCTCCGGGATTCTTTTCTCATCACCTTCACTCACAAACGAGAGCTCGCTTCTTCCGCCTAATGCAAGACAGTTCGCACCTGAGCCAGACAGGTCATACACTTGAGCATTGACAAGCAAGCAGTTCACAAGTCAATTCATCTTTCAGTCTCTTTGGGTCGAACTACGGTGTTCTGACTTCCTCATTGCACGAGAGGATACGTAGGCATAACTTAACAGTTATCGAACAAAAGTCTCTGTATATTCCCCCTCTTTCTAGCCCTATTCTTTAAGCCTCATAGTCTTGAGCACTTCATTCATTTCTTACACTGACACTTCACTTATACACTTTACACTTCCTTTACACTGACACCTGTACATTTCTTTCCAGCTATTTTATACACAGATTGCACTGACACTACCCCTTTAAAACACAAATCTTTTAAGCGTGGATCCCGTCGAGTACGGCGGACAATCTGGGTGCTAATACCTTCCCAGGTTGTAACCAACCCCCTTTCTCAGTCTCTCTGGTTCGCAACCGTCTTATCCATCTTTTTCTAGGTCTATGCAGCATTACCTTTCCTCCGGGATAAAAATGCCTAGCTGGCGACTCTATTCATTCTCCAGTGAGTTCACGGCTGTGTGTTCTCATTGTTCCCTTCGCCGACCGTTCGCGTCTGTACCTTCATATGATCCATTTTCATTTGTCGGGAGCGACAGCCAGGTGGCTAACAAAAATATCTTCCTCTCCACAAATAGTAACGACTTGGCCCTCCCACTCGAATTTTAACTTCTGGTGAAGGGTAGACGTAACTGCGCCAGCGGCATGAATCCATGGGCTACCCAACAAACAACTGTAGGCAGGCTGAATGTCCATCACGTAGAAGGTCGTTTTGAAAGTTTGTGGGCCAATCGTTATAGGCAACTCAATTTCTCCCAGAACTGATCTCTTAGAACCGTCAAAGGCTCTTACTACCAAGTTACTGGGACGTAATGCCAATCCTTCATACTCTAGCTTCACAAGGGCTTTTTTAGGTAAGACATTGAGGGATGATCCTGTGTCTACCAGCACATGGGAAAGAACTGCACCCTTACACTCCATGGTAATGTGCAAAGCCTTGTTATGATTGCGACCTTCCGTAGTCAAATCAGTGTTGGTAAATCCTAGTCCATTACTAGCATTAACATTCCCAACCACAGCTTCCAACTGATTGACTGTGATCTCTTCTGGCACATAAGCTGCGTGCAAGACTTTTAGTAATGCGTTCCGGTGAGCCTCGGAGCACATTAGCAATGATAGAATGGAGATCTTGGAAGGTGTCTGGTGAAGCTGGTCCACTATCTTGTAATCACTTTTCTTGATGATTCTCATGAATTCATCAACTTCTTGATCAAAAGGTGTTTTCAAAGCTTCTTTAACAATTTGCTCTTCTTGCACCATGCCCTTCCCTTTTGCCTTGGCAGCAGCTTCTGCCTCAGCAGTGGGTCTTTGAATTTGCGGGGCAAAGAGACGTCCGCTTCGAGTGAAGCCTCCGCCTCCTCCCACATTGTCTACTTGTGGTGAAGAAGTTGATGATTCGAGAGTGATTTTCTGTCCTTCGCAGTATAGATCAGAGCCGTAATGCCAAGGGATGGCATTATTGCTTTCATAAGGTACTGGCCCAGGCACTGTGATAGTGACTAGACTGATGGCAGCTGCAGAGGGGACCATGATAGTATGTGGATCATAGTATATTGTGACTGGCGCTCTGATAGAAGTGGCGCTTTGTGAGTTGTAGGCAGAATCATTTTCGGGATCATAATAAATTGTAACTGTTGAGACGCTTTCATTGTTTGCTGTTGATGTTGTAGGAGACACTGTTGAATGGATGGGTGTTGCTGTTGTAGGAGATCCTGAATGAAGGGGTGCTGAAGTTGTAGAAGGGATGTTTGCTGATATTTGGTCCGTTGAAGTAACAGATGAAGCATTTGTTGATGAAACTGAAAAGTTGTTCGGAACAATGGTTGTTGCAGTTGTAGAAGACTCGGGAACTGTTGTTAAGGAGATTGCTGGATTGGTAGGTATTGATGTTGTGATTTGAAGCAGGCCACTCTGGATGAGACCATCTATGCCATTTCTCAAATTATCACAACCATTCACTGAAATGTTGCAATAAGCACACCCTAGCTCACATCCCTGGAATATTTGGCATTCAAGGAGTTGAGCTTTAATCTCTACCAAGGGTGTCCGAATCTGACCCACACTGGTTATCAAGTAAGACGGCTTGTCTTCTTCAATAGCATTGATTCTGGGGCCTCCGTGGTTTGGCATAGGGTTCTTGTTAACATTTGGTGGTGGTGCAAAGTTTAGAGCCTTAGAATCTACCAAGTCCTGTACCTTCATGTGCAAAGCTCTGCACTTCTCTGTACTATGGCCAGGTGCATTCGAATGAAAAGCACATCTGGCGCTGGCGTCATAATTTCTGGGTAGACTGGCAGGGTCTAGAGGTGCCAATGTCCTTAGCTCAACCAGGTTGAGTTTTAGGAGTTGTGGCAATAATGTGGCATAAGGCATAGGGATCGGGTCGATCACCCTATTGGCCTGAGACGGTCTCTATTGAAATGGTCTTTGCTGATTGTTGTTGTTGGTGTTGTTGTAGTTTCTCTGAGGAGGGTACTGAGCTTGTTGCTGATAATTTTGTTGTTGTGGTTGATAAGCTGGTTGTGGATGAATTGGGGCGGGAATGGTGACTGCTGCCACAGACCTATGGACATATTGGGGTCTGCCCCTGTTGGTACGGATAGCATTGGTCTCACCAGTTCTTCTTGGGCCCACAAAAGGCTTCCTTGTGTTGCTGGATGAGCTGGCACCATTGTCAGAAATTTTGCCCATTTTTAACAGGCTCTCAATTCTTTCTCCAGCTATAACGACATCTGCAAAGCTGGTAGAAGAAAAGGCAGCTAGCCTATCAATGTATGTCCCTTGGAGGGTGTTCATAAACATATCAGCCATCTCCCTCTCTGACATGGGTGGCTGGACAGCAGCAGCAAGCTGTCTCCACCTCTGGGCGTACTCCCGGAAGCTTTCTCTGGATGATTGTGACATTCCCATCAGGAGGGTCCTGTTGGGTGCCATATCCAAATTATACTGGTATTGTCTAATGAAGGCCTCTGCCAAGTCTTTCCAACATCTGATGGTGGCTCTAGTCAGATGAGAGTACCATTCCCTTGAAGCTCCTGTCAAGCTATCCTCGAAATAAAACATCCATAGCTTTTCATCCATGGTATATGCCTTCAGCCTCCCCAGAAAGGATTGTAAGTGGGTCCGTGGACAGGAAGTCCCGTTGTACTTCTCAAAGCATGGTGGTTTAAACTTATGGGGAATCCTGACCCCGTCCACTAAGCCCATGTCCATAACATCAAAACCCAAGGAGTTTTGAGACTCCAAGGACCTTAATTTTTCAGCAATTTCATCTAGTCTTCTGTCATAGGCTTCATCCCCCGCACCCATTACCGTGAACTGATCTTCCTGGGGGTCTTCTTGCAGCACTCTACCTGTATTAGCATTCCCTTGTACATTAGCAGGGATGTTGATCTCTGGATGAAGGTGGGGTCCAAATACAGGTGGGTTGATATGAGGTTGAACCCTCTCGTTGTTGCTTGTCCCACCAGTCCCTAGATGGGGATCTTCCTGAGTCTGCCTCTCTACCAAAGCCCTTAATCTCTCTTGGCTTTGAGCCAAACCATTCATCACCTCCATAAATTGTTTCATCTGATTCCTCATTTCCAATCTCTCATTGGCCATTTGGTTCCTGACCTCTGTAAGGTCCTGTTGTACCTGGTCCATCTGTATACCCGGAAGGTTATTGCGGGTGGGATATCTGTGTGGACGGTTGAGTGGGAACACCCGACGTCGAGCAATAGTTCCTGAGATCACAACAGAGTTAGTAACAAAAACAAAACAAACCTACAAAACAAACAAAGGTTAGCATGCAATGCAGTATGCTTATTTGTCTCCAAGGTATCCGGCTTGGCACTTGGTTTTGACCTTTCCAGACCCTTGAGGGAGATGCTTGTGGCTTTGCTTGAAAGAAACTCAGATAGAACAAACTAATACATATATTGCAAAAAGTAAATGATACAAAGTTTGTTTCTTACAAATCATGCCCTCTGAGGGGTCAAAAATACAACATGAGAAATAAAAGTACATGAAATGAAAGCAACAACAAGCAAAAGTCAGACACCAAGACCAAACTCATCCTCCTGAACTTCCTTTAGAAGTGCTTCAGTCACAGGATCAGCTGGACGCTCTGTGAGGTTCCTGATGAGGAGATTCCTGGTAGTAACAGCTGCAGCTAGCTTCTTGTGTTGACTCTGGTCCTTTGACCTCTTCACACCAGCTTTAATCTTCAACTCTGAGATCTCCCTCTGGGCTGCCAGCAGGGCTTCCTGTTGTTCTTTTGCACTAGCCTCCAACTGCTCAATCTTGTCCTGAGTCCTCTTATCTTCCAGAGTACGAGCTTCGGTGATCCTGACCCACCTAGCTTGACTCTCCTTCAGATACAAATCAGTCCTGGCCTTCTGGAACTGAGCCTCCTTGCAGGCATTCTTCAAAATTTGTGCTCCAGCCCTTGACTTCTTGATGTAATCCTCTGACTTCTCAATTCTGGCCAGATGCTCCACCTTTAGCTTTTCTAACCTTTCAATGTCCAAGCGCCCATCACTCCTCTCCCAGAGGGTCTTCTGTAGAGCCTGAGTCAGCTTTTCATTTCTCTCTTTCAAATTCTCAAACTCCTCTAAGCTGACAGTGGCAGGAGGTGATGCTGTGGATGGCCCTGGTGCATCCTCAATGGTAAAGGGCATCCCAGAAATTTGTGCCCTGGCATGAGACCACTCATAGTACTGAGCTGAGGCCACATTGTTGCATCTCCCAAGAATGGTTATTCCCTTGGTCTGAACATTGTCCCAAGCCCAGGATGCTTGCCTGACAATGGCCAGATTAGGCTTAATCTCACAATAAAGGGTCTCGGCCAAATCTTGTGCTCTAGGGGGATGGACCAATGCATAGCCCAATTGTCTTTTGAATAGCAGAGGGTTATAGTTGATGCAACCCTTCACTCTTATCAGGGGTATATTGGGGAACTGCCCACAACTAGTAATGATGTCCCTGCCCTTGGTGCTCTGAGTGCACCACCTGATGTCAGCTGAGGTCAAAGCAATGAGTCTTCTAGCCCAATTCCTCTGCTGATGAGGATTCAAAAATGCATCAGTCTTGGGCAAGTGCTTGAGCAACCAGGTATGGAAAAGGGGAGCACAGCACCTCACCAATCTTCCTCTCTACTTTTCATTCCTTTGGTGGACATAGTAGTAGAAATCTCCCAGTAAGGTGGGCACTGGGTTCCTCAGGATGAAAAGATGGATTGCATTCTTGCTAACAAACTTAGGCTCATCTGCAAATAAAATAACCCCATATATACTAAGGGCTAATAATGCACAGACTTCCTTCCACTCCCCCAAGGAGGCCTTCAGAATAGCCTGAGAGGTCAAGAAATCCAAATGTAGACCAGAGATTCCAGCCTTGGTAGTCATATTCAGCCCAATCAGAACTGGTTCCAGATGTAATGCCTTTGCTATCTCTTCATTACTGGGAAAAGCCATCTCTGGGTTGAAGGGGACTCCACCCCTGATAGGTACACCAACCAATGATGAATACTCCTCTAATAAAGGTCCCAACTGAAAATCCTGAAAAGTGAAACACCTCAGAGGGGGATCATAGAACTGCAGGCAAGTATGAATCAGGCTCCTCTGTGAAGGGTCCAAATCCATAACCACATCAAGTATGCCTCCATAGTGTTCTCTGAATAGTGGTATATGGTCTGGAGTAATCAGGGTCTTGATCTTCCTGATGTCATCTAGCTCAGGCTGAAAGAAATGGTAGGAGATATTGCTCTTCTTGGGTGCCATGTTGCTGAAGAAGAGCTGAGACAGATGCTGACGATGGAGAATAACACTGAAGATGGGCCACTGACAGGCAGATGCTGGTGGTGCAGGTGACTGAAGCAGGTAGCTGATAGCTGAAGTAGATACTGATGAGGATAGGTTTATGCTGATGAAGGGGTCAAAACCAAGCCAAAATAAAGTATGGATACCCTGAAAAACAAATAAGCAAATGTTAAAATGATGCAATGGTGATGTATGCAAATGATATGCAGGGTTTGTGACTGAGCTGGATCTGATCAAGTGCTCTGATATAGGTCCATGTATGTTCAAGAAATCCAGATGAAGGTTCATAAGTCCAGTAACCAAGGTGGGGGACTCAAATAAAGAGTCACACGTCCTGGGTTAAAATCACAAGAACTGTTCCAAAACAAAATAACAGGGTATGCTGAGGTCAAGGGTACCTGCAAACCTGTAAACAGCCCAAACCCCCTCACAGGTGATGTTCTAAAACAAGGATCCTCAGACTTGGATCAGTTATGGGAAGTGTAAACACTTCTAACTTGGAGGTACAGTGTTTACAATAACCATAAAAGATCCTCCTCTAATTCACCTCAGTTTCTGAAGGTCATAGTAAAGGTCATCCAGACTTAGCAGGCTTCCCAGATAGCCCTAGCACTACAGGAAATCTGTAGCACAGAGTTCTCAAGAAGAAACCCATATCTGAACCGTGTTTCATATTCTCGCACCAGACCGAAATGGAATGGGAAAGAACATGAACCACTCTAGCCTAGGTGTCACTCAGGTCCCAGGTATAGGACCTTAACTCTCAATAGAACACCCACCCACCAAAGCAACAAAACAGATCCAGCCAGCACAGTATGACAGTATGATATATGTAAAGCTATAAAGAAAGCAGTAAAACAACTGTACATAAAGCAAAAATCAATACAAGTACAAGCACAAATAGCACATAACACCCCAATAAACACAAATCAATCAAGCGCTAGGAGGAACCCACAAAAAGAACCAGAAGCCCTGGTCACAGTATAAGGGTCCCCAGCAGAGTCGCCAAGCTGTCGCTCCCACCAAATGAAGCCGGGTCAAATGGGGTACAGACGCGAACGGTCGGCGAAAGGAGGGTGTGAGGACACACAGGAGTGAACTCACAGGGAATGAAAAGAGTCGCCAGCTAGGCATTTTTATCCCGGAGGAAAGGTAATGCTGCATAGACCTAGAAAGATATGGATAAGACGGTTGCGAACCAGAGAGACTGAGAAAGGGGGTTGGTTACAACCTGGGAAGGTATTAGCACCCAGATTGTCCGTCGTACTCGACGGGATCCACGCTTAAAAGATTTGTGTTTTAAAGGGGTAGTGTCAGTGCAATCTGTATGTAAAAGAGCTGGAAAAGGATGTACAGGTGTCAGTGTAAAAGAAGTGTAAAGTGTATAAATGTACAGTGTCAGTGTAAGAACAAAAATGAAATGCTCAAGATCATGAGGCTACAAGAATAAAGCTGGAAAGAGGGGGAATATACAGAGACTTTTGTTCGATAACTGTTAAGTTATGCCTACGTATCCTCTCGTGCAATGAGGAAGTCAGAACACCGTAGTTCGACCCAAAGAGACTGAAAGGTGAATTGACTTTGTGAACTGCTCACTTGTCTATGCTCAAGTGTATTACCTGTCTGGCTCAGGTGCTAACTGTCTTGCATTAGACGGAAGGAGCGAGTTCTCGTTTGTGAATGAAGATGATGAGAAAAGAATCCCGGAGGAGACGATTATTGTTTGTTTTTGAGTTTTCAGTTTTTTATTGCTTTTGGATGTTTGTCATAAGTTAATGAGCTTAAGCCTAAACCAATGGGTTAGTAAACTCATCACATCTTCCCTCTGATTAGGGGTAATGAGAGTACCTTAAGTGTGAAGTCAGCTTCTCACACTTAATCACATTTGATGTAGGATTAAGATCATTAACCTACTTGTGATTATTTAGATGTTTTTGTGATTTTTGTTTAGTGTTGAGTAATGAGATTAAGCCATAATCAGGGATTAAACAGACTCATTACACCATCCTAATAGAAGGGTAATAGATGAGAATGTTTAAGCTGAGGAAGACTCCTCAACTTAATCCATGATTAGGGATTAACCTCATGACAAAACAAAGCCTTTATTAGATGGATTTTATTTAATGATATGGTGAAGAAGTGAGTTTTAGGGTTTGTAAGACAACTTGAGGGGGACTTGTCCATTAACACTAGGGTTAGTCCTTCTTAACCAATTAAGGAAGAATTAGAACCCTAATGCAAGGCCCAAGTTACAAGCTTGATGTCTTGATGATTATTAAGTGAATTGATTAAAGGATTTAAACACATTAGGGTTTAACACTTAGGATTAAAGTTATACACTCCATCCTAATAGAAGGATGCAGGCATAAGCTTAATCACAAAGCCTTAAAGCCTTTAGGGTTTAGTCCCTGATTATGAGGTGAGAAGAGAAGACTCAAAGAGACACAAAGGTAAAACTAAGTGGGGAGACTAATCAAAACCCTAATCATTGTCATGCTTGGTTGTTCCTAAGGTTTGTGAGGTTAACAAGAGAAATCTTCAATGGAACCACCAGGAAGCAGATGAAAGGATCAGGAGAAGCAAAGGAACTTGCTTCATTTAAGAAGTCAAGTCACTTGAAGAAAGAAAGTAAGAAGAAGAAGAAAGAGCAAGCTCAATCTCAAACACAAATTAAAATGCAGCAATGATGCATAAGAGAGATGAAAAGAAATTATGAGAAGTGAAGGCAAATTCACTTCTCAAAGTAACTTACCACCTGAAAAGTTAGTGAAAGGAATGCAATGCAAATGCAAAATGGCATGATGCAAACCAAAACCAGAAGCATATATGAGATGATAATGATGCTATGAAATGATGTAAACATGAATCAAGGCATGGGGATGATCACATGAACAAATGGATGCAAATGGAGCAAGTTTAGAACCATGAACACACATGAAAAGTTATGAGATGCAAATGACATACAAAGTGGTAAATGAAAGATGCAATGATCAAACATGCTACTAATATGTCTTAAGATGTCCAATGAATCAAATGGATGCATAAAATGCAATGGCAAGTCATGGTATGCAAGCAAATGCAAGATGAATGCAAAAGGAGACCCAAATTAGGGTTTATGATCAATGCATGAAACAAAATTCAAAACCAGAAGCAAACATCATGATAAAAAATTGAAAATTCTCTCAAAGTAAACCTAACCCTACACAAACTCACTGCCCAAAGGAGGGGTTCTAACTCTTAACCTAATTAGGGTTATGAATTTCCTAAGTTCTCTAGGGTTTTAGGGTACCTTAACAAGAAAAATGCCAAACAAATTGAAAATGAAGGATCAAATCATGCCAATTTAATCTCATAAACTACATGCTAAACAAAATGCAATGCAAAAAGAATCAAAGTCCAACTCTCAATGGTTAGGCAGAAATGATTTTTTGAAGTTTGGATCAAAATAATGCCTTGAAATGATTTATTTCCATGAAAAATTCTCAAAAGACATCAAGATCAAAAAAGAAATTTGGTTTGAGGGTTGGACAATGTTTCTAAATGATTATGAAGGTTTCATGAATTTTTTGGTGATTTTTAAATACCTAAAAGTATTTTTAATTAATTAATTCTCATTAATTAATTAAAAATAAACTTTTAAATGATTTAAAAATATTTTTTAATGCAAAAAATAAAAATAAAAATGTTTTTGGTTTCTGAAAATTAATAAAAGTTTATACAAAAATTTTCAGAATTTTTAAAAAGGTTTTGCTATTTTAAATAAAATGGAGAAAATAAATGAAATAAAAAGAAAATAAAATTGAATTAAACTGAAAATGGGAAAAGTCAACACATCTAAGGGCCTAGATTCAAACATATGCGCGCGGGAGTGGACTTGGCGCCACATCCAAGGGTGGAAATTCAAACTTGGCTAATTAAATGATTAAGCCCTAATCTTGCCCTAATCACTCTCAGGCGACCGGAACACTGTTCCGGTCGTCTTCTCCGGCTATCTCATCTTTCAATCTCTCTCAATACGCCATGAAAACGTGCCAAACTCTCCAGAATCAACCATTAATCATCACTAAACCTAAACCCCACCCTAAAATCCATTCATTTCCACTGACTCATGAGGCACGAATCAAAACGGAAAACAACACAAAAATTTCAGAGATCAAATACATTCTACACACGCAACCATTTTCAATGATTCAAAGCTTAAAATGATCAGCACATCACATAGAATCAATTTGTAACTCAAAAGACAAGTTCTGGAAAAATGTTCTTGGATGATACCTGAGATGGAGCTTTCGGGTCCAGAACTTTCAAGTTGTTTCTTTGGCTCAAATCTACTCCACTGATCCTCCTAAGAAGCTTGCAAGGTTTGTTTGAAGTTTGCAATGGCTGGTTTGAGAGTTTGCTTGAGTTCTGTTCAAGGGCAGGTGATGATCGTGTTTTTGATTCAATGGCTTTCAGGCTGTGGTGAAGGGTGCTTTGTGATCAGGAAGGTGTGTTGAGTTGATTGGTGAAGTTTGTTTGTGTGTTTGTGGCCCGTGTGATGAGTTTCGAAGGCTCTTGCAAGATGGTGTGAAAATGAGAATGCTGTGCTATGGAGTGTTTCAGGCTTGTGTTGTAGTTGCTTTGGCTTGCTTTTTGCTTGTATAAACAATTGGGATTGGTCAGAAGATGTGATGTGTGCTTTATTGATTGGTATGGCTCAAGTTGCCAAAATGTCAAAGTTGTGTAAGAGAAGTATGGGCTACTTTCTAGCCAAGTACAAAGAGTGTGTCCTGCGCAGCATGATGTGGGGAAAGGCCTAGGATGGTTCAGCAAGCTAGCAAGCAAGTGGATGATAAACTATGATGAGTTTTGCAACTTGCCTTACTTTTGATCTTTGTGAAATATCTTGATCCATAGGCCACAAAAGTGAGAAGTTTCTTGGCCCATTCTGATTTTTAGGTCTTGCATGATCATGTTGTGAAGTTTAGAAATGCATTTGATGACTTAATTTGCCTTGAGGAGTGAATTTGCAACTTTGCCTCTTTGGTGGAAACTTTGAAATTTTGTGATTTTTGCCAACTTTGACAAGCCATAACTTTTGATCCAAAATGAATTAGGTCATGTTCTTGTACTTTTTGAAAAGGGAATGATCCATTCTACAACTTTCATGACCAAAGTTTTTCCATTTGAATCTTTTTTGAATCAAAAAGTAAAGGTTGAAAAAGTTGCCTAAAATGACAATTTCATTAAAAGTCAAACTTGCCCAAAAAGTCAACTTTGCAAAAGACTTGAAATTCTTCAATTTTGTGAACTTACAACATCTTCCATGATCAAATAAAGATCATATACAATCAAAATGATGAAGAACACCCTTTGGTTGGGTCATTGAGGGCCTCAGATGCCCTGATTTTGCACTGACTTGCTTGAAAAGTCAACTCTTGATCAGATGACTTCCCTATGGAATTTCTTCATAAAAATTGATATGCATAATCCCTATACCATATAAAGACCAATAGAAACAAGAATGACCAAAAAATTTGGAGTTATGGCCTCTGAAACCAAAACCCTAATTCTAGGTCACCTGTGCAGTTAAACCTGGCTCTGCATCCACACCATTTCCAGTTCTTGTGATTCTTTGACATTCTTGACTTTTGAGAGGATATAATATGATGCTTGAACATACATGGACCTCTTTTAAGTGATAGATGACCTTTGGAGTGGCTCAAGAAGCTCTTGGATTGCTCAGATCACAAACCCTAGATGCAGATGACTTTGAACCAATGCAATGAATCAAGAATGTGATATGAGATGCTATGATTGAGTTTATGCATATGAAATGATCACAAGCCATGATGTGAATGGGTGAGGGAAAATTTGGGGTGTTTACAATAAGCAGTTCACGAGTCAATTCATCTTTCAGTCTCTTTGGGTCGAACTACGGTGTTCTGACTTCCTCATTGCACGAGAGGATACGTAGGCATAACTTAACAGTTATCGAACAAAAGTCTCTGTATATTCCCCCTCTTTCCAGCATTATTCTTATAGCCTCATGATCTTGAGCATCTTATTCCTTTTCTTACAGTGACACTGTACATTTATACACTTCACATTTTTCTTTACACTGACACTTGTATTCTTTCCAGCTTTGATACACAAATTGCACTGACACTCCCCCTTTAAAACACAAATCTTTTAAGCGTGGATCCCGTCGAGTACGACGGACAATCTGGGTGCTAATACCTTCCCAGGTTGTAACCAACCCCCTTTCTCAGTCTCTCTGGTTCGCAACCGTCTTATCCATATCTTTCTAGGTCTATGCAGCATTGCCTTTCCTCCGGGATAAAAATGCCTAGCTGGCGACTCTTTTCATTCCCTGTGAGTTCACTCTTGTGTGTTCTCGCACCGTCCTTTCGCCGACTGTTCGCGTCTGTACCATATTTGAGCCCGGTCTCATCTTTTGGGAGCGACAGCTTGGCGACTCTGCTGGGGAACCTTATACTGCAACCAGGGCTTCTGGTTCTTTTTGTGGGTTCCTCCTAGCGCTTGTTTGATTTGTGTTTATTGGGGGTGTTATTTGATATTTGTGTTTGTATATTTATTTATTTTTGCTTTATGTACAGTTTTTTTACTACTTTCTTTATAGCTTTATACATATATCATACTGTCATACTGTGCTGGCTGGATTTGGTTTTGTTGCTTTGATGGGTGGGTTCTATTGAGAGTTAAGGTCCTACACCTGGGACCTGAGTGACACCTAGGCTAGAGTGGTTCATGTTCTTTCCCATTCCATTTCGGTCTGGTGCGGGAATATGAAACACGGTTCAGATATGGGTTTCTTCTTGAGAACTCTGTGCTACAGATTTCCTGTAGTGCTAGGGCTATCTGGGAAGCCTGCTAAGTCTGGATGACCTTTAGTTTTGACCTTCAGAAACTGAGGTGAATTAGAGGAGGATCTTTTATGGTTATTGTAAACACTGTACCTCCGGGTTGGAAGTGTTTACACTTCTCATAACTGATCCAAGTCTGAGGATCCTTGCTTTAGAACACCACCTGTGAGGGGGTTGGGGTGTTTACAGGTTTGCAGGTACCCTTGACCTCAGCATACCCTGTTACTTTGTTTTGATTAAGAGTACTCCATTTTGGGACAGTTCTTGTGATTTTAACCCTGGACATGTGACTCTTTATTTGAGTCCCCCACCTTGGTTACTGGACTTATGAACCTCCATCTGGATTTCTTGACCATACATGGACTTATATCAAAGCAGCAATCAGATCCAGCTTGATCACAAACCCTTGCATATCATTTGCATACATCATCATTGCATCATTTTAACATTTGCTTATCTGTTTTTCAGGGTATCCATACTATATTTTGGCTTGGTTTTGACCCCTTCATCTGCAGCATCTGACTGTCAGTGGCCCATCTTCAGTATTATTCTCCATCATCAGCATCTGTTTCAGCTTTTCTACAGCAACATGGCACCCAAGAAGAGCAACATCTCATATCATTTCTTTCAGCCTGAGCTAGCTGACATCAGGAATATCCAGGCCTTGATTACTCCAGACCATATACCACTATTCAGAGAACATTATGGAGGCATACTTGATGTGGTTATGGATTTGGACCCTTCCCAGAGGAGCTTGATTCATACTTGCTTGCAGTTCTATGATCCCCCTCTGAGGTGCTTCACCTTCCAGGATTTTCAGTTGGGGCCATTATTGGAGGAGTATTCATCTTTGGTTGGTGTACCTGTCAGGGGTGGTGTCCCCTTCAACCCTGAGATGGATTTTCCCAGTAATGAAGAAGTGGCAAAGGTATTATATCTGGAGCCTTGTCTGATTGGGCAGAACATGAATACCAAGGCTGGAATCTCTGGTCTACATTTGGATTTCTTGACTTCTCAGGCCATCCTGAAGGCCTCCTTGGGGGAATGGAAGGCAGTCTGTGCATTATTGGCCCTTAGCATATATGGGGTCATATTATTTGCAGATGAGCCTAAGTTTATTAGCAAGAATGCAATCCATCTTTTCATCCTGAGGAACCCAGTGCCCACCTTACTGGGAGATTTCTACTACTCCGTTCACCAAAGGAATGAAAAGCAGAGAGGAAGGTTGGTGAGATGCTGTGCTCCCCTGTTCCATACCTGGCTTCTCAAACACTTGCCCAAGACTGATGCATTCTTGAATCCTCACCAGCCAAAGAATTGGGCTAGAAGACTCATTGCTTTGACCTCAGCTGACATCAGATGGTGCACTCAGAGCACCAAGGGCAGGGACATCATTACTAGTTGTGGGCAGTTCCCCAATGTACCCCTGATAGGAGTGAAGGGTTGCATCAACTACAACCCTCTGTTATTCAAAAGACAATTGGGCTATGCGTTGGTCCACACTCCTAGAGCACAAGATTTGGCTGAAACCCTTTATTGTGAGATTAAGCCTAATCTGGCCATTGTCAGGCAAGCATCCTGGGCTTGGGACAATGTCCAGACCAAGGGAATGGCTATTCTAGGGAGATGCAACAATGTGGCCTCAGCTCAGTACTATGAGTGGTCTCATGCCAGGGCACAAATTTCTGGGATGCCCTTCATCATTGAGGATGCACCTGGGCCATCCACTGCACCATCTCCTGCCACTGTCAGCTTAGAGGAATTTGAAAAATTGAAAGAGAGGAATGAGAATTTGACTCAAGCTCTACAGAAGACCCTCTGGGAGAGGAGTGATGGTCGTTTGGACATTGAAAGGTTAGAAAAGCTAAAGGTGGAGCATCTAGCCAGGATTGAGAAGTCAGAAGACTACTTTAAGAAGTCAAGGGCTGGAGAGCAGATTTTGAAGAATGCCTGCAAGGAGGCTCAGTTCCAGAAGGCCAGGACTGATTTGTATCTGAAAGAGAGCCAAGCTAGGTGGGTCAGGATCACCGAAGCTCGTACTCAGGAAGATAAAAGGACTCAGGATAAGATTGAGCAGTTGAAGGCTAGTACAAAGGAGCAACGGGAAGCCCTGCTAGCAGCCCAGAGAGAGATCTCAGAGTTAAAGATTAGGGCTGGTGTGAAAAGGTCAAAGGACCAGAGTCGACACAAGAAGCTAACTGCAGCTGTTGCTACCAGGAATCTTCTCATCAGGAACCTCACAGAGTGCCCAGCTGATCCTGTGACTGAAGCACTTCTAAAGGAAGTTCAGGAGGATGAGTTTGGTCTTGGTGTCTGACTTTTGCTTGTTGTTGCTTTCATTTCATGTACTTTTATTTTCTTACGTTGTATTTTGACCCCTCAGAGGGCATGAATTGTAAAAAAAAACAAACTGTGTATCATTCACTTTTGTAATATATTTAGTTTGTTTTATCTGAGTTCTTTCAAGCAGCATCACAAGCATCTTCCTCAAGGGTCTGGAAAGGTCAAAACCAAGTGCCAAGCCGGATACCTTGGAAACAAATAAGCATACTGCATTGCATACTAACCTTTTATCTTGTTTTGTAGGTTTTGTTTGTTTTTGTTACTAACTCTGTTGTGGTTCAGGAACTATTGCTCGACGTCGGGTATTCCCACTCAACCGTCCACACAGATATCCTACCCGTAACAACCTTCCGGGTATACAGATGGACCAGGTACAGCAGGATCTTACAGAGGTCAGGAACCAAATGGCCAATGAGAGAATGGAAATGAGGAATCAGATGACACAATTTATGGAGGTGATGAATGGATTGGCACAGAGCCAAGAGAGATTAAGAGCCTTGGTAGAGAGGCAGACTCAGGAAGACCCCCATCTAGGGACTGGTGGGACAAGCAACAATGAGAGGGTGCAGCCTCATATCAACCCACCTGTATTTGAACCCCACCTTCATCCAGAGATCAATATCCCTGCTAATGTACAAGGGAATGCTACTACAGGCAGAATACTCCAAGAAGACCCCCAGGAAGATCAGTTCACAATGATGGGAGCTGGGGATGAAGCCTATGACAGAAGGCTAGATGAAATTGCTGAAAAATTAAGGTCCTTGGAATCTCAAAACTCCCTGGGTTTTGATGTTATGGACATGGGCTTAGTGGACGGGGTCAGGATTCCCCACAAATTTAAACCACCGTGCTTTGAGAAGTACAACGGGACTTCCTGTCCACGGACCCACTTGCAATCCTTTCTGGGGAGGTTGAAGGCATACACCATGGATGAAAAGCTATGGATGTTTTATTTTGAAGATAGTTTAACAGGAGCTTCAAGGGAATGGTACTCTCATTTGACCAGAGCAACCATCAGGTGTTGGAAGGACTTGGCTGAAGCTTTTATTAGACAATACCAGTATAACTTGGATATGGCTCCCAACAGGACCCTCCTGATGGGAATGTCACAATCATCCAGAGAAAGCTTCCGGGAGTACGCCCAGAGGTGGAGACAGCTTGCTGCTGCTGTCCAGCCACCTATGTCGGAGAGGGAGATGGTCGACATGTTTATGAACACCCTCCAAGGGACATACATTGATAGGCTAGCTGCCTTTTCTTCTACCAGCTTTGCAGATGTCGTTATAGCTGGAGAAAGAATTGAGAGCCTATTAAAGATGGACAAAATTTCTGACAACGGTGCTAGCTCATCCAGCAACCCAAGAAAGCCTTTTGTAGGCCCAAGAAGAACCGGTGAAACCAATGCTATCCATACCAGCAGGGGCAGACCCCAGTATGTTCATAGGTCTGTGGCAGCAGTCACCATTCCTGCTCCAATTCATTCTCAACCAGCATACCAACCGCAGCAGCAATCCCACTACCAGCAACAAACTCAGTATCCACCTCAGAGAAATTATAACAACAACAACACCAGCAACAACAATCAGCAAAGACCGTATCAACAGAGACCATCTCAGGCCAATAGGGTGATCGATCCGATCCCTATGCCTTATGCCACATTATTGCCACAACTCCTGAAACTCAACCTGGTTGAGCTAAGGACATTGGCACCTCCAGATCCTGCCAGTCTACCCAGAAATTATGACGCCAGCGCCAGATGTGCTTTTCACTCAAATGCACCTGGCCACAGTATAGAGAAGTGCAGAGCTCTGCACATGAAAGTACAGGACTTGGTAGATTCTAAAGCTCTAAATTTTGCACCACCACCAAATGTTAACAAAAATCCTATGCCCAACCACGGAGGACCCAGAATCAATGCTATTGAAGAAGATAAACCGTCTTACTTGATAACCAGTGTGGGTCAGATTCGGACACTCTTGGTGGAGATTAAAGCTCAACTCCTCGAATGTCAAATGTTCCCCGAATGCGAGCTAGGATGTGCTTATTGCAACATTTCAGTGAATGGGTGTGATAACTTGAGAGATGGCATAGATGGTCTCATCCAGAGTGGCCTGCTTCAAATCACAACATCAATACCTACCAATCCGGAAATCTCCTTAACAACAATTCCCGAGTCTTCTACAACTGCAACAACAATTGTTTCAAACAACTCTTCAATCTCATCAACAAATGTTTCATCTGTTACTTCAACAGACCAAATATCAACAAACATCCCTTCTACAACTTCAGCACCCCTTCATTCAGAATCTCCTACAACAGCAACACCCATCCAGTCAACAGTGTCTCCTACAACATCAACAGCAAACAATGAGAGCGTCTCAACAGTTACAATTTATTATGATCCTGCAAATGATTCTGCCTACCACTCACAAAATGCCACCCCTATCAGAGCACCAGTCACAATATACTATGATCCACAGACTATCACGGTCCCTTCTGCAGCTGCTATCAGTCCAGTCACTATCACGGTGCCTGGACCAGTACCCTATGAAAGCAGTAATGCCATTCCTTGGCATTACGGCTCCGATCTATACTGCGAAGGACAGAAAATCACTCTTGAATCATCAACTTCTTCACCACAAATAGACAATGTGGGGGGAGGCGGAGGCTTCACTCAAAGCGGACGTCTCTTTGCCCCACAAATTCCAAGACCCAGTACCGAAGCAGAAGCTGCTGCCAAGGCAAAAGGGAAGAGCATGGTGCAAGAAGAGCAAGCTGCTAAAGAAGCTTTGAAAACCCCTTTTGATCAAGAGGTTGATGAATTCATGAGAATCATCAAGAAAAGTGACTACAAGATAGTGGACCAGCTTCACCAGACACCTTCCAAGATCTCCATTTTATCATTGCTAATGTGCTCCGAGGCTCATCGGAACGCACTACTAAAAGTCTTGCACGCAGCTTATGTGCCAGAGGAGATTACCGTCAATCAGTTGGAAGCTGTAGTTGGAAACGTCAACGCTAGTCATGGACTAGGATTTACCAACACTGATTTGACTACGGAAGGCCGCAATCACAATAAGGCTTTGCACATTACCATGGAGTGTAAGGGTGCAGTTCTTTCCCATGTACTGGTAGACACAGGGTCACCCCTCAATGTCCTACCTAAAAAAGCCCTTGTGAAGCTGGAGTATGAAGGATTGGCATTACGCCCCAGTAACCTGGTAGTGAGAGCCTTTGACGGTTCTAAGAGATCAGTTCTGGGAGAAATTGAGTTGCCTATAACGATTGGCCCACAAACTTTCAAAACGACCTTCTTCGTGATGGACATTCAGCCGGCCTACAGCTGTTTGTTGGGTAGACCTTGGATTCACGCCGCTGGCGCAGTTACGTCTACCCTTCACCAGAAGTTAAAATTCGAGTGGGAGGGCCAAGTCGTTACTATTTGTGGAGAGGAAGATATTTTTGTTAGCCATCTGGCTACATACAAATACATTGAGATGGATGGGGAGATCCACGAAACTATGAGTCAAGGGTTTGAGGCCTTGAACATAAATGAAACATCTGTTGTACCTGGAACCTCAATGACATCTTATCAACAAGCCCGAAAGGTTGTTGAAGAAGGGACTGCCCAAGGCTGGGGCAAGTTGCTGCCCGTAGAGAAGAAGGAGGATAGATTTGGGTTGGGTTACAAACCAACTCAACAAGATCAAGAAGAGGCTGCTAAGGAGCCCAATTTTGTCAGTGGGGGGATGCTCACCCCCGATGCCGTGAACAACTTGGAAGACGATGATGAAAGCAACCGCAACCTGGAGAGTTGGATACGTCCAAAGATCCCGGGGAGCAGTATCTCAAACTGGTCTTCCCAGGAAATTATAAGAGTTACTCCTGCAGAGTAATTATTATTTCCTGTATTTTTAAAGCATGCATCAAGTCTTGCATCTTGCCCAAGATGACAAGACTCATTTTGTAATCGGGCCATCTGTAATTTTGTGCAACAAGATTAATCAATGAAATATCAGACATCTTTTGCAAATGAGTCTTTTTTCTTTTCCGCTCACTGTTTTTCCATTTTTCTTTTTGTACAAAAAATAAATGGCAATGTTTTCAAAATGACAACTTTATTTCACTTTTCTAAACAAGATTAAAATCAATCACTAAAATGAACAAACTGAACCCTTGCAGAGAGTGCCTTCCAGACCGCACCGACAACAGCACGGCTATGACTTCGTATGACTTTGACAATCCAATCAATCAAGCTGATGAAGGGGTTGAAGAAGAGTATGAGCTTCCTGAAGAGCTAGCCAGGTTGTTGAGACAAGAGGAAAAGGTTATCACTCCTCATCAGGAGGAGGTCGAAACGATTAATCTTGGTACAGATGAAGACGTGAAAGAAGTTAAAATCGGGGCCTGCTTACAAGACTCAGTGAAGAGACAACTGATTGACCTGCTTCAAGAGTATGTGGACGTGTTTGCTTGGTCTTATCAAGATATGCCAGGTTTGGACACCGACATTGTTGTGCACAAGCTGCCTTTAAGAGAAGAATGCCCACCGGTTAAACAGAAACTGCGCCGTACTCGCCCTGACATGGCAATGAAAATCAAAGAAGAGGTACAAAAGCAGTGGGACGCCGGGTTCCTTGCTGTAACTAGCTATCCACCGTGGGTTGCTAATATAGTACCTGTGCCTAAGAAAGACGGCAAAGTAAGAATGTGTGTTGACTACCGAGATCTGATCAGAGCCAGCCCGAAGGATGACTTCCCACTACCTCACATTGATGTATTGGTTGACAACACGGCTCAGTTCTCGGTATTCTCCTTCATGGACGGATTTTCAGGATACAATCAGATCAAAATGTCACCTGAAGACATGGAGAAGACAACCTTCATCACACCCTGGGGCACGTTCTGTTACAAGGTGATGCCCTTCGGACTGAAGAATGCTGGTGCAACATATCAACGGGCTATGGTGACATTATTCCAAGATATGATCCATAAAGAAATCGAATGTTATGTGGATGACATGATTGCCAAGTCCCTCACTGAAGAAGACCACCTGGTAAATCTGCTGAATCTATTCAAGCGTCTGAGGAAGTACCAACTGAAGTTGAACCCCAACAAATGCACATTCGGGGTGCGGTCTGGTAAGCTGCTGGGATTTATTGTGAGCGAGAAGGGGATTGAAGTTGACCCTGATAAAGTCAAAGCCATTCAAGAAATGCCTGCACCAAAGATAGAGAAAGAAGTTCGAGGGTTCTTAGGACGATTGAACTACATTTCACGGTTCATATCTCACCTCACGGCAACCTGTGAACCTTTGTTCAAACTGCTAAGAAAAGAACAAACGGTCAGGTGGAACGAAGACTGCCAGAGGGCTTTTGACAAAATCAAGGAATACTTGCAAGAACCTCCAATCCTTATGCCTCCAGTTGAAGGAAGACCTCTAATCATGTACTTGACAGTATTAGAAGAATCAATGGGGTGCGTGCTGGGCCAGCATGACGAGTCTGGTCGAAAAGAGTATGCAATATACTACCTAAGCAAAAAGTTTACCGACTGTGAACAACGTTACTCACTGCTCGAGAAAACTTGCTGTGCTTTAGCGTGGGATGCTCGCCGACTAAGACAGTATATGTTGACCCACACGACTTTATTGATCTCAAAGATGGATCCAGTTAAGTACATATTTGAGAAGCCAGCACTTACCGGACGGGTTGCAAGATGGCAAATGATCCTCACAGAATATGACATCCAGTACACTTCTCAGAAAGCCATCAAGGGCAGTGTATTGTCTGAATATCTTGCTGAGCAACCTATTGATGATTACCAGCCTATGATATTTGACTTCCCTGATGAAGACATCATGTTCATAAAAGCAAAAGATCATGAAGAGCCTGTTCATATTGAAGGGCCTGACCCGGAAGAAGAATGGACTATGATGTTTGAAGGGGCTGTTAATATGAATGGTCGTGGTGTTGGTGCAGTACTCGTTACACCTAAAGGAGTTCACATGCCTTTCTCGGCAAAACTCACTTTCAACTGCACTAACAACGAAGCTGAATACGAAGCTTGCATTATGGGTCTTGAGGAAGCCATTGACCTCAGGATCAAGACATTGACTGTATTCGGAGATTCAGCTCTGGTAGTTAATCAAACCAACGGCAAATGGTACACACACCAAGATCATCTGATACCTTACAGGGATTATACAAGGAGGTTATTGACTTTATTTACAACAGTCAAGCTTGAGTATATCCCTCGGGACGAGAATCAGTTTGCAGATGCTCTGGCTACCATTTCATCCATGATCAAAGTGCAAGCTGCCAACTTTGTACCTCAGATTTCAGTGTCCAGACTTGACAGACCAGCATATGTATTTGTCGCAGACATTGTCAAAGATGATAAGCCTTGGTTCCATGACATTAAGTGCTTCTTAGAAGATCAAACATACCCACCTGGGGCATCTTCCAATGATAAGAAGACTTTGATAAGGCTTGCTGGTAGTTTCTTTCTGAACACTGATGGTTCCCTGTACAAGAGAAACTTTGATATGGTACTCCTCAGATGCGTCGACAGGACAGAAGCAGATTTGTTAATGCATGAAGTGCACGAAGGATCCTTTGGTACCCATGCTGGAGGACATGCAATGGCTAAGAAATTGCTAAGATCAGGTTATTACTGGATCACAATGGATGCCGACTGTTGTGCCTATGCCAGAAAATGCCATAAATGCCAGATTTATGCGGATAAGGTGCATGTGCCTCCCAATCCTTTGAATGTGATGTCTTCACCTTGGCCCTTTGCTATGTGGGGCATTGATATGATTGGCAAGATCGAACCGACTGCTTCAAATGGCCACAGATTCATCCTGGTTGCCATTGACTATTTCACCAAGTGGGTCGAAGCAGCTTCTTATGCAAATGTTACAAGGCAAGTGGTAGCCAGATTTCTGAAAAGAGATATCATCTGTCGATACGGAGTTCCCGAGCGAATCATTACTGACAATGGTTCCAACTTGAACAACAAAATGATGGCAGAGCTGTGTCGGGACTTCAAGATTCAACACCACAATTCTTCTCCTTACAGGCCAAAGATGAATGGAGTTGTTGAGGCAGCTAATAAGAATATCAAGAAGATTGTGCAGAAGATGGTAGTCACTTACAAAGACTGGCATGAAATGCTACCATTTGCCTTGCATGGGTACCGCACGTCAATCAGAACATCCACTGGGGCAACACCGTATCAGCTTGTGTATGGTATGGAAGTAGTCCTACCTGTTGAAGTTGAATTACCCTCCCTGCGGGTACTGATGGATGTTAAGCTGAACGAAGCAGAATGGGTCCGTTCCCGATACGAACAACTGAGTCTGATTGAAGAGAAAAGATTGGCTGCAATCTGTCATGGGCAGTTATATCAGAAAAGAATGAAGAGAGCCTTCGATCAGAAAGTTAGGCACCGAGAGTACCAAGTAGGAGATCTTGTACTGAAGAGGATCCTCCCTCCACATACAGACCACAGGGGCAAGTGGACTCCGAATTATGAAGGACCATTTGTAGTAAAGAAAGTTTTCTCCGGTGGAGCACTCATGCTCAGCACTATGGATGGTGAAGACTTCTCGTCCCCTGTGAATTCAGATGCAGTTAAAAAATACTTCGCATAAAATGACCCGCTGGACACAAAAACAGAATGTAAGTCCAGGCAAAAATAGGGCATCCCGGCGAGTCAAAAAAAGACTCGGGCAGAAATAAGGGAAAATAAAAAATGTACACCCGCTGAGTTGAAAAGCCACATTGGACAACTCAGGCAAAAAATGGGTATCCCGATGGATTGAAAACCCGAAAGGGCGATCCATGCAAAATAAGGGAATAGGCGAACAACTGCATTCTGAATTCGTCTGTATCACCTACGACTTGGTAAGCCTCAAAAGGATCAAGTTTCACTCGGAATCAGCCTTCTTCAGAAAGAAAGACGAGAAGAACGTCAAATGTCATACGAGTCATAGCAGAAGGGAAGCTCCTTGAAGCGTCGTCAACATTGCCAGCATTTTGTTTCTCAATTTGTAACAATCTCCTCATTTTAGGAGATTTGTTTCCTTGACTGTATCTTGCCAATTCAGGGCACATGAATTAATAAAAGCAGATTTTCAGTCATGTTTCGTCTTGTACATTTTTATTTGCAAAAAATGTCTGATGTCTTTAAAATATTGATTGCATAAATACAGATGCTTTTCTTCTAAAAAATACGTGCTTGCAGGGAATATACTTACTCTCAGAAGTGTCTAACTCCTATGACGGAATCCAGTAAAGGATACCGCGGGATCACTTGTGCGTTCCTCTACCTTTGCAGGATTGCAGGTATTCAAAAGCGCAACATGGGGCACGAAAGCTTCATCCCAGCAAGCTGGCAAATCAACACTCGGTCTTAGCACCCGTAGTGCTCTCTCCCCAGCTGAGTTGCCATTTGTCACTTCTCCCAGCTGAGGTGCCAATCATTCTTCCTCGGCCAAAGTACAAAAGCCAGGGAACCATCTCCCCACAGAGTTTCAGCCTCTAACCAGAAGAGCAACGCATGAAGGAATCACAACAGAGTGAAGAAAGCTTCTACAAACCCCAGCTGGGTCCCTCATTACTGAGATAGGTCTATCATTGACCCATTTCCCCAAGCAGATACATCACATCAGATCCACCAATGATCTCATCCCCAGCTGGGATGTCCATCTCAAACCAGATTGGCCAGAGATCTTCATAGCAGCGGGATCCGAATCCCGAATTGGTTGTCTTTGCATAATCATAGCATTCGCATCATATTCACCCCACAGAGCGTAGCATTCCGTTTTAACACGGAGCATTACGGCAAAAATCAAACATATTTCATAACCATAAGCCATGTTATGAATTAAACACTTGTGAATAATGACCATCCATCAAAAACATACAGAATACCCCCCAGATTCCCCAACGGAGAGCTAAAGCTAAAGCAGTTGCCTTACGTTCACAAACATCAGTACATACTCCCTGTGGCACCCGTCCGTGTCATAGCCCCAGTTAAAGATCAAAGCGTCCCCTTTGCATTCATAGATACCTATATATATAACTTTCTTGACATCCGTCCATGTCACTTTCCCCAGCACAGTAACATAAACACTTTGTATATCAGATACTTGTTTATACTATACTTTTCTCCTTTCGACACTCGTCCGTGTCACTCTCCCCAACAGTTAAATGCTCAACTATACACCACTCATACTTATACAGATACTCGTCCGTATCTTGTATACACCATTTATATCCCCGCGGATTCAGCACTAGTCCATGTTCTCTGTTAACCAGTTGGTACTCGTCCGTACCATCATCTCAGAACATGTGTCAAGCGTTTGTTTCTACTTGATACTCGTCCGTATCATAGTCTTAAGGATGCTCGTCCGCATCTTTAATCCATACACCGTGTCAAACACTCTTGTCTTCTTGAATATAGACACTCGTCCGTGTCTACTATTCCCCAGAAGAGTCCTCTCAGATTCAACACTCGTCCGTGTTCTCTGTTAACCAGTTGATACTCGTCCGTATCATCATCTCTGAACACGTGTCAGTTTTTTGTTTCTGCCCGATACTCATCCGTATCGTAATCTTGGAGATGCTCGTTCGCGTCTTTAATCTATACACAGCGTCAAAACACTTATACTTTTATATCTTGGATGTAAACACTCGTCCGTGTTTACTATATCCCCAGTAGATCGTCAACAAAGCAAAATTTCTTTTCTATCTGACATTCGTCTTATGTCATGATAAACTTTGAGAGCAGCCGTACCCTGCTAGGTGATCGTCCTTCACCTCTTGATGGTCGTCCTCCATCATGCTCATCCGATGGTCGTCCCCATAGTTGCCCCTTTTATCCGGCATTCGTCCTATGTCGTGATATTTAGCAGCCGTCCCCTGCTAGGTGATCGTCTTTCACCTTTTGATGATCGTCCCTCATCATTTTATCCAATGGCCGTCCCCATTGTTGATCTTGGTTATCTGACATTCGTCCTATGTCACGATAAACCTTGAGAGCAGCCGTCCCCTGCTAGGTGATCGTCCTTCACCTCTTGATGGTCGTCCTCCATCACGCTCGTCCGATGGCCGTCCCCATCGTTGACCTTTTATCCGGCATTCGTCCTATGTCGTGATACTTTCGGCAGCCGTACCCTGCCAGGTGATCGTCCTTCACCTTAGATGACCGTCCCTCATCTTACCCCTTTCAGAGCAGCCGTCTCCTGCTAGGTGATCGTCCTTCACCTTTGATGACCGTCCCTCATCATTATTTCATTTATTCTTTAACCCGATGGCCGTCCCCGTCGTGGTCCCTTTTCCTTTCTCCTGATGATCGTCCTTCATCAGTTTAGCCCGATGGCCGTCCCCATCGTTGTTTACATTACTTTTTGAACTTGATGGCCGTCCCCATCATTTTTCATTAATCCCCAGAGAATCTTACAGCTTTACTTGATGGCCGTCCCCATCATGATCCCTTTTATCCCCAGCATGTCGGCCGTCCCCGTTATTGCCTCATTTTCCGCACTTTTTCAGCATGTCGGTCGTCCCCGTCATTGCTCCTTCCCCAGCAGTCGTCCTCTGCTCGACGGTCGTCCACCGTCGCCCATACTTTACGATATACTTTACTTTCTCTTACAATCTATATCCCTTTTCTTCTTCATTCTGTGAGTGCAAATTTTGGACTGTCTTTGGTATTCAACCACAAGTTATCTTGTTTGCCTGTTAAGCCGTCGCTTACATCCTGCACAGCTAACTCATGTTTGAATAGGGGCAGCTGTAAACACCCCAAATTTACCCTCACCCATTCACACCATGGCTTGTGATCATTTCATATGCATAAACTCAATCATACCATCTCATATCACATTTTTGATTCATTGCATTGGTTCAAAGTCATCTGCATCTAGGGTTTGTGATCTGAGCAATCCAAGAGCTTCATGGGCCACTCCAAAGGTCATCAATCACTTCAAAGGGGTCCATGTATGTTCAACCATCATATTATATCCTCTCAAAGTCAAGAATTTCAAGAAATCACAAGAACTGAGAATGGCATGGAAGCAGAGCCAGGTTTGACTGCATAGATGACCTGAAATTAGGGTTTTGGTTTCAGAGGCCATAACTCCAATTTTTTTGGTCATTCTTGTTTCTATTGGTCTCTATATGGTATAGGGAGTATGCATATCAAGTTTCATGAAGGAATTCCATGGGGAAGTCATCTGATCAAGAGTTGACTTTTCAAGCAAGTCAGTGCAAAATCAGGGCATCTGAGGCCCCCAATGACCCAACCAAAGGGTGTTCTTCATCATTTTGATTGTGTATGATCTTTATTTGATCATAGAAGATGTTGGAAGTTCACAAAATTGAAGAATTTCAAGTCTTTTGCAAAGTTGACTTTTTGGGAAAGTTTGACTTTTAATGAAATTGCCATTTTAGGCAACTTTTTCAACCTTTACTTTTTGATTCAAAAAAGCTTCAAATGGAAAAACTTTGGTCATGAAAGTTGTAGAATGGATCATTCCCTTTTCAAAAAGTACAAGAACATGACCTAATTCATTTTGGATCAAAAGTTATGGCTTGTCAAAGTTGGCAAAAATCACAAAATTTGAAGTTTTCCACCAAAGAGGCAAAGTTGCAAATTCACTTCTCAAGGCAAATTAAGTTATCAAATGGATTTCTAAACTTCACAACATGATCATACAAGACCTAAAATTCAGAATGGGCCAAGAAGTCTCTCATTTTTGTGGCTTATGGAGCAAGATACCTCATAAGAAGCAAAAGCAAGGCAAGTTGCAAAACTCATCAGGAGATACAATCCACTTGCTTGCTGACTTGCCAAGCTATCCTAGGGTTCTCCCCACATCATGCTGCGCAGGACACACCTTTTGTCCTTGGCTAGAATGTAGCCCATGTTTCTCTTACACAACTTTGACATTTTGGCAACTTGAGCTATACCTATCACAAAAGCACACATCACTTCTTCTGACCAATCCCAATTGTTTATACAAGCAAAAAGCAAGCCAAAGCAACTACAACACAGGCCTGAAACCATCCATAACACAACATTCTCATCTTCCACTCCATTTGCAAGAGCCTTCGAAACTCTCAGCACAAGCTTCAAACACCCAAACCAACTTCACAAACAATCTCACCATGCTTCATTGAACACAAACCAACCCTTAAAACAGCCTGAAAGCCACTGAATCAAAGATACGATTTCTGCCCCTCATTGAGCAGAACTTCAGTCATCTCTCAAACCAGCCATCCCAAACCTCAATCAAGCCTTGAAAGCTTCTCAGGAGGTCCAGGGGAGTTGATTGCAAGCAAGACATCAACCAGAAAGTGCCAGAAACTAAAGCTTCGATTCAGGTAGCCTTGGAAATTTATTTTTCCAGAACCTTCATTTCTTGTTTCTAAATGATAATGCATGCTTCCCTGAGTTCACTGAGCCTTTTACTTTTGAAAAAGATTGAGAAATGAGCTTGTATGGTGTTTCTGAAATTTCTGCAATTTTTGATGTTTAATTCGTATCTTGTTCTTGAGTAGAAATAAATGGATTTTGTTGCTGGATTGTTGTTTAGGGATGTTAGTTTAGTTGATCTGGAGAGTTTGACATTATTTCATTGCGTGTAGAGAGAGATTGAGAAGTGATTAGGGCATAATTAATTAGGGCTAATCATAATTATGTGGATTTGAATCTCAGCCCTTGGATGTGGCGCCAAGTCTACTCCCGCGCGTGTGAGTTCAAACCCTGGCCATTGATTATGTTGACTTTTCCCTTTTTCAGATTTAATTCATTTTATTTTTCATTTAAATGCATTTGTTTTCTCCAATTTATTTAAAATAGCAAAACAATTTTAAAAATTCTGAAAATTTTTGTACAAACTTTTATTAATTTTCAGAAACCAAAAACATATTTATTTTTATTTTTTGCATTAAAAAATATTTTTAAATCATTTAAAAGTTTATTTTTAATTAATTAATGAGAATTAATTAATTAAAAATACTTTTAGGTATTTAAAAATCACCAAAAAATTCATGAAACCTTTAAAATCATTTATAAACATTGTCCAACCCTCAAACCAAATTTCTTTTTTGATCTTGATGCATTTTGACAATTTTCCATGGAATTAATTCAATTTCAAAGCATTATTTTGATCCAATATTTGAAAATCCATTTCTGCCTAACCATTGAGAGTTGGACTTTGATTCTTTTGGCATTGTGTCTTGCATATCATGTAGTTTGTGAGATTAAATTGGCATGATTTGATCTTTCATTTTCATTTTGTTTGACATTTTTCTTGTTAAGGTACCCTAAAACCCTAGAAATTTTAGGAAATTCATAACCCTAATTAGGTTAAGAGTTAGAACCCCTCCTTTGGGCAGTGAGTTTATGTAGGGTTAGGGTTCCTTTGAGTGTATTTTCAATTTTTTATCTTGATGTTTGCTTCTGGTTTTGGTTTTTGGTTTGTGCATTGATCATAAACCCTAATTTGGGCTTCCTTTTGCATTCATCTTGCATTTGCTTGCATAGCATGACTTGCCTTAGCATTGTGTGCATCCATTTGATTCATTGGACATCTTAAGACATATTAGAAGCATGTTTGATCATTGCATCTTTCATTTGCCACTTTGTATGTCATTTGCATTCCATAACTTTTCATGTATGTTCATGGTTCTAAGCATGCTTCTCTTGCATCCATATGTTCATGTGATCATCCCCATGCCTTGTTTCATGTTTGTATCATCTTATAGCATCATTATCATCTCACATATGCTTCTGGTTTTGGTTTGCATCATGCCATTTCATCTCATTTTGCATTGCATTGCATTTCTTTCACTAACTTTTCAGGTGGTAAGTTACTTTGAGAAGTGAATTTGCCTTCACTTCTCACAATTTATTTTCATCTCTCTTATGCATCATTGCTGCATTTTACTTTGTGTTTGAGATTGAGCTTGCTCTTTCTTCTTCTTCTTACTTTCTTTCTTCAAGTGACTTGTCTTCTTAAGTGAAGCAAGTTACTTTGCTTCTCTTTGCTCCTTTCATCTGCTTCCCGGTGGTTCCATTGAAGATTTCTCTTGTAAACCTCACAAACCTTAGGAACAACCAAGCATGAAAATGATTAGGGTTTTGATTAGTCTCCCCATTTAGTTTTACCTTTGTGTCTCATTGAGTCTTCTCTTCTCACCTCATAATCAGGGACTAAACCCTAAAGGCTTCAAGGCTTTGTGATTAAGCTTATGCCTGCATCCTTCTATTAGGATGTAGTGTATAACTTTAATCCTAAGTGTTAAACCCTTAATGTGTTTAACTCCTTTAATCAATCCATTTAATAATCATCAAGACATCAAGCTTGTAACTTGGGCCTTGCATTAGAGTTCTAATTCTTCCTTAATTGGTTAAGAAGGACTAACCCTAGTGTTAATGGACAAGTCCCCCTCAAGTTGTCTTACAAACCCTAAAAATCACTTCATCATCTCACCATTAACTAAAATCCACTCAATAAAGGCTTTGTTCTGTCATGCGTTTAATCCCTAATCATGGATTAAATTGAGGAGCTTTCCTCAACTTAAACACTCTCACCTATTATCCTTCTATTAGGATGGTGTAAGGGGTCTGTTTAATCCCTGATTATGGCTTAACCTCATTACTTAACACTAAACAAAAACACCAAAAACATCTAAATAATCACAAGTAGGTCAATGATCTTAATCCTACATCAAAGGTGATTAAGTGTGAGAAACTGACATCACACTTAAGGTATTCTCATTACCCCTAATTAGAGGGAAGATGTGATGAGTTTACTAACCCATTGGTTTAGGCTTAAGCTCATTAACTTATGACAAATTTCAAAAAGCAATAAAAGACTGAAAATACAAAAACAAACAATAATCGTCTCCTCCGGGATTCTTTTCTCATCATCTTCATTCACAAACGAGAACTCGCTTCTTCCGTCTAATGCAAGACAGTTAGCACCTGAGCCAGACAGGTCATACACTTGAGCATAGACAAGTAAGCAGTTCACGAGTCAATTCATCTTTCAGTCTCTTTGGGTCGAACTACGGTGTTCTGACTTCCTCATTGCACGAGAGGATACGTAGGCATAACTTAACAGTTATCGAACAAAAGTCTCTGTATATTCCCCCTCTTTCCAGCATTATTCTTATAGCCTCATGATCTTGAGCATCTTATTCCTTTTCTTACACTGACACTGTACATTTATACACTTCACATTTTTCTTTACACTGACACTTGTATTCTTTCCAGCTTTGATACACAAATTGCACTGACACTCCCCCTTTAAAACACAAATCTTTTAAGCGTGGATCCCGTCGAGTACGACAGACAATCTGGGTGCTAATACCTTCCCAGGTTGTAACCAACCCCCTTTCTCAGTCTCTCTGGTTCGCAACCGTCTTATCCATATCTTTCTAGGTCTATGCAGCATTGCCTTTCCTCCGGGATAAAAATGCCTAGCTGGCGACTCTTTTCATTCCCTGTGAGTTCACTCCTGTGTGTTCTCGCACCGTCCTTTCACCGACCGTTCGCGTCTGTACCATATTTGAGCCCGGTCTCATCTTTTGGGAGCGACAAATCCCTGTAAGGAACTAGATGCTCTTGATGCATATACCACTTGCCGGTAATCTGGTTAATGACGAGGGCTGAATCTCCGAATATATCGAGGTTCTTAATCCGAAGATTAATTGCCTCCTCTATTCCCATTATGCATGCCTCGTATTCCGCTTCATTGTTGGTGCACCAAAAGTAATTCTGGAAGCGAAGGGTAAATGAACACCTTCGGGAGCGATAAGAACGGCACCAACTCCACGTCCATTGATATTGACTGCCCCATCCAACATCAACTTCCATTTGGATTCAGGGTCTGGCCCCTCCTCCGGAAGTGGTTCCTCGCAATCGTTTGCTTTGAGGTACATGATGTCCTCATCAGGGAAGTCAAACTTCATTGGCTGATAATCATCTTCAAGAGGTTGTTGTGCAAGGTAATCCGACAATACACTTCCCATGATGGCTTTCTGAGAAGTATACTGGATGTCATATTCAGTTAAAATCATCTGCCACCTCGCAACCCTTCCGGTTAACGCTGGTTTCTCAAAGATGTACTTGACAGGATCCATTTTGGAAATTAGCAGTGTGGTATGAGTCAACATGTACTGCCTCAGTCGGGGAGCAACCCATACCAAAGCGCAACAAGTTTTCTCGAGCAATGAGTATCGGGATTCACAGTCGGTAAACTTTTTGCTAAGGTAATAAATAGCGTACTCTTTTCGACCAGACTCGTCATGTTGGCCTAGAACACACCCCATTGACCCTTCTAGCACAGTCAAGTACATGATTAATGGTCTTCCTTCCACTGGAAGCATTAGAATTGGAGGCTCCTACAAATATTCTTTTATTTTGTCGAAAGCTCTTTGGCAGTCATCATTCCACCTGACCGTTTGCTCTTTTCTTAGCAATTTGAATATCGGTTCGCACGTGGCCGTTAGATGAGATATGAACCGAGAAATATAGTTCAACCTCCCTAAAAACCCGCGCAATTCTTTTTCTGTTCTCGGTGCAGGCATATCTTGAATAGCTTTTACTTTTGCAGGATCTACCTCAATTCCTCTCTGACTAACAATGAAACCCAGCAGTTTCCCGGAACGCTCTCCGAAAGTGCACTTGTTTGGGTTCAACCTCAGCTTGTACTTGATCAGTCTATCAAATAGCTTCTTTAAGTTGACCAGATGATCTTCTTCGTCTCGGGACTTAGCAATCATATCGTCCACATAACACTCAATCTCCTTGTGTATCATGTCATGGAACAATGTGACCATTTCCCGCTGATAAGTTGCCCCGGCGTTCTTCAAACCAAAGGGCATGACCTTATAGCAGAATGTACCCCACGGGGTAATGAACGTTGTCTTCTCCATGTCTTCCGGTGCCATCTTAATCTGGTTATAACCGGAGAAGCCATCCATGAAGGAAAACACCGAGAATTGAGCAGTATTGTCTACCAACACGTCAATGTGTGGCAACGGAAAGTCATCTTTAGGGCTTGCTCTATTCAAATCCCGGTAATCAACGCACATCCGGACCTTGCCGTCCTTCTTTGGTACAGGTACAATGTTAGCTACCCAAGGTGGGTAACTAGTTACAGCAAGAAAACCGACATCCCATTGCTTCTGAACCTCCTCTTTGATCTTCATCGCCATGTCAGGACGAGTTCTTCTCAATTTCTGCTTCACAGGAGGACAATCCTCTCTCAAAGGTAACTTATGCACAACGATGTCGGTATCCAACCCTGACATATCTTGATATGACCAAGCAAAGATATCTATATACTCTCTCAACATATTGATCAGCTCTTTCTTGACGTCGGCCTGCAGACTGGCCCCAATCTTGATCTCTTTCTTTACATCTTCACTGCCAATGTTGATGACCTCAATTTCTTCTTGATGAGGCTGAATAACCCGTTCCTCTTGTTTCAACAATCTGACTAATTCATTAGGGAGGTCACAGTCTTCCTCAACCCCTTCATCAGCTTGGTAGACTGGATTGTCAAAGTCATGCGCGGTCATAGCAGGAACGTTATCAGTGGAATCCGGATGATCAACACTGCACAGATGATGTGCTTATTCAGAATCTGCTTATTTTGAAAAAGGGACGCTAACACAAACACAAAAAGGAAAAACACATTGCCATATTTATATTTTTTTGTGAAAAAGTTTAAAAAACAAAGAAAGAGAACACAATTTGTCTGAAAATGTCCTTTTATTTCATAGCAAAAATAAGATGCATACAAACATGGTGGCCCAATACAATGGATCCAAGCATCTTGGGCATAATGCTGGATTTGACAATGCAGCATGATAATAAAAGGAAACAAAATAATTACTCTGAGTGTCAGGTAACTCGAACAATGTCTTCAGCAGACCAGTTCCTTAGCTCCTCGTCGGGCGCACACGGGTGAATCCAGTTGTCCCAGTCACCGTCACTGTCTCCATCTTGGCTTGTCACACAGATTTGGTTGCGGTCGAGCAACCCAACACTTGTAAATGTGATAGCCTTACCACTTGGAGTAGATCCGCCAGGCTGATACCCTAGACCGAACTTGTCGTCTTTCTTTTCAAGCTCCAACAGCTTGCCCCAGCCTTGGGCACTTCCTGATTGAACAACCTCCTTTGCCTGATTGTAGGAATGGATAGAGGTGCCTTCTTTCTCACTGCCCTTCTCCGCAGGAGTCAAGATACTGACGTTGACTGCTTCGAAGGCTTGGCATAAAGTCTCATGGATCTCTCCATCCATCTCTACATACTTGAACGTCGACAACTGGCTTACGAAGATGTCCTCCTCTCCACAAACTGTAATGACCTGGCCATCAACCACATATTTGAGCTTCTGATGCAGGGTTGAAGTAACAGCTCCAGCAGCATGTATCCATGGGTGTCCTAACAAGCAGCTGTACGCAGGCTGGATATCCATGACATAGAAGATACTTTTGAAGACTTGAGAACCTATCTTGACGGGCAACTCAACCTCTCCAAAAAATGATCTTCTCGAGCCATCAAATGCTTTGACAATCAGATCACTTGGTCTCAGGACAATCCCATAAACATAGAGCTTCATTAATGCCTTTTGATCGACCACCTTATAGTCACTCTTTTTGATAATGCGCATGAATTCCTCGACCTCTTTTTCAAATGTACCCTGCCCAGCAACAGGAGTAGTTGATTCATCAGTCACAACTTGCTTTCCTTTGGCTTTTGACGAAGCTTCAGCCTCGGGATCCCCTCTTAGTACAGGGGGAGCAAATAAACGACCACTTTTGGTGAAACCTCCAACTCCTCCGACATTCTCTACAGTCGGGTCAACAACAACAGACTTGCTCTCAAACTTCTGTCCAGCCACATATACATCTGAGACATAATGTCAGGGAATGGCCTTATCGTCTGTGTAAGGAACAGGCCCAGGTACGGTGATAGTCACGGGACTAATCTCAGGAGCATAGATGGTTACGGGCTCTCTTCTGACCGGCATGTCAGCTTCATCATAGAAAATGGTAATTGTTGACACATCATCAGCTTCATCATTACCAACTTTGTTGAACTGCAAGGATCCATCATCAATCAAACTCTGCAATCCCATATTCAGCTTCTCACATCGATTCTCTGAATTCAGACATCCTTCACAATCAACACTGCAACCAGGAAACACTTGACCCTTCAGTAGTCTCTCTTTCACTACCATCAAAGGAGTCTTCACTTCTTCAATACTCAGCACAAGACTCAACTTTTCACCACCCTCAACAACATTGATTCTTGCCCCTCCATGATTCGGAATAGGGTTCGAATTAACATTCGGCGGTGGTGCAAAGTTGATTGCTTTAGAGTCTATCAGGTCTTGCACCTTGTGATGTAGAGCCCTGCACTTCTCAGTCGAGTGCCCGGGTTCCCCAGAGTGGAAGGCGCATCGTGCATTGACATCATAACCCACTGGAAGCTCTCCAGGAGGTGGTGGTACCAAAGTTCTCAGTTGAATCAGATTCAAATCCAGCAGTTTGGGTAGCAAAGCAGCATAGGTCATAGGGATGGCCTCAATCACCCTATTAGCCGGGCGAGTTTGCCTTGGCTAATACGGTCTCTGCTGATATTTGGTTCTTTTTGGTTGTTGTTGTTGTTGTTGTTGAGGTTGCATCTGTTGCACTGGAGTAGAAGGAATTGTGACTGCTGCCACATGCTCATACGGTCTTCTATAACCACGGCCCCGGCCTCGGCCAAATACAACATTTGTCTCACCCTCTCTTCTCCTAGGAGGTCCACTGAAAAGCTTTCCTCGCTCCATTTGAGCTACTAGCACTTGGATCTTGGATCTTCCCCATCTTCAAAAAGGTCTCAACCCTCTCTCCAGCAATAACAATATCATTGAATTTGGTGGCAGAACTGGACGCCAACCTTTCAAGAAACACACCCTGCAAAGTCCCCATAAACATGTCAGCCATTTCGTTCTCAAGCAGCGGTGGTTGCACTCTGGCAGCAAGCTGATTCCACCTCTGAGCATACTCTTTGAAACCTTCCTTAGCAGTCTGAGCCATGTGATGCAATTGCGTACGATTTGGAGCCATGTCCAAATTATATTGATATTGTCTCACAAAAGCTTCTGCAAGGTCTTTCCAGCTTTTGATATTAACTCTGCTAAGCTTCATATACCATTCCAGAGAAGCTCCAACCAAGCTGTCTTGAAAATAGTACATCCAGAGTTTCTCATCATCCGTGTCAGCAGCAATTCTCCCAACGAAAGATTGAAGATGGGTCTTCGGGCATGCAATGCCATTGTATTTCTCAAAAGTTGGAACTTTGAACTTGTAGGGGATCCTGACCCCAGGAACCAAGCCCAAGTCTGTTATGTCAAATCCCAAAGAACTCTGGGATTGAATGGCTCTGATTTGTTCTGCCATTTCTTCAAACCTCTTGTTCATCTCTGCCCCCCTGACCTTCAGCTTCGTCAAGCAGAGTGAACTGTTCATCCTGGTTATCCATTTGAATATTATTCAACCCATCATTGATTATTGTCACCCCTGGCTGTGTTACAGGAGCTTCAACCTGACGTGCGCCCGCACCATTACGATTATCAGCAGCAGCCGTGTTGTTCCTGGGTTGACCATTTTCTATCATCTCCCGCAGACGCTCTTGGTTCTGACCCATGCCGGCCATCAGAGTCATAAAGTTGTCCATCCTTAGCCTAAGGTCAGCTAAGTCAGCTTGCATCTGGTCCATGATTCTCTCTCTATTGATCTTTGTTGGATATCTATGTGCTACTGGTTGTTCCCGAACTTTCCGGGGAGCTATAGTGCCTGAAACACAAAACACGTTAGCAACTGAGGCCCTGCAAAACAAACAAACAGGTTATATGTATGCAATGCAGTTGTTTATGTTTCCAACCCCAGGTCATTCCTGCCCCGGTTTCGGTATTTAGCAAAGAAAACCAGATGAGTATTGATCCTCGACTTTCAGAAACCTTCGCAAAAAACCACATTCAAACCATAACAGCAGGCACACAAAGAAATGGTGAACTGAAAAACTGCATAACATAAAATAGCCTATAAGGCAAACAAAACAGAATTCCCCGTAGGGTACAAGCTCTAAAGAGAAAAACAAACAACCAGGACTCCTACAACATGCCTGTAGGTAATCCAGATACAAGGAAAACAAACTAAGAAGCAAAACCATTGCCTGAGGACCCTGAACCTCCCTCACTAAGCCCCACATCAGACCTAACCTTCTTGACTCCAGCCATCAACTTGAGGTCTTCAATCTCTTTAAGTGCTGCTTCTAGGGCTTGTTGACTATCTGCTAACTGCTGAGTCTTCTCCCTTCGAATCTTGTGGACTTGCTCCACCTCTTCCTTCTTATAGGCCATTTGCACTTTGAAGAACTCTTCTTTTTATTTATAACTCTTCAACTCTTGCTCTCTCTGTCCCTGCAACCAGACGATAGACTGACGAGCTTCCTTGAGAGTCTTCGAATTCTTCTTGCGTTCAGCTTCTCTTTTTGCTTCCATCATACCCAACCTGTGTAAGTGAGCTTCCCTTCCAGCAAAGTCTTTCTCTTTAGCCTCCAAAGTAGTCTGCATCTTCAGCAATTTCTCCTCAGCTTCATTCTTGGCCCGGTTAGCAAGATGATACAGACTAACCACTTCAGTGTTCTCTACTCTGACTGCATGCAGCTGGGCTTCCAACTTCTTGAACTCTTCTAAAGACACAGTATCAATAGACTCAGCAACTGGAGGAACTGGTGGTGAGAATGGCAACAATACCCTTCTGGCTCTGTCTTTCAACCAAGCTTCATACTCCGGGAATGTCTGATTGTTGCACTTTCCAAAGCTAGCTATCCCTTCTCCCTTAATGCACTTCCAAGCTCCAGCAACCTTCCTCACTAAAGCCATATTGTCCTTTACAGGGAAGTAGAAAATAGGGGTCAACTTCAATTCTTCTGGTACCTCTCTCAAGGCATATCCCAATTGTCTTCTCAACAAGATTGGATTGTAATTGATCCCTCAAGTTACCCCCAATAAAGGTACACTAAGATAACTCCCACAGCTAGTGATGAAACATGCACCTTGCAGCCTCTGAGTAATCCACCTGACATCCAACTTTTCCAGCTTCTGAGCCCATACCAAGGTGTGGTCACTAAACACTCCGGTACTAGGCAGATGCCTCATGAACCACATATGAAATAAAGGAGCGCAGCAACGAACTAAACCTCCCCTCTTCTTCTCAGTCTTGTAGTGAACTGAGTAATACAAATCTCCGAGAAATGTAGGCACAGGATTCTTCAGCAAAAAGAGATGTATGGCATTCATATCTATGAACTTCTCCATATCAGCAAACAAGATAATGCCATAGATAGAAAGAGCCAAGATAGCACAGACAACATCCCATTCTTCCTCAACAACCAACTCTTCCACCTTCTTTACTAAAGCTTCTAAAGAAAACCCAGGTACACCTCCCTTAATGATAGTCAAAGAATTCACAGCAGACGTGCTCAAATAAAGAGCCTTAGTAATAGCCTCAGGTGCAGGTCTACTCATCTCAGCATTGAACGGAATCTGGTTTCGAACAAGCACCCCCAAGATCAAAGCATACTCCTCCAGCAAAGGACCTAGCTGAAAATCAGGAAAAGTGAAACAACGGAACTGAGGATCATAATACTGAAGCAGGGTATGAATGGCACTTCTCTCAGAAGGGTCTAGCTCTACCACTACATCTAGAATACTCCCATAAGCCTTCCTGAATCTCTCTACATGGTTGGGTGTAATCAGCTTCACCATCTTCTTCAACAGGCCAACCTTAGTGTCAAAAAACTTGAAGTGAATATTCTGCTTGCGAGGATCTTCTATCTCTGAAGAGAATACCGGAACCGGAAGCAAAGATATGAACCTGTGAATGAAAACAAAACATGATTAATGATGAAATGATGCAATGCAAATGCAAATGCAAAGACATATGATCCATCTAGGACTGTCTGGAATCTGGATACCAAGGCCAAGTGATTAGAAACCCAAATCCTCTGGATATCAGCCCATAAACACTCAGATAAGCTCAGATACTCCCAATCAAGAACCAGATAAGCTCAAGAACTCCGGAACCAAAGTAACTGTATCAGAACATGAAACTGTACTAGTAACAAGGATATGATGAGGTCAATGGTTCCTGCAAACATGTAAACCCCTCCCATTCTCACAGGTGTGCTCCGGGTCAAACATCACGGACTCTCAAAGCCGAATAGCAATAATACTTTCACCATTTCCGAGAAATGGCTCATGACCAAATCAGGGAATCGGTTAGGCATTATGTACTACGCAGGGAGGCCTCAGCTGAGTCCGGGAAAAACAAGCATCCCTTATAAGTCCCCAGCTTCAAGCGCTGAAATCGAGAAAAAATAGTACATTCAGCCCGTAGGATACAGTACTAATGTCATACGACTAGATGCTTTGACTGAGTTCCTATAAGAAAACCAGGCCATCCTATGCGAGTCCCCAGTGGACCCTCGGGTGCGAATGGGTTTGCCACAAAATGTGGTCTGCCACTGCCACCACTGGAGAGAGTTGTTTCCACAAAGGTTCTCAATGATCGGTCCCCAGATGCACATAACTATCAAGGTCCTATCCCGAAGTGGAGGAAATCCCCACACAAGATATTTCCAAGACGGTCGCAATCTGGGTGTGAAACACACTGCCACTCATCATGTCACATGTGAGTACAATATGTCCACTCTAATCCTATAGTGCACTTAAGTCGGGTACTTGGATTATCTCTCAGAAACAGTATCACTCGAGCCCACCAAACAGAAAACCAGTCCAGACAGTCCAGTATGATATACATGATGCGGAAAATAAATAATGAAAACTGTAAATAAAGCTGTAAATAAACAACAATAAAATACAACAAGCCACAGCAAACAAACATCACCCAAAGAAACATCAACAAACAAGTGCTAGGAGAGACTCATAGGGGAACCAGAGATCTCTGGTGTGCCTTCCCCAGCAGAGTCACCAGCTGTCGCTCCCCGGATTTCCATCCTGGTACAAACGCGAAAGTGGCGCGGAAAAAGAATAGAGTCGCCAGACAGGCATTTTTATCCCGAAGGAACGGGAATGGTAATGCTGCACAAACCAGAAGAAAGAAGAGGAAGGACATAGGTCCTATGAACCAAAAAGACTGAGTTCGGGAGTCGGTTACGACCTGGGAAGGTATTAGCACCCAGATCGTCCGCCGTACCCGACGGGATCCACGCTTGCAAAAGAAACTATTTCAAAGGGTGAGGGTATGAAAGCTGCTGCAAGGAAATGAAAATGAAAAGAGAACTGGAACTGGAAAAGAACTGAAATAAGAAACAAAAGGGAAAATGTAGGGAAAATAAATATTATGCTCGAACGGGCCCTACCCCGCTACCTACGTACCTCATCAGGATGATGAGGATCAGAGACGTCGTAGTTCCCCTAACTAGGGGTAGAAAAGATTGCTTGTGAATTAAGGCTTGAACTGCCTATGCCATTGCTCAGGTGTTGCAGACTCGGACGACGAGTGCGTAACCGTCTTGCAAAGTGACAAGTAGGAGCAAGTTCGCGTACGGAGCGAATGAGATGAGAAAAGAATTCCCAAAGGAAAGACGCTTATTGTTTGTTTGGTGCTTTTTAGAAGCTTTTATGAGTGAAGTTTGTGTAGGTAAGTGTACCTAAGTCTTACTCAATGGGATGTGTACATCTCACATCATCCCGAAATGGAATGCTCAAGAGGCACACCTATCTATGGAGGAAATCCCCAAAGCTAGTCCCACAAGTGAAGGCTTAAGCACACTGGCCTATTACCATTATTAAGTGTTTTTGTGGTTTCTTGGTTAAGAAGTGTTTTTTAGCTTTTCTTTGTGAGGTACTCATGCTAAGACCTATCCACCATGAGGGATAACTCACACCTCGCCCCGAAATGGAACACGTACAAGTATCTCATAGCAAAGTCTCATGTCACATGAAAGTACTCAACCTTTATTAAGTGAATTAGAATTGAGTTTGAAGATGAGAAGAGAAAACACCAAAGGATCATAAAAGGTAAAATTCTAAAAGGGGACTAAAGAATCCTAAATGTTAACATGCATGGATGTCCTAAGGTTAGTGAGGTTTCTATCCTAATGAAGAAATAAAGAAGAAGAGAAGAAGAAGAGATGAGAAAGGCCTAAGCCCAGCAACAAAAGAGTTAGTACAGATAAACATAAGAAGAGAAGAGATGAGATTTGGAGATGTGGAACTCAATTCCCACACCTCACACTTACCATAGCCCCTGTAAGGTTAGTAACATGCATACAAGTGAAACCAAATGAACAAGATAACATGTTAACATCATACAACCAGAAGTGAAATGATATGAACAAATGCACAATGCAAATGCAACTCAAAAGAATGGAAGATGAAGCTTACAAGCAAACATGATGCAACATGAACACATATGCAAACTTATATACATGCAAAGCAAATATGCATAAACATGGACATAATTCACACAACCAGAACCAAAATAAGATGAAGAAGGGGTTAAGAAGCCAACAAGATGAAGAGAATGGGCACACAATACCAAACAATCACAAAATGGGAGAGAAAGAAGTAAGGAAGTGAGATGGAAACACTTAAAGAAAGAAAGGACTTAAAAAGAAGCAAGACACAAAAATTCCAAAGACACAAACCCTATCCTAGGACCAGGAAGGTACCCATGCCCCAAAAGAACCCCAAATGAGAAGAAGAAGTTGGCACAAGTGCCCTTCTAAGCTTATATGAGACCTAATGAAGCAAAAGAAGCAAAATGGGACAAGGTTCAAAGTAAAATTCAAATCAAATCAACCAAGCATCTACAAATTCCACCACTCAAGTTAAATGATCTTCAATCATGTTATATCAATGAGCCAAAAGGATTTGGAAAAAATCAGAAGTAAACTAGGTCAAATGGAGGCTTAAACACAAGCTAGGGTTACAAACTTCCATCACAAGTCAAAGGACCAAGACTTAAGAAATAAATTTCTAAAAATCAAGAGAAAGATCACACATGAAGTACATGGTATTAAGAATCCATAGCAAAAAGAATGGGATCAAAATTCAAAATAAAGAGACCTATGGAAATTTGACAAGGCAGTGTGCTCAAAATGAACTTAAAAAGAAGCTAATTGAAATAATGATTTAATTGTGACACGTGGAAATGAAAAAAAAAAGAAATAAAAAATATAGAAAAATAAAAGAGACTTTAAATAAAACTCATGATTTTTTTTAGAATTTTTTAATGAAGGGAACTATTTTTAATAATTAGAAATTGAAATGAATAAAAGGAAAATAAATGAAAAAAATGAAATTAAAAGAAATTGGGTTGGGGGTGTGAAGAGCAGGGATCTGTGTTGAAATTGGTTGGGCCTGGAATTGAGGGGGTGCGCATAGAAGCACTGAGGCCCAGAAGTTGGCGCTGGTATATGGACTTATGGTGGTATTTAAGTGAAATAAAAAGGAAAATATGAGATGCGTTGGATCAAACGGACGGGTGCTGTGAGACTTTCATTAAATGAGGTGGCAGAATGGTGAGATGTGAATGGTGAGCGCATGGTAAGAATTGTGTGCTGTGTCACATTTTGAATTAAAATGAAATAAAGAAAAACGTGAGGGAGAGAGGGTGCCCTAGGGCTAGGTGGCACAATCTAGACGCATGGATGGCAAGATCTGAGGGCTACAGACTCATCTTCCCCAACGCAAAACCCTAAATGCATAAACCCAGTTTCCGGTGACCGGAGCTAGGGCTCCGGCACCGGAATCCATCACAGAGTCACAAACCTCAATAAAACAACACCAAAAAATCCAGATCAAGCAATTAACATGTCCTGATTCCAAAAATGACACCAAAATTTCCTTAAACCTAATGAATCTATGGGATCGAAGCAAATAAAGTTGCACCATCAAACTTTGAACTCAAATAACTTTCACTACAATGCACCAAATTCAAATCTAAAAGTTACAGCATGATCAGTGAACTTCAAATATCACAAAACACATCACTAATTTCATTTTTAGATCTTGAGATTTGGATCCATACCTGAGGTGAAGATCTTGATTCTGTGAGATATAAGACCAAATAATGGATGCAATGCACTCCTCTTTCACCCTAGATGCAAAATAAATGCATCTAAGGTCTTGAATGAAGCTGGATCTTGAGATTTGATCACACCTGCCCTGAAATGGCAAGCTTGCTAAACTTGAGAGAAAGCTTGAATGAATGGTTGCTTAATGATCCTTAGCTCTCCCTGATCATAGATCCACAATTTGTTTTGAGATTGAGTGCTTGTATGAAGAGAAATGGAAGAAAATGAAAATGTTGCATAAACTTGAGAATGAGAGAATGAGAGAGAGATGGAGCTTGCTGAAACCCTAGCTGCTTATATGTGATCTCACAAACCCTTGCTGAAAGAATTGGCTCACTTGCACGTGTGGATCATGAGCTTTGTGTGATTTTACCAATTTTGCAATTTGTGAGATAAGCATGCCTCCCTCATGCCTTGCTTGTATTCTCAGCCCATGTGCAATGTAATTTGTACCCTTAATCTTCATACAAATGATCCTGGCCATTGGATTGATGTATCACACATTTTTCATAATTTTGCAAAATATCCTCTTTGTATGTAACTTTCTTATTGTGCACGAAAATTGGAATTTCTTTGGAGCAAATTGATCACAATGTGATGTATTTTAACATTGAAACAAAATTGAACCAATACCAAGTCATGAAAACAAGTTTTGAAGCTTCTTGCATTTGGTGCATGCATGGAAATGTGAATTTGCCCTAAAATACCTCAAATTTTCGAGGGACCCCTAGGACAAACAACAAATCCTATGAAAATGTACTTGTACTTTTTGAAAATGGGAGCCCTTACCCTCCAACTTTTATGTTTGACTTTGGTCCATTTGAAGAATTTTTTATCATGTTAAGGCCATTTGAAAATTAGGGCAAAAGTTGCCAAATTTGGAAAATCTCAAAAACCAACTTTGTACCATTTTTGCAAAACCCTTCAAATCTCCATGATTCTTGAACTTTGATCATTCCAAACCTCTTATAACATTGTAAGGACCCCTCTTGGCCAAAAAATTTGGGTTAGACCCCTTGAAATCAAACAGTTGACTTTTTACTTCATCTGCAAGCAACTGAGGAATTGTCTGACTTCCACATGGAATTTTCTCTTGAAAATTGACACCTAGGATCCTCTTAACATATGAAAGACTTTGCCCAAATGAAATGGCCAAAGTTGTGAGATTTTGATGCTTTAATCTCAAACCCTAATTTGGGTGCCTTGTATAGGAGCTTTGCCTTGTCCTGAGATCTCTGATGATCATGCAATCTTCTGAGCTTTTGCCAATGTACTTGATCTTGTAAATGGAGTGTAGACCCACCATAGGACTTGTTAAAACTCATTGGGACCCTTGTCATGGCTTGTAGTGCCTCAAGAACCTCCACAGATGACCATAAGCTTGATGCTAGGACATGAAGGATGTTATGCCTCATCTTTCCATGATATGATGCTAAGAAAATGATATGTTCATGATGAATATGATTTGATATGATGCTTAAAATGAAGAGGGAAAATTTGGGGTGTTACACTCTCAGCGAGGAAGATGCGACCAGCTTCGAGGAATTTCGTAAGTTGGTGTCGTCTTTCACTCCAATCCCGATGGTCGACGGGGAGGGGAAGGTGATGTTAGCCTCTGATGGAGGGGAAGCTGTGGAACGTCCGCTGATCAACGTCACAACTCTCTTGGCCTGCAAAAGTGGGCAAGAAGTGTCCGACCTATTTGGTATTTCTTGTTTTATTTTTATTGTTGTTTGTTTGTTTGTTTGTTGCGATTTTTCTGCTCGTGGTCAGTCTGACCCTCGTTTCCTTTGTTTTGCAGGTTCGATGGAGAAATCTCTGGATAAGATCCAGGAGAGACTGATGCAAGGCAATAAACGGAAGGCCAAGACTATCCAAACCCGACTGGTAGGAAATGATACGAGCGGCTCTGGTTCGGGTTCCATCGCATGAGGATCTCTGGGCGTGACTTCGGGTTCAACCCTCAAGAAGCATAAAGTTGGGCCGGTCATCACGGATCTGACGGTTAAAGCCCCCGCAAAACCAAAACATTCTTTTCCTCCGTGTTTCTTGTAGCGGAACTTCTTTGAAAGCACATCTCTGGAGGTCGACCGGGCGGATTCGTTGTCTCTTGTGCAGATGGACCGTCCTGCTCGGAGATTATCTTTGGCGCAGGACGCTAGTGCTGTGATGCAGGTGCTGTCGATGGCTTCTATGTTTACTGAGAGGAGTTCAGGGCAAGAGCTCAAAATTACCTGCTTGAAGGGTCTCTTGGTTGCTTTGGAAGAGAGGGCGAGGAAGGCTGCTGAAGATGCTGAGGCCGCGACCAAAGAGTTGACATTGCGGGCGGATGTAATTGCCAAGCTGGAGGTGGACAAGAAGAGATCCGTCAATCAGAACAGGAAGTTGAGTGAGACATTCTTCCCCAAGGACGACGAAGACAAGGATACCAAGGGGCTGATGAGTCGGGCGCATTTCCTTGCCCGGTTGGATCAGGATCTGGAGGATTTGAGGGACTCGACTAAGTTGAGTTTCCAGAATGCTGTGAATCAAATTAAGGCCCTCCATCCTGAGATGAACCTCGATGCTGACCAGATTAGCTACTTGTACAAAGTTTTGGATGGTCGGGTCGTAGTCCCTGATTACATGATCGTGGATGATTCTCAACCTAGGGAGTCCGAGCAGCCGATCCAGCCTGTCGTCCAGGAACCTCTGAGCGAAGATCAGCCAGGGGTACAAAAAGGGGAGGGTAATTAGGCCGGCCTGCGTGCCTGAATTACATGTAATTTAGAATCTTTTCTTGGGGACGTGGTCCCCTTTTTATGTAATTTCGAACAAGTCGGCCTTTAGGGGTCGCAACCTTTTGATTAAAATTTCCGGCCTCGGTTGTCATTTTATGATTTATGCAGTGTTTCGTTATGTGTATGATGGCCCGTCCGTCAGAGGACTTTTATTTTAAATTTCTTTTTTCGTTAAGTGTTTTACGCTCGTTTGGTGCGAGGAATATGACATAGTGGTCGATAAGGGGATGAATGCTCGTAAGGGAATGTGATCCATCGGTTTAGGGGACCAATCAGATGTATAGAGGCTGGCCCTGGGTCGGAATCGGGTCAAGATTGTGGCTTGGATCTCCGTGGCTTGAACGTCCCATCGCGAGCTGGGGTTCTGCCTGGTCGTGGTACTTAGGCGACGTCAGGCTCGTTCGAGTACCTGTTCGTGCGACAGTTACCTTCCTCATCGTGATGGGGAGGTTCTGTTGGTCAAACGTTTTGGGCTGCAATGCTTGTACCTGGGCATGCAGGTTTGGTCGGACCCTTAGCTCCTCGCAGGGGGGTAAGGCCACCTTCATACTAGCTGTAGTATTGCTTAAGTTTCTCGGCATTCCAAGGCCGTGTGAGTTCTTCCCCTTGAAGATTTTCTAGGTAGTAAGCTCTGTTCTCGGTCTTTGCTCGGATGCGATACGGGCCTTCCCAATTTGGTGCTAGTTTCCCTTCTCGAGAGTCTTTGTGGTTTTTCCTCAATACGAGGCTCCCGACTTCGAATGCTTGTTTAATAACCTTCATGTTGTGTCGAGCTGCGATTTTTTGTTTGAGCGTGGCCTCTAGAAGTGCTGCTCCTGATCGGATTTCTTCGACCAAGTCGATTTCTTCCCTTAGTGTTTCTGAGTTAGTATATTGGTCCATGGGTGATTTTGTGTGCATGGACGGTATGTGCATCTCTATGGGGATGACAACTTCGGTTCCGTATGCTAGTCGGAACGGGGATTCTCGGGTCGTCGAGTGAGGTGTGGTCCTGTACGCCCAAAGAACGTTGTGTAGCTCTTCGACCTAACGTTTTTTGTGTTCGTCCAATCTTCGCTTGAGGCCTCTCAAGATTACCCTGTTAGCAACTTCAGCTTGTCCGTTAGTCTGGGGGTGTTCGACAGAAGCGAAGTGTTGATTGGTTCCAACCGAGGATACGAATTCTTAGAAATGTTTGTCGGTGAACTGAGTTCCGTTGTCTGTTACGATGGAGAGCAGTATTCTGAATCGAGCGAGGATGTTCCTTTTGAAGAAGCATAGGATGTTTAGTGCGGTGAATTTGGATAAGGCCTCTACTTCGATCCATTTGGTGAAATAGTCGACGCCCATGATGAGATACTTATTTTGACCGGTGCCGATGACGAAGGGTCCTAAGATGTCCAGTCCCCACCAGGCGAACGACCATGGGGACGACAACAATTTTAACTCAGTAGGGGGCGCTATGTGTATGTCACCATGTCGTTGGCATTTGTCACATTTTTTAACATGCTCCTTCGCATCATCCTGCAGCATCGGCCAATAGTATCCTGCTCGTAGAATCTTGCGAGCGAGTGATCTTCCACCAGGGTGTTGTGTATTGATCCCCTCGTGGACTTCCCGCAGCACGTGTGAGACGTTTTCTTCCTCGACGCATCTGAGGAGTGGTGTGGAGAAGCCTCGGCGGTACATCTTCCCTCCGACCATCGTGTATGAGCACGTTCTACGCAGTACGGTGCTGGCCGTTTTCGGGTCTGTTGACAACTCGTCTTTGGTCAAATAGTTGAATACTGGGGTCATCCAACAGTTAGTGTCACCTATGACATTGATGTCCATTGGCGTTGACGTTTTCCCAATGCTGGGTTGAGGGAGTATCTCTTGTATGACAAATATTTTGCCCCCTTCTTTTTGGTGCTCGCCAGTTTGGACAATATATCTGCTCGGGTAATGTTTTCGCGCGGGACGTGCCTGACTTCCACGGATGTGAATCGTTTTAGTTTCTCATTGACCAAGGCTAAGTATTCAGCCATGTTGTCGTTCTTGGATTGAAAATCTCCCCGTACTTGGTTAGCGACCAATTGGGAGTCCGTGCATATTATAATTTCCTCTGCTCCTTGGTCGTCTGCAAGGCGTAAAATGGCCAAGAAAGCTTCGTACTCTGCTTGATTATTGGACGTAGGGAAAAACAAGGTTAAGGATGCTTCGATGAGTGTCCCTTCCTTGTTCTCTAGCATCACCCCGACCCCGCTGCCTGTAGAGATAGACGCTCCATCGACGAAGATGGTCCACTTAGATGGAGATGTCGTAGTTTGCTCGGTGAAAGTAAGTTCTGCTACAAAGTCGGCCAAAGCTTGAGCTTTGAGGGTCTGTCGTCCTTCAAATTTGATGTCGAACTCGGATAATTCTAACGACCATTTTAGGATTCATCCAGCCATGTATAGCCTTCCGAGCATCTGCCTGATGGGTTGGTTTGTCCTGACGATGATAGTATGAGCCAAGAAGTAGTGTCGTAACCTTCTTGATGCGAAGAGTAGGTCTAGTTCTACCTTTTCTATTTGTAAGAACCTGATTTCCGGGCCATTCAATGCCTTTCTCGTAAAGTAAATGGGTTTCTGCCCCTCGGGGAGCTCTCGAATAAGGGCCGCGCTGATTGCCTCGTTTGCTACGGCAAGGTAAAGGTACATTGTTTCGCCTTCATTAGGCCTGGAGAGTACCGGCGGTTCGGATAATGCTTTTTTCAAGTGAGACAAGGCTTGCTCGCATTCGTCAGTCCATTCGAAATTTGATTCTTTGTGGTGGAGTTTGTAGAACGGGAGCGCGTGCTGGGCGGACTTAGCCACAAATCGAGCGAGAGAGGCGAGCACTCCATTTAATGATTGTATGGATTTTTTAGAGTTTGGGGTAGGTATCTTTGCGAACGCTCGGCATTTGTCTGGGTTGGCTTCGACCCCTCGCTCGGTCAAATAAAACCCGAGGAATTTACCCGCTCGAACTCCGAACATACATTTTTCAGGGTTGAAACACATCTTGCATTTTCGAGCCTGGTCGAACACCTTTCGTAGGTGGGAAGCGTGATTTGTTTCTTCCTGAGATTTGACTATCATGTCGTCCATATATACTTCGAGCATGTCCCCAATTTCTGCTCGGAAAACTTTGTTCATCATGCGCTGATAAGTGGCGCCCGCGTTTTTTAGATCGAAGGGCATAACGTTATAGTAGTAGTTTCCTGATTCGGTCATGAAGGTCGTCTATTTTTTGTCGGCCACAGCCATGGGAATTTGATTATATCTTGAATAAGCATCCATAAATGATAGTAGTTTGAAACCGGCCGAGTTGTCGACCAATTTATCAATATTTGGCAACGGGTAAGCATCTTTCGGGCAAGCCCGGTTAAGATCGATATAATCAACGCACATTCTCCACTTTCCATTAGATTTTTTCACAAGTACAACATTGGAAAGCCAGGTAGTGTACCTGGCCTCTGTTACAAAGTTTGCCTCTAGGAGGTCTTCTACAGCTTTTTCGGCCGCTTTAGTTTTTTCGGTCGACTGTTTTCTCCTCCGTTGGGAGACGGCCTTGTGATTTAGGTCGATGGATAAATGGTGGCATGCTACGTCTGGATCGAGTATGGGAATTTCTGCTGCACTCCATGCAAACAGGTCGACGTTCCCCTTCAAGCATGCTTCCAGCTGTCTCTTTTCTAGTTCCGGGAGGTGTGCTCCGATCTTCACGAATCTGCTCGGGTCTTCTCCTAGCGGGATTAGCTCGAATTCACCGTCGGGGATATGTCGGGCTAATGAAGAGGAGGGCTGCTGGGAACTTTCAGCTTCGTCCGAAAACCTGCAATCAAGGTCGATGGAATCGACCCGGGGGTGAGGTGCGGGCACTTCGGTGTTTAGGGAAGAAACCAAGGTGGAAGCTTTGGGCTGGTATGATATCGAGCTAAGGCCTTTAGAGGCTGCTTCGAAACAACGACGGGAGGCCTTCATGTCACCATGCAGGGTGGCTACTCTTCCTGACGTTGTGTAGTATTTCATCTTCAGGTGGACGGTTGATGGGACGGCTAGAAGGTCGGCCAACGTTGGTCGACCTAGAATGCATTGATACAGAGAAGGACAATCGACGACCAAAAATTGGACGCAGATTGATCGAGCAGTCTCCGCGGCCCCAAACGTGACTATGAGATCGACATAACCCCATGGTTGTGACACCGCACCATTGAAACCCTGGAGGTCAGATCCTACATATTGTGTCAGGTGAGTCTCGTTTAGCTGGAGTGTAGCGAACAACTGCGAATATATGATATCGCATGAGCTACCCTGGTCGACCAATATTCTGCGGATGTCGAAGTTGGACATTTGGGTTGGAATGAGCAGTGGAATGCTGGCATTAGGAGCTCCTCCTAATAGTTACTCTTTGTAGAAGGAAATTGGCACTGAAATTATCTCTGGGTGGGTCCAGTGTGACGTTCAGGGCCGACCCTTTTGCAATCAGTTGGTCGAATTTCCTTTTAACAGAGCCGACCATGATCTTATTGAATCCCCCGCCTGAGATCACCATGGTGGACGGGAAGGCTTCCCAGGGGCTATGGGAAGATAGATAACCTAGACTCGCCTGATGGTCGGGCAGAAAGAAATCTTCCGAACGATAGATGCTGAGGGCTACTTGCATATTGGTGTCCGCGGGGGCTGCCATTGCTTCCTCGATCTTGATGGTTTCTTGTGCCTCTGGCCTGGAGGTTTCTTTGGATTTCGTGAACTGTTTGAGGTGGCCATCTTTGATGAGTATCTCTATTGCGTCCTTCAGGTGGATGCAATCCTCGGTGTTGTGTCTATGGCTCTTGTGGAACCTGCAGTACTTAGTTTTATCGGTGCCCGGTTTGGTGGGTAGTTGCTTGGGGAAGCGCACCCTCGCTTGACGGAACTCCGAATTAGCACATTCAGACAATATTTTCTCCCTCGACACCAGCAAAGGCGTATTTTCACGAAATCGGACCACCGGTCCTCTCTGCTCCCGCGGTTCATGGGAACAGTCTTCCTTTCTTTTGTCGCTTCCCCGACGAGATGTTGAGGGTTCGTCGGATTTGGAAAGGTTTGCGTCCTCTCGATGTCGGGCATCGCGGACGGAACTGGCCGCCTTCTCTTCCTCGTATTGGATATACGCTTGAGCTTTCAAGAGGAATGCATTTAGAGTGGCGAGTGTCTAAATACCCACTGCTCGGTGGAAAACGGTAGACGGACGTAATCCACGCTCCAACAAATATTTCTTCATGTCGTCCGTGGTTGAGACCTGGACGACTTCTTTATTGAACCTTTCGATGTAGGTCCTGAGGGGCTCGTCTTTGCCCTGGATTATGACTTCAAGTGATGCTTCCGTCTTTGGATGGCATCTGGAAGCGGTGAAATGCCTGGAGAAGGTTCGACCGAGCTGTCTCCAGGAAGTGATGGATTCGGGCTCGAGGCTTTTATACCAAGTCATCGCTCCTTTCCTTAGGGTGGTCGGAAAGAGACGACATTTGATTGCTCCTCGGACGCCCCTGTAGTCGAGCAAGGCGTAGATGTTCTCAATATGTTTGTCGGGATCAGTTGTTCCGTCATACGAACCCAATGGTGGGGCCTTCTCGAGCCCTCTTGGCAATATGGTGGCCATAATCTCATATGAGAGGGGCCATCTGATATCGTCGTCATCTCTAGAGGAGATCAAACGGGATCTTGAACGGCATTTTCTGCCTCGTTGCGGGGACAGAGAGTTTGATCTGTTCTTCTTTGATCGTTTCGGGGATAGAGATCGCGATCGTCTTCCTTTTTGGGGAGGGGAACGACGATCGTCCTCTTGTGACCCGTGATGAACCTTGGTCGGCACCGGCGAACAATGTCTCCATGGAGGCGACCGACCGCGATTCCGGATATAAGATTCGTCATGGTGGCCTTTATCTTTCTTTCTTCGGGGGGAAAGATTGTGTTGGCCCTGGTGCCTTTTGGGTGATCGAGATGATCGACGACCGGTTTCTTCAAGACGAGTTATCTTCGCACCGTGTGCCAGGAGCAGGAGATGGGTCTGATTGATTGTTTCAACCAATGCGGCGAAGTCTGATCCGGTGGGCGCGACCACAGAAGGTATGATTTATGGTTGGCTCTCGAGCGGCTGGTCGCGCTCGGGAGATGGTGAAGCTGTCTTTCTGTCCTGGAGATCCTGGACGGTTTCTTCGTGTGAGGGGGTGAAAAGGTTTCTCCCCCGTTGAGTAATGAGGACACCATCAGCAGTACGAGCTTCGCACGGTATATCGTTAGCGGCCATGGATCTTTTTGAATAGTAACTTTGGTTCTTGAAGTTCTTTGGTGAAGAGGAACGGGGAAGTTTGTTTCCCACAAACGGCGCCACTTGATCGTATCTGGAGATCAGCTCCGATGTGGCCGCGTCGAGCGTGGATGAACGCAATTGATGATGGAGAAAAAGGGGGTGTACTTGCAAAGGCACTCCGATGCTAAAGTCAGAGAGTGAGCAACGAGCGAGCAAGTACACTGTTTTTGGGTCAAGATTTGAATACCTGACCCTCTCAAATGAGAGGGTTTATATACTGGTCCAAGTGGGTGTTTATTGGCCCAAATTGTTGGGCGCGGATAAGGATCCCGCAATAATCGATGGTGGTTAGGAACTAGCCGTTAGGGCAAGAAAAAACCTACTCGACTTGCCCTGGGTCGGATGACTTTAATACCGAGCGAGGGATCCGCCGAGCAGTCGATCTTCAGGGTTCCGAGCATAACTAGGTTATATGGCCGTTGGGTCGCGAGATAAATATGGCCCAATTCTAAGGGTTGAACCAGTCCGGAATATATATATATATATATATATATATATATATATATATATATATATATATATATATATATATATATATATATATATATATATATATATATATATATATATATATTAATTAATTAATTAATTAATTAATTAAAAGTACAAAATGAACTTATGAAACAAAAAAAACTCTTTTAATCCTTATTAAATTGTATTTTAGTTTTTTTTAATTGATGTATTTTTATTTTAAGTTATTTATAAGATTTACTTTGTTTCTTTTATTCTAATAAATTAATGTTAAATCATATATTTTTAATTTTTTTTCACACCTTAAATTATATACATTAAATAATGTAACTTCAAATATTTCTAATTTAATTGATTAAAACAAAAATATATTCATAAACTAAGAATAAAATAATATAAGAGATCAAAATGTTTTAAGAGAATAAAATAATTTCTTAAGAGACCACGTTACAATGTTTCATTGTATGTATTGATGCATCATAATTTATTTTAAATGAAAGTGTTTAAAGTGAGTATGAAAATAAAATCATACTTTGATCAATTGATTGTGTAACCATCTGAGCAACATTTCCAATGCAAAATCCACCTGTGCTTAGCATGAAGTTCATAATTGCCTGTATTTTGGGGTTAAACATCATACTTACAATTGATTTAATCTTGACCAACATTTGATTTGATTATTAACAAATTTAATTTATTAGTTTAAAAAATATATAAAGTAAATAGGTCAACATTTTGTACAAATATTTTATGTTTCCTTTGAGTCAACAATCAAAATAGATTTATCAAAAAGTATATATTTAGGAATATAAGAACTTAGGAAAGTAAAATAATACAGGTAAAACATATATAAGTTACCTATGCAGGATTTTTATTATTAGCATTCCATTTGTGTTTGAAAGAAATCAGTAAGTTTTTGTCTGATTCTTCTTGTAAGAACTTGTAATTTGTGAAATGCTTGGTTATGTTGAGTGCCCATGAAAGGGTCTTTCTTCAACTGGAACACTATGACGTCCTTAATCTTATAGAATTGGATCTAAAAATAATTTTAGATTAGTGTTGTTGAGGACTAAATTTCATTGGAAATAGAGTTAGGAATCTAATTAGAAGTAATTGCAGTGAAAAAGAGGAAAATGTAGATGAGTTTTCATTGGAGTAAGAAAGGGTTTGTCAAAAAAAATGGTTCTTGGTTCACACGAATTGGAGAGAATTTCACACGTATGATCAATGCATTGTCTTCCCTATAAATAGAGTAAAATATTTCATTTATTTCCTAAATTTTAAAGAGCCAAAAACACCATATCTAGATCACACATGGACCTTCAATTTGTGAGATTTTGTTTTCATATTTTAAAGTTTTTTTAAAGCAATTTCTCATGTCCATTTCCTTCATCGTTTTTCTCTTCTTCTTTGAAGATAAGGGAACAAGATTCAAGGTCTGAGGTACTCTAAAACTCTTCAACCAACTGCTCTGATTTACTCATTACACAGTTGTTCGAACAAGTTGTTAGAAGCATCCATTTGCTTCAAATTTGATACCACGGTGTAGTCTTTGACTTGTTGATGCTTTCTGAATCCTTAATTTTGTTTGATTGATACTTTTGCCTTTTGTATTTTTTATTTTTCTATTTTCAAGCCCCATTTCTTTGATCAATTGGATGATGGATCCATCTTTTTCACCCTTTCTTTGATCAATTGGATGATGGATCCATCTTTTTCATGATGTTTGCATTGATGCTTGATGAACTTTCATAATTTCAAATCTACTTCCTAATTGATCATGGATCATCTAAGGTACTTTGGATTGATGATAAGTTGTCCTAAGCATCATGGAAGATTGATTGATGTAATGGACAATCTCCTTGCCTTGTGCTTGATCCATCTTATTTTATTTGTATTACATGTTTTAGGAGAATGATCTACATATAATTTCTCTAACACGTATGGTACATAAATTGTTATTGAACGACCTCATATAGTATGGCATTCCTCATAGATTGTGCTACGATTGCTTAACATAGCGCTAAATTTCTCCCGAAACGGAAAGTGATCATCTGATCCAACTATTTTGTGCTTAGACATGAATCATTTTCATAGTTGAGATATAAATTTCCTACCTCCATAGTATTTATGATAGTTTTTTTCCACCTAAGAGATCTAATGGCATACTTATTGATTTTTATCTAAGTTGGAGCCATTCTTAATGGTGATGCAAAACTTCACATACTTGTGGGAGATTAGTTGAAGTGTTCTCCCTTAAAATAAAAAAACGTCTCTTCATGAAATCACTAACAATAATATACTAACCTTATTATTGTGCTAATTTTCCATTAATGTCATTAAAATTCCTACTCTTTATTTATTTTCATTTACTTTCCGCTTTTATTTTTATGCCTTTTATTTTAGCATTACCTTTCATACTATATTGCTTATGTTTATGCCATCTTCTATTTATCCACTTGGACCTTTATTTAGGCTTATGCTCTTCTTTTTTCTTTGTCCACTTGGACTCTATTTTTCTTTAAAGACATTAACTGTTGGATTTATTAATTCAGCGTCACCCTTAGGGATTTGATGGGCTTAACATCCCAACCCATGGCTCTTAATATGCGCAACCCTTTAAGGGCTCTATACTATAAGGAAATAAAGTTGCGCCTTCACTAACAACAATTGCTTTTAGTGCAGTGGTAAGCGCTTGATCCTACAAGTGGTATCAGAGCAAGGTCATGGGTTCGAATCCCCCCAGATGACACTGGGGGGGGGGGAGATTGTTGGATTTATTAATTCAGCGTCACCCTTAGGGATTTGATGGGCTTAACATCCCAACTCATGGCGCTTAATAGGCGCAACCCCTTGAGGGCTCTATACTATAAGGAAATAAAGTTGCGCCTTCACTAACAACAATTGCTTTTAGTGCAGTGGTAAGCGCTTGATCCTACATTAACCCCCTAAAAAACTTGGTTCTCTTAATCTCAGATTGTGTTGTTATCTTGTGATTGAACTTGGACTTTGGAATTAGATATAGGTTCTTGGATAATTGCTTTTTTGATTAAAGTCTCATCAATATCAATAGACTTTGGGTTTTTATGAAATGGTTTAATTCCTAATCCACCAAAAAAAGGTAATTGATCTTGATGATGACTTGATCAATTATGATCCAAGTTGGTTTTCTAACCTATTCTTTGTAGTTTGTGATTTGAGACCTTGGAACCTTGTACCTTTAGCTTTTGGATCTCTTATGAAGTGACTTACTTGTGGCTTTATCCAAAGGAAGTTACAAGCAAGTCATAAAGCTTTCTATCTCTTAGTTAGATCTTTCTTCTTTAGCTTTTACTTTATGCACTATGTTAACCTCTTCATCTCCCCCCTTCTTTAATTTTAAAAATCTTCTTCATTTTTCGAAACCTTCTTGTTTTCAAACATGAACCACTTTCTCAATAAACCTTGAATTTGTCGAGTTCATTTTCAAACTTCTTTTCTTAATAAATGCTAAGACATCTTAAGCATACTTAAACAAATTTCAAAAAGACTAAAAGATATCAAAATCACTTAAACCTTTTTGTGCCCTTTGCACATTTTTCCTTTTAAAAGATGTAATTTTCCTATCCCTTCATTTCCATAGTTGAGATGTAATTCTCATATCACCATAGTATTGATGAATATTCTTTACCACTTAAGAAATCTAGTGGCATGCTTGTTGATCTTTATCCAAGTTGGAGCCCTTCTCAATGGTGCTACAAAGTTCTCATACTTGTGGGTTATTAGTTGATTATTCTCCTAAGAAATACATAATTAGTGGTTTGGAGGAGGTTCCCAAACCCCACGTCATTGCTGAAGCCATTAACCTGAAGAAATCCGATATAGAGGCTAATCTGACTGTCAAGGGAGGTATTAAAGGGTTAACTTCGAAGTTCTTAATTGATAAAGCTTCTTCTTTTTCTAAAGCTAGTAGTATGGTGGATTTTGAAACTATTTTTTCCTTTATCATTTATGGACTAGTTTTATTTCCCAACATTGACAACTTTGTGGATGTTAATGCTATTAGGATCTTCTTGCATTTCATCCACTCATCTTCCTATTTTCGGTGCTTGATAGGGTATTGTGGATTAGCTCGTGAAGGAGAGGGATACCATGAAGATCAACTATGAAAGAGAGATCAAGAGGATTAGAAAAAAGTATCATCCTGGAGTTGGGTTATCTTCGGATTTGATTCCATAGATCTAGCTCTTTTTCCTCTTATGTTTTAGAATTCTTGAAATTGTACTTCAAAAGTTGTAATCCTTTTAATATTAATGAAATGAGATTTTCAATGTTTCAAATTGTGTTATTTACTTATGATGTTTTGCAATTTTCTATCTTAAAGTTCCTTGAAAACTTGCATATTTGCATTGCATAGCATGCATCATTTTATGCATTGGCTCTTTCCTTCGTCGGGTGTGTTATTTCCTTACCTTGGTCTTTATTCAGACAAGTTGTCTCACAGGTACAAGACTCGTGCTAATCAACAAAATAAGATGGATCCTTTAGAGCAAGAGAATCATGAAATTTGCGAGGAAGTGACTACTTTGAGGGCTGGTATGTAAAGGCTCTCTGCTTTGGTTGAAACTCTGGTGGCTGCTCAAAATCAACCTCATCCTCCCTTGTAACACCCCGTAATTTATTTAACTCTCTGAATAATATTATTTAATACCAATAAGATTCCCGGTTTATTCTAAGACATTTTAATGAAAAACCATTTAGAGTAAATGGAAATTTAAGTTGGATAACTGATATTATGTATGTCGAGGTTCTATTTAAATTAAGGATTAAGAGACATTATTTTGGATACTCTCTATTTTGGACCCATTGGTAAGAAATTAAGTTTAAATATTTGTTTATATAGAAGGAAAAATAGAGAAAATAGTAGTTAGTAAGAAAAAAGAAGAAAAAGGAAAAAAGGAAAAGAAGAGGAAAAGAGAAGAAGAAGGAGAGAAACTCCTAAAGCTTCAAATTCATCATTCTCAATCATTCGTCCGTCGAATCGACTCATTTATTCCGTCAATCTTCATCTCTCGAGGTGGGTTCATAGTTAGATGCTTTTGTTTTAGTTTTTGATTGAGTTTTGAAGTTTATGAGTTTAAGGTTTTTGGTAGAAATCTTGAAACAAATGATTTAAACGGTTAAAAACTCGATTAAACCTAACTATGTTGCTCACATTATACCTATGAGTATGTTTAGTGTTGTTTACTATGTTGGTTGGTGTTTTGGGTGATTTTTGGCTTGGAATGATAAGTTTCCCGTAAGCTGAATTTTCTGATCTGGTATAGCTCGCTCAGCGAGCAGGAGCTCACACAGCCTGACAGTCCACAAAAACACGAGAAAGATGTCAAACTTTAGATGAGATATATCATATTAGATTGTCCAAGAAATAATAAAACTCAAAACACTTGCATTCAACTCAACCTCAGTGGCATTCACAAATACACATCAAGCATAACACTTATAATCTAGAAATAGGAGTTTCACATTAAATGTATATAACCATACATGTTCACGGACATCATCACTACAACAGAACTTTAACTCCTTTATTTTTGTCTCATCAGCTGCTACCTTTCTTCAACAGAGATGCAAATGCTTCATTTAGAGATGCTTAGGCAAACTTTTCCTGTACAAATTACAAACAGATCAAATGATGTGTCTTAATAAATATATGAAGGCTAGTTAGTGCAAACAAGGGAAAAGAAAAATATTACCTGCAAACTTCTAAGCCACCTTTGAAAATTAATTCTCTTAAGCACCATAAACACATAAATATGGTGTACTTCAAAATTTGATTCCAATGCCACTTAAAATACTTGACCATACAATGAGATGTTGTATGGATGGTTTCTTTGTTTAGAATATAATGGCTTTTGTTAGTTTGATGGAATATTAGCCTCGAAAACTAAATTGAAGCTTGGATATATCAAGTTGTTGGCGATGGACTTTTCCATGATAATTTGATGCTTTCACCTAATGTGTGTCATTGGGATTTATCACGGGATTTTGGGGACTATGGAGATCATTGTTTCTCATCAGAACTCGGAGACATAAATATGTCTTTTTCTTGAATAACATAGTTGACACAATTTATGTGTTTATGGTGCTTAAGAGAATTAATTTTCAAAGGTGGCTTAGAAGTTTGCAGGTAATATTTTTCTTTTCCCTTGTTTGCACTAACTAGCCTTCATATATTTATTAAGACACATCATTTGATCTGTTTGTAATTTGTACAGGAAAAGTTTTCCTAAGCATCTCTAAATGAAGCATTTGCATCTCTATTGAAGAAAGGTAGCAGCTGATGAGACAAAAATAAAGGAGTTCAAAGTTCTGTTGTAGTGATGATGTCCGTGAACAGGTATGGTTATATACATTTAATGTGAAACTCCTATTTCTAGATTATAAGTGTTATGCTTGATGTGTTTTTGTGAATGCCACTGAGGTTGAGCTGAATGCAAGTGTTTTGAGTTTTATTATTTCTTGGACAATCTAATATGATATATCTCATCTGAATTTTGACATATTTCTCTTGTTTTTGTGGACTGTCAGGCTGTGTGGGTATTAGGAAATGTTGTTGGATATTTATTTAGGAACAAACCCTTAGAGCCGAGAGAACTCTAAGATAGGGAACTCACTGAGATGTTTTATCTCACCCCATGTTGATGTTGTTATTTCAGGTACCTCAGGTTCCGAAAAGGGTAAAGATAAGGCGATTTGATTATCATTACTTGTTTGATGGCTTTGTCTTCCGCTGTAGACTTTTAAGATCTTCGGATCTAGTTCTTAGACTTTTGTATTCTTTTGAACATCTTGTATAATTTATAGCTTTGTTTTAGTACCTTATGTTATAGTGACTATACTTATGCAATGTGTTGCTAAGAACTTGTGTATTTCAGTACCAAACTTGATTTTTAAATATGAAAAATATGCTTCGAAGTATGTCTTTTATATATGGGTATTACAGTTAGTATCAGAGCAGGTCATATCCTCGACCTAGCCTTGGAATATTATAAGTGTTTCCTTTTCGTTCATACACGTAATATCACTGTAGGACTAAATGTTATGTTTATGGTATTGAGCCTGATCAACTTAATCCTGTTTTGATGACATTTAAGAATATGGCTGGTAGGCGTGGAACACGTGGTCATCCTAGTGTCACTCCTCCTAGTAACGATCGAACGAGTGGTGACAGGAATGCTCCTATGTTCCAATTCATGCAATAGATGCAGCAGCAGCAGCATCAATATATGCAGGAAATGATGCACCAAATGAATGGGGGTCTTCATCCTCATGTGGTTGCTCCTGGAGTTGGTGGTGGAACCTTCCGGGATTTCTTCCGCATGAATCCCCAGGAGTTTCATGGTGTTTTGGACCCTGTGAAGGCGCATGAGTGAGTGGCAGGAATGGAGCGGATCTTCTAAATCGTGGTTTGTGGGGAAGAGGATAAGGTGACCTTTGCGTCACATCTGTTGAAAGGTCCCACTGCTAGGTGGTGGGAGAGTGCTTCAAACCTGATGACGGTACAAGGAGTTCCAAGAGTGTGGCAAAAATTTAAGACAATTTTTATGGATAAGTATTTTCCGAGTTCCTTGAAAACAAAAAGGAGTTTGAATTTCAACAATTAAGACAAGGGAGCATGACTGTGGCCAGTTATGCTGAGAAGTTTGAGAACATGGATGCCTGCTCTAGGCAGGCTATGTATGCCCCTGATGAAAGGTGGAAAATTGACCAGTTCTTGTTTGGATTAAGGGCCAAAATCTCGCATAGTGTTTCGCAACAGGAATTCACTACCTATTCCGAGATGTTGAGACAATGTTATGTTGCCGAACATAGTCTGAAGAAAGTGCAAACAGAAGCTAGTGTTGGGAGAGCGGTTCAAGGTGAGCGGGGAAGAGCCAATCAATCCTTTAGGCTGAGGCCTCAACCCTTCAAGGGGAAACAAGTGTCGAGTCCTATATCTAGTGCTCCTCCGGCGTGCTCCAGGTGTCACAAGAACCATTTTGGAAGGTGTGAGCAGAATGGTGTAATTTGTTATCATTGTCAGAAGGAAGGACATATTGTTAGGGATTGTTCACAGAGAAAGAATCAAATTCAAGGGAGAGTGTATACTATGGATGCTAGAAAGACGAAAGGCGAAAATTCTCTAATTGCAGGTAATTGTCTTATTAATGGCATTCCTTTTCTTGTTTTATTTGATTGTGGAGCTACGCATTCTTTTGTATCTTCTAGTTGTGTAAAGCGACTCGGATTGAGAGTTTTTCCCTTGTTTCCTCCTATGGTGGTTACTACCGCTATGGACGAAACCGTAGAAACACCCCTTATGTGTGAAAGTTGTACCTTGTCGGTGGATGGTAGGACCTTCCAGATAGATCTTATTTGCTTACCCCTCAAGAAGGTTGATGTCATTTTGGGAATGGACTGGTTGTCTGCGAATTCTATGTTTATCGGATGCGAAGAAAAGTTGATCCTTATTCCATCCGTGGAAGCTCCTCTGAAGGATGTGCTGACAACAATCTTGGAAGGTACGGTTGGAATGGTAAACTTTTTATTTGAGAATGAGAAGTCTGTTTTATTAGTCCTTACTAAGGAAGAGAGTAATGGTCCGCAAATTCTGAACATTCCAATAGTTTGTAAGTTTCCCAAAGTTTTTCCTGAGGATGTCACTTCCTTACCTCCGGTAAGAGAAGTTGAATTCTCAGTTGACCTGATACCGGGGACGGCTCCTATATCTGTTTCCCCTTATCAGATGGCGACACTCGAGTTGAAAGAATTGAAGGATCAATTAGAATATTTGATGGCAAAGCATTTTGTGAGACCAAGTGTTTCACCGTGGGGAACTCCTATTTTGTTGGTAAAGAAGAAGGATGGTGGTATGCGGATGTGTATTGATTTCCGTAAGTTAAACAAGGTTACTATAAAGAATAAGTATCCCTTGCCGAGGATAGAAGATCTCTTAGATCAATTGAAAGGAGCTTGTGTGTTCTCAAAGATTGATTTGAGGTCGGGTTATCACCAAATCCGTGTGAAGAGTTCAGATATGCCAAAGACCGCGTTTCGAACCCGTTACGGTCATTACGAATTCCTAGTGATGTCTTTCGGTGTGACGAAAGCTCCAGTTGTCTTCATGGACTACATGAACCGGATATTTCAAGCTTACTTGGATCAGTTTGTAGTGATCTTTATTGATGACATTCTTATTTATTCTCGTACTCCCTAAGAGCACAAAGAACACCTAAGAATTGTTCTAACGATACTGTAAGAAAAGCAACTTTTTGCTAAGTTTAGTAAGTGTGAGTTTTGGATGTCAGAAGTTAAGTTTCTTGGAAATGTTATATCTCAGGGAGGTGTAATGGTGGATCCGTCAAATATTGAGGCTGTAATTAATTGGGAGAGACCGAGGAATGCTTCGGGAGTGAGAAGTTTCTTAGGATTGGTTGGTTACTACATAAGGTTCATTAAAGGTTTTTCTCAGTTGGAATTGCCATTGACTAAGCTTACTAGAAAGGAATTTTGCTTGCGAATGGGATTCTGGTTGTGAGCAAAGTTTCAGGTATTTGAAAGAAAGATTGACTACTGCTCCAGTGTTAGTTATTCCCGATTTGATATATCTTATAAAGGGTTTTGCGATGCTTCCAAGATGGGGTTAGGAGATGTTCTAATGTAAGAAGGTCAAGTTGTGGCGTATTCTTCTCGATAATTAAAAGTTCATGAAAATAATTATACGACTCATGATTTGGAACTAGCGGTCGTGGTTTTTACTCTAAGGGTGTGGAGGCATTACCTGTATGGTGTGCATTTTGAGATGTTTAGCGACCATAAGAGTTTGAAGTATCTCTTTGATCAAAAGGAATTAAATATGAGACAACGAAGGTGGATGGGATATTTGAAAGATTATGATTTGGATTTGAAGTACCATCGGGGTAAAGCAAACAAGGTGGCAGATGCTTTAAGCTTGAAGGTGATTCATGGTGTCATATTGATGATGTTAGAATACGCATTGCTGGAAAAGTTTCGAGATCTTAATCTACAATTTATATGGACTCCGAACGGTGTGATGATGGGAAATCTAAATATTTATTCTACCTTGAGAAATGAGATTCTACAAGCACAATTTCTAGATGAGATGTTGCAAGAGATGCTACTCCAATCGGGATTTATAAGGGCGTTAGACGGGGTCATCCTATTTAACCAAAGGATTTGCATTCCGAGCAATGATGTATTAAAGAGAAAGATTTTGGAGGAAGCTCATAAAGGTACTTTTACGATACATCCGGGTTCTTCGAAGATGTATCAAGATTTGAAGAAAGAGTATTGGTGGTCTGGTATGAAAAAGGATGTCGCGGTGTTCGTGTCCGAATGTGCGGTGTTCCAACAAGTAAAAATCGAACACCAAAGACCAGGTGGATTGTTACAACCTTTGGACGTCCCAGTTTGGAAGTGGGATAATATCTCTATGGATTTTGCAGTGGGTTTACCAAGCACTCAAGGTGGTTATGATTCTATTTGGGTAACTGTGGATCGACTAACGAAATCTGCGCATTTCTTAGCCATTAAGACTACGTACAAGGCAAGTCATCTTGTGAGGTTATTTATTTCTAAGATTGTAAGGTTGCACGGTGTACCGTCTAATATTGTGTCAGATAGGGATCCAAAGTTTACTTCGAGGTTTTGGAAAGCGCTCCAACAAGCTATGGGTACAAATTTACGTTTGAGTACTTCTAATCATCCTCAAACGGATGGTCAGATGGAGCGTACTATCCAAATGGTGGAATACATGTTAAGAGCATGCGTGTTGGAAAGTAAAGGAAGTTGGAAAGAAGTTTTACCTTTGATAAAGTTCTCCTACAACAATAGTTACCATGCGAGCATTGACATGGCTTCGTATGAGGCACTGTATGGAAGAAAGTGTAGAACCCCATTGTGTTGGTCAGAAGTGGGCGAAGACAGAATTTTGGGACCCGAAGTTATTCAAGAGACTACAGAAAAGATTCGAATGATTCAAGAGAAAATCAAACAAGCCCAAGATCTTCAAAAGAGTTATGCTGACAATCGAAGGAGACCTTTGGTTTTTGAGTAAGGTGATCATGTCTACTTGAAAGTTACACAAAGATTGAGGTTGAAAGGACCGTTCAAGTCGCACAAGCTAAGTCCGAGATACGTAGGACCGTATCAGATCTTAGAAAGGATTGGTGAAATTGCTTATAGATTAGCCTTACCACCCTCTCTGTCGGAAATGCATGATGTCTTCCATGTATCTCAACTTCGTAGGTTCGTTCCTGATCCTCTTCATCCTATTCTTCCAGATTCTATCGAGATTGAAACAGATTTAACTTTCGAACCCCAACCGAGCCGTGTTGTTGGAAGAGAAACAAAGGTGCTAAGAAACAAAGAGATCCCACTTGTTAAAGTACAATGGGATACGAAGGATCCGGGAGATGCTACGTGGGAATTGAAATCGAAGATGCGGGAGTTGTATCCGCACCTTTTCAGGTAACCTTTTAAATTCGAGGACAAATTTCTATTTAAGGGGGGGGGGATGTAACACCCCGTAATTTATTTAACTCTCCGAATAATATTATTTAATACCAATAAGATTCCCGGTTTATTCTAAGAAATTTTAATGAAAACCCATTTAGAGTAAATGGAAATTTAAGTTGGATAACTGATATCATTTATGCCGAGGTTCTATTTAAATTAAGGATTAAGATACAATTTTTTTTGGATATTCTCTATTTTGGACCCATTGGTAAGAAATTAAGTTTTTATATATTTGTTTATATAGAAGGAAAAATAGAGAAAAGAGTCGTTAGTAAGAAAAAAGAAGAAAAAGGAAAAAGGAAAAGAAGAGGAGAAGAGAAGAAGAAGGAGAGAAAACCCTAAAGCTTCAAATTCATCATTCTCAATCATCCGTCTGTCGAATCGACTCATTTCTTCCGTCAATCTTCATCGCTTGAGGTGGGTTCATAGTTAGATGCTTTTGTTTTAGTTTTTGATTGAGTTTTGAAGTTTATGAGTTTAGGGTTTTTGGTATAAATCTTGAAACAAATGATTTAAACGGTTAAAAACTCGATTAAACCTAACTATGTTTCTCACATTATGCCGATGAATATGTTTAGTGTTGTTTACTATGTTGGTTGGTGTTTTGGGTGATTTTTGGCTTGGAATGATAAGTTTCCCGTAAGCTAAGTTTGCTGATCTGGTATAGCTCGCTCAACGAGAAATGCAGGAGGTTCCTCGCTCAGCGAGCTAAACCCTTGCTTAGCGAGACCTGGAAGTTTCAGTTTTGTCTTTTATTCATAACTTTTGATTCGGGCATCCGATTTTAGTGTTCCACCTATCGAATCGAAGCTAAAAATATTTACAAATTGATGATGCCAAAAAGATGTTATTTTACCTGACTTTTACCGACTTTTTCAAATGATCAAAACCTTGTTAAAATTTGGAATGTGTGAGTTAATGGAAATAAAGAAGGTGCGACTCGTGAGGTATCTAGGTTTCCCTTAAGCTAAAGTGAATAATGAATTATGTATTGTTTTAAGGTTCTCCGTAAAGTCTTGATTAAGTCTCTTCGCGCTTACCTTGTGTTTCGCAAGAGCGTCCGTAAGGACTTGAGGTACCGGTTGCTTAAATGCGGATTGTGGTTTGATGAGTGTAGGTCACAAGTCTTCCGTAAGGTCTTGAGTAAGTCTTAAGGTGGGTTGCCCTTAGTCCCACGTGAAGCATCTGTAAACACTTGAGGCGAGTTCTAAACTAATTATGCGTTAATCTTGAGTAAGTCTTGAGGTGGGTTACCTTTAGTCCCACGGGAAGCATCCGTAAAGATCAAAGAGAGTTTTATGTTGAAATCCTCTGTAAGGTCTTGAGTAAGCCTTAAGGTGGGTTGTCCTTAGTCCCACATGAAGCAATCCGTAAGGACTTGAGGTAGACGTTTCTCTTATTGTATATTGAGATCATGTGTGGACCTTAGTTCCCCTTTGTTATCGGTTCTTGTGTGAGATGGTTTGTGGAAACTTGTGAGATTTATTTAGGAACAAACCCTTTGAGCCGAGAGAACTCTAAGATAGGGAACTCACTGAGATGTTTTATCTCACGCCATGTTGATGTTGTTATTTCAGGTACCTCAGGTTCCGAAAAGGGTAAAGATAAGGCAATTTGATTATATTTACTTGTTTGATGGCTTTGTCTTCCGCTGTGGACTTTTGAGATCTTCGGATCTAGTTCTTAGAATTTTGTATTCTTTTGAACATCTTGTATAATTTATAGCCTTGTTTTAGTACCTTATGTTGTAGTGACTATACTTATGCAATGTGTTGCTAAGAACTTGTGTATTTCAGTACCAAACTTGATTTTTATATATGAAAAATATGCTTCGAAGTATGTCTTTTATATATGGGTATTGCACCCATCTCCTCATGTTTCTCAGACTCCGTTTCAAAGTACCGTGATTTCTGAAATCACTTATGCTCCAATTTTTGTGGCTCCGGTCAATGTTCCGCAACACCAAATGCCAAATGGTTTCCCTTGGGGTATGCCTGCCAATTTTGTGCATAGAGGATTAGAACCCGCTGTCGAAGTTCCTATTGTTCAACTAGTTATGTCTGATCCACCTCCTATGGTCCATGCTACTCTTTATGTTCAAGAACCTATTTTCATGTTGATCCAAGGGAAAGTATTGGTGTCTATGAAAGGATGGCGAGTTTCAAGACTAATTTCAAGAGATACATAAGGAAATCAAAGCTTTAAGGGAAAAAGAGATGTTTGGAAAGAATGCTCACAATCTTTGCATTGTTCCTAACAAATATTTCCCGCTCAAGTTCAAAGTGCCTGATTTTGAGAAGTATAAAGGCATCTCTAGTCCTCAAAGTCATTTGGTCATGTATGCTTGAAAGATGTCAACTCAAATTGATAATCATCAACTGTTGAGTTATTACTTCCAAGATAGTTTTACTGGCGCTGCTTTGAAGTGGTATATGGGGTTGGGCAACACTCAGATATGCACATTCAATAGATGAAACCTTTGTTTGTCAGTACAAATACAATATTGATATGCCGCCATATCAATATCAACTTTATGTTATGTCCCAGAAGTATAATGAAACTTTTAAGGAGTATACACAAAGGTGGCGCAATATTGTCACTCAAGTCAGTCATCCGATGGAAGAAAAAGAGATGCCCAAGCTTTTATTTAAGATTTTGGGTCCATTTTACTATTCTAGGATGGTTGCTACCGCTCCCAGTTATTTTACCTAGATTGTGAATATGGGGATGTGACTCAAAGAAGGTGTCTGAGAGGGACAATTGGTGAAAGAAAGTTGTTCTTCTAGCAGTTCTAAGAAATATGGAAATAACTTTTCCAAGAAGAAGGAACATGATGCTAATGTTATTTCGCAAAAAAAAGTATAGAAGATCTAATAGAAAAAATCAATGTCATCAGCAAGTGGAATCTATTACTCCGATTGTTAATCCCACTCTTGTTGTTCAAGCGGCTCCCGCTTATCAACCATGTTTCCAACAGAAACATGCACCTCAACAAAATAATCAACAAAACCGTGTTCAGAGGAAAGTGCAATTTAATCTGATTCCAATTACCTATGCATAATTATGTCCAACTTTGATATAGAAAAACTTGGTGCATACAAGGACACCATCAACTATCCTGAAGGATCTTCCATGGTGGTATAATACTGATCAGTTTTGTGCATTCCATCAAGGGGCACCCGATCATGACATTGAAAACTGCCTTCATTTGAAAGCTGAAGTGCAAAGACTAGTGCGAAGTGATATTTTGTATTTTGAAGACTCTGGATCTAATGTGCAAGCCAATTTGTTACCTAATCATGGTGGTACAACTGTGACCATGGTGGAAGGTTGTCTCGGAAAGTACCGTGTTTTTGATGTCTGTTTCATTAGAAGATCTCTGGTTGAGATGCCTGCTACTTTATGCAAACTGAGCTTTTATGAGCATGGTCATGCTGCTTTCTGAATTTGTTCAAGAAAACCTCGTGGGTGTGATTTTGTGAAGAGGGATTTACAAGATATGCTTGATAAGAAGTTGATTCAGATTACTAGAGAAAGGGTTGATGATGACCATGATGTTAATGTCATATTCCCGCATTTCAATATTCCAGAACCAATTGTGATTCCTTATAATAGTTAGAAGTCTGATGTTTCTCCATTGGTTATTCATTTGGCGGGTCCTACACCCTATGTTTCTGATAAAGTTGTTATTTACAAGTATAATGCCACGATGTTAGAAGATGGTAAGGAAGTCCCTATTCCTTTATTCTCTTATATTATGAGTATTGCTAATGTTAGTGGTGTGACCCAAAGTGGGTGAGTATTTTCTTCCGTACTTCTGAAAAGAGTTAAGGATGTCTTTGTGGGAAAGCAAGCTCAATTCAAAATTCATGTTGTCCAATCTAGCCAGTCTAGTGGTGTGAGCCAAAAATATGATATTGATGAAGTGTTGAAACTGATTAAGAAGCGCGAGTACAATGTGGTTGATCTGTTGTTGCATACTCCTTCCAAAATATATGTTTTATCCTTGTTGTTGAGCTTTGATGCTCATAGGGAAGCCTTACAGAAGGTCTTGGAACAAGCCTATGTAGATCATGATGTGACGATTGATCAGTTTGATGGCATTGTGGCCAATATCACCGCATGTAATAATTTGAGCTTTAGTGATGAAGAAATACTCGAGGAAGGGAGGAATCATAATTTTTCCTTACATATTTCCAAGAATTGCCAAGAAGATGCTATGTCCAATGTATTGGTTGACACTGGCTCTTCTCTGAATGTCATGCCAAAGTCTACTTTATCTAGACTTTCTTATCAAGGTGCTCTGATGAGATACATTGGAGATGTTGTTAAAGCCTTTGATGGTTTAAGGAAAATTATTATTGGGGAAGTTGATCGCCCAATAAAGATAGGTCTATGCTCATTTCAGATTACTTTTCAAGTGTTGGACATCCACCCCACCAACAGTTGTCTTTTGGATCGTCCGTGGATCCACAAAGTTGGGGCAGTGACTTCAACTCTCCATCAAAAGCTGATATTTATGAAGAATATGAAGGTGGTGATTGTGGGTGGAGAGCAAACCATGTTGGTTATTCATCTCTCATCATTTTCATATATTGATGCTGATGAAGCTATTGGAACTTCGTTCCAAGTTCTTTCCGTCGTCGACAATGCTGTTAAGAAGAATGGGGGATCCATGTCTTCTAGGAAAGATTCTCAACATATTGTGGAAAATGGCCAATCAGTTGGTTGGGGTCAAAATATTGAGCTTGCTGAAAACAAGAATAGAGCTGGTTTAGGTTTCTCCCCTGGTTCAACTCATAGAGAATTGAAGCGTACCCAAGAGATTTTTCACAGTGCTGGGTTTATCCACTCCAAAGATCAATTTTCTGCCGCTATCCTTGAAGAAGGTCAAGATAAATTCAAGAAAAAAAATATTTGATTCAATTTCAACAAAAAACCCTAACCCACCAAAGTTCTCATAAATTTTCCCCAATGCTACACTAACTAATGGAACTCACCTTAAAGATGAAGAACATGAAATGGAGTTGATGATGATGACTTTCCTCTTCTTCCTCCATGAGTTCTTCCTTTAATCTTTCCCTTTTATCTTATCTTTTCCACTTTTTTTTTCCTTCTTCACTAACTTTCTTCTTCTTTCACACACACACACACACACACACACACACACATATATATATATATATATATATATATATATATATATATATATATATATATATATAAAATTGATATTTTGTCATCTAACACCAATTGACAAAATATTAGAGTCACCAAAATGTTCTCTCTTGTACTTATTAATATCAGTATGTCTCTTTTATTAATAATTGATCTCTTTAGAGTTCGCTAATTAGTCTATTGATCCCAATTGACAACATTCATATCACTTAGGAGTTTCAATTAATCCAATTAATAAAAGATAGAGTACATAGTAACTCAGTTGATCTCATATGATATACAATTGAGTATTTAAGGGAATATGATGTATTACAAGGAGGGCCGAAGCCCAAAAGAAAAAGAAACCACACAAAAATAGGCCTAGGGGTGGAAACACCCGCTAAATTCCTATCTAAATTGGGAGCCACAATGGGAGGGAAACATTGGAAGAAACAAGTCTCACGATAAAGAGAAAGACCCCTTCTAGAAAGTGCATCATTACAAGCGTTTGCTTCTCTAAAAATATGAGTAATAGTAATATCTTGAAAATGATCACGGTAGTGTCTTATTGTGGAAATAAGCTTCCTTCCCACGATCTTGATCGGTTTATTAGTGACAATATCATGCATTACCTTCCGTGCATCCAAATTGACATCAATACTCAAAAATCACATATCAATATCAATCTTCAAACCTTCATACACCCCCCAAAGTTCAGTAAACTCCTATGTGTTTTGAGAAACCTTTGAACCGTTCTCTTTCACTTCCTCAGATGACATCCCCACAAATAGCATGATCAAATTTATCTCTTACTCCATCTGTATTAAGCTTCACTTTCCCCATTGCGGGAGCCTCCCACTTTATAAATTCCACCTCCCTACAATGATCTCTATTTGAACCCGAGGCCACTTACTTCTTTCTATAATCATGCATGGTCATTTTGATATAAGCCACCATATCCATCGGTCTTGAATAAGTATTATCATGCATTTCCTTGTTGTGCCACATCCAAAGATTATGACAAGCTTCTGCCCAAAAGTCCTTCCACTTATTCTCTATGCCATCCTAAATTTCCATGCAAATTATTATAAATCCACTGCTTAAGATCATCTACAAAAAATAGAAACTCTTTTGTTAGTGTTTGCCTCCACCAACCAAATCTCCATAGCACGAGGGCAATCTCTTAGGACTTACAAAATATCTTCCTCCACATCTCCACTTAAATTGCACATTACACTACTCACACTAAATTTAGCATTCTTAACATTTATGAGGAGATCATCATGCATAACAAGCCACATGAATGTTCTCGTACATTTTGGAACATGAAGCCTCCAAATAATATTCCAATCTTTCAAATTTGTATCTATTGTTATATCCTTAAGCACCTCATACATCTCTTTCACAGAGAGTCCATTTCTATAATCTCCGACACATACTACCTCGTCAGGTCCCGCTTCAATGGATGTAGGAAATAAGATTGCAATTCTCAGACACATGCATGTTTCAGGTGCTCTGGGAATAAGCTCCCATATTCTAATTACCATCATCCTGAACTAAATAACAGACACATGCATGTTGCAGGTGCTCTGGAATCACAACATTTAAATCAACAATCTTAAGATCTTTCTCTAACCAACTATCATTCCAAGCATCAATCTTCATGCCATTCCCCATACACCACATTCTATGCTAAAAACAACATGCCATATTTTAACCATGTTTTTCCACCAAACAAGTATGGCGATATCGAATCACCTTAACGGATGCCTCTACAAGGAAGAAAAAACTCAGATGCAACACCATTCCACTTGATATTGGATTCCACACTTGTGACACGATGCATAAGGATATTTATCAAGTGGCTTGGAAGCTTGATTTCCTTTAAAATCCTTCAAACTAACTCCAAGATCAACTTATCACATGCCTTAGAGAGATCCACTTTGATAGAAAAATCCCCCTTGTTCCCCTTCATTTTTTTCATGATGTGAATAACTTCCCGGGCCACGATAACATTCTCATGAATGCTCCATCCCGACATGAAACCAGATTGGAAAGGGGAAACAAGCTTCAGAGTGTACGTATTATTTCTTTCCACAACAATTTTAGTAACTATCTTGTATAGGACATTTCAAAGAGAGATGGGCTTATAATGGTTAAAAGAATCAGTATGATTCACTTTTGGGATCAAGAAAATGTATGTTTGATTGATAGTTGAAAATTCATTAGGACTCTTCCATACCTTCATGATAAAGTCACAAACAATCGTGCCAATGGTATACCAAGTACATTGATAGAACCATGCATGAATCCGTAGATCTAGGAGCTTTCCACATACTAATGAAAAACAAGGTTTGTTTGATCTCTTCTTTAGTTAATTGATTGTTAAGCTATGTTATTGAATTTGGATCCCGTTTAATCTTATTTTCTGTGTAGCAATATTATTTATATTACTCAACTTCCAACTTTTTGCACTTCCCTCACATGCTAAGGTTTTGGAGGGTATGATTATTTCCATCCCAAGAACTTTTGAGCATAAAGTGATAAGAATCTTTAGCTAACCATGCATTTTCAAAGCGAAACCAATGCTTGGTTCATCCATCTAAAAGTCTAAATAGGAGATATAAGAATTGGGTGGTGGTCCGAAAAATCCAACCGAGGAAGTACTCTCACAATTTCTCTGGGGCGTGTTTGGTTCGGAGAGGGAACTGAGGGGAGGGGAAATTTCTAATTAAATATGTTTGGTTCAAATTTTAGGAGGGGAGCAAATTCCCTCTAAAATCGGGGGATTTGGAGGGGAGGGGAGATGATTTTTTATATTAAAAAAGGGATAATCATATAAAATCCCTCTGTCATTAGGGAGAGATTCAGTTTTCCCCCCTGAAGTTTTTTTATGAACTCCCCCTTATAAAATTAAAATTCATATTTCACCACCCCTTTTACTATCTGTGTAATTAGGGTTCATCTTCATCCCCTTGCTGGCAATTAGGGTTCATCTTCTTCCCTTCTTCTGCCATGGTTTCGCTGGATACTTCACCAAATTCACCATAATCCACTGCAAAGCCGTCGCAGTCAACCAAAAACCCATTAGGGAGAGATTCGATTTAAAGTCGTGTCCGTCACAGTTGTGCTTGTGTCCATTTCATCTTCATTCAACTGGCACGTCCATGTCCATGTGAAGTTGTGTCTGTCGATTGTTGGCTTTGGGAACTCCGTTTCTTCTTCTTCTCATTCCCTATGCTTCCAACATAAACAGATAATAGGATAAATTCATGGGAAGGGTAGTTACACTATGAGTTCACCGCTGAATGAGGGAAAGAAAGAACACACAAATTTGGGGTTTCAATTTGGGGATGTGTCAATTTGGGGATTCAATCTGAGTTTGGGGATGTTTCAATTTGAGTTTTGTTCATTTTGCTGGATGTTTCAATTTATTTTGCTGGATATTTCAATTTGGGGATGAATGTTCCAATTTGGGGTTTGGGAAGATGATGAATAGTAAACAGTAAAAAGGGGTGGTGAAACATGGTTTATGATTTTATAAGGGGGAGTTCATAAATAAAAAATTCAGGGGGAAAAAATCGAATCTCGCCCTAATGGCAGGGGGTTTTATATGATAATCCCTTAAAAAAATATTATATTTACTAAAATATCCTCAATTTAATTTTAATATTTCAAAATTATTCACTTTCTTCCATGTTAGTGATTTTCTTCTGTGTGATTTTTCTCGGCTGTTTCCATTAACTTATCATAATCATTGTTTTTTTAATAATTTTTTTTATATTTTGTTATATTTTTTTTCTTCTTCTATTTGTGTTATAATTTGAATAAAGTGTATTCAATTTTTTCTAATGTTATGTGTTAAATTAATATTTTGTTAGTCAATCAATATTAGAAATTTTATTAAAAAAAATATATGCATGAATTTTTCACATTTGAATATTGTAAACACCCCAAATTTTCCCTCACCCATTCACACCATGACTTGTGATCATTTCATATGCATAAACACAATCATATCATCTCATATCTCATTTTTGGTTCATTGCATAGTTTCCAAGTCATCTGCACCTAGGGTTTGTGACCTGAGCTATCCAAGAGCCTCTTGAGCCACCCCAAAGGCAACCAATCACTTCAAAGGGGTCCATATGTGTTCTTGTATCATATTCCATCCTCTCAAAAATCAAGAATGCCAAAGAATCACAAGAACTAGGGTTTGTATGGAAGCAGAGTCAGGTTAGACTGCACAGTTGACCTAAAAATTAGGGTTTTGGTTTCAGAGGCCATAACTCCAAATGTTTTGGTCATTCTTGTTTCTATTGGTCTCTATATGGTATAGGGAGTATGCATATCAATTTTCATGAAGAAATTCCATGGGGAAGTCATCTGATCAAGAGTTGACATTCCAGACAAGTCAGTGCAAAATCAGGGCATCTGAGGCCCCCAATGACCCAACCAATGGTTGATCTTCATCATTTTGAGTGTATATGATCTTTATTTGATCATGGAAGAAGGTTTAAATCCACAAAAATCAAGAATTTGGAGTTTTTGCAAGTGTTGACTTTTTGGGCATAGTTGACTTTTCAAGAATGCTTCATTTTAGGTCATTTTTCAAGCCTTGATTCTTGATCCAAAAATGCTTCAAATGGAAAAACTTTGGTCATGAGAGTTGTAGAATACATTTTTCCCTTTTCAAAAAGTACAAGAACATGATCAAATTCTTCTTGGATCAAAAGTTATGGTGTGACAAAGTTGGCAAAAATCATTGATTTTCAAGGCATGCTTCAAATGAGAATTTTGCAAAACCATGAACCAATGCCATTTGTAACTTCTAATTCACTTCAAACCATTACACAAACATTCTATAGGCCCTAAAAATCAGAATTGGACCAAAGATCACATGTTTGTAGTTTGTGTAACAAGACTTTTTCCATGAAATGCCAAAAGGTGCCAACTTGCAAGAACACTCATCACACTTCAACAACTAATTGCCTTGACTGCTGAACCTGCCTAGCATCACACACATATCATGCTGCACCAGCCCCATGCCTTGTACTAAGCCTAGAACCAAGCCATGCTTTCCTTACACAAAAATTGACTTTTGGCAAAAGCAAACATCCCAATCACCACAGGCCATGTCACATCCTCTGGCCACTTGGAATTGTTTATTATATCCTTTGGCAAGCCAAACATAAGAAGAAGCAAGGATGAAACACTACACACCATAACATACTCAAACACACTCCCTTATGCAAAACTTTTCGAATCAGCCTCCACAAACTTCAAACATCCAAACCATCTTCACCAATCATCTCACCAGGTTCCATTAAGTAGAAACCACCAAGAGTCAGGCCTGTTTTGAGCAAGAACACCACATTGCCATTTCTCACCTCAACTTGCAGTTTCATTCGAAACTCTCTCCACAGCTCACAAACATCCAAACAAACTCCATAAACCTTCTCTACTCATCATCTGGACCACAAACAACCTTTCACCCTTGCCAGAAATAGCCAGAATCATCATTGCCATGTTCAACTGAGTTTGAGCAGAAGTTACTCAAACTCTTCATCCAGCCAATATAAATTTCTCCTGAGCACTCAAGCATCATCAAGAGGTCATAAGGGGTAGATTTCACCAAGAGAGGAAGTCAGAAAGTAGCTGGAGTGAAAGCTTCGAATCTCAGGTAGCTCAAGAACTTTTTTTCCAGAAATGGATTTTTAAGTTCTAAACTTGTTCTACATGTCTTCCTGATCATGAATATGCTTTTAGTTTTTGAAATGGTGATGAAATGAGAGTTTAATTGATCTCTGAAACTCAGTTGACCTAATTTTTGTTTGCATCGATTCAGCCTTGTTAGGAAATATAAATTTGTTTTGATTAGGGGTTTTGGTTCGTGAGTGAGTGGGGATCATTTACCAGTTTTTAGATTTCGTTTTAGTTAGGTTTTTAGAGTTTTGGGGATTCTCAGGGGGGATGCTGGCCGGAGAAGACGACCGGAAGTCTTCTCCGGCAGCCTGAATGTCATTATGCCCTAATCCAGTCATTAACTCCCGTTTGAATTTCGTGCGTTGGATTGGGTTGACTAGTTGACTTCGCGCGTGAGTAAAGGGCTCAGATTCATTTGATTAGCCCTAATTCAATTAATTAGTTTAATTAATTCGTATTTAGGTTAATTGGCTCAGATGCAACCCCAGTCGTCCAGATGCGCGCTGGTCAACCAATTCAAATCCAGAGCTCATCCTGGCCCTCCACTCATTTGACTTTCCTTTTATTTAATTTATTTTCATTTTCTTTTTCATTTAACTTGCATAATTTATTTAAAATAGTAAAAAATGTGTAAAAATTATGAAACTTTTTCTCATAAGTTTTATTAATTTTTATGACACAAAAATATTTTTGTTCTTATTTTTATCATTTAAAAAGTATTTTTAAATATTTAAAAGATTATTTTTAATTGATTAATGGAAATTAATTTATTAAAAATACTTTTAGGTATCTAAAAATCACCAAAAAATTCATGAAATGTTCTAAGACATTTAGAAACATTGTCCAACCTTCAAACCAAATTTCTTTTTGGATCTTGATGCATTTTGAGAATTTTTCTTTGAATTAAAATCATTTTTGTGCATTATTTTGATCATAAGTTCAAAAAATCATTTCTGCCTATCTAGGAAGAGTTGGACATTGATTCTTTTTGCATTGCATTGTGTTTAGCATGTAGTTTCTAGGATTAAATGGCCATGATTTGATTCCTCATTTTCAATTTGTTTGGTATTTCTTTTGTTTAGGAACCCTAAAAACCCTAATAACTTGTAAAAACCATAACTTGAGATTAGTTAACAGTTGAGATTTCCCCTTTGGACCTTGGTTTAGTATAGGTTTAGGTATCCTTTGAGTGGCATTTTCCATTTTTTATCTTAGGGTTTACTTCTGTTTTTTGGTTTTTGTTTGATGTTTGGTTCATAAACCCTAATTTGGGCTTTCATTTGCATACCTCTTGCATTCTCTTGCATAACATGACTTGTCATGACATTTCAAGCATCCATTTGATTCATTTGACATCTTAAGACATATAGAAAGCATGTTTGATCATTGCATCATGTATTTGCCTTGTTGTGTGCCTTGTATGCTTCATAACTTTTCATGTATGTCCATGCTTCTAACTTGCTTCACATGCATCCATAAACTTGTATGATCATTTCCATGTGCTGCCTCATGTTTATAGCATCCCATTGCATCATTAGCATCATGTACTTGCTTCTGGTTTTGTTCCTCTTCATGTCATCTCATCTCATTTTGCATTGCATTGTATTTCTTTCTAACATTTCAGGTGGTAAGTGAACTTGAGAAGTGAATTTGCCTTCACTTCCCATAACTTTCCTCTTCATCTCTCTTGCATCCATTGCTGCATTTCTATATGTGTTTGAGATTGAGCTTGCTCATTCTTGTTTTTCTCACTTTCTTTCTCCAGGTGACTTGACTTCTTAAATGAAGCAAGTCACTTTGCTTCTCTTGATCCTGTTCATCTGCTTCCTGGTGGTTTCATTAAAGATTGTTCTTGAAAAACCTCACAAACCCTAGGAACAACCAAGCATGACAATGATTAGGGTTTTGATTAGTCTCCCCTCTTAGTTTTACCTTTGTGTCTCTCTTGAGTCTTCTCTCCTCATCTCATAATCAGGAACTAAACCCTAAAGGCTTTAAGGCTTTGTGATTAAGCTTATGCCTGCATCCTTCTATTAGGATGGAGTGTATAACTTTAATCCTAAGTGTTAAACCCTTAATGTGTTTAAATCCTTTAATCAATCCACCTAATAATCACCAAGACATCACACTTGTAACTTGGGCCTTGCATCAGGGTTCTAATTCTTCCTTAATTGGTTAAGAAGGACTAACCCTAGTGTTAATGGACAAGTCCCCCTCAAGTTGTCTTACAAACCATAAAATTCACTTCATCATCATATCATTGAATAAAATCCACTTAATTAAAGGCTTGTTTTGTCATGAGTTTAATCCCTAATCATGGATTAAGTTGAGGAGCTTTCCTCAGCTTAAACATTCTCATCTATTATCCTTCTATTAGGATGGTGTAATGAGTCTGTTTAATCCTTGATTATGGCTTAACCTCATTACTTAACACTAATCCTAATCCTACTCCATGGTGATTAAGTGTGAGAAGCTGACTTCACACTTAAGGTATTCTCATTACCCCTAATCAGAGGGAGGATGTGATGAGTTTAATAAATCCATTGGTTTAGGCTTAAGCTCATTAACTTATGACAAATCCAAAAGCAATAAAAGACTGAAAACTCAAAAAAACAAAACAATAATCGTCTCCTTCGGGATTCTTTTCTCATCTCATTCACTCACAAACGAGAACTTGCTTCTTCCGTCTAATGCAAGACAGTTAGCACCTGAGCCAGACAGGTCATACACTTGAGCATAGACAAGCAAGCAGTTCATCAGTCAATTCATCTTTCAGTCTCTTTGGGTCGAACTACGGTGTTCTGACTTCCTCATTGCACGAGAGGATACGTAGGCATAACTTAACAGTTATCGAACAAAAGTCTCTGTATATTCCCCCTCCTTCTAGCTTCATTCTTTAGCCTCATGATCTTGAGCATTTCACTCCTGTTCTTACACTGACACTTCACTTATATACTTCACTTTTCTTTTACACTGACACCTGTACATCCCTTTTTCAGCTATTTTACACACAGATTGCACTGACACTACCCCCTTAAAACACAAATCTTTTAAGCGTGGATCCCGTCGAGTACGACGGACAATCTGGGTGCTAATACCTTCCCAGGTTGTAACCAACCCCCTTTCTCAGTCTCTCTGGTTCGCAACCGTCTTATCCATGTCTTTCTAGGTCTTTGCAGCATTGCCTTTCCTCCGGGATAAAAATGCCTAGCTGGCGACTCTATTCATCTCTAGTGAGTTCACGGCTGTGTGTTCTCACTGTCCCTCTCGCCGACCGTTCGCGTATTTACCTTTATTTGGGCCGGTCCCATTTATCGGGAGCGACAGCTTGGCGACTCTGCTGGGGACCCTTATATTGCAACCAGGGCTTCTGGTTCTTTTTGTGGGTTCCTCCTAGCGCTTGATTGATTTGTGTTTACTGGGGTGTTATGTGCTTATTTGTGCTTGTATTTTTTTGTATTTATTTTTGCTTTATGTACAGTTGCTTTACTGCTTTCTTTATTGCTTTTGTATATATCATACTGTCATGTTGCTGGCTGGATCTGGTCTTTGTTTTGGTGGGTGGGTTTTCTATTGAGAGTCAAGGTCCTATACCTGGGACCTGAGTGACACCTAGGCTAGAGTGAATCATATTCTTTCCCATTCCATTTCGGTCTGGTGCGGGAATATGAAACACGGTTCAGATATGGGTTTCTTCTTGAGAACTCTGTGTTGCAGATTTCCTGCAATGCTAGGGCTATCTGGGAAGCCTGCTAAGTCTGGATGACCTTTTAGTATTGACCTTCAGAAACTGAGGTGAATTAGAGGAGGAATTGTTATGGTTATTGTAAACACTGTACCTCCGGGTTAGAAGTGTTTACACTTCTCATAACTGATCCAAGTCTGAGGATCCTTGTTTTAGAACACCACCTGTGAGGGGGTTGGGCTGTTTATAGGATTGCAGGTACCTTGACCTCAGAATACCCTGTTACTTTGATTGTTTAAGAGTACTCCATTTTGGGTCAGTTCTTGTGATTCTAAAACCCTGGACATGTGGCTCTTTATTTGAGTCCCCCACCTTGGTTACTGGATTTTTAGACCTCCTTCTGGATTTCTCACATACATGGACCTATATCAGGGCATTTTGATCAGATCCAGCCCAGTCACAAACCCTTGCATTTCATTTGCATACATAATCATTGCATCATATTGACATTTGCTTATTTGTTTCAGGGTATCCATCTTCACTTTTGGCTAGTTTTGACCCCATCTTCAGCATTGACCTATCTTCATCAGCACCTGCTTCAGTTTAGCTATCTGCTTCAGTTATCACCAGCATCAGCCAATCAGAGGCTCATTACTTTAGCATTATCATCAGCACCTGTCTCTACTCAGTCTTCAGCATCATGGCTCCTAAAAAGAGCAACATCACCTATCACTTCTTCCAGCCAGAGTTATCAGACATCAGGAGGATTCAGACCCTGATCACTCCAGATCACACACCATTGTTCAGGGAAAGTTATGGAGATATACTTGATATGGTTATGGATCTGGACCCATCACAGAGAAGCCTGATCCACACCTGCATTCAGTTTTATGATCCCCCACTGAGATGTTTCACTTTCCAAGACTTTCAGTTGGGCCCTCTATTAGAAGAATACTCATCATTGGTTGGTTTGCCTATCAGGGGTGGAATCCCTTTCAACCCTGAGATGGTCTTTCCTAGCAATGGGGAAGTAGCAAAAGCTTTGCATCTGGAACTTGTTTTGATTGAGCAGCATATGACTTCTAAAGCTGGAATCCCTGGTTTTCATATGGATTTCTTGATCTCTCAAGCTACCCTGAAAGCTTCTCTAGGAGAGTGGAAAGCTGTTTGTGCTTTACTGGCCTTGAGCATATATGGAATTGTATTGTTTGCAGATGAGCCTCGATTCATTAGCAAGAATGCAATCCATCTGTTCATCCTGAAGAACCCAGTGCCCACTTTATTGGGGGATCTCTACTATTCAGTGCATCAGAGGAATGAAAAGCAGAGGGGAAGGTTAGTGAGGTGTTGTGCTCCATTGTTCCACACTTGGCTTCTCAGGCATTTGCCCAGGACAGATGCATTTTTGAACCCTCATCAGCAGAGCAACTGGGCTAAGAGACTCACTGCTCTAACTTCAGCAGATATCAGATGGTGCACTCAAAGCACCAAGGGCAGGGATATCATCACCAGCTGTGGGCATTTTCCCAATGTGCCCCTAATAGGAGTTAAGGGAAGTATCAATTACAACCCTCTGTTGTTCAGAAGACAACTGGGCTATGCACTGGTCCACACTCCTAAGGCACAGGACTTGGTGGAGACTCTTTATTGTGAGAACAAGACTAATCTGGTTGTTGTTAGGCAGGCGGCCTGGGCCTGGGATAATGTTCAAACCAAAGGAGTGACCATCCTAGGGAAGTGCAACAATGTGGCATCAACACAATATTATGAGTGGTCTCGTGCCAGGGCCCATTTCTCTGGGATGCCCTTTACCATAGAAGACATGCCTGAGTCATCTTCAGCACCACCCCCTGCCACTATCAGTTTGGAGGAGTTTGAGAGCTTGAAGGAAAGGAATGAGAAGCTAACCCAGGCTTTGCAGAAGACCCTCCGGGAGAGGAGTGAAGGTATGAGGGAGATTGAGAGGTTGGAGAAGTTGAGAGTAGAGCATCTGATTAAGATTGAGAAGTCTGGGGATTACATTAAAAAGTCAAAGGCTGGAGAACAAATTCTGAAGAATGCTTGCAAAGAAGCCTAGTTCCAAAGAGCAAGGACAGACTTGTATTTGAAGGAGAGTCAAGCCCGGTGGGTCAGGATCACCGAGGCTCGTACCCTGGAAGACAAGAGAGTTCAAGACAAGATGGAGCAACTTGAAGCTAATGCAGAAGAACAACAAGAAGCCTTGGCAGCAGCCCAGAGGGAGATATCAGAGCTAAAGATCAAAGCAGGAGTGAAGAGGTCAAAGGACCAAGCTCAGCACAAGAAGCTCACTACAGCTGTTACAACCCGGAATCTCCTCATCAGGAATCTCACGGAGCGTCCGGCTGATCCTGTGACCGAAGAACTTCTTAAGGAAGTTCGTGAGGATGAGTTTGGTCTCGGTGTTTGACCATTTGTTTGTTGTTGTTTTCTTTCCGTGTACTTTTGTTTTCCTGTAATATTTTGACCCCTCAGAGGGCTTGCATTTGTAAAACAAACTATGTACCATTTTGTTTTTGTAATATATGTGTTAGTTTGTTCCATCTGAGTTCACTTCGAAAGCAGCATCAACAACATCTTCAAGGGTCTGGAAGGGTCAAAACTGAAGGCCAAACCGGATACCTTGAGAACAAATAAGCATATTGCATTGCATGCTAACCCTTTGTTTGTTTTGTAGGTTTTTTTTGTTTTTTTTGCTAACCTCTGTTGTGATGCATCAGGAACTATTGCTAGGCGCCGGGTATTTCCCCTCAACCGTCCGCACCGTTATCCAACCCGAAACAACCTTCCGGGAATTCAAATGGATCAGGTACAGCAGGACCTGGCAGAGGTTAGAAATCAAATGGCAAATGAAATATTGGAAATGAGAACGCAGATGACTCAGTTTATGGAAGTTATGAATAACATGGCTCAAAGCCAGGAAAGATTGAGAGCCATGGTGGAAAGGCAAAATCAAGAGGATCCACATATAGGGACTGCCGGTACCAGTAACAATGAAAGGGTACAACCTCATGTAAACCCCCCTGTATTTGGACCACACCTCCATCCTGAGGTCAATATTCCAGCAAATGTTCAAGGGACTGCCACTGCAGCCAGGGTACTACAAGAAGATCCTCAGGAGGACCAATTCACAGTAATGGGCGCTGGGGAAGAAGCTTATGATAGAAGATTGGATGAGATAGCTGAGAAGTTGAGATCCTTAGAGTCTCAAAACTCTTTGGGCTTTGACGTCATGGACATGGGCTTGGTAGACGGGGTCAGGATCCCCCATAAGTTCAAGCCTCCTTGTTTTGAAAAGTACAACGGGACTTCATGCCCCCGGACTCATTTACAATCATTTCTGGGAAGGCTGAAGGCCTATACTATGGATGAGAAGCTCTGGATGTTCTATTTAGAAGACAGCTTGACTGGAGCCTCAAGAGAATGGTACTCTCACCTAACAAGAGCAACTATTAGATGCTGGAAGGATTTGTCAGAAGCCTTCATCAGACAGTATCAGTATAATCTAGACATGGCACCCAACAGGACCCTCCTAATGGGAATGTCACAGTCTTCAAGGGAGAGTTTCCGAGAATATACCCAGAGATGGAGGCAATTGGCTGCTGCTGTTCAGCCACCTATGTCTGAAAGGGAAATGGCAGACATGTTTATGAACACCCTTCAGGGAACCTATATTGACAGGCTGGCTGCTTTCTCTTCCACTAGCTTTGCAGATGTTGTCATAGCTGGGGAAAGAATCGAGAGCCTATTAAAAATGGGTAAGATTTCCGACAACGGCGCCAGCTCGTCCGGTAGTACAAGAAAGCCTTTTGCAGGCCCGAGAAGAACTGGCGAGACCAATGCCATCCACACCAACAGGGGTAGACCCCGATATGTTCAAAGGTCAATAGCAGCAGTCACCATTCCTGCTCCAGCTCATCCTCAGCCAGCCTATCAACCGCCGCAGCAAAACTATCAACAACAACCTCAGTACCATCAGCAAAATCAGTATCCTCCAAGGAACTACAACAACAGCAGCACCAACAACAACAACCAGCAAAGGCCATTCCAGCAGAGGCCATCTCAAGCTAATAGGGTGATCGATCCGATCCCTATGCCATATGCAACCCTGCTGCCACAACTCCTGAAACACAACCTAGTTGAGCTAAGGACATTGGCACCTCCGGATCCCAATAGTCTACCCAGGAACTATGACTCCAACGCTAGGTGTGCCTTCCATTCAAACGCACCTGGCCACAGTACGGAAAAATGCAGGGCTCTGCATATGAAGGTACAAGACCTGGTAGACTCTAAAGCTCTGAATTTCGCACCACCACCCAATGTCAATAAAAAACCAATGCCAAACCACGGTGGTCCTCAAATTAACGCTATTGAAGAAGACAAGCCGTCTTATTTAATAACCAGTGTGGGACAGATCAGGACACCGTTGGTAGAAATCAAGGCTCAACTCCTGGAATGTCAAATGTTCTCGGGGTGTGGTTTGGGTTGTGCTTACTGCAATATCTCGGTAAATGGGTGCGATAATTTGAGGAATGGCATAGATGGCCTTATTCAGAGTGGCCAACTTCAGATCACCACATCATTTCCAACAAATCCACCAATCTCATCAGCAACAATTTCAGAACCTCCTACAACTGCAACAACTATTGTTCCTGACAATTCTTCGGCTTCATCAACAAGTACTTCATCTGCCATCTCAACTGATCAGATATCAATGAATGTTCCTCCTACAACTCCAGCACCACTCCATTATGAAGCTCCTACAACAACAACATCCATGCTCCCGACAATGCCTCCTACAACACCAGCAACAAATCATGAAGATGTCTTAACTGTTACCATATTCTATGATCCTGAAAACAAATCTGTCTACAACTCAGAAGGTGCTGCTCCCACCAGGGCACCAGTGACAATTTATTATGATCCGCAGACTATCACAGTTCCTTCGACAGCTGCAGTCGGTCCAGTCACCATCACGGTGCCTGGACCGGTACCTTATGAAAGCAGTAATGCCATCCCCTGGCATTACGGCTCAGACTTGTACTGTGAAGGACAAAGAATCACTTTTGAATCATCAACCCCTGCACCACAAGTAGACAATGTGGGAGGAGGCGGAGGCTTCACTCGAAGCGGACGTCTTTTCGCTCCACAAATTCCGAAACCCACTGCCGAAGCAGAAGCTGCTGCCAAGGCAAAAGGGAAGAGCCCTGTGCAGGAAGATCAAGCTGTTAAAGAAGCCTTGAAGACACCATTCGATCAAGAGGTTGATGAGTTCATGCGAATCATCAAAAAGAGTGATTATAAAGTAGTGGATCAGTTTCACCAAACGCCTTCCAAGATCTCAATCCTATCATTGCTTATGTGCTCCGAAGCCCATCGGAATGCACTGCTCAAAGTCCTGCACGCAGCTTACGTGCCTGAAGAGATCACTGTCAATCAGCTGGAGGCAGTAGTTGGAAATGTTAATGCTAGTCACGGACTAGGGTTCACCAATACTGATTTGACAGCGGAGGGCCGCAACCATAACAAAGCCTTGCACATAACCATGGAATGCAAAGGTGCTGTCCTTTCCCATGTGCTGGTAGACACGGGGTCGTCCCTTAATGTCCTACCTAAAAAGGCTCTGGTGAAGCTAGAATATGACGGATTGGCGTTGAGACCCAGCAACCTGGTGGTAAGAGCTTTTGATGGCTCAAAGAGATCGGTTCTGGGAGAAATTGAGCTGCCCGTAACGATTGGCCCGCAGACCTTCAAAACTATTTTCTACGTGATGGATATACAGCCTGCCTACAGCTGTCTATTGGGTAGGCCATGGATTCACGCCGCTGGCGCCGTGACATCTACCCTTCACCAGAAATTAAAATACGAGTGGGAGGGTCAAATTGTTACAATCTGTGGAGAGGAGGACATTTTTGTCAGCCACCTGGCTACTTATAAGTATATTGAAATGGATGGGGAGATCCATGAAACAATGAGCCAGGGGTTTGAAGCCTTGAATGTCAATGAGACATCTGCTGTACTTGGTACTTCGATATCATCATACCAACAAGCCCGGAAGGTTGTTGAGGGAGGAAACGCCCAAGGCTGGGGCAAATTGCTATCGATGGAGAAGAAAGAAGACAGATTTGGGTTGGGTTACAGACCAACTCAACAAGATCAAACAGCGGCTGCGAAAGAGCCCAATTTTGTGAGTGGGGGGATGCTTACCCCTGATGCTATCAACTGTCTGGAAGACGAGCTGGAAGAAGAACGCAACCTGGAAAGCTGGATTCGTCCAAAGATCCCGGGGAGCAGTGTCTCGAACTGGTCTTCCCAGGAAATTATAAGAGTTACTCATGCAGAGTAATTATTATTTCCTGTATTTTTATAAGCATGCATCAAAGTCTTGCATCTTGCCCAAGATGACAAGACTCATTTTGTAATCGGGCCATCTGTACTTTTTTGTGCAAACAAGATCAATTAATGAAATATCAGACATCTTTTTGCAAATGAGTCTTTTTTCTTCTCGTTCACTGTTTTTCCATTTTTCTTTTTTGTACAAAAAATAAATGGCAGTGTTTTCAAAATGACAACTTTATTTCACTTTTCTAAACAAGACTAAAATCAGATCACTAAAATGAACAAACTCAACCCTTGCAGAGAGTGCCTTCCAGACAGCACCGACAACAGCACGGCTATGACTTCGTATGACTTTGACAATCCAATCAATCAAGCTGATGAAGGGGTTGATGAAGAATATGAGCTTCCTGAAGAGTTAGCCAGGTTGTTAAGACAAGAGGAAAAGGTTATTACTCCTCACCAGGAGGAGGTTGAAGTGATCAATCTTGGTACGGATGAAGACGTGAAAGAAGTCAAGATCGGGGCCTGCCTGCAAGACTCAGTGAAAGGACAGCTGATTGACCTGCTTCGAGAGTATGTGGACGTGTTCGCTTGGTCTTATCAAGATATGCCAGGGTTGGACACCGACATTGTTGTGCACAAACTGCCTTTGAGAGAAGAATGCCCTCCAGTCAAACAAAAGCTACGCCGTACTCGTCCAGACATGGCAATGAAGATCAAGGAGGAGGTACAAAAGCAATGGGACGCCGGGTTCCTTGCTGTAACTAGCTATCCGCCGTGGGTTGCTAATATTGTACCTGTGCCTAAGAAGGACGGCAAAGTAAGAATGTGTGTGGATTACCGGGATCTGAACAGAGCCAGCCCGAAAGATGATTTCCCTTTACCTCACATTGATGTATTGGTGGATAATACGGCTCAGTTCTCGATATTCTCCTTCATGGATGGATTTTCAGGATACAACCAGATCAAGATGTCACCTGAAGACATGGAGAAGACAACATTCATCACACCTTGGGGCACGTTTTGCTACAAAGTAATGCCATTTGGGCTCAAGAATGCCGGTGCGACGTATCAACGGGCTATGGTAACGTTATTCCACGATATGATCCATAAAGAAATCGAATGTTATGTGGATGACATGATTGCCAAGTCCCTCACTGAAGAAGACCATCTGGTAAATCTGCTCAAATTGTTCAAGCATCTGAGGAAGTACCAACTGAAGTTGAACCCCAACAAATGCACATTCGGGGTGCGATCTGGTAAGCTGCTGGGATTTATTGTAAGCGAGAAAAGGATTGAAGTTGACCCTGATAAAGTCAAAGCCATCCAAGAGATGCCTGCACCGGAAACAGAGAAAGAAGTTCGAGGGTTCTTAGGTCGATTGAACTACATTTCGAGGTTCATATCTCATCTTACAGCAACCTGTGAACCCTTGTTCAAGCTGTTAAGAAAAGAACAGACAGTCAGGTGGAACGAAGACTGCCAAAGGGCTTTTGACAAGATCAAGGAGTATCTGCAAGAACCTCCAATCCTTATGCCTCCAGTTGAAGGAAGACCTCTGATAATGTACTTAACAGTATTAGAAGAGTCAATGGGGTGTGTGCTGGGCCAGCATGACGAGTCTGGTCGAAAAGAGTATGCGATATACTACCTAAGCAAAAAGTTTACCGACTGTGAACAGCGTTATTCACTGCTCGAGAAAACTTGCTGTGCTTTAGCGTGGGCTGCTCGCCGACTAAGGCAGTATATGTTGACCCACACTACCTTACTGATTTCAAAGATGGACCCAGTCAAGTACATATTCGAGAAGCCAGCGCTTACCGGACGGGTTGCAAGATGGCAAATGATTCTTACAGAATACGACATCCAGTACACTTCTCAGAAAGCCATCAAAGGCAGTGTATTGTCTGAATATCTTGCGGAGCAACCCATTGATGATTACCAGCCAATGAGATTTGACTTCCCTGATGAAGACATCATGGTCATAAAAGCAAAAGATCATGAAGAGCCTATTCACACTGAAGGGCCCGACCCGGAAGGAGAATGGATCATGATGTTTGATGGGGCTGTTAACATGAATGGCCGTGGTGTTGGTGCAGTACTCATTACACCTAAGGGAGTTCACATGCCTTTCTCGGCAAAACTCACTTTCAACTGCACTAACAACGAAGCTGAATACGAAGCTTGTATTATGGGTCTTGAGGAAGCCATTGACCTCAGGATCAAGACCTTAACCGTATTCGGAGATTCAGCTCTGGTAATCAATCAGACCAACGGCAAATGGTATACACACCAGGATCATCTGATACCTTACAGGGATTATACAAGAAGGTTATTGACGTTCTTCACAACAGTCAAGCTTGAGTATATCCCTCGGGACGAGAATCAGTTTGCAGATGCCTTGGCTACCATTTCGTCCATGATCAAAGTTCAAGCTGCTAACTCTGTACCTCAAATTTCAGTGTCCAGACTTGACAGACCAGCATATGTATTCGCAGCAGAGGTTGTTAAAGATGATAAGCCTTGGTTCCATGACATTAAATGCTTCTTGGAGGATCAAACATACCCACCTGGGGCATCTTCCAATGATAAGAAGACTTTAAGAAGGCTTGCTGGGAGTTTCCTTCTGAACACTGATGGATCTTTATACAAAAGGAACTTTGATATGGTACTCCTCAGATGTGTTGACAAGACGGAAGCAGATTTGTTGATGCATGAAGTACACGAGGGCTCTTTTGGTACTCATGCCGGAGGACATGCAATGGCTAAGAAGTTGTTAAGATCAGGCTATTATTGGATCACAATGGATGCCGACTATTGTGCCTATGCCAGAAAATGCCACAAATGCCAGATCTATGCAGACAAAGTGCATGTGCCCCCGAATCCTTTGAACATCATGTCTTCACCATGGCCCTTTGCCATGTGGGGCATTGATATGATTGGCAAGATTGAGCCAACTGCTTCAAATGGCCACAGATTCATCCTGGTTGCCATCGGTTATTTCACTAAGTGGGTCGAAGCAGCCTCATATGCAAATGTTACAAGACAAGTGGTAGCCCGATTTCTGAAGAGAGATATCATCTTCTTCATTGGACCGTCTAGTTAGCCTTTAGCTACGCTTGTCCGTCGCTACAGGCTTTAGTGACAGTTCTTGTTCGTCACTAGAGCACCTGGAAATCTCAAAACGCAGAACTCATCAAATAAATTAATTTCAATCATATATTTCTATTATAGAACGTCCTAGGAGTTCATTGAAACCTTCAATTTCCCCTGAAAATACGTTTAATGGAGGTTCCCAAATTTGAAGACATAAACCCTAATAATGGCAAAACCTCATTCCTGCATCAAAACTTAAATCATATCACCCAGAAACGTTCAAAAGGTTAATACAAACAAGGATATATGATCAATTGACATTTATAACGCGTAAACAAGGGAAATCGAAAAATTCAAAACAAGCAATAATATGGATGCGGTTTATGCGATTCTGTGTGTTTTTGAGGATGATGATGATGTATTCATGTTCTACAAGTCATAAGGAACACAATGCAACCTTCAAAATCCCTTGAGAGTGGCTGGAAGTATCAAACTGAATTTGAATTTTTTTAGCAAATTTTGAGTTTGGATAATGCCTCTCTTCTCCCAATTTTCGTCCCCTTGACTTTGTGCTCTTGTTGTCTAGTTATAGGAGAGTCAAATTAGGTCAGAAAAACATCTCACTTTGTGGGCTTATGGATACCTTGAGTGTGAAGAAAGATCAACCATAAATGGGATGAAAAATCAAATCTTTACATACTCCAAAGGATATGCACGAATTTGTATGAGATCAAATCATCTTGAATGGTCTTTAAGAGCTTTTAGAAGAAGAATCAAATCAAATATTTGAGTTTTCATATTTTATTTTGATTTAAATTGAATTTTAATGAATAAAATCCAAATAAATATAAAATAAATTATAAAAATCAGAAATATTTGTAAATGGGTCGTGCATGATGTCATTGTAAAGATTGGATCACAAAATTGCAAGCCCATTTGGAAAATTTTGGTTTTAAGACCTCATTTGCTCAATATACCCCTCAAAAATTTCCCAACATTGCAAAGGCACAAATCCCTCAATTTTAAGGCTATGAAGGTTTTCTTGGACATTTTGGAAAGCTTAAGGAGTCCTCTAACTAACCTCTTTGGTCTCATGTCCATATATTTTACCATTTTCAAATCATGCCCTTTGGAAGATGTTGACTTTTTGTTGACTTTTGAAATGACCTATAATGTTTTAGCTCATACCTTCTAAATGAAGCATTTTTAGGCTTGGATTATGAGACACAAAGTTGTAGAGAATTCAATTTCCTTCAAAATGAGCTTTGGATGGGAAATTTTTGATGAAGCATGTGAAAGTTATGGCTGGTCAAAGTTCAGTTGACTTTTCTTTAGAAAACCCTAATTTAGAAACTCCTGATTCTTGATGATCTGAAACTTCCTTGATGAATCATGATCAACCCTTGATCAAATGATGAATTTTACTTCATAAACTTGATGTTGGCAAAAAATATTGAAGTTTGACTTTAGTTTGACCATAGTTGACCTCAGTTTGACTTTTTAACTACTTTGACTGATTTTTGCATATCTGATCATCTGACTGGGCAAACTTATTGGGAAAGCCTTGAAACTTGACATGGGGATTCTTGAATACATGTGGGATGTTATGAAGCTCACTTTAGGCCTTGAAACTCATTTTAACCTGAAGAAACACAAAACCCTAGTTTTGGACATCTTGCTTAGGAGGAGCCATTGTCTGAGGAAACATTCACACTTCTTGACCAATTGGGAGTCTTGAGGACCTTATGATAATTTAGAAGTCTTGAGAGAGATTTTCTTGATTGTGGGAGGGCAAATTTTGGGGTGCAACACTTTGCAATCTGGAGCTTTCTGACCTCTTCATTTGTGCAAAGTGCCTCCAATGACCCCTTTGATGCTTCTGGAAAGCTTGAATGGAGTTTAGATAGCCTCCTTTGTGAGTTTCATTTCTGAGATTGCAGAAATCGTGTTTTTGCTTGAGAGTGTTTTAGGCTATGGTTGGGGGTGGGAAATGATCCTGGGGGGATGCTGAGTTGATTGGTGGAAGAAATTTGAAGTTTTAGTGGTTGAGCTATGAAATTCGAAGAGGTGAAGGTTTCTTGAGGTTTTTATGATTCTGAGTATGTGTATGGATTCAGACTTCAATGTTGTGTGTTATGAGTTGCTTGATGTCCACATAAACAATGTTGATTGGCCAAAGAGTTGTTGTGGCACAGGCTGATTGGTATGGGAGTTTTTGCAAAAAGTCAAGATTGTGTACTATGAGGTATGGGCACGGGTCAGAGGTGGTTCCATGGGGTTTCTGGACTCAGCTTGATTCAAGTATGGCCATGGGATTGATTTTGATGTGCTGGAAGGCTTGGATCAAGAGTTCTCATATGTTTTGCAAATTTCCCTCTTTGAAGTTTCTTGGATCACAAGTCATGAAAACCCTAGGTTCAATGCACAATTCTGATCTTTTGAAGTTCATTTGACATGTTGTAAAGTGTTTGTGCACATTAGAGGTCATTAGAATGCTTGGCAAGTGAAATTGCAAAATTCCCTCTTTGGCATGAACTTGAAAATTATGTGATTTTTGCCAACTTTGAAAGGCCATATCTTGAGTTCTAGGATGAATCAAGACATGTTCTTGTACTTTTTGAAAAGGGAAAGATCCAATCTACAACTTTCATGACCAATAATTTTTCATTTGAAGCATTTTTGGTTATGAAAGAGGAGGTTGAAAAACTTTCCCAAAATAGAAAGTTTGCATTTCAAGTCATTTCCAAAAATGGCAAGTTTGCAATTGGCTCAAAATTCTTCAATCTTGTGAACTTCCAACCACTTATAAGATCAAATAAAGATCATATAACTTCAATTTGATGAAAATACCCCTTTGGTTCCATTGTTGGGGGCCTTAGATGCCTTGATTTTGACTTAACTTGCTCAGGAAGTTACCTAGTGAACATATGACTTCCACAATGAATTTCTTCATCAAACTTGGTACACATGATCCTTATAACATAATAAGAACATTAGAAACAAGAATGACCCTAAAATTTGGAGTTAAGGCCTCTGAAACCAAAACCCTAATTTTGGTCATCTGTGTAGTGAAATCTCTAGCTCTGCTTCCATGCCTTTGCCAGTTCTTGTGATCTCTTGACTTTCATGAACTTTGAGGAGCATAATATGATGATAGAACGCACATGGACCCTCTTGGAAAGCTTTAAGACCTTTGGGATGGCCCAAATGGATTCTTGGTTTGCTCAGATTACAAACCCTAGATGCAGATGAACCTGAACTATGCAGTGAAACTAAAATGCAATATGAGATGGCATGCTTATGTTAAAACAAAAATGAAAGTTCACAAGCCATGGTGTGATAAAGAGTGAGTGCAAATTTGGGGTGTTTACAGCTGCCCCTATTCAAACATGAGTTAGTTGTGCAGGATATAAGCGTCTGGCTTAACAGACAAATAAGATAAATTTGTGGTTGAATACCAAAGACAGTCCGAAATTTGCACTCGCTGGGAATAATAAGAAAAGGGATATAAATTGTAAAAGACAATATAGTATAAGTATCAAATGAAAGCGATGGAGGACGACCATCGAGCAGAGGACGACTGCTGGGGATAAAGTGGTAAGTAAAGCAATGACGGGGACGACCGACAAGCTGGGGAAATAAAGAGATCATGATGGGGACGGCCATCGGGTAAAGAAATAAGATTCTCTGGGGATCAAAGTAATGAGAAAATCAATGATCGGGACGGTCATCAGGCTTGGAAAGTAAAGCAAACAACGATGGGGATGGCCATCGGGTTAAAGAATAAATAAAATAATGATGAGGGACGGTCATCAAAGGTGAAGGACGATCACCTAGCAGGGGACGGCTGCTCTTTATCACGACATAGGACGAATGTCGGATAAAAAAGGCCGACGATGGGGACGGCCATCGGATAAACATGATGAAGGACGATCATCAAGAGGTGAAGGACGATCACCTAGCAGGGTACGACTGCTCTCGGGGTTTATCGCGACATAGGACGAATGTCGGATACCAAGATCAACGATGGGGACGACCATCAGATAAATGATGAGGGACAATCATCAAAAGGTGAAGGACGATCACCTAGCAGGGGACGGCTGCTAAAAAAATATCACGGTATAGGACAAATTCCTGATAGAAGGTTCTAGTAATGGAGATTCCACTGGGGAAATGGATGAGGGACGGTCATCCAAAGGTGAAGGACGATCACCTGGAAGGGGAAGGCTGCCTAAAATATCACGACATAGGACGAATGTCGGATAGGAGGAAGTCGTTTTGTGGGTGATTTACTGGGGAACGGTAAACACGGACGAGTGCTTACGCCTAAGAATAAAAGGTATGAGTGTTTTGGACAATGTATAGATTAAAGATGCGAACGAGCATCTTTAGGACCACGATACAAACGAGTATCAGTAGAAACAAACGCTTTCGCGTGTTCAGAGATGATGATACAGACGAGTACCAACCGGTTAACAAAGAACACGGACGAGTGTCGGAACTGTTGGGGAGTGATATAAACAAGATACGGACGAGTATCGGAGACTTCTGTAAAGTATAAGTGAGTATTGATTTGTTGGTGAAGTAAGAGCAAGACACGAACGAGTGTTTGATCTGCTGGGGAAGTATGACACGGACGAGTGTCAAATATGTACTAGATATAAACAGGCATCTATTTTGAGAATTCAAAGGTGATGCTTTGGATTTCTGTGGGGATAGGATGACATGGACGGGTGTCGAAAAGAAAATATTATGAACAAGTATTTGTACTTGAGAGTGCAAAAGGGACGTTTTGGCTCTTATGTGCAGGGGTGCATTTGTATTATTGCTGATGAAATATTGATGGTAACTGCAAGTGACTGGCTCGAACCTGACTTGTGATCATGCAAATGTTTGATTTTTGCCGTAATGCTCCGTATTAGACGGAATGCTATGCTCTGTGTGGGGAAAAATTATGCGAATGCCATGATTATGCAAAAGAGAAATTGATCCGAGACTCAGATCCTGCTGGGATGAAGATCTCTGGCTGATCTACTTGGAGGTATATCCCGTCCGGGGAAGAGATCATTGGTAGATCTATCCGTAAGAAGAAACTCCGCTGGGGAGAAGGAGGCTTCAACAACTCTATTGGGGATGGGTTTCAGGCATTGCTCTTCTGGGGAGAGAATGGAAACTCTGTGGGGAGACAGTCCCCATTAACTTTGTTGAGGATGAGAGAAACTTGACCCTCTGGTGGGGGAGAAAGGATCACTGAACGATCTTCCTATAGAACTATGTAGGGATCTTGAATGAGGAAGCTTCTGTTGAGTAGACTTATGATGAGGAGGTTTTGGCAACTTCGCTGGGGAAGAGCAGTTCAAGCATTGCTCGAGAGATCCGGCTTGGGAAGGAGGTAACTTCCTAGAAGTAACATGCTGGGGGATTCAATGCTTGTCACGCCCCATGCTGTGTATTGAATACCTGCAACCTATCAAGACAAAAGGTAGACGCACAAGTATCCCGAGGTATCCCTAACTGGATCCCCTCATAAGAGTTAGACTTTCCTGAAAGTAATATATTTCCTGCAAGTATTTTAAACGGATTATTTGTTTTATGCAAGTGTTATATCATGAATATTGGACATTTTGCAAACGAAACAAAAATGTACAAAACAAGGTGTGACTGAAAACTCTGATTTTATTAATTTGGGGTGCCCTGAATTGGCAAAATACAGTCAAAGAAACAAATCCCCTGAAATGAGGAGATTGCTGTAAATTGAGAAAATAAAGGTGTTGGCAATGTTGACGACGACGCTCCATTGAACTTCCTTTGCTATGACCTGTATGACCTTGACGTTCTTCTCATCTTGCTTTCTGAAGAAGGCTGATTCTAACCGATGCTTTGTCCTTTCGTAGCTTGCCATGTTATGAGTGATACAGACGAATTCAGAGTGCAGTTGTTCGCTTATTCCCTGGTTTTGCGTGGATCTCCCTTTCGGGCTTTCAATCCACTGGGATACCCATTTTTGCCTGAGCTGTCCAATGCGGCTTTTCAACTCAGCGGGAGTACATTTTTTTGATTTTTCCTTTATTTTTGCCTGAGTCTTTTATTTTGTTTTTGACTCGCCGGGATGCCCTATTTTTTCCTGGATTTACATTCTGTTTTTATGTCCATCGGGTCATTTTATGCGAAGTATTTTTTAACTGCATCTGAATTCACAGGGGATAAGAAATCCTCGCCATCCATAGTAGTGAGCATCAGTGCTCCACATGAGAAAACCTTCTTTACTATGAACAAACCATCGTAGTTTGGCGTCCATTTGCCCCTGTGGTCTGTATGGGGAGGAAGAAGTCTTTTTAGAACAAGATCTCCCACTTGGTATTCCTGAAGTCTGACTTTCTGATCGAAGGCTTTCTTCATCCGCTTTTGATATAACTTCCCATGACAGATGGCTTCTAATATCATGCCAGTCTTTATAAGTAACCACTATCTTCTGCACAATCTTCTTGATGTTTTTGTTAGCTGCCTCAACAACGTCATTCATCTTTGGCCTGTAAGGAGAAGAGTTGTGATGTTGGATTATGAAGTCCCGGAACAGTTCTACCATCATTTTGTTGTTCAAATTGGAACCATTGTCAATAATGATTCGCTCGAGAACTCCATATCGACAGATGATGTCTCTTTTCAGAAATCTGGCTACCACTTGTTTGGTAACGTTTGCATATGAAGCTGCTTCAACCCATTTGGTGAAGCAATCAATGGATACCAGGATGAACCTGTGGCCATTTGAAGCAGTCGGTTCAATATTTCCAATCATGTCAATGCCTTACATGGCAAAGGGCCAAGGTGAAGACATCACATTCAAAGGATTCGGAGGCACATTCCCTTTATCTGTGTAGATCTGGAACTTGTGGCATTTTATGGCATAGGCACAACAGTCTGCATCCATTGTGATCCAGTAGTAACCTGATCTTAATAATTTCTTAGCCATTGCATGTCCTCCAGCATGGGTACCGAAAGATCCTTCATGCACCTCGTGCATCAGCAAGACTGCTTCTTTCTTGTCAACACATCTGAGCAGCACCATGTCGAAGTTTCGCTTGTATAATGAACCATCGGCATTAAGGAAGAAACTACCGACCAGCCTTCTTAATGTCTTCTTATCATTGGATGATGCCCCAGGTGGGTATGTCTGATCCTCTAAGAAGCATTTGATGTCATGGAACCAAGGCTTGTCATCATTAGCAGTGTCCATGGAGAATACGTATGCTGGTCGGTCTAGTCTGGATACCAGAATCCGAGGCACATAATTTGCAGTTTGAACCTTGATCATGGAGGAAATAGTAGCTAAAGCATCTGCGAACTGATTTTCGTCTCAAGGGATGTACTCAAGTTTGAATGTTGTGAAGAAAGTCAGTATTCTCCTCGTGTAGTCACGATACGGAATCAGATGCTCTTGGTGAGTGTACCATTTGCCGTTGGTCTGATTAATTACCAAAGCTGAATCTCCAAATACACTCAATGTCTTGATCCTGAGGTCAATGGCTTCCTCAAGACCCATGATACATGCTTCGTATTCTACTTCGTTGTTAGTGCAGGCAAAGGTGATTTTTGCCGAGAAAGGCATATGAACTCCTTTAGGTGTAATGAGCACTGCACCAACTCCATGACCATTCATATTTATAGCCCCGTCAAACATCATAGTCCATTCCTCTTCTGGGTCAGGCCCTTCAGTGTGAACTGGCTCTTCACAATCTTTTGCTTTTAAGTACATGATGTCTTCATCAGGAAAGTCAAATCTCATGGGCTGGTAATCATCAATGGGTTGCTCAGCCAGATAATCAGACAGTACACTGCCCTTGATGGCCTTTTGAGACGTGTACTGAATGTCATACTCTGTCAGGATCATTTTCCATATTGCAACCCTTCCGGTAAGTGTTGGCTTCTCAAATATGTACTTGACAGGGTCCATTTTTGAGATCAACAAGGTAGTGTGAGTAAGCATATATTGTCTTAGTCGGCGAGCAGCCCACGCTAAAGCATAACAAGTTTTCTCGAGCAGTGAATAACGTTGTTCATAGTCGGTAAAATTTTTGCTTAGGTAGTATATTGCATACTCTTTTCGACCAGACTCATCATGCTGGCCCAACACACACCCCATTGATCCTTCTAATAGTGTCAGGTACATTATCAGAGGTCTTCCTTCAACTGGAGGCATGAGATTTGAAGGTTCTTGCAGGTACTCCTTGATCTTGTCAAAAGCTTTCTGACAATCGTCGTTCCACCTGACTGTCTGTTCCTTTCTTAACAGCTTGAACAAGGGTTCACAGGTTGTAGTGAGGTGAGATATGAACCTTGATATGTAGTTCAATCTACCTAAGAACCCCCAAACTTATTTTTCAGTCCTAGGTGCAAGCATCTCCTGAATGGCTTTGACTTTATCAGGATCAACTTCAATTCCTTTTTCACTTACGATAAATCCCAGCAACTTACCAGAATGTACCCCGAATGTGCATTTGTTGGGGTTCAACTTCAACGGATATTTCCTCAGATGCTTGAACAACTTCAGCAGATTTACCAGATGGTCTTCTTCAGTAAGGGACTTGGCAATCATATCATCCACGTAGCATTCAATTTCCTTGTGGATCATATCGTGGAATAATGTTACCATAGCCCGTTGATAAGTTGCATCGGCATTCTTCAGTCCAAACGACATTACCTTGTAACAAAATGTCCCCCAAGGTGTGATGAAAGTTGTTTTCTCCATGTCTTCAGGTGACATCTTGATCTGATTATAGCCAGAAAATCCATCCATGAAAGAAAATACCAAGAACTAAGCTGTGTTGTCGACCAATACATCAATGTGAGGTAATGGGAAATCATCCTTCGGGCTAGCTCTGTTCAGATCCCGGTAGTCAACACACATACGCACCTTGCCATCCTTCTTAGGCACAGGTACAATATTAGCAACCCACGGCGGGTAACTAGTTACAGCAAGGAAACTGGCGTCCCACTGTTTTTGTACTTCTTCCTTAATCTTCATGGCCATATCTGGGCGAGTACGGCGCAAATTTTCCTTCACTGGAGGGAAATCTTCTTTCAATGGTAGCTTGTGCATGACAATATCCGTATCTAGACCTGGCATGTCTTGATAAGACCAAGCAAAGACGTCGACGTATTCTCGAAGCATGTTGATAAGCTGTTCTTTTACTGAAGCTTGCAGACTGGCCCCAATCTTTACTTCTCTCAAATCCTCCTCGGTACCAAGATTAACAGTTTCAACCTCCTCTTGATGAGGAGTAATCACTTTTTCTTGTTGTCTCAACAACCTGGCTAACTCTTCAGGCAACTCATAGTCTTCTTCAACCCCTTCATCAGCTTGATTAATTGGATTATCGAAGTCATACAAGGTCATAACAATGTTGTTGTCGGTGCAATCTGGAGGATTATTTCTGCAATGGTCGAGATTTGTTCGTTTTAGTGATCAATTTTAATCTTGTTTAGAAAAAGTGTAAAATGAAGTCAGTATTTTGAAAACATTGCCATTTTATTGTTTTGTACAAAAAGTGAAAAATGAAGAGACAGTGGGAGAAAGAGAGAATTGTTTGCAAAAGATGTATGATATTCATTGATATTCCATTTGCCCAAAATTACAAATATGGCCCTATTACAAAATGAGTCTTGACACCTTGGGCAAGATGCATGACTTGATGCATGCTGAAAAAAGCAGGAAATAATAATTACTCTGCAGGAGTAACCCTTATAATTTCCTGGGAAGACCAGTTAAGGACTTGATGACCCGGGATCCTTAGACGAATCCAGCTCTCCAGGTTGAGGTCGCTTTCCACCTCGTCTTCCACGTTATTGACAGCATCTGGGGTGAGCATCCCCCCACTGATGAACTTGGGCTCCTTAGAAGCCTCTTCTTGATCTTGTCGGAATGGTTTGTAACCCAAACCGAATCTGTCCTCCTTCTTCTCCACTGGTAGCAGCTTTCCCCAGCCTTGGGCATTTCCGTCTTCAACAACCTTCCGGGCTCGTTGATAGGAGACAATTGAAGCACCCATCCTATCCTCCTGGGATGCAGCAAATACTTCAGTTGTCGCCTCATCGACGTTCAGTGCTTTGAACCCTTGGCTCATGGTTTCATGAATTTCACCATCCATCTCAATGTATTTGTATGTAGCCATATGGCTAACAAAGATATGCTCCTCACCACAGATGGTGATAATCTGACATTCCCACTCATATTTCAATTTCTGGTGAAGGGTCGACGTAACTGCGCCAGCGGCGTGAATCCATGGTCGACCCAACAAACAGCTGTAGGCCGGCTGAATGTCCATCACATAGAAAGTAGTCTGAAAGACCCGTGGACCGATTATCACAGGAAGCTCCACCTCTCCAAGAACATACCTCTTGGAGCCATCAAAAGCTCTAACCACCAGATTGCTTGGTCGGAGAGCTATTCCATCATATTCGAGCTTAACAAGAGCTTTCTTTGGCAAGACATTGAGTGAAGACCCAGTGTCAACAAGAACATGTGAGAGTACAACCCCTTTACACTCCAGGGTGATGTGTAAAGCTTTGTTGTGGTGACGACCTTCCGTTGTCAAATCAGCATTGGTGAAACCTAACCCATGGCTAGTATTAACATTAGACACCACTGTCTCAAGCTTATTTACCGTGATCTCCTCCGGCATGTAGGCTGCGTGCAAGACTTTAAGTAGTGCATCCCGATGAGCTTCGGAACACAACAGCAGGGATAAGATGGAGATCTTGGAAGGAGTCTGGTGGAGCTGATCCACAACCTTGTAGTCACTTCTTTTGATTATCCTCATAAATTCATCCACATCTTGGTCAAAAGATGATTTATGGGCCTCTTTTGGTATAGGTTCTTCAAGTGCCACACTTTTACCTTTGGCTTTGGCAGCAGCCTCTGCCTCAGTATTAGTTCTTGGAACTTGTGACGCGAAGAGGCGTCCGCTCCGGGTGAAGCCTCCGCCTCCCCCGAAATTATCCACTTGTGGTGTATGAACTGAAGAATCAAGAAGGACTCTTTCTCCGTTGCAGTAAAGGTCTGAACCATAGTGCCATGGTACAACATTGTCTTTATCATATGGAATGGGCCCCGGCACCGTGATGGTGACAGGACTGACTGCGGCTGAGATAGGAACCGTTACTGTTTGTGGATCATAAAATATGGTGACAGGACTTCTGATTGATGCTGGTGGTGATTGACTGAAGCTTGGTTGTTGCTGAAACTGTTGTTGAGATTGTTGCTGATAATTGTTGGAATCAGGGACCGTTGCAGGGTCGTAATAGATGGTGATTGTGGAGACGTCGTTGTTAATGTTTGTTGTAGTTATAGAAACAGATGCGATTGAACTGGTGTTTGTTGAAGTAATGGAAGAGGTGGTTGCTAATTTTGTAGATGAGTCTGTAGGAACAATTGTCTTTGCAGTTGTAGGAGAAATACTCGTTGTTGTTGAAAAAAGAGTTGCTGGTGTTGTAGAAGCCGTTGTTGTTATTTGCAGGATACCCTCTCTGATCAGGACATTGATTCCATTCCTCAAGCTTGCACACCCATTGACGAAAACCTTGCAAGATTCACAGCAGGCCTCACAATCTGGAAACACCTGGAATTTCAAAAGCTGAGCTTTAACCTCTGCCAGAGGTGTTTGAATGTTTGTAGTATCTTCAATTAAACTCATGGGTTGGACCTCCTCAATTAAATTTATCCTAGGCCCACCATGGCTGGGCATAGGATTCTTCGTGACATTAGGAGGTGGTGCAAAATTTAGGGCCTTTGAATCAACCAGATCCTGGACCTTCATGTGCAAAGCTCTGCACTTTTTTGTGGTGTGACCAAGTGAATTAGAATGAAAAGCACACCGGGCATTGACGTCATAATTTCTCAGGAGGTTCTGAGGATCTGGCAGAGCCAAAGTCCTTAGCTCGACAAGATTAAGCTTTAGGAGTTGTGGCAGCAAGGTGGCATATGGCATTGGTATAAGGTCAATCACCCTGTTAACATGAGATGGCCTTTGCTGGAAAGGGCGATGTTGTTGGTTGTTGTTGTTGTTGTTGTAGGACCTCTGTTGAGGAAACTGTTGTTGTTAAGGAAAATGATTCGGTTGTTGAGTGTATTGAGGAGGTGGAGTAGGAATAGTGACAGCGGAAATTGATCTCGGCAGATATTGGGGTCTTCCTCTGCCCATATGTACATAATTTGTTTCACCGGATCTGCGAGGCTCTGCAAATGGTTTCCTTGCACTGCTTGAACTGGCGCCATTATCAGAAATCTTTCCCATTTTCAATAAGCTCTCAATTCTTTCCCCAGCTATGACCACGTCTGCAAAGCTAGTGGAAGAAAAAGAAGCCAACCTATCAATGTAAGTCCCCTAGAGGGTGTTCATGAACATATCTGCCATTTCCCTTTCTGACATTAAAGGTTGAACGGCAGCAGCTAGTTGCCTCCATCTCTGACATACCCATTAGAAGGGTTCTATTTGGAGCCATGTCCAAATTATATTGATATTGGCGAATGAAAGCCTCGGCCAGATCTTTCCAATTCCTTATTGTGGCCCTGGTCAAATGAGAGTACTACTCACGGGATGCCCCTGTCAAGCTATCCTCAAAATAAAACATCCACAATTTTTCATCCATGGTGTAGGCTTTCAATATTTCCAGGAAAGATTGGAGATGGGTACGAGGGCAGGATGTACCATTGTATCTTTCAAAGCAGGGAGGTTTGAACTTGTGAGGAATTCTAACCCCCTCCACTAGTCCTATATCCATGACATCAAAACCTAGAGAGTTTTGAGATTCCAGAGACCTCAGCTTTTCTGCTATCTCGTCCAGCCGACGATTATAGACTTCGTCTCCAGCCCCAACTACAGTGAATTGTTCTTCCTGAGGGTCCTCCTGCAAAGCCCTCCCTCCAGTGTTGCCCTGGGTGTTTCTTATAGCATTGATGTCTGGGTTCATATGAGGTCTAAACTCTGGGGGATCAGTACGAGGCTGTACATGATCGTTGTTGCTAGTACCCCCTGTACCTGGGTGGTTCTCTTCGGGAGTTTGCCGCTCGACCAACTCTCTCAGTCTTTCTTGACTTTGAGCCAATCCAATCATCACTGCCATAAACTGGTTCATTTGGTCCCTCATCTCATTCCTTTCATTGGCCATTTGGGTTCTTACGTCAGTCAAATCTTGTTGAACCTGGTCCATTTGTAAGCCCTAAAGGTTGTTTCTTGTCGGATACCGGTGCACTCTATTGATGGGGAAGACTCTTCTACGAGCAATGTTTCCTGAAACCACAACAAAGTGAGAAACAACAAAAACAAAAACCCTACAAAACAAAGAAATGAGGTTGGTATGCAATGCAAGATGTCTATTTGTCTTCCAAGGGTATCTGGTTTGGTGCTTTGGTTTTGACCTTCCAGACCTCGAAGAATGATGATGTTGAAGAGAGATAAAGCCCACAAAATAACACAAACCATATATTACCAAATGTAAAGATACATAATTTGATTACAACAAAGTTCCCATGGTGGGTCAAAATACAACAACAAAATACAATCAAAATGAAGTACAAACAAAGAAATCAAACATCCAATCCATAATCATCCTCTCTGACTTCCTTCAGGAGAGCATCAGTCGCTGGGCCAACTGGATGCTCTGTGATGGTCCTAATAAGAAGGTTCCCGGTGGCAATGGCACTGGTCAATTTCTTATGCTTATCCTGGTCCTTTGATCTCTTCAACCCTGCCCGGAGCTTCAACTCAGAGATTTCCTTCTGTGCTGCTAACAAGGCTTCCTGGTTCTTCTTCTCGTTTGCTTCCAGCTGCTCTATCCTAGCCTGGGTCCTCTGATCTTCTTGTGAATGAGCCTCAGTGATCCTGATCCATCTAGCCTGACTCTCCTCCAGGTAGTGTTCAGCTCTGGCCTTTTGAATCTTGGCTTCCTTGCAAGCATTCTTCAATACCAACTCTCCTGCTCTAGCCCTTCTAATGTAATCATCTGTCTTCTCAATCTTGGTCATGTGCTCGATCCGGAGCTTCTCTAACCTTTCATTGTCCAGACGACTATCATTCCTCTCCTAGAGGGTCTTCTTCAGAGCTTCAGAAAGCTGAGTATTCCTTTCCTTCAACTTCTCAAACTCCTCTAAACTGACTGTAGTTGCAGGCTCCACTGCTGATGGTCCAGGCACATCCTCTAAGGTGAATGGCATACGGGTGATCTGCCCCCTGATACGAGACCAATCAAGATACTGAGCTGAAGCTATTTTGTTGTACTTGCCAAGAATAGCAGTCGCTTTTGTCTGAATATTCTCCCAAGCCCAAGCTGCTTGTCTGGCAATGGCAAGGTTGTACTAAATGTCACAGTAAAGGGTTTCTGACAAGTCTTGCTCTCTTGGTGGATGCACCAAGGCATACCCTAGTTGCCTTTTGAACAGCAAAGGATTGTAGTTGATGCAACCCTTCACTCCAATCAGGGGTACATTGGGATACTTCCCACAGCTAGTGATGATATCTCTGCCCTTGGTGCTCTGAGTGCACCATCTGATGTCTTCTGAAGTAAGGGCAATCATTCTCTTGGCCCAGTTCTTTGACTGATGAGGGTTCAGGAAAGCTTCAGATTTTGGTAAGTGTCTCAACAACCAACAATAGAAGAGAGGTGCACAACATCTGACTAATCTTCCCCTCTGCTTCTCATTCTTCTGATGCAATGAGTAGTAAAAGTCTCCAAGCAAGGTAGGGACTGGATTCTTCAACAATAAAAGGTGGATAGCACTCTTGCTTACAAACATAGGCTCGTCTGCAAACAAGATGACTCCATATATGCTAAGGGCTAGAAGAGCACAAACAGTGTCCCACTTCCCTGCTGCAGCATGAATGGTGGCCTGAGTAACCAAGAAGTCCAAATGGAGGCCTGGAATTCCAGCCTTGGTGGTCATGTTCTGGTCAATGAGGGTGGACTCCAAGTGCAAAGCCTTAGCTACATATTCATTCTTGGGAGTAGTCATTTCAGGGTTGAAGGGAATCCCTCTCCTGATGGGGACACCCAAAAACATGGAGAACTCTTCCATCAAAGGTCCCAACTGAAAATCTGGGAAAGTGAAGCATCTGAGAGGAAGGTCATAAAACTGAAGACATGTGTGGATCATGCTCCTCTGTGATGCATCCAAATCCATAATCATGTCCATAATGCCACCATAATGTTCCCTGAATAAAGGGACATGATCAGGAGTGATGAGAGTCTGAATCTGTCTGATGCCTGTCAGAGTGGGCTCAAAGAAATGATAGGTAATGTTGCTCCTCCTGGATGGGTCCATGCTGACAGTGGATGCTGATGAAGAAGACTGAGGAGAAGCACTGATGAAGACAACCGGTGAAAACTGATGAAGGTAGCTGGAGAAGGTACTGAAGAAGAGTCTCTGATGAAGATAACTAATGAAGATGCTGGTGCAGATAGCTGAAGGAATCTGAGTAGTAGAACAGGTCAAAACCAAACCAAAGATAAGATGTGGATACCTTGTAAAACAAATAGACAAATGTTAAATGATGCAAAATGATGTATGCAGAATGATATGCAAGGGTTTGTGATCAAGTGTTGGATCTGTTATATGCCTTGATAGGGTCCATGTGTGTTCATAAGTCCGGATGAAGGCTTAGAAAACCAGTAACCAGGTGAGGGAGTTAAATAAAGAGTCACAAGTCCAGGGTTTCACAAGAACAATCCAAAATGATGCAATCTTAATAAAACCAGTAACAAAGGTATGATGAGGCCAAGGGTTCCTGTAAACCTATAAACATCCCAACCCCCTCACATGTATTGTTCTAAAACAAGGATCCTCAGACTTGGATCAGTTATGAGGAGTGTAAACACTTCTAACCCGGAGGTACAATGTTTACAATAATCATAAAGGTTCCTCCTCTAATTCACCTCGAATGCTGAAGGTCATAAAAAGGTCATCCAGACTTAGCAAGCTTCCCAGATATCCCTTGTACTACAGGAAATCCGTAGCACATAGTTCTCAAGAAGAAACCCATGTCTGAACCATGTTTCATATTCCCGCACCATATCGAAATGGAATGGGAAAGAATATGAAGCCACTCTATCCAATGTGTTACTCAGGTCCCCGGTATGGAACCTTACTCACTCAATATCCCACCCACCAAGGAAAACAACAGATCCAACATAGATGATATGATGATAACAGTATGAAATGCATAAAAACAATAAATGAAAGCAATAAATAAAGTTGTACAAAAAGCAATAAATAAAGCAATAAACAACAAGCACAAGTAGCACATAACACCCCCATAAACACAAATCAAACAAGCGCTAGGAGAAACCCACAAAAAGAATCAGAGATTCTGTGTTCGAAATTGTAATTCCCCATCAGAGTCGCCAAGCTTTCGCTCCCCCGAAAAGACACCCGGGTCCCAAGGGTGCAGACGCGAACGGTCGGTGAAAGAGAGAAAATGAAGGTGAAGTGAATAGAGTCGCCAGCTAGGCATTTTTATCCTGAAGGAAAGGTAATGCTGCATAAACCTAGAAAAAAGATGGATAAGATGGTTGCGAACCAGAGAAACTGAGAAAGGGGGTTGGTTACAACCTGGGAAGGTATTAGCACCCAGATTGTCCGTCGTACTCGACGGGATCCACGCTTACAAGATTGTGTTTAAAAGGGGTAAGTGTATGTGTTGTCTGTGTGAAAAAGCTAAAGAATGAATATACAAGTGTCAGTGCAAAAGGGTGAATTGCTCAGGAACTGAGGCTTTAAAAGAATGCTGAAAGAGGGGGATGACAAAGAGAATTTTGTTCGAAAACAGTTAAGTTATGCCTACGTATCCTCTCGTGAAATGAGGAAGTCAGAACACCGTAGTTCGACTCAAAGAGACTGAAAAAGGATTGACTTGTGAATTGCTTGCTTGTCTATGCTCAAGTTTATGACTCGTCTGGCTCGAGTGCTAACTGTCTTGCATTAGACGGAAGAAGCAAGTTCTCGTTTGTGAATGAGTGTGATGAGAAAAGAATCCCGAAGGAGACAATTATTGTTTGTTTTTAGGTGTTTTCAGTTTTGTTATTATTTTTGGTGTTTTGCATAAGTTAATGAGCTTAAGCCTAAATCAAGGGTTTGTAAACTCATTATATCCTCCCTGATTAGGGATAATGAGCCCACTTAAGTATGAGATAAGCATCTCAACTTAATTACCATGATGATATGGGATTAAGATCATTAACCTACTTGTGATTAATTAGATGTTTTTGGTTTTTGTTTAGTGTTAAGTAATGAGTTTAATCTCTAATCACAGATTAGTGAACTCATTACACCATCCTAATAGAAGGATAATAGATGAGAACACTTAAGCTGAGGAAGATACCTTAACTTAATCCATGGTTAGGGATTAAATTCATTATATAACAAGCCTTTATTAAATGGATTTTAATTAAGGGATGAGATTAAGAAATGGATTTTATGATTTGTAAGACAACTTGAGGGGGACTTGTCCATTAAACACTAGGGTTAGTCCTTCTTAACCATAAGGAAGAATTAGAAACCTAATGTAAGGCCCAAGTTACAAGATAAAGTCTTGGTGATTATTAATGTGTTTTGATTAAGAGGTTTAAACAAATTAAAGGTTTAACGCTTAGGATTAAAGTTATACACTTCATCCTAAGAGAAGGATGCATGCATAACCCTAATTCCAAAGTCCTAAAACTTTAAGAGTTTAGTCTTTGATTATTGAGATGATAAGAGAGACTCAAGGAGACTCAAAGGTAAGAAGCTAAGGGGGACTAATTACAACCCTAATCATTGTCATGCTTGGATATCCTATGGTTTGTGAGGCTTAAGGAAGATCTTCAAGGAAGCCACCAATGGAAGAAGCAGATGAAAGGAGGGAGAATCATAAGAATAAGTTACTTACTTCCTAAGAAGATAAGTAACTTAAAGGAAGAAAGTGAGAGAGATGGAACATAAGTGAATCAAATTCACTTCAAAGACAAGTTAGAATGCATACAAATGAGATAAGAAGAAGTGGGAGGTGAAAGAAAATCCACCTCCCAAAATAACTTACTAAACTTGAAAAGTGTTAGCATGAATGCATAAAGTATAAAGCATGAAGAAATGAATTGAAATGAGATGCAATGATCAAAGTCAGAAGTGTTTATGCTATGTAAATGTCATGTGAGATGATGCAATGTCATACAAGATGCACATGAATGGTCATACAAAGATGAGATGTTATGAAAGCATGCTTTGAAGTTTGAAAACACATGAAAGTTTATGAAATGAAATGAATGCTAAACATGGAAAATGGATGAAGAAATGATCAAGCAAGGTTCTAACATGTCATAAGATGTCTAAGATGGCATATGAATTCATGTAATGTCATGGAAAGTTCATGTAATGATGCATCTGCAAGGAGAATGCAAATGAAATTGAGAAATTAGGGTTTTATGGACATATGAGATGCAAATGGATAAAACAGAAGCATATGACATGATAAAAATTTTAAATCAAGCTCAAACAAACCCTAATCCCATACTAGGTCACACCCCAAAGGATAAGGTCAGAAGCCTAACCTATCAAAAGTTATGATTTTCCTAAGTTTTCTAGGGTTTTTGGGTGGTTCAAAGGGAAAAATGCAAATCAAATTGAAATTGCAAAATAAATTCATGAGAAAAATGACCTATAAACTACATGCAATATGTAACACAATACAAAAAGAATCAAGTTCAAAATCTTCTTTGTTAGGCAGAAATGATTTTTTAAAGTTAGATTTCAAAAATGTGATTTTTATAACCCTTAATTCAAAGAAAATTGGCAAACTATGATCAAACCTAAAAAGAAATTTGTGTGAAGAGGTTTAAAATGTTTATCAATGCATTGGAATGATTCATGATTTTTTTGGCGATTTTTAGAAACTTAAATGTATTTTTAAGTAATTAAAATACTTTAATTAATTAAAAATAACATTTAAATATTTTAAAAATACTTTTTTAATGCAAAAAATAAAATAATATTTGTTTTTGGATTGAGAAAAATATTTGAAATAAGAATGCAAAGTTTCATATTTTTTGAATGCTTTTTGATATTTTAAAATAATTATGCAAAAGAAATGGAAATAAAATGAATTAAAATGAATAAAAATGAAAGGTATGCGTATCCAAAGGCTGAGATTCAAACCTAGGGGGATATGGTTGACTGCGCGCATGAATCAATGGTCCAGATGGCTTATGGGTTAAATTACTTAATTAAATTAATTAATCCAGATTTTATTTAATTAATTAGGTTAGAGTTTTAATGACAAGATCTGGGCCATCCATACGCAAAATTAAAACAGATCCAAGGTCCACGTTTAAACTGGAAAACTAACCCTAATTAGCCCTAATTAATCTCAGGTGACCGGAGCTAAGCTCCGGTCATCTTCTCCGGCCAACCCCTCACCTGAGTTCCCTCAAAACACCACCCCAAGCCCCCAAAACCTCCAGAATCAATCCACTAACCACCCTAAACACTAATCCAACCCAAAAAATCATTTATCATTCATCATCAACAAGATTCGAACAAAAACGTCAAAACGGCAAAAGTTTCAGAACAAGCATACACACTCATCTCTCAACCATTTTCGAAAATAAACATATCAACATGATTAGTGAAGCATACATAATCATTTAGAAACTTAAAAAAGAGTTATGGAAAAAATGTTCATCATGGCTACCTGAGTTGAAGCTTTGCAATCTAGAGCTTTCTGACCTCTTCCTTTGTGAAAAATGTCGCCAATGACCCCTCTGATGCTTCTGGAAAGCTTGAATGGAGTTTAGATAGCCTCCTTTGTGAGTTTCAGTTCTGAGATTGCAGAAATCGTGTTTTGCTTGAGAGTGTTTTAGGTTATGGTGATGGGTGGGAAATGATCCTGAGGTGATGATGAGTTGATTGGTGGAAGAAATTTTAAGTTTTAGTGGCTGAGCTATGAAATTCGAAGAGGTGAAGGTTTCTTGAGGTTTTTGTGATTCTGAGTGTGTGTATGGATTCAGGCCTCAATGTTGTGTGTTATGAGTTGCTTGATGTCCACATAAACAATGTTGATTGGCCAGAGAGTTGTTGTGGCACAGGCTGATTGGTATGGGAGTTTTTGCAAAAAGTCAAGATTGTGTACTATGAGGTATGGGCACGGGTCAGAGGTGGTTCCATGGGGTTTCTGGACTCAGCTTGATTCAAGTATGGCCATGGGATTGATTTTGATGTGCTGGAAGGCTTGGATCAAGAGTTCTCATATGTTTTGCAAATTTCCCTCTTTGAAGTTTCTTGGATCACAAGTCATGAAAACCCTAGGTTCAATGCACAATTCTGATCTTTTGAAGTTCATTTGACATGTTGTAAAGTGTTTGTGCACATTAGAGGTCATTAGAATGCTTGGCAAGTGAAATTGCAAATTCCCACTTTGGCATGAACTTGAAAATTATGTGATTTTTGCCAACTTTGAAAGGCCATATCTTGAGTTCTAGGATGAATAAAGACATTTTCTTGTACTTTTTGAAAAGGGAATGACCCAATCTACAACTTTCATGACCAAGAATTTTTCATTTGAAGCATTTTTGGTTATGAAAGAGGAGGTTGAAAAACTTTTCCAAAATGGAAAGTTTGCATTTCAAGTCATTTCCAAAAATGGCAAGTTTGCAATTGGCTCAAAATTCTTCAATCTTGTGAACTTCCAACAACTTCTAAGATCAAATAAAGATCATATAACTTAAATTTGATTAAAATACCCCTCTGGTTCCATTGTTGGGGGCCTTAGATGCCCTGATTTTGACTTAACTTGCTCAGGAAGTTACCCAGTGAACAGATGACTTCCACAATGAATTTCTTCATCAAACTTGGTACACATGATCCTTATAACATAATAAGAACATTAGAAACAAGAATGACCCAAAAATTTGGAGTTAAGGCCTCTGAAACCAAAACCCTAATTTTGGTCATCTACGTAGTGAAAACCCTAGCTCTGCTTCCATTCCTTTGCCAGTTCTTGTGATCTCTTGACTTTCATGAACTTTGTGGAGCATAATATGATTATAGAACACACATGGACCCTCTTGGAAAGCTTTAAGACCTTTGGGATGGCCCAGATGGATTCTTGGTTTGCTCAGATCACAAACCCAGATGCAGATGAACCTGAACTATGCAGTGAAACAAAAATGCAATATGAGATGGTATGCTTATGTTAAAACAAAAATGAAAGATCACAAGCCATGGTGTGATAAAGAGTGAGGGAAAATTTGGGGTGTTTTCACATAACATGTCATACATGATAGATCCTATTGCAGATGCATATGGAATCTTATTCATGCGATCCCTTTCTTCCTTAGTTGAAGGGGATTGTGTTTTTGATAGACATATGCCATGTTGCATAGGTATGAATACTTTCTTGGAATCAAGCATATTAAAGCGTCTCAAGAATTTATCTATGTATGTACTCTGACTTAGGCCAAGCAGTTTTTGTGATCTATCTCTATAAATCCTAATTCCTAATATACAGGCTGCTTCACCAAGATCCTTCATAGAAAAGCATTTCCCTAACCAAGATTTTACTTGTTGTAAGGTAGGGATATCATTTCCAATGATTAATATGTCATCTACATATAATACCAGGAAAATGATCATGCTCCCACTAACCTTCTTGTAGACACAAGGCTCATCTTCGTTCTTTATGAATCCACATTGTTTTACAGTTTCATCAAAACGAAGATTACAGCTTCTGGAAGCTTGCTTCAATCCATAGATTAATCTTTGTAACTTGCATATCTTATGGCCTTCTTCAGGTATGTCAAATCCTTTAGGTTGTGTCATGTACATATCCTCAATAAGATTCCCATAAAGGAAAGAATACTTGACATCCATCTGCCATATTTCATAATCATGATATGCAACGATAACAAGTAAAATCCAAACAGATTTAAGCATTGCAACTGGTGAAAAGGTTTCATCATAGTCTATCCCATGAATTTGTTTATAACCTTTAGCAACCAGTCTTGCCTTATAGGTATGTACCTTACCATCCATGTCAGCCTTCTTCTTGAAGACCCACTTATTAACTCCTACTGGAGGCTCTACCAAGGTCCAAACTTGGTTTGTGTACATGGAATCCATTTCAAATTTCATGGCTTCTAGCCACTTCTCATACTCAGGACCAGTTATGGCCTCTTGGTAGCTTACATGCTCATCTTGATCCATGAGTAATACATCACCTTGATCAGTTATGAGATATCGATATACCTCTGGTTGGTGATGTATCCTGCTTGACCTACGCTGGTTTTGTTCTACTTAAGCAGGTTTCTCTTCCACAACTGTTTGTGATTCCTGCTTTAATTCCTCCATAGGTGTATCAATGCTTTGTGATTCTTTAATTTCTTCAAGCTCTATTTTCCTCCCACTAATTCCTTTGGAAATAAAACCCTTTTCCAAGAAGACTCTAGTTCGAGCGACAAACACTTTTCCCTCAGAAGGATTGTAGAAGTAATATCCTCTTGTTTCTTTAGGATATCCTAAAAATAAGCATTTGTCAGATTTGGGCTCAAGCTTAGTTGAAACTTGACTTTTCACATAAACTTCACAACCCCAAACCTTCATGTAAGACATATGTGGTTTCTTACCATTCCATATCGCATATGGTGTCTTTTCTACCTTTTTGGATGGAACACGGTTAAGTGTGTAAGCTGTTGTCAGTAGTGCATGTCCCCAAAAGGAGTTTGGAAGATCAGCGTGACTCATCATGGATCAGACCATGTCTAACAAGGTTTGATTTCTTCTCTCAGACACACCATTCCATTGTGGTGTTCCAGGAGGAGTGAGTTGGGATATAATCCTACACTCTTTTAGATGGTCATCAAACTCTAGGCTTAAATATTCACTGCCTCGATCTGATCGAAGAGTTTTAATATTCTTACCTAATTCGTTTTTTACTTTATTGTTGAACTCCTTGAACTTTTCAAAGGATTCAGATTTGTGTTTCATTAAATACACATAGCCATATCTACTGAAATCATCAGTAAATGTGATGAAGTGTTAAAAACTTCCTATGGCTGGTATGTTCAGTGATCCACATACATCAGTATGTATGAGGTCTAACAAATCATTTTCCCTTTCACCTTTTCCTGTGAATGGGGTATTTGTCATTTTTCCAATCAAACAAGATCTGCATGTATCATATGATTCATAATCAAAAGAGTCCAATAGTCCATCTTTATGGAGTTTGGAAATATGTTTCTCATTTATATGGCCTAAGCGACAATGCCAAAGGTAACTTGGATTTAACGCATTAGGTTTCATCCTTTAGTATTAATGTTATAAATTGGAATTTCAAGATCAAGGAAATACAATCCATTGTTCATTTGTGCAGTAGCATAGAACATATCATTTAAATAAATAGAGCAACAATTGTTCTTTATTATAAATTAAAAACCAAACTTGTCCAAACAAGAAAAGGAAATAATATTCCTGCTAATTGCAAGTATATAATAACAGTTCTCTAACTGAATTATTAAACCACTAGGTAAAGTCAAATCATAAATTCCTACAACTAAAGCAACAAACTTTGCTCCATTGCCAACTCGTAGGTCAACTTCATCTTTTTCCAAATCTTTACTTCTTTTTAGTCCCTGCACATTGGTACAAATATGAGAACCACATCCAGTATCTAATACCCATAATGCAGAAGTAGATAAATTAATTTCTATAACAAAAATACCTAAAGTTGAAGTTTCCACTCCATTCTTCTTATCTTCCAGGTACATATTGGTTAGTTTTTCTTCCAATGTCCGGTCTTACCGCAATAGAAACAAATGCCTTCCTTAGCTATGCCTCCACTAGGCTTCAAAGTAGGTGCAATATGTTTGAGTTTGGAAACTTCCCTGCCTTTCCATTTACCACCCTGCTTTGTTGGCCTTTTGTTCTGTTTCTTTCCATTATTGACCATCAGAACGGATTTCCCTTTTGACTTCAGATTTTGCTCAGCAGTTCTTAACACGCTTATAAATTCAGGAAGAGATTTGTCCATATCATTCATATTGAAATTAAGGATAAATTGACCAAAATTATCCGACAACGATTGCAGGATCAAATCAGTTGCAAGCTCCTTCATGAGGGGAAATCCCAATCTTTCAAGATTCTCCACATACCCAATCATCATAAGTACCCGGGGACCTACTGGGCTTCCCTCAGCTAGCTTGGCTTGGAAAAAGGATTTCGAAACTTCAAACCTCTCATGCCTTGCCTGCTCTTGATAGAGCATCTTTAGATGTTCGATCATATCGAACGCTGCCATGTTTTCATGTTGCTTTTGCAATTCAAAATTCATGGTAGCCAGCATGAGGCAAGCAGTTTCATAATTCATTAGCATCATCGACATGCTTCTTATAAGCATCTTTTTCAGCTTTAGGAGCAGAATTAGGAGGTTCCTCATCAGGAACAGGTGTCTCTAAGACATACAACTTTTTGTCATGTTTGAGGATAATCCTCTGACTTCGGTGCCAATCTAGAAAATTTGTCCCAGACAATTTTTCCTTATCTAGGATTGTTCGCAAGATGTTATTAGATGTGTTATTTATAATGATAATCTACATTAAAAGATGATGAAGATATTAGTATCATTAAACATATTCAATTAGGCCTTTAATTAAATATGCTCCCATTATTTTACTCAAAACAAATGACCCCCATCATTTGATTCGGAAAATCCCGTTGGAAGATTTTCTAGTGGATCGAGATCAATATTTCTTTTTCTTTTAAGTCAATGTTAGGCTGATTACACAAAACTTGGCTATTTAGGTAGGAAATTCTTCTAAACTCCTTATTCCAATCCATCATATGAATCATTCTCAACTTTTTCTTCTAAACGTATATAATCTTATTATATTTTGTTTAGTTAAGCTTGACCCATTATCTTAGAAATTGGATATTACATTTATCCCATCGCACCTTACCAATATAGAATATGCACCTCGCGTTAGGCGAAACCTACATAATTTGATACTAGTCTTGATGTGTTCTAAAATTTAGAAAGCAAAAACTTAATATTTAGTTTTGAGGGAATTTTAATTAATTTGATCTCATGGCTCATTTATCATATAGATCATTCCTCACACATACAATATTTATATCAACATACAAACAAATGAAACAGTTATGGCCCCTAACGCAATTGTTCTCCCAAGCCAATGAGAGAACTAAGCCAAACCTAATAATGATCTTCACTTCACCTAGCAAGATCTCCAAGATTGTCCTTCTTTATTTTGTAGTATTCTCTTTTAGTCATAATAATTCATTACATCAAAGAAACTCGTTTTACATACGAGGGAGTGAGATGAGAAAAGAAATTACATGAATAGAATATGAGAGAGGCACGACATGCAGGTCGTATTTATAAAATCCAAAAACAAAACAAAAAAAAATATAAACTAAGGCCATAACTGATCACCACACACAAAAATTAATAAAACAATTTTATTATTAATATTATTATTAATTTAAGTTTGGTTAATAAAACAAATCAAATTAACTTTTGGCAAAATAATAATAAACCCTTTTATTATTACTGAAGACATTATTGACGCAACCCTTGCACCATCAAATGTCCATGACACCCGTCACAACTCCATGAAAATCGTCACAAGTCTGCGACGACCGTCACACATCATATGACGACCGTCACACATTTAGAATGCGCATACCTCATTGACGGTGCAACCCTTATGCCGTCACACATTTTAACGACCTCATTGACAACGCAACCCTTGTGCCGTCACAAATTTTAACGCAACCATCTCATACTATCAAACCACCATGATTAATAATTTTGTATGATTGATCCGTATGTTATTGCTTCACCATACTAAAGTCAGATTCCGAAGCAGATAACCACAAATCGCACAACTGAATGATAATCATTACGTGATTTTAATCGATGAAATAAAACAATATATCCAATATACCATCTTTGCATTAAAATTAATCATATCATATATGAATTATATCGATCATATATGTGTAACTTATGGATGATTGACATATCGCTACTTCACCATACTATTGTCAGATATCGAAGCATAGTCAATATCATCCATCCAAATCGTACGCAATCTGCAGCCAAAATTTAATATTCGAATTTGATTTAATTTTTGTTTATGTGTTTTAATCCAATTAAAACAAAATTGACAATTTTACGTATTTTAATCCAATTAAATAAAATTGACAGAAAGTAAACAATTACCAGATTCATGGTTTCGTAAGTGGCTCTATTACCACTGAAGGGAAATTTCCGATAAAATTGCAGTGGAAAACAAAAATTTCCCTTTAGAGATCCTTAGGAAAGGGCATGATTTGTGATAAAATATTTACCTCTTGTGGCGCTTCAAACCTTTGATTCTGATTTGATCACGAGCGTTGTACGACGAACAACGCCTCTACTTAGTCCATACGAAAAACTTCCTTTTAATCACAGTGCTAGCTGGTTACGAATGCAGATTTAGAGTGAAAGGAGAGGAAAAAAGAATATGGCCAGGGTTTCAAAACAACAACCTATGAGCTTCTTCACAAGGGTTCTATTTATAGAACTAATTGTGTGGGCTTTAACATAAAAGCCCAACTCAATAATAATATTATTACTATATTATTATAATAACTATTATTATATTATTATAATAACTATTATTATAATAACCATAATTTTATTATTATTATATTTTATAACTATTATAAATCTAATAATAAATATTATTATTATATCATATGGTACCTTACCATATTCCGTATTGCATTCTAGTGCACCATACCTTACGGTGTACCTTATTTATTCCACCTTTTCTCTAACTGTGCTTATATGTGTGACCCTATAGGATTTTGCGACGTTGGCAATTATACTAAATCGTGTATTTGACATTATAAATAGTGAGCGGTATCTAGCAATACATCACTGCTACCTAAGTCACAAAATTGTCATGTGATATGACAATACCTTTTGTGATAGTATTTATGTGTACAATTACCCTTTTACCCTTATGTCTATATTGAACACAAGGCATATACCGTGTCATCCTTGTCCAGTTCAATATTTGGCCCTTAGACATTTATCCTGTTATGCAGGATGGGCAGATTCCATCTAGGCTACTCATGTCCCTCAGCATGTTTTGTGAAGTACCCCTCAACTGTCTTTATGATCATCCAGTTACGAACAACGTTTGATCAACAAGAAAGTACTTGACTCTATATCTAGGGTCCATAGTAGTTTCAGGTCGAAGGGTGATATACATCACTATCACCATGAGAGTAACTTATGACACTTTGCATAACATTCTATGTAGTACTCTCATAGTAAGTCAATCCTATATAAATATTACTCCTAATATTCATACTTATGTCAAGACTTCATAACTCCTTATCCATGATCTATGAGATGTGATCATCAGTCTATCTACATAATAATCTTAATGCTTTAAGGCTATCCCATTTCACATTAAAGCTCGACTATGGATGCTTTAAGAATAGTGTCCTTATGTTTAATGGAATGTCATGATTAAGTCACACTTAATATTTCATTAAAAGAACTAGTTATTCTAGGGACTTTATCATTTTGGAAAAAAAAATATAATAAAGAAATTCCTTTTATTATTAATAAATAATTCGACGCAAGTACCAAAAGTATTGGCCTCTAGTGCTTACACCAACAGGATACTCCGTATTTATAAAATTAGGTTTGCTTGCACCTCAAGACAAAAGCCCAAAACTATAAAAGCCCAAAATATCTATTTTGGAACTAGATAAAATATAGATTTAAAACTAAATCAAATCAAATATGACATAATGAATTACACTTTCAATACACCACCTAATTCATTGTGTCTAAACTATCTACATTCATCATAGCTCTAAGTCTTCTGAATACTTTGACTTGCACTCCCTTTGTCATGATATCTACAATCTGATTCCCAGTTTTGCAGTGTTACAAGTTCATCTTCTTGTCTGCTACCCTCTCTCAAAGATAATGGAACCTCATTTCAATCTTCTTGCTTTGATCATGCGCTATCGGATTCTTCGCCAGATTGATAGCTGACATGCTGTCGATTTTCATGGTGATTCCTCCATGACTCTTCAATGTAATCTCTTTGACCAAGTTCACCATCCATGTTACTTGACATGCACAAAGAGAAGCATCTATGTACTCTGCTTTGCATGATGACAATGCCACTGCTGGCTCCTTTCTCGAACTCCAATCAACTGGTGCACCACCTAACATAAACACATATTCAGCTGTGGATTTTCGATCCTCAGTATCACTACACCAAATTGAATTATTGTATCCCACTATCTTACATTCTTTTCCTTCATCAGCTGCAGGAAACAAAATGCCATAGTCGAAAGTTCCTTTCAGATACCTCAGTATCCTCTCACCGCTGCTAGGTGTGATACCTTTGGCTTCTACATGAATCTACTCACCATACCAATATTGTATGCTAAGTCCGGCCTTGTGTGACAAAGTTATCGAAGTGACCCAATAAGTTTTCTGTATTGGGTTGAGTCGATATCATCTTCATCTGAGTCTTTCAACAGTTGCAATCTGGGCTCAACTAGATTCAAAGTTGGGTTGCAATTTTGCATCTCAAATATCTTCAGTATTTCTCCTGCATATGTTCTTTGATGCATCATTAAACCTCTACCATTCTTGTAAAGTTCGATGCCTAATAAATATGAAAGATTTCCCAAATATGACATTTCAAACTCCTCGCTGATGTCACATTTGAAATCTTCGATCTCCTTCTTGCAACTTCCCGTTATCAACAAATCATCGACATAGAGACATAGTATAAGAAATTTGCCATTGCTTCATCTTACATATACTCCATGCTCAATTGTGCACTTAAAAAATTCCTTCTCCCTTAGAAAGCCATCTATTTTCTTATTCCAAGCTCTTGGATCTTGCTTAAGTCCATACAGGGCTTTATGCAGTCTGTACACTTTTCTTTCGTCACCTTGTGTCACAATCCCAGCTAGTTGTGCAACATAGACTTCTTTGTCTAAGGGGCCATTGAGGAATGCACACTTCACATCCATCTGACACGTGTTCCAATTGTTTATATTCATTAGACCAATAACCAACTTGATTGTTTCGATCCTAGCAACAGGTGCAAATACTTCATCGAAGTCGATTCCTTCCTTCTGAAGAAATCCTTTCGCCACAAGCCTCACCTTATGTCGAGTCACTTCCCCTATGGGAATCAACTTCACCTTTTATACCCATTTCACATCAATTTCCTTCTTGCCTTGAGGTAATTCGACAAGGGACCAAGTATTGTTGACTTCGATTGACTTCATCTCCTCATTCATTGCTTTCACCCACTTCAAATCTTTCAAAGCCTCAGCTGCATTTACAGGTTCAACATCTGCATAGAAAGCATAATGTACCAGCTCACCTTTTTCATCGACCACATCATCTGATGTAATCACATATTCTTGTAACCTTGCAGACATGTGTCTTGTTCGTTGAGGCCTGCTTCACCTCTAACTTCTTCTTGTCGAACATACCTTTTGAATTCACTAGTTGGTTCTTCACATTAGATTCTAACTAAATCTTTCTTGACATTTTTAGTCCAGTCCCATTCTTTAAGCTCATCTATGATCACATCCCTGCTGATCACTACTTGCTTGTTCACTAGGTCAAACAACTTGTAACCTTCATTCGAATGATATCTTATCAGAATCATTTGACTAGACTTGTCATCAAGCTTTCTTCTCAACTGATTTGGCACATGTCTATGTGTTATAGATCCAAACACCTTCAGATGACTCAAGCTAAGCTTGACACCAGACCAACACTTTTCTGGTGTAACTCCTTCTAGCATCTTCGTCAGACACCTGTTAAAAATATATGTTGCAGTCAACACAACTTCTCCCCATAGTTATTTGGGTAGATGCTTGCCATTCAACATACTTCTCACCATGTTCATGATGGTTCGATTCTACCTTTATGCAATTTCATTTTGTTGTGGAGTGTAGGGTGGCACCACCTCATGCATAATCCATTATTTTACATATAATGCATCAAAGTCTTTCGACACATACTCTCCATCACCATCCGTCCTCAAAATCTTGAGCTTTTGACCACTTTGTCTTTCGACCATAGATTTAGACTTGGAAAATACCTCGACCACTTCACTTTTCTTCTTGATCAGGTTAGTTCACAATTTTTGACTAAAATCATCTATGAAACTGACAAAGTATCTGTTACCTCCAATCGAATCCACCTAGATAGGACCACATACATCAGAGTATATGACTTCAAGAATTGCCTTCGACCTATCCTTGCTGAAGCTATTCTTGTGTTTTTTTGACTGAACACATTCTTCACACACTCCGTTTGGAATGTCGATTTCTGGTAATCCAGAAACCATATTTCTTCTCTTCAAATCTTTGATGTCTTTGAAATTGAGATGACCAAGTCTATAGTGACATAACCATTCATATTTGCTGGCTACACTTGCAAGGCCCTTATGCTCCATCACATTTAGTTCGATCTTGAAGGTTCTATTCCGAGACATTGAAGCCTTCAAGATCAACTTACCACCTACGCCGGCGACTCTCATCACCTTGTCTTCGACCGAACCCTTGTAGTTCTTTTAGACAAATTTCCCTATACTAAGAAAATTTCTCTTCATGCCTGGTATTTACAAAATGTTGGAAATTACTAACCTCTTTCCATCCTTCCTCTTGATCAGAACATCACCAATACCTTCAGCTGCTAGAGTATTGTCATTTGTGAATTTTGTCGTGTTCTTCATTGAGGGCTTCATGTTGACAAACCAATATTTCCTACCAGTCATGTATGATGAGCATCCTGAGTCCCAGTACCATTGGTCCTGGAATCTCTCTTCATTTCTTATTGTGACCATCAACAACATTTCTTCTTCTTCATGCTTTGCCAGCTTAGCATCAGAATCTTGATTCTTTTGCTTTTCTGGATAACCACTAAAATAGTGACCATACTTCTGACAGTTGAAACACTGAATATGACTCTTGTCTGTCTTTTGACCACCACCATTTCCTCTACCTAAACCACTACCTCTTTGGTTACAAGGTTTTCTTTGATTCAACCATCCTCCTTCCTGCTGATTTCGACTAGTTGAATTGTTGTAGCCACCTTTTCCTTTGATGTCGAACACCTTTCCCTTGCATTTCTTATCTCTCGCTGATTGAGCCTACAGAGCCACATAATTCTTTGACTTGCCTACTTCTCTTTCAACCATTCTTTATTCATGAGATTCAAATGTCTCTTGAAGCTATTCTTTAGTCACATTCGACAAATCTTTTGACTCTTCTATGGCTACTACCACATGGTCGAACTTTGGAGCTAACGATCTTAAAATCTTTGAGACAACTGCTTTCATCACCAATATTTATCTTTATACTTTGATTTGATTCACAAGTTTCGTAACTCTTGCGCAGAAATCTGTAATGCTTTCACTGTATTCCATCTGAAGCAATTCGAAAGCCCTTTTTGAGTTTGTAACCTCACTTCTTTCACATTCTCTGCACCTCCAAAATACTTTTCAAGAATCTCCCATTCTTCTCATGCAAATTTAACATCACTAATTATTACAAAGTTATCTCGATCAACACATTGATGAATTATAAAGAGAGCTTTATAATCTTTCTTCTTCAATTCTTTGTGTGGACCCTTTTCTTCATATGTTGCATTCTCTATAAGTGTTGTTACTCATTCATTCACAAGATCCCATAAATCTTGATAACATAAAACAACTTTAATCTGCTTGCATCAATTCTCGTAGTTATATTTCTGGAGAATTGGACGGCTTGCTGGAAAGTGACCATTCAGAAGATTCATCGTCATCACTTTTGCTTCCCACAAATCTTAGAAACGGGATATCTAAATACCAGATGTTGGAATTAACTCAAAACCTATTAGAATTCCGACCCTTTATTTTGAACAAGAAAGGTTCTTGCGGAACAATTACAAAGAAAAGAGGAAATATGAAGTAGATAGAGAATTAGGGTTCTAAGAGAATTTGGAAAAAAGTTTTGCTACCCAACAACTATGGGATTTTTCTTTCTATTCACTTGCAACTGCAAACTGTGAATTACATTGTGTTGGAATAAAATGATTACAAGAGGGATACTCCCTATTTATAGAATTAGGTTTGCTTGCACCTCAAGCCAAAAACCCAAAACTATAAAAGCCCAAAATATTTATTTTGGAACTAAATCAAATCTAATCTAAATCAAATATGACATAATGAATTACACTTTCAACATTCGTCTTGATTATGTCCTCTTTCAGAAATAATAAAACCTTGTCCCAATTAATATTCTTAATAGTTCTTACACAATCTTTAATCTAGTGTCTCTTTGAGACATATTATTAAATTTCTATACATAGTGAAAAATATATTATTTTACGATGACGATTAATTTTTTGTCTTTTTTATAAGATAATAATATTATTACAGGGGGGCATTTGTGATTGCGAAAAACAATATATTGCATTTTTCGGGAGTCGAACCCGGGTCTATTGCTTGGAAGGCAATTATCCTAACCGTTGGACTACAAAAGCATGTTTATTTAAATAAAAATATTGACCAATGTATTCTTCTTTTAAAAGTAGAAAATAATCTTCTTAATATGACATATGAGTTAAATATTTTACATTATATTTTTTTCAAAGTAAATAAAAATCATATCACATTTGATTTCAAGAATTGATGTATCCCTTTTGTTCATAACCTAAATAAATAACCTCTATAATTCTTATTTATAAAATTTTGTTTCTCTCTACCTTTCTTTCTTTCTATTTCTTTTTTATTGATGATGGATTTCATGTCTTATTATATATATATATATATATATATATATATATATATATATATATATATATATATATATATATATATATATATATATATATATATATATATATATATATATAAGGATATGAATAAGGATTGAGAGAGTTCTTTAAGTTTTTTTTGTTGATCATGGGTAGAAAAGTATTACCGTTCAAAGCATATGAACTTCAAACCATATGCTCTTTTTTTAGATTTGTGTTATACAAATATGACGGGATATACTACACACATGAAAAAACTAGATCTATTAATACAAATAGATATAAAGGAGATATATCTAATGATCTACAAAATGATATGCACGGGTTAGATTGTTTCAATTAGTTTGTGAATATAATTGAAGAAAAAAACATTTTGATAATCCATAAATTTATTTGAGTGTGGAATGTAATGTTTAGATAATGTTGTATGATAGGTATGGATTGTAATCATTATTTATATTGTAATTTATTAACATAGAAAATGGATGTTCTAAATATAAACTTCAATGTTTTGTTAACTTTGATAAGAAATTTCTTATCCGTAATAACATTTTCCCTAGTGAAACTTACGAGGCTAAAAAAATATTGTGCTTCATTGACATGAATTATGATAAGATACTTGTTGGTACTAAATATTGCATTTAACTTAAAAATGTGTAGGCATCATTAAATAGGTTTCCTATATATATTGTTATGTGTTATAAGAAACAAAAACTTTAGCCAAAATTTTGGGTAATTTTTTTATAATATCATGATTTACAAGCATGTATAAGAATATAAAAAGTGAAAAACACATAATGTTAAGGTTACTGATAAAATACTTAAATAACATACATAATCCTTATAAATAATATGATAATGATTACAAATATTTATTTAAGAAGTTAAAAAATCATATGCCTTGAATTGTCTTATCTCTTTTGGAGGCAAGAGAGATAATTGACGTGTCATCTTAATTTTCTTATTAACTTTTTCTTCCACAAAATACAACCTGGACTTGTGTGTAAGATATGGTATTCTAATCTATGCATGGATGATATATTAATTATATAGGTGATACGATTTCAGATAAAGAAGTGTGTTTTTGGTACTAATTTTCTACATTATATCTATATTTTGAAATTTAGTTCAATGGTTTAGGAAGTTGTTTTCAACTAATATATCGTGTTCTATTCAAAAATGGTTCTGACACTTAGTTTTAATGTTATAATATGATCTATTATAGTGAGTCATTTGCAACCACTTTCTCTAAATTTGACACTTAGCGATGCTTTGATCATAAAAATGTATTATACCTAATTTTCTTATTTCTAAGAAGTGTTAATTGGTACTTTATAATAAGGGGATATGAGATTCATGAAGTGAATAATTAATATTGAGCAAATATGAAGTCTTAGTCTGATATTTTTTTTAAGAAAATAAAAAAAAATCCTTTTAAAATCAATATTGGTTCAAAAAATTTAATCAGGACTATTTTAAAGTGATTTTAAAAAAAAATCAAAAATTATTTATCAGAAAATAAACAAGATCTAAGTTATTTTATTTTTTAAAATAACAGTGAGTGAATCATATAATTCTTAACCAATACTATTTTGAAGATGCTTGCATCTAAGTATTTTCTATCAACCCCTCATGCACAAATTTGTATTTATATTTTTAAAATTATAGTGCGTTTACCAACACAAATTTTCTCTCAATAAAGCTAATTACTTTTTCATGGATAAAACTCTTAACCGGGGGAATGATTCCAAACTATTAAAATTTAATAAGTTGTTGAGGGAATGCAACATTATCCATGTTTTTATTTCTAAAATAAATCATTTTGTATTTATGATGATTAATAACGAGCTGCCTCCCATGGATACTTATTTGCTTAAGGTATATGGAGCTCATAGTAAAAGAAATGGTACCTAATCGTGTGGTGGGTTGTTAATATATTATTAGGTTATAAATATCCAAGTTTTCAATCAAAGTCTTTGTTTTAACAAATCCTTGGTTTCTTAAATATGAAGTTTAGTTCATAATGTTCGTTTTGGTTGAATTATTTGTTATTGTAATTAACGCAAAACCTATCAGAATTCCGACCATTTCTTTTGAACAAGAAAGGTTCTTGCAGAACAATTAACAAAGAAAAGAAGAAATATGAAGTAGAAAAGAATTAGGGTTCTAAGATAATTTGGAAAAAAGTTTTGCTACCCACAAACTGTGGGATTTTTCTCAATTAAAACTGCAAACCGTGAATTACAATGTGTTTGAATGAATTGATTACAAGAGGTATACTCCATATTTATAATATTAGGTTTGCTCGCACCTCATGCCAAAAACCCAAAACTATAAAAGCCCAAAATATCTATTTTGGAACTAAATCAAATCTAGATTTAAATTTATATACATAGTGAAAAATATATTATTTTACATTTTATAAGCTAATAATTTTATTATAGGGGGCATTTGTGACTGCGAAAAACAATATATTGCATTTGCTACAATGTGTTTGAATGAATTGATTACAAGAGGGATACTCCCTATTTATAATATTAGGTTTGCTCGCACCTCATGCCAAAAACCCAAATCTATAAAAGCCCAAAATATCTATTTTGGAACTAAATCAAATCTAGATTTAAATTTATATACATAGTGAAAAATATATTATTTTACATTTTATAAGTTAATAATTTTATTATAGGGGGCCTTTGTGACTGGGAAAAACAATATATTGCATTTTCCAAGAGTCGAACCCGAGACTATTAATTGGAAGACAATTATCCTAACCGTTGGATTACAAACACGTGTTTATTTAAACAAAATTATTGACCAAAGTATTCTTCTTTTAAAATTAGAAAATAATCTACTTAATATCACATATGAGTTAAATATTTTATATTATATTTTTTTCAAAATAAATAAAAATCACATCACATTTGATTTCAAGAATTGATGTATCCCTTTCGTCATAACCTAAACAAATAACCTCTATAATTCTTATTTATAAAATTTTGTTTCTCTCTTCCTCTAATTCTTTCTATTTATTTTTTTATTTTTGATGGATTTCATGTCTTATTTATATATAAGGATATGAAGATGGATTGTGAGAGTTCTTTAAGTTTTTTGTTGATCATGGGTAGAAAAGTATTACCGTTCAAAGCATATGAACTTGAAACCATATGCTCTTTTTTTAGATTTGTGTTATACAAATATGACTGGATATACTACACACATGAAAAAACTAGATCCATTAATACAAAAAGTTATAGAGGATATATATCTAATGATCTAAAAAATTATATGCACGAGTCAAATCATTTCAATTAGTTTGTAAATGTAATTGAAGAAAAAAAAAACATTTTGATTATCCATAAATTTTTTAGAGTGTGGAAAGTAATGTTTCGAGAATATTGTATGATAGTTGTGTTAAGTTCATGTGATTGCAATCATTCTTCATATTGTAAATTATTAACATAGAAAATAGATGTTCGAAAGATAAACTTCAATGACTTGTTAACTTTGATAAAAAAATTCTTATCCGTGAATAACATGTTCCCTAGTGAAACTTACAAAGCTAAAAAAATAATGTGTTTCATTGACATGAATTATGATAAGATACTTGTTTGTACTAAATATTGCATTTAACTTTAAAATATGTAGGCATCATTAAATAGGTTTCTTATATATATTGTTATGTGTTATAAGAAACAAAAACTTTTGCCAAAATATTGGGTATTTTTTTTATAATATCGTGATTTACAAGCATGTATATGAATATAGAAGGTGAAAACACATAATGTTAAGGTTACTGATGAAACTCTTAAATAAGATAAATAATCTTATAAATAGAATGATAATGATTACAAATATTTATTTAAGAAGTTAAAAACTCACATGCCTTGAATTGTCTATTCTCTTTTGGAGGCAAGAGAGATAACTGACGTGTCATCTTAATTTTCGTAGTAACTTTTTCTTCCACAAATAACAACCTGGACTTGTGTGTAAGATATGGTATTCTAAACTATGCATGGATGATATCTTGATTATATAGGGGATATGATTTCAGATAAAAAAGTGTGTTTTTTGTACTAATTTTCTACATTATATCTATATGTTGAAATTTAGTTCAATGGTTTGGGAAGTTGTTTTCAACTCATATATCATGTTCAATTCAAAAATGGTTCTGAGACTTAGTTTTAGAGTGATAATATGATCTATTATAGTGAGTCATTTGCAACCACTTTCGTGAAATTTGACACATAGCGATGCTTTAATCATAAAAATGTATTTACTAAATTTTCTTATTTCCAATCAGGGGATATGAGCACCATGGAGTGAATAATTATTATAGAGAAAATATGAAGTTTTAGTCTGATATGTTTCATTTTAAAAAAAATAATGAAACAATCTTTTTAAAATTAAAATTGGTTCAAAAAATTTAATCAGGACTATTTTAAAATGATTTAAAAAAATTAAAATTATTTTTCAGAAAATAAACAAGATCTAAGTTATTTTATTTTTTAAAATAAAAGTGAGTGAATCATATAAATTCTTAACCAATACTATTTTGAAGATACTTTCATCTAAGTATTTTCTATCAATCCCCCATGCACAAATTTGTATTTATATTTTTAAAATTATAGTGTGTCTACCAACACAAATTTTCTCTCAACAAAGCTTATTACTTTTTCATTGATAAAACTCTTAACCAGGGGAATGATTCCATTAAAATTTAATAAGTTGTTGAGGGAATGTGTAATACCTCAAAATTTTCCCTCTCATTTCCCCAACATTTTACATACATAGATTCATAAAATAACCAAAAAAAAACATTTCATCATGGCTAAGGCATAAGTATGTGATCAATGATTGGAGCAACTGAAGGCATTACAAAGGAAATCAAAAGGCCACAAAGCTTCTTAACCTTGTGCAAAGGGTTCACAACATCCCACAAGTCTTCATTTGAAGCCACAAGCCATGGGAAGATTTGATTTGATCAAAGGATGCAAGCAGTGCAACATCTCCTGATGAAAAAAGGCCAAATTAGGGTTTCACTTCTACTAGGCTTCTTCATGAAGTTTTGATTCAAAGTGGATTCCTTTGTCTTATATATGATGTCAAGTGCCTAAGGTTCAAATTTCATCCACAAAATCATTTTGGAAGAGGTTCAATTGGCCAGATGACTGAAAATCGAGGAATTGGGGAAAAGGCAACCGAGCTAGGCAAAAAAAGGTCGACTCCTGACTTTTAAGATCAAAATTATGAAATTAGGGTTACAATGATCCTATGGTTCAAATTTGGTCAAGGAATGATGGAGGAATCATAAAAAAATCAAGGGAAGAAAGATTATTTGAAAAATGGTTGATTTCACCTTTCCCTCCACTTTTCCTTCCACTTTCCTTCCACATTTCCTTTCATTCTTTCCCTCTTGTTTTTCCACTTCAATTCCACTCCATTTCCTTTGGATGCTTCTACCATGTTCTACCACCTTCTAGAGTATTCCATGGAATATTCCAAGGAATATTCCCTCTCCAACCCTAACCCTAACTAACTACAAACCTAACTCCATTCCTAAACCTAACTCCATTCCCAAATCTAGATCCAAGCCTAGCCCCTATATAATCATTAATCACTTCAATTCAAAAGGTTCCCAACTTTTCACTCTCTCACAATTTCTAGAATCACTTTTTCTCTCTCACTTTTCCTCCATTTCCCTTTTCACCAAAGCTTTTTTAAAGAAGCTCTTCAAGTTTCACATTGAAACTTGAAGATCTTAAAGCTTAGCCTCCAACCTCCATTGATTTGTGGATTGTAGAAGAAGAAGCTACTTATTTTTGTAAATATTTTGACTCATCGGGAGTGCAAGAAGGCTCAAGCATCAAGAATGCATTTATTTGCGGATTCGCGGTTTTCTTGGTTTTCTCTTCGATCAAGCTCCAATTCTTGCAACATTTACCGAAGCACTATTCCGCTTCGTAGGTTGGTAATCTAAAACCATGCTAGCTTTAAGTTATTCTCTTCATCTCGCCATTTTGGCATTCTTTAAGTGCTTTTCGTATCACTTGTGATTGATTATGTTTTCGTTACGTTTTTCTTGCGATTTGTGGAGTTTAATGGATTAGAAGCTAGGTTGTAGCTTGTTATAGGTTCTAGCATGTGTTAATAATCCGTAATGGAGTAGAAATTCGTGTTAGCATGATTAGGTGGGGGTTAGGGTTGTTTAGAAGTAGAATTGTGGCCAAAAGCACTTATTTCAAAACTTTTTTTTCACTTTCTGTTCAGTGTTAACCAGTTAACGCTTTGGTTAACCAGTTAACGCGTGTGTTTTTGGCCAAAATGCTGCAATTTTAGGTCCGATAACCGGTTAACGGTTTGGTTAACCGGTTAACACTGTTAATCTTTGTTTTTTAGCGTATGTGCTTGAATGTTATGGCTTCCTAGTGCTTCTAAGGTTCATGTATGTTTAGGTATTGATTTTAGGGAATTTTTGGGTCTATTTCCAATAGCCGATTCCATGGTTTCGAGTCGTTTTGACGCGTTTCCGTTCATGTTGCGTATTATACGTTTATGTGTCATTTGTGTATAATTTGACTTCTTGCACTTTGTTGCTATGTCCACACATTTTTTGCCATGTAAATAATCATGTTGCATTCTGTTTTTGCATCTTTCGCACAATTCGTTAACTCATTTGCATGTCATTGTATCAATATATACGTTGCATTTCACATAACCATGTATGTATGCGCATTTGGTTGCATTTGGTTACATGTTTGATCATATTATTCACATCAATTCAATTCTGAATTTTGCATTGAGCTTGGTATTCTTGTTGATCTATCATGTTGCATATTCATGATCAATACTCATTATGTTCATATGTCATGTTCATGTTCCATATTTTGCATACTTGTTGCATAATAAATCATGTGGTGCATTCTTGCATTATCCCTCAAAACGCTCATGTTCATTCAATTATGTCTGTTGATATGTTCAAATGCATATTCATGATTAATTGGTACATTTTTCATTGAGTTTGTGCATTAAAAAATGAAAATAATCAAATCTGCATTTTACATTTCACAGTCGACTTTGCATATAGGTGCAATAAAATACATGTTGTTTGTTATGTTGTTCATGCTGTATGTGACTTTCTACACCTATCTTTTCATATTGTATGCTGGCTGTAGAAAGCTGCTTTGTGCTTTGCCTTTTGTTTGGTAGTTGTTTTTACTTTAGGGGCTATTAGGATTTAACTGTTGTGTGTTTGCCTCATTATTTTTAATAAAATGCACACTAATCTTTGTTTTGTAGGGAGGAAAATGTATGTTTCCTTACACCTAATCCTTTTATTTTTTATGCATTTCCTTTATGCATTTAATTCACTTTTTTCTTCCATATTTGTTGTTGGTAGGATTCCCCTTTGTTAGGACCAACTTATCTTCCTTAGGAAGTAAGTTGCATCCTTTTTCTTCTCTCTTTTCCTTTTTCTCTTTAGGATTAGAAAAGCCTCACTCACCATTAGGACCACCATTTTAATAAATAACTTAGGGTTGTGTCTTAGTTCCCCTTAATTTTTGTCCTTTTCCGATTTGAGTCTTCTTTCTCATCTCAAAACAAAATCCAAAAATACTTAATAAATGTATGAAAGGATCCCTTGTGTATTAGCCTTATTCCATGGGGTACTTGCATTCATTCCATCTTGGAGTGGTGTAGGCTTGTCTAGCATGATGTACAAGTCTTATCAAGGGGTTGTTTCACAAAGAAATATTTAAAAGACATTTCTTCAAAAGCTACAAAAACACTTAATAAAGTTCAACAAGCTAGTGAACTTAAACCTTAATCCTAGGAAACAAGTCTTGGATAAATTCTCCTTGCTTGGTGTGCTTGTTCTATTATTCCATCTTGGAATGTAGTAGCAAGTATACATTCCACGAAGAAGAGTTTGAATTCACTTCCTTGTGCCAAATTCATAAAAACTCTTAAAAAGCGAACAACAAACAATAAGCGACTTTCCTGCGGGAACTTCTTTTCTCACCTCATTCATTCTGAACGCGAACTTGCGACGACTTGTCTCGCATGCAAGACGGTAAACGCACTCGTACCAGACGAGCCTGCAACACCTGAGCATAGACAAACGTAATTCCAGCGCATAAAAAACACAAACAAATAGTTCCCGCCTTAGTTAGGTGAACTACGTCGACTCTGATCCTCATTTTCCCGATGAGGTACGTAGGCAGTGGGGTATGGCCCTTTCGAGCACATTATTTATTTTCCCTACATTTTCCCCATTCTTACTTTTCATTCTCCTTTTCCAGTTCCCTTTTCTCATTTCTATTCCAGTTAGCAGTTCATTTGTTCAGCAGCATCTTATTTCTCACCCTTTGAAACAAAACAAACAAGCGTGGATCTCGTCGGGTACGGAGGACGATCTGGGGTGCTAATACCTTCTCAGGTCGTAACCGACTCCCGAACCCAGATCTTTGGTTCGCAGGGCCTTGTCCTTTCCTTCTTCCTCAGGTTTGTGCAGCATTACCTTTCCCATTCTTTCGGGATAAAAATGCCTGGCTGGCGACTCTACCTTTTCCGTGCCACTTTCGCGTTTGTACTAGGATGAAAATCCCGGGAGAGACAGCTGGCGACTCTGCTGGGGACTGAACCCGGAATCTCTAGTTTCCATCGTAGAGTCAATCCTAGCACCTGTTTTTTTTCTTTGGGTGTTTATATGTGTGTTGTGTGTTGTTATGTTTATTTACTGTTTTCATTTACAGTATACTGTACCCTTTGGGATGAATGTACTATTGTTTCTCGATTCAGTTCTTGAAGATGGGGACTTATGAGGGATACTTGTTTTTCCGGACTCAGCTGAGGCCTCCCTGAGTAGTACATAATGCCAAACCGATTCCCTGATTTGTTCATGAGCCATTTCTCGGAAATGGTGAACGTATTATTGCTATTCGGCTTTGAGAGTCTATGATATTTTACCCGAGTAGCACACCCGTGAGATGGGGAGGGGTTTACAGGTTTGCAGGAACCCTAAACTTCAACATACCCATTAGTCCAGCATACTTCATTGATATGATCTTGTTCTGTTAATTATGGATTCTGAAATCATAAACTCCTGATCAGAAAGATACTTGTAATGATGTTGTGGCCTTGCACAGACACTTGATTACCTGATTCACTACACAGACACATCACTGATCACATGCCTTGCCTTGCATAACATCATAACATCATTAATCATCTGTGTTCTTTTTATTCTTAAGGTTCATTACCTCCTATTCCTGGTCATATTTGTTGCTTCAACATGGAGATTCCAAGGAAGAGAAATGTCCATTATATTTTCCCACATCCAGAAACAGATGGTATTCAGAAGTTAATTAGCTTGATGGATGACAAAGTGCATGATGATTTCAGAAAAGAGTTTGGAAAGATCCTAGTCTATGTGAATAATCCAACCACTGACCAAAGGGATAGCTTGCATTCTCTACTACAGTTCTATGATCCACAACTGAGGGTCTTTGTTTTCCCTGACTACATCTTGGCTCCAACATTAGAAGAGATGTCCAGCATCTTCAGAATTCCCATAAAAATGTTGCTCCTTACCATGGCTTAGAGAAGATACCTTCATCCAAAGATATAACTGATTCCATTCTTTTGGATTTATCCAAGGTTAGCAGAGGACTGGATGCCACCAAAGGTAAAGGACTTTTCTTGGATTTTCTTATCAAGGAAGCTCGGGATCTGGCATATGAAAACAAATGGGCTAAGTTCAGTACCTTGCTTGCTTTGATAGTGTATGGGACCAGTTTGTTTCCAGGAGAAAAGGGTTTGATATGCATGGAAACCATCACTATATTTGCCAGAAGAAATCCAGTGCCTACTTTGCTAGGTGACTTTTACTATGGGGTTCACCACAGGAATGAGAAGAGAAAGGGACATGTGAATTGTTGTGCTCCCCTGTTTGCTGACTGGTTTTTAAGGCAACTCCCTAAATCAGGGCCTTTTCAGGATTTGGAACAATCTTGGAAGTGGTCCAAAATATTAATGGCTTAACCGCAATTGACATTGCTTGGGGATGCAACAAGGATCTTATAAAAAAAGAGATCTTGATTAGTTGTGGGAGTTTCCCAAATGTGCCCTTGATAGGAAGAAAAGGTGGGATCAACTACAATCCTATCTTATCCAGGAAACAGTTTGGATATCCCCTGAGAGATGTACCTTTGATTGAAGGAGTGAACGAGTCACTATACTTTCCCGCTGAAGGTAACCTAAAGATGAGCTTGCTATCATCCCAAGCTTGGGAAGTTAGAGTGATTAAAGGGAAGAAATACTTTGGGAGAGTAGATCCCAAGACTTATGATCCTTTTGCCACCTGGTTGGAAGATCGTGCAGAGACTCTGTTGCTCCCATTCTCTAAGGAAACACCTATCTACCCTAAGGAGGTAGCACCTACAACTTCAGTTCCTCTTCAGGAATATAAAAATTTGGAAGCCTTGATTCAGCAACTCAGGTTAGAGAATCAAAAAGCCTACAATTCATGCCAGAAGTTGAAAATGCAAAACCAGAAATTGGAAGAAAGAGATCACAAAGCTGAGGAAATGGTCAGGCTCAAGCAGCAGGACTTTCGGGAGAGAGAGCTTTATTTCAAAAAGAGGGGATTAGCTTAAACTCACAGGGCGGACCAGCGCCGAAAAGATAAGAAAGAGTTGAATGAAGCTAATGAAGCTATTACTTTATGGAAGATAACTTGAAGAAGCAGAAAGAGTTGGAAGTCAAGTACAAGTTAGAGATCAAAGCCCTCCAGGATTCTTTAGCTAAGCAAGGGAAACTCCTTCAAAAGGTCCATCATCGGGACAAAAGTTACCTCCAAAATCTAGCAAAGAGTCAGCAAGCAGTGGAGGGAGATCAGAAAGAGATAGAAGAGTTGAAGCTAAGAGATGATGTCAAGAGTACCAAGACTGATTCCCTCACAAGCCAGGGAAGTGAAAAGGTGTTCCTACAGCAAATTGAGGAATTGCATGCCTCCTTTGACCTTAGGGATGTCCTGATTCAAAAGCTCATCCAGGAACCATCACATCCAGATATAGCTCAGCTGCTGTAAGGTGTCAAGCGCCTTAGTTGGAGATTGCAGGATGTAGAGTTTCCTAAGCTTTAGCCTTGTAATCATATGACTTGGATTACCCACAGGCTTATTGTGGGAGTCCTCTCTCTCTTGATGTACTTTTTGATGTATGAACTTGTACCCATTGAGGGTTTTTCTATTACATTTTCCTTTTGATTCACCTGAAGTCTCTGATTGTTTATCTGTTGCACGGACACAAGATATTGAATGTTGCCACTGCACATCTGAATGTCACACAATGTCTTCTTTTTCTCAACACCGGAATGGGAAAGTAAACAAAACCTTGAGGATAAAAGGAACACATTGCATTGCATACACATCATTTGCATTTTTCTTTGTTTTTGCAGGTTTTCTACAGGTTGCTTAACTTATCTGCGTTTCAGGCAAAGATTGCGCGAGCTGCCAAGATCCGACACTTCAGACAAAACATTCCCCATCGTTACACAACACGCAACAACTAGAGGACATTCATGGATGCTATGCAAACTGAGATCAATGAACTCCGCACCAGGATGGGCGAATTCATGGTCATGATGCAAGGGATGGCCCAAGGACAACAAGATTTGAGGGCTGCAATCCAAGGACTCAACCCTCCTTAGACTGATCCTCCTGTAGTCACTCCAGAAGTACAAGTGAATCTTCCCAACACCAAGAATGGCCCAGGTGGACCTCCAGTTCCAGAACCTGGTACAACCTTCATCCCTGTGCAAGACAGACAAGAGGATCAGTTTTCTCCCTTTAACAATGACATGGGATTTGGTGCGGAAGGAAATTTACAGGACTTTTTGCTGCTGGCTGAGAAGGTCAAAGCCCATGAGTGTAAGGACACTCTTGGGATAGATGTATCTAATATAGGCCTAGTCCCTGGGGTAGTCATTCCTCACAAGTTCAGGCCACCTACCTTTGACAAGTATAACGGTAACTCCTGCCCCAAAACTCACCTACAGGCGTTCTACCGAAAGATTGCTGCCCATACCAGGGATGAGAAGCTCTGGATGTACTATTTCCAGGATAGTCTCTCCGGAGGATCCTTGGAATGGTATATGAAGTTAGAAAGAAGCTCTGTGAGAAGCTGGAAGGAATTGGGAGAAGCATTCCTTAAACAATATCAGTATAACATTGACATGGCGCCCAGTCGCACTCAGCTCCAATGTCTGACTCAGAAGAGCTCGGAGAGCTTCAAAGATTATGCACGGAGATGGCGTGAAGTGGACGCTAGGGTGCAACCACCGCTGCTAGAAAGGGAAATGGTGGACCTTTTCATGGATACTCTTCAGGGGCACTTTATGGAAAGGTTGGCTGGATGTTCCTCAAGCGGATTTTCAGATATTATCTTGACCGGCGAAAGGATAGAGAGCTGGATCAAGCAAGGGAAGATTCAGAATAGGGGCGCTTCAAATTCTGGTGTCAAGAAACCCTTTCTGAAGAAAAGAGAAGGAGATACTAGGGCAGTATACGCACAGAGAGGTGGAGGTAACAGAGGTGTTTATCAACAAGTGGCCCCTGTCACTATCTCAGCTCAGCCTGTTCAACAACAAGTCCAACAACCGCAACAACAACGCCAACAAGGGTATCAACGAAGAGCCCCTCGTCCATATTATCCCCAGAATACCAGAGAGAGACAGTTTGAAACTCCGCCTATGTCATGTTCTCAGCTTTTGAAGAATCTCCTCCAACTCCAGATGGTTCAACTCAGAACTTTGCAACCCTCGAAGCCGGGGCAACTCCCTGAAGGTTATGATACAAACTCCCGATGCGAATTTCATTCCGGAGCCCCCGGACATACCACAGAAAACTGTAAAGCCTTAAAGTATGTAGTCCAAGACCTGTAGATTCTAAAGCGATTAACTTCGCTCCTACTCCTGATGTGATACAGAACCCCATGCCTCCTCACGGGGGTACAGTTGGGGCAATTGATGATGGAGAGAATCTAAATTTGGTGTGTAATGTCAATGACCTGCAAACTCCGTTGAGTGTTGTCAAAGCTTGCTTGGCCTAGAGGGGTGTTTTTCCAGGTTGTGAAAATGATTGTCCAGAGTGTGCTGAAGCTCCAGATGGTTGTGAGCAGTTAAAAAAGGGGATCCAGAGCATGATTGATAGAGGGGTCCTACAATTTGACAAAGTTGTGAAAGAAAGAGAAGTTTCTATAGTAACTATTTTCTATGATCCGTCTCAAGTTCCTCCACAGGCCAGAGTAGCACAGATAACTATCACCACTGCAGGGCCAGTAATGTATCAAAGTGATAAAGTCATTCCTTGGCATTATGGTGGTGAAGTATATTGTAACGGCCAGAAGAAAGATTTGGCCACATCTAGTACGTCTCCAGCTCAAGTAGAAAATGTTGGAGTAGGGGGCTTTACTAGAAGTGGGAGGTTGTTCGCGCCAGAAACACTGAGAAAAAGTGTGATACCACCTCGAGGCACTACAGAAGCCCAGGCTAAAGCTAGAGGGAAGCAACCAGTATCTGCTAATGAGCCCACACATGTGGCTGACCCAGACATTAAATTTGACAAAGAAGCTGAAGAATATTTTAGAATCATCAAAAAGAGCGATTATAAGATCGTGGACCATTTGCAGTAGACTCCATCAAAGATCTCCATCTTGTCTTTGCTAATGTGTTCTGACTCCCACAGAAAATCTCTCTTGAACATCCTGAATAAAGCTTATGTACCTCAGGATATATCGGTGAACCAATTGGACACAGTGGTATCTAGTGTCAATGTCAGTCATGGATTAGGCTTTACAGACATGGATCTAACCTCTGAGGGTCGGGTTCACAATTGGGCATTGCATATTTCCTTGGAGTGTAAAGGTGCAATGCTATCTCATGTGTTGGTGGATACCGGATCATCCCTGGATGTTCTTCCCAAGAAGGCATTGATGAAGTTGTATTATGACAGAGTGATTTTGAAGCCCAGTGACCTGGTAGTTCGAGCTTTTGATGGATCGAGAAGATCAGTGTTTGGGGAAGTAGAATTGCCAATCAAAGTGGGTCCACAAATCTTCAATGCCATATTCTATGTAATGGACATACAACCTGCATATAGTTGTCTGCTGGGAAGGCCCTGGATACATTCGGCAGGGGCGGTATCGTCCACACTCCATCAGAAATTGAAATTCGTCTGGGAAGGACAATTTGTAATAGTTTGTGGGGAGGAGGATATATTCATCAGTCATCTGGCGTCGTTTAAATATGTAGAGATGGACGGTGAGATAGTGGAGACTCCGTGTCAGGCTTTTGAGCCCATGAAGACCGGTTTGGCATCTTCGTCAGCAACTTCTTCTGAAGAATCAAAGAAGGGGGTTTCCATAACTTCTTATAAACAAGCTTTGAAGGTAGTGGAATCAAGAACACGAGAAGGTTGGGGCAGTCCAGTAGAAGTGTCAGAAAAGAAGGATATGTTTGGTGTTGGCTACCATCCTAGGCAGTCATCATCTGAACAGAGTGCTAGAGGTCGTCAAGGCCCAATTACCTTCACGAGTGCGGGAATGGTGGATTATGAAAACATCAGTGTCGTGCAGGACGACACAGTTGATAGTGATTGTGACTTAGATGAGTGGATCAGACCTTGTGCTCCAGAGACTCAGCTCAGCAATTGGTTGTCTGAAAGGCTTATCCCAGTCACCTCCTTTGAAGAGTAATGATTTTTTCTTTTGTCTTTCCTGTACTCAAGCACTATGTCTTGTCCGGGGCATAATAGCTTATTGTAAGGGTTATTTTGTTCCTAACACAATACATAATCATTAATAAAGCTGACGTTTTGCATTCATTCATGTTGTTCCTTGTCTTTCATTTTTTTGCTTTTGTTTTCAAAAAAAAAGAAAGAAAAGTTTTAAAAGATGGCAATGGTTTTCAAACTCCTTCTAAAGCCTTGCATGAATCATCATTCATGTAGGTGCTCTCCACCGGACCTTATCAATGACGACCCTACTATGGCTAAGTATGACTTTGACAATCCGATTTACCAAGCCGAAGAGGAAGGTGAAGAAGACTGCGAACTACCTGAAGAGTTAACCAGACTGCTTAAACATGAGGAAAAGATGATTCAGTCGCATGAAAAGGCCATTGAAGTGATAAACCTGGGTACCAAAGAGGACAAGAAAGAAGTCAAGATCAGGGCCGCATTAGAAGAATCTATAAAGACACGTCTAATTGCCATGCTTCGAGAATATGTTGATGTCTCCGCCTAGTCTTACCAGGACATGCCTAGTTTAGACACCGATATTGTGGTACACAAGCTGCCTTTAAGAGAACACTGCCCACCAGTGAAGCAAAAGTTGAGGCGCACACGCCCTGATATGGCAATCAAAATCAAAGAGGAAGTACATAAGCAATTTGATGCTGGTTTCTTGGTTATGACTAGTTACCCTCCATGGATTGCTAATATTGTGATGGTCCCTAAAACAAATAGTAAAGTCAGGATGTGTGTAGACTACAGGGATTTGAACCGGGCCAGCCCTAAAGATGATTTCCCTCTGCCTCACATAGATGTGCTTGTTGATAATACTGCTCAGTTTTTTGTATTCTCTTTCATGGACGGGTTTTCAGGCTATAACCAGATTAAGGTGTCTCCCAATGATATGGAAAAGACTACCTTCATCACGCCTTGGGCACCTTCTATTACAAGGTCATGTCGTTTGGTCTTAAGAATGTTGGAGCCACTTACCAACGGGCAATGGTGACGCTATTTCACGACATGATTCATCATGAAATTGAGGTTTATGTTGATGATATGATAGCAAAATCCCAAACAGAAGAAGAGCACTTGGTCAATCTAGAAAAGTTGTTTGATAGACTCCGGAAGTTCAAATTAAGGTTGAATCCGAACAAATGCACCTTTGGGGTCCGTTCCGGCAAGCTACTGGGCTTCATTGTTAGTCAATGGGGAATTGAGGTTGACCCAGCCAAAGTAAAAGCCATCCAAGAGATGCCTGAGCCAATGACTGAAAATCAAGTATGGGGCTTCTTAGGGAGACTAAACTACGTTGCACGGTTTATCTCTCACCTAACGGCCACGTGTGAGCCCATCTTTAAGCTTCTGAGGAAGAATCAGGCCATCAAATGGAATGAAGATTGTCAGCAAGCCTTTGACCGAATCAAGGAGTACCTGCTAGAACCTCCAATTCTCACGCCTCCAGTGTCAGGGATACCCTTGATCATGTATCTTATTATGCTCGAAGGATCAATAGGGTGTGTGTTAGGTCAGCATGACGAGTCTGGTCAAAAAGAGCACGCCATTTATTACCTTAGCAAAAAGTTTACCGATTGTGAGACACGCTACTCACTACTCAAGAAAACTTTCCGCGCTTTGGCATGGGTTGCTCGCCGACTAAGACAGTACATGCTGACTCACACCACTCTCCGGACTTCCAAAATGGATCTTGTAAAGTATATCTTCGAGAAGCCGGCTCTAACAGGAAGGGTAGCTCGATGGCGGATGATTCTAATATAGTATGATATCCATTACACTTTGCAAAAAGCAATAAAAGGGAGTGTATTGTTAGAATACTTGGCTCAGCAGCCAATTGACGATTATTAACCCATGAAATTCGAGTTCCCGGATGAGGACATCATGTTCCTCAAGTTGAAAGACTGTGAAAAAGCACTTCCGGAGGAGGGGCCAGACCCCGAATCCAAATGGAAGTTGATGTTTGACGGAGCTATGAACGTAAACGGAAGCGAAGTAGGTGTTGTCATTATCTCACTGTCGCTCCCACCAAATGAGGCTAGGTCAAATGGGGTATAGACGCGAACGGTCGGCGAAAGGGATGAGAACACACAAGGGTGAACTCAGAAGACAAGAGTCGCCAGCTAGGCATTTTTATCCCGGAGGAAAGGTAATGCTGCATAGACCTAGAAAGATATGGATAAGACGGTTGCGAACCAGAGAGACTGAGAAAGGGGGTTGGTTACAACCTGGGAAGGTATTAGCACCCAGATTGTCCGCCGTACTCGACGGGATCCACGCTTAAAAGATTTGTGTTTTAAAGGGGTAGTGTCAGTGCAATCTGTGTATCAAAGCTGGAAATGAATGCAAGTGTCAGTGCAAAAGAAATGTGAAGTGAGATGGAAGAGTGTCAGTGTAAGGAAAGAATGCAAAGCTCAAGACTATGAGGCTTAAAAGAATAATGCTGGAAGAGGGGGGAATGGACAGAGACTTTTGTTCGATAACTGTTAAGTTATGCCTACGTATCCTCTCGTGCAATGAGGAAGTCAGAACACCGTAGTTCGACCCAAAGAGACTGAAAGATAAATTGACTTGTGAACTGCTTACTTGTCTATGCTCAAGTGTATGACCTGTCTGGCTCAGGTGCAAACTGTCTTGCATTAGACGGAAGAAGCAAGTTCTCGTTTGTGAGTGAATGAGGTGAGAAAAGAATCCCGGAGGAGACGATTATTGTTTGTTTTTGGGTTTTCAATCTTTTATTGCTTTTTGATGTTTGTCATAAGAAAATGAGCTTAATCCTAAACCAAGGGTTAGTAAACTCATCACATCCTCCCTCTGATTAGGGGTAATGGGAATACCTTAAGCATGAAGTAAGCACCTCACACTTAATCACCATGATGTAGGATTAAGATCATTAACCTACTTGTGATTATTTAGATGTTTTGTTGTTTTTGTTTAGTGTTAAGTAATGCGATTAAGCCATAATCAGGGATTTAATGGACCCATTACACCATCCTAATAGAAGGATAATAGATGAGAACATTTAAGCTGAGAAAGACTCCTCAACTTAATCCATGATTAGGGATTAACCTCATGACAAAACAAAGCCTTTATTAAATGGATTTTAGTTAATGGTAAGATTAAGAAGTGAGTTTTATGGTTTGTAAGACAACTTGAGGGGGACTTGTCCATTAACACTAGGGTTAGTCCTTCTTAACCAATTAAGGAAGAATTAGAACCCTAATGCAAGGCCCAAGTTACAAGCTTGATGTCTTGATGGCTATTAGATGAGTTAATTAAAGGATTTAAACACATTAAGGGCTTAACACTTAGGATTAAAGTTATACACTCCATCCTAATAGAAGGATGCAGGCATAAGCTTAATCACAAAGCCTTAAAACCTTTAGGGTTTAGTCCCTGATTATGAGGTGAGAAGAGAAGACACAAAGGTGACACAAAGGTAAAACTAATGGGGGACTAATCAAACCCTAATTGTTATCATGCTTGGTTATTCCTAGGGTTTATGAGGCTTAAGAAAGAAATCTTCAAAGAGCCACCAAGGAGAGAAGCAGATGAAAGGAGGAAGAAGCAAAGAGAAGCAAAACAACTTGCTTCACTTAAGAAGACAAGTTGCTTGAAGGAAGAAAGTAAGAGATGAACATGAATGAGCAAGCTCAATCCAATACACAAGATAAAATGCAGCAAGGATGCAAGAGAGATGAGAAGAGATTGTGAGAAGTGAAGGCAAATTCACTTCCCAAAACAACTTACCACCTGAAAAGTTAGCAAAGAAATGAAATGCAATGCAAATGAGATGAAATGTCATGATGCAAACCAAAGTCAGAAGCATAAACATGATGTTAATGATGCTAAGAGATGACACAAACACATGACAAGAGATGAGAATGATCAAACAAACATAAGGATGCAAATGAGGCATGCCTTGAACCATGAATGTTCAAGAGAAGTTTATGAAATGATATGAACATATAACATAGCAAATGAAAGATGCAATGATCAAACATGATTCTAATATGTCCTAAGATGTATTATGAATCATGTGGATGCACAAAATGTCATGGCAAGTTGTTGGATGCAAGCAAATGAGAAATGGATGCAAGGGAAGGCACAAATTAGGGTTTACATACAACATGCATCACAAAAATCCAAAACTAGAAGAAAATGATATGACAAAAAATTGAAAATGCAAACAAAGATACCTTAAATCTATACAAGTTCACTGCTCAAAGGAGGGGATCTATCTCTTAACCTAGTGAAAGTTATGAATTTTCTAAGTTGGCTAGGGTTTTAAGGTACCTCATCAAGAAAAACACCAAACAAATTGAAAATGCAAGATCAAATCAAACCAATTTTATCCTATAAACTACATGCCATGAAGGATGCAATGCAAGAAGAACCATCATCAAACTCTCAATGGTTAGGCAGAATTGATTTTTCAAAGTTTGCACAAAAATATTGCCTTAAAATGAATTTAATTCCAATGAAAATGATCAAAAGGCATCAAGAACAAAAAAGAAATTTGGTTTGAGAGTTTGATAATGTGTCTAAATGTTTTGGAATGCAATGTGAATTTCCATTAACTAATTAATACATTTAAATAATTTAAAAATAATTTTTAATGCAAAAAATAAAAATAAAAATATTTTTGGGTTCTAAAAATTAATGAAATCTTTGACAAAAATTTTCATAATTTTTAAACATGATTTGCTATTTTAAATAATTCGTGCAAATTAAATGAAATAAAAATTAAAATATGAGAAGTATGCAAAATGAAGGGATCAGATTGAGTCTGGGCTAGGAGGGGTTGACTTGGCGCCACATCCAATGGCCCAAGTTCAAACCTGGCTAATTTTGTTTTATAATTAATTAAACCTAGGTTAATTTAATAAATGACTGATTAGGGCTTAATGACAAGATCCAGTCCACTAATTCATGCGCGGGAAGGCAGATCCAAGGGTCTCAATTCAAAGTTGCTAATTAAACATGCTTAGCCCTAATTAACCTCAGGCGACCGGAGATGAGCTCCGATCGTCTTCTCCGGCAGGTCAAAAACCCTAACTTCCTCTACAGGCTACCCCAAACTAAATTAATTGCCCAGAAACATTCCCCTTCCCAAACTAAACCTAAATCCATCATCAAAAACCATTTATCAACCATGAACAAAGAGAATCGAAACCAAACATATTCACGGGAAAAATTTCAGAGAGGCACAAAATGCTCAATTTCACACCATTTTTAAATATAAAAGCATCAGAGTGATCCCCATGATGTGCATTTTCATTTTATAACAAAAAAAGCAAGCTCTGAAAAGTTGGAAGTTTGAAGCTACCTGAGGTGAAGAACTGTGAAGATGAGCTTTCCTGACCCTTCTCTTATGCAAACTGTCTCCCCTGAACCTCCTGAGCTCAATGGGATGTTTCAAACCTCTTGTTGGTGGCTGATTTGTGAGTTTGTGTTCTGATATGGCAGGTTTCACAGTTGGGATATGTGATGCTTCAAGTTGTTCCAATGGTGGATTTTGGTTCCATGGAGGGTGTATGATTCATTGGTGAAGGAAAAATGAAGGTTTGATGGCTGTGTGTAGAGATTCGAAGAAGAGGAGTTTTTTGACAGATTTTGTGTGGGCTGGCTTGTGTCTGTTTTCAGGCTTGTGTATTGCTTTCTTTATGTTCCATAACACATCCTTAGACTATTGGAAGAGGTTTGAGGAAATGACATGTACTGTGGGAATGGTATGAGGTGATTGGCCAAAAAGTCAAGGATTGTGTACTATGGGTATGGGCCATGGCAGAGGAAATCTTAGGGCTTGTCCTGCCTCAGCTTGAGTCAAGGAAGACCCTTGGATGATTCATGGAGGACTGCAGCACTTGGATCATGAGATATCATGAATTTTGCATTTTGGCAACTTGTCACACTTTGTGTTTTTTAGGTCATGAACATGTGATATCTATTGCTGAATTTTAGTGTGAGATGTCCCATGAGGTTATGGCAATGTCTTGAGACCAGCTAGAGATCACACAAACTTTTGGGAACCTTTTTGCAAGAATTCCCCCTTTTGCATTTTTATGGAAAATGGCTTATGGTTACTTGAAAATTAAGACATGAAAATGGGAAATCTCTTGGGCCAAACTGAATTTTAGGTCATGCATTGTGTTTGTATGATAATTAGAGGTCACATTGAAGTCACATAAAGGCTTGTCATGAGAATTTGCAAGTTTTCCATCTTGTGCAAAAGTGAAATTTCAATGATTTTATCCAACTTTGCAAGGCCATAACTTTTGATCCAAAATGAATTAGAATGAGTTCTTGTACTTTTTGAAAAGGGAATGATCCATTATACAACTTTCATGACTAAAGTTTTCTCATTTGAAGCATTTTTGAATCAATTTGAGGAGGTTGAAAAACTTTCCCAAAATGGCAAGTTTCCATTACAAGTCACTTTCCCAAAAAGGCAATTTTGCAAATGGCTTGAAATTCTTCAATTTTGTGAACTTCTAACATATTATATGATCAAATAAAGATCATACATATTCAAAATGATGGAGAACACCCTTTGGTTGGGTCATTGGGGGCCTCAGATGCCCTGATTTTACACTGACTTACTCAAGAAGTCAACTCTTGATCAGATGCCTTCCCCATGGAATTTCTTCATGAAAATTGATATGCATGATCCTCATATCATATAGAGACCAATAGAATCAAGAATGACCAAAAAATTTGGAGTTATGGCCTCTGAAACCAAAACCCTAATTTTAGGTCATCTGTGCAGTTAAACTTGGCTCTGCTTCCATGCCTTTTTCAGTTCTTGTGATTCTTTGCCTTCTTTGATCTTGAGAGGATATAATATGATGTTTGAACATTCATGGACCCCTTTAAAGTGATTTATGACCTTTGGAGTGGCTCAAATGGCTCAGTGATGGCTCAAATCACAAACCCTAGATGCAGATGACTTAGAAGCAATGCAGTGAATCAAAAATGTGGTATGAGATGATGTGATTGAACTTATGCATATGAAAAGATCACAAGCCATGGTGTGAATGGGTGAGGGCAAATTTGGGGTGTTTACACTCACCAAAGGGTGTCCATATGCTTTCGCTGCTCGGTTGACCTTCGAATGTACCAACAACGAAGCTGAGTATGAAGCCTGTATCATGGGGGTTGAAGAGGCAATTGGCTTGCGAATCAAGAACCTTGAGATCTTAGGAGATTCTTCTCTGGTGGTAAACCAAGTTAATGGCAAATGGTTAGTTCATCAACCTCACTTGATCCCTTACAAGGATTATACCAGGAGGCTACTAAGTTTCTTCACCAGGGTCAAGTTGAGTTATATTCCTCGAGATGAAAACCAGTTCATTGATGCTCTAGCAACTTCGTTGTCTATGATTAAAGTCTTTCAAGAGAACTTCATGCCTCGAATCATGGTCTCCCGTCTTGAAAGACCTGCTTATGTCTTTGCAGTTGACAGTGGTGAAGATAACAAACCTTGGTATCATGATATCAAGCACTTCTTAAAGACTCAAGAGTACCCGACTGGGGCATCCAGTAAAGACAGGAAGACCCTCAGAAGACTAGCAGGTGGTTTCTTCTTGAATCAAGACGGTGTGTTGTACAAGCGAAACTTCGACATGGTTCTGCTCAGATGCGTGGATAGACACGAAGAAGACCTGTTGATGCAAGAGGTTCATGAAGGCTCCTTTGGTACCCATGCTGGAGGACATGCTATGGCCAAGAAATTGTTGAGATCGGGATATTATTGGATCACCATGGAATCCGATTGCTGTAAATACTCCCGTAAATGTCACAAGTGTCAGATTTATGTTGATAAGGTCCATGTACCTCCGAATCCATTGAGTGTCATGTCTTCACCGTGGCCGTTTTCCATGTGGGGCATTGATATGATTGGCAAGATCGAGCCGACAACTTCCAATGGTCACCGCTTCATCCTAGTTTCCATAGACTATTTCACAAAGTGGGTCGAAGCGGCGTCTTATGTCAATGTTACAAAACAAGTTGTAGCCCGGTTTATTAAAAGAGACATCATTTGCCGGTACGAAATCCCCGAAAGAATCATTACTGATAATGGTTCTAACCTCAACAACAAGATGATGGCTGACTTGTGTCGAGATTTCAAGATAGAGCATCACAACTCTTCTCCATATCACCCAAAGATGAATGGTGCCGTTGAGGCGGCCAACAAGAACATCAAGAAGATCGTGCAGAAGATGGTTGTGACATACAAAGACTGGCATGAGATGCTACCATTTGCGTTACATGGGTATAGAACGTCAGTGCATACCTCAACAGGGGAAACCCCATTCTCATTGGTATATGGTATGGAGGCAGTCCTACCTATTGAAGTGGAGATCCCCTCGTTGAGGTTAATGATGGACATTAAGCTAGATGAAGCTGAGTGGCTCCGATCCAGATACAATCAACTGAGCCTCATTGAAGAGAAACGCCTAACAGCTGTATGCCATGGACAGTTGTATCAACAACGCATGAAACATGCCTTCGACAAAAAAGGTACAACCTCAAAGGTATATACCAAGTGACCTGGTGCTGAAAAGGATTCTTCCTCCTCTTAACGATCACAGGGCCAAATGGACACCCAATTATGAAGGACCATTCGTGGTTAAAAAGGTTTTCTCAGGTGGAGCCTTAATGCTAACAACCATGGATGAAGAAGACTTCCATTCCCCTGTCAACGCAGACGCAGTAAGAAAATACTTCGTGTAAAAAGACCCGCTGGATAAAAATAGAATAAAGATCCAGGAAAAAATGGGCATCCCGGCGAGCCAAAAACAGAATAAAAGACTCGGGAAAAAATTAGGGAAATATTGAAAAAATGTACACCCACTGAGTTGAAAAGCCACATCGGACAGCTCAGGAAAAAGGGGTATCCCGGTGGATTGAAAACCCGAAAGGGCGATCCACGCAAAAGAGGTACTAACACGAACGACTGCGATCTGCGAAATTCGTAATCCATCTGCAACTAAGGTTATTCTAAGGGTTGAAGACCAGTCCAATCACTTTTCTCAATGGGCAGAGCAAGCGGATAGTCTTAAAGATATACAACTCATAGCCGGGTCAAAATCTGATGAGATCCATTTTTCACATTGCCAATAGGATAGTCTATTTTCCTTGTTGGCTATCTCCTATTCCCAGGGAACTAATTCCTGTTGTAATGCCTATTCATGGCCATGTTCCAAATCAATAAAATTCAATTTCAGTCAACTTGTGACTAGTTGCTTCTTGTTTTTGTTTTTCATCTAACATTGTTTGATTGCAAGAACGTCCAACAACCTATGATTTTTATTGTGTTGTGAACATTCGAATGCTTTCTAACTCATGCAGGAGGACATAAACATTTAATACAACTCTAAAAAGGTTAAGTGTCTGGGATAGTGATTCATACCATAAGCCAGGGGCGGGCATACATGTCCATAACTAACTCTCCATGTTGCAAGCACTATAAGTTGTGTTTACGCAGGTGCAGGTACATGTGTTGCTAGCAGAGCTAAAGCAGATTTCCAGGAGGAATATTTCGACCATACTTGAGCAAGAACAGGTGCCTTCCCGTGTGTCTCCTATTATCCCGAGTAGAAGTGAAGTTGAAGTTCTTCCCCAGCAGTAATGACAAAAGATGTTTGTCCTCCCTAAGAAGAGGTTTTATTTCAACACAGGGGCAATCCCCAGCAGTAAAAGGAATGTCTTTCCTCCCCAAAAGGTTGCTTCCTCAGCAATGCCATACCTCTGGTTCCCAGCCAAGTCAGGAGGTCTTCACTTCCCCATCAGAGTTCAAGAAGGGTCCATCTCCAGCAGGGTCTTGGCTCTCCAATCTCAAAGGTAAATTTATTTTTGGCAATGGCGGCAGTTCAGAGTCGGTGTATCATTAACAACGTCCCCCGCAGAGTTGTTTTCTCTCCACGGAGATTAACTAGATCAATGCAGTGATCATCAGTTTTCCCCAGTCAAGCCACCTGGGATACTTGCGGTCTCCTCATCAGGAGATCTCTTTGCATTCTCATTTAGTAATCATCATTACATTTGCATCCTCCAAAGCGTAGCATTTCCATCTTCATGGAGCATTACGCCATAAATTCAAACATGTGCAAACCAGCATGAGCCAGTTTTGAGGTTTTACATACGACCTGAATAACATCTTCTTAACCTGAAGTACTCCCCACAGAAGATACTCATACCATTTTCCAGGCATCTTTGTCTTTCCAAGTCAATGTTTATCATTCTTTCCGTGGCTTGATTCGCTCAGTAGTCGCGTGTTTTCTTTGTGGCTTGATTCGCTCAGTAGTCACATTGTCGAGTCCCATTCCGCTAATGGTCTCGTTAAGCCCTGTTTCGCCAACAGGCACTTTTCGTGGCTTGATTTGCTCAGCAGTAGCGTGTTTTCTTTGTGGCTTGATTCGCTCAGCAGTCACATTCGTCGAGTCCAATTCTGCCAATGGTCTCGTTATTCCCTATTTCGCCAACATGCATTTTTCGTGGCTTGATTCGCTCAGCAGTCGCGTGTTTTCTTTGTGGCTTGATTCGCTCAGCAGTCACATTGTCGAGTCCCATTCCGCTAATGGTCTCGTTAAGCCCTATTTCGCCAACAGGCACTTTCCGTGGCTTGATTCGCTCAGCAGTCGCATGTTTTCTTTGTGGCTTGATTCGCTCAACAGTCACATTGTTGAGTCTCATTCCGCTAATGGTCTCGCTAAGCCCTGTTTCACCAACAGGCACTTTCCGTGGCTTGATTCGCTCAACAGTCACATTGTCGAGTCTCATTTCTCTAATGGTCTCATTAAGCCCTGTTTCGCCAACAAGCACTTTCTTTGTGGCTTGATTCGCTCAGCAGTCACATTGTCGAGTTCTGTTTCGCTAACGGTCTAGTTAAGCCCTGTTTTGCCAACAGGCACCCTCGCTGTGGATTTATTCGCTCAGCAGTCACAATGCATGTTATTGCAATAATTCTATTCCACCTTGTTCTCTTCCCGCTACCTATTCAGAGGTAAAAAAAAAGAGATAAATAAAGGCATATGAAATTTCTCTTATCCACCAAGTTCAAATTTCCAGGTTTTATTCGAGTATTCAATCACTCCATACCTTGAACGTCTAAAAGCTCTTGCAATTATTCGTTCAGGCCTGCAGATGATTGAATAGGGGCAGCTGTAATACCTCAAAATTTTCCCTCTCATTTCCCCAACATTTTGCATAGCATTTTGCATACATAGATTCATAAAATAACCAAAAAAAACATTGCATCATATTCATCATGGCTAAGGCATAGGTATGTGATCAATGATTGGAGCAACTGAAGGAATTACAAAGGCAATCAAAGGGCCACAAAGCTTCTCAACCTTGTGCAAAGGGTTCACAACATCCCACAAGTCTTCATTTGAAGCCACAAGCCATGGGAAGATTTGATTTGATCAAAGGAGGCAAGCAGTGCAACATCTCCTAATGAAAAAAATGCCAAATTAGGGTTTCACTTCTACTGGGCTTCTCCATGAAGTTTTGATTCAAAGTGGATTCCTTTGTCTTATATATGATGTCAAGTGCCTAAGGTTCAAATTTCATCCACAAAATCATTTTGGAAGAGGTTCAATTGGCCAGATGACTGAAAATCAAGGAATCGGGGAAAAGGCAACCGAGTTAGGCAAAAAAAGGTCGACTCCTGACTTTTAAGATCAAAATCATGAAATTAGGGTTACAATGATCCTACGGTTCAAATTTGGTCAAGGAATGATGGAGGAATCATAAAAAAATCAAGGGAAGAAAGATTATTTGAAAAATGGTTGATTTCACCTTTCCCTCCACTTTTCCTTCCACTTTCCTTCCACATTTCCTTTCATTCTTTCCCTCTTGTTTTTCCACTTTAATTCCACTCCATTTCCTTTGGATGCTTCTACCATGTTCTACCACCTTCTAGAGTATTCCATGGAATATTCCAAGGAATATTCCCTCTCCAACCCTAACCCTAACTAACTACAAACCTAACTCCATTCCCAAACCTAGCTCCAAGTCTAGCCCCTATATAATCATTAATCACTTCAATGCAAAAGGTTCCCAACTTTTCACTCTCTTACAATTTCTAGAATCACTTTTTCTCTCTCACTTTTCCTCCATTTCCCTTTTCACCAAAGCTTTTTAGAAGAAGCTCTTCAAGTTTCACATTGAAACTTGAAGATCTTAAAGTTTAGCCTCCAACCTCTATTGATTTGTGGATTGTAGAAGAAGAAGCTATTGATTTTTGGGAAGATTTCGACTTATCGGAAGTGCAAGAAGGCTCAAGCATCAAGAATGCATTTATTTTGCGGATTCGCGGTTTTCTTGGTTTTCTCTTTGATCAAGCTCTGATTCTTGCAACATTTACCGAAGCACTTCTCCGCTTCGTAGGTTGGTAATCTAAAACCATGATAGCTTTAAGTTATTCTCTTCATCTCGCCATTTTGGCATTCTTTAAGTGCTTTTCGTATCACTTGTGATTGATTATGTTTTCGTTAAGTTTTGCTAGCGATTTGTGGAGTTTAATGGATTAGAAGCTAGGTTGTAGCTTGTTATAGGTTCTAGCATGTGTTAATAAGCCCTAATGGAGTAGAAATTCGTGTTAGCATGATTAGGTGGGGATTAGGGTTGTTTAGAAGTAGAATTGTGGCCAAAAGCACTTATTTCAAAACTTTTTTTACACTTTCTGTTCAGTGTTAATCGGTTAACGCGTGCGTTTTTGGCCAAAATGCTGCAATTTTAGGTCCGTTAACCAGTTAATGGTTTGGTTAACCGGTTAACGCTGTTAATCTTTGATTTTATTAGCTTATGTGCTTGCTTGTTATGTCTTCCTAGTGCTTCTAAGGTTCATATATGTTTAGGTATTAATTTTAGGGAATTTTTGGGTCTATTTCCAGTAGCCGATTCCATGGTTTCGAGTCGTTTCGACGCGTTTCCGTTCATGTTGCGTATTATGAGTTTATGTGTCATTTGTGTATAATTTGACTTCTTGCACTTTGTTTCTATGTCCACACATTTTTTTCCAGTAAATAATCATGTTGCATTATGTTTTTGCATCTTTCGCACAATTCGTTAACTCATTTGCATGTCATTGTATCAATATATACATTGCATTTCACATAACCATGTATGTATGCGCATTTGGTTGCATTTGGTTACATGTTTGATCATATTATTCACATCAATTCAATTCTAAATTTTGCATTGAGCTTGGCATTCTTGTTGATCTATCATGTTGCATATTCATGATCAATGCTCATTATGTTCATATGCCATGTTCATGTTCCATATTTTGCATACTTGTTGCATAATAAATCATGTGGTGCATTCTTGCATTATCCCTCAAAACGATCATGTTCATTCAATTATGTATGTTGATATGTTCAAATGCATATTCATGATTAATTGGAACATTTTTCATTGAGTTTGTGCATTAAAAAATGAAAATAATCAAATCTGCATTTTACATTTCACAGTTGACTTTGCATATAGGTGTTGTAAAATACATGTTGTTTGTTATGTTGTTCATGATGTATGTGACTTTCTACACCTGTATTTTAATGCTGTATGCTGGCTGTAGAAAGCTGCTTTGTGCTTTGCCTTTTGTTTGGTAGCTGTTTTTACTTTAGGGGTTGTTGTAGGTGCTGAATTTTTGTTTTTTAGCATTTTTTTAGTTCCTCTAGAATTAAGATAGAGTTTAGATTGAGTTCTAGAGTTATTAGGATTTAATTGTTGTGTGTTTGCCTCATTATTTTTAATAAAATGCACATTAATCTTTGTTTTGTAGAGAGGGAAAGGTATGTTTCCTTACACCTTATCCTTTTATTTTTTATGCATTTCCTTTATGCATTTAATTCACTTTTTCCTTCCATATTTGATGTTGGTAGGATTCCCCTTTGTTAGGACCAACTTATCTTCCTTAGGAAGTAAGTTGCATCATTTTTCTTCTCTCTTTTCCTTTTGCTCTTTAGGATTAGAAAATCCTCACTCACCATTAGGACCACCATTTTAATAAATAACCTAGGGTTGTGTCTTAGTCCCCCTTAATTTTTGTCTTTTTCCGATTTGAGTCTTCTTTCTCATCTCCAAACAAAATCCAAAAAGACTTAATAAATGTATGAAAGGATCCCTTGTGTATTAGCCTTATTCCATGGGGCACTTGCATTCATTCCATCTTGGAGTGGTGTAGGCTTGTCTAGCATGATGTACAAGTCTTATCAAGGGGTTGTTTCACAAAGAAAAATTTAAAAGACATTTCTTCAAAATCTACAAAAACACTTAATAAAGTTCAACAAGCTAGTGAACTTAAACCCTAATCCTAGGAAACAAGTCTTGGATAAATTCTCCTTGCTTGGTGTGCTTGTTCTATTATTCCATCTTGGAATGTAGTAGCAAGTATACATTCCACGAAGAAGAGTTTGAATTCACTTCCTTGTGCCAAATTCATAAAAACTCTTAAAAAGCGAACAACAAACAATAAGCGACTTTCCTGCGGGAACTTCTTTTCTCACCTCATTCATTCTGAACGCGAACTTGCGATGACTTGTCTCGCATGCAAGACGGTAAACGCACTCGTACCAAATGAGCCTGCAACACCTGAGCATAGACAAACGCAGTTCCAGCACATAAAAAACACAAACAAATAGTTCCTGTCTTAGTTAGGTGAACTACGTCGACTCTGATCCTCATTTTCCCGATGAGGTACGTAGGCAGCGGGGTAGGGCCCGTTCGAGCACATTCTTTATTTTCCCTACATTTTCCCCATTATTTCTTTTCATTCTCCTTTTCCATTTCCCTTTTCTCATTTCTATTCCAGTTAGCAGTTCATTTGTTCAGCAGCATCTTATTTCTCACCCTTTGAAACAAAAGAAACAAGCGTGGATCCCGTCGGGTACAGCGGACGATATGGGGTGCTAATACCTTCTCATGTCGTAACCGACTCCCGAACCTAGATCTTTGGTTCGCAGGACCTTGTCCTTTCCTTCTTCCTCAGGTTTGTGCAGCATTACCTTTCCCATTCTTTCGGGATAAAAATGCCTGGTTGGCGACTCTACCTTTTCTGCGCCACTTTCACGTTTGTACTAGGATGAAAATCCCGGGAGCGACAACTGGCGACTCTGCTGGGGACCGAATCCAGAATCTCCGGTTTCCCTCATAGAGTTAATCCTAGCGCCTGTTTGTTTTTGTTTCTTTGGGTGTTTATATGTGTGTTATGTGTTGTTATGTTTATTTACTATTTTCATTTACATTTTACTTTACAACTCTATTTAATGCTTTCAGTATTTATTTTCACATGCATCATGTACTGGACTGTGCTGGTTTCATTTTTTCTGTGGGATGGGCTTTGTTACTGTGAGATAAGCCAAATACCCGGCTTGAGTGCACCTAGGATTTAGAGTTGTTCCACTTTGGCTTCATGGCATCTTACTATGTTAGTATTAGTGAGTTCCACGGCTTGACTTGCGACCTTCTCGGAAATGTATTAACGCCTGAATCTTTCTGGGGCAATACACTACCTTGATAGTTATGTGCAGTCAAGGGACCGATCATTGAGAACCTTTGTGGAAACATCCCTCTCCAGTGATGACAGTGGCAGACCACATTTGTTGGCAAACCCACTCGCATCCGAGGGCCCACTAGGGACTCGCATAGGATGGCCTGGTTCTCTCATAGGAATCCAGTTAAAGCAAACTATTCGTATGACGATAGTATTGTACTCTTTGGGATGAATGTACTATTGTTTCTCGATTCAGTTCTTGAAGATGGGGACTTATGAGGGATGCTTGTTTTTCCGGACTCAGCTGAGGCCTCCCTGAGTAGTACATAATGCCAAACCGATTCCCTGATTTGTTCATGAGCCATTTCTCGGAAATGGTAAACGTATTATTGCTATTCGGCTTTGAGAGTCTATGATATTTTACCCGAGTAGCACACCCGTGAGATGGGGAGGGGTTTACAGGTTTGCAGGAACCTTAAACTTCAACATACCCATTAGTCTAGCATACTTCATTGATATGATCTTGTTCTGTTAATTATGGATTCTGAAATCATGAACTCCTGATCAGAAAGATACTTGTGATGATGTTGTGGCCTTGCACAGACACTTGATTACCTGATTCACTACACAGACACATCACTGATCACATGCCTTGCCTTGCATAACATCATAACATCATTAATCATCTGTGTTCTTTTTATTCTTAAGGTTCATTACCTCCTATTCCTGGTCATATTTGTTGCTTCAACATGGAGATTCCAAGGAAGAGAAATGTCCATTATATTTTCCCACATCCAGAAACAAATGGTATTCAGAAGTTAATTAGCTTGATGGGTGACAAAGTGCATGATGATTTCAGAAAAGAGTTTGGAAAGATCCTAGTCTATGTGAATAAGCCAACCACTGACCAAAGGGATAGCTTGCATTCTCTACTACAGTTCTATGATCCACAACTGAGGGTCTTTGTTTTCCCTGACTACATCTTGGCTCCCACATTAGAAAAGATGTCCAGCATCCTCAGAATTCCCATAAAAATGTTGCTCCTTACCATGGCTTAGAGAAGATACCTTCATCCAAAGATATAACTGATTCCTTTCTTTTGGATTTATCCAAGGTTAGCAGAGGATTGGATGCCACCAAAGGTAAAGGACTTTTCTTGGATTTTGTTATCAAGGAAGCTCGGGATCTGGCATCTGAAAACAAATGGGCTAAGTTCAGTACCTTGCTTGCTTTGATAGTGTATGGGACCAATTTGTTTCCAGGAGAAAAGGGTTTGATCAACATGGAAACCATCACTATATTTGCCAGAAGAAATCCAGTGCCTACTTTGCTAGGTGACTTTTACTATGGGGTTCACCACAGGAATGAGAAGAGAAAGGGACATGTGAATTGTTGTGCTCCCCTGTTTGCTGACTGGATTGTAAGGCAACTCCCTAAATCAGGGCCTTTTTAGGATTTGAAACAATCTTGGAAGTGGTCCAAAAGATTAATGGGCTTAACCTCAGTTGATATTGCTTGGAGATGCAACATAGATCTTGTAGGCAAAGAGATCTTGATAAGTTCTGGGAGTTTCCCAAATATGCCCTTGATAGGAAGAAAAGGTGGGATCAGCTACAATCCTATCTTATCCAGGAAACAATTTGGCTATCCCCTGAGAGATGTACCTTTGATTGAAGGAGTGAACGAGTCACTATACTTTCCAGCTGAAGGTAACCTAAAGATGAGCTTGCTAGCATCCCAAGCTTGGGAATTTAGAGTGATGAAAGGGAAGAAAGACTTTGGGAGAGTAGATCCCAAGACTTATGATCCTTTAGCCACCTGGTTGGAAGATCGTGTAGAGACTCTGTTGCTCCCATTCTCTAAGGAAACACCTTTCTACCCTAAGGAGGTAGCACATACAACTTCAGTTCCTCTTCAGGATTATAGAAAATTGGAAGCCTTGTCTCAATTATTATTCTTAATATTTCTAACACAATCTTTAATCTCGTTTCTCTTTGAGACATGTTATTAAATTTCTATACATAGTGAAAATTATTTTATTTTAAAATGGTGATTAATATTTTTGTCTTTTTTATAAGATAATAATTTTATTACAGGGGGCATTTGTGTTTTTTTCTTTTTTAATAAGATAATAATTTTATTACAGGGGGCATTTGTGATTGCGAAAAAAAATATATTGCGTTTGACGAGAGTCGAACTCGGGTTTATTGCTTGGAAGGCAATTATCCTAACCGTTGTACTACAAATGCAAATTTATTTAAATTAAAATATTGGCCAATGTATTCTTCTTTTAAAAGTAGAAAATAATCTTCTTAATATGACATATGAATTAAATATTTTACATTATATTTTTTTCAAAATAAATAAAAATCATATCATATTTGATTTCAAGAATTGATGTATCCCTTTATTCATAACCTAAACAAATAACCTCTATAATTATTATTTATAAAATTTTGTTTCTCTCTTCCTCTCTTTCTTTCTATTTGTTTTTTATTGTTGATGGATTTCATGTCTTATTTATATATAAGGATATGAAGATGGATTGAGAGAGTTCTTTAAGTTTTTTGTTGATCATGGGTAGAAAAGTATTACCGTTCAAAGCATATGAACTTCAAAGCATATATTCTTTTTTTAGATTTGTGTTATACAAATATGACTGGATATACTACACACATGAAAAACTAGATTTATTTATACACATAGATATACAGGAGATATATCTAATGATCTAAAAAATGATATGCACGAGTTAGATCGTTTCAATTACTTTGTGAATGTAATTGAATATAAAAACATTTTGATTATCCATTAATTTTTTAGAGTGTGGATTGTAATGTTTAGATAATGTTGTATGATAGGTATGTTAAGTTCACATGATTGCAATTATTCTTTATATTGTAAATTATTAACATAGAAAATGGATATTCTAAAGATAAACTTCAATGACTTGTTAACTTTGTTAAGAAATTTCTTATCCGTGAATAACATCATTAAATATGTTTCCTATATATTTTTTTATGTGTTATTAGAAAAAAAAACTTTAGCCAAAATTTTGGGTAATTATTTTATAATATCGTGATTTACAAGCATGTATATGAATATAGAAGGTGAAAAACACATAATCTTAAGGTTACTGATGAAATGCTTAAATATCATACATAATCTTCTAAATAGAATGATAATGATTACAAATATTTGTTTAAGAAGTTAAAATATCATATTCCTTGAATTGTCTTATGTCTTTTGGAGGCAAGAGATATAACTGACGTGTCATCTTATTTTTCTTAGTAATTTTTTCTTCCACAAATAACAACATGGACTTGTGTGTAAGATATGGTATTCTAAGCTATGCATGGATGATATCTTGATAATATAGGTGATACGATTTCAGATAAAGAAGTGTGTTTTTGGTAATAATTTTCTAAATTATATCTATATGTTGAAATTTAGTTCAATGGTTTGGGAAGTTGTTTCAACTAATTATCAAGTTCAATTCAAAAATGTTTCTGACACTTAGTTTTAGAGTGATAATATGATCTATTAAAGTGAGTAATTTGCAACCACTTTCGCTAAATTTGACACAGTGATGCTTTGATCATAAAAATGTATTTACTAATTTTTCTTATTTCCAACAAGTGTTCATTGGTACTTTATAATAAGGGGATATGAGATTCATGGAGTGAATAATTATTATAGAGCAAATATGAAGTTTTAGTCTATCATTTTTTAAGAAAATATTGAAAATATCTATTTAAAATCAATATTGGTTCAAAATATTTAATCAGGACTATTTTAAAGTGATTTAAAAAATGCATAAATTATTTTTCAAAAAAAAAACAAGATCTAAGTTATTTTATTTTTTTAAATAACAGTGAGTGAATCATATAAATTCTTAACCAAAACTATTTTTAAGATGCTTGCATCTAAGTATTTTCTATCAATCCCCCGTGCACACATTTTATTTATATTTTTAAAATTATAGTGCGTCTACCAACACAAATTTTCTCTCAACGAAGCTTATTACTTTTTCATGGATAAAACTCTTAACCATTGGAATGATTCCAAACTATTAAAATTTAATAATTTGTTGAGAGAATGCAACATGATCCATGTTTTTATTTCTAAAATAGATCATTTTGTATTTATGATGATTAATAACAAGCTGCTTCCCATGGGCACTTATAAGCTTAAGGTCTATGGAGCTCATAGTAAAAGAAATGGTTTCTAATTGTATGGTGGGTTGCTGATATATTATTAGGTTTTAAATATCCAAGTTTTCTATCAAAGTCTTTGTTTTAACAAATCCTAGGTTTCTTAGATATGAAGTTAGTTCATAATGTTTGTTTTGGTTGATTTCTTTGTTGCTGGAATTAACTCAAAACCTATGAGAATTCTGACCCTTTCTTTTGAACAAGAAAGGTTATTTCGGAACAATTAACAAAGAAAAGAAGAAATATGAAGTATAAAAGAATTATGGTTTTGAGAGAATTTGGAGAGAACGTTTTGCTACCCACAAACTATGGGATTTTTCTTTCTATTCACTTGCAACTGTAAACCTTGAAATACAATATGTTGGAATAAATTGATTACAAGAGGGATACTCCCTATTTATAGAATTAGGTTTGCTTGAAACTCAAGACAAAACCCCAAACCTATAAAAGCCCAAAATATCTATTTTGGAACTAAATCAAATCTAGATTTAAAACTAAATCTAATCTAATCTAAATAAAATATGACATAACGAATTACACTTTCAACATTCGTCTTGATTATGTCCTCTTTCAGAAATAATAAAACCTTGTCCAAATTAGTATTTTTAATAGTTCTAACACAATCTTTAATCTCGTGTCTCTTTGAGACATGTTATTAAATTTCTATACATAGTGAAAAATATATTATTTTACGATGACGATTAATTTTATTGTCTTTTTTTATAAGATAATAATTTTATTACAGGGGGGCATTTGTGATTGCGAAACACGAAATATTGCGTTTGACGGGAGTCAAACCCAGGTCTATTGCTTGGAAGGCAATTATCCTAACCGTTGGACTACAAACGCATGTTTATTTAAATAAAAATATTGACCAATGTCCTCTTCTTTTAAAAGTAAAAAATAATATTCTTAATATGACATATGAGTTAAATATTTTACATTATATTTTTTTCAAAATAAATAAAAATCATATCACATTTGATTTCAAGAATTGATGTATCCCTTTCTTCATAACCTAAACAAATAACCTCTATAATTCTTATTTATAAAATTTTGTTTCTCTCTTCCTCTCTTTCTTTCTATTTGTTTTTTATTATTGATGGATTTCATGTCTTATTTATATATAAGGATATGAAGATGGATTGAGAGAGTTCTTTAAGTTTTTTGTTGATCATGGGTAGAAAATATTATCGTTCAAAGCATATGAACTTCAAACCATATGCTCTTTTTTAGATTTGAGTTATACAAATATGACTGGATATACTACACACATGAAAAACAATATCTATTAATATAAATATATATATAGGAGATATATCTAATGATCTAAAAAATGATATGCACTAGTTAGATTTTTTCAATTAGTTAGTGAATGCAATTAAAAAAATGTTTTGATTATCCATAAATTTTTTAGAGTGTGGAAAGTAATGTTTAGATAATGTTGTATGATAGGTGTGTTATGTTCACTTGATTGCAATCATTCTTTATATTGTAAATTATTAACATAGAAAATGGATGTTCTAAAGATAAACTTCAATGACTTGTTAACTTTGATAAGAAATTTTTTATCCGTGAATAACATGTTCCCTAGTGAAACTTATGAAGCTAAAAAAATGTTGTGTTTCATTGACATGAATTATGATAAGATACTTGTTTGTACTAAATATTGCATTTAACTTTAAAATATATAGGCATCATTAAATATGTTTTCTATATATTTTGTTATGTGCTATATGAATCGTGATTTACAAAAATGTATATGAATTTAAAAGGTGAAAAATACATAAAGTTAAGGTTACTGATGAAATGCTTAAATAACATATGTAATATTCTAAATAGAATGATAATGATTACAAATATTTATTTAAGAAGTTAAAAAATCATATGCCTTTAATTGTCTTATCTCTTTTGGAGGAAAGAGATATAACTGACGTGTCATATTAATTTTCTTAGTAACTTTTTCTTCCACAAATAACTACCTGGACTTTTGTGTAAGATATGGTATTCTAAGTTATGCATGGATGATATCTTGATTATATAGGAGATACGATTTCAGATAAAGAAGTGTGTTTTTGGTACTAATTTTCTACATTATATCTATATGTTGAAATTTAGTTCAATGGTTTGGGAAGTTGTTTTCAACCAATATATCATGTTCAATTCAAAAATAGTTCCGACACTTAGTTTTAGAGTGATAATATGATCTATAATAGTGAGTCATTTGCAACCACTTTCGCTAAATTTTACACATAGCGATGCTTTGATCATAAAAATGTATTTACTAATTTTCTTATTTCCAACAAGTGTTCATTAATACTTTATAATAAGGGGATATGAGATTCATGGAGTGGATAATTATTATAGAGCAAATATAAAGTGTTAGTCTGATATGTATCATTTTGTAAGAAATTAATGAAAAAATGTATTTAAAATCAATATTGGTTCAAAATATTTAATCCGGACAATTTTAAAGTGATTTAAAAAAAAGCATAAATTATATTTCAAAAAAAAAAACAAGATCTAAGTTATTTTATTTTTTAAAATAACAGTGAGTGAATCATATAAATTCTTAACCAATACTATTTTGAAGATGCTTGCATCTAAGTATTTTCTATCAATCCCCCGTGCACAGATTTTATTCATATTTTTAAAATTATAGTGCGTCTATCAATACAATTTTTCTCTCAACAAAGCTTATTACTTTTCCATGGATAAAACTCTTAACCATTGGAATGATTCCAAACTATTAAAATTTAATAAGTTGTTGAGGGAATGGAACATGATCCATGTTTTATTTCTAAAATAGATCATTTTGTATTTATGATGATTAATAACAAGCTTCCTCCCATGGGCACTTATAAGCTTAAGGTATATGGAGCTCATAGTAAAATAAATAGTTTCTAATCGTATGGTGGGTTGCTGATATATTATTAGGTTTTAAATATCTAAGTTTTCTATCAAAGTCTTTGTATTTTAACAAATCCTAGGTTTCTTAGATATGAAGTTAGTTCATAATGTTTGTTTTGGTTGATTTTTTCGTTGTTGGAATTAATTCAAAACCTATGATAATTCTGAACCTTTCTTTTGAACAAGAAAGGTTCATGCGGAACAATTAACAAAGAAAAGAAGAAATGTGAAGTAGAAAATAATTAGGGTTTTCAGAGAATATGGAGAGAACGTTTTGTTACCCACAAACTATGGGATTTTTATTTCTATTCACTTGCAACTGTAAACCTTGAATTACAATGTGTTGTAATAAACTGATTAAAAGAGGGATACTCCCTATTTATAGAATTCGGTTTACTTGAACCTAAAGCCAAAAACCCAAAACACTAAAAGCCCAAATATCTAATTTGGAACTAAACAAATCTAGATTTAAAACTAAATGAAGTCTAATCTAAATCAAATATGACATAATGATGTTATTAAATTTCTATAAATAGTGAAAAATATATTATTTTACGATGGCGATTAATTTTATTGTCTTTTTTATAAGATAAAATTTTTTTTACCTTATAAAAAAAATATATTGCGTTTGCCCGGAGTGGAACCCGGGTCTATTTCTTGGAAGGCAATTATCCTAACCGTTGGACTACAAATGCATGTTTAATTAAATAAAAATATTGACCAATGTACTCTTCTTTTAAAAGTGAAAAAATAATATTCTTAATATGACATATGAGTTAAATATTTTACATTATATTTTTTCAAAATAAATAAAAATCATATCACATTTGATTTTAAGAATTGATGTATCCCTTTCTTCATAACCTAAACAAATAACCTCTATAATTCTTATTTATAAAATTTTGTTTCTCTCTTCCTCTCCTTCTTTCTATTTGTTTTTTATTATTGATGGATTTAATGTCTTATTTATATAAAAGGATATGAAGATGGATTGAGAGAGTTCTTTAAGTTTTTTGTTGATCATGGGTAGAAAAGTTTTACCGTTCAAAGCATATGAATTTCAAACCATGTGCTCCTTTTTAGACTTGTGTTATACAAATATGACTGGATATACTACACACATGAAAAACTAGATGTATTAATACAAATAGATATACAGGAGATATATCTATTGATCTAAAAAATGATATGCAATAGATAGATCGTTTCAATTAGGAAGTGAATGTAATTGAAGAAAAAAATGTTTTGATTATCCATAAACTTTCTAGAGTGTGGAAAGTAATTTTTAGATAATGTTGTATGATAGGTGTGTTAAGTTCACGTGATTGCAATCATTCTTTATATTGTAAATTATTAAAATAGAAAATGGATGTTCTAAAGATAAATTTCAATGAATTGTTAACTTTGATAAGAAATTTCATATCCGTGAATAACATGTTTCCTACTGAAACTTACGAAGCTAAAAAAATGTTGTGTTTCATTGACATGAATTATGATAAGATACTTGTTTGTACTAAATATTGCATTTAACTTTAAAATATGTAGGCATCATTAAATATGTTTCCTATATATTTTGTTATGTGCTATAACAAACAAAAACATTAGCTAGGATTTTGGGTAATATTTTATAATATCGTGATATACAAGAAGTGTGTATGAATATATATAGAAGGTGAAAAACACATAAAGTTAAGGTTACTGATGAAATGCTTAAATAACATATGTAATCTTCTAAATAGAATAATAATGATTACAAATATTTATTTAAGAAGTTAAAAAATCATATTCCTTGAATTGTCTTATCTCTTTTGGAGGCAAGAGATATAACTGACGTGTCATCTTAATTTTCTTAGTAACTTTTTCTTCTACAAATAACTACCTGGACTTGTGTGTAAAATATGGTATTCTAAGTTATGCATGGATGATATCTTGATTATATAGGAGATAAGATTTCATATAAAGAAGTGTGTTTTTGGTACTAATTTTCTACATTATATCTATAAGTTAAAATTTAGTTAATGGTTTGGAAGTTGTTTTCAACTAATATATCTTGTTCAATTCAAAAATGGTTCTGACACTTAGTTTTAGAGTGATAATATGATCTATAATAGTGAGTCATTTGCAACCACTTTCGCTAAATTTGACACATAGCGATGCTTTGATCATAAAAATGTATTTACTAATTTTTCTTATTTCCAACAAGTGTTCATTGGTACTTTATAATAAGGGGATATGAGATTCATGGAGTGAATAATTATTATAGAGCAAATATAAAGTTTTAGTCTGATATGTATCATTTTGTAAGAAAATAATGAAAAAAATCTATTTAACCGATACTATTTTGAAGATGCTTTCATCTAAGTAGTTTCTATCAATCCCCCGTGCACAAATTTTATTTATATTTTTAAAATTATAGTGCGTCTACCAACACAAATTTTCTCTCAACAAATCTTATTAGTTTTTCATGGATAAAACTCTTAACCATTGGAATGATTCCAAACTATTAAAATTTAATAAGTTGTTGAGGGAATGCAACATGATCCATGTTTTATTTCTAAAATAGATCATTTTGTATTTATGATGATTAAAAACAAGCTGCCTCCCATGGGCACTTATAAGCTTAAGGTATATGGAGCTCATAGTAATAGAAATGGTTTCTAATCGTATGGTGGGTTGCTGATATATTATTAGGTTTTAAATATCTAAGTTTTCTATCAAAGTGTTTGTTTTAACAAATCCTAGGTTTCTTAGATATGAAGTTAGTTCATAATGTTTGTTTTGGTTGATTTCTTCGTTGTTGGAATTAACTCAAAACCTATGAGAATTCTGACCCTCTCTTTTGAACAAGAAAGGTTCTTGCGGAACAATTAACAAAGAAAAGAAGAAATATGAAGTAGAAAAGAATTAGGGTTTTCAGAGAATTTGGAGAGAACGTTTTGCTACCCACAAACTATGGGATTTTTATTTCTATTCACTTGCAACTGTAAACCTTGAATTACAATGTGTTGGAATAAACTGATTAAAAGAGGGATACTCCCTATTTATAGAATTAGGTTTACTTGAACATCAAGCCAAAAACCCAAAACTATAAAAGCCCAAATATCTATTTTGGAACTAAATCAAATCTAGATTTAAAACTAAATCAAGTCTAATCTAAATAAAATATTACATAATGATGTTATTAAATTTCTATAAATAGTGAAAAATATATCATTTTACGATGGCGATTAACTTTATTGTCTTTTTTATAAGATAATAATTTGTTTACAGGAGGCATTTGTGATTGCGAAAAACAATATATTGCGTTTGCCGGGAGTCGAACCCGAGTCTATTGCTTGGAAGGCAATTATCCTAACCGTTGGACTACAAACGCATGTTTATTTAAATAAAAATATTGACCAATGTACTCTTCTTTTAAAAGTAGAAAATAATATTCTTAATATGACATATGAGTTAAATATTTTACATTATATTTTTTCAAAATAAATAAAAATCATATCACATTTGATTTCAAGAATTGATGTATCCCTTTTGTTCATAACCTAAACAAATAACCTCTATAATTCTTATTTATAAAATTTTGTTTCTCTCTTCCTCTCTTTCTTTCTATTTGTTTTTTATTGTTGATGGATTTCATGTCTTATTTATTTATAAGGATATGAAGATGGATTGAGAGAGTTCTTTAAGTTTTTTGTTGATCATGGGTAGAAAAGTATTACCGTTCAAAGCATATGAATTTCAAACCATATGCTCTTTTTTAGATTTGTGTTATACAAATATGACTGGATATACTACACACATGAAAAACTCGATGTATTAATACAAATAGATATACAGGAGATATATCTAATGATCTGAAAAATGATATGCACTAGTTAGATCGTTTCAATTAGTTAGTGAATGTAATTGAAGAAAAAAAATGTTTTGATTATCCATAAATTTTTTAAAGTGTGGAAAGTAATGTTTAGATAATGTTGTATGATAGGTGTGTTAAGTTCACGTGATTTCAATCATTCTTTATATTGTAAATTATTAACATATAAAATGGATGTTCTAAAGATAAACTTCAATGAATTGTTAACTTTGATAAGAAATTTCTTATCCGTGAATAACATGTTTCCTAGTAAAACTTACGAAGCTAAAAAAATATTGTGTTTCATTGACATGAATTATGATAAGATACTTGTTTGTACTAAATATTGCATTTAACTTTAAAATACGTAGGCATCATTAAATATGTTTCCTAAATATTTTGTTATGTGCTATAACAAACAAAAACTTTAGCCAGGATTTTGGGTAATTTTTTATAATATCGTGATTTACAAGAATGTATATGAATATATATAGAAGGTGAAAAACACATAATGTTAAGGTTAGTGATGAAATGCTTAAATAACATATGTAATATTCTAAATAGAATGATAATGATTACAAATATTTATTTAAGAAATTAAAAAATCATATTGCCTTTAATTGTCTTATCTCTTTTGGAAGCAAGAGATATAACTGACGTGTCATCTTACTTTTCTTAGTAACTTTTCTCTTCTACAAATAACTACCTGGACTTGTGTGTAAGATATGGTATTCTAAGTTATGCATGTATGATATCTTGATTATATAGGAGATACGATTTCAGATAAAGAAGTGCGTTTTTGGTACTAATTTTCTACATTATATCTATATGTTGAAAATTAGTTCAATGGTTTAGGAAGTTGGTTTCAACTAATATATCTTGTTCAATTCAAAAATGGTTCTGACACTTAGTTTTAGAGTGATAATATGATCAATAATAGTGAGTCATTTGCAACCACTTTCGCTAAATTCGACACATAGCGATGCTTTGATCATAAAAATGTATTTACTAATTTTTCTTATTTCCAACAAGTGTTCATTGGTACTTTATAATAAGGGGATATGAGATTCATGGAGTGAATACTTATTATAGAGCAAATATAAAGTTTTAGTTTGATATGTATCATTTTGTAAGAAAATAATTAAAAAAATCTATTTAAAATCAATATTGGTTCAAAAACTTTAATCATGACTATTTTAAAGTGATTTAAATAAAAGCATAAATGATTTTTCAAAAAAAAAAGATCTAAGTTATTTTATTTTTTAAAATGATAGTGAGTGAATCATATAAATTTTTGACCAAGACTATTTTGAAGATGCTTGCATCTAAGAATTTTCTATCAATCACCCGTACACAAATTTTATTTATATTTTTAAAATTATGGTGCGTCTACCAACACAAATTTTCTCTCAGCAAAGCTTATTACCTTTTCATGGATAAAACTCTTAACCATTGGAATGATTCCAAACTATTAAAATTTAATAAGTTGGTGAGTGAATGCATCATGATCCATGTTTTATTTCTAAAATAGACCATTTTGTATTTATGATGATTAATAACAAGCTGCCTCCCATGGGCACTTATAAGCTTAAGGTATATGGAGCTCACAGTAAAAGAAATGGTTTCTAATCGTACGGTGGGTTGCTGATATATTATTAGGTTTTAAATATCTAAGTTTTCTATCAAAGTCTATGTTTTAACAAATCCTAGGTTTCTTAGATATGAAGTTAGTTCATAATGTTTTTTTTGGTTGATTTCTTCGTTGTTGGAATTAACTCAAAACCTATGAGAATTCTGACCCTTTCTTTTGAACAAGAAAGGTTCTTGCGGAACAATTAACAAAGAAAAGAAGAAATATGAAGTAGAAAAGAATTAGGGTTTTCAGAGAATTTGGAGAGAACGTTTTGCTACCCACAAACTATGGGATTTTTCTTTCTATTCACTTGCAACTGTCAACCTCTAATTACAATGTGTTGGAATAAACTGATTACAAGAGGGATACTCCCTATTTATAGAATTAGGTTTACTTGAACCTCAAGCCAAAAACCCAAAACTATAAAAGCCCAAATATCTATTTTGGAACTAAATCAAATTTAGATTTAAAACTAAATCAAGTCTAATCTAAATCAAATATGACACAATGATGTTATTAAATTTCTATAAATAGTGAAAAATATATCATTTTACGATGGCGATTAATTTTATTGTCTTTTTTATAAGATAATAATTTTTTTACAGGGAGCATTTGTGATTGCGAAAAACAATATATTGTGTTTGCCGGGAGTCGAACCCAGGTCTATTGCTTGGAAGGCAATTATCCTAACCGTTGGACTACAAACGCATGTTTATTTAAATAAAAATATTGACCAATGTACTCTTCTTTTAAAAGTAGAAAATAATATTCTTAATATGACATATGAGTTAAATATTTTACATTATATTTTTTCAAAATAAATAAAAATCATATCACATTTGATTTCAAGAATTGATGTATCCCTTTTGTTCATAACCTAAACAAATAACCTCTATAATTCTTATTTATAAAATTTTGTTTCTCTCTTCCTCTCTTTCTTTCTATTTGTTTTTTATTGTTGATGGATTTCATGTCTTATTTATATATAAGGATATGAAGATGGATTGAGAGAGTTCTTTAAGTTTTTTGTTGATCATGGGTAGAAAAGTATTTCCGTTCAAAGCATATGAATTTCAAACCATATGCTCTTTTTTAGATTTGAGTTATACAAATATGACTGGATATACTACACACATGAAAAACTAGATGTATTAATACAAATAGATATACAGGAGATATATCTAATGATCTGAAAAATGATATGCACTAGTTAGATCGTTTCAATTAGTTATTGAATGTAATTGAAGAAAAAAAATGTTTTAATTATCCATAAATTTTTTAGAGTGTGGGAAGTAATGTTTAGATAATGTTGTATGATAGGTGTGTTAAGTTCACGTGATTTCAATCATTCTTTATATTGTAAATTATTAACATATAAAATGGATGTTCTAAAGATAAACTTCAATGAATTGTTAACTTTGATAAGAAATTTCTTATCCGTGAATAACATGTTTCCTAGTAAAACTTACGAAGCTAAAAAAATATTGTGTTTCATTGACATGAATTATGATAAGATACTTGTTTGTACTAAATATTGCATTTAACTTTAAAATATGTAGGCATCATTAAATATGTTTCCTAAATATTTTGCTATGTGCTATAACAAACAAAAACTTTAGCCAGGATTTTGGGTAATTTTTTATAATATCGTGATTTACAAGAATGTATATGAATATATATAGAAGGTGAAAAACACATAATGTTAAGGTTACTGATGAAATGCTTAAATAACATATGTAATCTTCTAATTAGAATGATAATGATTACAAATATTTATTTAAGAAATTAAAAAATCATATGCCTTTAATTGTCTTATCTCTTTTGGAGGCAAGAGATATAACTGACGTGTCATCTTACTTTTCTTAGTAACTTTTTCTTCTACAAATAACTACCTGGACTTGTGTGTAAGATATGGTATTCTAAGTTATGCATGTATGATATCTTGATTATATACGAGATACGATTTCAGATAAAGAAGTGCGTTTTTGGTACTAATTTTCTACAATATATCTATATGTTGAAAATTAGTTCAATGGTTTAGGAAGTTGGTTTCAACTAATATATCTTGTTCAATTCAAAAATGGTTCTGACACTTAGTTTTAGAGTGATAATATGATCAATAATAGTGAGTCATTTGCAACCACTTTCGCTAAATTCGACACATAGCGATGCTTTGATCATAAAAATGTATTTACTAATTTTTCTTATTTCCAACAAGTGTTCATTGGTACTTTATAATAAGGGGATATGAGATTCATGGAGTGAATACTTATTATAGAGCAAATATAAAGTTTTAGTTTGATATGTATCATTTTGTAAGAAAATAATTAAAAAAATCTATTTAAAATCAATATTGGTCAAAAACTTTAATCATGACTATTTTAAAGTGATTTAAATAAAAGCATAAATTATTTTTCAAAAAAAAAAAGATCTAGGTTATTTTATTTTTTAAAATGATAGTGAGTGAATCATATAAATTCTTTACCAAGACTATATTGAAGATGCTTGAATCTAAGAATTTTCTATCAATCACCCGTACACAAATTTTATTTATATTTTTAAAATTATGGTGCGTCTACCAACACAAATTTTCTCTCAACAAAGCTTATTACCTTTTCATGGATAAAACTCTTAACCATTGGAATGATTCCAAACTATTAAAATTTAATAAGTTGTTGAGGGAATGCATCATGATCCATGTTTTTATTTCTAAAATAGACCATTTTGTATTTATGATGATTAATAACAAGTTGCCTCTCATGGGCACTTATAAGCTTAAGGTATATGGAGCTCACAGTAAAAGAAATGGTTTCTAATCGTACGGTGGGTTGCTGATATATTATTAGGTTTTAAATATCTAAGTTTTCTATCAAAGTCTATGTTTTAACAAATCCTAGGTTTCTTAGATATGAAGTTAGTTCATAATGTTTTTTTGGTTGATTTCTTCGTTGTTGGAATTAACTCAAAACCTATGAGAATTCTGACCCTTTCTTTTGAACAAGAAAGGTTCTTGCGGAACAATTAACAAAGAAAAGAAGAAATATGAAGTAGAAAAGAATTAGGGTTTTCAGAGAATTTGGAGAGAACGTTTTGCTACCCACAAACTATGGGATTTTTCTTTCTATTCACTTGCAACTGTAAACCTCTAATTACAATGTGTTGGAATAAACTGATTACAAGAGGGATACTCCCTATTTATAGAATTAGGTTTACTTGAACCTCAAGCCAAAAACCCAAAACTATAAAAGCCCAAATATCTATTTTGGAACTAAATCAAATTTAGATTTAAAACTAAATCAAGTCTAATCTAAATCAAATATGACACAATGATGTTATTAAATTTCTATAAATAGTGAAAAATATATCATTTTACGATGGCGATTAATTTTATTGTCTTTTTTATAAGATAATAATTTTTTTACAGGGAGCATTTGTGATTGCGAAAAACAATATATTGCGTTTGCCGGGAGTCGAACCCGGGTCTATTGCTTGGAAGGCAATTATCCTAACCGTTGGACTACAAACGCATGTTTATTTAAATAAAAATATTGACCAATGTACTCTTCTTTTAAAAGTAGAAAATAATATTCTTAATATGACATATGAGTTAAATATTTTACATTATATTTTTTCAAAATAAATAAAAATCATATCACATTTGATTTCAAGAATTGATGTATCCCTTTTGTTCATAACCTAAACAAATAACCTCTATAATTCTTATTTATAAAATTTTGTTTCTCTCTTCCTCTCTTTATTTCTATTTGTTTTTTATTGTTGATGGATTTCATGTCTTATTTATATATAAGGATATGAAGATGGATTGAGAGAGTTCTTTAAGTTTTTTGTTGATCATGGGTAGAAAAGTATTACCGTTCAAAGCATATGAATTTCAAACCATATGCTCTTTTTTAGATTTGTGTTATACAAATATGACTGGATATACTACACACATGAAAAACTAGATGTATTAATACAAATAGATATACAGGAGATATATCTAATGATCTGAAAAATGATATGCACTAGTTAGATCGTTTCAATTAGTTAGTGAATGTAATTGAAGAAAAAAAATGTTTTGATTATCCATAAATTTTTTAAAGTGTGGAAAGTAATGTTTAGATAATGTTGTATGATAGGTGTGTTAAGTTCACGTGATTTCAATCATTCTTTATATTGTAAATTATTAACATATAAAATGGATGTTCTAAAGATAAACTTCAATGAATTGTTAACTTTGATGAGAAATTTCTTATCCGTGAATAACATGTTTCCTAGTAAAACTTACGAAGCTAAAAAAATATTGTGTTTCATTGACATGAATTATGATAAGATACTTGTTTGTACTAAATATTGCATTTAACTTTAAAATATGTAGGCATCATTAAATATGTTTCCTATATATTTTGTTATGTGCTATAACAAACAAAAACTTTAGCCAGGATTTTGGGTAATTTTTTATAATATCGTGATTTACAAGAATGTATATGAATATATATAGAAGGTGAAAAACACATAATGTTAAGGTTACTGATGAAATGCTTAAATAACATATGTAATCTTCTAAATAGAATAATAATGATTACAAATATTTATTTAAGAAGTTAAAAAATCATATGCCTTTAATTGTCCTATCTCTTTTGGAGGCAAGAGATATAACTGACGTGTCATCTTAATTTTCTTAGTAACTTTTTCTTCTACAAATAACTACCTGGACTTGTGTGTAAGATATGGTATTCTAAGTTATGCATGGATGATATCTTTATTATATAGGAGATACGATTTCAGATAAAGAAGTGTGTTTTTGGTACTAATTTTCTACATTATATCTATATGTTGAAAATTAGTTCAATGGTTTGGGAAGTTGGTTTCAACTAATATATCTTGTTCAATTCAAAAATGGTTCTGACACTTAGTTTTAGAGTGATAATATGATCAATAATAGTGAGTCATTTGCAACCACTTTCGCTAAATTCGACACATAGCGATGCTTTGATCATAAAAATGTATTTACTAATTTTTCTTATTTCCAACAAGTGTTCATTGGTACTTTTTTATAAGGGGATATGAGATTCATGGAGTGAATAATTATTATAGAGCAAATATAAATTTCAGTTTGATATGTATCATTTTGTAAGAAAATAATTAAAAAAATCTATTTAAAATCAATATTGGTTCAAAAACTTTAATCATGACTATTTTAAAGTGATTTAAATAAAAGCATAAATTATTTTTCAAAAAAAAAAAGATCTAAGTTATTTTATTTTTTAAAATGATAGTGAGTGAATCATATAAATTCTTGACCAAGACTATTTTGAAGATGCTTGCATCTAAGAATTTTCTATCAATCACCCGTACACAAATTTTATTTATATTTTTAAAATTATGGTGCGTCTACCAACACAAATTTTCTCTCAACAAAGCTTATTACCTTTTCATGGATAAAACTCTTAACCATTGGAATGATTCCAAACTATTAAAATTTAATAAGTTGTTGAGGGAATGCATCATGATCCATGTTTTATTTCTTAAATAGACCATTTTGTATTTATGATGATTAATAACAAGCTGCCTCCCATGGGCACTTATAAGCTTAAGGTATATGGAGCTCACAGTAAAAGAAATGGTTTCTAATCGTACGGTGGGTTGCTGATATATTATTAGGTTTTAAATATCTAAGTTTTCTATCAAAGTCTATGTTTTAACAAATCTTAGGTTTCTTAGATATGAAGTTAGTTCATAATGTTTTTTTGGTTGATTTCTTCGTTGTTGGAATTAACTCAAAACCTATGAGAATTCTGACCCTTTCTCTTGAACAAGAAAGGTTCTTGCGGAACAATTAACAAAGAAAATAAGAAATATGAAGTAGAAAAGAATTAGGGTTTTCAGAGAATTTGGAGAGAACGTTTTGCTACCCACAAACTATGGGATTTTTCTTTCTATTCACTTGCAACTGTAAACCTCTAATTACAATGTGTTGGAATAAACTGATTACAAGAGGGATACTCCCTATTTATAGAATTAGGTTTACTTGAACCTCAAGCCAAAAACCCAAAACTATAAAAGCCCAAATATCTATTTTGGAACTAAATCAAATTTAGATTTAAAACTAAATCAAGTCTAATCTAAATCAAATATGACACAATGATGTTATTAAATTTCTATAAATAGTGAAAAATATATCATTTTACGATGGCGATTAATTTTATTGTCTTTTTTATAAGATAATAAGATAATAATTTTTTTACAGGGAGCATTTGTGATTGCGAAAAACAATATATTGCGTTTGCCGGGAGTCGAACCCGGGTCTATTGCTTGGAAGGCAATTATCCTAACCGTTGGACTACAAACACATGTTTATTTAAATAAAAATATTGACCAATGTACTCTTCTTTTAAAAGTAGAAAATAATATTCTTAATATGACATATGAGTTAAATATTTTACATTATATTTTTTCAAAATAAATAAAAATCATATCACATTTGATTTCAAGAATTGATGTATCCCTTTTGTTCATAACCTAAACAAATAACCTCTATAATTCTTATTTATAAAATTTTGTTTCTCTCTTCCTCTCTTTCTTTCTATTTGTTTTTTATTGTTGATGGATTTCATGTCTTATTTATATATAAGGATATGAAGATGGATTGAGAGAGTTCTTTAAGTTTTTTGTTGATCATGGGTAGAAAAGTATTACCGTTCAAAGCATATGAATTTCAAACCATATGCTCTTTTTTAGATTTGTGTTATACAAATATGACTGGATATACTACACACATGAAAAACTAGATGTATTAATACAAATAGATATACAGGAGATATATCTAATGATCTGAAAAATGATATGCACTAGTTAGATCGTTTCAATTAGTTATTGAATGTAATTGAAGAAAAAAAATGTTTTGATCATCCATAAATTTTTTAGAGTGTGGGAAGTAATGTTTAGATAATGTTGTATGATAGGTGTGTTAAGTTCACGTGATTTCAATCATTCTTTATATTGTAAATTATTAACATAGAAAATGGATGTTCTAAAGATAAACTTCAATGAATTGTTAACTTTGATAAGAAATTTCTTATCCGTGAATAACATATTTCCTAGTGAAACTTACGAAGCTAAAAAATGTTGTGTTTCATTGACATGAATTATGATAAGATACTTGTTTGTACTAAATATTGCATTTAACTTTAAAATATGTAGGCATCATTAAATATGTTTTCTAAATATTTTGTTATGTGCTATAACAAACAAAAACTTTAGCCAGGATTTTGGGTAATTTTTTATAATATCGTGATTTACAAGAATGTATATGAATATATATAGAAGGTGAAAAACACATAATGTTAAGGTTACTGATGAAATGCTTAAATAACATATGTAATCTTCTAAATAGAATGATAATGATTACAAATATTTATTTAAGAAATTAAAAAATCATATGCCTTTAATTGTCTTATCTCTTTTGGAGGCAAGAGATATAACTGACGTGTCATCTTACTTTTCTTAGTAACTTTTTCTTCTACAAATAACTACCTGGACTTGTGTGTAAGATATGGTATTCTAAGTTATGCATGTATGATATCTTGATTATATAGGAGATACGATTTCAGATAAAGAAGTGCGTTTTTGGTACTAATTTTCTACATTATATCTATATGTTGAAAATTAGTTCAATGGTTTAGGAAGTTGGTTTCAACTAATATATCTTGTTCAATTCAAAAATGGTTCTGACACTTAGTTTTAGAGTGATAATATGATCAATAATAGTGAGTCATTTGCAACCACTTTCGCTAAATTCGACACATAGCGATGCTTTGATCATAAAAATGTATTTACTAATTTTTCTTATTTCCAACAAGTGTTCATTGGTACTTTATAATAAGGGGATACGAGATTCATGGAGTGAATACTTATTATAGAGCAAATATAAAGTTTTAGTTTGATATGTATCATTTTGTAAGAAAATAATTAAAAAAATCTATTTAAAATCAATATTGGTCAAAAACTTTAATCATGACTATTTTAAAGTGATTTAAATAAAAGCATAAATTATTTTTCAAAAAAAAAAAGATCTAGGTTATTTTATTTTTTAAAATGATAGTGAGTGAATCATATAAATTCTTGACCAAGACTATATTGAAGATGCTTGCATCTAAGAATTTTCTATCAATCACCCGTACACAAATTTTATTTATATTTTTAAAATTATGGTGCGTCTACCAACACAAATTTTCTCTCAACAAAGCTTATTACCTTTTCATGGATAAAACTCTTAACCATTGGAATGATTCCAAACTATTAAAATTTAATAAGTTGTTGAGGGAATGCATCATGATCCATGTTTTATTTCTAAAATAGACCATTTTGTATTTATGATGATTAATAACAAGTTGCCTCTCATGGGCACTTATAAGCTTAAGGTATATGGAGCTCACAGTAAAAGAAATGGTTTCTAATCGTACGGTGGGTTGCTGATATATTATTAGGTTTTAAATATCTAAGTTTTCTATCAAAGTCTATGTTTTAACAAATCCTAGGTTTCTTAGATATGAAGTTAGTTCATAATGTTTTTTTGGTTGATTTCTTCGTTGTTGGAATTAACTCAAAACCTATGAGAATTCTGACCCTTTCTTTTGAACAAGAAAGGTTCTTGCGGAACAATTAACAAAGAAAAGAAGAAATATGAAGTAGAAAAGAATTAGGGTTTTCAGAGAATTTGGAGAGAACGTTTTGCTACCCACAAACTATGGGATTTTTCTTTCTATTCACTTGCAACTGTAAACCTCTAATTACAATGTGTTGGAATAAACTGATTACAAGAGGGATACTCCCTATTTATAGAATTAGGTTTACTTGAACCTCAAGCCAAAAACCCAAAACTATAAAAGCCCAAATATCTATTTTGGAACTAAATCAAATTTAGATTTAAAACTAAATCAAGTCTAATCTAAATCAAATATGACACAATGATGTTATTAAATTTCTATAAATAGTGAAAAATATATCATTTTACGATGGCGATTAATTTTATTGTCTTTTTTATAAGATTATAATTTTTTTACAGGGAGCATTTGTGATTGCGAAAAACAATATATTGCGTTTGCCGGGAGTCGAACCCGGGTCTATTGCTTGGAAGGCAATTATCCTAACCGTTGGACTACAAACGCATGTTTATTTAAATAAAAATATTGACCAATGTACTCTTCTTTTAAAAGTAGAAAATAATATTCTTAATATGACATATGAGTTAAATATTTTACATTATATTTTTTCAAAATAAATAAAAATCATATCACATTTGATTTCAAGAATTGATGTATCCCTTTTGTTCATAACCTAAACAAATAACCTCTATAATTCTTATTTATAAAATTTTGTTTCTCTCTTCCTCTCTTTATTTCTATTTGTTTTTTATTGTTGATGGATTTCATGTCTTATTTATATATAAGGATATGAAGATGGATTGAGAGAGTTCTTTAAGTTTTTTGTTGATCATGGGTAGAAAAGTATTACCGTTCAAAGCATATGAATTTCAAACCATATGCTCTTTTTTAGATTTGTGTTATACAAATATGACTGGATATACTACACACATGAAAAACTAGATGTATTAATACAAATAGATATACAGGAGATATATCTAATGATCTGAAAAATGATATGCACTAGTTAGATCGTTTCAATTAGTTAGTGAATGTAATTGAAGAAAAAAAATGTTTTGATTATCCATAAATTTTTTAAAGTGTGGAAAGTAATGTTTAGATAATGTTGTATGATAGGTGTGTTAAGTTCACGTGATTTCAATCATTCTTTATATTGTAAATTATTAACATATAAAATGGATGTTCTAAAGATAAACTTCAATGAATTGTTAACTTTGATGAGAAATTTCTTATCCGTGAATAACATGTTTCCTAGTAAAACTTACGAAGCTAAAAAAATATTGTGTTTCATTGACATGAATTATGATAAGATACTTGTTTGTACTAAATATTGCATTTAACTTTAAAATATGTAGGCATCATTAAATATGTTTCCTATATATTTTGTTATGTGCTATAACAAACAAAAACTTTAGCCAGGATTTTGGGTAATTTTTTATAATATCGTGATTTACAAGAATGTATATGAATATATATAGAAGGTGAAAAACACATAATGTTAAGGTTACTGATGAAATGCTTAAATAACATATGTAATCTTCTAAATAGAATAATAATGATTACAAATATTTATTTAAGAAGTTAAAAAATCATATGCCTTTAATTGTCCTATCTCTTTTGGAGGCAAAAGATATAACTGACGTGTCATCTTAATTTTCTTAGTAACTTTTTCTTCTACAAATAACTACCTGGACTTGTGTGTAAGATATGGTATTCTAAGTTATGCATGGATGATATCTTTATTATATAGGAGATACGATTTCAGATAAAGAAGTGTGTTTTTGGTACTAATTTTCTACATTATATCTATATGTTGAAAATTAGTTCAATGGTTTGGGAAGTTGGTTTCAACTAATATATCTTGTTCAATTCAAAAATGGTTCTGACACTTAGTTTTAGAGTGATAATATGATCAATAATAGTGAGTCATTTGCAACCACTTTCGCTAAATTCGACACATACCGATGCTTTGATCATAAAAATGTATTTACTAATTTTTCTTATTTCCAACAAGTGTTCATTGGTACTTTATAATAAGGGGATATGAGATTCATGGAGTGAATAATTATTATAGAGCAAATATAAAGTTTTAGTTTGATATGTATCATTTTGTAAGAAAATAATTAAAAAAATCTATTTAAAATCAATATTGGTTCAAAAACTTTAATCATGACTATTTTAAAGTGATTTAAATAAAAGCATAAATTATTTTTCAAAAAAAAAAAAGATCTAGGTTATTTTATTTTTTAAAATGATAGTGAGTGAATCATATAAATTCTTGACCAAGACTATTTTGAAGATGCTTGCATCTAAGAATTTTCTATCAATCCCCCGTACACAAATTTTATTTATATTTTTAAAATTATGGTGCGTCTACCAACACAAATTTTCTCTCAACAAAGCTTATTACCTTTTCATGGATAAAACTCTTAACCATTGGAATGATTCCAAACTATTAAAATTTAATAAGTTGTTGAGGGAATGCATCATGATCCATGTTTTATTTCTAAAATAGACCATTTTGTATTTATGATGATTAATAACAAGTTGCCTCTCATGGGCACTTATAAGCTTAAGGTATATGGAGCTCACAGTAAAAGAAATGGTTTCTAATCGTACGGTGGGTTGCTGATATATTATTAGGTTTTAAATATCTAAGTTTTCTATCAAAGTCTATGTTTTAACAAATCCTAGGTTTCTTAGATATGAAGTTAGTTCATAATGTTTTTTTGGTTGATTTCTTCGTTGTTGGAATTAACTCAAAACCTATGAGAATTCTGACCCTTTCTTTTGAACAAGAAAGGTTCTTGCGGAACAATTAACAAAGAAAAGAAGAAATATGAAGTAGAAAAGAATTAGGGTTTTCAGAGAATTTGGAGAGAACGTTTTGCTACCCACAAACTATGGGATTTTTCTTTCTATTCACTTGCAACTGTAAACCTCTAATTACAATGTGTTGGAATAAACTGATTACAAGAGGGATACTCCCTATTTATAGAATTAGGTTTACTTGAACCTCAAGCCAAAAACCCAAAACTATAAAAGCCCAAATATCTATTTTGGAACTAAATCAAATTTAGATTTAAAACTAAATCAAGTCTAATCTAAATCAAATATGACACAATGATGTTATTAAATTTCTATAAATAGTGAAAAATATATCATTTTACGATGGCGATTAATTTTATTGTCTTTTTTATAAGATTATAATTTTTTTACAGGGAGCATTTGTGATTGCGAAAAACAATATATTGCGTTTGCCGGGAGTCGAACCCGGGTCTATTGCTTGGAAGGCAATTATCCTAACCGTTGGACTACAAACGCATGTTTATTTAAATAAAAATATTGACCAATGTACTCTTCTTTTAAAAGTAGAAAATAATATTCTTAATATGACATATGAGTTAAATATTTTACATTATATTTTTTCAAAATAAATAAAAATCATATCACATTTGATTTCAAGAATTGATGTATCCCTTTTGTTCATAACCTAAACAAATAACCTCTATAATTCTTATTTATAAAATTTTGTTTCTCTCTTCCTCTCTTTATTTCTATTTGTTTTTTATTGTTGATGGATTTCATGTCTTATTTATATATAAGGATATGAAGATGGATTGAGAGAGTTCTTTAAGTTTTTTGTTGATCATGGGTAGAAAAGTATTACCGTTCAAAGCATATGAATTTCAAACCATATGCTCTTTTTTAGATTTGTGTTATACAAATATGACTGGATATACTACACACATGAAAAACTAGATGTATTAATACAAATAGATATACAGGAGATATATCTAATGATCTGAAAAATGATATGCACTAGTTAGATCGTTTCAATTAGTTAGTGAATGTAATTGAAGAAAAAAATGTTTTGATTATCCATAAATTTTTTAAAGTGTGGAAAGTAATGTTTAGATAATGTTGTATGATAGGTGTGTTAAGTTCACGTGATTTCAATCATTCTTTATATTGTAAATTATTAACATATAAAATGGATGTTCTAAAGATAAACTTCAATGAATTGTTAACTTTGATGAGAAATTTCTTATCCGTGAATAACATGTTTCCTAGTAAAACTTACGAAGCTAAAAAAATATTGTGTTTCATTGACATGAATTATGATAAGATACTTGTTTGTACTAAATATTGCATTTAACTTTAAAATATGTAGGCATCATTAAATATGTTTCCTATATATTTTGTTATGTGCTATAACAAACAAAAACTTTAGCCAGGATTTTGGGTAATTTTTTATAATATCGTGATTTACAAGAATGTATATGAATATATATAGAAGGTGAAAAACACATAATGTTAAGGTTACTGATGAAATGCTTAAATAACATATGTAATCTTCTAAATAGAATAATAATGATTACAAATATTTATTTAAGAAGTTAAAAAATCATATGCCTTTAATTGTCCTATCTCTTTTGGAGGCAAGAGATATAACTGACGTGTCATCTTAATTTTCTTAGTAACTTTTTCTTCTACAAATAACTACCTGGACTTGTGTGTAAGATATGGTATTCTAAGTTATGCATGGATGATATCTTTATTATATAGGAGATACGATTTCAGATAAAGAAGTGTGTTTTTGGTACTAATTTTCTACATTATATCTGTATGTTGAAAATTAGTTCAATGGTTTGGGAAGTTGGTTTCAACTAATATATCTTGTTCAATTCAAAAATGGTTCTGACACTTAGTTTTAGAGTGATAATATGATCAATAATAGTGAGTCATTTGCAACCACTTTCGCTAAATTCGACACATAGCGATGCTTTGATCATAAAAATGTATTTACTAATTTTTCTTATTTCCAACAAGTGTTCATTGGTACTTTTTTATAAGGGGATATGAGATTCATGGAGTGAATAATTATTATAGAGCAAATATAAATTTCAGTTTGATATGTATCATTTTGTAAGAAAATAATTAAAAAAAATCTATTTAAAATCAATATTGGTTCAAAAACTTTAATCATGACTATTTTAAAGTGATTTAAATAAAAGCATAAATTATTTTTCAAAAAAAAAAAAGATCTAAGTTATTTTATTTTTTAAAATGATAGTGAGTGAATCATATAAATTCTTGACCAAGACTATTTTTAAGATGCTTGCATCTAAGAATTTTCTATCAATCACCCGTACACAAATTTTATTTATATTTTTAAAATTATGGTGCGTCTACCAACACAAATTTTCTCTCAACAAAGCTTATTACCTTTTCATGGATAAAACTCTTAACCATTGGAATGATTCCAAACTATTAAAATTTAATAAGTTGTTGAGGGAATGCATCATGATCCATGTTTTATTTCTAAAATAGACCATTTTGTATTTATGATGATTAATAACAAGTTGCCTCTCATGGGCACTTATAAGCTTAAGGTATATGGAGCTCACAGTAAAAGAAATGGTTTCTAATCGTACGGTGGGTTGCTGATATATTATTAGGTTTTAAATATCTAAGTTTTCTATCAAAGTCTATGTTTTAACAAATCCTAGGTTTCTTAGATATGAAGTTAGTTCATAATGTTTTTTTGGTTGATTTCTTCGTTGTTGGAATTAACTCAAAACCTATGAGAATTCTGACCCTTTCTTTTGAACAAGAAAGGTTCTTGCGGAACAATTAACAAAGAAAAGAAGAAATATGAAGTAGAAAAGAATTAGGGTTTTCAGAGAATTTGGAGAGAACGTTTTGCTACCCACAAACTATGGGATTTTTCTTTCTATTCACTTGCAACTGTAAACCTCTAATTACAATGTGTTGGAATAAACTGATTACAAGAGGGATACTCCCTATTTATAGAATTAGGTTTACTTGAACCTCAAGCCAAAAACCCAAAACTATAAAAGCCCAAATATCTATTTTGGAACTAAATCAAATTTAGATTTAAAACTAAATCAAGTCTAATCTAAATCAAATATGACACAATGATGTTATTAAATTTCTATAAATAGTGAAAAATATATCATTTTACGATGGCGATTAATTTTATTGTCTTTTTTATAAGATAATAATTTTTTTACAGGGAGCATTTGTGATTGCGAAAAACAATATATTGCGTTTGCCGGGAGTCGAACCCGGGTCTATTGCTTGGAAGGCAATTATCCTAACCGTTGGACTACAAACGCATGTTTATTTAAATAAAAATATTGACCAATGTACTCTTCTTTTAAAAGTAGAAAATAATATTCTTAATATGACATATGAGTTAAATATTTTACATTATATTTTTTCAAAATAAATAAAAATCATATCACATTTGATTTCAAGAATTGATGTATCCCTTTTGTTCATAACCTAAACAAATAACCTCTATAATTCTTATTTATAAAATTTTGTTTCTCTCTTCCTCTCTTTATTTCTATTTGTTTTTTATTGTTGATGGATTTCATGTCTTATTTATATATAAGGATATGAAGATGGATTGAGAGAGTTCTTTAAGTTTTTTGTTGATCATGGGTAGAAAAGTATTACCGTTCAAAGCATATGAATTTCAAACCATATGCTCTTTTTTAGATTTGTGTTATACAAATATGACTGGATATACTACACACATGAAAAACTAGATGTATTAATACAAATAGATATACAGGAGATATATCTAATGATCTGAAAAATGATATGCACTAGTTAGATCGTTTCAATTAGTTAGTGAATGTAATTGAAGAAAAAAAATGTTTTGATTATCCATAAATTTTTTAAAGTGTGGAAAGTAATGTTTAGATAATGTTGTATGATAGGTGTGTTAAGTTCACGTGATTTCAATCATTCTTTATATTGTAAATTATTAACATATAAAATGGATGTTCTAAAGATAAACTTCAATGAATTGTTAACTTTGATGAGAAATTTCTTATCCGTGAATAACATGTTTCCTAGTAAAACTTACGAAGCTAAAAAAATATTGTGTTTCATTGACATGAATTATGATAAGATACTTGTTTGTACTAAATATTGCATTTAACTTTAAAATATGTAGGCATCATTAAATATGTTTCCTATATATTTTGTTATGTGCTATAACAAACAAAAACTTTAGCCAGGATTTTGGGTAATTTTTTATAATATCGTGATTTACAAGAATGTATATGAATATATATAGAAGGTGAAAAACACATAATGTTAAGGTTACTGATGAAATGCTTAAATAACATATGTAATCTTCTAAATAGAATAATAATGATTACAAATATTTATTTAAGAAGTTAAAAAATCATATGCCTTTAATTGTCCTATCTCTTTTGGAGGCAAGAGATATAACTGACGTGTCATCTTAATTTTCTTAGTAACTTTTTCTTCTACAAATAACTACCTGGACTTGTGTGTAAGATATGGTATTCTAAGTTATGCATGGATGATATCTTTATTATATAGGAGATACGATTTCAGATAAAGAAGTGTGTTTTTGGTACTAATTTTCTACATTATATCTATATGTTGAAAATTAGTTCAATGGTTTGGGAAGTTGGTTTCAACTAATATATCTTGTTCAATTCAAAAATGGTTCTGACACTTAGTTTTAGAGTGATAATATGATCAATAATAGTGAGTCATTTGCAACCACTTTCGCTAAATTCGACACATAGCGATGCTTTAATCATAAAAATGTATTTACTAATTTTTCTTATTTCCAACAAGTGTTCATTGGTACTTTTTTATAAGGGGATATGAGATTCTTGGAGTGAATAATTATTATAGAGCAAATATAAAGTTTTAGTTTGATATGTATCATTTTGTAAGAAAATAATTAAAAAAATCTATTTAAAATCAATATTGGTTCAAAAACTTTAATCATGACTATTTTAAAGTGATTTAAATAAAAGCATAAATTATTTTTCAAAAAAAAAAAGATCTAAGTTATTTTATTTTTTAAAATGATAGTGAGTGAATCATATAAATTCTTGACCAAGACTATTTTGAAGATGCTTGCATCTAAGAATTTTCTATCAATCCCCCGTACACAAATTTTATTTATATTTTTAAAATTATGGTGCGTCTACCAACACAAATTTTCTCTCAACAAAGCTTATTACCTTTTCATGGATAAAACTCTTAACCATTGGAATGATTCCAAACTATTAAAATTTAATAAGTTGTTGAGGGAATGCATCATGATCCATGTTTTATTTCTAAAATAGACCATTTTGTATTTATGATGATTAATAACAAGCTGCCTCCCATGGGCACTTATAAGCTTAAGGTATATGGAGCTCACAATAAAAGAAATGGTTTCTAATCGTACGGTGGGTTGCTGATATATTATTAGGTTTTAAATATCTAAGTTTTCTATCAAAGTCTATGTTTTAACAAATCCTAGGTTTCTTAGATATGAAGTTAGTTCATAATGTTTTTTTTTGGTTGATGTCTTCGTTGTTGGAATTAACTCAAAACCTATGAGAATTCTGACCCTTTCTTTTGAACAAGAAAGGTTCTTGCGGAACAATTAACAAAGAAAAGAAGAAATATGAAGTAGAAAAGAATTAGGGTTTTCAGAGAATTTGGAGAGAACGTTTTGCTACCCACAAACTATGGGATTTTTCTTTCTTTTCACTTGCAACTGTAAACCTCTAATTACAATGTGTTGGAATAAACTGATTACAAGAGGGATACTCCCTATTTATAGAATTAGGTTTACTTGAACCTCAAGCCAAAAACCCAAAACTATAAAAGCCCAAATATCTATTTTGGAACTAAATCAAATTTAGATTTAAAACAAAATCAAGTCTAATCTAAATCAAATATGACACAATGATGTTATTAAATTTCTATAAATAGTGAAAAATATATCATTTTACGATGGCGATTAATTTTATTGTCTTTTTTATAAGATAATAATTTTTTTACAGGGAGCATTTGTGATTGCGAAAAACAATATATTGCGTTTGGCGGGAGTCGAACTCGGGTCTATTGCTTGGAAGGCAATTATCCTAACCGTTGGACTACAAACGCATGTTTATTTAAATAAAAATATTGACCAATGTACTCTTCTTTTCAAAGTAGAAAATAATATTCTTAATATGACATATGAGTTAAATATTTTACATTATATTTTTTCAAAATAAATAAAATTCATATCACATTTGATTTCAAGAATTGATGTATCCCTTTTGTTCATAACCTAAACAAATAACCTCTATAATTCTTATTTATAAAATTTTGTTTCTCTCTTCCTCTCTTTATTTCTATTTGTTTTTTATTGTTGATGGATTTCATGTCTTATTTATATATAAGGATATGAAGATGGATTGAGAGAGTTCTTTAAGTTTTTTGTTGATCATGGGTAGAAAAGTATTACCGTTCAAAGCATATGAATTTCAAACCATATGCTCTTTTTTAGATTTGTGTTATACAAATATGACTGGATATACTACACACATGAAAAACTAGATGTATTAATACAAATAGATATACAGGAGATATATCTAATGATCTGAAAAATGATATGCACTAGTTAGATCGTTTCAATTAGTTAGTGAATGTAATTGAAGAAAAAAAATGTTTTGATTATCCATAAATTTTTTAAAGTGTGGAAAGTAATGTTTAGATAATGTTGTATGATAGATGTGTTAAGTTCACGTGATTTCAATCATTCTTTATATTGTAAATTATTAACATATAAAATGGATGTTCTAAAGATAAACTTCAATGAATTGTTAACTTTGATGAGAAATTTCTTATCCGTGAATAACATGTTTCCTAGTAAAACTTACGAAGCTAAAAAAATATTGTGTTTCATTGACATGAATTATGATAAGATACTTGTTTGTACTAAATATTGCATTTAACTTTAAAATATGTAGGCATCATTAAATATGTTTCCTATATATTTTGTTATGTGCTATAACAAACAAAAACTTTAGCCAGGATTTTGGGTAATTTTTTATAATATCGTGATTTACAAGAATGTATATGAATATATATAGAAGGTGAAAAACACATAATGTTAAGGTTACTGATGAAATGCTTAAATAACATATGTAATCTTCTAAATAGAATAATAATGATTACAAATATTTATTTAAGAAGTTAAAAAATCATATGCCTTGAATTGTCCTATCTCTTTTGGAGGCAAGAGATATAACTGACGTGTCATCTTAATTTTCTTAGTAACTTTTTCTTCTACAAATAACTACCTGGACTTGTGTGTAAGATATGGTATTCTAAGTTATGCATGGATGATATCTTTATTATATAGGAGATACGATTTCAGATAAAGAAGTGTGTTTTTGGTACTAATTTTCTACATTATATCTATATGTTGAAAATTAGTTCAATGGTTTGGGAAGTTGGTTTCAACTAATATATCTTGTTCAATTCAAAAATGGTTCTGACACTTAGTTTTAGAGTGATAATATGATCAATAATAGTGAGTCATTTGCAACCACTTTCGCTAAATTCGACACATAGCGATGCTTTAATCATAAAAATGTATTTACTAATTTTTCTTATTTCCAACAAGTGTTCATTGGTACTTTTTTATAAGGGGATATGAGATTCTTGGAGTGAATAATTATTATAGAGCAAATATAAAGTTTTAGTTTGATATGTATCATTTTGTAAGAAAATAATTAAAAAAATCTATTTAAAATCAATATTGGTTCAAAAACTTTAATCATGACTATTTTAAAGTGATTTAAATAAAAGCATAAATTATTTTTCAAAAAAAAAAAGATCTAAGTTATTTTATTTTTTAAAATGATAGTGAGTGAATCATATAAATTCTTGACCAAGACTATTTTGAAGATGCTTGCATCTAAGAATTTTCTATCAATCCCCCGTACACAAATTTTATTTATATTTTTAAAATTATGGTGCGTCTACCAACACAAATTTTCTCTCAACAAAGCTTATTACCTTTTCATGGATAAAACTCTTAACCATTGGAATGATTCCAAACTATTAAAATTTAATAAGTTGTTGAGGGAATGCATCATGATCCATGTTTTATTTCTAAAATAGACCATTTTGTATTTATGATGATTAATAACAAGCTGCCTCCCATGGGCACTTATAAGCTTAAGGTATATGGAGCTCACAATAAAAGAAATGGTTTCTAATCGTACGGTGGGTTGCTGATATATTATTAGGTTTTAAATATCTAGGTTTTCTATCAAAGTCTATGTTTTAACAAATCCTAGGTTTCTTAGATATGAAGTTAGTTCATAATGTTTTTTTTTGGTTGATGTCTTCGTTGTTGGAATTAACTCAAAACCTATGAGAATTCTGACCCTTTCTTTTGAACAAGAAAGGTTCTTGCGGAACAATTAACAAAGAAAAGAAGAAATATGAAGTAGAAAAGAATTAGGGTTTTCAGAGAATTTGGAGAGAACGTTTTGCTACCCACAAACTATGGGATTTTTCTTTCTTTTCACTTGCAACTGTAAACCTCTAATTACAATGTGTTGGAATAAACTGATTACAAGAGGGATACTCCCTATTTATAGAATTAGGTTTACTTGAACCTCAAGCCAAAAACCCAAAACTATAAAAGCCCAAATATCTATTTTGGAACTAAATCAAATTTAGATTTAAAACAAAATCAAGTCTAATCTAAATCAAATATGACACAATGATGTTATTAAATTTCTATAAATAGTGAAAAATATATCATTTTACGATGGCGATTAATTTTATTGTCTTTTTTATAAGATAATAATTTTTTTACAGGGAGCATTTGTGATTGCGAAAAACAATATATTGCGTTTGGCGGGAGTCGAACTCGGGTCTATTGCTTGGAAGGCAATTATCCTAACCGTTGGACTACAAACGCATGTTTATTTAAATAAAAATATTGACCAATGTACTCTTCTTTTCAAAGTAGAAAATAATATTCTTAATATGACATATGAGTTAAATATTTTACATTATATTTTTTCAAAATAAATAAAATTCATATCACATTTGATTTCAAGAATTGATGTATCCCTTTTGTTCATAACCTAAACAAATAACCTCTATAATTCTTATTTATAAAATTTTGTTTCTCTCTTCCTCTCTTTCTTTCTATTTGTTTTTTATTGTTGATGGATTTCATGTCTTATTTATATATAAGGATATGAAGATGGATTGAGAGAGTTCTTTAAGTTTTTTGTTGATCATGGGTAGAAAAGTATTACCGTTCAAAGCATATGAATTTCAAACCATATGCTCTTTTTTAGATTTGTGTTATACAAATATGACTGGATATACTACACACGTGAAAAACTAGATGTATTAATACAAATAGATATACAGGAGATATATCTAATGATCTGAAAAATGATATGCACTAGTTAGATCGTTTCAATTAGTTAGTGAATGTAATTGAAGAAAAAAAATGTTTTGATTATCCATAAATTTTTTAGAGTGTGGAAAGTAATGTTTAGATAATGTTGTATGATAGGTGTGTTAAGTTCACGTGATTTCAATCATTCTTTATATTGTAAATTATTAACATAGAAAATGGATGTTCTAAAGATAAACTTCAATGAATTGTTAACTTTGATAAGAAATTTCTTATCCGTGAATAACATGTTTCCTAGTAAAACTTACGAAGCTAAAAAAATATTGTGTTTCATTGACATGAATTATGATAAGATACTTGTTTGTACTAAATATTGCATTTAACTTTAAAATATGTAGGCATCATTAAATATGTTTCCTAAATATTTTGTTATGTGCTATAACAAACAAAAACTTTAGCCAGGATTTTGGGTAATTTTTTATAATATCGTGATTTACAAGAATGTATATGAATATATATATAGAAGGTGAAAAACACATAATGTTAAGGTTACTGATGAAATGCTTAAATAACATATGTAATCTTCTAAATAGAATGATAATGATTACAAATATTTATTTAAGAAATTAAAAAATCATATGCCTTTAATTGTCTTATCTCTTTTGGAGGCAAGAGATATAACTGACGTGTCATCTTACTTTTCTTAGTAACTTTTTCTTCTACAAATAACTACCTGGACTTGTGTGTAAGATATGGTATTCTAAGTTATGCATGTATGATATCTTGATTATATAGGAGATACGATTTCAGATAAAGAAGTGCGTTTTTGGTACTAATTTTCTACATTATATCTATATGTTGAAAATTAGTTCAATGGTTTAGGAAGTTGGTTTTAACTAATATATCTTGTTCAATTCAAAAATGGTTCTGACACTTAGTTTTAGAGTGATAATATGATCAATAATAGTGAGTCATTTGCAACCACTTTCGCTACATTCGACACATAGCGATGCTTTGATCATAAAAATGTATTTACTAATTTTTCTTATTTCCAACAAGTGTTTATTGGTACTTTATAATAAGGGGATATGAGATTCATGGAGTGAATACTTATTATAGAGCAAATATAAAGTTTTAGTTTGATATGTATCATTTTGTAAGAAAATAATTAAAAAAATCTATTTAAAATCAATATTGGTTCAAAAACTTTAATCATGACTATTTTAAAGTGATTTAAATAAAAGCATAAATTATTTTTCAAAAAAAAAAAAGATCTAAGTTATTTTATTTTTTAAAATGATAGTGAGTGAATCATATAAATTTTTGACCAAGACTATTTTGAAGATGCTTGCATCTAAGAATTTTCTATCAATCACCCGTACACAAATTTTATTTATATTTTTATAATTATGGTGCGTCTACCAACACAAATTTTCTCTCAACAAAGCTTATTACCTTTTCATGGATAAAACTCTTAACCATTGGAATGATTCCAAACTATTAAAATTTAATAAGTTGTTGAGGGAATGCATCATGATCCATGTTTTATTTCTAAAATAGACCATTTTGTATTTATGATGATTAATAACAAGCTGCCTCCCATGGGCACTTATAAGCTTAAGGTATATGGAGCTCACAGTAAAAGAAATGGTTTCTAATCGTACAGTGGGTTGCTGATATATTATTAGGTTTTAAATATCTAAGTTTTCTATCAAAGTCTATGTTTTAACAAATCCTAGGTTTCTTAGATATGAAGTTAGTTCATAATGTTTTTTTTGGTTGATTTCTTCGTTGTTGGAATTAACTCAAAACCTATGAGAATTCTGACCCTTTCTTTTGAACAAGAAAGGTTCTTGCGGAACAATTAACAAAGAAAAGAAGAAATATGAAGTAGAAAAGAATTAGGGTTTTCAGAGAATTTGGAGAGAACGTTTAGCTACCCACAAACTATGGGATTTTTCTTTCTATTCACTTGCAACTGTAAACCTCTAATTACAATGTGTTGGAATAAACTGATTACAAGAGGGATACTCCCTATTTATAGAATTAGGTTTACTTGAACCTCAAGCCAAAAACCCAAAACTATAAAAGCCCTAATATCTATTTTGGAACTAAATTAAATCTAGATTTAAAACTAAATCAAGTCTAATCTAAATCAAATATGACATAATGATGTTATTAAATTTCTATAAATAGTGAAAAATATATTATTTTACGATGGCGATTAATTTTATTGTCTTTTTTATAAGATGATAATTTTTTTACAGGGAGCATTTGTGATTGCGAAAAACAATATATTGCGTTTGCCGGGAGTCGAACCCGGGTCTATTGCTTGGAAGGCAATTATCCTAACCGTTGGACTACAAACGCATGTTTATTTAAATAAAAATATTGACCAATGTACTCTTCTTTTAAAATTAGAAAATAATATTATTAATATGACATATGAGTTAAATATTTTACATTATATTTTTTCAAAATAAATAAAAATCATATCACATTTGATTTCAAGAATTGATGTATCCCTTTTGTTCATAACCTAAACAAATAACCTCTATAATTCTTATTTATAAAATTTTGTTTCTCTCTTCCTCTCTTTCTTTCTATTTGTTTTTTATTGTTGATGGATTTCATGTCTTATTTATATATAAGGATATGAAGATGGATTGAGAGAGTTCTTTAAGTTTTTTGTTGATCATGGGTAGAAAAGTATTACCGTTCAAAGCATATGAATTTCAAACCATATGCTCTTTTTTAGATTTGTGTTATACAAATATGACTGGATATACTACACACATGAAAAACTAGATGTATTAATACAAATAGATATACAGGAGATATATCTAATGATCTGAAAAATGATATGCACTAGTTAGATCGTTTCAATTAGTTAGTGAATGTAATTGAAGAAAAAAATGTTTTGATTATCCATAAATTTTTTAGAGTGTGGAAAGTAATGTTTAGATAATGTTGTATGATAGGTGTGTTAAGTTCACGTGATTTCAATCATTCTTTATATTGTAAATTATTAACATAGAAAATGGATGTTCTAAAGATAAACTTCAATGAATTGTTAACTTTGATAAGAAATTTCTTATCCGTGAATAACATGTTTCCTAGTAAAACTTACGAAGCTAAAAAAATATTGTGTTTCATTGACATGAATTATGATAAGATACTTGTTTGTACTAAATATTGCATTTAACTTTAAAATATGTAGGCATCATTAAATATGTTTCCTATATATTTTGTTATGTGCTATAACAAACAAAAACTTTAGCCAGGATTTTGGGTAATTTTTTATAATATCGTGATTTACAAGAATGTATATGAATATATATAGAAGGTGAAAAACACATAATGTTAAGGTTGCTGATGAAATGCTTAAATAACATATGTAATCTTCTAAATAGAATGATAATGATTACAAATATTTATTTAAGAAGTTAAAAAATCATATGCCTTTAATTGTCTTATCTCTTTTGGAGGCAAGAGATATAACTGACGTGTCATCTTAATTTTCTTAGTAACTTTTTCTTCTACAAATAACTACCTGGACTTGTGTGTAAGATATGGTATTCTAAGTTATGCATGGATGATATCTTGATTATATAGGAGATACGATTTCAGATAAAGAAGTGTGTTTTTGGTACTAATTTTCTACATTATATCTATATGTTGAAAATTAGTTCAATGGTTTGGGAAGTTGGTTTCAACTAATATATCTTGTTCAATTCAAAAATGGTTCTGACACTTAGTTTTAGAGTGATAATATGATCAATAATAGTGAGTCATTTGCAACCACTTTCGCTAAATTCGACACATAGCGATGCTTTGATCATAAAAATGTATTTACTAATTTTTCTTATTTCCAACAAGTGTTCATTGGTACTTTATAATAAGGGGATATGAGATTCATGGAGTGAATAATTATTATAGAGCAAATATAAAGTTTTAGTCTGATATGTATCATTTTGTAAGAAAATAATTTAAAAAATCTATTTAAAATCAATATTGGTTCAAAAACTTTAATCAGGACTATTTTAAAGTGATTTAAATAAAAGTATAAATTATTTTTCAAAATAAAAAGATCTAAGTTATTTTATTTTTTAAAATGATAGTGAGTAAATCATAAAAATTCTTGACCAAGACTATTTTGAAGATGCTTGCATCTAAGTATTTTCTATCAATCCCCCGTACACAAATTTTATTTATATTTTTAAAATTATAGTGTGTCTACCAACACAAATTTTCTCTCAACAAAGCTTATTACCTTTTCATGGATAAAACTCTTAACCATTGGAATGATTCCAAACTATTAAAATTTAATAAGTTGTTGAGGGAATGCATCATGATCCATGTTTTATTTCTAAAATAGACCATTTTGTATTTATGATGATTAATAACAAGCTGCGTCCCATGGGCACTTATAAACTTAAGGTATATGGAGCTCACAGTAAAAGAAGTGGTTTCTAATCGTACGGTGGGTTGCTGATATATTTTTAGGTTTTAAATATCTAAGTTTTCTATCAAAGTCTATGTTTTAACAAATCCTAGGTTTCTTAGATATGAAGTTAGTTCATAATGTTTTTTTTTGTTGATTTCTTCGTTGTTGGAATTAACTCAAAACCTATGAGAATTCTGACCCTTTCTTTTGAACAAGAAAGGTTCTTGCGGAACAATTAACAAAGAAAAGAAGAAATATGAAGTAGAAAAGAATTAGGGTTTTCAGAGAATTTGGAGAGAACGTTTAGCTACCCACAAACTATGGGATTTTTCTTTCTATTCACTTGCAACTGTAAACCTCTAATTACAATGTGTTGGAATAAACTGATTACAAGAGGGATACTCCCTATTTATAGAATTAGGTATACTTGAACCTCAAGCCAAAAACCCAAAACTATAAAAGCCCTAATATCTATTTTGGAACTAAATTAAATCTAGATTTAAAACTAAATCAAGTCTAATCTAAATCAAATATGACATAATGATGTTATTAAATTTCTATAAATAGTGAAAAATATATTATTTTACGATGGCGATTAATTTTATTGTCTTTTTTATAAGATGATAATTTTTTTACAGGGAGCATTTGTGATTGCGAAAAACAATATATTGCATTTGCCGGGAGTCGAACCCGGGTCTATTGCTTGGAAGGCAATTATCCTAACCGTTGGACTACAAACGCATGTTTATTTAAATAAAAATATTGACCAATGTACTCTTCTTTTAAAAGTAGAAAATAATATTCTTAATATGACATATGAGTTAAATATTTTACATTATATTTTTTCAAAATAAATAAAAATCATATCACATTTGATTTCAAGAATTGATGTATCCCTTTTGTTCATAACCTAAACAAATAACCTCTATAATTCTTATTTATAAAATTTTGTTTCTCTCTTCCTCTCTTTCTTTCTATTTGTTTTTTATTGTTGATGGATTTCATGTCTTATTTATATATAAGGATATGAAGATGGATTGAGAGAGTTCTTTAAGTTTTTTGTTGATCATGGGTAGAAAAGTATTACCGTTCAAAGCATATGAATTTCAAACCATATGCTCTTTTTTAGATTTGTGTTATACAAATATGACTGGATATACTACACACATGAAAAACTAGATGTATTAATACAAATAGATATACAGGAGATATATCTAATGATCTGAAAAATGATATGCACTAGTTAGATCGTTTCAATTAGTTATTGAATGTAATTGAAGAAAAAAAAAGTTTTGATTATCCATAAATTTTTTAGAGTGTGGGAAGTAATGTTTAGATAATGTTGTATGATAGGTGTGTTAAGTTCACGTGATTTCAATCATTCTTTATATTGTAAATTATTAACATAGAAAATGGATGTTCTAAAGATAAACTTCAATGAATTGTTAACTTTGATAAGAAATTTCTTATCCGTGAATAACATATTTCCTAGTGAAACTTACGAAGCTAAAAAATGTTGTGTTTCATTGACATGAATTATGATAAGATACTTGTTTGTACTAAATATTGCATTTAACTTTAAAATATGTAGGCATCATTAAATATGTTTCCTATATATTTTGTTATATGCTATAAGAAACAAAAACTTTAGCCAGGATTTTGGGTAATTTTTTATAATATCGTGATTTACAATAATGTAAATGAATATATATATATATATATATATATATATATATATATATATATATATATATATATATATATATATATATATATATATATATATATATATATATATATATATATATATATATAGAAGGTGAAAAACACATAATGGTAAGGTTACTGATGAAATGCTTGAATAACATATGTAATCTTCTAAATAGAATGATAATGATTACAAATATTTATTTAAGAAGTTAAAAAATCATATGCCTTGAATTTTCTTATCTCTTTTGGAGGCAAGAGATATAACTGACGTGTCATCTTAATTTTCTTAGTAACTTTTTCTTCTACAAATAACTACCTGGACTTGTGTGTAAGATATGGTATTCTAAGTTATGCATGGATGATATCTTGATTATATAGGAGATACGAATTCAGATAAAGAAGTGTGTTTTTGGTACTAATTTTCTACATTATATCTATATGTTGAAATTTAGTTCAATGGTTTGGGAAGTTGTTTTCAACTAATATATCTTGTTCAATTCAAAAATGGTTTTGACACTTAGTTTTAGAGTGATAATATGATCAATAATAGTGAGTCATTTGCAACCACTTTCGCTAAATTTGACACATAGCGATGCTTTGATCATAAAAATGTATTTACTAATTTTTCTTATTTCCAACAAGTGTTCATTGGTACTTTATAATAAGGGGATATGAGATTCATGGAGTGAATAATTATTATAGAGCAAATATGAAGTTTTAGTAAGATATGTATCATTTTGTAAGAAAATAATGAAAAAATCTATTTAAAATCAATATTGGTTCAAAAATTTAATCAAGACTATTTTAAAGTGATTTATAAAAAAAGCATAAATTATCTTTCAAAAAAATAACCAGATCTAAGTTATTTTATTTTTTAAAATAAAAGTGAGTGAATCGTATAAATTCTTAACCAATACTATTTTGAAGATGCTTGCATCTAAGTATTTTCTATCAATCCCCCGTGCACAAATTTTATTTATATTTTTAAAATTATAGTGCGTCTACCAACACAAATTTTCTCTCAACAAAGCTTATTAATTTTTCATGGATAAAACTTGATCTCACCTGATCAGAAGGGTCTTCCAATGACTTGATGTAAGGGCCAGAGAATGAAAGGAGAAATGGGGGGTGTACCTGCAAAGCACTCCAATGCTTAAGTCAGAAGAGGTACAATATAGTATGGTTAATTCAAGTGAGTGAGAATACCTGACCCTTTACTGAAAAAGGGTATTTATAATGTGCCCCCAGCGCTGGGCCAAGGCCCCTCAATGGGCTTAATCTAGCTAGGCCCATGGAGGAACTGCCAAGGGACGCGTAAGAAGCGTGAAGACCTAGCCAAAAGGTTTGCTCCTTGGTCCAACTGCCCCTATCTTTCAGGAGATGATAAAGGGCAGTTGGGTGACGTGGTAGGTGAGCTGGCAGACATACTCTATGCCCGTCCTTAGTGTGTGCCCTTCACATAAGCAGATGGTTTGTCCAAGAGGTGCTTCTGCTCGAGTACATGGGCCCTTGCTCGACATGTTGGGCCGTGGACCTATATATTCTTGCGGCCCAGTCCAGAACAGGAGCCCCCCAAGTCGAGTCTCCGGGTCGGAGTGATGACTTGTATTACAGTCGGGCGCATGCGCCAAGGACAAAGTAGCGGACATATGGTCGGGTCAACATGATGTTTACAGAGCTGACCGTAACATTCTTTCCACCGGGCACGTGATGCTCCAACAGTGTCGAGGATGAAGGTCCCCGACATGTTCGTGATGTTTCCATGGAAGTCGAGGACGCCATACGGGGTCGAGGACGTTCCGTAGAGTCGGGGAGGTGTATAGTTTCCCGAAGTCGTTCCAAATTCTTTATGGATTGACGTGTTTCAGCATTAATGGTGCGTCGCTTCGTTTAGTGTGCAAATGGCGGCGTAGGCAGTAGGCAATGATGGCCTGGCGCGTCAATCCACTCGCCTGTGACTATAAAAAGGGGTTAAGTGATTTCATTTACACTTTTTCGCTCAGACGTTCACCGGAAGCTCTGAAGAAATTTCTTGTGTCTGCCCGTCTCACCATCTGAACCACCGCTGCTGCTCGAGCGCCGCCGTCTCTTTTTTACTTTCATTATGTCAGGTACTGTTTTTGGCTTCTAATCCTCTATTTTCCATGTTTTTCTGAGTTTACTAGCTATGAATGCATGTTTCATATGTAAAGAATGATTAGATTTAACTTAGAAACGGTAAAATAGACTGTAGATGTGAAAAATAGGGTTAGGATTAGACTGTCCCGAGCAGAAATTTCATGTGTATGTGAATGTGCCGGGAAAAATTTTCATAAGCATGTATGAGAGTTTTTCCCGGGACAAAAGGATGTTCACATGCATATTACTGCCTCGAACACGTGCGGAATTTCTCAACTGGGCCTGGTGGCAGTGGGTAAAGTTTTGCATTGGTGCCCGTGAACGTAGCCCCTACGCCTTTTCACTTTACCTGCGGTGGAAGGGTGGATTTGATATGACGTCGAATTCACTCTTTCTGTCTGCGTTTCAGGAGCAACCGGGCGTCTTCGACCGAGAGGAGAAGAAACCGGGCCACGGCCCACGGATGCGGACATCGCGCGCTTGTCTGTCGAGGAAGGAAATGCCAGAGGTGGTATTGAACACGTCTCATCATCCGGGCAAAATGACCTCTCTTGGGTTGCGGACGAACCCTTGGACGAGGAATCTTGCCTTTGTTCTGCTTCGGACTTGATCTTGTCTTCTGACCATTCTTCTTTTTTTTCTTCAGACTTGGCACCCTGAAGGTTCTGATTAGATACGTTCTGAACTTCCATATTTCTTCAAAACATCTTCTTCTCCTTCTGCTAGTCATCTTAGTATCTACAGTTGTTCTTGTCAGAGAATAATCACTTAGAAATTTTGTAACACCCCATTTTTAATTTATTTAATCTTCGTGTATTTTTTGTGATTGTTTGCCTTCTTTTAGGTGTGCGCTTAGATGTTTTAGTGTAGAGTCCTAGTGGGACGGGTCGACTTGAAGTGTTGTTAGTATTAGTGAGGTGTGTAGTAATAATAATGTTGCCCAATTAAATATTATTCCTACTATTATTAGTATTGTTTTAATATTAATATTACTACTATTATTAATATTATTAGTAATTATTTTAATTAAAATCAAGGGATGACTTAGTAAAAGATTAGTGTGAGGGTAATAAGGGAATTTGGCATTAATCTGAAAAATTAGGAAGGGTTTAGTCATAACAACAATTGTGGCCAAGAGAGAGATCTAGGAAGAGGAAGAACATCTGCTAGGAAATTCTCCAAAGACCATTTTCGCAGGATTTTTGTCAAGAATTTGAGGTAAGGGGCGAGAAAGGGTTCATAATAGGTGATGATAACATGATAGGGTAGTGAGGGGTCCTTTCCCTCGTAGGATTTGATGTATATGATGATGTTTGATCATTATGTTTCTATGTGGATCTGTTGTTGTGAAATCAATTTGAATGAATTGATTTTGTGAATGAATTATTGTTGTTGTTATTCTGTATAATATGTGGTGTATATAGATCTTGTGTTGTTGCAGATGATGAGTGACGATTATAGATCTAGAAACTGATAAAACTGGACTAGTTATAATAGATGGTAGATTAAAATGATTGAAGAGTGTAAAAAATATGTAGAAACCATCATAGGACTGAGATGGAGTGTGAAACTGAGATCCATAGTGACCAGATTCGGACTGAAGAAGAAAATATGGAGATTTGGTGATTTTCTGCCCATACGCGTATCAGTGAGACCAAACGCGTATGGAAGGGCATGCCAACATGCCATTACGCGTAACAAGGTGCATTACGCGTATGGGGAGCATTGGAGGTACGGTCATCTGGTAAAATGCGAAGAATACACATAAAAGGATTAGGCAATACGCGTATGGATGAGTGATACGCGTATTGAAGCTTGTTGATGGGCATTTCAAGGGGAATTTGGCTCTGCCCATACGCGTAAGGGGTTGTCCATACGCGTATGAGGCTGAGGATGGGTACGATACACGTAATGAAAGTGTAAGGGCTTAGGAGCGTGGAATCTTGTGCATTACACGTATGGCCAGTGGTGTGGTGTAATTTTTGTGTTTTTCGTGATGTTTGTCCCGATTTCGCGTCTGATCGTGATTATCTTGATCTGAAGTGTTGGAGTAAACATTAGAAATTATTTAATCAGATATTGGTGATGAAAAATGATTGATAACGAAACTTAGGTAGATTAGTTGGACGATTAATTACTTATGTCGTGTGAGGTATGTCGCTCCCACCAAAATGACACCTGGTCAGAAGGGGTACAGACGCAAACGGTCGGCAAAAGAGGAGAGAGCACACAAGGGTGAACTCAGAAAGAAAAGAGTCGCCAGCTAGGCATTTTTATCCTGGAGGAAAGGTAATGTTGCATAAACCTAGAAAGATATGGATAAGACGGTCGCGAACCAGAGATACTGAGAAAGGGGGTTGGTTACAACCTGGGAAGGTATTAGCACCCAGATTATCCGCCGTACTCGACGGGATCCATGCTTAAAATATTTGTGTTTTAAAGGGGTAGTCTCAGTGCAATTTGTGTATCAAAGCTGGAAAAGAAGGCAGGTGTCAGTGTAAAAGAAGTGTGAAGTGTATGAGAGAAGTGTCAGTGTAAGAACAGGAGTGCAAAGACTAAGATAATGAGGCTAAAGAATAATGCCGGAAGGAGGGGGAATATACAGAGACTTTTGTTCGATAACTGTTAAGTTATGCCTACGTATCCTCTCGTGCAATGAGGAAGTCAGAACACCGTAGTTTGACCCAAAGAGACTGAAAGATAAATTGACCTGTGAACTGCTTACTTATCTATGCTCAAGTGTATGACCTGTCTGGCTCAGGTGCAAACCGTCTTGCATTAGACGGAAGAAGCAAGTTCTCGTTTGTGAGTGAATGAGATGAGAAAAGAATCCAGGAGGAGACGATTATTGTTTGCTTTTGATATTTCAGTCTTTTATTGCTTTTTGAAGTTTGTCATAAGATAATGAGCTTAAGCCTAAACCAAAGGTTAGTAAACTCATCACATCCTCCCTTTGATTAGGGGTAATAAGAATACTTTAAATATGAAGTAAACACCTCACACTTAATTACCATGATGTAGGATTAAGATCATTAACCTACTTGTAATTATTTAGATGTTTTTTGGAGTTTTTTGTTTAGTGTTGAGTAATGAGTTTAAGCCATAATCAAGGATTTAATGGACCCATTACACCATCCTAATAGAAGGATAATAGATGAGAACATTTAAGCTGAGGAAGGCTCCTCAACTTAATCCATGATTAGGGATTAACCTCATGACAAAACAAAGCCTTTATTAGAATGGATTTTAGTTAATGGTAAGATTAAGAAATGCATTTTATGGTTTGTAAGACAACTTGAGGGGGACTTGTCCATTAACACTAGGGTTAGTCCTTCTTAACCAATTAAGGAAGAATTAGAACCCTAATGCAAGGCCCAAGTTACAAGCTTGATGTCTTGATGATTATTAAGTGAATTGATTAAAGGATTTAAACACATTAATGGTTTAACACTTAGGATTAAATTTATACACTCCATCCTAATAGAAGGATGCAGGCATAAGCTTAATCACAAAGCCTTAAAACCTTTAGGGTTTAGTCCTTGATTATGAGATGAGAAAAGAAGACTCAAAGATGACACAAAGGTAAAAGCTAAATGGGGGACTAATCAAACCCTAATTATTATCATGCTTGGTTATTCCTAGGGTTAATGAGGTTTGCAAGAAGATCTTCAGAGAAACCACCAGGAAGGAAGCAGATGAAAGGAGCAAGAAGCAAAGAGAAGCAAAATAACTTGCTTCACTTAAGAAGACAAGTTGCATGAAGAAGGAAAGTAATATGAACATGAATGAGCAAGCTCAATCCAATACACAAGATAAAATGCAGCAATGATGCAAGAGAGATGAGAAGAGATTATGAGAAGTGAGGGCAAATTCACTTCTCAAATTACTTACCACCTGAAAAGGTTAGCAAAAGAAATGAGATGCAATGCAAATGAGATGAAATGTCATGGTACAAACCAAAACCAGAAGCATAGACATGATGTTAATGATGCTAAAAGGGTATGCAAACACAAGGCAAGACATGAGAATGATCATACAAGGATATGGGTGCAGATGAAACATGCTTGAACCATGGAAGTTCAAGAAAAGTTATGAAATGCAATGGACATATAACATGGCAAATGAAAGATGCAATGATCAAACACGATTCTAATATGTCTTAGGATGTATTATGAATCATGTGGATGCACAAAATGTCATGGCAAGTTGTTGGATGCAAGCAAATGAAAGATGGATGCAAAGGAAGGCACAAATTAGGGTTTATGATCAACACTCAAAGCAAAATTCAAAATCAGAAGCAAATGACATGATAAAAAATTGAAAATGCAATTAAAGATACCCTAAACCTATACAAGTTCACTGCCCAAAGGAGGGGACTCAACTCTTAACCTAGTGAAAGTTATGAATTTCTCAAGTCAATTAGGGTTTTAAGGTACCTCATCAAGAAAAATGCAAAATAAATTGAAAATGGGAGATCAATTCAAACCAAATTTATCCTATAAACTACATGCCATGAAGGATGCAATGCAAGAAGAACCATCATCAAACTCTCAAAGGTTAGGCAGAATGGATTTTTCAAAGTTTGAACAAAAATATTGCCTTAAAATGAATTTAATTCCAAAGAAAATGATCAAAATGCATCAAGAACCAAAAAGAAATTTGTTTTGAGAGTTGGATAATGTTTCTAAATGTTTTTAAATGCAATGTGATTTTTTTGGTGATTTTTAAATACCTAAATGCATTTTTAATTAATTAATTTTCATTAACTAGTTAAAAATAAACATTTAAATGATTTAAAAATAATTTTTAATGCAAAAAATAAAAATAAAAATTTTTTTGGGTTCTAAAAATTAATGAAATGCTTGACAAAAATTTTCAGAATTTTTAAATGCTTTTTGCTATTTTAAATAATTCGTGCAAAATAAATACAAAATAAATGAAATTAAAATTAAAATATGAGAAGTAATCTAAAGGAAAGGCTAGGATTCATTCTGGGTTTGTGGGTGTTGACTTGGCGCCACATCCAATGGCCCAAGTTCAAACCTGACTAATATTCATTTAATGATTAATTAAACCTAGGTTAAGTTAATTAAACACTGATTAGGGCTTAATGAGACATCTGGGCCGTCCAGGCGCGCGCGGGAAGCTTAATCCTAAGGCCATTATTCAAACCTGGCAATTAATCACAATTAGGGCAAATGACATTCAGGTGACCGGAACAGTGGTTCCGGTCATCTTCTCCAGTGAGCAAAAACCCTAGGATCTTCTACAGGTCACTAAACATGAAATTTCTTCCACCAAAATGATCCTCTCATCAATCTAAACCTAACCCCTCATCTCAAATTCATTTATTTTCACTCACAAGCCTGAATCGAAGCAAAACGCAAAACACGGGCAAATGTTCAGAGATACCATACATGCTGGTTTCTTCACTATTTCAAAAAATAAACACATATTCATGATCAGGAGAACACATAGCATCATAAAAGAACTTAAAAATCAATTTCTGGGAAAAAAGTTCTTCATGTTACCTGAGATGAAGCTCTCCTGATTTTGAGCTTTCTGGCCTCAAGCTCTGTGCAATCCTTCTCCCTTAGACCTCCTGATGATGGAATGGAGCTTAGAAAGCTTGGGGAGTGGCTGGTTTGAGTGATCCAACTCTGGTGTAGCAGAAAGGGAGGTCTCTATAGGTGATGATTCAGGCAGTTTCAGGGGGTGGATTTGGTTCTATGAGTGATTTGTGGTTTGTGTGTGAAGGAATTTTTGATGTTTGAGGGTTGTGTGAAGAGATTCGATGAAGGGAAGTTCTTGGCAGATTTTTGTGTATGCTGCAATGTGGGAGCTTCTGGCTTGTGTGTGGTGTGTTTAGGGTTGCTTGATGTCCACATATTTGACTCTGATTGGGCAGAGAGTTGGTGGTGGCACTGTGGGATTGGCATGGGCAAAAATGCAAAAGTCAAAAAGTTTGTGTACTACAAGTATGGGCTGGGACAGAAGAGATCTAGAGCGGTGTCTTGCCTCAGCTGAGTTTGAGGATGGCCCTTGGATGATTCATGAAGGACTGCAGCACTTGGATCATAAGATAGCATGAGTTTTGCATCTTGGCAACTTGTCACATTTTGTGATTTTTGGTCATGAGCATGTGATATTTCTTGCTGAATTCTATGTGTGAGATGTCTCATGAGGTCATGGAAATGTTTTAAGACCAGCTAGAGATCATACAAGCCTTTGGGAACCAATTTGCAAGAATTCCCCTCTTTGCACTTTCATGGAAAATGGCTTATGGCTACTTGAAATTCAAGACATGGAATTGGGAAATTTCTTGGGCCAAACTGAATTTTAGGTCATGCATTGTGTTTGTATGAGGATTAGAGGTCACATTGAAGTCACATAAAGGCTTGTCATGAGAATTTGCAAGTTTTTTCATTTTGTGCAAAAGTGAGATTTCAATGATTTTAACCAACTTTGCAAAGCCATAACTTTTGATCCAAAATGAATTAGAATGAGTTCTTGTACTTTTTGAAAATGGGAGGATCCATTCTACAACTTTCATGACCAAAGTTTTCTCATTTGAAGCATTTTTGAATCAATTTGAGGAGGTTGAAAAACTTTCCCAAAATGGCAAGTTTACATTACAAGTCACTTTCCCAAAATGGCAACTTTGTAAATGACTTGAAATTCTTCAATTTTGTGAACTTCTAACATCTTCTATGATCAAATAAAGATCATACACATTCAAAATGATGGAGAATACCCTTTGGTTGGGTCATTGGGGGCCTCAGATGCCCTGATTTTGCACTGACTTGCTCAAGAAGTCATCTCTTAATCAGATGCCTTCCCCATTGAATTTCTTCATGAAAATTGATATGCATGATCCTCATATCATATAGAGACCAATAGAAACAAGAATGACCAAAAAATTTGGAGTTATGGCCTTTGAAACCAAAACCCTAATTTTTGGTCATCTGTGCAGTTAAACCTGGCTCTGCTTCCATGCCTTTCTCAGTTCTTGTGATTCTTTGACTTCTTTGATCTTTAGAGGATATAATATGATGCTAGAACATACATGGACCTCTTTGAAGTGATTGGTAACCTTTGAAGTGACTCAAGTAGCTCTTGGATGGCTCATATCACAAACCCTAGATGCAGATGGTTTAGAATCAATGCAGTGAAGCAAATATGCAATATGAGATGATGTGGTTGAAATTATGCATATGAAAAGATCACAAGCCATGGTGTGAATGGGTGAGGGCAAATTTGGGGTGTTTACAAGGTACTTTTGGTGATTATGTGGATTTTATGTTGCATATGTGATCAGATGGATCATGAAGATGTATAAATATGTGTTTATACATGTTTTGTATGCATAGTCATTGTCATACATACATTGAGGTATTATTGATGGGATGAATCATTGTTGGATGGGCGTATGTGATTCATCCGTACTCTGTTGTGGAAAGTGTTGGAGATAAATCATTGCCTGATGGGTGTATGTGATTTATCCGGATTCTTTTATGAATCGAGTTCGATTGAATGAACTATGGTGATTTGGTAACACATGCATTGTGTCATTGTTGAGTCACATTGCATAATGATTGTTGGATCATGAGTCATGTTGCTAATTATTGTTGTGGATATTGTTGTATATGTTGGTTGCGTGAGATACTACTCCTTGAAATGTATTATACACCATTAATTATTGAATGTGTTTCTCACCCCTTTGTTGTTGTTGTATATGTGCTTCCTTGGAAGTACAAAAAATCCAGGTACTTGAGCGTGCATGGACTGTGTGTTGCTTGTTCAAGTCATAGGATCGCTCTGATACGTAACACGAGATTTGGGGATTATTTTTTATGTTTTATTTATTCATCATATTTTGTTACGTGTCGCATTTTTGTTGAAAAGTTGTAAACCTTGAGATGTTTATGAGTTCTACCGATGTTGGTATTTTGCCTTGAGTTGAATAATTCATATTTTTCCATTGTTTTAATAAAGAAGTGATGTTGTTATTTTTGATGACGTGGCATTCCACTTTGGATAAGAACTCTGACTTTACACATTATTTTGTTATTTTCTAAAATGGGAAAGTGGAATGTTACAATTGGTATCAGAGTAGTTCGGTCCAACCGGCCAGATGTAGTAGTCGAGTCAGTCCTTAGAATAGGAATTGTTGGAGTGTTCTAACCTTGTGTGTTGTTGATCAATATGGAAGGAAGGAAACATCACTTCGCTTCTGTCGAGCACCCCCAGACTAACGAGCAAGCAGAAGCTGCTAACAGGGTAATCTTAAGAGGCCTTAAGCGAAGGTTGGATGAGAATAAAAAATGCTGGGTCGAAAAGCTACACAACGTTCTTTGGGCGTACAGAACCACGCCTCACTCGACAACCGGGGAATCCCCGTTCTGGCTAGCATACGGGGCCGAAGCAATCATCCCTATAGAGATGAGCATACCGTCCATACGAACAAAATCACCCATGGACCAAGATACCAACTCTGAAACGCTTAGAGAAGAGCTCGACTTAGTCGAAGAAATCCGATCAGGAGCAACTCTTCGAGAAGCTACGCTCAAACAAAAAATTGTAGCTCGACATAACGCCAAGGTTATTAAATGAGCATTCGAAATCGGGAGTCTCGTCTTGAGCAGAAACCACAAAGACTCCCGAGAAGGGAAACTGGCACCAAATTGGGAGGGCCCATACCGCATCCGAGCAAAGACCGAAAACGGGGCCTACTACTTAGAAAATCTTCAAGGGAAAGAGCTCGCACGACCATGGAACATCGAGAAACTCAAGCAATACTACAGCTAGTATGAAGGTCTCCCTACTCTCGTACGAGGAGAAGATTGTCCGGCCAAACTTGCATGCCCAGGTACAAGCATTGCAGCCCAAACGTTTGATCAATAGAACCTCCCCCTCACTATGAGGAAGGTAACTGTCGCACGAACGAATACTCGAACGAGTCCAACGTCGCCTAAGTACTATGACCAGGAAGAACCCCAGCTCGCGATGGGACGTTCAAGCCACGGAATCCGAGCCATGATCTTGACTTGGATACCAACCCAGAGCCAACCTCTATACATCTGATCAGTCCCCCAAACCGACATATCACATTTTCTTACGAGCATTTACCCCCTAGTCGACTTTATATTGTATTCCTTGCGTCAGACGAACGCAAAATACTTAACGAAAAAAAGACATTTAAAATAAAAGTCCTCTGACGGACGGGCAGTCATACGTAAAAAAAAACACTGCAAAAATCATAAAACGACCACCAAGGTCGGAAATATTAATCAAAAGGCTGCGACCCCTAAAGGTCGACTTGTTCAGAATTACATAAAAAGGGGACCGCGTCCCTGAGCAAAAACTATAAATTACATATGTTTTGGGCATGCAGGCCAACCTAATTACCCTCCTCCTCTTCGGCCCCTGGCTGATTTTCGCTCAGAGGTTGCTGGACTTCAAGCTGGATCGGATGGTCGGGCTCCCCCAAATGAGAATCATCCACGATCATGTAACCTGGGACTACAACCCGACCATCCACGACCTTGTACAAATAGCTGATTTGATCAGTATCGAGGTCCAACTTCGGATGAAGGGCCTTGATCTAATCCACAACATTCAGGAAGCTCAGCTTGGTTGTGTCCCTCAAGTCATCCAGATCCTGGTCCAACCGGGCAAGGAAGTGTGCCCTACTCATCAGACCCTTGGTGTCTTCATCCTCATCATCCTTGGGAAAGAAAGTTTCTTTCAACTTCCTGTTCTGATCAACGACTTTCTTTTTATCCACTTCCAGCTTGGCGATCACATCAGCCCGCGCCGTCAGCTCTTTGGCCGCGACCTCAGCGTCCTCAGTGGCCTTCCTCATTTTTCCTACGAATCAGCTAGGAGGGACTTCAAGCGATTAAATTCACGCTCCTGTCCGGAGCTTCCCTCGGCTAGCATCGAGGCCATTGGCAGCACCCGCGTCACAGCACTAGCATCCTGCACCAGGGATAACCTCTGAGCAGGGCGATCCATCTGCTCGAGATACAACAAGTCTGCCCGCTCGACCTCCAGAGAAGTTTCCTCAAAGAAGTTACGCCTCACAAAACATGGCAGCAGTGCATGTTTGAGTTTCGAAGGAGCGTTGGTCGTAAGGTCCATAACGGTCGTTCCAATTTTATGCTTCTTAAGGCTCGGGCCCGAAGTCACGCCTGGAGAGCCTCGAGCGATGGGACCCGAGCCAGAGCCGCTCGTATCATTACCCACCAATCGGGTATGAATGATCTTAGCCTTCCTTTTGTTACTTTTCCTCAACTTATTCTGGATCGTATCCAAGGAACTCGCCATAGAGCCTACAAAACAGAAGAAAAAGAAAAAGATCAGATCGGCTACGAGCACAAAATCACATGACATGTAGACGTAAACAAAAAATAAAACAAGTACCAAACAGGTCGGACACTTCTTGGTCATTTTTACAACCCAAGAGAGTTGTGACGTCGATTAGCGAACGTTCCATAGCTTCTCCCCCGTCAGAAGCTAACATCACCTTCCCCTCTCCGTCGAGCATCGGGGTCGGAATGAAAGAAGACACCAGCTTACGAAACTCCTCGAAGCTAGTTGCATCATCATCGCCCAAAGCGTCCCTTATTTGAACAAAATCACTTACGGGTCGTCCATAATTACCATAATCCCACGAAAAGGGAAACCTCCAAATCCTCCTACGGATCGGACGCCCTTCAGCATCCAACCGAGACACGTCAATCTCGTTGGTGTCGACGCCCATAAATTTGATCGACCTTGTAGCTTCTCGGCTCATAGGCTCGATCAAGAAGTAGTCGCCTTTGAACGATCGGATAGACTCCGAATGCGCCTTGAAGATCTTGGCCCGTTGCTTGAAGGAGATAAAACTCTTCTGGGCATTCCCTCGTCCCACCTGGTGCTGCCGAGAGAACATCCGGAAAAAGAGAGGAAGAGTGGCCCCAGCCCCCAGATGCACGCATTTCATCTCGAATGCCCTCATAAAGGCATAAGAGTTTGGATTTAGCTGCGAGGGTGATATCCCCAGATAACCAAGCACCGAGCATACCAAGTCGCTGAAAGGCAGCCTGATCCCCAGGGTCGAAATGGCATACTCATACATCGAAAATTTTCTCCCCCCAAATTCTGAGAAAATCCTGTCATCGTCACCCAGACATGTCACCCTCCAATGAACAGGGTCCCCCACCACAAGCAGAGGATCCTCGCACGGTCGAGCATAAGACGAGACTTTATCCATCAAGTCTTCAACAACCAACTCCTCGGGCGTAAGTGCCCTCTACTCCTCTTTTGGAACCACAGGAGCGCCAGCCTCTTCCCCGGATACGGTTCCAGCGTCATTTTTTTCAATTGCCTATGAATCCCCCGAGGAACTTCCAGAGCCTGACGGAACAGTTGCTGAGGAGCCCGAATCTTTCGACGAACTCTCCTCCGAGGATATGTCGTAGGGATCGACGAGCGCGTTTTCACCTAAAAAGTAGAGGAAAGGTGTCAATGAATTCGATCAGAATATCAAATCCACCCTTCCACTACCTATCAAGTGAAAGGGCGCGCAACGGCCCGAGAACAGGGTCCCGACCAAAGCCCTCGAGTAATCGACGCCCAAAATGTTCTATCAATGCTCGACATGGAATTATAAAAGCATAGGGCTCGCGAAAAATAGATACTCGTCGTGAAACCCTAAACCTCGATCGAGAATCGACCAAGTCCACCGCCGACCGCAAACCAAGGTTCATAACAGGCAGCACAATAGTGACTACTTAAACCTAAAATCCGTCTACATTACACTAATCTACTGCTAAAATCAAAGCCTAAACCGCATGCATTACTATTTCATAATAACTAAGTCTAAAATTCGAAATGAAGTTCTTACCTTAACCTTGAGACGCCATTTCAAGAGATTATGTTGAGAAACACGGTGGTTGGTGAAAGAGAACAGTGATCGACGACGGAATACGGTTGACGGAGATACAAGCAAAGAGTAAAGAAGAAGGTGAAGCGAAAAAGTACAAAAATGAGACAATTCTTCTATTTATAGGGAAGGGGGCATGTGTAGCTGAAGCGTGACCCCTATCCCTAGGTAATGATAGCCTACGTGCTAGCCCCTAGGCTAGCTGTCAGAACATTAAATTGGCACAAATATCAAGACACGTCACCTTTTTTTGTTTCCTCTTCCACTGCATCGACCAACGGATGGGTTGCTCGCCCACCGAGCTCCTTTGACTTTTCGTGGAAAATGCTTGAAAAACCAACCTACCAATTGGTCACAGATATTCCCTAGCAAAAAACCACCCTTAAGTCATCACTTTTTCGACCACAAGCAACGACTTGGGGGCTCCTGTTCCGGACTGGCCCAATTTTCGAGGTACGACACACCTATGTTTCTAAGATTTCTTCTTGTTTCTTCTTGGAATTAGGAGCTTTGAGCGGCCATATTTTCATTGGCAGTTTTCCAATCAGCCTTCCTTGGTGCCTGTTGTTGATATTGTTATTGAGGTTGTTAGTATTGTTGCTGATAAACTAGTTGTTGGTATGACTGTTGTTATGGACGGTATGGTTGTTTTTGTGGTTGATATGGTTGTTGTTGTAGAGCTTGAGCTTGTTTCAGAACATTTCCTTGTTGATCTTTCCAGGAAAAATTTGGATGATATTTCCAACCCTGTTTATATGTGTTGGAGTATGGATTTTTCTGCTTCAAGAAATTTATTGCTTCAACCTGATCTTGTGTAGCTACACAGTGCATAGTGAAATGAGGTCCCCCACAAATCTCACAGTTAGTTGCTTGGACCGGTTGCACGTGTGCTACAGTCTGATTACTAAGATTCATCTTTTTCAGCCTTCTTTCTACCTCAGTCGCAATCTGATCTTCCATCTTAACAACATGCTCAATAAGCTTTAAAATCAATTTTCCCTTCAGGTTGGCTTACTGTCCTATCATATAATTCCAAATGCTCATTTGCAGCAATAGCTTCTATGATCTTTTTGATGCTAGTGGTTGTTGAGAAATTAGTTGAGCTACATATAGCCGTGTCGATAAGCTATTTGGTTTTTATCCTGAGACCATTCATAAAATTCTGCATTTGCTCAGTCGTGTCCATGTTATAGTAGGACACGCGACCAAACATCTCTTGAATCTCTTGTATGCATATCCAAGTGACTCTCCATATTTTCGTTTAAAGTTCACTATATCATACCTCTTGTGGATGTATACAGAAGTAGGGAAATATTCATTCAGAAATGTAGTTTCCATCTCCTGCCAAGTGGTAATACTTCCAGTTGGTAGTGAGTAGAACCATTCTTCAGCATCATCAGTTAAAGTGAAAGGAAGCATGAACAACCTCTTTGCCTCTTCAAAATTCCCCTCTCTTTATAAAGATGATGTAGTAGTAAGGAACCTTTGTAGGTGCTTATTTGCATCTTCATTGATCTTTCCCGAGAAGGGCTTACTCTCAAACTGACAGATAATTTACGGGTGCAACTGGAAATGAGCAACATTTACTGGTTGGTTCATAATGGTTGTAGGTTCTATAAATTGGCAACAATTTTGCTAAAACTTGTGGCTTCAAATTGATGTCATTCATGATTCCTTAACATGAGAGACTTATAGTTTGCAGGTGTTTTTCTCAGTTGTTACAAGTTTTACTCATGATGTCAAGACTGGTGATATGACATGTTATTTTGAATACTCAGTTTAGAAAATTGTGCTTTGTCTCTTGCGTGTTTTAAGCAATATTTTATGTGACTTTGATGAGTGATTGCTGGCATATTTATAGGTGAAGATTTTTATTCAGGATTGTTCTATTTTCAAGGAAGTTCAGTTATTGCATTTTTAGTGCCTTTGATAATGGAATACCATGATTAATTAGGTTTAATCTGATTATGTTAGAAGGCCCAAGCCCATGCTTTATGAAGTCTTTTTAAAAGATGCAGGAACCTTAATCTGAAGGTACAAAGAATATTTTGAAGACATGTGCATTGTATTAGGGTTTGGTCTTTTGTGTGTTTCTTGTGAGCCAATCAATCATCACATTGATGATTGACTTAGACTGATTTTATTTAGTTATAATTTGTCCACTCTAAGCTTTGAAGCAAGAGTGTATTATTCTTAATTGAAGATTTTAAGCAAGCTCAAGGTTTTTGTATTTGAAGAATGTTCTTCTCTCCTCTGTAGTTTGTATTCTTATCACTGTTGTGATTGAGGGGGAGTGAGTAGAGCCTCTTATCTAAGTGTGTCTTAGATAGAAATTACACGGGTAGAGATTAGGTGAGAAGACTGTAAGCTGAAGGTTGTTTGCTGAGATTCTTTGAACTAATTTTGTTTAGTGAATTTCCTTCCTGGCTAGCCTCCAGACGTAGGTGTGTTTGCACCGAACTGGGTTAACAATTGATTGTGTCCTCTTCAACTGTTTACTTCTTTATTTACCTTGTTCATATGTTAATCATTGTTAGATATTAGTGTCGTGACATATCATTCGACATCTCATATCTGATACCAGAATTTCAATTGGTATCAGAGCAGGCATCCTGCTCTGGTTCTGGATAAGATCTAGGGACATTACTTTCTGGTAGTATGGACAAGGAAGGGGTATTTGTGAACAGACCTCTTATTCTGGATGGTACTAATATGATTATTGGAAACCTCGTATGGTGGCCTTCTTGAAATCTTTGAATAATAAGGCCTGGAAAGCTTTTATAAAAGGATGGGAACATCCTGTTATAGTTAGGAAGGATGGAAAAGCTCCTACCGATTTGAAACCTGAGGAAGAATGGACCAAGGAGGAGGATGAATTGGCTCTTGGAAATTCCAAATCTTTGAATTCTTTAATCAATGGAATTGACAAAAATATATTCAAATTAGTGAATAATTGCGAGATTGCTAAAGATGTTTGGGATACCCTTAAAACTTCTCATGAAGGTACTTCCAAGGTGAACATGTCAATACTTCAATTGCTTACTACCATGTTTGAAAACCTAAGGATGAAAGATGATGAAAGCATACATTATTTTAAGTTGAATATTCTTAAGATAGCCAATTCCTCAAGTGCTATAAGTGAAAAGATGTCTGAAGAAAAGCTTGTTAGAAAAATTCTCAGTCTCTTTTTAAGAAGTTTGATATGAAATTTATTGTTTTAGAAGAAGCTTAAGATATCAGCAATATGAGAGTGGATGAACTTATTGGATCTCTTCAAACATTTGAATTGGGGATCAGTGACAGATCTAGAAAGAAATCCAAAAGCATAACCTTTATGTCCAATACTGAAGATAGAGAGGAGGAATATGATCTAGATAATGATGAAGGACTATCCAATGTTATAGTGATGCTTGGAAGATATTTTAACAAATTTATGAAGAGAATAGACATGAGGTCAAGAACTAATGTCAAGAATAACTCATATGACATCAAAAGGTCTAATGATGTTGGTAAAAGAACCAAGTCTGAAGAAAAACCCACTCAAGGCAAAAGGGTTCAGTGCCATTGTTGTACCCCAAAATATGCCCTCATATCTTTAAGACAATATGTCTCAAGAGGTCTCCTAATGTTCATAAGATTCTCAATTGCTCAAAGGAACTCAATGTTTCATCAGACAAATCCTCCTCCTAAGCAGTGAATCTCAAATTAGGGTTTTGTATTTATCAAAGCAAATTGGACTTCTAAAACCTCAAGTGGACTTACTGGTATCTCATAAACTTCAAAGGATCCTCATGTCAAGTTTCAATCCTTACCCTACAAGTTTGGCTAGTCAAATGCTCAGATAATCAATAAACAATTAACTTAGGTAAAAAGTCAAATGTGGTCAACATACAGTCAAAATTCAAAATTTTCGAACAACATCAAGATTATGAAGTAACATTCATAATTTGATCAAGGGTTGATCATGATTCATCAAGAAAACCTCAAATTCATCACAAGGAAAAAGTTGCTAAATTAGGGTTTCTTAAGGAGAAAGTCAACTATACTTTGACCAACTCTAAATTTCACATACTTCATCAAAAATTTCTCATCCAAAGCTCATTAATTTGATGGAAATTCAATTCTTTACAACTTTGTGTCTCACAGGCCAAGGCCAAAAATGCTTCATTTGAGAGATATGGGCCAAGACATTACAGGTCGTCTAAAAACTCAAAAAATAGTCAACTTTTTCAAAAGCTCATGACTTGAACATGGAAGATCCAATGGACATGGGACCAAAAGGAGTGATTAAAGGACACTTTAATCTTTATAAAAAGTTCAAGATCACATTCATATGATAAAAATTGAGGAAGTTACGCATTGGTAAAGCTGAGCAAATTTGAGGAGGTGTATATGGCAAACAATGGCCAAACTTGAGTTTTTGCCAAATGGGCCTATGTTTTCACAATCCAAACTTAATTTTAAGATGACCCACGACCTATCAGTCATATATTTTGATTTTCTTTATTTATTTTACATTTTATTGGATTTAATTCATTTAAATTCAATTTTAATTAAAATAAATATTGAAAAATCAAATATTTGATCTATGGATTATTTTGGGATCAGATTTTGAGGTTTATTGTCATAATATTTTATCCAAAATTCGTGCAAGGCAAGAGAGGAAAGGTATGATGACCAAATATGCCAAAATAGAAAGATTTGAATCACACTTGAATAACAAATTAAATCTTTTCCACCCAAGCCCAATTTCTGACCTAAAATCATCCTCTATATATACTCATCATATGCACAAGATCAAAGGACGGAAATTATTGCACAAGAACCCTAAAGAAAAGTTCCATAAAGTGAAGAAATTAGGGCAAGTTGCAAAATCAATCTCAGCAAGTCCCAATCAATTCCATACATTCAAACATCATCAAGGAGATACCAGGAGGCTATCCCAATCATTCTTGAAGGTTAAAACCACGTGAATCATGACCTATCCTTCATGGTCATTCCTAACATTTCCAACTTTCGAATTTCTTGTTTCATGATATATTAAGCTATATTTCATGCATATTCATGTTCATATACATTATTAATATTGTTTTGATGCTTTTTTATCAAGCTTCCACGCAGGAATCAAGAATTGCCATGGCTAGGGCACGAAGAAGGAATTCTTCGAATCTCCCTCTATAGTTGTTTTTAGCCAAAAAATAATGATGGATTTGGATTCCTGGGGTTTGAAGTAGTGGATCTGGACATTCTTGATCTTTTAATCCTTTGATTTCATGAATTTTAATGTTGCAGGTTTTTTTGCTACGAACGAAGTCGTAGATAAATCGTAGTAAATCCTGCAATTTGGATGAAGTCACAATGAAGAAGATGAGACGTGGCGAGGATCTGTTGGCTGGTTCTGAATTTCGCTTGTTTTTAATATTTATTTAATCTGTTGTTTGACATGAAGGCGCGCATAGCCTGGTGGTAGGAGCACACTTGAATGTCCTTGAGGGTCTGGGTTCAAACCCCAGCGCACTCCCCTCTCTCTTTTTGACCTTTTTTATTTTTTTCTATTTACTTTTTATTTTCTCACTTAATTTCTTTTTTAATTTTTATTTTAATTTCTTTGAATTAATTAATTAACAAATAATATTTTCTAACCAATTAAAATTAGGAATATTAATAACTTTTTTTAAAAAATATATAAAAAAAAAAAAATATTTTTTATATATATAATTAAATTAGTAATTAATTTAGGTTTCGAAAATCATAAAAAAACCTTATTTTGTCAATAAAAATCTGATTAATCGATCTTACATGAATCCTCCGATATTTCTTCTTTCCCCATTCATATTCTTCCTCAATTTTAATTTATTTTCCATTTATATTTATTAGAACAAATGTATAGGATGTTAATTTTCTTGTAATAGTTAGTAATTTAATTTCCGTCATTTTAATTTCCTCACTCCCCAGTTTAAATCATGTATCCCCTCCCCATGATGTAATAGCTTAGGATTTATTTTCGCTTTTAAATTCCGCAAAACAATTAATTGTGTGGTTGATAACGATAGGGTGTGAAAAGAATGTATGTGAATAAAAAACGGACTTAGCCCATTAATCCAAAGAAAATAATTGAATACAACACACTTTTCACACCTAAACCTCTAGGGTATCCCCTCTTGTTGCCTTACGAAATAATGGTCAAGTCCCTCGAATGTAAGGTTACCTTAACTTGTTGCCTAAATAAATAAATAAATATCATCATGGTCCCTTCGATATAAAAATCACAGTCCCTCGATGATCCTTCAAGCCGCCTACGAATAAGTGATCTAGTCCCTCGATGACCCTGCAAAAAGATCATAGTCCCTTGTTGTCCCTTCAAAGTTTCCTTCGAATAAATGATCTTGTCCCTACGAAAATGATGATAGTCCCTTTGAATTGTTAAGGTATCCCTTCATGTTTCCATCTATGACCATAACGATGACCATATGCTTGTCCCTCCAAATCCAAGGATAAGACTACTTACTAACTGATAGTAAGGATAGTTTTATCCCTAAGGAAATGAAATAATAAGAAAGACCTTACAAATTAGGCTAAGTAACTCTTAAACGCTTGCTCACAACTTTCAAAACAAATACTTTTTACACCTCACCCTCTTTTTCAAAATACTTTCAAACAAGTAAACACTTTTCAAACGAAACAAATGAAGTGAGCTAAGCAATTAACAGCTCATGGATAACCATGGATATAAAGGGTGCTAACACTTTCCCCTTGTATAACTTACCCCTCGAACTCAAAAATATTTTAAAGGTCTTTCCTGTTCTTTTATGCCTTTCCTAATTGGATAAAATAAAAGTCGGTGGCGACTCTTGCTTACCGCAACATACTTTGCGACAAAATATTAACAGTAAGTTCTCCCACCGTGTTACAGAACTGGCGACTCTGGTGGGGACTTTGGACTCTTAAAAATAGGGGTTAACTTATAGTTAGATCACTTTATTTGTTTGACTTGTATGCTTTATTTTTTTAAGGTTTTGTCTTGGAGTTACTATGAGAAAGATCCTAACCCGGGTCTAGTGATACCTTAGGTAAGTGGCAATAGACCAAGGAAATTGTACGACATATACCGCTATGGTTGATATGGTAGCTACAGTTAGTGTGACACTTAGGTTAGTACTGATATTCTTCAAGTCAGTTGAGGATAATATCAGGCTGCCATATGGTGCCATTTACATTAACTTCCCTTTAGAACCCTAATTGACCCATCTTGGCCAGTAGAAAGTAGTGAGATAGCTGGCTTTGGTGCAGTAAAAAGTTGGTTGATACTCGATGCTACACTCATTGAGATTCTAATCTTGGGATGTTTTGGTTGGCGAGACAGTTGCCATACTGAACTACAACCATTGAGAAGAATCAGTGATATTGAGATTCCTTAGAACCTGGTTACTATTTCTAGGACAGGTTGAACCAACTAACTTCAGTGGGGAGGGTACTTACCTATGAACTTCATGTAAGCCTTTAAACCTAAGGCTCTTGTATGACTTGTTTGTGTTTGACATTTCCTTGATTTAAACATAAACATAACATCATAACATAGCATTTTCACTAACCACTTCAAGGACCAAAGGATTTATCTTTGTTCTTTGTTGCATGTTATGGCTTCCGCTCACAGAAACGCTATATGAATCAACTTTGTAAGGATACCTTCCAAACTTAAGGAATTAGTCTCAAAAGTTCCTGAGAACTCTCAATTCATCAAAAAGCATGGTTATCTACTTTATTTGGTTACTTCAAGGTTTAATGAAGACATGATGAGTGTTTGTTCTAATTCTTTGACCCTAAACATCACTGTTTCACATTTCTCGACTATCAGTTGGTGCCCACAATGGAAGAATTCTCCAAACTACTTGGTGTGCCTATTCTTGATCAAAAACCTTTCACAGGCTTAGAGAAAGAGCTTAAACCTGAAATTATTGCAGTAGTTTTACATCTGAAGAAGTCATCTATTGTACTGGAAACAAGAAGTGGAGTTAAAGGTATTATTGCTAAAGTATTGATAGAAAGAGCTCAGGTGTTCTTGGATGCTATGAATTACGATGCTTTTTAGGAGATCTTGGCCTTGTTGATTTATGGTTTGGTATTGTTTCCTAATCTGGACCAATTCATAAATTTGCACGCCATTAACATATTTCTGACGCATAATCATGTGCCTACCTTGCTTGGAGATATTTTGCACTCTTTTCACACTTGTACAACGAAGGCGCAAGGGACTCTGATGTGTTGCATACCTCTACTATCAAGGTGGTTTATTTCACACCTTCCTCGATCTGTGATGAATAATGAATAAGGCTTGAGGTGGTATAAGAGGATAATGTCACTCTCTCATTCAAATATGCATTGGTGTTCCCGATCCATGGAAAACACCACTATCATTGACAGTTGTGGGGAGTTCCCTAATGTGTCACTCCTTGGCATAAGGGGTGGCATTACTTATAATACTTCTTTAGAACTACATTAATTTGGTTATGCTCGGAGTGATGGTCCTCATGATATGGTTATTTAAGGTATTATGTTCGATTATGACAATGATCCTCAAGGTTACCGTCAAAGGTTTATACATGCTTGGGGCATGGTGAATAAGATTGATAGCAACACTCTGGAATCAAAATACTCCATCCTTATGGAGCCTTACCTAACATGGGTGTGATCTCATGCTCAAAATCTTATGATGCCATATCCTGTTGTTCTGCCGGTGATCGTTGAGCCTATTGTTGAAGAAGATGTTCCTTACACCATTCTTCATCCTGACATGCCTACTGATCTGGAAGAGCTACAGAAAACTTGGATCCAATTGAAGAAGGAAAGGGATACCTTTGAGGCTCAGTTCTATGCTAGAAAAGAGAAAGTGTTGGAGCTAACAAGGAAACTTCACGAAGAGCGGAACCTCAGTACATATCTCAACACAAAGAGGAAATGTCCATGAGAGACTTGAGTCTCAAATGTTTTTATTTTTTCTTTGTAACTTTTCTTGTTTTTCCTTCATTGTAAGCCCAAGGGGCATTTATATTTTGAACCTACTAATAAAAGTTTTTTTTTTGTTTTTCTTTAAAAAATTTAAATCCTACGAGGTCATTGAAAATATTGCATATGCATTTACATGCCATATTATTACATAACAGGTTTCCATGACACGTTTCTTATCTTCTAGCTGTTTACTTCAGTGGAAATGGCTCTCGAACAGATTGTCAAAGATCTCCAAACCCAGAACACCCAAATTTAAGAGATGATCCTGAAATTGTCCAGGGGACAAAAGGAGCTGAAGGCACTCCTGACCAAGAAGAAAAAGAAAATAAGAAAATCAGTAGGCCTTATTAATATGGGGAGGAGATTCAGAGGTCAAATTAAGACAGACGATGAGGTCAAAACTCATGGAGATGATGATTCTGTGAAAGAAGAAGATAGTTGATGGGCTAAAGACGAAATCTAATATGTGTCTAGCGGTATCTTAACTGCAAGTGCATAGCCTATCGAAGTAATATTTAAGATTATCGATCCCACAGGAACTTTATGATTACTTAGTGCTAGAGGGTTTACTAGTTTAGCTAAGGTGAATGGTTGTCACGATTTTTTGGTTGTTTTTAAGAATTAAAGACGGGAATTAAATTTTAGTTTAATAAAATAATAATAAGGCGGTCGGTATGTAATTATGTTAACTTAGGCGGGTCAATCTAACCTAGGCTTATAAGGATGGTTCACTTAATCTATTCTGTAAAAGTTATCAGTTTAAATATCTTTAACTCACACTCTCGTGGTCTTATCTCAGATCTTACTCCTAAAGCCCTATGCCTGCTCTCGCTAGCCCATAAGTGTTTAGAAATAATTTTTGGAAACTTAATAAGTCTAATTCATTTTAAAGTGCTCTCGCTGTGTTTAAATTAAATGCCTAACTTTAGCTATCTGGTTAAAATCTCACACTCTCGTGGTCTCGACCTAACCTATTACACTTTCCTTACTCTCGTAACAAAAAGATTAATTTTATAATAAAAAGTCACAGCCAGAATTTTAAGTTCTTATGATTTAGCTCTGTAATTGATATACCTGCAAAATGAAAAAGAAAACTCGAAGAATCGGGTGTTAAAACGATAAATGTGCGATAAAACGGCATTGAAACATAGTAATAAAATGATACTTTTTCTCGTTATCAAACTTCCCCAAACTTAAACCTTTGCTTGTCCTCAAGCAAATAGTCGGTTGAAAAATGATCGGACAGGTTTCCATCGACGCACACATAACAAACCATATGAGGAATCGTTTTGCTAGATAAACCGGTACTAGAATAAAACACCAACGATACACTAATGACACAAGCAACAAGCTAAGTCGTCGACTTCCCGTTAAACGAAACATTCGGTAATTGCGTTACGATTCCACCTAGAGTCTTTTGATCTTATTTCACCCGGTTTCATTCTAGCGCAATCACATTAAGCCCTTTGCCTTAGCACTCACGTAGTGGAGTAGCCGGTTAGTGACTTTGATCCTTTATAAGCACGGGGTCTGGTACACGAATGTGGCAACCCTATATATATTATCCGATTTGGAGGTTGTGGGGGATCGAGCCGTAGCACGCCCTACCAAGTTCAGAACCAGGTACCTCTGAACCAACCCGCAATGGACTCCTTCTCATATTTCTCGTTTCTTATATGCGACCGTGTACTTTGGTGCAATTTCTTTTTATTGGCATCGAGATATGAAGGATCATCATAGATTAGGCATCAAACACTTATGTTCATCGGCTCCCCACGTGGTTTGTGTTCAGACGGTGCTGACTTCTAATATAAACTACTAGGGGTTACTTTCAGAACTGAAACTTAAGGTGTAGTCGTAACAATTATCGGAACGAAATGCTTAAGTAGGAAGTCTAAGGTGTCAAGACTGTATTGATCTTGTTGAATCGTTCTCAGCTTTCTAACTATGATTTCATAGGTAAGTCGTGTAATGCGAAGATAAAATTTTTTTCGGTATGGCTAAATAAACAGGGAAAATTCGAAACTAAAGAAATAGCACAAATATTACTTTGTTTCATTAAAATACGAAAGGGAAATACAACGGAATGGAAAGTGCGGAAAGGGAAATGCGGAAAAAGGAAAGGTATCTCTCCCACACTATATCAGACATTGTCCTCAATGTTGTGATATAATAGCGGGTAAAATACAATACAAAAAAAACGGAAATGGAAAAAGCATAAACAAAAACATAAACTAAGGCTGCTGACGACCACGACCTCGGCTTCTGGTGCGGGAGCGTCTGGTCGGAGTCGCTTCAGGATCAGAACCGGTTCCGGTGAGAGCAGTGATATTAATTCACAAAGCCTCTAGCTCGCTAAAGATCTCTCCAAGATTCTCATCAGTCGTCCTCTGGTTAGTGGCAACAGCTGAAAGTAGTGCATCATGTTGCTCTTTTTGCCTTCGCTCTAGTGCGACATTCATCTGGTTCTGCTGATGAATCGCACGGAGGACGTCTTCAAGTGTGAATTCTTGCGCAGGTGGCTGTCAGGTGGAGGACTCAGGAATGTCCTATACAGGCTCAGCTGCATCCATGGTATCTTGCATCTCGTCCACTGGTGGATCGTCCTGCTCATCAATAATGGGGACATGGCCAGCAGCATTCGGTAAAGCAAATAGCCAGTTGGCTCGGTTGGACGGATCGATGCGGTCACGGCACGGCAAGGTGATGTGGTGATAAACGGTGCCTTGGATAACAGGGTTGAACCTGCCATCCTCTCTCTGAGAAATCAAGTGGGCGGACCTGCAATAGTTCTTTGTAAGCAACTCTGCGACTCTGCGAGGCAAATGGATAATCAAGTCACCAAGCTCCAGCTGAATGGCGAGGGTGGTGACAATCCCGCATATGTAGAAGGGGGTTGCGCCTCGTTGCACTACAGACTGGATATGTGATAAAAGGAATGGGGCAGCATTGATGCGCTCGTCATTTAAGGCACAGTGCAAGAACAAGAGCTCCTTAGAGTTATGCTTGTGATTGCTCTCTCTTGCAAAAATAGTATTGCAGATGATGCGATGAAAATATCGGATCGCCGGGTTATGGATGTGGGTAGCATTCAGACTCTGAAAGGCAGTAGCACGGGTGTTGGTGATGTCGTGCCATAAGGTGAAAGCGGTTTCGCTGAAGTTGTCCGGCACGCGGAGATGAGCATCGTCGCCGTGATCGAAACCTAACAGTTCGGCGATCCTTGTTTGTGTAATTTCGAACTCTCGGCCGAGCATTCTGAACTTTGCAATGCCGGTGAGTTGACTTGATGAACCGGGAGGTGTAACATATTGAAACGAACTCAGAAATTCCAATGTGAGGAGTTCGAATGTCGGCTGTGGTTGACTGCACAAGTGCCACAAACCAACATGCCTAAGCAGGAGCTTCACGCCGTTGAGCAGTCCCAACTCCGTCAAGCAGTCAATGTCGACATATCGAGTGGGTTGGACGCCACGGTTCTGAAACCTGATGAACTTTTGTCTTTGAGTTTCTCCATGTTCACCATCTCTAAATTGAATTTCTTCCATTGCATGCAAGTACGGGAATGAGAGATGAGAGGTTTTTGAGTTTTGTGAGAAAAATGAAAAATGTGAAGAAATTGGTTCTGATTATAGTGAAAGAAGTGAATGTGAGAGGTTTGGAATAAATGGAGAGGTTAATGGAATTTATTTAGGGTAATGGGAGGTTACGGGATTGTGAAGAGATAATGGGGGGGGGGGGTTCTAATTTTTATGGAAGTGGAAAAGTGGTTTCTGCGAAGAAGAACGGTTCTGTTTCTCAGAATTCGTATAACAGGGTCGTCACGGTCGTGATGGGTGAGTGACGGTCGTGACACGCTAATTAGCTTGTCACGATCGTGAGAGAATGATGACGATCGTGAGGGATTAAAATCTTATAATATTTTCTTCACAGAATGCATTATCTCACACGTTCAATGCAATTTTTCTTTTTATTATCACTTCTCATTTAATTCCAACACAAACAATATATATTATTTGATCAACATAAATTAGCAGCAAATTTCATCACACGAGAAATCATAAAATATTAATCAATTTAAATATAACAGTAATTAATGGAAATCATAGAAATTGATTAAAATGGTAAAACTAGAAGTGCTTTGCTTTTGATATAATTGAAGGAAAATTACATTAATAAAAATAAGGTACGAAAATGTTTGCGAAATGTTAAAACTAACTAGAAACAAAAACAAGTAAAATAAGTTAAATCACTACAGCTTTTTTTTCAAAAGTGCTTCTTCAAATCTTCAATTGCGGAGTTTAGGTGGTAGAATTGCTCACACGTTATATCAGTTAAACCTATAACGTCCAATCGCATGCTTTTAATCTCATCTTTAACAGTATTAATATCGGCTTGGTAAACTTCAAGAGTATTCATAATTTTCTTCAAGTTGTCAGCATATTCTACTTGATTTACTTTAGGGGTTTCAATCACTTCATCAGTGTGTGCAATGTCATGGTAACCAGGAGGTGTCTCATGGTCACTTTCTACATCGGTCATTATATCATCCCTTATCTTGTAAGATTGTGGTGTTTCGGGAGTGGATGGATAGTCAGGAGGGGTAAGCTTATAAAGCCAATTATCTTTATTATGAACACTGACTCTAGCATGGTTTGGTAATGTGAACAGGGTTACTACTTCATTCCTGATTAGGTACTCGTAAGGTGGTTGTCCTAAATTTCTTATGATATGGCGGTTAAAGCAAAAGTTCAGATTCATAGGACGGATGGTACCTAAACGGTTACACCTGTGTAATTGGTATCTAAGTCCTAAGGCATCATTAATCATGGTGACAAGACCTCCTACCAATATGGGTAGATCAGGTTCTTCTTGGATTCGGGTGAAGGTTTGCATCATGAAAGGCACACCATTAACTGGCTGTCCATTAGTCAGACATGACATAATGAATATCTCATCTTTAGATACTCCAGTAAGGTTCTCTTCTTTTCCAAAGAAGGTGTGGGCAAGGATCTTATGGAAATAGCGGATAGCAGGGTTATGTATCTCATCATTGTTCATGTTATTTGGCTCAGGATGGTAATTTCCGGTTAAGGTTCCCCAAAAGAAGTCCTGCTCAATGTCCATCAATTCTACCTGTGTGGTAGTAAAAGCGAAGGGTCCACTAGGGAATCCTAATAAGTCAGCTAGTTCTCTATGGTTAAAGTCATATTCTATTCCGAATAGTCGGAAACTGATAAATCCTTTCCTTAATCCAAAACCGCGCTCGGGTAAGTAAATTAAGGAGCTTAGGAACTCAAGGGTGAGCTCGCGGTAAGTCACAAACTTTTGTTTTATCAGTGCATTCTCCCATCCAAGTTGGTTAAACAAGTATAGGATGCTATCATGTATACCTAAGGTTTCCATAGTCAGATCATCCGGGTACAGAGTCAAATCCATTGGTCTCTGTGATAATTCTTCAAATTTCATTCTTTGGTTCCTACCTCTAAATTTGGTTTCCATAATGTTTCTCGGTTGGTTAGCCATAGTTAGTGTAAATATGGAGGAAACAAATCAGGGGGAGAAGGAAAGTGGAAAAGACTTTAGAAAATCTGTAAAAGTGATTTCAAAATTAAAATAAGGAAAATAAGAAAATAAATGCATAAATAAAAGTAATAATAATAATGAAATAAAACAATAAAACAATAAAATGATAAAACAATATAACGATAAATGATAAAATGATAAATGACAAAATGATAAAATGGGTTGCCTCCCACTAAGCGCTGTTTTTATCGTCAAAAGTCTGACGTAATGCTTAGGGGTAGATTAATCAGGGAAATTAGTGGACAACTCTAAAAGCCTTAGACTATTTGCATAATCTCTATTTTCAACTTTATGGTAATGTTTTAAACGTTGTCCGTTTACTGTGAACGGTTCACTATTCCTACCCTTAATTTCTATCGCTCCGCTCGGGAACACTCTAGTTATTTCAAAGGGTCCTGACCATCTAGATTTTAGTTTTCCAGGAAAGAGCCTAAGTCTTGAATTAAAGAGGAGTACAACATCTCCCACACTAAATTATTTCCTAGATAGGCGTTTATCGTGCCATCGCTTAGTTCTTTCTTTATATATCTTAGCATTCTCATAAGCATCTAACCTTAATTCTTCTAATTCGTTAATATCGAGGATTCTCTTTTCTCCTGCAACATTATAGTTTATATTGAGAGTTTTGATCGCCCAATATGCTTTGTGTTCTAGTTCCACCGGGAGGTGGCAAGACTTTCCATATACTAATTTGAAAGGTGTAGTTCCTATGGGTGTCTTGTAAGCTGTCCTATAAGCCCATAAAGCTTCATTAAGTTTAGATGACCAATCTTTCCGAGATATGGCGACAGTCTTTTCTAAGATTTGTTTAATTTCTCTGTTTGAGACTTCGACCTGTCCACTTGTTTGTGGATGATATGGTGTTGCTACACGGTGTCTGACTTCATACTTCGATAGTAATTTGTCAAAGATTTTTGAAATGAAGTGCGAGCCACCATCACTTATGACGAGTCTAGGCACACCAAATCTTGGAAAGATTATATTTTTGAAAAGCTTAATTACTACTCGTGTGTCATTTGTAGGAGAAGCTATAGCCTCAATCCATTTTGAAATGTAATCGACAGCTACGAGTATGTAATTATTACCGAAAGATGATGGGAATGGTCCCATGAAATCTATTCCCCAGACGTCAAAGACTTCTACTTCTAATATTCCTTTTTGAGGAATTTCATCTCTTCTTGAAATATTACCGGTGCGTTGACACCGATCGCAATTTATAACAACGATGTGGACATCTTTCCATAAATTAGGCCAGAATAGGACGGCTTGTAAGATTTTTGCACAAGTCTTGGAAGTACTTGCATGTCCACCATAAGGAGATGAATGACAATGAGCAATGACATCTTCTATTTCTTCTTCGGGAATACATCGACGAAAGATTCCGTCGGGTCCTCTTTTGAACAATAATGGTTCATCCCAATAGTAGTGTTTGAGATTGTGAAAGAATTTCTTTTTCTGCTGATAGGTTAAGTCAGGTGGAAGAGCTCCTGCAGCTAGGTAGTTGACAATGTCAGCGTACCATGGCAGTCCTATAGTTGTTTGGATTGTTTCCACGGGTTCTGGTTCATCTATATCTAACTGAACTGGGCCGCTTCCTATTTGTGCTATCAGCTGTTCATACGGAAAATCATCGTTAATCGGCACTTGTTCGGGTTTAATACCTTCTATTCTAGATAAATGGTACGCTACGACGTTTTCAGTACCTTTCTTATCTTTTATTTCAAGATCAAACTCTTGTAAGAGTAAAATCCATCTCAAGAGTCTTGGTTTAGCATCTTTCTTAGTTAATAGATATCTGATAGCAGCGTGGTCTGTGTAAACGATTATTTTCGCTCCCACTAGGTAAGAACGGAATTTGTCAAGCGCAAAGACAACTGCTAACAATTCTTTTTCAGTAGTGGCGTAGTTCATCTGAGAAGAATCTAAGGTTCTATTGGCATAGTAAATCGCATGAAGCTTCTTGTCCTTCCTCTGTCCTAGAACTGCGCCTATAGCATAGTCACTCGCATCGCACATGATTTCGAAAGGTAATCTCCAGTCAGGGGGTTGCATGATTGGTGCGGTGATGAGGGCTGTTTTTAGAGTTTTGAATGCTTTAAGACAATCTTCATTGAATATGAACTCAGTGTCTTTCATTAATAAACCGGTAAGAGGTTTAGTGATTTTCGAGAAATCTTTGATGAATCGTCGGTAGAAACCGACGTGTCCTAAAAAGCTTCATATTTCTCGAACGGTCTTAGGGGGTTGAAGATCTTTTATGACTTCTATCTTAGCTTTATCAACTTCAATTCCCTTGTCAGATATAACGTGTCCTAGTACGATTCCTTCTCTGACCATAAAATGACATTTCTCCCAGTTAAGCATGAGATTTACTTTTACACATCTTTCTAACACCATTTCTAAATTTGATAGACATCCTTCAAAACTTTGCCTGCATACAGAGAAGTCGTCCATGAACACTTCCATGATGTTGTCTATGAAATCTGCGAAGATTGACATCATACATCTTTGAAAGGTTGCAGGAGCGTTGCATAATCCAAAGGGCATTCGTCTATAAGCGAATGTTCCATAAGGGCATGTGAATGTAGTCTTCTCTTGATCATCTAGGTGGATAGGGATTTGGAAAAATCCTGAGTAACCATCAAGATAACAGAAATATGAATGCTTGGCTAATCGTTCTAACATTTGATCTATAAAAGGTAGCGGAAAATGATCTTTTCGAGTGGCTTTGTTTAGTTTACGATAATCGATGCACACTCTATGTCCTGTCACTACTCTTTGTGATATCGATTCGCCTTTAGCATTTTTCACAACAGGGATACCTCCTTTCTTTGGTACTACATGTACTGGACTAACCCATTTACTATCAGAGATTTGATATATTATTCCAGCATCTAGTAGTTTCTTAACTTCTTCCTTTACTACAGTGCTAAGGATTGGGTTAATTCTTCTTTGAGATTCTCTGGAGGTTTTGCAATCTTCTTCTAGCAGAATACGATGCATACAGATTGAAGGGCATATTCCTTTGAGATCAGATATGTTATATCCTAATGCAGTTGGATATTTCTTTAAGACATCTAAAAGTTTCTTTGTTTCAATTGTTCCTAAACTGGAATTGATTATAACTGGTCTTGTACATTCAGTGTCTAAGAATTCGTATCTTAGGTTCTTAGGTAAAGTTTTTAACCCTAATGTAGGTTTATTCTTACTTGGCATGGGATCCGGTGTAAGTGCTAAACTTTCTCTTAGACTATCATCCTGATATGGTTCACGCCAATTATCATCTTCGAAAATCGGAGGGATTTGAATTTTCATAATTTCAAAATAGGTAGTTTCTTTCATTTCCATTTCTCTTACACATTCGTCAATTACGTCCAATAGATAGCATGTATCCTCTATAGCTGGTGATTGTAAGAATTGTGTTAAAATAAATTCAACTTTCTCTTCACCTACTTCAAAGGTTAGCTTTCCTTTCTTTACGTCTATTATAGCTCCGGCGGTAGCTAAGAATGGTCTTCCTAGTATGATAGGTGTAGTGGAGTCTTCAGAGATGTCCATGATTATGAAATCAGTAGGAATATAGAATTGTCCTATACGTACTGGGACATTTTCTAGTATGCCTACAGGATATTTAATAGAGCGATCGGCTTGTTGAACAGACATTTTAGTTGGTCTTAGGTCTCCCATGTCTAGCCTTTTGCAAGTCGTTAAGGGCACTACAACAAACAAGACATTAGACAGCGCTTTTTTTAGCCTTAGACAGCGCTTTAAAGCGCTGTCTAAACCTCCGCTGCTAAAGGTTTAGACAGCGCTTTTTAAAATGTTAAAAGCGCTGTCTAATACCCCACCCTTAGACAGCGCTTTGGCCAAAAGCTCTTTATAAGACCCTCTTATTTTAAATTTTTTAGGTAAACCTTAGACAGCGCTTTTCAAAAGCGCTGTCTAAGCCCCCCCCCCCCCTTAGACAGCGCTTAGGCCAAAAGCGCTGTCTAAGCCCCTCCTATTTTAATTTTTTTAGGTATACCTTAGACAGCGCTTTTCACAAAGCGCTGTCTAAGCCCCCCCCTTAGACAGCGCTTTTGCCTAAAGTGCTTTCTAATCCCCCCCTTAGACAGCGCTTTTGGCAAAAGCGCTGTCTAAGGTATACGAAATTTTTTGTAGGATTTGTTTGAAATCATATTTTTTCCAGGTTTATAAACCAGAATTTCTACCTGTTTTCAACCAGATTTTGGCAGACAATTTTCACATTTTATATATGCCATTTTGGCCTTTTTTTTACCAATTTTTGGCTAACCAATTCAAACCAAATTTGCCATAAATGTATCAAAATATATACAAATTTATGTTTACATTTATAAGTCATTACATATACTACTACAAATGTACACATTAATTACACACTTTGAGCTCTATCATGTATTGACACCACTCCTCTTTGATTTCGTCCACTTGATCCTTTGTATAAGATGCACACTTGAATTCATCAAAGTACTACATAATAATATAACATATTTTGAATCAATTCCAACTATTTAATTAAATGAGATATGTGTAAATATAAAAATAACTCATAAGTTAGAAATACATACATCGGTGGGAATCTCTAATCGGCCCAACATGAGAGTATCTCGCATAAACCTCAACATGAAATACCCGCAATCTATTTGATTACGTTGAAGAGGACACTACATATGAAAAAAAAGTATGGATTATAAATCCTAAGTTTTATCAAGTGTAGTCATCACTAATATAATAAAAAACGCGGTAATTAAAAATATACCGCCACTTTAATCCATGTAATGGAGTTGGCGCCCCTCCTTGAGGTTTGGATAACTCGTTGGGCCCGAAAAGCTTGTAGGACGCTAATAAAATAAAAATGAAGCAATTAGAACAATTCACATAAACTAAGAAAATTCACAATTCACATAAATTTTGAACATTCTCACTTACGTGTCAATTAGGACCTTCATATCCGGGTATGTTGTCCAATCATTTCCTAACGAGTCAAGATAATACACAATTTCTCGGATAGGATTGATTGCGAGCAACAACCAATGTCCACTGTAATGATTAGGCAAATGTTAGATGGTAACTTGGAAAATAATTATAATAGATGAATTTAGAATGAAATGCTAACCCGGTATTAAACGGTATAAAAAACAACTTCTCCGCATCTTTATTGTCCATGAGGATCCGAAGAACGTACTCCGTCACGGTATCCGGTCTACTTAACATTAAACCATAGTTGATGGTCGCGGGTGCTAAGAATCCGAATGACACGTCCAAACCATTGGGGCGCATCAATTTGTCATACAAAAACCTAATATAAAAACATCATTAACATAAAGTAAACATCATTAACATAAGTTGTTTAATTAATAAAACAAAGTAGTCCGGATTTACCTAACATATGTATTGACAACGTTGACGCCGATTTCTTCACGACCAAAAACTTGCATGAAGTCCTCATTACCAATCATTTGTTCGTAATCAAAGCCGAAAATCCCTACCTCCATAGGTATAGTCCGAACACCTCCGGTCGGTATATCGGTCATCTCTAGAAATGTCCTGAGGCACGACCTATACTTGGTGGTAGGTTTTTTCCTAGCTACGGACTTCTTAGCACCAGAACTTTGTACCCGTGCGGAGGCGTTGCTAACCTCCTTTTTTTGTTGTGCGGAGGCATTGCTAGCCTCATTTTCTTGAAGCTACATGTCATATAAATAGTTAGATCAAATTAAGAATGTAACAACTTCCATGAATATATGTCATATAATTGTATATTACCTCTTTTCTTGAAACCGTGGACTCGGTATGCCGTGGAATCGCACTATCTTTTGATTTGGATTTTGTGGGAGTCTATTTAACATAGGAAAATATGTAAGTAAAATTTTAAGCATAAATTTTAAACTTTGAATATACCAAGGAAATTAACATAAGTTTTAATCATACCTCATATCCTACGCATATGAGGTTTGTCGGCCATGCAACAAACGAACCTACTGCTTCGTGCACCGTTGTTGCATCTGAATCATCGCTAGGATATGGTAATGCTGCATTCGGCTCAACTGCAATATCAACTGATACCTTCAAACATCCAGCAGGGAGCTCTCTAGTGTGGAGTAATACTCCGCTAACGTTATGCACTTTTCCCTTGCCAACCATCCGATAGTATGGTGACGACAAATACAGCTGACAATGGGAAATGCCCTAAAACCAATAATAACAAGAAATCGTTAATGTGTATATATGTCAAATACATAATTTAAGCAAATAGTTCAATTTAAGACAATTATATGTAATTACCTCTGGAATGTTCGGCTGAAAGGTACAGTTGATACTGTCTTTGTCCGAAGCATCTCTGTATACTGTTGAGGCGCTAGCCTCTCTTTCTCTCCTCAATGCATCAAGCTCAGCTTGCATGGCTTCCATTCTTGCATGAAGCTCCCGATTACTAGGAGCCTTTCCTTTTTTAATACTCATGGAGGTCGAAGTGACTCCAAATCCCTTACCCCTCACCCGACCAGAGTACTCAGGGACATCTAATGCCCGACCAAGTATGCTCCTAGTATCATCGGGAGATAAAGACTGAGATAGCTCCTCCTGAAAAATCAGATGAATACCGTACACTTGTCAAATATTTGTCTATAAAAATGTTATTCAATTAATGAAAAAATGTTATACTTACACATTTCTGGTATACGTGTAAAACTTCTTCTTGAGGAACTCCAGATTTTCCCACACGGGCTTCCTTCCACAAAACATGTGCAGGAAGAGATGTTTCTGAACTTTCCTCCTTCTGCATCTACACATTAAGTCATACAATTTAATCAGATAAAACTAATATATGATGAACAAATTTGTTATCGCAATTTATAAATACTTACCATGGATTGTTCTAACCGTCCATATCCGACACGTCCTTTTCGGTACGGATATGCGGGACTTGATGCTCTTTCCCGATTTGTAGCACTTATTATTTGAAAAATCGGGTCTTGTCTTTTGGATTTGAAAGCTTCCCATTCTTCAGCCGATATCAAACTTTCATATTTTTTGGGAAGCTCCGCATCCACAAAATTACCATCCGCATCCTTAAGGAACTTGGATGATAAAAATGTCTGAAACCCTCTTAGAAGCTTTCCGGCCAATTTCATACAAAAGCCTCTTCTTTCTTCTTCGATGTTAAAACATCGCTAAGAAAAACATACAGATTGATAGTTAGTATCGGTAATTGAAATAACATAATTGATACCGTATAATTAAGGGCCAAATGATTGTACCTTTATCTCACTCCAAATTTTTTCTTTGGACTCATTCAGCTCTTTGTTTCTCCAATCATCACATGTAATGGGAATTTCATTCCTTACTAGTGCACCGATAAAACTAGTTAAGGTATGCCCATTAGGTTCTATAAGCTGTCCCTGGGTGCTCCAATAGACATCTAGTATGATGCCTCGAGATCTTCCTTGGACCACCCTTCTCATTACTGTGATGCCTCTTCGAATTTCTTCTTCCGCGGATACTTTTTTAGGAACTTCCTCAGGTTGGTCATCAACCATGTCTAACCTGTAATAAACCAAGGAAACCATCAAATATCAAATATAACTTATAATCAAAGCAATTGAAAACAAAAAAATAAAGAAATCATGCATTATCATATATAACTTATAATCAAAGCAATTGAAAACAAAAAAATAAAGAAATCATGCATTATCATATATAACTTATAATACTTGTAATTGAAAACAAAAAAATAAAGAAATCATGCATTATCAGATATAACTTATAATCAAAGCAATTGAAAACAAAAATATAATGAAATCATGCATTATCACATATAACTTATAATCAAAACAATTGAAAAAATAAAATAAAGAAACCATGGATAATTTACCTAAGTCACTAACATCTCTTTCTTTTCTTTGTTGGAATATTAATCACTTGTTTCTTAGCAATGCGTACGGATGAATTGATCCAAATTCCCTCATTATGATCGTTTCTTATATATGACTCATCATGTATAAGATCCTCAACTTCATCATTTCTATTCAACTCATTCCGTCTAATGCATGACTCATTCTCAACATCAATATCATATTGATCGACACCGCTTTCATCAGTCACTTTGTTAGAGAAAAGCACTATAGACCATTTTGTACTCTTCGGGTCATTCACATAGAACACTTGTTTAGCTTGAGATGCTAGTATAAAAGGTTCATCTTTGTACCCCACCCTAGTAAGATCAACTTGCAAAAATCCAGACTTATCCATTCGTATGCCACTACTATTCACCCACTTGCAACCAAAGATGGGAATCTGAAACTTCTCGTAATCAAACACCCAAATGTGCTCAATAACTCCAAAATATGACAAATTTGCATATTTGGGGTTTAAGTCCTTCATACTTGATATATGCATTGCTTCAGCTAGCACAGTGACACCACTATTTTGCATAGTACTCTTATCATCTTGTTCTTTGGTAAAAATGTGTATCCATTAATTGAATATGCGCTATGAGAAAACACATGAAAACTTGGACCATATGCCAAACATCTCAACCTTTCTGTTACCGAAGAAGGATCTGAAGAGCGCTTCAAATAAATATGATCCTTCAACCATTGTATGAAACTTTGATTGTGCTCTATAACTATCCAATTTTCATTTCTGTTCGGATTTAACCTTCGGAGTACATCCTTGTGCATTTCAACATATGGCTCAACCTCATTATTATTGTGCAGAACATACAAATGAACTTGATCCCGTTCATCCCTTGATATTGTCACAATTTTATTCCCAATTAATTTTTTACCTTCCATTTTGTCGAAAATCTGAGCTCTGGGGAGTCCAATCGATTGAACGTTAGACAAATATTCAGTACAAAACTCAACAGCTTCTTCAACAATGTATCGTTCAACAATACAACCCTCTGGTCGACTTCGGGATTTCACGTACCCTTTTAATATTTTCATATACCGTTCAGCAGGGTACATCCATCTCATATAAGCTGGTCCACACAACTGTGTCTCTTTCACAAGATGAACAACTAAATGAACCATTATGTCAAAAAAAGACGGAGGAAAATACATTTCAAGCTCACACAAGGTAATTACAATCTCTTTTTGTAGTGTTGGTAAGATCTCGGGATCGATCACCTTACTACAAATTGACTTACAGAAAAAACACAATTTAGTTATGGAACTTCTTACTTTTTCTGGTAAAATAGAACGTATACCGATCGGTAGAAAATGTTCCATTATAACATGACAATCATGTGTCTTCAAATTCTTCAACTTGAGGTCTTTCATAGAAACAAGTCTTCTGATATCAGATGAGTATCCTTCTGGAACCTTAACTTCACTCAGAGACTTACACAAAATTTTTTTCTCCTTTCTAGATAAAGTAAAAGCAGCAGGTGGTAGATATGTTCGTCTTCCTTTCTTCACGGGTGCTAATTCAGTTCTTATTCCCATTTTTAACATGTCCTCCCTTGCTTTAAGTCCATCCTTAGACTTGCCTTTTATATTGAGTAATGTACCGATAACACTTTCAAATACGTTTTTTTCAATATGCATAACATCGAGAAAATGTCTCACGTACAAAGACTTCCAATATGGCAATTCAAAAAATATCGACCTTTTCTTCCACCCACCTTTCACAATCTTATGTGCAAAAGGCTTGTCAAACTCAGTACGCACATCTTTCACCTTTTCAAAAACTTGTTCACCTGACAATGCGGGTGGAGCTCTACGATGTTCGGTGTCTCCATTGAATGCTTTTCTCCACCCACGATAGTGATGTTTAGAATGTAAGAATCTACGATGACCGAGAAACACATTCTTCTGGCAAAGTTCCAATCGAATCGTATCGGTTCCGTCTTCACAAACAGGACACGCACGTTGACCTTTAATGCTATACCCAGATAGATTCCCGTATGCTGGAAAATCATTAATTGTGCCAAACAACATCGCCCTCAAATTGAAACTTTCTTTCCTATATCCATCATAAACCTCCACACCGTTCTCCCACAAAATCTTTAAATCTTCGATCAGAGGTGTCAAGTATACGTCTATGTCATTACCTGGTTGTTTAGGCCCAGAGATTAACATAGATAACATCATGTACTTACGCTTCATACATAGCCACGGAGGTAGGTTATAAATCATAAGAATCACAGGCCATGTGGTATGTGAAATACTTTGAAGACCATGTGGGTTCATTCCATCAGTAGATAATGCCAATCTAAGGTTTCTTGCTTCTGATCCAAACTCAGGATAATCATTATCAATCTTCGACCACTGTGGTGAATCAGCCGGATGCCGATACTTTCCATCAGTAATTCTTTCATCTGCATGCCAAGTAAGATGTCTTGCATCGGTTTCACTACGAAACATGCGCCTAAATCTCGGAATTATCGGAAAATACCATAAGACTTTTGCGGGAGATAATATTTTCTTATATCGAGACAAACCGCATTTAGGGCACTCAGTTAACGTTGCATATTCGTTACGAAACAAAATGCAATCGTTAGGACAAACATGTATCTTATCATAGCTCATGCCAATAGAGCACAACATTTTTTTTGCCTCATAGGTTCGATTAGGAAGAACATTATCATCCGGTAGCATTTCTCTCATAAGGGCCAACAACTCTGTGAAACTTTTATCCGACCATCCATTGCCCGCCTTTAAGTTGTACAACTTTAATACCGCAGAAAGTCTTGAGAATTTAGTGCAACCTTTGTACAACGGTTTCTCTGCATCGCTTACCATCCTCTCAAACATTTCAGGACAATCATGAAGATCTTCTTCCAGTGCTTCTACAATCTCTTCAACTCGATCACAATCATATGTTTCCGTGTCTTTGTCGTATGAAGCATAGGTCGTATTACTTTTTCCACTCGATTCAACATTCCCGTTAATTTTCTCACCATGAAATATCCAACACTGATAACTTTGATCAATTCCATGCCTCAGCAAATGCGATTTCAATCCATGTGCGTCAACCTTACCAATATAACAACAACGCAAGCAAGGACAATGCATTCGTCTGGGGTTTTCAGCGTGTTGAACAGCATACTTAATGAATTCCGCAACCCCACTCTCGTACTCTTTGGTCATTCGATCGGCACAGATCCATGTTTTATCCATGGTTTTCCTACTTAAAAAACGTATACATAACCAATGTTAATATAAACTTCAATAACGTATCCGATACGCCAATATACCAACTTTAATTACCTCATCACTTTCATTTTTTATATTACAAGAATCAAACTTTTTCTATTACAATATACCTATAACTATACCTATAACTATATAAGAGTTCGTTCAATCATTTTATGGGAGAAATCTTTTGGCTAGATTTGCAGCCAGAAAGCAAACTGTTGTTGCTTTAGAATGAAATGTTAGTGGACCTGTCATGTCCTCCATGGATTCTATGAGGAACCACATTAGATTGCTAATGGTTGTTATCAAGGTGTATTAGCAGTTGGATCTATTTGTGGAATTCAAGATTTGAAGTTCCTTTGAAGAAAAAGAGAGAGTTATTCTCTATTGAAGTGGAGTTTCTTACACCTATTATAAGGGATATTTTTTCTATTCAACATCCTTTGATACAATCAACACCATATTCAAACAAATAAAACTAAGTTGTTAGAAGTGTAGTTATATCAAAATGGAAGTTCTAAACTAATAAATGGAAGAGACAAAGTCCTTTAACGTGAAACAAAGTTTATTCAAAGTCCTTTAACGTGAAACATCTAATTACAAGTATCAAAGTTCAGAACATCTAAATACTGATATCACCATTAAGAAACACATTATATGGAATATCAAGACACTTGTTTGTGGCATCAATTGGAACAAAAACAATCAACAAAGAAACATTATATTTTCAACAATTTACAAGCTTCAGACAGTCACACACATTTTTCTGAAATAAATAAATAAATAAATAGGCAAAATAAATAAATAAACTTAGCAGGACAAACTACAACAATAGCATACACATCAAGAACAATAGCAGTAACATGGCATGTTTTCTACTTAGTTCTTTCTCAACGCTTATAAATAAACTCTTAAAAAACAAACATGTATCATAACAATGGCAGGCTGGTCGCTGGTAGGTCGCTGGTAGGGTTTGTTCGAAGAAATGAAACAGAACAAATGAAAAAATGAAAAAATGAAAAAATGAACATACCTCAATGAAGAACAGTAGAAACGATTGATTCTTTAAACACTTTCAAAGACTGAAATGAATGAACGAATGAAGGAAAACGATTGATTCTTTAAACGATTGAAGTTCGCTGTAATGGGGTTCGTTCGCTGGTAGGGTTCGTTCGCTGGGAGGGAAAACAAAAAGAACAGAGAACGAAAATAGAAGTCTGAAATTTAATTTTAATAAGACCTTAGACAGCGCTTTTGAGGAAAGCGCTTTCTAAGATATGCCTTAGACAGCGCTTTCCAAAGGCGCTTTCTAAACCCCCCATTAGACAGCGCTTTTGGTTTTAAATTTTTTTTTAATTTAAAGACTTTAAACAGCGCTTTATCAAAAGCGCTGACTAAGGTATATATTTAAAAGCGCTGTCTAAGGGGGGGTCTTAGACAGCGCTTTCTAAAAGCGCTGTCTAAAACCCCCCCTTAGACAGCGCTTTCGTTATATTTTTTTAACATTTTCCGTGTTTTATTTTTATTTTAACCTTAGACAGCGCTTTCTTTTAAAAGCGCTGTCTAAGATGCGCTGTTAAAAAGCCTTTTTGGCGTAACACTGATACTGGCTCCTAAATCGCATAGAGCTTTGTCGATGACGAATTTTCCTATTACACAGGGTATAGAGAAACTTCCTGGATCTTTTAGCTTAGGAGGCATATTATTCTGAATTATTGCGCTACACTCAGCAGTAAGTGTAACAGTTCCGTTATCCTCTATCTTTTTCTTATTGGATAAGATTTCTTTTAAAAACTTAGCGTACGAGGGCATTTGAGTGATAGCTTCTGTAAATGGAATAGTAATATTCAGTTGTTTCAGAAGTTCAACAAATTTCTTAAACTGGCCCACTGTCTTGGAATTGGTTAATCTTTGAGGGTACGGAATTGGTGGTTTATAAGGTGGTGGAGGCACATAAGGCTTTTCTTTCTCCACTGCCTCTTGATTATTATCTTCATTTTCTTCTGGCTCATTCACCATTTCAGCCGGTTTATCCGGTTTTTGGTACATGGCTGGATTGTCAAGTCTTGGATCGGTAGGTCCGTCAAGTTCCTTGCCACTTCTTAATATCACAACATTGGCCTGTCCTTTCGGATTAGGTTGAGGTTGTCTAGGAAATACTCCAGTTGGTGCAGCGGTAGGTGCTTGTTGTTGAGCTACTTGTGAAATCTGAGTTTCAAGCATTTTGTTATGTGTAGCTAACGCATCTACCTTGCTCACTAATTGCTTAATCTGCTCACTAGTGTGTATGTTTTGGTTTAAGAAGTCCTTGTTTGTTTGAGATTGGGTAGCTATGAAGTTCTCCATCATCAACTCAAGGTTCGATTTTCTAGGGACATTAGGAGAAGTCTTTTGATATCCTGGTGGTGTAGCTGGTGCTTGACCTGGTGCCTATAAAGCATTGTTGTTCTTATAGGAGAAGTTCAGATGATTCTTCCAACCTGGGTTGTATGTGTTTGAGTACGGGTTTCCTTGAGCATAATTCACTTGATTTGTGGGAATTCCTGCTAATAGTTGACAATCAGGGACAGCATGTCCTGGAACTCCACATAACTCACAATTAGGTGTTACCGCAGCCACGGTGGCTGTTGGTGTTATGTCCAAGTTATCGATCTTTTGGTTTAGTTGGTCAAACTTTGCATTGACTTGGTCCATACTACTTACTTCGTACATACCTCCTTTTGTTGGTTTCTCAGTTGCGACTCTCTCGCTTCCCCATTGGTAATGGTTTTGAGCCATACTCTCGATAAGCGCATAAGCATCGTTATATTCTTTGTCCATTAGTGCACCGCCTGCGGCAGCGTCAATTGTCATTCTTGTATTGTACAAGAGTCCATTGTAGAAGGTATGGATGACCATCCATTCTACTAATCCGTGATGTGGACAAAGTCTCAGCATATCTTTATAGCGTTCCCAAGCTTCGAAAAGTGATTCGTTTTCCTTTTGCTTAAATCCGTTGATCTAAGCTCTCAGCATAGCTGTCTTGCTAGGTGGGAAATATCTGGTCAAGAAGACTCTCTTTAGTTCCTCCCACATGGTTACTGAATTCGAGGGTAGAGATTGAAGCCAGGCTCTCGCTCTGTCTCGAAGTGAAAAAGGAAAAAGACGTAGTCTAATAGCTTCTTGGGTAACTCCATTGGCTTTTACGGTATCTGCGTATTGCACAAATATCGAAAGATGAAGGTTCGGATCCTCGGTAGGATTTCCGGCGAATTGATTCTGTTGCACGGCTGATATCAGCGAAGGTTTCAGTTCAAAATCGCTTCGGTTGATAGCCGGTGCGGCAATGCTGGAATGCGGTTCAGCTTGCGAAGGACTAGCGTAATATTTGAGTGGATGATTCGGTTCTTCAGCCATCTCTGCGTCCTTTGATATTCCGACTGGTTTAGGTGGATCTATTCGAAGATCTGGAATGTTGTAATTTCGTTCGTAATCGAATATCCGTCTTCTTACGTGTAAGAAGCGTTCCGATTCTAGGATTAGAGGTTGCAAGTCTTCGCCTTGAGAGCGAGTACTTGGCATACACTCGGGAAATTAGATTAAGAAAATAAATAGTTGTTACCTTAGTCTAGACAATTCTACTCTAAAGTGCACTAGTAACTAAATTAAGTTCCCCGGCAACGGCGCCAAAAAACTTGATGGGCTAAAGACGAAATCTAATATGTGTCTAGCGGTATCTTAACTGCAAGCGCACAGCCTATCGAAGTAATATTTAAGATTATCGATCCCACAGGGACTTTATGATTAATTAGTGCTAGAGGGTTTACTAGTTTAGCTAAGGTGAATGGTTGTCACGATTTTTTGGTTGTTTTTAAGAATTAAAGACGGGAATTAAATTTTAGTTTAATAAAATAATAATAAGGCGGTCAGTATGTAATTATGTTAACTTAGGCGGGTCAATCTAACCTAGACTTATAAGGATGGTTCACTTAATCTATTCTGTAGAAGTTATCAGTTTAAATATCTTTAACTCACACTCTCGTGGTCTTATCTCAGATCTTACTCCTAAAGCCCTATGCCTGCTCTCGCTAGCCCATAAGTGTTTAGAAATAATTTTTGGAAACTTAATAAGTCTAATTCATTTTAAAGCGCTCTCGCTGTGTTTAAATTAAATGCCTAACTTTAGCTATCTGGTTAAAATCTCACACTCTCGTGGTCTCGACCTAACCTATTACACTTTCCTTACTCTCGTAACAAAAAGATTAATTTTATAATAAAAAGTCACAGCCAGAATTTTAAGTTCTTAATTGTTTTAAGCCTAGAATTGATTTTACCGATTTAGTGTATTTTAATTACATACCGCCCTAAAGTGTTTAGCTACTCATACTTATTGTACCAGACAGATGCAGAAACAGAGGAGTACAAATTAAAATATGCATTATACAATAGTAAATAAAATAAATTCTTAACATTAATATAAATGCGAATTAATTAAAAACCTGAATAACAAATATAATGTCAAACTCCTTCTTCCACAATCTGGCAAGCTCGGAGTAAGGACCGGAATCGAAAATAAAATTACAAAACGAAATGCTGAAGGCTTTGAAAGAAATTAAATAATAACAATTTCCTAATGTTGGAAATTGTTATTTGATTTGGTTGGGATATAGAAAATAAAACAAGAACAGAACAATTGTTGGAAAAATAAATGAAATAGGGTGCAATGGAAATACGGCAGAGCTTCCGCAAGAAAAATTAAAATCAAAACTCTGTCCTTTCTACTTTGAAATAAAGCTATTTATAGGAAACATAATTTGGGCTTGGCAGTTGGAATAATGCGTGGGCTTCGTAGTTGCTGAGAGAATCCAAGGAAAAGTTGAGTTACTGGGTCTGCGGAAGAATAGGAAAAGTTATGACTTCACATAGCACGTTCATGACCAATTCTCACCAAGTAAACCTATTTTCCCCTTGTCACGTTCGTGACAAGGGTATCACGTTCGTTATCCTTGTATTTAGCGCGTCACGGTCGTGAGGGATTGGTGACGACCGTGACTGCTCCTTTTAGCGTGTCACAGTCGTGACTCCATGGTGACGGTCGTGACAATTGCAAATTATGCAGATTATGCAGAATTCCTCTCTTCTTCTTCTTTTCATGGTTGTTTTTGCTCATTTCACTTTTGGCTTATGATTTAGCTCTATAATTGATATACCTGCAAAATGACAAAGAAAACTCGAAGAATCAGGTGTTAAAACGATAAATGTGCGATAAAACGGCATTGAAACATAGTAATAAAACGATACTTTTTCTCGTTATCAATAGTCAACATGGTACTGTTGGGAATTATGATCACAAAGAGAATTATTACTATGATTCGGCGGGTGATGAGAAATACAAGTTATTGGAAGACCGTTTGAAGGCCATGGAGTTTCGGAAAACATTTGGTTTAGATTTCGAAGATTTGAGTCTGATTTCTAGAGTTGTCATTCCTCTTGGATTCAAAATTCCTACTTTTGTGGTATATGATGGTGTTTCATGTCCAAAGCTACATTTGAGGTCTTATGTCTGAAGGATCCAGCCACATACTGCTGATAAAAAGTTGTGGATTCATTTCTTCCAAGAAAGTTTATCTGGAGCTCAACTAGAATGGTACTACCAACTTGAGAGTACCAATATTTGTACCTGGAATGATCTTTCCGAAGCCTTCTACAAGAAATATCAATATAACTTTAATTTAGCGCTAACTCGTATGCAATTCCAAAGCATGTCCATGGGCTCAAATGAAAGTTTCAAAGAGTACGCCCAGAAATGGAGAGATCTTACAAGCAGGGTTCAACCTCCTTTAACTGACAAAGAGTTGGTTGACATGTTCATGAGTACGCTGACTGGTCCTTTCTACAGTCATCTAATTAGAAGCTCGTCATCTAGTTTCACTGAGCTGATAATAACTGGAGAGCGTGTTGAAAGTGGAATAAGAAGTGGTAGGATACAAATGTTTGCCTCTTCAAGTACCACCAAGAAGCCACCTAGTGGGAAAAAGGAATCCAATGTTGTGTACGGCCAACAAGGTCGTAATAAGAACAACCGTAACTAATCTATGGGAGCAGTTCTGATTTCTATTGTACATGTGCAAAAAAATCAACAAAAGACTAATCAACGTAAGCAGGTTACACCTAGGAGACAATTTACAAAAATCAATATGTCATTGACTCAGGCGTTGTAACACATGCTGAAAGGGGAGCTGATTACCTTGAAGGACCCTCCTCAGAATCCCAATACTTCCTCCCCTTGCTATAATCCCAATGCAAGGTGTGCATATCACTCCAACTTCCCTGAACATGATACTAATAATTGTTAGGCATTGAAGAATAAAATTCAGGATATGATTGATGTCGGAGAAATTGAGTTTGATCCTCCTGAGACTCCTAATGTGATTACTGCTCATATGCCAAATCATGAAAAGACTGTTAATATTGTTGATGATGGTTCTTATGTTTCTATTGTGGATGATTTGACTACTTCTCTATCAATTGTTAAAAATAAGTTGTTGCAAGCCGATTTATTTTTGGACTGCAATGAAGACTGTTATTACTGTGCATCTCAATCCAATGGTTGTTGGAAGTTGAAAGAAGGTATTCAACATTTGGTGGACAACCGTACTATACTGTTTGAGAAGATTCCTTCTATGGAAGGTTTATGTGAAAGTTTTTCCCAAGGTTTGAAGCTTGGGGACGTGTCTATGGTTACTAAAACTCCCGTAAGTATTACCTCTAAGGGTCATGTGAAGATTACTGATGAGCCAAAAGTGGCTCCCCTGATTATTGCTACTCCTGGTCCAATCCCATATTTTTCTGACAAGGCCATCCCTTGGAATTATGGCGTTGATGTTTATGTCTATGGTGTCAAGCAAGAGCCTTTAATTGATAGACCTGTTGAAGATACTAATCTCGATGTCGACAATATCGTTGGGACTAGTAAAGTTACTCGAAGTGGAAGGATTTTCTCTCCAGAAGACACTTCAAAGATTGTTGCTGCTCTAGTTCGTATTTCTAACTCCGAGCCAAGTACTAAAGCTCGAGGCAAAGAACCAGTGATTTAGCCTGTACAGGTTGAGACATCGGCTACTGAAGATCTCTCTAAGCATATGTAAGAAGTATTAAATATTATCCGCAAGAGTGATTACAATATTGTTGAACAGTTGGGACACACTCCCTCTAAGATCTCTATGTTATCTCTGTTGTTATGCTCTGAGGCTCATGCTAAGGCTTTGGTGAAGTTCCTGAAATCTGCGCACGTACCGCACGAAATCTTTATGGATCAATTCAAAAATTGTGTTGCTAATTTGACAACTGACAATGGCTTAGGTTTTTTTGATGTTGATCTAACTCCCGCTGGAAGAACCCACAACAAAGTTTTGCACGTCTCTATTGAGTGTATGGGAATTACTCATTCTCATGTGTTGGTGGATAATGGTTCCTCATTAAATGTGCTACCGAAGGCCGTTCATGACAAGCTCAACTATGAAGATGTTGTGCCAAGACCTAGTAACATGGTGGTGAGAGCTTTTTATGGTTCAAAGAGAACAGTGTATGGAGAAATTGATATTCCAATCAAAGTAGGTTCTCAAGTCTTTGACTATACTTTCTATGTGATGGATATTCGTCATGCCTATTCCTGCTTTCTTAGACGCCCTTGGATACATGGGGCAGGTGATGGAACCTCTACCTTACACCAGAAGTTGAAATATCCTGTGAAGAGCAAGATTGTCACTGTCTTTGGTGAAGAAGAGTACATGGTCAGTCATGTGAGTACTTTCAAATATGTTGAGATGGATGGAAAATTCGTTGAGACTCCTTATCATACATTTGAAGTGGTTCCTCAGACTGTTCCTACTGCTAAGCCAGTTCTTATTGTTTCTAGAGCATCTCCTACAATGGCCTCTCTGAAAGATGCTAAACTTGTGGTTGAAAAAGGTGGTTATACTATTTGGGGTCAACTTCCTGATATTCCTTACAAGTCTGACAAATTTGGTTTGGGTTTCACTGTAGAGGCTCAGAAGGTTGTTCGTCATGCTCGTGCTATTCGTATCACCAATAAAGGAGTTCAGAAAGATCAAGTCAATGCTGTGGAAAACTCTGATGAAGACTGCAACATAGACAGTTGGATCTTTCCTACCATTGGCAGTGGGCTCAACAATTGGAAGACTGAAGACATTATTTCTATCTCCTTTAGTCGGGAGTAAATGCTATTTTTTGTTTTTCTTATTTTGGTTTTGTAATTTGCATAATTAAAACTTTTAAGCCTTTTGCCTTGCCCGGGGCACAATGGTATGCTTGTTAGGGATGTCATTTCATTTGCATATTTTCATTCAATAAAATCAATGGACGTTTTGCTTTCGTAAATATTGCGCTCTTTATCTTTCTTTTATTTTTTCTTTATCAAAAAAAGCTATGTGTTCTTATACACTCCCACATAACTAAACTGCAGATCCCCATACACTATGGATCCCATTGATAACAGTTATGTTATTGTAAATTATGACTTCGAAAATCCAATCTACCAAGCCGAGGATGGAAACGAGGAAGATGGTGAAGTACCCGTAGAACTTTCTAGGTTGCTACAGCAAGAATAGAAAGTTATACAGCCGCATGAAGAACTTATCGAAGTTGTAAATCTGGGTACTGAGAAAGATAAGAAAGAGGTCAAGATAGGTGTTGAATTAGAAGACGGTGTCAAGAACATGTTAATTCAGATGCTACATGACTACGTGGAAATACTTGCTTGGTCTTATGAAGATATGACAGGACTTGATACTGATATTGTGGTTCACCGTCTACCGATGAAGGAAGGTTGTCGCTCGATAAAGTAGAAAGTTCATCGTATACATCCCGAAATGTCAGAAAAGATCAAAGTTGAAGTGATGAAACAATTTTAGGCGGGATTCTTAGTTGTCACTTCTTATCCTCAATGGGTTGTAAATGTGGTACCGGTGCCTAAGAAGGAGGGAAAAGTATGCATGTGCTTGGATTACAGGGATTTGAATAAGGCCAGCCCCAAAGATGACTTTTCGCTTCCGCATATTGATGTTTTGGTAGATAACACTGCTCAACATAACATATTCTCTTTCATGGATGGTTTCTCTGGTTATAATCAGATTAAGATGGCACCTGAAGATATGGAGAAGACTACGTTTGTCACACAGTGGGGCACCTTTTGTTACAAAGTAATTCCATTTGGTTTGAAGAATGCTGGGGAAACATACCAGCGTGCTATGGTAGCTTTATTCCATGATATGATTCATCATGAGATAGAGGTATATGTTGATGACATGATAGCCAGATCCCAGACTAAAGAAGAACACCTTGATCATCTGCACAAGCTGTTTGAGAGGTTGAAGAAATATAAGCAGAGATTGAATCCAAACAAATGTACCTTTGGAGTTAGATCTGGTAAACTGTTGGGTTTCATCATTAGTGGTAAAGGTATTGAAGTTGACCCTGCGAAAGTAAAAGCTATATAAGATATGCCCGCTCCCCGTACTGAGAAGGAAGTCAGAGGTTTCTTGGGGCTCCTGAACTACATTATAAGATTTATTTTCCAATTAACCGCTACTTGTGAGCCAAACTTCAAATTGTTGAAGAAAGATCAGGTAATGGAATGGAACAACGAATGCTAGATAGCTTTTGATGAGATCAAGAAATATCTCCAAGAACCTCCGATTCTGATGCCACCAGTTGAAGGAAGACCCCTGATTATGTACCTGACAGTGTTAGACAATTCAATGGGGTGTGTGTTGGGGCAACATGACGAGTTTGGTCGAAAAGAGCAAGCAATATACTACCTTAGCAAAAAGTTTACCGATTGTGAAAAAAGATATTCACTGCTCGAGAAAACTTGTTGCGCTTTGGCATGGGTTACCCGTCGACTAAGACAATATAAGTTGACTCATACCATTTTATTTATTTCGAAGATGGATCCTATCAAATACATATTTGAGAAACCTTCTCTTTACGAACGAATAGCAAGATGGTAAATGATCTTGACAGAATATGACATTCAGTACAGTACTCAGAAAGCAATTAAGTGAAGTGTAGTAGTTGATCATTTGGCTCATCAAGCGGTGGATGACTATCAGTCTATGAATTTTGAATTTCCATATGATGATATTATGCATGTTACTTATCATAAAGAACCTAGACCATATGAAGGACCTGAACAGGGATCCCGATGGACTATGGTTTTTGATGGAGCTTCTAATGCACTTGGCAATGGTATTGGTGTTGTGATTATCTCTCCTAAAGGTTGTTATACACCGTTTACTATTGGACTTTGCTTTGTTGTACCAACAATATGGATGAATATGAAGCATGTATCATGGGTATCAAAGTTGCCATTGAGATAAAGATCCAATTCTTGAATATATATATATATATATATATATATATATATATATATATATATATATATATATATATATATGGGGACTCAACCCTAGTAGTTAGCCAGATTAAAGGAGAATGGGACACAGAGCATCCAAATATCATTCCTTATCGAGAACATGTGTTGACTTTGATTTCATACTTTGAAGAGATCACTTTTGAACATATTCCACGAGAAGAGAATCAGTTGGCAGATGCATTAGTTGGGACCATGAAGCTTTTAGAATTACTATTGATAGATTAGATGAGTCGGCATACTGTTGTGAGGTTGATGCTAAGGGAGTAGAAGAAAAACCTTGGTTCCACGAAGTAAAAAGATATCTCGAAGCTCAGGAGTATCTTGAAGGGGCATCTATCAATGACAAGAAGTTTCTAAGGATATTTTCTACCAAGTTTTTCCTGAGTAATGGAATTTTGTACAAGCGCAATCACGATTCGACTTTGCTTCGCTGTGTGGACAAGAAGGAAGCAAGAGAGATTATGAAAGACATGCATGATGGGATCTTTGGTACTCATTCTAGTGGGCATACGATGGCTAAGAAAATTTTGAGAGCAGGTTACTACTAGTCTACCGTGGAAGTTGATTGCTATCAACACTCTAAAACTTGTCACAAGTTCCAGATCTATGTTGATAAAGTACATGTGCCTCTAGTTCCATTGAATGTTCTAATTGCTCCTTGGCCTTTTGCCATGTGGGGCATTGATATGATTGGTAAGATCAAACCTACCGCTTCCAATGGACATCGTTTCATTCTTGTTGCTATTGATTACTTTACGAAGTGGGTAGAGGCAGCCTCGTTCGCTTCTGTTACCAAGAATGTTGTGGCCCGATTCATCAAGCATAATCTTATATGTTGATATGCATCCCTGAAAGGATTATCACACACAATGGTACTAATCTGAACAACACTATGATTACTGAACTCTGCATGCAGTTCAAGATTAAGCATCACAATTCTTCTCCATATCGGCCAAAGATGAATGGCGCAGTAGAAGCCGCCAACAAGAATATTAAGAAGATCTTGCAAAAGATGACAGTAACATGCAAAGATTGGCATGAGATGTTACCGTTTTCTCTTCATGGTTATCGCACCACAGTACATACCTCAATTAGGGAAACCCTATTCTCACTCGTCTATGGTATGGAGGCAGTTTTACCTATTGAAGTTCAGATCCCTTCCTTAAGAATTATGAAAGATGCAGACTTAGACGAAGACGAATGGGTTCAGACTCGACTTGACCAGATAAACTTGATTGATGAAAAGAGGCTCGCGGTCGTCTGTCATGGTCAGATGTTTTAAAAACGTATGATCAAATCCTTTAATAAGAAAGTCAAGCATCAAGTATACCAGGCTGGCGATTTGGTAATAAAGCGTATCATATTACCACAAGGTGATCCCAGGGGCAAATGGACTCCCACTTATGAAGGACCATTTGTAATCAAAAGGATATTTTTTCAAGAGGTGTTATGATACTTACCACTATGGATAGTGAAGACTTCCCACAACCTGTGAATGCAGACATGGTCAAAAAACTACTACGCATAAAAAGAGATCTGCTAGGTTGACTGGCCTAGGAAAAAATAAGGGCATCCCGACGAACCAAAAGGGTTCGGGCAAAAATTAGTGATATATATAAAAAACAATTGTACACCCGGCAAGTCGAAAACCTGAAAAGGCGACTTAGGCAAAAAAAGGGTATCCCGGTGGACTGAAAACCTGAAAAGGAGGTCCAGGAAAAAGTTAGGGATTAAAGCGTACAGCTATGTCTCGTTAGATCACTCATTTAAAATCAATTAGTTGTGTTACCAATATCAGGTTCAAACGACACAGATCAATTCAATCATTTCTCTTCCGGCAAAAGATGAGATACCTGCAGATAATGGCAATAGCAGAGTTGAAACTTGATGGGATCATTTACATATAGCTGTTTTTCCTTGTTTTTGTACCTTTTTAATTTCCTATGATGAATTCCTCTTACTAGGATTTCTGTTTCTTTATTCATAATTTCCTGTTTGTAGGCCACTTTCAAGATCAATACAATTCTATTTCAAACTCAACTTTACTTTTCTCATTTTTTACTTACGCATAAACATCCATTGATTATTTTGAATGAATGTATGCTTTTAAATATGATTGATGTTTACCAATATATATATATATATATATATATATATATATATATATATATATATATATAATTATAATAATAGCATTTACTAAGGATTCTTGGAGGTAGGAATCCCCAGTAGAGCTCATATCCAACAGATCTTCACATGCTCATCCCCACAAGTAATCTTTACAGGTTTATTCCAGCAAAATATTCCAAGTAGCCTCTTCCCCGAAAGCGCTTATACTTCCAACAAAGTCTCAGATAGGATTTCTCTCAAGCCTAATATCCCCAGAAGAATTGACACTTATTCGGATAAGTCTCTCGGGGAATGTATGTCTCTTTTATCCCCAGTCATGGTATTTAGGAATTTAATCATTCAATAAAAAGCACGAATAATGGTTATTTCTCCTCGAATGTCTTCATTGCCAAACAGAAGTCGAAAGAACCCAAGTATAATATTTTGAAATAAGACAGGAACGCATCCATAACACATAATTCATCCATACATCATTTACAGCATATCATGACATACACATCCATAACACATACAACATTCTTATTTACGTTAAGAACATCATGCAATGCATTACATACATCAAATGACCTCGCATAAAACTAACTTTGCCTTTTCAGGATAGTTTGCGGTCAGATGAACATTGTCGACTCCTAGAGACAGTTCAAAAACAATCAAGACAAAGATCTAGTTCTAATACTTAGTTCAGGATATTTTCCAGAGACAATTCAGAGACGATCAAGACAAAGATCTAGTTCTGATACTTAGTTTAGGATATTTTCCAGAGACAGTTCAGAGACGATCGAAACAAATACCTAGTTCTGATACTTAGTTCAAGATATATTCCAGAGACAATTCAAAGATGATCAAGACAAGATCTAGTTCTGATACTTAGTTCATGATGTTTTCCAGAGATAGTTCAAAGAGGATCAAGACAAATATCTAGTTCTGATACTTAATTTAGGATATTTTCCAGAGACAGTTCAGAGATGATCAAAACAAAGATCTAATTCTGATACTTATTCCAGAACAACATTTAAATATAGTCAAACATAGACACATTCTGATACTCCTATCAACAGACACTTTGGATGGCATCTATAAGCCCATATCCAAATACTCTGAATGGTATCTTTAAGTCCATTCAAGCAATACAATCAACCAACGGTGTTACTTTGCGCACCGGCGAGTTCAAATTTTTTGGGCTTTAAGTGTTCAATCCTCTTCCACCTTCAGGTCACGAATGACATGCATGCCATTCTAACCCCTCAGGTTTCAGTAAATTGAACAGGGGCGATTTTTGTACCCCAAAATTTGCCCTCATATCTTCAATACAATATGTCTCAAGAGGTCTCCTAATGTTCATAAGATTCTCAATTGCTCAAAGGAACTCAAGGTTTCATCAGACAAAGCCTCATCCTAAGTAGTGGATCTCAAATTAGGTTTTTGTATTTCTCAAAGAAAATTGGACTTCTAAAGCTTCAACTGGACTTATTGGTATCTCATATACTTCAAAGGATCCTCATGTCAAGTTTCAAGACTTACCCAACAAGTTTGGCCAGTCAGATGCTCAGATAATCAATAAGCAGTTAACTTGGGTAAAAGTCAATTGTGGTCAACATACAGTCAAACTTCAAAATTTTCGAACAACATCAAGATTATGAAGTAATATTCATAATTTGATCAAAGGTTGATCATGATTCATCAAGAAAACCACAAATTCATCACAAGGCAAAAGTTGCTAAATTAGGGTTTCTTAAGGAGAAAGTCAATTGTACTTTGACCGACTCTAACTTTCACATACTTCATCAGAAATTTCTCACCCAAAGCTCATTTTGAAGGAAATTCAATTCTTTACAACTTTGTGTCTCATAAGCCAAGGTCAGAAATGCTTCATTTGAGAGATATGGGCCAAGACATTACAGGTCCTCCAAAAAGTCAACAAAAAGTCAACTTTTTCAAAAGCTCATAACTTGAACATGGAAGATCAAATGGACATGGGACCAAAAGGAGTGATTAAAGGAAACTTTAATATTTCTAAAAAGTCCAAGAGCATATTCATATGATAAAAATTGAGAAAGTCATGCATTGTTAAAGCTGAGCAAATTTGAGGTGTATAAGGCAAACAATGACCAAACTTGAGTTTTTGCCAAATGGGCCAATGTTTTCACAATCCAAACTTAATTTTAAGATGATCCACGACCTATAAGTCATATATTTTTATTTTATTTGATTATTTTATATTTTATTAGATTTAATTCATTTAAATTCAATTTTAATTAAAATAAATATTGAAAAATCAAATATTTGATCTATGGATTATTTTGGGATCAGATTTTGAGGTTTATTGTCATAATATTTGATCCAAAATTCGTGCAAGGCAAGATAGGAAAGGTGTGATGACCAAATATGCCAAAATAGAAAGATTTGAATCACACTTGAATAACAAATCAAATATTTTCCACCCAAGCCCAATTTCTGACCTAAAATAATCTTCTATATACACCCGTCATATGCACAAGATCAAAGGACGAAAATTCTTGCACAAGAACCCTAAAGAAAAGTTCCATAAAGTGAAGAAATTAGGGCAAGTTGCAAAATCAATCTCAGCAAGTCCCAATCAGTTCCATACATTCAAACATCATTAAGGAGATCCCATGAGGCTATCCCAATCATTCTTGAAGGTTAAAACCACGTGAATCATGACCTATCCTTCATGGTCGTTCCTAACATTTCCAACTTTCAAATTTCTTGTTTCATGATGTATTAAGCTATATTTCATGCATATTCATGTTCAAATACATTATTAAGATTGTTTTGATGCTTTTTTATCAAGCTTCCACGCATGAATCAAGAATTGTCATGGCTAGGGCATGAAGAATGTATTCTTTGAATCTCCCTCCATAGCTGTTTTTAGCCAAAAATAATGATGGATTTGGATTCCTGGGGTTTGAATTAGTGGATGTGGACATTCTTGATCTTTTAATCCTTTGATTTCATGAATTTTAATGTTGCAGGTTTTTATGCTACAAACGAAGTCGTAGCAAAACCATAGCAAAATCGTAGCAAATCCGGCAATTTGGATGAAATCGCAACAAAGAAGATGAGACGTGGCGAGGATCTGTTGGCTGGTTCTAAATTTCTCTTGTTTTTAATATTTATTTAATCTGTTCCATTCGTTTGACATGAAGGCGCGCATAACTTGGTGGTAGGAGCACACATGAATGACCTTGAGGGCCTGGATTCAAACCCCAGCGCCCTCCCCTCTCTCATTTTGACCTTCTTTTTTTGTTTTATTTTTCTTTTTTCTTATTATTTTCTCACTTAATTTCTTTTTTAATTTTTATTTTAATTTCTTTTAATTAATTAATTAACAAATAATATTTTCTAACCAATAAAAATTAGGAAAATTAATAATTTTAAAATATATATATAATTAAATTAGTAATTAATTTGGGTTTCGAAAATCATAAAAAACCTTATTTTGGCAATAAAAATCCGATTAATCGATCTTACACGAATCTTCCGATATTTCTTCTTTCCCCATTCCTATTCTTCCTCAATTTTAGTTTCTTTGTCATTTATATTTATTAGAACAAATGTATAGGATGTTAATTTTCTTGTAATAGTTAGTAATTTAATTTCCGTCATTTTAATTTCCGTCATTTTAATTTCCGCACTCCCCAGTTTAAATCATGTATTCCCTCCCCATGATGTAATAGCTTAGGATTTATTTTCGCTTTTAAATTCCGCAAAACAATTAATTGTGTGGTTAGTAACGATAGGGTGTGAAAAGAATGTATGTGAATAAAAAACGGACCTAGCCCATTAATCCAAAGAAAATAGATGAATATAACACACTCTTCACACCTACACCTCTAGGACATCCCCTCTTGTTGCCTTACGAAATAATGGTCAAGTCCCTCAAATGTAGGGGTATGTTAACTTGTTGCCTAAATAAATAAATAAATAAATAAATATCATGATGGTCCCTTCAATATAAAGATCACAGTCCCTCGATGACCCTTCAAGTCGCCTACGAAAAAGTGATATTGTCCCTCGATGACCCTACGAAAAAGATCATAGTCCCTCGTTGTCCCTTCAAAGTTGCCTTCGAATAAATGATCTTGTCCCTACGAAAATGATGATAGTACCTTCGAATTGTTAAGGTATTCCTACATGTTGCCTTCTATGACCATAACGATGACCCTATGCTTGTCCCTCCAAATCCAAGGATAAGACTTCTTACTAACTGATAGTAAGGACAATTATATCCCTAAGGAAATGAAATAATAAGAAAGACCTTACAACTTAGGGTAAGTAACTCTTAAACGCTTGCTCACAACTTTCAAAACAAATACTTTTTACGCCCCACCCTCTTTTTCAAAATACTTTCAAACAAGTAAACAATTTGTATACATTCATACGAGAATCATTACAAAATTAAATCTTTATAAAAATATTTTAAACACACACTACACTTTTCAAACAAAACAAATGAAGTGAGCTAAGAAATTAAGAGCCCATGGATAACCATGGATACAAAGGGTGCTAACACCTTCCCTTTGTATAACTTACCCCCCGAACTCAAAATATTTTAAAGGTCTTTCCTGTTCTTTTATGCCTTTCCTAATTGGATAGAATAAAATTTGGTGGTGACTCTTGCTTACCGCAACATACTTTGTGACAAAATATTAAAAATCAGTTCTCCCACTGTGTTATAGCCATGAATGTGAAGGATTTGGTCACATTAGAGTTGAATGTCCTACTTACCTCAAGAAGTAAAAGAAGGGTCTAACTGTTTCTTGGTCTGATGAGGAATCTGAAAGTGAACTTGACGAAGAATTTGATAAAAGTGTTACTGCTATGACAGGTAGATATATCTCTGATAAAGATTCTAGTGATGATGTATTGACCTTTGAAGAATTGGCAGATTCCTATAGAAAGATGTGTCTTAGAAGTGAAGAAGCTTGTCAACAAGGAGAGAAGAAGATGAAACGCATAATCCAATTGGAGGCTGAAAAGGAAGAACATCTTGGAACTATTTTCAATCTAAAGAATGAAGTTGTCATGCTGAATTCTAAACTTGATCAGATGTCCAAGTCTATCAGAATGCTGAATAGTGGATTTGACACATTAGAAGAGATTCTTCAAATTGGAAAGATAGCAGGAGACATGAATAGCCTTGGATTTAATAATGAAAAGAAACCCTCTTCAGATAGCAGCCACTCTAAACAAAAGATGTCGAAGCATGTGTCTCAACATCATTGTAGAGGTCAATTTAACCACACAAGAGAGAAATTCACAAGATGGAGATGCCATTATTGTGGAAAGTTTGGACATATAGAACCTTTTTGTTTCAAGTTGTATGGATACCCTAAGCCTTCTCCTCATCCTAGACCTAATCAGACGATTTTCATCAATAGACAATAATAGGTGCCTAAGGCTTCTGCTACTAGTTTGATAGCTCATATTTCTTTCATAATCTCAGCTAAAGAATATTGGTACTTTGACAATGGATGCTCTAGACACATGACATGTATTAAAAATCTATTTGTTGACATCAAACCTTATTATACTAGTTATGTGACTTTTGGTGATGTTTCCAAGGGTGAAATCAAAGGGGTTGGAATGTTGGAGTGCTCAGGAGTCCCACATCTTGATGATATTTTGCTTATTAAAGGACCAACTACCAGCCTAATTAGCATCAGTCAACTATGTGATCAAGGATTCAATGTCAACTTCACCAAATCTGATGCTTAGTCACAAATGAAAACAGTGAAGTTGTTATGAAGGGAGTTAAGTCAAAAGACAATTGTTACTTATGGGTATCTCAAGATTCTTGTTATTCATCCATATGTGCTCCAGCCAAAGAAGATGAGGTTAAGTTGTGGCACCAAAAACTAAAGATTGAAGGAGTATCTCTGGGCTATTCAAAAAATAGCAAAGCTTATAGAGTCTTCAACTCCAGAACTATAGCTATGATGAAATCCATACATACTGTTGTTAAAAAGGATGATGTCCTAGAAGATGTTGGAATATTCCTGATGAAACCTCAGATAGAAATACTGAACTTGAATCCACGAATGCAGAAACTGAAGATGATCAAGTTAAAAAAGGATTCCCTATCAGCATTCAGAAGAATCATCCTAAAGAAACTAAATCAAGGGAATTCATATCAAGCTATTGCTTGATGTCAAAGATAGAGCCCAAGAATGTTAAAGAAGACTCTACTGATGAGTTCTGGATCAATGTTGTGAAAAAGGAGATAGGAAAATTCAAGAGGAATGAAGTATGAGATCTAGTTCCAATACTTTAAAGAATAAATGACATTGAAACAAAATGGGTGTACAAGAATAATTCTGATGAAAACGCTTGTCTAGAATCCATCAAATTGTTATTAGGAGTGACATACATATTGGAGTTTCTGATGGATGGAAAAAGTGCCTTCTTGAATGGTCACCTGAATAAGAAGGTGTATGTGGAACAAACTAAAGGGTTTATTAATCCAAACCTTCTTAATCATGTGTACAAGTTGAGAAAAGCACCTTATGGCTTGAACCAAACTTCTAGAACTTGGTGTGAAAGATTAGCAGATTTCTATGTTGATCATGAATGCAAAAAAAGAGGTATAAATAAGACTTCTTTTGTCAAAAATGAAGGAGGAAAGATCATGATTGCCCAGATTTATGTGGATGATATTGTGTTTGGTGGGATGTTAGATAAGATGGTTCAACATAGTGTTAAGCAAATACAATCAGAATGTGAGATGAGCCTTGTTAAAGATTTAACTTACTACCTTGAAATACAAGGCAACCAGATGGAAGATTCTATAGTTCTTTCTCAGAGTAAATATGACAAGAACAGAGTTAAGAAGTATGGATTGAAGAATGCAAGGCACAAGAGGACACCTGCTCCTACTCATCTGAAGTTGTCTAAAGATGAAAAGGGTGTCAATATGAATCTAAGCCTCTATAAAAGTATGATGGGAAACTTGCTCTATCTCATAGCAAGCAGACATGACATTCCAATTGTTATAGGTATTTGGGCTATATACCAAGTTTAACCTATGATGAGTCATATCAATCAAATGAAGAGGACTCTGAAGTATGTTAGTGGAACTTGTAATTATGGAATATTGTATACTCATGAATCTGTGTAGCGGTAAAATAATGAGTGTAAGTTATTGGTTAACTTAACTCAAAGTAAACAGAGTTTCCCATCGCGCTTTTATTTTATTCCAAATGGAAAAAGGAAAAAAAAGAGCGAATAAATCCTAATGAATCTAAAAGCAAAAAGCTTAAAAAACAAACAGAGAACCGGGTAATGGGATAGGTTACAAAATGGGAAGTTTTTACGCACCCAAAATGTATGTGGTACTCCACAGGAGCCCTTTGAAAAATTTATTGCTTTTGGTTTGAAAATGTTTGTAAAAGAGAATGGAGGGATGAGAGAAGAATTATTTTTTAAATATTTTTGTGTTTGGAGAGGTTTACCACCTCATGCTTACGTACCCACAAAGTACAATGCGATATCAAAACCACGTAGTTCGTGGTACAAATAATGAAAAATTAGTGTGTTAGATTGATTTTAAAATGTAAAGATAAGTTTTCATTCTTTAGCGGATAATTCAGCTAGAAAGAATGAAAATAATCTAACCATGTAAATAAAAGGTTAAAAGGAAAAGTGCACAAAGGCACAAAAATATATGATGAGTTTTGTATTTTTTATGGTCTTTTGAAAAATGTTTTAGTATACTTATATAGTTTAACATTTATTAAGAAAATAAAAGAAAAGGCAAAAATCACTTGACCTAAGTCAAGGTTTGATTATGAAAGCGATTTTAAGTTTGAAAACAAAGTTTTTTTTAAAAGAGGGAGAAGTTTTGAAATTTTAAGAAGGGGAGGAGATGCAGAGACTATCCTAAAAGGAAAATAAAAGAGATAAAGGAGGAAAGATCTAACTAAACTTGATGATGCTTCGCATTTTATGATCATAAGAGTTCCATTCTTATAAGCTAGCAAATGGCCAAATAAAGGCGAAGCTACCATCTCCATGAAGATCAAAGCAAAGGGAAGGTGTCCTAGAATCTAAGTCCAAAACTCCAATTCCAATGCAAAGAATAGTAACCAATATTCCAAGATCAATATCACAAGTTTTTTAGAGATTTAATCCTTTATTAATATTTTTTGTGTCCAAATAGACAAAAGGAAAATCAACACAACAATATAATAACAAGAATATAAACATGATAATGGATGATAAAGAAATATAAAGCATAATAAAAATAAAGGAGATAAAGGTGCAAGAAGGAAATTAAAATGTTAGTATAGTAATAGTAATAATATACATAATAGTGGTATGGTGAACTTAATCATCCACAACCAAAAGAGTAACCCAGGTACTTAGTACCACAAATCGAAAAGGAAAGTGATTCCACCTAGTATCTTACACTATAATGATTAATCAAGGCGATTAGATCCAAATTCAATGAAGTTTGAAAGAAGATTGGTAAACTCAAAGCAACTTCGCATCTGTCGCTCCCGATAAATGAAGCTAAGTCCAGATAAAGGTACAGACGCGAACGGTCGGCGAAGGGACAATGAGCACACACAGCAGTGAACTCACTGGAGATGAATAGAGTCGCCAGCTAGGCATTTTTATCCCGGAGGAAAGGCAATGCTGCATAGACCTAGAAAGAGATGGATAAGACGGTTGCGAACCAGAGAGACTGAGAAAGGGGGTTGGTTACAACCTGGGAAGGTATTAGCACCCAGATTGTCCGCCGTACTCGACGGGATCCACGCTTAAAAGATTTGTGTTTTAAAGGGGTAGTGTCAGTGCAATTTGTGTGTAAAAGAGCTGGAAAGAAAAATGTACAAGTGTCAGTGTAAGTGAAGTGCGATATATACAGTGTCAGTGCAGGAACAAGAATAAAGTGCTCAAGATCATGAGGCTAAAGAATGGAGCTGGGAAGAGGGGGAATATACAGAGACTTTTGTTCGATAACTGTTGAGTTATGCCTACGTATCCTCTCGTGCAATGAGGAAGTCAGAACACCGTAGTTCGAGCCAAAGAGACTGAAGGATGAATTAACTTGTGAACTGCTTACTTGTCTATGCTCAAGTGTATGACCTGTCTGGCTCAGGTGCTAACTGTCTTGCATTAGACGGAAGAAGCAAGTTCTCGTTTGTGAGTGAATGAGATGAGAAAAGAATCCCGGAGGAGACGATTATTGTTTGTTTTTGTATTTTCAGTCTTTTATTGCTTTTTGAAGTTTGTCATAAGTTAATGAGCTTAAGCCTAAACCAATGGGTTAGTAAACTCATCACATCTTCCCTCTGATTAGGGGTAATGAGAATACCTTAAGTGTGAAGTCAGCTTCTCACACTTAATCACCATGGAGTAGGATTAAGATCACTAACCTACTTGTTGATTATTTAGATGTTTTTGTTGTTTTTGTTTAGTGTTAAGGAATGAGATTAAGCCATAATCAGGGATTAAACAGACTCATTACACCATCCTAATAGAAGGATAATAGATGAGAATGTTTAAGCTGAGGAAGACTCCTCAACTTAATCCATGATTAGGGATTAACCTCATGACAAAACAAAGCCTTTATTAGATGGATTTTATTTAATGATATGATGAAGAAGTGAGTTTTATGGTTTGTAAGACAACTTGAGGGGGACTTGTCCATTAACACTAGGGTTAGTCCTTCTTAACCAATTAAGGAAGAATTAGAACCCTAATGCAAGGCCCAAGTTACAAGTTTGATGTCTTGATGATTATTAAGTGAATTGATTAAAGGAATTAAACACATTAAGGGTTTAACACTTAGGATTAAAGTTATACACTCCATCCTAAGAGAAGGATGCAGGCATAAGCTTAATCACAAAGCCTTAAAGCCTTTAGGGTTTAATCCCTGATTATGAGGTGAGAAGAGATGACTCAAAAAAGACACAAAAGTAAAACTATGAGGGGATACTAATCAAAACCCTAATCATTGTCATGCTTGGTTGTTCCTAAGGTTTGTGAGGTTTGCAAGAACAATCTTCAATGGAACCACCAGGAAGCAGATGAAAGGATCAGGAGAAGCAAAGTAACTTGCTTCATTCAAGAAGTCAAGTCACTTGAAGAAAGAAAGTGGGAGAAGAAGAATGAGCAAGCTCAAACTCAAACACATATAGAAAATGCAGCAATGGATGCAAGAGAGATGAAAAGAAAGGTTATGAGAAGTGAAGGCAAATTCACTTCTCAAGTTCACTTACCACCTGAAATGTTAGAAAGGAATGCAATGCAATGCAAAATGGGATGAGATGACATGATGAGAAACAAAACCAGAAGCATTTACATGATGCTAATGAGGCTATGTGATGCTACAAACATGAGGAAGCACATGGAAATGATCAAACAAGTTCATGAATGCAAATGAAACAAGTTAAGAAACATGAACATACATGAAAAGTTATGAAGTGCACATGGCATACAATCATGGCAAATACATGATGCAATGATCAAACATGCTTTCTATATGTCCTATGATGTCAAATGAATCACATGAATGCTTGAAATGTCATGGCAAGTCATGTTATGCAAGAGAATGCAAGAGGGATGCAAATGAAAGCCCAAATTAGGGTTTATGAACCAAACATTAAACAAAAAAACAAAAACAGAAGCAAACCCTAAGATAAAAAATGGAAAATTCCACCCAAAGGACCCCTAATCCTATACTAAACCAATGCCCAAAGGGGAGGTCTCAACTCCTAACCTAACTCAAGATATGAATTTTACAAGTTATTAGGGTTTTTAGGGTTCCTAAACAAGAAAATCACCAAACAAAATGAAAATGAGGAATCAAATCAAGGCCATTTAACCTCAAAAACTACATGCTAAACACAATGCAATGCAAGAAGAACCAATGTCCAACTCTTCATAGCTAGGCAGAAATGATTTTTTTGAACTTAGGATCAAAATAATGCACAAAAATGATTTTAATTCAATGAAAAATTCTCAAAATGCATCAAGATCAAAAAATAAATTTGGTTTGAAGGTTGGACAATGTTTCTAAATGTCTTAGAACATTTCATGAATTTTTTGGTGATTTTTAAATACTTAAAAGTATTTTTAATAAATTAATTCTCATTAATCAATTAAAAATAATCTTTTAAATATTTAAAAATACTTTTTTAATGATAAAAAATAAAATGAAAATGTTTTTGGGTCTTAAAAATTAATAGAACTTTTAAGAAAAAGTTTCATAATTTTTAAAACAATTTTGCTATTTTTAATAAATTATGCAAAACAAATGAAAAGAAATGAAATAAAAATGAATTTTAAATGAATTAATGAGAAGTCAGCTAATCCTAGGGACCAGATTCAAAGTTACACGCGCGGGAGTTGACTTGGCGCCAGATCTCACGGCCAGAATTTAAACTCAGCTAATCAATGCTTATGCCCTAATCTCGCCGTTAAACACACTCAGATGACCGGAACAGTGTTCCGGTCATCTTCTCCGTCCACCCCAAAACCTAAACTCACTCCATACGCATCTAAAATGAATTCTAAAAACACAGAAATGATTCCCACAAGCTCACGATTCAAAACCCCCACTCAAAACAAATTTATCATTCATGAAATGGCTGAATCGAAGCAAACAAAAACTAGGGCAGGAAAGTTTCAGGAAGCAAATAAATCCTCATTTCATCACCATTTTCGAAACTAAAAGCATATTCATGATCAGGAAGACATATAGAACAAGTTTAGAACTTAAAAATCCATTTCTGGAAAAAAAGTTCTTGAGCTACCTGAGATTCGAAGCTTTCACTCCAGCTACTTTCTGACCTTCCCTCTTTGTGAAATCCGCTCCTTATGACCTCTTGATGATGCTTGAATGCTTGGGAGAAATTTATGCTGGCCAGATGAAGAGTTTGAACAACTTCTGCTCAAGCTCAGTTGAAAATGGCAATGGTGATGCAGGCTGTTTCTGGCAATGGTGAAGGGTTGTCTGTGGTCCAGATGATGAGTGGAGAAGGTTTGTGGAGTTTGTTTGGATGTTTGTGAGCTGTGGAAGGTGTTTCGAAGGAAACTGCAGCTTGGGGTGAAAATGGTGAAGTGATGTTATGGCTTGTTTCAGGCCTGGTTCTTTGTTGGTTTCTACTCAATGAGGCATGGTGAGTTGATGTGTGGAAGTAGTTTGAATGTTTTTGAGTTGGGCAGAGAGTTTCGAAGAGAAATGCAAAATGGAGGGAGTTTGTGTATGTGATGCTATGATGTGTTTCAGCCTTGCTTTCTATATGAAATGGCCTGCATTTGGATAGTATAAAATAATCCCATAGGTCAGATGATGTGACCTGGCCTTTATTGATTGGTAAGTTCACTTTTGCAAAAAAGTCCACTTTGTGTAAGGAAGGCATGGCTTGAGCTATAGCTTGGTACAAGAGGCATGGGCTGCGCAGCAAGATGAGGTGAGAGGCTAGCATGGTTCAGCATCCAATGTTGCAAGTGGTATGAGGAGTGATCATGAGTTTTGCAAGTTGCTTCAACTTTGGTTCACATGTGATTTTCTCATTCCATAAGCCATGAAACATGAGAATTCTTGGTTCAATTCTGACTTTTAGGTCACATAGAATGTTTGTGTCATGGTTTGATGTCAATTAGAGGTTACAAACAGCCTTGGTTCATGATTTTGCAAATTTCTCATTTGGTGCACATCTTGAAAATAAGTGATTTTTGGCAACTTTGTCACACCATAACTTTTGATCCAAGAAGAATTAGATCATGTTCTTGTACTTTTTGAAAAGGGAAAAATGTGTTCTACAACTTTCATGACCAAAGTTTCTCCATTTGAAGCTTTTTTGGATCAAAAATCAAGGCTTGAAAAATGACCTAAAATGACATATTCTTGAAAAGTCAACCATGCCCTAAAAAGTCAACTTTGCAAAAACTTCAAATTCTTGGATTTTGTGAACTTCAACCTTCTTCCATGATCAAATAAAGATCATATACACTCAAAATGATGAAGATCAACCATTGGTTGGGTCATTGGGGGCCTCAGATGCCCTGATTTTACACTGGCTTGTCTGAAAAGTCAACTCTTGATCAGATGACTTCCCCATGGAATTTCTTCATGAAAATTGATATGCATACTCCCTATACCATATAGAGACCAATGGAAACAAAAATGACCAAAAAATTTGGAGTTATGGCCTCTGAAACCAAAACCCTAATTTTAGGTCAACTGTGCAGTCAAACCTGGCTCTGCATCCACACCATTTCCAGTTCTTGTGATTCTTTGACATTCTTGACTTTGAGAGGATGTAATATGATATAAGAACACACATGGATCCCTTTGAAGTGATTGGTAGTCTTTGGAGTGGCTCAAGAGGCTCTTGGATTGCTTAGATCACAAACCCTAGATGCAGATGACTTAGAATCAATGCAGTGAATCAAAAATGCAATATGAGATGCTATGGTTGAACTTATGCATATGAAATGATCACAAGCCATGGTGTGAATGGGTGAGGGAAAATTTGGGGTGTTTACAGCTGCCCCTATTCAAACATGAGTTAGCTGTGCAGGATGTAAGCAACGGCTTAACAGGCAAACAAGATAACTTGTGGTTGAATACCAAAGACAGTCCAAAATTTGCACTCACAGAATGAAGAAGAAAAGGGATATAGATTGTAAAAGAAAATAAAGTATATTGTAAAGTGTGGGCGACGGAGGACGACCGTCGAGCAGAGGACGACTGCTGGGTAAAGAGCAATGACGGGGACGGCCGACATGCTGGGAAAAGTGCGGAAAAATAAAGCAATGACGGGGACGACCAACATGCTGGGGATAAAAGGTAAAGCCAAGACGGGGACGGCCGACTAGCTGGGAAAACTAAGAAATTATGATGGGGACGACCATCAAGATAAAGTTGTAAAATTCTCTGGGGATTAATGAAACATGACGGGGACGGCCATCAAGTTCACAAAGCAAGGTAACCGACGATGGGGACGGCCATCGGGCTAAAAGAAAGGAAAAGGGACCACGACGGGGACGGCCATCGGGTTAAAGAATAAATGAAATAAACAGATGATGGGGTACGGCCATCAAAGGCGAAGGACGATCACCTAGCAGGGGACGGCTGCTCTGTTGGGGAATAAGGAAATATGATGGGGACGGCCATCAAAGGTGGAGTACGACCGCCTGGCAGGGTACGGCTGCCGAAAATATCAACGATGGGGACGGCCATCGGATAAAAGGTCAACGATGGGGACGACCATCGGACGAGCATGATGGAGGACGACCATCAAGAGGTGGAGGACGACCACCTAGCAGGGTACGGCTGCTCTCAGGGCTTATCATGCCATATGACGAATGCCAGATAACCAAAATCGACAATGGGGACGGCCATTGGATAAAATTGATGAAGGACGATCATCAAGAGGTGGAGGACGACCACCTAGCAGGGGACGGCTGCTAAAAATCAACGATGGGGACGGCCATCGGATGAGCATGATGGAAGACGACCATCAAGAGGTGGAGGACGACCACCTAGCAGGGTACGGCTGCTCTCAAGGTTTACCACAACACAGGACGAGTGTCGGATGAAAGAAATTTGTCTGTTGGTGATCTACTGGGGAATGGTAAACACGGACGAGTGTTCACATCCAAGAAACAAAAGGTATAAGTGTTTAGATATTGTGTATAGATTAAAGATGCGGACGAGCATTCCTAAGACTACGATACGGATGAGTATCGGGTAGAAACAAATACTGACACGTGTTCAGAGATGATGATACGGACGGGCATCAACTGGTTAAAGAACACGGACGAGCGTTGGATCTGAAAGGATTCTTCTGGGGAAAAGTAGACACAGGTGAGTGTCTAAATTCAAGAAGACATGAGTGTTTGACACGGTGTATGGATTAAAGATGCGGACGAGCATCCTTAAGGCTATGATACGGACGAGTATCATGATAGAAACAAACGCTTGACGCATGTTCTGAGATGATGGTACGGACGAGTACCAACTGGTTAACAAAGAACATAGACCAATGTCGAATCTGTGGGGATATAAGTGGTATATACAAGATACGGACGAGTATCTGTATGGGTGTAACATGAGTAATGAGTATGAGTATTGCATAGATGAGTGTTTATCTGCTGGGGGGGGGTGACACGGACGAGTGTCAAGAGAGAAAAGTATAATAATATCAACAAGTATACAGGTTGTAAAAGTGTAGGCGACTGTGCTGGGGATATGACACGGACGGGTGTCGAGAAAGTGTATATAGGTATATGTGAGTGCAAAGAGGATGTCTTTGGCTTTCTGCTAGGGTATGACACGGACGGGTGTCAGGACGTACTTGCAATACGGGTGTGTTGTTTGTAAAGAGTGTTCAGGTGACTTTACTGGGGGAAGATGGCACGGACGGGTGTCAAAATGAGTATGTACTGGTGTTTGTGATTTGTGAGGCAGCTGCTTTTGCTGGGGACTCCGGTGGGGATTTTTCTGTACATTGATGAACTGTCATTATTCACAAGTGTTAGTTTAAAACATGGCTTGTGATTATGCTATATGTTCGATTCTTGCCGTAATGCTCCGTGTTAAAACGGAATGCTACGCTTTGTGGGTAAATATGATGCGAATGCTATGATTGTGCAAAGGTACCAAACCGGGATCCGGGTCCCGTCGCTGTGAAGATCTTCGATCGATCCGTTTGTAGGCATCCCAGCTGGGGAGGAGATCATTAGTAGATCCGATGAGATGTATCTTCTTGGGGATATAGGTCATTGATAGACCTATCCTAATAAACATAGGACCCAGCTGGGGTTCGTAGAAGCTTTCTTCACTCTGTTGCGAGTTCTTCATGCGTTGCTTTTCTGGATAAAGGCTGAAGCTCTGTGGTGGTTCCCTGACTTTCGTGCTCGGCTGAGAGCGAGATGGCAACTCGGCTGGGGAGGAAGAGAGATCATTGAGAGACCTCCCTGGGGATTCTGTTGAAGAGGATCCTAGACTCAGCCGGGGATATAGGTGCCTTTTGTGATGCCTAGCAACTCTGATGGGGATAAGCAATAAGTGGCCAACTCAGCTGGGAGGAGCCATGAAGCAACTCAGCTGGGGAGAGAGCACTTCGGGTGTTAAAACTGAGTGTTGATTTGCCAGCTTGCTGGGATGAGGCTTTCATGCCCCAAGTTGCACTCTGGATACCTGCAACCCTGAAAAGAGATAGAGAAACGCACAAAACAAACCCGAGGTATCCCTTACTGGATTCCGTCATAGGAGTTTAGGTACTTCTGAGAGTAAGCATATTTCCTGCAAGCATGTTTTTTATTTGAAGATAAACATCTGTATTCTTATGCAATCAGTTTTTCTTTTAAGACATCAGACATTTTTTGCAAGTAAAATGTACAAAACGAGACATGACCGAAAATCTGGTTTTATTAATTCATATGCCTTGAATTGGCGAGATACAGTCAAAGGAACATATCCCCTGAAATGAGGAGATTGTTACAAATTGAGAAAACAAAATGCTGGCAGTGTTGATGACTCTTTAAGGAGCTTCCTCTTCACTATGACTCGTATGACTTTTGACGTTCTTCTCATCTTGCTTTCTGAAGAATGTTGATTCTGGCTGAGGCTTGATCCTTTCGAAGCTTACCAAGTTGTAGGTGATACAGACGAATTCAGAATGCAGTTGTTCGCTTATTCCCTTATTTTGCATGGATCGCCCTTTCGGGTTTTCAATCCATCGGGATACCCATTTTTGCCTGAGCTGTCCAATGCGGCTTTTCAACTCAGCGGGTGTACATTTTTTGTTTATTTCCCTTATTTTTGCCCGAGCCTTTTATTCTGTTTTTGACTCGCCGGGATGCCCTATTTTTGCCTGGACTTACATTCTGTTTTTACGTCCAGCGGGTCATTTCTATGCGAAGTATTTTTTAACTGCATCTGAATTCACAGGGGACGGGAAATCTTCACCATCCATGGTGCTAAGCATCAGTGCTCCACCAGAGAAAACTTTCTTTACCACGAATGGTCCTTCATAGTTTGGAGTCCATTTGCCCCTGTGGTCTGTATGAGGAGGGAGGATTCTTTTCAGCACAAGATCTCCAACTTGGTACTCTCGGTGCCTGACTTTCTGATCGAAGGCTTTCTTCATTCTCTTCTGATACAACTGCCCATGACAGATTGCAGCCAATCTCTTCTCTTCGATCAGACTCAGTTGTTCGTATCGGGACCTAACCCACTCTGCTTCACTCAGTTTAACATCCATTAGTAACCATGGAGAGGGTAATTCAACTTCAACCGGTAGGACTGCCTCCATACCGTACACAAGCTGATACGGTGTTGCCCCAGTGGATGTTCTGATTGACGTGCGGTACCCATGCAAGGCAAACGGTAGCATTTCATGCCAGTCTTTGTAGGTGACTACCATCTTCTGCACAATCTTCTTGATATTCTTATTAGCTGCCTCAACAGCGCCATTCATCTTTGGCCTGTAAGGAGAAGAATTGTGATGTTGGATCTTGAAGTCCCGGCACAGCTCTGCCATCATTTTGTTGTTTAAGTTGGAACCATTATCAGTAATGATTCGCTCGGGAACTCCATATCGACAGATGATATCTCTTTTCAGAAATCTGGCTACCACTTGTCTTGTGACGTTTGCATATGAGGCTGCTTCAACCCATTTGGTGAAATAGTCAATGGCGACCAGGATGAACCTGTGGCCATTTGAAGCAGTTGGCTCGATCTTGCCAATCATATCAATGCCCCACATGGCAAAGGGCCATGGTGAAGACATGATGTTCAAGGGATTGGGAGGCACATGCACCTTATCTGCATAAATCTGGCACTTATGGCATTTTCTGGCGTAGGCACAACAGTCAGCATCCATCGTGATCCAGTAATAACCTGATCTTAGCAATTTCTTAGCCATGGCATGCCCTCCCGCATGGGTACCAAAGGATCCTTCGTGCACTTCATGCATCAACAAGTCTGCTTCTATCTTATCAACACATCTGAGGAGTACCATATCAAAGTTCCTTTTGTATAAAGACCCATCAGTGTTCAGGAAGAAACTACCAACAAGCCTTCTTAATGTCTTCTTATCATTGGATGATGCCCCAGGTGGGTATGTTTGATCCTCCAAGAAGCACTTGATGTCGTGAAACCAAGGCTTATCATCTTTGACAACATCTGCTGCGAACACATATGCTGGTCTGTCAAGTCTGGACACTGAAATATGAGGTACAAAGTTTGCAGTCTGAACTTTGATCATGGATGAAATGGTAGCCAGAGCATCTGCAAACTGATTCTCGTCCCGAGGGATATACTCAAGCTTGACTGTTGTAAAGAAAGTCAATAACCTCCTTGTATAATCCCTGTAAGGTATCAGATGATCCTGGTGGGTGTACCATTTGCCGTTGGTTTGATTGACTACCGAAGCTGAATCTCCGAATACAGTCAATGTCTTGATCCTGAGGTCAATGGCTTCCTCAAGACCCATAATGCAAGCTTCGTATTCAGCTTCGTTGTTAGTGCAGTTGAAAGTGAGTTTCGCCGAGAATGGCATGTGAACTCCCTTAGGTGTGGTGAGTACTGCACCAACACCACGGCCATTCATATTAACAGCCCCATCAAACATCATAGTCCATTCTTCTTCCGGTTCCGGCCCTTCAGTGCGAACAGGCTCCTCATGATCTTTTGCTTTTATGAACATGATGTCTTCATCAGGGAAGTCAAACCTCATAGGCTGGTAATCATCAATGGGTTGCTCAGCAAGATATTCAGACAATACACTGCCCTTGATGGCTTTCTGAGAAGTATACTGAATGTCATATTCTGTAAGAATCATTTGCCATCTTGCAACCCGTCCGGTAAGTGCTGGCTTCTCAAATATGTACTTGACTGGGTCCATCTTTGAGATCAGTAAGGTAGTGTGGGTCAACATATACTGCCTTAGTCGGCGAGCAGCCCACGCTAAAGCACAGCAAGTTTTCTCGAGCAGTGAATAACGCTGTTCACACTCGGTAAACTTTTTGCTTAGGTAGTATATTGCATACTCTTTTCGACCAGACTCGTCATGCTGGCCCAACACACACCCCATTGACTCTTCTAATACTGTCAAGTACATTATCAGAGGTCTTCCCTCCACTGGAGGCATAAGGATTGAAGGTTCTTGCAGGTATTCCTTGATCTTGTCAAAAGCCTTTTGGCAGTCTTCGTTCCACCTGACCGTTTGTTCTTTTCTCAGTAGTTTGAACAAGGGTTCACAGGTTGCAGTGAGGTGGGATATGAACCGTGATATGTAGTTCAATCGACCTAAGAACCCCCGAACTTCTTTCTCTGTCTTCGGTGCAGGCATCTCTTGAATAGCTTTGACTTTATCAGGGTCAACCTCAATCCCTTTCTCGCTCACAATAAAACCCAGCAGCTTACCAGATCGCACCCCGAATGTGCATTTGTTGGGGTTTAACTTCAGTTGGTACTTCCTCAGACGTTTGAACAACTTTAGCAGATTTACCAGATGGTCTTCTTCAGTAAGGGACTTTGCAATCATGTCATCCACATAACATTCTATCTCTTTATGGATCATATCGTGGAATAATGTCACCATAGCCCGTTGATACGTCGCACCGGCATTCTTGAGCCCAAATGGCATTACCTTGTAACAGAACGTGCCCCAGGGTGTGATGAAGGTTGTCTTCTCCATGTCTTCAGGTGACATTTTAATCTGATTGTATCCTGAAAATCCGTCCATGAAGGAGAATACCGAGAACTGAGCTGTGTTATCCACCAATACGTCAATGTGAGGTAATGGGAAGTCATCTTTTGGGCTGGCTCTGTTCAGATCCCGGTAGTCAACACACATTCTTACTTTGCCGTCTTTCTTAGGCACAGGTACTATGTTAGCAACCCACGGTGGATAGCTAGTCACAGCAAGGAACCCGGCGTCCCATTGCTTTTGTACCTCCTCCTTGATTTTCATAGCCATGTCTGGGCGAGTACGGCGCAGTTTCTGCTTAACTGGCGGGCATTCTTCCCTCAAAGGCAGCTTGTGCATGACAATATCGGTATCCAACCCTGGCATGTCTTGATAGGACCAAGCAAACACGTCCACATATTCTTGAAGTAGGTCAATCAGTTGTCTCTTCACTGAGTCTTGCAGGTAGGCCCCGATTTTAACCTCTTTCACGTCTTCATCTGTACCAAGATTAATCACTTCAACCTCCTCCTGGTGAGGAGTAATAACCTTTTCCTCTTGTCTCAACAATCTGGCTAGCTCTTCAGGAAGCTCATATTCTTCTTCAACCCCTTCATCAGCTTGATTGATTGGATTGTCAAAGTCATACGAAGTCATAGCCGTGCCGTTGTCGGTGCTGTCTGGAAGGAACACTCTGCAAGGGTTCAGTTTGTTCATTTTAGTGATTTGATTTTAATCTTGCTTTAGAAAAGTGAAATAAAGTTGTCATTTTGAAAACACTGCCATTTATTTTTTGTACAAAAAGAAAAAATGGAAAAAACAGTGAGTGGAAAAGAAAAAGACTCATTTGCAAAAAGATGTCTGATATTTCATTGATTAATCTTGTTTGCACAAAAAGTACAGATGGCCCGATTACAAAATGAGTCTTGTCATCTTGGGCAAGATGCAAGACTTTGATGCATGCTATAAAAATACAGGAAATAATAATTACTCTGCATGAGTAACTCTTATAATTTCCTGGGAAGACCAGTTTGAGATACTGCTCCCCGGGATCTTTGGACGAATCCAGCTTTCCAGGTTGCGTTCTTCCTCCAGCTCGTCTTCCAGACAGTTGACAGCATCAGGGGTAAGCATCCCCCCACTCACAAAATTGGGCTCTTTCGCAGCCGCTGCTTGATCTTGTTGAGTTGGTTTGTAACCCAACCCAAATCTGTCTTCTTTCTTCTCCACCGATAGCAGTTTGCCCCAGCCTTGGGCGTTTCCTCCCTCAACAACCTTCCGGGCTTGTTGGTATGATGATATTGAAGTACCAGGCACAGCAGATGTTTCATTGACATTCAAAGCTTCGAACCCCTGGCTCATTGTTTCATGGATCTCCCCATCCATCTCAATGTACTTATAGGTGGCCAGGTGGCTGACAAAAATATCCTCTTCTCCACAGATTGTAACGATTTGACCCTCCCACTCGTATTTTAACTTCTGGTGAAGGGTAGAGGTCACGGCGCCAGCGGCGTGAATCCATGGCCTACCCAATAGACAGCTGTAGGCAGGCTGTATATCCATCACGTAGAAGGTAGTTTTGAAGGTCTGCGGGCCAATCGTTATGGGCAATTCAATCTCTCCCAGAACCGATCTCTTTGAACCATCAAAGGCTCTTACCACCAGGTTGCTGGGTCTCAATGCCAATCCATCGTATTCTAGCTTCACCAGGGACTTTTTAGGTAAGACATTGAGGGACGACCCTGTGTCTACCAGCACATGGGAAAGGACAGCACCTTTACATTCCATGGTTATGTGCAAGGCTTTGTTATGGTTACGGCCTTCCGTTGTCAAATCAGTATTGGTGAACCCTAGTCCGTGACTAGCATTAACATTTCCAACTACTGCTTCCAGCTGATTGACAGTGATCTCTTCAGGCACGTAAGCTGCGTGCAAGACTTTGAGTAGTGCATTCCGATGGGCTTCGGAGCACATAAGCAATGATAGGATTGAGATCTTGGAAGGTGTCTGATGAAGCTGATCCACTATTTTATAATCACTCTTTTTGATGATTCGCATGAACTCATCAACCTCTTGATCAAAGGGTGTCTTCAAGGCTTCTTTAACAGACTGTTCTTCCTGCACCAAGCTTTTTCCTTTTGCCTTAGCAGCAGCCTCTGCTTCGGCAGTGGGCCTCTGAATTTGTGGGGCGAAAAGACGTCCGCTTCGGGTGAAGCCTCCGCCTCCTCCCACATTGTCAATTTGTTGTGCAGGGGTTGATTATTCAAAAGTGATTCTTTGTCCTTCGCAGTACAGGTCAGAGCCGTAATGCCAGGGGATAGCATTACTGCTTTCATAGGGTACTGGTCCAGGTACCGTGATAGTGACTGGACTGACTGCAGCTGTGGAAGGAATCGTGATAGTCTGTGGATCGTAATAAATTGTAACTGGTGCTCTGATGGGAGCAGCACCTTCTGAGTTGTAGACAGAGTTGTTTTCAGGATCGTAGAATATTGTGACAGTTGAGACATCTTCGTGATTTGTTGCTGGTGTTGTAGGAGACATTGGTGGAAGGATGGATGTTGTTGTTCTAGGAGCTTCATAATGGAGTGGTGCTGGAGTTGTAGAAGACAAATTTGTTGATGCCTGGTTGGTTGAGATAATAGACGAAGTACTTGTTGATGAAACCGAAGAATTGTCAGGAACAATGGTTGTTGCAGTTGTAGGAGGTTCTGGAGTTGTTGCTGATGAGATTGCTGGATTTGTTGGAAATGATGTGGTGATCTGAAGTTGGCCACTCTGAATGAGACCGTCTATGCCATTCCTCAGGTTATCGCACCCGTTTACTGAGATATTGCAGTAAGCACACCCCAACTCACACCCCGGGAACATTTGACATTCGAGGAGTTGAGCCTTAATTTCTACCAACGGTGTCCGGATCTGACCCACACTGGTTATTAAATAAGATGGCTTGTCTTCTTCAATAGCGTTAATTCTGGGACCACCGTGGTTTGGCATCGGGTTCTTATTGACATTAGGTGGTGGTGCGAAATTCAGAGCTTTTGAGTCCACCAGGTCTTGTACCTTCATGTGCAGGGCTCTGCACTTTTCTGTACTGTGGCCAGGTGCATTTGAATGAAAAGCACACCTAGCGTTGGAGTCATAATTCCTGGGTAGACTATTGGGATCTGGAGGTGCCAACGTCCTTAGCTCAACTAGGTTGAGTTTCAGGAGTTGTGGCAGCAATGTAGCATATGGCATAGGGATCAGATCGATTACCCTGTTGGCTTGAGAAGGCCTCTGCTGAAATGGCCTTTGCTGGTTATTGTTGTTGGTGTTGCTGTTGTTGTAATTTCTCGGAGGATACTGATTCTGTTGATGGTACAGAGGTTGCTGTTGATAGTTTTGCTGCGGCGGTTGATAAACTGGTTGAGGATGAGCTGGAGTGGGAATGGTGACTGCTGCCACCGATCTGTGAACATATTGGGGCCTGCCCCTGTTGGTGTGGATGGAATTGGTCTCGCCAGTTCTTCTCGGGCCTGCAAAAGGCTTTCTTATGTTACTGGACGAGCTTGCACCATTGTCTGAGATCTTGCCCATCTTCAATAGGCTTTCAATTCTCTCCCCCGCTATGACAACATCTGCAAAGCTAGTGGAAGAGAAAGCAGCCAGCCTGTCAATGTAAGTCCCCTGAAGGGTGTTCATGAACATATCTGCCATTTCCCTTTCAGACATAGGTGGTTGAACAGCAGCAGCCAATTGCCTCCATCTCTAGGCATATTCTCGGAAACTTTCCCTTGACGACTGTGACATTCCCATTAGGAGAGTCCTGTTGGGTGCCATGTCTAAGTTGTACTGATACTGTCTGATGAAGGCCTCTGCCAGGTCCTTCCAGCATCTAATAGTTGCCCTTGTCAAGTGAGAATACCATTCTCTTGACGCTCCAGTCAAGCTGTCTTCGAAATAGAACATCCAGAGCTTCTCATCCATAGTATAGGCCTTCAGCCTTCCCAGAAATGATTGTAAATGAGTCCGGGGGCATGAAGTCCCGTTGTATTTTTCAAAACATGGAGGCTTGAACTTATGGGGGATCCTGACCCCGTCTACCAAGCCCATGTCCATGACGTCGAAACCCAGAGAGTTTTGGGACTCTAAAGACCTTAATTTCTCAGCTATCTCATCCAGCCTTCTATCATAAGCTTCTTCCCCAGCACCCATTACAGTAAACTGATCCTCTTGGGGGTCTTCTTGAAGTACCCTGGCTGCAGTGGCAGTCCCTTGAACATTTGCAGGAATATTGACCTCAGGATGGAGGTGTGGTCCAAATACAGGGGGTTAACATGAGGTTGGACCCTTTCATTGTTGCTAGTGCCGGAAGTCCCTATATGTGGATCTTCTTGATTCTGCCTTTCCACCATGGCCCTTAATCTTTCCTGGCTCTGAGCCATGTTGTTCATCACTTCCATAAACTGAGTCATTTGATTCCTCATTTCTAGCCTTTCGTTTGCCATTTGATTTCTGACCTCAGTAAGGTCCTGCTGCATCTGATCCATTTGAATGCCCGGAAGATTGTTACGGGTCGGATAACGGTGCGGACGGTTGAGGGGAAATACCCGGCGCCGAGCAATAATTCCTGAACATCACAACAGAGTTAGTGGCAATAAAACAAAACCTACAAAACAAACAAAAGGGTTAGCATGCAATGCAGTATGCTTATTTGTTCTCAAGGTATCCGTCTTGGCATTCAGTTTTGACCCTTCCAGACCCTTGAAGACGCTGTTGATGTTGCTTTTGAAGTAAACTCGGATGGAACAAACTAATACATATATATTACAGGAAGTAAAATAATACAACTTGTTCCTTTTACAACACAAGCCCTCTAAGGGGTCAAAATACATTACAAGAAAATAAAAGTACATGGAAGGAAAGCAACAACAAACAAATGGTCAAACACCAAGACCAAACTCATCCTCACGAACTTCCTTGAGAAGTGCTTCGGTCACAGGATCAGCCGGACGCTCCGTGAGATTCCTGATGAGGAGATTCCGGGTCGTAACAGCTGCTGTTAGTTTCTTGTGCTGACCTTGGTCTTTTGACCTCTTCACCCCAGCTTTGATCTTCAACTCTGATATCTCCCTCTGGGCTGCTGCCAGGGCTTCTTGTTGCTCTTTTGCACTAGCTTCCAGTTGCTCCATCTTGTCTTGAACTCTCTTTCCCTCCAGAGTACGGGCTTCGGTGATCCTGACCCACCGAGCTTGACTCTCCTTTAAATACAAGTCTGTCCTTGCTCTCTGGAACTGGGCTTCTTTGCAAGCATTCTTCAGGATTTGTTCTCCAGCTTTAGACTTTTTGATATAATCCCCAGACTTCTCAATCTTAACCAGATGCTCCACTCTCAACTTCTCCAATCTCTCAACCTCCCTCATACCATCACTCCTCTCCCGGAGGGTCTTCTGCAAAGCTTGAGTTAACTTCTCATTTCTTTCTTTCAAACTCTCAAACTCCTCCAAACTGACAGTGGCAGGTGGTGCTGAAGATGATTCAGGCATATCTTCTATAGTAAAGGGCATCCCAGAGAATTGGGCCCTGGCACGGGACCATTCATAATATTGTGCTGATGCCACATTGTTGCATTTCCCTAGAATGGTTACTCCCTTGGTTTGAACATTATCCCAGGCCCAGGCTGCTTGCCTAACAGTAGCCAGATTAATCTTGTTCTCACAGTAGAGAGTCTCAACCAAGTCCTGTGCCTTAGGAGTGTGAACCAGTGCATAGCCTAGTTGCCTCTTGAACAGCAGAGGGTTGTAATTAATACTACCCTTAACTCCTATTAGGGGAACATTGGGAAAATGCCCACAACTGGTGATGATATCTCTGCCCTTGGTGCTTTGAGTGCACCATCTGATATCGGCTGAAGTTAGAGCAGTGAGTCTCTTAGCCCAGTTGCTCTGCTGATGAGGGTTCAAAAATGCATCTGTCCTGGGTAGATGCCTGAGAAGCCAAGTATGGAACAATGGAGCACAACACCTCACTAATATTCCCCTCTGCTTTTCATTCCTCTGATGCACTGAATAGTAGAGATCCCCCAATAAAGTGGGCACTGGGTTCTTCAAGATGAACAGATGGATTGCATTCTTGCTAATGAATCGAGGCTCATCTGCAAACAACACAATTCCATATATGCTCAAAGCCAACAAGGCACAAACAGCTTTCCACTCTCCTAAAGAAGCTTTCAGGGTAGCCTGAGAAATCAGGAAATCCAGATGGAAGCCAGGGATTCCAGCTTTAGAGGTCATATGTTGCTCAATCAAAACAGGTTCCAGATGCAAAGCCTTTGCTACTTCTCCATTACCAGGAAAGACCATTTCAGGGTTGAAAGGGATTCCACCCCTGATAGGCAGACCAACCAATGATGAGTATTCTTCTAATAGAGGGCCCAACTGGAAGTCTTGGAAAGTGAAACATCTTAGTGGGGGATCATAAAACTGAATGCAAGTGTGGATCAGGCTTCTCTGTGAAGGGTCCAGATCCATAACCATATCAAGTATATCCCCATAGTGTTCCCTGAACAATGGTATGTGATCTGGAGTAATCAGGGTCTGAATCCTCCTGATGTCAGATAACTCTGGCTGGAAGAAGTGGTAGGTGATGTTGCTCTTTTTAGGAGCCATGATGCTGAGACTGAGTAGAGACAGGTGCTTGATGCTAACACTGAAGAATGAGCCACTGGTTGGCTGGTGCAGATAACTGGAGTAGATAGCTGAAGTAACTGCTGATGAAGATAGGTCAGTACTGAAGATGGGGTCAAAACCAAAACCAAAGATGAGGATGGATACCCTGAAACACAAACAAGCAAATGTCAATATGATGCAATGTTTATGTATGAAAATGATATGCAAGGGTCTGTGACTGAGCTGGATCTAATCAAAATGCTCTGATATAGGCCCAAGTGTGTTCAAGAATTCCAGTTGGAGGTCTATAAATCCAGTAACCAAGGTGGGGGACTCAAATAAAGAGCCACATGTCCAGGGTTTTAGAATCACAAGAACTGTTCCAACATGGAGTATTCTTAATCAAGTCAAAGTAACAGGGTATTCTGAGGTCAAGGTACCTGCAAACCTGTAAACAGCCCAACCCCCTCACAGGTGGTGCTCTAAAACAAGGATCCTCAGACTTGGATCAGTTATGAGAAGTGTAAACACTTCTAACCCGGAGGTACAGTGTTTACAATAACCATAAAAGTTCCTCCTCTAATTCACCTCAGTTTCTGAAGGTCAATACTAAAAGGTCATCCATACTTAGCAGGCTTCCCAGATAGCCCTAGCATTGCAGGAAATCTGCAACACAGAGTTCTCAAGAAGAAACCCATATCTGAACCGTGTTTCATATTCCCGCACCAGACCGAGATGGAATGGGAAAGAATATGATTCACTCTAGCCTAGGTGTCACTCAGGTCCCAGGTATAGGACCTTAACTCTCAATAGAACACCCACCCACCAAAGCAAACAAACAGATCCAGCCAGCAGCACAGTATGACAACATGAATATATATGCATAAAGCTATAAAGAAAGCAGCAAACAAAACTGTACATAAGGCAGAAATAAATACAAATATACGAACACAAATAAGCACATAACACCCCAGTAAACACAAATCAATCAAGCGCTAGGAGGAACCCACAAAAAGAACCAGAAGCCCTGGTTACAGTATAAGGGTCCCCAGCAGAGTCGCCAAGCTGTCGCTCCCGATAAATGAAGCTAAGTCCAGATAAAGGTACAGACGCGAACGGTCGGCGAAGGGACAATGAGGACACACAGCAGTGAACTCACTGGAGATGAATAGAGTCGCCAGCTAGGCATTTTTATCCCGGAGGAAAGGCAATGCTGCATAGACCTAGAAAGAGATGGATAAGACGGTTGCGAACCAGAGAGACTGAGAAAGGGGGTTGGTTACAACCTGGGAAGGTATTAGCACCCAGATTGTCCGCCGTACTCGACGGGATCCACGCTTAAAAGATTTGTGTTTTAAAGGGGTAGTGTCAGTGCAATTTGTGTGTAAAAGAGCTGGAAAGAAAAATGTACAAGTGTCAGTGTAAGTGAAGTGCGATATATACAGTGTCAGTGCAGGAACAAGAATAAAGTGCTCAAGATCATGAGGCTAAAGAATGGAGCTGGGAAGAGGGGGAATATACAGAGACTTTTGTTCGATAACTGTTGAGTTATGCCTACGTATCCTCTCGTGCAATGAGGAAGTCAGAACACCGTAGTTCGACCCAAAGAGACTGAAGGATGAATTGACTTGTGAACTTCTTACTTGTCTATGCTCAAGTGTATGACCTGTCTGGCTCAGGTGCTAACTGTATTGCATTAGACGGAAGAAGCAAGTTCTCGTTTGTGAGTGAATGAGATGAGAAAAGAATCCCGGGGGAGACGATTATTGTTTGTTTTTGTATTTTCAGTCTTTTATTGCTTTTTGAAGTTTGTCATAAGTTAATGAGCTTAAGCCTAAACCAATGGGTTAGTAAACTCATCACATCTTCCCTCTGATTAGGGGTAATGAGAATACCTTAAGTGTGAAGTCAGCTTCTCACACTTAATCACCATGGAGTAGGATTAAGATCACTAACCTACTTGTTGATTATTTAGATGTTTTTGTTGTTTTTGTTTAGTGTTAAGGAATGAGATTAAGCCATAATCAGGGATTAAACAGACTCATTACACCATCCTAATAGAAGGATAATAGATGAGAATGTTTAAGCTGAGGAAGACTCCTCAACTTAATCCATGATTAGGGATTAACCTCATGACAAAACAAAGCCTTTATTAGATGGATTTTATTTAATGATATGATGAAGAAGTGAGTTTTATGGTTTGTAAGACAACTTGAGGGGGACTTGTCCATTAACACTAGGGTTAGTCCTTCTTAACCAATTAAGGAAGAATTAGAACCCTAATGCAAGGCCCAAGTTACAAGTTTGATGTCTTGATGATTATTAAGTGAATTGATTAAAGGAATTAAACACATTAAGGGTTTAACACTTAGGATTAAAGTTATACACTCCATCCTAAGAGAAGGATGCAGGCATAAGCTTAATCACAAAGCCTTAAAGCCTTTAGGGTTTAATCCCTGATTATGAGGTGAGAAGAGATGACTCAAAAGAGACACAAAAGTAAAACTATGAGGGGATACTAATCAAAACCCTAATCATTGTCATGCTTGGTTGTTCCTAAGGTTTGTGAGGTTTGCAAGAACAATCTTCAATGGAACCACCAGGAAGCAGATGAAAGGATCAGGAGAAGCAAAGTAACTTGCTTCATTCAAGAAGTCAAGTCACTTGAAGAAAGAAAGTGGGAGAAGAAGAATGAGCAAGCTCAAACTCAAACACATATAGAAAATGCAGCAATGGATGCAAGAGAGATGAAAAGAAAGGTTATGAGAAGTGAAGGCAAATTCACTTCTCAAGTTCACTTACCACCTGAAATGTTAGAAAGGAATGCAATGCAATGCAAAATGGGATGAGATGACATGATGAGAAACAAAACCAGAAGCATTTACATGATGCTAATGAGGCTATGTGATGATACAAACATGAGGCAGCACATGGAAATGATCAAACAAGTTCATGAATGCAAATGAAACAAGTTAAGAAACATGAACATACATGAAAAGTTATGAAGTGCACATGGCATACAATCATGGCAAATACATGATGCAATGATCAAACATGCTTTCTATATGTCCTATGATGTCAAATGAATCACATGAATGCTTGAAATGTCATGGCAAGTCATGTTATGCAAGAGAATGCAAAAGGGATGCAAATGAAAGCCCAAATTAGGGTTTATGAACCAAACATTAAACAAAAAAACAAAAACAGAAGCAAACCCTAAGATAAAAAATGGAAAATGCCACCCAAAGGACCCCTAATCCTATACTAAACCAATGCCCAAAGGGGAGGTCTCAACTCCTAACCTAACTCAAGATATGAATTTTACAAGTTATTAGGGTTTTTAGGGTTCCTAAACAAGAAAATCACCAAACAAAATGAAAATGAGGAATCAAATCAAGGCCATTTAACCTCAAAAACTACATGCTAAACACAATGCAATGCAAGAAGAACCAATGTCCAACTCTTCATAGCTAGGCAGAAATGATTTTTTTGAACTTAGGATCAAAATAATGCACAAAAATGATTTTTAATTCAATGAAAAATTCTCAAAATGCATCAAGATCAAAAAATAAATTTGGTTTGAAGGTTGGACAATGTTTCTAAATGTCTTAGAACATTTCATGAATTTTTTGGTGATTTTTAAATACTTAAAAGTATTTTTAATAAATTAATTCTCATTAATCAATTAAAAATAATCTTTTAAATATTTAAAAATACTTTTTTAATGATAAAAAATAAAATGAAAATGTTTTTGGGTCTTAAAAATTAATAGAACTTTTAAGAAAAAGTTTCATAATTTTTAAAACAATTTTGCTATTTTTAATAAATTATGCAAAACAAATGAAAAGAAATGAAATAAAAATGAATTTTAAATGAATTAATGAGAAGTCAGCTAATCCTAGGGACCAGATTCAAAGTTACACGCGCGGGAGTTGACTTGGCGCCAGATCTCACGGCCAGAATTTAAACTCAACTAATCAATGCTTATTCCCTAATCTCGCCGTTAAACACACTCAGATGACCGGAACAGTGTTCCGGTCATCTTCTCCGTCCACCCCAAAACCTAAACTCACTCCATACGCATCTAAAATGAATTCTAAAAACACAGAAATGATTCCCACAAGCTCACGATTCAAAACCCCCACTCAAAACAAATTTATCATTCATGAAATGGCTGAATCGAAGCAAACAAAAACTAGGGCAGGAAAGTTTCAGGAAGCAAATAAATCCTCATTTCATCACCATTTTCGAAACTAAAAGCATATTCATGATCAGGAAGACATATAGAACAAGTTTAGAACTTAAAAATCCATTTCTGGAAAAAAAGTTCTTGAGCTACCTGAGATTCGAAGCTTTCACTCCAGCTACTTTCTGACCTTCCCTCTTTGTGAAATCCACTCCTTATGACCTCTTGATGATGCTTGAATGCTTGGGAGAAATTTATGCTGGCCAGATGAAGAGTTTGAACAACTTTTGCTCAAGCTCAGTTGAAAATGGCAATGGTGATGCAGGCTGTTTCTGGCAATGGTGAAGGGTTGTTTGTGGTCCAGATGATGAGTGGAGAAGGTTTGTGGAGTTTGTTTGGATGTTTGTGAGCTGTGGAAGGTGTTTCGAAGGAAACTGCAGCTTGGGGTGAAAATGGTGAAGTGATGTTATGGCTTGTTTCAGGCCTGGTTCTTTGTTGGTTTCTACTCAATGAGGCATGGTGAGTTGATGTGTGGAAGTAGTTTGAATGTTTTTGAGTTGGGCAGAGAGTTTCGAAGAGAAATGCAAAATGGAGGGAGTTTGTGTATGTGATGCTATGATGTGTTTCAGCCTTGCTTTCTATATGAAATGGCCTGCATTTGGATAGTATAAAATAATCCCATAGGTCAGATGATGTGACCTGGCCTTTATTGATTGGTAAGTTCACTTTTGCAAAAAAGTCCACTTTGTGTAAGGAAGGCATGGCTTGAGCTATAGCTTGGTACAAGAGGCATGGGCTGCGCAGCAAGATGAGGTGAGAGGCTAGCATGGTTCAGCATCCAATGTTGCAAGTGGTATGAGGAGTGATCATGAGTTTTGCAAGTTGCTTCAACTTTGGTTCACATGTGATTTTCTCATTCCATAAGCCATGAAACATGAGAATTCTTGGTTCAATTCTGACTTTTAGGTCACATAGAATGTTTGTGTCATGGTTTGATGTCAATTAGAGGTTACAAACAGCCTTGGTTCATGATTTTGCAAATTTCTCATTTGGTGCACATCTTGAAAATAAGTGATTTTTGGCAACTTTGTCACACCATAACTTTTGATCCAAGAAGAATTAGATCATGTTCTTGTACTTTTTGAAAAGGGAAAAATGTGTTCTACAACTTTCATGACCAAAGTTTCTCCATTTGAAGCTTTTTTGGATCAAAAATCAAGGCTTGAAAAATGACCTAAAATGACATATTCTTGAAAAGTCAACCATGCCCTAAAAAGTCAACTTTGCAAAAACTTCAAATTCTTGGATTTTGTGAACTTCAACCTTCTTCCATGATCAAATAAAGATCATATACACTCAAAATGATGAAGATCAACCATTGGTTGGGTCATTGGGGGCCTCAGATGCCCTGATTTTACACTGGCTTGTCTGAAAAGTCAACTCTTGATCAGATGACTTCCCCATGGAATTTCTTCATGAAAATTGATATGCATACTCCCTATACCATATAGAGACCAATGGAAACAAAAATGACCAAAAAATTTGGAGTTATGGCCTCTGAAACCAAAACCCTAATTTTAGGTCAACTGTGCAGTCAAACCTGGCTCTGCATCCACACCATTTCCAGTTCTTGTGATTCTTTGACATTCTTGACTTTGAGAGGATGTAATATGATATAAGAACACACATGGATCCCTTTGAAGTGATTGTTAGTATTTGGAGTGGCTCAAGAGGCTCTTGGATTGCTTAGATCACAAACCCTAGATGCAGATGACTTAGAATCAATGCAGTGAATCAAAAATGCAATATGAGATGCTATGGTTGAACTTATGCATATGAAATGATCACAAGCCATGGTGTGAATGGGTGAGGGAAAATTTTGGGTGTTTACAGCATCAAACTTCACAAGTCTTGGATCTTAATGCAAAAAGATCAATCACTTTGGGATTACGCGACCAATACGACGTCCGGTCCATGAAAGTGTAAGTATCCAATTAGATTTTTATTTCGAATTCAGGACACATTTAGGTCTATATTAATCAATCTCCGAGTAATTTACGAAGTAATTACCCTACAAATAAGGCCGACCAACACCAATTAAGGTGAACGATGTACATGCTAATGCATGCAAGATTAACGATATGTAAATCGCCATCCGAAAGAAATACTGCACGAAATTAAAAATGAGTACGAAATTGAGTTTTATTAATGGTATTCTTTCATCTTTAAGTTCAATCACCCATTTTGGTGGACTCAAGTTTGAAAATATCTCACTAATACAAAGTACCTAAAGTGAATTAAATAATTCACTTAAAGGTAGATTTGGACTAATGAATATTAACCACTCTAATATACACCCAAAGTCCATTGAAATTAAAGAGAAGTCAGTACCAAGAATGTCTCCCAAGATAAAAATAAGAAGGAGGAAGAAGAAGAAGCAAGAGGAATCAAAAACAGCTCAAAAATAAGCCAAAAATTCAGTTCTGGATTAGAGTAACCGGTTACTACCTAAGCGGTAATCAGTTACCTGAACAAAAATAGCAGTTTTCTGGAAAAATTAACACAAGTAACCGGTTACTACCTAAGAAGTAACTGATTACTCTGCGTGCAGAATCAAAAATCTGCAAAAAATTCAGCATGATCCACTTTTTAAAACCTTTTTTCAAACATCTCATGATCATGACCTGAATTAGTACGACTTTTACAATCAAAACACAGTGAAATCCCTGCAATCAAACAACAATTTATGATCTAGAAGATTAACAACCAAAAGCATCAAGGATCTAAATCTTGAATGCTAATGATTAAGGTAGAACCATGGAAAAAAGTGAATTACCAAGAATACACTTCAAATTGATCCAATATCAAGCTTGATCTACTGAATTTGATGAACAAAAAAGAATAGGATGAAGGTTTAGCTCAAAGTTGATAAAGAATTCAAGGTGAATTCTTGATAACTTTTAAAAGAGAAGAAGAGCTTTAGTGAATTTGTGGTTTGGGGGGATATTTTGCAAGAGATTTGTTGGCTATCAAAAGCTTCCAAGAAATTTTTGCAAGGTCAATTTGGCTATTAAAAGCTTCAAAAATGAATGAAATGATGTCTCTATTTAAAGAGTTTAGGTATGAGAATTTGGTGGAATGGATTTTTCTTTGGAAATTCAAATTAGGCTTGGTAATTCAAAAATTGGTGGGAATCATGAAAAGAGTGGTGATTAGTGAGGGTTTATGGTTGGAATTAATTTCAATGATGTATGTGAATTAAATGGAGAAGGTCTAGAATATACCAAGAGTGATCAAAAAATGAAATTGGTGCCAAAATTCAAAAAATGGGATTACTGCCAAAATTTTCGAATTTGCATGCAAGTAACCGGTTACTTAGTGCAAAATTTGAAAATTTTGTTTTCCTTTGGCAATGCTATGATTCCAGCTCGATTATTTTGCGCATCGAAGAAGGCATGGAAATAAACACATGAACCTTGGAATTCCTTGAATAAATCAATTAAATCGGGAAATCCTTGATCAAATAAATTTTAATTATTTGCGGATCAACTTTGACTTTTATCGAGGAAATTTATTTGAGCTGCAGGACTGCTATTTTAGGCATTTTTGACCTGGAAAATGATTAACAAAAGAAAACAACAAATATTTTTGGACTTTAATTAATGGTTAGTAAACATAAACAAATAAAAGCAAATGGTGATCCCCTGTGAGGCATAAACTTACATCCGAGAAAAACCAAGAAACCAGTATGATCTTGTTTGTATTGCAAGATGCAGATGAAAAATGAGAAGAAATCTTAGGGCAAAAATTAGGGTGCTACAACTGTCGCTATTTAAGTTTCTTCAATCTGGAGATATTAAGATTGACATCTTCGTCTCTACAAGATGATAGAGACTTAAATATAGAAAACCAAATTTTTGTCCTAAGAGTCCATGATATGATATGAATATGATACGAAAACCCAAGATCTTTGTGGGGAAAACATGACCACTAGAGGAAAATAAAAGCTTGGGGACACAGAAGAAAATCCCACTGGGGAAAAGCAACAAACAACACGAGAGTTTCCAGGAAAATAATTCACTGGATAGCTTACACGACTTGGGAAAAAGATTATGAAACATAATTAGGATGAAATTCAACAGGGAAGAGTAAAACTTCACCAGGGAAATATCAACCAACAAAGTATTCAAGTCCAATAGATGGAAGAATACTAAATTGAGAAAGGGTCATCAACTACCGGTGCATTTAGTAGGATAAAAGAATCAATTACCAGTGCATTTGGTAAGAAATATGCTCTACTACTGGTGCATTTGGTAGAAAAAGGATCAATTACCAGTACAATTGGTAGGAAATAAGGATCAACTATCAGTGTAATTGGTAGGATAATAGGATCAACTACTGGTGCATTTGGTAGGATAAAGGTCAACTACTGGTGCATTTGGTAGGATAAAGGTCAACTATCGGTGCATTTGGTAGGATAAAGGTCAACTACCGGTGCATTTGGTAGGATAAAGGTCAAAAGGGACCAAAGCTCAATCCAAGAACAATTTGGAGAGAAACAATCAAATAAGACCCATCCTGAGGAGGACATATCTCAACTGGGGAAAGTTCCATCCAGATAATAAGCTGGGAGGAAACTGAATCAAAATCATCCACGAGGAACAAACTCAGTGGGGAATTAGAAAGGATAAACACTTTCTGCTTAATGGTCGATACTCTAAACTTTAGAGAAGACAACACACACTCTATGGGGAAAATTCACACCAAAGAGCAAGGAACAATGATATATGCAAGAATGCAAACATACGATGCCATGCACAAAAAGAAGGTATGAATATACATATGAATATGCTGACAATACAGACATAAGGATAAGCAGCAGGTGATGTAATCATCACAACCACCAGATACTCGGTTAATCCCAAGGCAACAAAATCGGGGAATCCTGCTGGAAAATCAACTTGAAGTCCTACAGGGTAGAAATCAAAACCATCAAAGGAACAAAATCCTACTATAAGGCTCAACTCATGCTGGGGAGATATTACTAGGGACTCAACCCATAAAGCAATCTCCAATAATCCATTAAGTATAACATCATGAATTCAACTCTGAGAGGATAACATGTCGGAGATATAACAACACAATATCTTCTACTCTTTGGGAAAGAGAGAAGTATCCCTATTAAAATCTGATGGGGACAAATATCTTCACAACTCTGTTTGGGGAAACAAGGTAAAGATCTACCAGTGATGCAAATAAAGCATAACCTACTAGAGTATCAAGTATTAACTTTGCATAGGAACATCACCATGCGGAGTAAAGGTAATAATCTTCCGGGGATAGGGAAATGCTTCCACAACCCTTGTTAGGGATAGAAATATTCCTATTAAGAGCCAATTCTGTAGGGAAGAACCATAATATTATTCCTACTTCGCTTGGGGAAAGGGTGCAAGACTTGCAGAGGATTACATATAAACTTGCTGGAAATCATCACATGCAGTCCTACTGGGGATCTGATAGAGAGACCTATAGAAATTAGTCATATTAGGAAAATTCGGATTTGCCGACTCACATAGGGATACCAGAAGTTAACATCATAGCCAAGATACAGTTGTGAAGGATTTTAAATCAATACCTACCACCAGGTAAAAGAAAACCTCTAAACTGACTGCTATATCAATACTTCTACTAGGGATACAAACAACTCAAGCTGAGGAACAAAAACTTGGTTGAGGATTCCCTACATTACTTCTAAGATAATCTGCTGAGGAAGAGATCAAAACTCAGCTGGGGATACTCGAGTGACAGGAGTATCACTCTCAATAACTCTTTTGGGGAAGAAATTGGGACTCAAACTAGGAACAATCATACGGTAACCAATTCTCATTCCTTTCTGCCATTAGAGAGTAAACCATCATTAATATCATAATGCTAGGACTATTCAGGAATTTTGTACGGAAACAACTGGATCAAACCCTTCTCTGGGAGAGGCAAGTTACACACATCAAAACTTTACTATCCTTATAATTAATGTTGATATTCTTTCTTTATTCATATATCAAAAGGAAAAATGTTTTTATAATCTTCAAAAATTAAATTTATTAAATTTGTTTCAAAAATCATCATAAAAAATAAATGGAATTTTGTAAACAGAAAAAACACAAAGAGTTAGAAACAATTGGATAAAAGCTCAAATTCATTGATAGAATGGTAGTCAGCAAATGGCATGACTCCATGGATCATTACAAATTTTGAAAAATGGTAAATACATGGAAAAGGGCTACATTGAAATACATTGATCATTATTCTCCCTATCAACTTTGAACTCCATTGTCGAAACTTCAATCAAGGATGAGGGAATAAGAGTCTTTGATGGGTAATTTTGTTGTGGGATAGAATATAAAGCCCATGGCTGCTTCAAGTGATCCAGTCTGTCGATGCAGTTACTTGCCATGACCCCTAACTTTTGCCTAGATTGCCCTTTCGGGTTTTCAATCTACCGGGATAATTATTTTTGTTTGTGTCTCTAATTTTTGCCTGGACCTCCCTTTCAGGTTTTCAATCCACTGAGACGTTCTTTTTTGCCAAAGGCTCCCTTTCGGGTTTTCAACTTAGTGTAAACCCATAATTTCGACAAGACTGAAATTAAGGGTTTGAGGTCATCTTTGTCGAAGAATAACAAAAGGGAGAGAATTCAAGGATTGCTGACAGGGTTTAAAACTCCACTATTTCGACAGAAAGGGACATAGTTGTTCTGGCAGAATAGGTTGGAGGGTTTTTGTAGCTGAGCGTTTCGACAGAAGAAGGTTTTGATGAAAAGCAGGGTTTGGCAGATGTTGGAAGAGTTGTTTCTTCTTTAAAAGGTTTCGACAGTTTGAAGAGGTGCAAGGTTTCGTCACCAAAGAAAGGGATTCAAATTCAAAAGGTTGTAACCTTTGGCAGTTGGACACATGGAGGTTTCAGAGAAGAAATTTACATGCAGGCTGACACTTGTCGTATAGTTATAGTTTTTCCGTTCTAAGCAGTTATTTTGTTTGTATATAAATAGGATAGTTTGTGTTTAGAATAGGTGTGTGAAAATTGATACAAAATTCCTGTAAAAAACTCTAAGTACCCAGTGTGAGAGAAAATGAGTCTAGTATTTGGAACAATGTACGTTTGAACACCAGTTATATTTCAAAGTCATTTAAATTACTTGTTCATTTACCAAGTTTAATGTCATTTTCAAGCTTTATTTAATTTTCTGCAAGTTTTTAGCCTTCGACATTTCTTTTTATTCTTGTTTAAAATCTTTACTTTATCCCATTTTAAACTTAAAGTTTTACTTTACTTGTAAAAATCAAAGTTCTTAATACTTTGACAATCTTGACAAAACAAACCACAAATCAATCACTAATTCTAAGAGTAGTTCGACAGAACCAAATGCACATGTATCCCAGGACTTGTATGGTTGGTCCTGCAATTAACCCAGTTTTCTGAAGAAATTGGTTAACCAGAGGTTGTTCGCCAGAAATCACAGCGAACACTTAGCGAGTTATTCTTTTTATTTGTAAGGCGAATAATTTCTTGACTGCATCTGCATTCATAGGACGAGTGATCTCCTCACATCCATAGTTGTAAGATTCAATGAACCGCCAAAGAAGTCTTTCATAACAACATATGGGCCATCATAGTTCAGAGTCTACTTGCCCCGAGAATATGTAATGTAAGACTGAATCTTTTTGAGCACGAGGTCGCCTTATCTGAATACACAAGGTTTGACCTTCTTGTCAAAAGCTTTCTTCATCCTTTATTGTTATAACCGACCATGACACAAAGCCATTATTATCTTCTCCACAATCAAATTCAACTGACCAAATCTACTCTGACACCATTCAACCTCGGTCAACTGGGCTTCCATCAGAACTCGCATTGATGGGATCTCAACCTCAACGGGGAGCACTACCTTTGTACCATACACAAGTGAGAAGGGGTTTGCCCCTATTGAAGTACGGACGGATGTACAATACCCATGCAAAGCAAAAGGGAGCATCTCATGCCAATCCTTGTATGTCATAACCATCTTCTGAATGATCTTCTTAATATTTTTATTTGCAACTTTAACAACCCCATTCATCTTCGGTCTATAAGGTGAAGAATTATGGTATTTAATCTTGAATTATTCACAAAGCTCTTTCATCATCTTATTATTCAAGTTCGAACCATTATCAATAATGATTCTATTCGGAACACCTTATTTGCAAATAATATTATTCTTAATAAACTGAACCATAACTTGCTTGGTCACATTAGCAAACGATGCCGCTTCTACCCACTTGGTGAATTAGTATATAGCCACAACAATAAAATGATGTCCATTTGAATCCTTGGGTTCAATCATACCAATCATATCAATTACCCATATAGAGAAATGCCATGGGGAAGAAATTACATTGATATGAATTGGTGGCACATGAATCTTATCAGCATACATTTGACACTTATGGCACTTTTTCACGTACTTACAACAGTGAGATTCCATTGTCAGCCAATAGTAACATGCTCTCAACATCTTTTTAGCCATTTCATGCCCATTGGCATGAGTACCAAAAGATCCTTCATGAATTTCTTTCATTAATATGTCTGCTTCGTGTCTATCCACGCATCTGAGTAACACCAAGTCAAAATTCCTCTTATAAAGCACATTTCCAGTTAGGAAGAAATTGCCTGCCAACCTCCTCACAATCCTCTTATCTATTTCGGATGCCCCAAGTGGGTATTCCCGACTCTGGAGGAAACATTTAATATCATGATACCAAGGCTTGTCATCACGGACCTCTTCAACTGCAAACACATGAGTTGGTCTTTCAAGTCGCATCACATTAATCATGGAAACATCATTCCATTGGTGCACCTTTATCATAGAAGCTATAGTTGCCAAAGCATCTGCCATCTGATTTTCATCGCGAGGCACAAAATGAAATTCAACTTTAGTGAAGAAAGTTGATATTCTCCTGGCATAATCTCTATACGAAATCAAGTGAGGTTGATGAGTTACCCACTTACCCTTAATCTGATTAATTACTAAGGCAGAATCTTCATACACATCAAGATGTTTAATCCTCAAATCAATAGCTTCTTCAAGACCCAAAATGCAGGCTTCATACTCAGTTTCATTATCAGTACAAGGGAAAGTCAACCTTGCAGCAAAAGGAATATGTGAACCATGGGGAGTAATGATCATTGTTCCAATTCCTTTTCCACGTGCATTCACAACGCCATCAAAAACTAAACCCATCGAGATCCAGGCTCAGGCCTTTACTCAATCAAAGGCTCATCACAATATTTCATTTTCAAATACATCACATCCTCATCTGGTAAATCAAACTTGATAGACTGGTAATCGTCAATTGGTTGATGTGCCAAATGGTCAAAAAAGATACTACCTTTTATAGCTTTTTGAGCTTGGTACTCGATCATATTCTGACAACATTTGCCAACAAGCAATCCTCCCAGTCAAAGCAGGATTTTCAAAGATATACTTGATCGGATCCATTTTGGATATCAACCAAGTTGTATGATTCAACATATACTGGTGAAGACACTTTGCAGACCAAGCTAACGCACAACAAGTTTTCTCAAGCACGGAGTATCGAAACTCACAATCAGTGAATTTCTTACTTAGATAGTAGATCGCATATTCTTTTCTTCCAGATTCATCTTGTTGACCAAGCATGCAACCCATGGAATCTTCTAACACAGTCAAGTACATAATCAATGGTCTACCTTCCACTTGAGGAGACAAGATAGGGGGTTCAAGCAGATACTCCTTGATACTTTCAAAAGCTTTCAGGCAATCATTTGTCCAGACACAACCTTGGTTTTTCCGAAGCAACTTGAAGATTGGAGCACATGTGGAAGTCATGTGAGAGATAAACCTCGAAATATAATTCAAACGGCCCAAGAATCCTCTTACTTGTTTTTCAGTTCTTGGAGCATGCGTTTCCCGAATAGCTTTCACTTTATCAGGATCAACTTCAATGCATCTTTGGCTGACAATGAAACCTAACAGCTTTCCAGAACGTACACCAAACATGCACTTGTTCGAATTTAAACGAAGCTTAAACTTCCTTAACCTCTTAAACAATTTCAACAAATTTTCAACATGATATTCTTTAGTCCTCAACTTAGCGATCATATCATCAACATATACCTCAATTTCTCTATGCATCATATCATGGAAAAGAGTAGTCATAGCTCTTTGGTATATTGCACCAGCATTCTTCAATCCAAAGGGAATCACTCTGTAACAGAATGTTCCCCATGGTGTAATAAATATGATCTTTTCCATGTCATCAGGTGCCATCTTTATTTGATTATAACCGGAAAATTTGTTCATAAAGGAGAACACATCAAACTTATCCGTATTATCTACCAACACATCAATGTGCGGTAATGGAAAATCATCTTTTGGATTGGCTTTATTCAAATATCTATAATCAACACACATTCGTACTTTTCCGTCTTTCTTTGGAATAGGAACAATATTGGCCACCCATTAAGGATAATTAGATGTCACAATAAAACATGCATTAATTGTCTTTTTAACCTCCTCTTTGATCTTTATGGCCATATCAGGATGAGTTCTTCTTAACTTTTTCTTCACAAGTGGACATTCAGGCTTCAGTGGCAATCTATGCTCCACAATATTAGTATCAAGATCGGGCATGTCTTGATAAGACCAAGCAAACACGTCAACATACTTTCTAAGAAGCTCTACCATCCTCTTTTTAACATCAGGACCAAGAAATGCTCAAATCTTGACTTCTTTCTTATCATCATCAGAGCCCAAATTGACCATCTCTAATAACTCTTCATGAGGCTGAATAACTTTATCCTCGTGCTCAAGCAACCGGGAAATCTCATCAGGAATCTCTTCAAAATCCTCTTCCTCAACTTAAAACACAGGGAATTCAAAGTTGGGAGTGGGCATAGGATCATTGTTTTCAATGGGTTTATCAATCAATCTGCATAATGGTTTTATTTTTATTTTAGAGTAAGAACAAAAGTGCAAACATTATGCAGATAAACAGTGATTATTTTTTTCTTGGGTTTTTTATGTTACCATTTTTCATAATAAAGCAAAAAGGAAAAATACATATGGAAATAACAAAATAACATTTTATTTATGATGATAAAATTTGAAACAAAGCACGACAAACATCGCTTTCACCTTGGGCAGAGTGAAAGGATTTTTGAAAGAAAATAAAACAAAATACTTTGAATCACGAACAATAGAAGGAACATTAACAACAATCCAGTTTTTGCAAATCTTTCCGTGCGTAAAAAAATCAGGCATTTCTTTATCTTCCTTATCTCCAATGATGACAGCAGCAGAATGATCATTGATAAACCCAACACTTCGGAATCCTTCATGAATACTCTTCGGGTCGTTGAGGGCCACTCCTGGCGCAAAACCAATACCAAATCCTTCTTTTTTGTCAACAACATCAATCACTTGTCCCCGACCGTCAGATCGACCAGTTTCAAGCACACGCATAACATCTTTGAGAGAAGACATAGGCATAACATTCCTCTTAGCGACATCATCAACAACAGAAAGATCCTGGAACGAAGTTTCAACCTCTTCTTCAATATCAATATGGGAAAAGGATGACAAATTGCTCACTAGCATCGTCTGCTCACCGCCGACAGTCACTAATTTCCCATATTTCACATACTTCAGCTTCTGATGGAGAGTATAAGTCATAACTCATGCCTCAAGAATCTAGGGTCTTCCAAGGATACAACTATAAGCTGGATGTATATCCATTACTTGAAAAGTAATTTGGAATATAAACGGTCTAATCAGAATAGGAAGATCAACTTCACCAATCACAGTTTCTTTGACCCATCAAAAGCTTTCATAATAATCCCACTATGCCTCATGGGAGCACCTTGGTACGTAAGCCTTGACAAAGTCGACTTCGGCATCACATTCAGAGACGACCCAGTATCAACCAACACTTTAGACATAACATCTTCCTGAAAATTCACCGAAATATGCAAAGCCAAATTATGGTTTCTTCCCTCTTCGGGCAAGTCATCATCACAGAAACTCAAATTGTTGCATGATGTCATATTAGCCATAATACTGTCAAACTAATCAACAGTCACATGATGATCAACGTAGGCTTGATCAAGAATCTTCTGCAATTACTTCCTATGAGCTTCAAAACACATCATGAGCGATAAAATTGATATCTTCGATGGAGTATGCAACAACTGCTCAGTAATGTTGTATTCACTCTTCTTTATCAGTTTCAACACCTCGTCTTCATTATCATTAAATTGACTTGATCAGGCAACAACATCCTTTATCTGTTTACTTGCACTTGTATCTTCAGTTCTCTTCGGAGGAACTGAAGCAAAAACTCTACCACTTCGAGTAACCCTTATCATATCAGCAATGCTAACTACAAACTTTGGAGAAGGAATAGGAACTTCCTTACCATTTTTTACTATTGTAGCATTATACCGGTGTGGGATAGCTTTATCGGACTCATATGGCATTGGACCAGGAAAATTGATCACCAATGGAGTAACATCATATTTACGACTATCAAAAGAAATAACCACCTTCTCAGGAATAACCTTCTCAGGAATATTGAACTGAGGCATAATAACATTCACTACATTTTCATACTCATCTCTTTTCGCTTTCACTTCAATCAACTTATCATCCATCATCTTTTGAATATCTCTCTTAAAAATCACACAACCACGAGGGTTCACCGAGTAAATGCAATAACCAACATAATTGTGTTCAATATCATGATACTCGCTTAAGAAAACGTGCATCTCAACCAGAGACCTTTGAATCTAGCGGACATCATAAATCTTGAACAAACCAGGACAACCATCAACCATGTTTATAGACGGATTACCTGTTTCGGAAGCAGATTTGTCTTTATATTCAGATTAACATCATTGAAAGACAAGACATTGCTCCTTATCAATTTTTGCACTTTAATCTTCAGTGGAAAACAATTCTCAGTATCGTGCTCCAGGGCACCTTGATGAAAAGCACAATGAGCCTCTAGCTTATACCACCATGGAATAATCTTTGGAACCGAAGATGGAGAAAATGTTTGCATAAGATTCTTCTCGATCAGTGATGGAAGCAAGTCATCATACAACATTGGAATGGGATCAAAACTCGGCTTTGAACGACCTTGTTGAGTACCATTTTGTTGAACATAAGGCTGCTGATAACAAGACTAATACTTTGGAGCCACTGACACGGTAGAAGTCACATTAATCATTGAAGTTACAAAAGCTACATGTTGCTGATGATGATTCTCACGACCACAGGATTTTCTGTAACTTTCATGAGACACACCATTAGTCTCACCTTCTTTCTTTTTACCGAAGTTGAACCTCTTTGAACTTGAGCCAGTATTACTTTCTTTGCTCAAATGTCCCTCACGGACACCTTCTTCTAGTCGCATCCCCATATTCACCATTTCAGTGAAATCAGATGAAGCACTTGCAATCATCTTCTCATAGTAGAAAGAACCTAAAGTATTCACAAAGATCTTCGTCATCTCTTTCTCTTCCAAAGGAGGAAAAATCTGAGATGCAAGATCACGCCATCTCTGTGCATATTCTTTAAGAGTTTCTTTGTCTTTCTGGGACATAGCAGAGATTTGATCTCTGTTTGGTGCCATATCATCATTATACTTGTATTACCTAACAAAAGCCTATCTCAAATCATTGAAAGTCTTGATTTGGCTGCTATCCAAACCTATGTACCATCTCATAGTTGCACCAGTCAGACTGTCTTGAAAATAATGAATCAGAAGCTGATCATTCTTTGTCTGAGCAGACATCTTTCTAGCATACATAGTCAAGTGACTCAAAGGATAAGTGTTGCCCTTATACTTCTCAAACTCAGGCATCTTGAACTTGTGAGGAACCTTAACATTGGGAACCAAGCAGAGATCATAAGCATCTTTACCAAACAAATCCTTATACCTCAAAGCCTTCATCTCTTTCTGCATTTAGAAAAATGGCCATGAAAGTCATCAAGCCTTTCAATCACACCGGCACCTTCACTGGGCTCAGTATGGTAAATCATTTCATCAAGGTGTGGAGTAGTATGCATCACAGGCGGTGCAGTAGTCATCACCGGTTGAAAGGTAGAAAATGCAGCAGTCTTAGGAGGATGAGGATGATACCCAGCAGGAACAAAATCAACTGGAAGACCCTATGGTGTACTAGAAGGAATACGGTAGCAAGGAGAAATAATAGTTTCAGCAGGAATCGATGCAATGGCAATCTCAGAAATCAAAGTGTGTTGTATCGGAGAATCATGAGAAGGGGCTGGCTGATTCTGAGCAGCCACCAAGCTTTCCATCATGGCAGTAATCCTTTCCAATCTATCTTTTAGAGATGAAACTTCCTCGCACAGCTCGCGATTATCTTGTTGTAAGGCTTCCAACATCTTTCTTCGATTAGCTCGAGTATCGATCTGGTGAGTCAGCTTGATAGGAGAACTGGATGAAGACCAATAAATAACATAAGACCCCTGGAAAACTCTCATTAAGTAATACCAATGCAAGCATGATGCATGGTATGCGTATGTGAATGCAGATATTTCAAGGGACTATAAGATAAATTGCAACATTTATAAAATAAACACTTTTTTTGAAGTACTAAAAACTCATTCTCATTAATATAAAAGTGAGGATTACAAATAAAGTAGAAGTCTCAATAACCCTAATACATGAGAGAAAAAGTAAACTAGGCCTATGGGATCATATCTGAAGAAGCTCTGAATCCCGGCTAATGCTTCATGTGAATCCTTTTAATCTCTTTCTTATACCGAATTTTCATGTCTTCCTTATCCTTCACCAACTGGTCCATAATGGCCTTCCAAGCACCAAATATAGGAGGAATGGTAGATGGAGTACTAGAGGAAAATAAATCATCTCTTGGCCTTTTCATGACACGACGCTCAAGTAACTCAATGAGATCATCTTTCTCATTCAGTTGCTCTTACATAGTCTTCTTCTCAAGTAGCCAAGCTTCTTTCTCTTTCTTCATCTTGTTCAACTCTTCTTGAAAAGCAATTTTCTCATCAACGGGGGAAGAAAAGCGGACAATGACAATATAAGAAACAAAGGCTCCTCTGGTGGATAAGGCATCTTGAGCTTGGAAGCCCTAGATCGAACCCACTGGATGTAACACTCGGAAGGAGCAAGGTGTTGTTTTCTCAATTGACCCTTCTCTTTCCGATGAACAGTATGCAAGGAATGAGAAATCCTTTTCTTCATTTCTACATGATCTACACCATTAAGAAAGAATAAACTAGATAGTGAAAGGTTGCTTGGTATGTCCTTCAAGCAATATCCCAATTGTCGCCTAGCAAGAATAGGGTTGTAACTAATTCCCCCACGTGTACCGAGAAGAGGTACATTGGGAAACTCTCTAAAATCGTCAATAAGAACTCCAATATCATAATAATAACAATACCAAGTCATATCCTTATGAGTAAGAGACATGATCCTTTGAGACCATCTTCACTTCTCTCTATTATCCTTGAAGACATCGGACTTTGGTAGGTGAGAAATAAACCACCTATAGAGAAGAGACGCACAATATACAATCTCTCCATCACCTTTGGAGGTTCTATGATGAATAGAATGATGCATGTCTCCAAGCAAAGTAGGCACTAGATTTCTCTTCAAGAAAATATGAATAGCATTCTCATCGAAAATACCACATAAGTTGGGAAACAATACAATCTCGTTGATAAGCAAAGCAAGAATAGCCTCAAATGCATCCTTAAGACCCGAAGTAAGAAAGTTAAATTCTTTCCTTATTAAGAACTTGGAATTAATACCACAAACATCCCCTTTTGGAAGAAACTTCCCACTAAGATTGGACTCCTTAAGAAAAAGGGCTTTGGCGATGACCTTGGTCGTAAGCTCCTTTTCTAAACCATTGAAAAGAAATTCTTTGTCCAAAATAGGCAAACCTGTCTAATGAGATTACTCCTCCAAAGTCGGCACAAGCTGATAATCAGGAAAGGTCAAGCAATGATGCAAAGGATCATAGAACTGAACCAAGGTAGGGAGAATCCCCTCTGGTATATCGGTATCCAAGATGAACAAAAGCTTTCCATAACATTTCCGGAACCCATTGGTATCAACCACTAAAGCTCCAAGCTTTCTCAACTCTACCAGATTAGGACTTTTGAAACGGTACTTCTGAGTATTCCTCCTTTCAACGTTCATAACCATAGACATCTGAAATTTTGGCAAAAGTATTTATAAGTCCCTTGAAATCTTGAGAACAATGCTCATGTATGCATGGGTGCATATATTCAAGAACCACAAATAAGATCACACAAAGCACACGGGTTTAGGTTCCCAGTCACGAGCATGAAGTCAAGGATATAAGAACACTAACCCACACAGGTATGTATAACACGATGGGAGAACTGACTTTAGTTAAATGTTGCGGATAGCAAGAGTCGCCACCGACTTTTATTTTATCTAAAAGGAAATGACATAAAAGAACAGGAAAGACCTTAAAAAGATTTTGGATTCAGGGGGTAGGTTATATAAAGGGAAGGTGTTAGCACCCTTTATATCCATGGTTATCCATGGGCTCTTAGTTACTTAGCTCACTTTGAATTGTTTTGAGAAAGGTGTAGTGTGTGATTAGAAACTTTCTAAGTACTTTGTAATGATCCTTATATGGATGTATACAAAGACTTGGTTTTGAAAATTTGTTTGAAAAGCGTGATATAAAAAGTATTTTGAAATTTGAACAAGCAACTTAGGAGAAACCTACCCTAGATTAAGTCTTCACTGTTCTTATGTTCTTTCAATGGTAAGACTATACCTATTATTAAGGAACAAGTAGTCATTACCTTGGATGTTAGAAGGGACATGTGAAGGGACATCTGAATTTAGGCAACTGCAAGGTGTCTTTAGCAATTCGTAGGGACTTATCATCTTTTATTCGAAGGGACAAGATCATTTATCGTAGGCAACTTCGAAGGGACTTGATCTTATAAACGGAAGGGACTTGATGATATCTGTTAAGGGACTTTGCTTAAGACACCTTACTTGACCTTTGGAAATAGGCAACATGAGAGGTAACCCTAGAAAGTGCAAGATGGCGATCAAAGATCGACTTACGTGTGTGAGTGTTTGTATTCAAATATTTATCTTTTTAAATTAATTATTCTAAGTTAATTTTTAATTACAAACATGTTATACACCCCCTATAATTACTAACCATGCAGTAAATATATTTATAATAAAAATAAAGCAAAAATATAAGCCTAAACTATTGCAAAGCTTCGGGATAATTACAATATAATCGGGAAAAATAATAATAACGATAAAATAGAAAATAAATAAGCAATAATTTAAATGTTAGTAATAATGAAATAATAATAATAATAAGAAGAAAGGGTTAGTAAAAATATAAAGAAAATAAAAATTTAAGAGAGAATATTATTTTTAAGTTAAATAAACATTTAGAAAATTTTGTAGAAGAAAATATAACAATTTTGATAATAATAAACAAATAATTATTATTTACATATTAAAAGAAAAAGATAAATTATAATTTATAAAGAAAATTGGGTTAAATTTGAAAATTAAGGAAATTAGGGTTAGGGTTAGGGTTAGAGAAAATTAGGGTTAGGGTGGTAATCATGAAAATTAGGGTTTTAAATATTAATTTACAAAATAAATCAATTTATTTACAATATATATATATATATATATATATATATATATATATATATATATATATATATATATATATATATATATATATATATATATATATATATATATATATATATATATATATAATATGAACATATAATATAATAAATATAAATAATTAAGTTTTTTTGAAAATAAAGTTTGAATTTTAAAAATATGAATTTTTTGGTATAAGAAATAATATAAACATTTATTTTAAAATTGATGATTTAAGAAATCAATTAAGTAAATATAAATAATATAAACAAAATAAGGAAAATAAGGAAAAAAAAACATACTTGGGGCTGGGATTCGAACCCAGGCCCTAGGCTTCCCACACACAAGACCATCAACATCACCACCAGGCCAAGCACGCGCTGGTGTAAATACCAGGAGTCCAATTCCTTTTGTTACAATCCTGCAAAATATCACAAAAATAAAGCAAAACAAAATGGCCTGGGGGGAATCGAACCCAGGACCATTCAATACACAGGCAAACACACAAACCAGCTGAGCCACATGGGGCGCGTACAACATAGAATCAGCAAATAAACATTATATTTTAAAACAATTATTTGAATTGGATTTTTGGCGCCACTGACTTCATCTTCTTCCTTGGAATTTCCTGCGAATTCATCTGCAAAATCATCTATGAATTTTCCTGCGAATTTTTCAATATCTATAACCTGCAAAAATCACATCTTATGGCTAAGCCTATTGTTTCATCAAATTGATCAGGTTAATGTGATCCTTAGGAGGTATACGGTCTAGCCATGGTCTTTGAATGGATTTATATTGCCTCATACGCAAAACCCTAAAACGGGCTTCAAACTCTAACAATGGTGAAACTCCAAACCTGCATCGAAACTCATAACAAACTACCCAGAATCCATCTACATCATTTAACAAACAATATTACAAGCTCAAATTTAATTAATCATGCATACAACTTATGAATCGAAAAAATATATATTTGACATAAAACTGATTCGGTTTTCATCATTCATGAGGTTATGGATGCTTATGATCATATGGATAGCATCCTGAGAGTCCAAGGATCATCTCTATGTCTTTAAAATACCTTTAATTACCCTCCAACTATGAATCCGAAAATTGAAATTTCAATGAATTTTTTGAATGTCAAGAGTGTTCTTGGAGGCTGCAATTTTCGTCCCCTAGCATTGTGATTAGTTCATGGTCTTTTAGTGAATGATTTTAGGTCATAAAACTTGTCTCTCCTTTAGGCTTTTGGATAACTTGAGATTGAAGAAAGATATGATTCCAAAAGTGAGAAAAATCAAATATTTTCATTCCTTAGAGACTTTACACGAAATTTGATCCTCGCAATCATCTTTAAATGATGTTTCAATCATTCTAGAACAAAAATCAGATTTTTAGATTGACTTTTTATATTTTATTTTGATTTAAAATGATTTTAAATGAATAAAATAAAAATAAACAAAATAAAATTAATAAAAATCTGAATAAATTATTTTTGGTTTGTGCATGATGTCATGGTAGTGATTGGGTCATAAAAATGCAAGTCCATGTGGAAAGAATTGGTTTTAAGATCCCATTTCCTCAATAAACCCCTCAAAAGTTTCCCAACTTTGCAAAGACAAAAATCCCTAAATTTTAATGCTATGGAAGTGTTCTTGGACATTTTAGAAAGCTTAAAGAGTCCTATAATCAACCTCTTTTGTCTCATGTCCATATCCTTTATCATTTTCAAGTTATGCCCTTTGGAAGATATTGACTTTTTGTTGACTTTTAAAATGACCTATAATGTCTTAGCTCATACCTTCCAAATGAAGCATTTTTAGACTTCGCTTGTGAGACACAAAGTTGTAGAGAATTCAATTTCCTTCAAAATGAGATTTGGTTGGAAACATTTTGATGAAGCATGTGAAAGTTATGACTGGTCAAAGTTCAGTTGACTTTTCCTGTGAAAACCCTATTTTAGAAACTCCCTATTTTTGATGATCTAGAATCTCCTTGATGAATCATGATCAACCCTTTATCAAATGATGAATTTTACTTCATAAAATTGATGTTGGCAAAAAATCATGAAGTTTGACTTTGGTTTGACCACAGTTGACCTCAGTTTGACTTTTTAACTGCTTTTGATTTTTGCATATTTGATCATCTGACTGAGCAAACTTTTTGGGAAAGCTTTGAAACTTGACATAGGGATTCTTGAAGACATGTGGTATGTTATGAAGCTCAATTGAGTCCTTGGAAGTCCATTTATCCTGATGAAATCTAAAACCCTAGTTTAGGATGCATTGCTTAGGAGGATGCATTGTCTGAGGGGATTGTCAAACTTTCTGACTAATTGTGAATCTTGTGAACCTTGTGAACCTCTTGGGACACCTTGGTACACAATGCCTTGACTAGGGGAGGGCAAATCTTTGGGTGCAACAACTGACCCTGTTCAATTTTCTGAAACCTGAGGAGTTAGATTGGCCTGTGTGCCATTCGTGACTTGGAAGGTTGAAGGGGATTGAACACAAAAGCCCAAAAATTTGCACTCGCCGGTGCATAAGGTAACACTGATGATTGGTTGTATATGCTTGAGTGGGCTTGAAGATGCCACTTAGAGGAACTGGAGATGGGCTTATAGATGCCATCCATAATATCAGAAGGTAATAGTATCTTAAAGGTTGTCACTGGGTATCAGTACTAGGTCTTCGTATAGGCCGTCTCTGAATCATTCCTGTAACATGGTTTGAGTTGAATGCCAGCACTAGATCTTCGTATAGATCGTCTCTGCATTATCTCTGGGGAAAAATAATATCCTTCATTAAGTGGCAGTGCTTAGATCTTCGTATAGATCGTCTCTGAACCGTCTTTAGGAACATACTTTAACTTAAGCATCAGAATCAAATCTTCGTGGCGATCATCTCTGAGTTGCTTTTGGTGATATCTTGGACTAAGTACAGGATCTTCGTATCGATCATTATGTACCATCCAAAGATAAATTGTTAAATAGACCAGTAGAAATAAATCTTCGTAACGATTATCTCTTCTGGAAATATCCTGGATTAGGTAATAGATCTTCGTATAGACCATTTACCTACCATCCCAAGGATAGAAAGAATATCAGGATTAAATCTTCGTGACGATTATATCCCTTAGAAATATCCTGGATTAAGCACCAGATCTTCGTATAGATCATTTACATACCCTTCCAATGATAAATTAAGTATTGATTATTAGAAATGAATCTTCGTAGCGATTATCTCTGAATTAAGTATCAGCACTAGACCTTCGTATAGATCGTCTCTGAACTGTTTTGAGTTGTTGATAGTGTTTATCTGTGTGTAACTATCTTGAAAAGAAAAGGTTAGTTTACGCAATATGTATGCATGCATGGCATGATGTACCTAAGTAAATGTATTATGCATTTATGGATATGTTATGGTATGATGTATGTATGAATCATGTTACTAGAAACGTCTGGATATCTTTGTATAACAACTGCTGGCTAGGGAAAATAAATCCCGATTCGTTGCTGAAGAATATGAGGACCTTGTTCCTGTCTTGTTTGATAGTATAGTATTTATAACCTCCCGTCTTCGTTTGTCGTACTTCTATTGAAGGAATAAGTTCCTGAGTATCCCGACAGAGGATAAAAGAGATGGACATAAATTCAAGGGGAGACGTAACTCGAAGTATCTATAAAGATAGATTTGCTCTGCTGGGGATTTGTAGTTGTCTTGTGGGGATGAACCGGCGAAGCTTCGTTGAACTCCTACCCTCGTTCGTCCTTAGTAAATACTATTACTGCATTTTATACATTTCTGGTAAACATCAATCATATTCAAAAGCATACATACATTCAAACACAACCAATGGACGTTTTCGCTTAGGTAAACAGGGTAAAAGTAAATCTGGATTCAAAGATAAGATTTTATTTATTTTAGAAAGTGACCTACATACAGGTAAGTTTGTACAAGGAGACAGAAATCCTAGTAAGAGGAATTTTTCGTAAAAGTTTTACAAAAACAAAGAAAGATAGCTATGTGAGAAATAATCTTATTGAGTTTCAAATCTACTATTGCCATTATCTTCAAGTATCTCATCCTTTGCTGTTGAGACGGAAACGACTGGATTGATCTTTATCTGTTCGAACTTGAGTTAAGTAACACAACTGGTTGGGGCTATATGAGTGATCCAAACGAGACATAGTCATACGCTTTAATCCCTAACTTTTTCCTGGATTGCCCTTTCAGGTTTCCAATCCATCGGGATACCCTTTTTTGCCCAAGCCGCCTTTTCAGGTTTTCGACTTGCCGGGTGTACACTTTTTATATATATATATATATATCCCTAATTTTTGCCCGAACCCTTTTGTTTCGTCGGGATGCCCTTATTTTTGCCTAGGCCAGTCAACCTAGCGGGTCTCTTTTTATGCGTAGTATTTTTTAACTATGTCTGCATTTACGGGCTGTGGGAAGTTTTCACCATCCATAGTAGTAAGCATCATGGCACCTCCTGAAAATACTCTCTTGACTACAAATGGTCCTTCGTATGTAGGAGTCCACTTGCCCCTAGGATCACCCTGTGGTAGTATGATACGCTTGATTACCAAATCACCATCCTGATATACCTTTTGCTTAACCTTCTTATTAAAAGCTTTGATCATCCGTTTCTGGTAAATCTGACCGTGACAAACAACTGCCAGCCTTTTCTCATCAATCAAATTTATCTGGTCAAGTCGAGTCTGAATCCACTCATCTTCATCCAAGCCTGCATCCTTCATGATTCTTAAGGAATGGATCTGAACCTCAATGGGTAGAACTACTTCCATACGATAGACTAAGGAGAATGGGGTTGCCCCTGTTGAAGTGCGTATTGTAGTACGATAACCATGAAGAGCAAATGGTAACATCTCGTTCCAATCTTTGTAAGTAACAGTCATCTTCTGTAGAATCTTCTTAATGTTCTTACTAGCAGCTTCTACTGCCCCATTCATTTTCGGACGATACGGAGAAGAGTTGTGATGTTTAATCTTGAACTGCGTGCAGAGATCAGTAATCATGGTGTTATTCATATTAGAGCCATTGTCGGTGATAATCCTTTCATGGATGTCATACCTACATATGAGATTATTCTTAATGAATCGAGCCACCACATTCTTAGTAACAAATGCAAATGAAGTTGCCTCCACCCACTTTTTAAAGTAATCAATAGCAACCAGGATGAAACGATGCCCATTAGAAGTAGTAGGCTTGATCTCACCAATCATATTTATGCCCCACATAGCAAAAGGCCAAGGAGCAGTCAACACATTCAATGGAGCTGGAGGTATATGCACTTTATCAGCATAGATTTGACACTTGTGACAGGTTTTGGAATGTTGATAGCAGTCAGCTTCCATGGTAGACCAATAGTAACCTGCTCTCAATATCTTCTTCGCCATGGTATGACCACTAGAATGAGTGCCGAAGATCCCATCATGAATGTCTTCCATCAATGGCAGCTTTGATACCCATGATACATGCCTCATATTCAGCCATGTTATTAGTACAATAGAAACAAAGTCTTGTAGTAATCGGGGTATGACAACCTTCAGGGGAAATGATCACAACACCAACACCATTACCAAGTGCATTAGAAGCTCCGTCAAAAACCATAGTCCATCGGGATCCTTGTTCAGGTCCGTCATATTGTCCAGGTTCTTTGGTAATAATCATAATGTCTTCATAAGGGAACTCAAAACTCATTGACTGATAATCATCCACTGCTTGATGAGCCAAATGATCAGCTACAACACTTCCTTTAATGGCCTTCTGAGTAGTGTACTATATATCATATTCTGTTAAGATCATTTGCCATCTTGCTATTCGTCCGGAGAGAGCAGGTTTCTCGAATATGTACTTGATTGGATCCATATTTGAAATCAACAAGGTAGTATGAGTCAACATATACTGTCTTAGTCGGCGAGCAGCCCATGCCAAAGCGCAGCAAGTTTTCTCGAGCAGTGAGTATCTTGTTTCACAGTCGGTAAAATTTTTGCTAAGGTAGTATATTGCCTGCTCTTTTTGACCAGACTCGTCATGTTGCCCCAACACACACCCTATTGAGTTGTCTAACACTGTTAAGTACATAATCAAGGGTCTTCCATCAACCGGTGGCATCAAGATTGGAGGTTCTAGAAGATATCTCTTGATTTCATCAAAGGTTGTCTGGCACTCGTCATTCCATTCCATCACCTGATCTTTCTTCAATAACTTGAAGATTGGCTCACAGGTAGCAGTTAACTGGGAAATAAATCTTGAAATGTAATTCAGTCGTCCCAAAAAACCTCTAACTTCCTTCTCAGTACGGGGAGTTGGCATCTCTTGTATAGCTTTTACTTTTGCAGGGTCTACTTCAATACCTTTTCTACTGACAATGAAACCCAGGAGTTTACCAGACCTAACTCCAAAAGTACACTTATTTGGATTCAATCTCAACTTGTATTTCTTCAACCTTTCAAACAGCTTATGCAGATGATCAAGGTGTTGTTCTTCATTCTGGGATTTGGCTATCATATCATCCACATATACCTCTATCTCATGATGAATCATATCATGAAGCAAAGCTACCATAGCACGCTGATAAGTTGCCCCGACATTCTTCAAACCAAATGGCATCACTTTATAACAAAAGGTGCCCCACTGTGTAACAAACGTAGTCTTCTCCATATCTTCAGGTGCCATCTTGATTTGATTGTAACCAGAGAAACCATCCATGAAAGAGAATACCTTATGCTGAGCAGTGTTGTCTACCAGAACATCAATATGAGGAAGTGGAAAGTCATCTTTAGGGCTGGCCTTATTCAGATCTTTGTAGTCTACACACATACGTACCTTACCATCTTTCTTAGGTACTGGTACCACATTTGCAACCCATTGAGGATAAGAAGTCACAGCTAAGAACCCTGCATCAAACTGTTTCATCACCTCTGCTTTAATCTTTTCTGACATTTCAGGACGCATGCGACGAACCTTATGCATCGTTGGACGACAATCTTCTTTTACCGGTAAACGGTGAACCACAATGTCTGTATCCAGTCCTGGTGTCGCTCCCCGGATTTCCATCCTGGTACAAACGCGAAAGTGGCGCGGAAAAAAGAATAGAGTCACCAGCCAGGCATTTTTATCCCGAAGAAAGGGAATGGTAATGCAGAACAAACCAGAAGAAAGAAAGAGGAAGGACACAGGTCCTACGAACCAAAGAGACTGAGTTCGGGAGTCGGTTACGACCTGGGAAGGTATTAGCACCCAGATCGTCCGCCGTACCCGACGGGATCCACGCTTGCAAAAGAAACTATTTCAAAGGGTGAGGGTATGAAAACTGCAGCAAAGAAATGAAAATGAAAACTGGGACTGGAAAAGAACTGAAAGAAAAAACAAAGAGAAAAAATGTAGGGAAAATAACGATTGTGCTCGAACGGGCTCTACCCCGCTGCCTACGTACCTCATCAGGATAATGAGGATCAGAGACGCTGTAGTTCCCCTAACTAGGGGTACTAAAAGGAAATTGCTTGTGAATTAAGGCTTGAACTGCCTATGCCATTGCTCAGGTGTTGCATACTCAGACGACGAGTACGTAACCGTCTTGCAAAGTGACAAGTAGGAGCAAGTTCGCGTACGGAGCGAATGAGATGAGAAAAGAATTCCCGAAGGAAAGACGCTTATTGTTTGTTTGTGTTTTTTTGAAGCTTTTATGAGTGTGTCACAAGGAAGTGAACTCAAGCTCTTTTCCATGGAATGTGCACTTGTCACTACATTCCAAGATGGAATAATAGAACAAGCACACTCAAGTAAGGAGAAGATCCCCAAAACTTGAACCCAAAGATTAGGGCCTAAGCTCACTAACTTGTTGAATTATTAAGTGTTTTTGGTATTTACAGATGAAGAAGTGTTTTTTATACTTTTTTTTATGAAGAAAATACCTTGATCAGACTTGTGCATCACAAGGTAAACTTGTACTATCCCAAGATGGGAAGACTACAAGCATACCTCATGGGATAAGGCTATGGATCAAGATACCACTTCAAACTTATTAAAGTGTTTTTTAGAGTTATGAGATGAGAAGAGAAGAAGAACCAAAAGGATCTCAAAGGAAAAATTCTAAGGGGGACTGAATAATCCTAAGTGTTAACATGCATGGATGTCCTAAGGGTTAGTGAGGTTTCTATCCTAATGAAGGAGGAAAGAAGAAGAAGAAGATAGAAGAAGGGATGAGAAAGGCCTAATCCCAACAACAAATGGTTAGTACAAGTAAACATAAGAGGAGAAGGTGAGAATTGGAGATGTGGAACTCAATTCCCACACCTCACACTTACCATAGCCCCTGCAAGGTTAGTATGCATACAAGTGAAACAAAATGAAGCAAATGGCATGCTAATATCAAACAATCAGAAGTGAAATGGTATGAACATATGCACAATGCAAATGCAACTCAAAGAAATGAGGCGAAGAAGCTTATGAGACAAAATGATGCAACATGAACACCTATGAAAACAAATGCACACTTATGAAATATGCAAAGCAAAATGCACAAAATATGAACACAAGGCTCACAACCAGAACCAAAAAAAGATGAAGAATGGCTTAGGAAGCCAACAAGATGAAGAGAAGAGAGGTACAAGACCAAACAATACCAAAATGGAAGCAAAAGAAACAATAAGATGAAGTGAAAGCATTTAAGGAAACAAAAGACTTAAAGAAGTAGCAAACACAAAAATTCAGAAGACACAACACCTATCCTAGGACCAGGAAGGTACCCACATCCCAAAGGAACCCCAAATGAGAAGAAGAAATGGGCACAAGTGCCCTTCTAGGCTTATGGGAGACCAAAAGGTTCAAAGGAAGCAAAATGGGACAAGGTTCAAGATAAAATCCACAACAAATCAACCAATCATCTAAAAATTCCACAATTGATGCCAAATGATCCTCAAACATGTTATATTAACTAGACAAAAGGATTTGAAAAGATTCAGAAGTGAACTAGGCTTAATGGAGGCAAGAACACAAGTGAGGGTCACAAACTTACATCACAAGACACAAGACCAAGACCCAAGAAATAAGTTTCTAAGAATCCAGAGAAAAATCACATGAAAAGTAAAAAGGTCTTAAGAATACAAAGCAAAAAGAATGGGATTAAAACTCAAAATACTGAAACCTATGAAAAATGAACAAGGCAGACTGGTCAAAGAAGACTCAAAAAGAATCTATGTGCAATGGTGAATTAATTCAGACACGTGGATAATGGAAAAAAATAAAATAAAAATATGACAAAATAATAGAGACATAAAATGAGGCACATGATTTTATTTGGATTTTTAAGTGAATGGAAGTATTTTAATTTAATGGAAATGGAAACTGAAAAATAAAAGAAAATAAGAGGAAAAAAAATTAAATGAAATTGAAGGGAGGTGAGGAAACCAGGTGTTTGCGCGTGGAATTCCATTGGGCTTGGGGATGGTGGGGTGCGAAAATTAAATGCTGAAGGCCCAAGTACCAGGCGCTGATGTACATGGTTTATGGTGGGATTTATTGATTTAATGAGGAAATGCTGGAAAAAAGATGGAGCGCTAGATTAATCAAATGGCTGAGGGAGACCACCTCATTAATTGAGGTGGCGTTACAGCGCATATTGATTGGTTGGTACATCATAGCTACCGTGGACTGTAAAGCATGGCGTATTAAATGAAAACAAAATTGAATAAAGAAATGGAAGGCAAATTAGGGCTATGTGGCGAGCTTAGGAGCCTTGGATGAGGAAATCTGACGGTTCTAGTTCATTTTCCTCCTTAGAAACCCTAGATGGATCACAAAACAAATTTCGGTGACCGGAGCTAGGGCTCCGGTACCGGAGACCAAACCAGAAGCAAAAATTCACCAATAAACGCAAACAAATACTCCTGATCAACTAATTAGACATCACTGAACTCAAATATGGCATTAAAAACAGCTAAATCTCAATGGATTGGACGGATCGAAGCAAAACAACATTGATCATCAAACTTGAAATGCACATAACTCATGATATAATGCACCAAAATCAATTCTACAAAGTGCATAATCATCAGCAAACATCAAGGAACACAAAGCAACAATCTAATTTCATTTTTAAAACATGAGATCTCAAGCCATACCTGAGATGGAGATCTTGAAATATTGAGCTAGAAAACCAACCAATGCGTGCAAATCACTCCTCTTACTCCTTAGATGCAAAATAAATGCATCTAAGGTCTTGAAATGGACTGGATCTGAGGTTTCAAGACAAGTTGCTCCTCAATGGCAAGCTTCTAATTCTGTGCTTTAAGCTCAAATGAATGGTTGATTCTTGATCTATATGATTCACTGATCAAGAATATGGAAGAAGTTTGTGGAGAAAGTGAGAGAATCAAGAGATATGTGAAGAAATGCAAGGTTTAATGAAAGTTGAGAATGAGAGAATGAGAGAGATCTCAGATCTGATGCAACCCTAATTCTCTTTGTTATGATCTCACAAAGCAATGCTGAAAGTGTGAAAGAAAGTGCACGAATTAGAAATGTGAAAAGTGTGAAGTTGCATAATTTGCACTTGGTGGAATAAGCATGCTATGCTCATGCTCTCTTGGGCCTCTCAGCATGTGTGGCTTTCATTTTCCACCCTTGATTCAAATCCAGTCATTCCTGGCCCTTAGATTCAAGTGTCACACTTGTTTCATGATTTTTGCAAATTTGCATGTTTTGGAGGGATTTTTTCAAAGTGCACGAAAATGACCATTTCTTTGGAGAAAATTGGTCCTAATGCAATGTATTTTAAGTTGGAAACAAGATTGGGCCTGTACCAAGTCACAAAATTCAGATTGGAAGCCTTTTGCATTTGGTGCATTTTTGGAAAGTGAAAATTTGCCCTAGAATGTTGATTTTTTCGAATGGCCCCTAGGGAGATTTACAAATCCAGTGAAAATGTACTTATACTTTTTGAAAATGGGAGCCCTTACTCTTCAACTTTCATGTTTGAATTTGGTCCATTTGAAGAATTTTTGATCATATTAAGGCCACTTGAAAATTAGGGCAAACCTTGCAAATTTTGGAAAACTTCAAAAACCAACTTTGTACCATTTTTGCAAAACCCCTCAAATCTCCATGATTCTTGAACTTTAGGCATTCAAAACCTATTATAACATTGTAAGGACCCCTCTTGGTCAAAAAAATTGGGTTAGACCCCTTGAAATTGCACAGTTGACTTTTTATGGGCTCTGTTGACTTTCTGCTTCATCTGCAAGCAACTGAGGCACTGACTGACTTCCACATGGAATTTTCTCATGAAATTTGACACATAGGATCCTCTTAACATATAGAAGACTTTTACCAAAAGAAATGGCCAAATTTGTGAGATCTTGGTGCTTGAATCTCAAACCCTAATTTGGGTGCTTTGTATAGGAGCTTTGCCTTGTCCTGAGATCTCTGATGATCATGCAATCTTCTGAGCTTTTGCCAATGGACTTGAACTTGTAAATGGAGTGTAGACTCACCATAGAACTTGTATAAACTCATTGGGACCCTTGTCATGGCTTTAAATGCTTCAAGGAACTCCACAGATGATCATATGCTTGATGCTAGGACATGAGGGATGTTATGCTTCATCTTTCCATGATATGATGCTGAGGAAATGATATGAGTGTGATGAATATGATATGATATGATGCCTAAAATGAAGAGGGCAAATTTGGGGTGTTACAGTTTCCCCTATTCAATCATCAGTTAATCTGAAAAGGACGAAAGTACGGGCTATCGACCATTCAAGATAAACTGTGGTTGAATACCAAGAAGACCAGAAATTTGCACTCTGACGAAGAATGAAACCCCGGGAAATAAACCCAACCAGATGAAGCTCTGGGGATAAGAAGGAGAGGAAAAGCAGACGAGCTTCTTCCAAGCTGGAACTGATATCTGGAATAAGAATATGTTGACAGACGAGTCTTCAAACCATCCTGTGACGCCAGGAGCTGGACATACGAGTCCTCAAACACTACACCAACATAATCTGAGACAGACGAGTCTTCAAACAATCCTGTGACGCCAGGAGCTGGACAGACGAGTCCTCAAACACTGCATATAACATGAGACAGATGAGTCTCCTTCGGATTTACCTGTTACACCAGAACCGGTAATGCACTTAAGTCTGTAGGATAGACGTGCAATCAAGGTAGACGAACCTTCTTCATATATTATCCGCGGATATATGGTATAAGATATACGAGTCTTCTTAGCAAACCTTTGACGCCAGGTGCAGCAACAATAATTGGTGCCTGAGACAGACGAGCCTCCTTCGGATTTACCTGTTACGTCAGGACCGGTAACCGTTTTGACATTAATTCCCACTGTCAGGATTTGAAACCTCTTCAATAAAGACGAGTATTGGATGATCATCAAGATAACACAGATGAGTGCCATATGTCAATGGTACAGACGATGATCTGAGAAACACAGGCGAGCGCTTCAGGCAATGATACAGACGAGTACTAGCCACTGGTATAGACGAATACCAGAAATTCAAACACAGACGAGCATTTGAAGTAGTCACAGAAATACCAGGATAAATAGAAAATCCTCACATACAGATATAGGCATAACACATATGAGTGCTGGGGATGATACAGACGAGTATCTAAGCAAAGCAGACAAGCTTCCAACCAGATAATCAACACAGAGGAGTGCTGAAAATGATACAGACGAGTATCCAAGCAAAGCAGACGGGCTTCAAATAGATAAACAACACAGACGAGTGTTGGGGATGATACAGACGAGTATCCACAAATATCAGGCATAACCAACGCAGATGAGTGCTGGAAAGTTGTAGACGAGCAACAGCATATGAGATATCACAACACAGACGAGTGTTGGAACTTGCAGACGAGCAACAACAAATATCATATCAGAACACAGACGAGTGTTGAGGAGTTGCAGACGAGCAACAGCAAAGAGATAACCAAACACAGACGAGTGCTGGAAGTTGCAGACGAGCAACCATAATATCATACCAAACACAGACGAGTGTTGGAAATTGCAGACGAGCAAAATCAAGGTAATCATAAACCACTGCTGGGGAAAGCAAACGAGCAACACCAAAGATAACACCAAAGATAACACAAACGAGCGTTGAAAGATACAGACGAGCATCAACAGAGTAATAATACATCACTGCTGGGGGAAATTCTGCTTAGGGATAACACAGACGAGTGTTGAAAAACGCAGACGAGCGGTGGACAAATCCCTGATTGGCCACAAGAGTTACAACTCTGCAGGAGAAGACAAGTCAAGAGGTCTGGATACCTAACTCTGACTGAGGTGGTGAATACCTGACTGTTATCAAAATACCCAAAAGTATGGCAACTTTAATGGGGAATATTTCACTGACGGAAGTGAAAATCAAATATGAACTCTGTGGGGACAGGATCATCTTCAAACTCAGTTGGGGAAGCTGCTTGAACAAAAATCTAGCTGGGGAGAGCATCTGCTGATTCAAAGCTCTGGCTGAGAAAGACTCTTACTGAGGATAGAATTCTGATAATTCCAACTCTGGTGATGTCATGCTTTTAGATACCTGCTGGGCATACTCCACTGGGGAAGAAGAAACTGCTACTTCACTGGGGAAGTAGAAAATGCTTGGGCTGCTACCAAGGCTTGGCTGGAGAAAATCTCTGCTGGAGATGTCAGGCTTTCAGATACCTGCTGAGAGAAGAAATTTATGCTTGGGGAGATACTCTACTGGGGAAGAATAAATTGCCTGAGAGAATGTGACGCCATCCTGCAACCTGCAACAACAGAAAACACAAATGTGCCCCGGGGACTTGCATGGAATGATATGTTCATCCATCGTCACCCGACACTCAAAGAGGGTTACAGTTTCCCTGCATGTCAGTTTTCTTTTCAAAATTATCACCATGTTTATATGCAATGCTATTTTTGCTAAAAATTCAGGACATTTTGCAAATAAACACACATAGCTTTTTGACTGAATATTCTTTTTATTGAAAGGCCTCTGAATAGGAAAAGATTTACATCAGGAAGCAACCACCTGGAAAGAGGTAGCCACCATAAAAAATTGAGAAAAGAAACTATCCTAAAGGCAATGTACACGACATTCCAAGGAGTTCCATTCCTGATATGACCTGTATGTCTTCGAGACTCTCCATTCTGCTTTGGCTTTCTGAGAGGATGAGGGGACTGTTTCCTATCCTTATGATATTGTCAAGTTGTACGAAACGGTGACGTGGTTCAGATTACTCGGATCGCAGTTGTTCACTTATTCCCTTGTTTTGCGTGGATCGTCCTTTCGGGTTTTCAATCCACCGGGATACCCTTTTTTGCCTGAGTTGTCCAATGTGGCTTTTCAACTTAGCGGGTGTACATTGTTTTTTTATTTCCCTAACTTTTGCCCGAGCTTTTTATTCTGTTTTTAGCTCGCCGGGATGCCCTTTTTTTTGCCTGGACTATAATTCTGTTTTTGTGTCCAGCGGGTCTCTTTATGCGAAGTATTTTTTAACTGCGTCCGAGTTAACAGGGGATTGGAAGTCATCTCCATCCATAGTGGTGAGCATCAGTGCTCTTCCTGAGAAGACTTTCTTCACTATGAATGGTCCTTCGTAGTTTGGGGTCCACTAGCCCCTATGATCTGAACCTGGAGGAATGATCCTCTTCAATACAAGCTCTCCCACTTGATATTCTCGAGTACGTACTAATTGGTCGAATGCACGCTTCATTCTCCTCTGATAAAGCTGACCATGACAGATAGCCGCTAATCTCTTTTCCTCAATTAGACATAGCTGATTATAACGAGCACGCACCCATTCAGCCTCATCCAGCTTGACATCCATCATCACACGTAATGAAGGAATCTCTACTTCAACAGGCAGGACTGCTTCCATTCCATACACCAGAGAGAAGGGAGTTGCCCCTGTTGACGTCCTGACTGACGTTCGGTACCCATGCAAAGCAAATGGTAACATCTCATGCCAATCTTTGTAGGTGACAACCATTTTCTGTACAATCTTCTTGATATTCTTATTAGCTGCCTCTACCGCACCATTCATCTTTGGTCGGTAAGGGGAAGAATTGTGATACTGTATCTTGAAGTCCCGACACAAGTTTGCCATCATCTTGTTGTTAAGATTAGAACCATTGTCAGTAATGATCCTTTCGGGCACTCCGTATCTGCATATGATATCCCTTTTCAGAAATCTTGCCACCACTTGACGAGTGACTTGGCATAAGATGTTGCTTCTACCCATTTGGTAAAGTAATCAATCGCGACCAGGATGAAGCGATGACCATTTGAAGCAGTTGGCTCTATCTTCCCGATCATGTCAATGCCCCACATGGAAAAGGGCCAAGGAGATGACATGACGTTGAGCGGGCTAGGAGGAACATGCACTTTGTCTGCATATATTTGGCACTTGTGGCACTTACGAGCAAATGAACAACAGTCTGCATCCATTGTCATCCAGTAATACCCTGATCTCAGTAAATTCTTTGCCATAGCATGCCCTCCTGCATGGGTACCGAAAGATCCCTCGTGGACTTCCTGCATCAACAGGCTTGCTTCGTGTCTATCCACGCATCTGAGCAAGACCATGTCAAAGTTTCTCTTGTACAAAACCCCGTTTGTATTCAAGAAGAAGCTAGCAGCAAGTCGCCTCAAGGTCTTCTTGTCATTGGAAGATGCCCCAGCTGGGTATTCTTGCTTTTCCTGGAATAACCTGATATCAAAATACCAAGGTTTCTCATCAGACACGGCGTCTACAGAGAAGGCATGAGCTGGAGCGTCAAGCCTGGATATGTAAATTTTGCGCACATAATTCCAACACAAGACTTTGATTGACGAAGAGAGAGTGGCCAATGCATCGGCAAACAGATTTTCATCACGTGGTATTGTAACACGGTGGGAGAACTGACTTTAGTTATGTTGCGGATAGCAAGAGTCGCCACCGACTTTTATTTTATCCAAAGGAAAGGCATAAAAGAACAGGAAAGACCTTTAAAAGATTTTTGGGTCCGGGGGGTAGGTTATGTAAAGGGAAGGTGTTAGCACCCTTTACATCCATGGTTATCCATGGGCTCTTAGTTGCTTAACTCACTTTAAATTGTTTTTGAAAAGGTGAAGTGTGTGAATAGAAATTTTCATAAGAGTTAATAATGATCCATGTACGGATGCGTAAAAACTTGTGTTTGAAAATTGTTTGAAATTGTGAAGTGTTTGAAAAGTTTTTTTGTTTTTATGAAGTGAGCAAGCAACTATGAGGAACCTAACCTAAAATTTTAAGTCTTTCTGTTCTTTATCCTTTAAATGGTAAGACTATCCCTATTATTAAGGAATAGGTAGTCATTACCTTGGATGTGTGGGTCAAGTAAAAGGTCATTTGTTTATTTAGGCAACTGTGGGGTGTATTAAGCAATTAGGAGGGACTGTCATCATTATTCGAAAGGGACAATATCTTTTATAAAGGCAACCATTTAAGGGACTTGATGACTTTTCTTTTTAAGGGACTTGCTTTATACACCCCACTTGACCTTATGATTAGGCAACATTGAGAGGTAACCCTAGAAAGTGAGATGGCGATTAAAAATCGACTTACGTGTGTGAGTGTTTAATTTAATTTATCTTTTAATTAAAATGATCTAAATTCAATTTTTAAATAGAATACATGTTTACACTCCCTATTTTACTAACCATGGCATGAAAATTAAATAAATTAAATATTTACAAAAATTACACCAAGGAGCAATTACAACAATTATAATAAGCAATTAAAATAAATAGCAAATAAATAAATATAAATAATAAGCAAAAATAAATAGGCAATAATAAATATAATAGGGGTTAGTAATAATAATAATAAAAAATAAATAAGGTTAGTGAAATAATAATAATAAGCATAATTAAAAAATAAATGGATTAGTAATAATGTGATTAGTAATAATAACAATAATTAAAATAAATGGAATTAGCAAAAATATTATAAGAACATAATTAAAATAATAAACAAAGAATTAAATTTTTAATATAGACAATTATTTAGAAATAAGAAGAAATATGAGCAATTAAATAATTATAATATTTTAATTTATGTACAAATAACATATTATAATTACAAAATTTAATTATTATAGGTTCAATTATTTCTAAACACATATTAAAAATTATTTTTATATATAATTTAGATTATAAACAAATTATAAAAGTACTTACATATTATATAAAGAAAATAAGTTACAATTATATTTACAAAAACTAATTATATTAAATAAATATGTACATAATAATTATATTAAAAATTAGAAAATAAAAATTAGGTTTTTAATAATTATTTAGAAAAGATAAACTAGGGTTTCTAAAATTAGGGTTTTGTTTTAGAAAAATATTTGAGGGTTTTTAATTTAATATACAAAATTATTTTAATTAATATACATATATTATAATTTAATTACATAATAAAGAAAATAATTTTTGAATTAAGAAAACATATATATATTTTATAATTTAAAAAATATAATATTTGCATTTTATAATTTAGAAACATATTTTAATATAATATAGAAAATAGGAAATATAAAAGAAAATAAGAAAAATCAAAAAAACTGGACCTGGGATTTGAACCCAGGTCCCTAACCTGAATATTGGAGAGGCTTGCCAACTGGGCTGCGTGCTGCTGATGCAAGAAAGAGGAACTCCAAGTTGTTTTGTGCTTTGAACTTGAAAAAAATCAGAAAAAATAATGAACAAGCAAAAAGGCCTGGGGGAGGATTGAACCCAGGACCTCTTGAATACACAAACGCACGCATGACCATCCAGCTAGGTGAGCAATTCTGATATTGTGTTGGCAAGAAATCATAATATATTAAGCCTCCTTTTTAACCTGAAAAATAAGAAAAAATATGTACACAGCCAGGATTCGAACACAGGTTTTATAGTTACACACAAACGCCTCTTTCCACTGGGACACATGCACATGTGTGATAAACAAGCAGGATGATAAAATAATATTTTAAATCAGAATTTCAAATATGAAATTTGCGCCAGGCCAGTCATCTTCTTCCTTGGATTACCTGCGAATTTAGTTAGGGATTTTGTTGCACATTTTCCTGCAAACTTCAGAATACATAAACCTACGAATTTTGAACAAGCATCAAAACAGCAAAATTTTCCAATAATAATTAGGGTTTTATGATCCCCAAGGTTCATAGAATTGTCCTATGCTTTCAGAATTTGTTTATATTAGGTTTAGATCATAACCCCAAATTCATGGCCGAAACCCTAACAATGGTGGCTTCCTATTCCTGCATCGAAACTCAAATTGCTTTGCCCAGAAACCTTCACAAGCTCAACACAAACATCATTAACCAAACAAAATTCATTGAGATACATTAAATTAGTGAAACCGAAAAAAATATATTCAAGAACAAGTAGAATTCGGATTATGCATTATGGAGTGATTTTGATGCATATGAGTATTGGTTTTGCTTCAACAAGGTCCAAGGAACATTGCTATGTTCTTATTTTACCTTCAAACTCCTTGTATCAATGAATCCGAAAATTGAGTTTGGAGAGATTTTTTGAATTTGCAAACTTACACTTGGGGCTGTGGAATCCGTCTATTGATGTTAGGGTTATGTTTAGTACTTATAGGTGATTGATTTTAGGTCAAAAAATTGATTGGTTATGTGAAGAATTTGATATGAAAAGATCCACAATGATCATGCCTTAAAAATCAAATATTCATGTGTGAATGCTTGCTATTTTTGGCCAAACCTCATGATTTCCTTCCTCTTCAATTCAAATCAATATTTAAGACTTTCTAGAAGCTTGATCCAAATCAAATCTTTTATTTTCATATTTTATTTTTATTTAAAATGATTTTTAATGAATTAAATCAAAATAAATAAAAATAAAAATAATAAAAATCTGATTTTTAATGGTTTGGGTCGTGCATGAAGTTGTTGTATGGATTGGATCATCATTTGGCAAGCCCATTTGGAAGAAATTGGTTTTAGACCTCCATTTTCATCATAAACCAACCCAAAATTTCCCAACTTTGCAAGGGCACATATCCTTCAATTTTAATGGTATGAGGGTGTTCTTGGACATTTTGGAAATCTTGAAGAGTCCTCTAAACAACCCCACTGGTTTCATGTCCATATCATTTACCAATCTCAAGTTATGCCCTTTTGAAGTTGTTGACTTTTTGTTGACTTTCAAAAGGACCTATAATGTCTTAGCTCATACCTTCCAAATGGAGCATTTTTGGGCTTGGCTTGTGAGACACAAAGTTGTAGATAATTCAATTTCCTTCAAAATGAGCTTTGTATGGAGACTTGGTGATGAAGTATGTGAAAGTTATGGCTGGTCAAAGTTCAGTTGACTTTTACTGAGGAAACCCTAATTTAGAAACTCCTGATTCTTGATGATCTGAAATCTCCTTGATAAATCATGATCAACCCTTGATCAAATGGTGAATTTTACCTCATATACTTGATGTTGGCAAAAAAATCATGAAGTTTGACTTTGGTTTGACCACAGTTGACCTCAGTTTGACTTTTTAACTGCATTGACTGATTTTGACTTACCTGATCATCTGACTGAGCAAACTTCTGAGAAAAGTCTTGAAACTTGTCATGGGGGTTCTTACACACATATAAGATGTTATGAAGCTCACTTGAAGCCTTGGAAGTTCATTTAGCCTGATTAAAGTCAAAACCCTAGTTTTGGATGCACTGCTTAGAAGGTGCATTGTCTGAGGGAATTGTCAACACTTCTGACCAATTGTGAACTTTGTGAACCTTGTGAACCATCATAAAATGTCTTGTGAACCTCATGGAAGGTATTGTGAACCTTGTGAACCTTGTGAACCTCATAAAGTGACTTGTAGACTTCATGAACCTCAGGAAAGGTTTTGAAGGCATTGTGAATCTTGTGAACCTTGTGAACCTTCATGAAGTGACTTGTAGACTTCATGAACCTCATGAAAGGTCTTGTAAACATTAGGAAGCTTGTGAACCTTGTGAACCTTCATGAAGTGACTTGTAGACTTCATGATCCTCATGAAAGGTCTTGGAAGCATTGGGAGGCTTGTGAACCTTGTGAACCTTCATAAAGTGACTTGTAGACTTCATGAACCTCATGAAAGGTCTTGAAAGCATTGTGAAACTTGTGAACCTTGTGAACCTTCTTAGCACACAAAGTCTTATATTGTGAGGGCAAATTTTGGGGTGCAACAGGTATGTATTGAAGTTTAACTGTCGTGAAGAACGTCAACAGTTTTTGGCATAATCCCTGTATGGAATTAGATGCTCTTGATGCGTATACCACTTACCGGTGACCTGATTAATGACGAGGGCTGAATCTCCGAATATATCGAGGTTCTTAATCCGAAGATTAATAGGCTCCTCTATTCCCATTATGCATGCCTCGTATTCCGCTTCATTGTTGGTGCAGCCAAAAGTAATTCTGGCATCAAAGGGTAAGTGAACACCTTCGGGAGTAATGAGTACGGCACCAACTCCATGACCATTGATATTGACGGCTAGATCAAACATCAGCTTCCATTTGGATTCAGGGTCAGGCCCCTCCTTCGGAAGTGGTTCCTCATAATCGTTTGCTTTGAGGTACATGATGTCCTCATCAGGGAAGTCAAACTTCATTGGCTGATAATCATCCTCAAGAGGTTGTTGTGCAAGGTAATCCGACAATACACTTCCCTTGATGGCTTTCTGAGAAGTATACTGGATGTCGTATTCAGTTAAAATCATCTGCCACCTAGCAACCCTTCCGGTCAACGCTGGTTTCTCAAAGATGTACTTGACAGGATCCATTTTGGAAATGAGCAGTGTGGTATGAGTCAACATGTACTGCCTCAGTCGGCAAGCAGCCCATACCAAAGCGCATCAAGTTTTCTTGAGCAGTGAATATCGGGATTCACAGTCGGTAAACTTTTTGCTAAGGTAATAAATAGCATACTCTTTTCGACCAGACTCGTCATGTTGGCCTAGAACACACCCCATTGACCCTTCTAGCACGGTCAAGTACATGATTAAAGGTCTTCCTTCCACGGGAGGCATTAGAATTGGAGGCTCCTGCAAATATTCTTTTATTATGTCGAAAGCTCTTTGGCAGTCATCGTTCCACCTGACCGTTTGCTCTTTTCTTAGCAATTTGAATATCGGTTCGCACGTGGCAGTTAGATGAGATATGAATCGAGAAATGTAGTTCAACCTCCCTAAAAACCCGCACACTTATTTTTCTGTCTTCGGTGCAGGCATATCTTGAATAGCTTTTACTTTAGCAGGATCTACCTCAATTCCTCTTTGACTAACAATGAAACCCAGCAGTTTCCCGGAACGCACTTGTTTGGATTCAACCTCAGCTTGTACTTGATCAGTCTATCAAACAGCTTCTTCAGGTTGACCAGATGCTCCTCTTCGTCTCGGGACTTAGCAATCATATCGTCCACATAACATTCAATCTCCTTGTGAATCATGTCATGGAACAATGTGACCATCGCCCGTTGATAAGTTGCCTCGGCGTTCTTCAAACCAAAGGGCATGACCTTATAGCAGAATGTACCCCACGGGGTAATGAACGTTGTCTTCTCCATGTCTTCCGGCGCCATCTTTATCTGGTTATATCCGGAGAAGCCATCCATGAAGGAAAACACCGAGAATTGAGCAGTATTGTCTACCAACATGTCAATGTGTGGCAACAGAAAATCATCTTTTGGGCTTGCTCTATTCAAATCCCGGTAGTCAACGCACATCTGGACCTTGCCGTCCTTCTTTGGTATAGGTACAATGTTAGCTACCCAAGGTGGGTAACTAGTCACAGCAAGGAAATCGGCATCCCATTGCTTCTGAACCTCCTCTTTGATCTTCATCGCCATGTCAGGACGAGTTCTTCTCAATTTCTGCTTCACAGGAGGACAGTCCTCTCTCAAAGGTAGCTTATGCACAACGATGTCGGTATCTAACCCTGGCATATCTTGATATGACCAAGCAAAGATATCCACATACTCTTTCAGCATACTGATCAGCTCTTTCTTGACGTCGGCCTGCAGACTGGCCCCTATTTTGATCTCTCTCTTTGCATCTTCACTGCCAATGTTGATGATCTCAATCTCTTCTTGATGAGGCCGAATAACCCGTTCCTCTTGTTTCAACAATCTGACCAATTCTTCAGGGAGGTCACAGTCTTCCTCAACCCCTTCATCAGCTTGGTAGACTGGATTGTTAAAGTCATGCATAGTCATAGCAGGAACGTTTTCAGTGGAATCCGGATGATCAACACTGCACAGATGATGTGCTTATTCAGAATCTGCTTATTTTGAAAAAGAGACGCTAACACAAAAACAAAAATGAAAACACATTGCCATTTTTATATTTTTGTGAAAAAGTTTAAAAAACAAAGACAGGGAACACAGTTTGTCTGAAAATGTCCTTTTATTTCATAGCAAAATAAGATGCAATACAAAACATGGTGGCCCAATACAATGGATCCAAGCATCTTGGGCAGAATGCTGGATTTGACAATGTAGTATGCTAATAAAAGGAAACAAAATGATTACTCTGAGAGCCAGGTGACTTGAACAATGTCTTCAGCAGACCAATTTGTTAGCTCCTCGCCGGGCACACACGGGTGGATCCAATTGTCCCAGCCACCGTCACTATCCCCATCTTGGCTTACTGTACAGATCTGATTGCGGTCGAGCAACCCAACACTTGTAAACGTGATAACCTTACCACTTAGAGTAGATCCACTAGGATGATACCCTAAGCCAAACTTATCATCTTTCGTTTCTAGCTCCAACAGCTTGCCCCAGCCTTGGGCACTGCCTGATTGAACAACCTCTTTTGCTTCCCTGTAGGAATGGATGGATGTACCCTCTTTCTCACTGCTCTTCTCCACAGGAGTCAAAATGCTGACGTTGACTGCTTCAAAGGCTTGGCATAAAGTTTCATGGATCTCTCCATCCATTTCTACGTACTTGAACGTCGACAAGTGGCTTACGAATATGTCCTCCTCTCCACAAACTGTGATGACCTGGCCGTCAACCACGTATTTAAGCTTCTGATGCAGGGTTGAAGTAATTTCTCCAGCAGCATGTATCCACGGCCTTCCCAACAAACAGCTATATGCAGGCTAGATATCCATAACATAGAAAACACTTTTGAAGACTTGAGAGCCTATCTTGACGGGCAGCTCAACCTCTCCAAAAACTGATCTTCTCGATCCATCGAAAGCTTTAACAACTAGATCACTTGGTCTCAGGACAATCCCATCAACATTAAGCTTCATCAGTGCCTTCTTTGGAAGCATATTCAGGGAAGAGCCTGTGTCTACAAGAACGTGAGACAACACAACACCCTTGCACTCCATGGTGATATGTAGTGCTTTGTTGTGGTTTCTGCCCTCTGACGTGAGGTCTCTGTCTGTAAAGCCTAAGCCATGGCTTGCATTGACACTTCCTACAACAGCTTCAAGTTGGTTGACAGTGATCTCCTGAGGAACGTAGGCCATTTGTAGAACTTTCAATAAGGCCTCTCTGTGTGCAGGAGAACACATCAGCAGTGACAAGATGGAAATCTTGGAAGGTGTCTAGTTCAGTTGATCAACCACCTTATAGTCACTCTTTTTGATAATCCTAATGAATTCCTCGACCTCTTTTTCAAACGTACCCTGTCCAGCAACCGGAGTAGTTGACTCATCATCCATAGCTTGCTTTCCTTTGGCCTTGGATGAAGCCTCAGCCTCGGGATCCCCTCTCAGCACAGGGGGAGCGAATAACCGACCACTTCTGGTGAAACCCCCAACTCCTCCGACATTCTCTACAGTCGGGTCCACAGAAACAGATCTGCTCTCAATCTTCTGTCCAGCGACATATACATCTGAGCCATAATGCCAGGGAATGGCTTTATTGTCTGTGTACGGAACAGGCCCACGTACGGTGATAGTCACGGGACTAATCTGAGGAGCATAGATTGTAACAGGCTCTCTTCTGACAGGCATGTCAGCTTCATCATAGAAAATAGTAATTGTTGACACATCATCAGCTTCAACATCATCAACTTTACTGAACTGCAAGGATCCATCATCAATCAAACTCTGCAAACCCATCTTCAGCTTCTCACATCCATTCTCAGCATTCAAACAGTCTTCACAATCAAGACAGCAACCAGGAAACACTTGACCATTCAGCAGTCTCTCTTTCACTACCCTCAAAGGAGTCTTCACTTCTTCAATATTCAACACAAGACTCAACTTGTCACCACCCTCAACAGCATTGATTCTTGCCCCTCCGTGATGCGGAATAGGGTTCGAATTAACATTCGGCGATGGCACAAAGTTGATTGCTTTAGAGTCTACAAGATCTTGAACCTTGTGATGCAAAGCCCTGCACTTCTCAGTCGAGTGCCCGGGTGCTCCAAAGTGGAAAGCGCATCGTGCGTTGACATCATAACCGACTGGAATCTCTCCAGGAGGTGGTGGTGCCAAAGTCCTCAGTTGAATCAGGTTCAAATCCAGCAGTCTGGGAAGTAAAGCAGCATAGGTCATAGGGATAGCCTCAATCACCCTATTAGCCGGGCGAGTTTGCCTCGGCTGATACGGTCTCTGCTGATAATTGTTACGAGGTTTTTGTTGTTGATGTTGTTGTGGAGGAGGTTGCATCTGTTGCACTGGAGCTGAAGGAATTGTGATTGCTGCCACATGCTCATAGGGTCTTCTATAACCACGGCCCTGGCCTCGGCCAAATACAGCATTTGTCTCGCCTTCTCTCCTCCTAGGAGGTCCACTGAAAGCTTTCCTCTCTCTATTTGAGCTGCTAGCACTAGGATCTTGTATCTTCCCCATCTTCAGCAAGGTCTCAACCCTTTCTCCAACAATAACAATATCGTTGAATTTAGTGGCAGAACTGGACGCCAATCTTTCAAGAAACACACCCTGCAAAGTACCCATAAACATGTCAGCCATTTCGTTCTCAAGCAGCGGTGGTTGCACCCTGGCAGCGAGCTGGCGCCACCTTTGTGAATACTCTTTGAAACCTTCCTTAGCCGTTTGAGCCATGTGCTTCAATTGCGTGCGGTTCGGAGCCATGTCCATATTATATTGATATTGTCTCACAAAGGCTTCAGCTAGATCCTTCCAACTCTTGATATTGACTCTGCTAAGCTTCATGTACCATTCCAGCGAAGCTCCAACCAAGTTGTCTTGAAAATAATACATCCATAGTTTCTCATCATCCGTATGAGCAACAATTCTCCCAACAAATGATTGAAGATGGGTCTTCGGGCATGCAGTGCCATTATACTTCTCAAAGGTTGGAACTTTGAACTTGTATGGGATCCTGACCCCAGGAACCAAGCCCAAATCTGTTATGTCAAATCCCAAGGAGCTCTGGGATTGAATAGCTTTGATTTGCTCAGCCATTTCCTCGAACCTCTTGTTCATCTCAGCTCCTTGACCTTCAGCTTCGTCCAGGAGAGTGAACTGGTTGTCATGATTATCCATCTGATTATTATTCAAACAATCATTGATTATTGTCACCCCTGGCTGTGTCACAGGAACTTCAACCTGACGTGCGCCTGCACCGGTACGATTATCAGCAGCAGCAACAGTGTTGTTCCTGGGTTGACTGTTTTCAATCATCTCCCGCAGACGCTCTTGGTTCTGACCCATGTCGGCCATCACTGTCATAAAGTTATCCATTCTCAGTCTAAGATCTGCCAAGTCCGCTTGCATCTGGTCCATGACTCACTCTCTGTTAATCTTTGTCGGATACCGGTGTGCAACTGGTTGTTCCCGAACTTTACGGGGAGCTATAGTGCCTGAGACACAAAACATGTTAGTAACTGAGACACTACCTGCAAAACAAACAAACAGGTTATATGCAATGCAATGTAACTGTTCATGTTCCCAGTTTTAAGCATTTGCCATGCCCCAGTTCTGGCATCTAATCTCAGACAGTCGCTTTCAGGATATTATCTTTCAAACTTTTTCTTTGATGAGTGTTCAGACATTAGCAGTATCAGACAAACGAGTCTTGCACATTCAAAATCATAACTTGCACATTAATATTGTATATGAACAAACCACTGCCGGCTAAAAGTCAGAATACAACCAGAAATATTCCCCGAAGGGTTACAAGCCAGTACATAAAATAAAGACAAAAGAAATAAAAGCAAGACTCCTACAACAGGCCTGTAGGTAGTCTGAAAAATAAACTACGCCAAGGACCCAGGATCTGCCACCTCTGCCCTGCTTTTCTTGACACCCGCTCTCAGCTTGAGCTCTTCAATCTCTCTCCTTGCTTCCTCCAAAGCTAACTGACTTTGTGCTAGCTGTTGGGTCTTCTCCCTCCGAATGGTGTGGACTTGCTCCACCTCCTCCTTCGTGAAGGCCATCTGAACTTCAAAGAACTCTTCTTTCTCTCTGAACTTCTTCTGCTCTTCCTCCCTTTGGCCTTGCAGCCAAGCAATGGATTGACGAGCATCCTTGAGATTCTTTAGATTCTTCTTGCGTTCAGCTTCTCTTTGGGCTTCCATCATACCCAACCTATGGAAATGGGCTTCTCTACCAGCAAAGTCCTTCTCTTTAGCTTCTAGAGAGGCTTGGAGCTTCTGCAGCTTGTCTTCAGCTTCATTCTTGGCCCTGTTGGCTTGGTGGTACAGGCTTACCATCTCAGTATTCTCCACTCTGACCTCATGTAGCTGAGCTTCTAGCTTCTTGTACTCTTCCAGGGAGACAGTACTGCTCTGACTAGGCACTTCTTTGGGATAAAGTGGAGCCTCAACTGAAAAAGGCATGAGAACTGATTCTACATGTCTTTGCAACCATGCAGCATATGGTGGATATGTCTTGGGATCAACTCGGCCGAAGTCTTTCTTACCCTTTCTTATCCTGTGAGCCCAGGCTTGGACTGCTTGTTGAACTAACTCTTTGTTTCCTTCAGCAGGAAAGTACAAAGATTCAGCCAACTCTTCCATTTGAGGAGGATCTTTCAAAGGGTAGCCAAACTGTTTTCTGGCTAATGTTGGATAGTAACTGATGACACCTTTCCTTCCCAGCAAAGGTACTCCAGCAAACCTTCCGCAACTGACCATCAACTCTTTACCTAGAAAATCCCTGTCATATCCCCAGGCAATGTCTTCAACAGTCAACCCCATCAGTCTTCTGGACCATCTCCATTCATCCCTCATCTCCTTGAAGGCACCTGACTTTGGCAGCTGTCTAGCAAACCACTCAGCAAATAAAGGAGCACATCAGACTACTGGACCACCCCTACCCTTCTCATTTCTGTAATGGACACTGTAGTAGAATTCACCCAAAAGAGTAGGCACTGGTGTGCCTTTTGCAAAGATTGAGATCACCTCCAAGCTGACAAACTCCTTCTCTCCAGGGAACAGGCTGGACCCATATACCATCAATGCAAGCAAAGCACCAAAGTCATTCCACTTAGCCTCTGTAGCATATCTCTCTGCCTCTGGGATGATCACACTCCAGGGTAGACCTTTGCCTTCACTCTCTTGCAGAGCCTTATTGACTGTAGCAGCTGGCAACCTACAAACCTTGGCTATGTCTTCATCTCTAAGCACAACCTCTGACCCATAGAATGGCAAGGTTTCTCTGACTGGCACATTCAGCATTCTGGAGATCTCCTCCAATGTAGGAGCTAAGATGTAACCTGGAAAACCAAAGCAACGCAGCAGAGGATCATAAAATTGCAACAGGGTATGCAAACTGTCTTTCTGGTCTGCAGTGGGCTTGTCCACAAACTTTAGTATCTGGCCATATCTTTTCTTGAAATTGCCCAAGATTTGATCGTTCATTAGACCTGCTAACCTCTGAACATTTCTAACTTCAGGCTGAAGAAAAGTATAATGCACATTCTTTTTCCTCGGAACTCTTCTGATTTCTGCCATGGAGATAAGATTACCAGAACTGGGACCAGATATGAGCAATGACCTGAAAAATGGGAAACATAAACAGTTAATACAAAGAATGATGCAAATGTAATGCAATGCAAGCATATGATCAACTGGGACCTGACAAGGGCCCCTCTGAATAACTGGCAAACCAAAAGTCCACTGAGTCACACTCTCTGATAATCCCAACCCTCTGACAGAAGATCTCAGGACCACAGTATCAAGAATACCAGAACAAGAAAACCAGAACTCCAGAAAACCAGAACTCCAGAACCATAGGACCATAGAACCAAAGATCATAATCACAGGACCACTGACCATAACAAGAACCACTGAATAGATGAGTGTATGTTGAGGCCATGCGTTCCTGCACACTTGTAAACCCCTCCCAATCTCACTAGTAAAAGGCTCCGGGTCAGACATAACGGACTCTCAAAGCCGAATAGCAATAATACTGTCACCATCTCCGAGAAATGGCTCATGACCAAATCAGGGAATTGGTTTGGCATTATATACTACGCAGGGAGGCCTCAGCTGAGTCCAGGTGTAAACACCCCAAATTTGCCCTCACTCATTCACACCATGGCTTGTGATCTTTTCATGTGCATAAGTTCAATCATATCACCTCATATTGCATTTTTTGCTTCACTGCATTGTTTCTAAGTCATCTGCATCTAGGGTTTGTGATCTGAGCAATCCAAGGGCTTCTTGAGCCACTTCAAAAGTTTTCAATCACTTCAAAGGGGTCCATGTATGTTCAAGCATCATATTATATCCTCTCAAAGTCAAGAATGTCAAAAAAAATCACAAGAACTGAGAATGGCATGGAAGCAGAGCCAGGTTTGACTGCACAGATGACCTAGAATTAGGGTTTTGGTTTTAAAGGCCATAACTCCAAATTTTTTGGTCATTCTTGTTTCTATTGGTCTCTATATGGTATAGGGATCATGCATATCAATTTTCATGAAGAAATTCCATGGGGAAGTCATCTGATCAAGAGTTGACTTTTTGAGCAAGTCAGTGTAAAATCAGGGCATCTGAGGCCCCCAATGACCCAACCAAGGGATGTTCATCATCATTTTGATTATGTATGATCTTTATTTGATCATAGAAGATGTTAGAAGTTCACAAATTTGAAGAATTTCAAGCCATTTGCAAAGTTGACTTTTGGGGAAAATTGACTTATAATGAAATTGTCATTTTGGGAAACTTTTTCAACCCTTGCTTTTTGAGTCAAAAATGTTTCAAATGGGAAAACTTTGGTCATGAAAGTTGTAGAATGGATCATTCCCTTTTCAAAAAGTACAAGAAATCATTCTAATTCATTTTGGATCAAAAGTTATGTCTTGTCAAAGTTGGGAAAAATCACATAATTTCAAGTTTTCCACCAAAGAGGCAAAGTTGCAAAATCACTTGCCAAGGCAAATTGTGCTATCAAATGGACTTCTAAACTTCATACAAACATGAACCAATGTCTAAAGATCAGAATTCACCAAGAGTTTGCTCATTTTTGTGACTTGTGGGGCAAGAAACTTCAAAAGGGCCAAAGATGAAGCAAGTTGCAAAACCTCACTCAAACCCTAATCCACTTGCTTGCTGACTTCAGAATTGATCCTAGGGCTCTCCACACTTCTTGCTGCGCAGGACACCCCATTTGTCCTTGGTTAGCTATGAGCCCATACCTCTCTTACACAAAGTTTGACATTTTGGCCAAAGACCCATACCAATCACAATAGGGCACACCAACTCCACAGACCTATCCATGAGTGATAAGTGGACCAAAGGCAAGCCATAACACATAACCATTCATGCTGAAACACACTCCAAGCCCTAGTTCCAAGTTTATGCTTCATTTGCAAAACCATTCGAAACTGACTCCACAAGCTTCAAACACACAAACAAACTTCACCATTGATCTCAACATGACTCACTGATCACAAACCAACCATTAAAACAGCCTGAAGGTCCCTGAAATCAAAACACGATTTCCTTCCCCCCTCGAACAGAACTCTGTCAATCTCCCAAACCAGCCATCCCCAAAGCTTTCTAAGCTTCATTTCATCATCAGAGGATTCAAAGGAGTGGACTTGCAGCAAAGGAAAGGCCAGAAAGCCCAGAACCAGGAGATTCCATCTCAGGTAGCCATCTCAAACTTTTTTCCAGAAACTCCATTTTAAGTTCTTAAACAATTCTATGTGCTCCCCTGATCATGGGGATGTGATTATTTTTGAAAATGGTTGAGAAACCAGGATGTATGAGTTGTCTGAAACTTTCTGCCCTAAATTTGTTTTGCTTCGATTTGCATGATTGATGAATGAAAAATGGTTTTTGTTTGGGGGTTTTGATTCAGTGATGTGTGGGGTTTGATTCTGGGCAGAGAGATGTTGTTTTAGATGCTTAGAGAGAGAGAGATAAGAAAATGGCTCGTCGGAGAAGACGACCGGAACCACTGTTCCGGCCGTCTGAAAGTCATTAGCCCTAATTTTGTCATTAAATGAAGTTTGAATATGGAGCGTAGATTAGGCTGACTTAGTCAATCCCCCGCGCGTTTCAATGGCCCAGATTCCTCACTTAGCCCTAATCTCATTTATTTAAAATTAATTAATTAAGATTAGTCAGTTTGAATTTCAACCACTGGATCACGCGCGCAGTCAACTCCCGCGCGTCCAGTTTGAATGCCAGCCCTCAGATCTAATTACTTCTCATTTTATTCTATTTTATTTCATTTCATTTCATTTCTTTTGTACATTTATTTAAAAATAGTAAAAATCATTGAAAAATTCTGAAAATTTTTATCAAACCTTTTATTAATTTTCAGAAACCAAAAATATTTTTATTTTTATTTTTTGCATAAAAAATTATTTTTAAATCATTTAAAAGTTTATTTTTAATTAATTAATGAAAATTAATTAATTAAAAATACTTTTAGGTATTTAAAAATCACAAAAAAATTCATGTAACCTTTAAAAACATTTTAGAACATTGTCCAACCCTCAAAACCAATTTATTTTTTGTTCTTGATCCCTTTTGATAATTTTCAATGGAATTAATTTCATTTCAAGGCATCATTTTGATTCAAACTTCAAAAATTCATTGTTGCCTAACCATTGAGAGTTGGACAATGATTCTTTTTGCATTACATCTTGCATATCATGTAGTTTATAGGATTAAATTGGCTTGAATTGATCTTTCATTTTCAATTTGTTTGACATTTTTCTTGACAAGGTACCTTAAAACCCTAGCAAACTTAGGAAATTCATAACTTACACTAGGTTAAGAATTGGATCCTCTCCTTTGGGCAGTGAGTTTGTATAGGTTTAGGGTTCCTTTTAATGCATTTTCAATTTTTCATCATGATGTTTGCTTCTGGTTTTGGATTTTGTTTTGTGCATTGATCATAAACCCTAATTCATGCCTTTCCTTTGCATCCATCTTCCATTTGCTTGCATACCATGACTTGCCATGACATTTTGTGCACCCATTTGATTCATAACACATCTTAGGATATATTAGAATCATGTTTGATCATTGCATCTTTCATTTTCCATGATGTATGTCACTTGCATTTCATAACTTTTCATGTATGTTCATGGTTCTAAGCATGCTTCTCTTGCATCCATAAGTTTGTATGATCATTCTCATGTCTTGTCTCATGTGTGTATTATCTCTTAGCATCATTAACACCATACTCATGCTTCTGGTTTTGGGTTTGCATCATCACATTGCATCTCATTTTGCATTGCATTTCATTTCTTTACTAACTTTTCAGGTGGTAAGTTGTATTGAGAAGTGGATTTTCCTTCACTTCTCATAATCTCTTTTCATCTCTCTTTCACTTCATTGCTGCATTTTCGTATGTGTATTGGATTGAGCTTGCTCATTCTTGTTCATCTCACTTTTTTTCTTCAAGCAACTTGACTTCTTAAGTGAAGCAAGTTGTTTTACTTCTCTTTGCTCCTTTCATCTGCTTCCTCCTTGGTGGTTTCCTTGAAGATTTCTTTCCTAAAACCTCACAAACCCTAGGAACAACTAAGCATGATGATAATTAGGGTTTGATTAGTCCCCCACTTAGCTTTTACCTTTGTGTCTCTTTGAGTCTTCTCATCTCATCTCACAATCAAGGACTAAACCCTAAAGGTTTTAAGGCTTTGTGATTAAGCTTATACCTATATCCTCCTATTAGGATGGAGTGTATAACTTTGATCCTAAGTGTTAAACCCTTAATGTGTTTAACTCCTTTAATCAATTCATCTTAATAACCATCAAGACATCAAGCTTGTAACTTGGGCCTTGCATTAGGGTTCTAATTCTTCCTTAATTGGTTAAGAAGGACTAACCCTAGTGTTAATGGACAAGTCCCCCTCAAGTTGTCTTACAAACCATAAAAATCATTTCTTCATCTTATCATTAACTAAAATCCATTTAATAAAGACTTTTTTTTGTCATGAGGTTAATCCCTAATCATGGATTAAGTTGAGGAGTTTTTCTCAACTTAAACATTCTCATCTATTATCCTTCTATTAGGATGGTGTAATGAGTCTGTTTAATCCCTGATTATGGCTTAATCTCATTACTTAACACTAAACAAAGACAACAAAAACATCTAACTAATCACAAGTAGGTTAATGATCTTAATCCTACACCATGGTGATTAAGTGTGAGATATTGACTTCACACTTAAGGTATTCTCATTACCCCTAATCAGAGGGAAGATGTGATGAGTTTACTAACCCATTGGTTTAGGGTTAAGCTCAGTAACTTATGACAAATCCAAAAGCAATAAAAGATTGAAAACACAAAAGCAAACAATAATCGTCTCCTTCGGGATTCTTTTCTCATCTCATTCACTCATAAACGAGAACTTGCTTCTTCCGTCTAATGCAAGACAGTTTGCACCTGAGCCAGACAGGTCATACACTTGAGCATAGACAAGCAAGCAGTTCACAAGTCAATTTATCTTTCAGTCTCTTTGAGTCGAACCACGGTGTTCTGACTTCCTCATTGCACGAGAGGATACGTAGGCATAACTTAACAGTTATCGAACAAAAGTCTCTGTATATTCCCCCTTCTTCCCAAGCCTCATTCTTTAGCCTCATTATCATGAGCATTTCACTCTGTCCTTACACTGACACTTCACTTAAACATTTCCCTTCTCTTACACTGACACCTGTACATCCTTTTCCAGCTCTTTTATACACAAATTGCACTGACACTACCCCTTTAAAACACAAATATTTTAAGCGTGGATCCCGTCGAGTACGGCGGACAATCTGGGTGCTAATACCTTCCCAGGTTGTAACTAACCCCCTTTCTCAGTCTCTCTGGTTCGCAACCGTTTTATCCATATCTTTCTAGGTCTATGCAGCATTACCTTTCCTCCGGGATAAAAATGCCTAGCTGGCGACTCTTTTCTTTTCTTGTGAGTTCACTCCTGTGTGTTCTCGCACCTCCTCTCGCCGACCGTTCGCGTCTGTACCCCATTTGACCTAGCTTCATTTGGTGGGAGCGACAGCTTGGCGACTCTGCTGGGGACCCTTATATTGTAACCAGGGCTTCTGGTTCTTTTTGTGGGTTCCTCCTAGCGCTTGTTTGATTTGTGTTTACTGGGGTGTTATGTGCTAATTGTGTTCATATATTTGCTTTATTTATTGCTTTATGTACAGTTATTTATTGCTTTCTTTATAGCTTTATATATCATACTGTCATATTGTCATCTGGATGGATATGTTTTCTGTCTTGGTGGGTGGGGTTCTACTGAGAGTTTAAGGTCCTATACCTGGGACCTGAGTGACACCTAGGCTAGAGTGGTTCATGTTCTTTCCCATTCTATTTCGGTCTGGTGCGGGAATATGAAACACGGTTCAGATATGGGTTTCTTCTTGAGAACTCTGTGCTACAAATCTCCTGTAGTGCTAGGGCTATCTGGGAAGCCTGCTAAGTCTGGATGACCTTTACTATTGACCTTCTGAAACTGAGGTGAATTAGAGGAAGATCTTTTATGGTTATTGTAAACACTGTTGTTGCACCCCAAAATTTGCCCTCACAATACAAGACTTTGTGTACTAAGAAGGTTCACAAGGTTCACAAGATTCACAACACTTACAAGACCTTTCATGAGGTTCATGAAGTCTACAAGCCACTTTATGAAGGTTCACAAGGTTCACAAGTTTCCCAATGCTTTCAATACCTTCCATGAGGCTCATGAAGTCTACAAGTCACTTCATGAAGGTTCACAAGGTTCACAATGCTTCCCATGAGGTTCACAAGACATTTTATGATGGTTCACAAGGTTCACAAAGTTCACAATTGGTCAGAAGAGTTGACAACTCCCTCAGACAATGCACCTCCTAAGCAGTGCATCCAAAACTAGGGTTTTGACTTTAATCAGGCTAAATGAACTTCCAAGGCTTCAAGTGAGCTTCATAACATCTTATATGTGTGTAAGAACCCCCATGACAAGTTTCAAGACTTTTCTCAAAAGGTTGCTCAGTCAGATGATCAGATAAGTCAAAATCAGTCAATGCAGTTAAAAAGTCAAACTGAGGTCAACTGTGGTCAAACCAAAGTCAAACTTCATGATTTTTTGCCAACATCAAGTATATGAAGTAAAATTCATCATTTGATCAAGGGTTGATCATGAATCATCAAGGGGATTCCAGATCATCAAGAATCAGGAGTTTCTAAATTAGGGTTTCCTCAGTAAAAGTCAACTGAACTTTGACCAGCCATAACTTTCACATACTTCATCACCAAGTCTCCATCCAAAGCTCATTTTGAAGGAAATTGAATTCTCTACAACTTTGTGTCTCACAAGCCAAGCCCAAAAATGCTTCATTTGGAAGGTATGAGCTAAGACATTATAGGTCCTTTTGAAAGTCAACAAAAAGTCAACAACTTCAAAAGGGCATAACTTGAGATTGGTAAATGATATGGACATGAAACCAGTGGGGTTGGTTAGAGGACTCTTCAAGCTTTCCAAAATGTCCAAGAACACCCTCATAGCATTAAAATTGAAGGATGTGTGCCCTTGCAAAGTTGGGAAATTTTGGGTTGGTTTATGGTGAAAATGGAGGTCTAAAACCAAATCCTTTCAAATGGGCTGAACTTTTTATGACCCAAGGTGTTCCATGACATCATGCACGAAATTTATTTGACATTTTCATAATTTTATTTTATTTATTTTATTTATTATGATTTTTTATATTAAAAATCATTTTAAATTCAAATAAAATATAAAATGTGAAGATTTAAAATATATTTTGATTCTAGAAAGTCATAAACCTTGATTAAATTAGATTGATATGAAAATTATGATGATTGTCTTAAAATAGCAATGTTATATCAAAAAATATTTGAATTTTAAGACATTATTTTATATTATATAGTTTTTGTTTGTAATTAAGTTACAAATGTTGCCGTTGGTCTAGTGGTTAATACGCGTGGGAATGAATCCAAGGACCAGGGTTCGAACCCGTCCTTCATTATTTTTTGGTGAAAATTCAATGATATTGGCAGGTTTAATATATAATAAGCGTTGGTCATCCTTTGTTCACCAGTGGCATATAGCTCAGTTGGTTGTTGGTTGTGAATGGAAGCTGGGAGACCTGGGTTCGACCCCAGGCTCCAGCAGGTGAGTTTTTTCAATTTTTTTTGTTTTCTTAACTTAATTATTTTTATAATTCTTTTATTTTCTTTTAATTAAATATTCATAAAAAATAATAGATTAAAATTATGTAATTAAAATGTGTATAATATAGGAATTAGATTTAATTTTTGTTATATATAAAATTTAATTTATTTTAATCAAACCCTAATTTTATTTTACAAATTCATTAAACCTTAAAATATTTTTCTAAATAAACCTAATAGTTTACAAACCCTGATTTATTTTTCTCTAAACAATTATAAAATTACTAATTTTTATCTTATGATTTAAATTTCTAATTTTTGTAAATATAACTATTATGCACATATATAATTAATTTTTGTAAATATAATTATAAGCTATTTTCTTTATATAATATGTAAATATTTTCATAATTTGTTTGTAATCTAAATTATATGTATAAATAATTTTTTTTAAATATGTGTTTTAGAAATAATTGAACCTATGATAATTTAATTTTGTAATATGTTTAAAAATAATTTAATAATTTGTATATAAATTAAAATGTTATAATAATTATTTAATTGTTCATATTTCCTCTTATTCCTAAATAATTGTCTACATTAAAAATCTAATCTTTTGTTTACTATTTTAATTATGTTCTTATAATATTTTTGCTAACTCCATTTATTTTAATTATTGTTATTATTACTAATCATATTATTACTAATCCATTTATTTTATTATTATGCTTATTATTATTATTTCACTAACCTTATTTATTTTTTATTATTATTATTACTAACCCCTATTATAATTTATTGCCTATTTATTTATTTTACTTATTATTTATATCTTGCTGATTTATTTATTTATTTATTTTTTTAATTGCTTATTATTATTATTGTAATTGCTCCTTGGTGTAATTTTGTAAATATTTAAATTATTTAATTTTTATGCTATGGTTAGTAAAATAGGGAGTGTAAACATGTATTATATTTAAAATTGAATTTAGACCATTTTAATTAAAAGATAAATTAAATTAAACACTCACACACGTAAGTCGATTTTTAATCGTCATCTCACTTTCTAAGGCTACCTCTCAATGTTGCCTAATCATAAGGTCAAGTGGGGTGTATAAATCAAGTCCCTTAAAAGAAAAGTCATCAAGTCCCTTAATGGTTGCCTTTCACAAAGATCTTGTCCCTTTCGAATAATGATGACAGTCCCTCCTAATTGCTTAATACACCCTACAGTTGCCTTCATTAAACAGATGTCCCTCATATGTCCCTCACATCCAAGGTAATGACTACCTATTCCTTAATAATAGGGATAGTCTTACCATTTAAAGGATAAAGAACAGAAAGACTTAAAACTTTAGGGTAGGTTCCTCATAGTTGCTTGCTCACTTCATTTAAAAACTTTTCAAACATTTCACCATCTCAAACAATTTTCAAACACAAGTTTTTTACGCATCCGTACATGGATCATTATCAAACTCTTATGAAAATTTTTATCCACACACTTCACATTTTCAAAAACAATTCAAAGTGAGCTAAGTAACTAAGAGCCCATGGATAACCATGGATGTAAAGGGTGCTAACACCTTCCCTTTACATAACCTACCCCCCGGACCCAAAAATCTTTTTAAAAGGTCTTTCCTGTTCTTTTATGCCTTTCCTTTGGATAAAATAAAAGTCGGTGGCGACTCTTGCTATCCGCAACATAACTAAAGTCAGTTCTCCCACCGTGTTACAGAACTGGCGACTCTGCTGGGGAATTAATCAAAGAGGGGTACCCTTAGGAATTAGATCAATTTAAAATTGTTTGCCTTGTTTGCTTTATACTTACTTGTTGGGCTCTTATGTGTGAAAGATCCTAACTCGGATCTAAGTGTACCTTAGGTAAATGGCAATAGACCAAGGAAACTGTACGACGTATATCGATATGGTTGATCTGGTGGCCATAGTTAGTGCGACTTCTTGGTTGGTGCTTATGTTCCTTAAGTCAAGTTGAGGATAATATGAGGCTGCCATATGTTGTCAATGCACTAACTAACTTTTAGAACCCTAGTTATCCCATCTTGGCCTTTAGAAAAGTGGTGAGGTAACCGGCTTTGGTGCAGACTGAAGTTGGTTGACACTCGATACTACGCTCATTGAGATCTTAAACTTGGAGGGTTTTGGTTGGCAAGTAAGTTGCCTTCTGAACAACCACCCTTGTGAAGGATCAATGATATTGAGATCCCTTAGAACCTGGTTACTTTTGTAGAACAGGATGAACCATCTAACTTCAGGGGAGGGTATTTACCTTTGAACCTCATGCAAGCCTTTAAACCTAGGGCTATGGTGTGACTTGTTTGTGTGTGCCACATGTTTGTGATTGAACATAACATCATGACATCATCATGCATCATAAGCATAGCATTTTCACTAACCATTTCAAGGACCAAGAGATTTATCTTTGTTCTTTGTTGCAGGTCATGGCTTCTTCTCGTAGAAACACCATCAGGATCAACTTTGTGGGGATACCCCCTAAGCTTAAAGAGTTGGTTTCTCAAGTGTCTGATCACTCCCAGTTCATCAACAGACATGGTCACTTATTGGATCTAGTCACTTCAGGGTTCAATGAAGACATGATGAGTGTTTTGTTTCAGTTCTTTGACCCTAAGCACCACTACTTTACATTCCCTGACTATCAGCTAGTTCCTACCATGGAGGAGTTCTCTAAACTTCTGGGTATACCTGTTCTTGATCAAAGACCCTTCACAGGCTTGGAGAAGGAGCTTAAACCATAGGTTATTGCTGCAGCTCTACATCTGAAGAAGTCTGACATTGTTCTAGAAACGAGAAGCGGAGTCAAGGGTATTCTTGCTAAAGTATTAATGGATAAAGCTCAAGTATTCTTGAAGGCCATGAGCTATGATGCTTTTGAGGAGATCTTAGCCTTGCTGATTTATGGCTTAGTATTGTTCCCCAATCCAGATCAGTTCATAGATGTTCATGCCATCAACATTTTCCTGAGTCACAATCCAGTGCCTACATTGCTTGGAGACATCCTGCATTCTCTTCACACCCGTACTACAAGGGCAAGAGGGACTTTGATGTGCTGCATACCTTTGCTTTCTAGGTGGTTTATTTCTCACCTTCCTCGCTCAGTAATGAAGAATGAGCAAGGGTTCAGATGGTCCAAGAGGATCATGTCACTTTCTCACTCAGATATCCATTGGTGTTCCAGATCTATGGAGAATGTCACCATCATTGACCGTTATGGGGAGTTTCCTAATGTGCCACTTCTAGGCATAAGAGGAGGCATCACCTACAACCCCTCTCTAGCTTTACGACAGTTTGGTTACGCTCGGAGTGATGGTCCACATGACATGTTGATTCAGGGTATTGTGTTTGACTACGACAACGATCTTCAGGGTTACCGTCAGAGATTCATACGAGCCTGGGGAAAAGTAAACAGGGTTGACAGCAAGACACTGGAGCCTAAGTACACTATTCCTATGGAGGCTTATCTCAGATGGGTACGATCTCGTGCTCAGACTCTCATGATTCCATATCCTGCCGTCCTGCCAGTTACCATGGAACCTGTTGCTGAAGGAGACACAGCTTATACCATCCTTCACCCAGACATGCCTACTGATATGGAAGACTTGCAGAGATCATGGATCCAACTGAAGGAGCAAAGGGATACTTTCGAGGCTCATTACAAAGCAAGCCAAGAAAGAATCCTGGAGCTAACAAAGCAACTTCATGAGGAACGGAACCTCAACTCATACCTCAACACAAAGAGGAAACGTCCATGGGAGACTTAAAACCCCATCTTTTGTACTTATTTCATTTCATTTTTTGTAAGCCTAAAAGGAAAAACAAAGTTATTACTAATAAAAGTTTACCTTCTTGTTTGTCTAAGCAAATTTAAATCCTGCGGTCCTTGAAAACATTGCATATGCATTCACATATCATTTCATTGCATCACAGGTTTATAATTGTGCACAGGTTTCTCATCTTCTCGCTGTTTATTTCAGCAATGGCTCTTGAACAATCAGTTAAGGATCTCCAGGCACAAAATGCACAGTTCCAAGAGCTGATCTTGAACTTGTCCAAGGGGCAGGATGAATTGAAGGCACTGCTGGCCAAGAAGACTAAGAAGACTAGAAGGTCATCTAGTTTAATAAACATGGGAAGAAGATTCAAAGGTCTTGCCAAGACCAAAGAACCAGCTGAAGACTATGAATCTGAGGAATCTGAAAAAGAGGGAGGCAGTCTCCACAACACTATGGGGGACTCTGATTCTGAGGCTAATTACTACCATGATCCTAATGAAGACAAATTCAAGATGCTGGTGGATAGGATGGATGCCATGGAGTTGCAGAAGTCATCTGGGCTGGATTTTGAAGATTTGAGTCTGATATCTGGGGTAGTCATACCTATTGGTTTCAAGGTTCCTACATTTGTTGTTTATGATGGGGTCTCTTGTCCCAAGCTGCATCTGAGGTCTTATGTCAGAAGAATTCAACCTCACACTGCTGATAAAAAGTTGTGGATCCATTTCTTTCAAGAGAGCTTATCTGGAGCTCAGTTGGAGTGGTATTATCAATTGGAGAGTGTCAACATCAGGGACTGGAATGATCTTGCTGAAGCTTTCTATAAGCAGTATCAATACAATGCTGACTTAGCCCCCACTCGCATGCAGCTTCAGAGCATGTCAATGGGTGCCAAAGAAAGTTTTAAAGAGTATGCTCAGAAGTGGAGAGACTTAGCTGGAAGAGTTCAACCCCCTTTAACTGACAGGGAATTGGTTGATATGTTCATGTGCACGCTGAATGGTCCGTTTTATAGTCATCTCATTGGGAGCTCATCATCTGGCTTCACTGAGTTGATAATGACAGGAGAGCGAGTAGAAAATGGTATAAAGAATGGTAAGATCCAAGTGGGTACTTCCTCATCAGGTGCTGCAAAGAAGCCTCCCACTGGGAAGAAAGAATCCAATGCTGTTTATGGTCAGCCTGATCGTAACAGAAGGCATCAGTCTGTTAGTGCAGTTCATATTTCAAATCCAACTCCTGCAACAACAGAGCAGCCACAGGGCAACCAACAGAGGGCTAGAAGGCAGTTCCCGAAGATCAATATGTCAATGGCTCAGGCATTGCAGCACTTGTTGAAAGCTGAACTTATTACTTTGAAAGAGGCTCCTCAGAATCCTAATGTTACCTCTCCCAGGTACAATCCCAATGCACGGTGTGCATACCATTCAAATTGTCAGGGACATGATACTAATAATTGCTGGGTCTTGAAGAACAAAATTCAAGATATGATTGATACTGGAGAAATTGAGTTTGATCCTCCGGGTACTCCAAATGTGATTACTGCTCCAATGCCAAATCACGAGAAGACTGTCAATGCCATTGAGGAAGATCTGCATATCCATTCAGTTGCGGAGTTGACCACACCATTGTCTGTCATCAGAGAGAAGTTAGTACAAGCTGGGTTCTTTCCGGGTTGTCGTGAAGATTGTGTTTATTGTGAGTATAATCCAGAAAAGTGTTGGAGGTTGAAGGACGGAATTCAACGTCTCATGAATAATTACACCATAGTGTTTGAAAGAAGACCATCTTCCGTGGAAAGTATGGTAGATCATATTACGCAAGGTAAGAAGACTGAAGAGGTTGACATGGTTGACAAAGTGCCGGTGAGAATCACTTCAAAGGGTCCTATCAAAATCACCCATCAGGGGCCAATCAAGATTACTGCTGAAGGTCCCGTGAAAGTTGTTGCTGAAGCCAGAGTTGCTCCTATGGTCATTACTACTCCTGGTCCTATCCCGTATACGTCTGACAAAGCTGTGCCTTGGCATTATGGATCTGATGTTTACATTCATGGTGTTAAGCAAGAACCCTTAGCTGATGTGCCCGTTGATGTTGACAATATTGCTGGATCTAGTAAGATCACACGTAGTGGAAGAGTCTTCTCTCCTCCAGTTACTTCCAAGAATGCAGTCACTCCTGCTGCTACTTCCACCACTGATGCTAGGGGCAAAGGCCCTGTTATTGAACCTGTATCTACTGATGTGCCAGCTGCTGATGATCTCTCTAAGCAGATGGAAGAAGTATTGAAAATCATTCGCAAGAGTGATTACGACATTGTTGATCAGTTGGGACATACTCCCTCTAAGATTTCTATGTTGTCCTTATTGTTGTGTTCTGAAGCTCATGCAAAAGCTTTGATCAAGTTTCTGAAGACTGCTCATGTATCCAGTGCAATTTCTGTGGATCAGTTTGAGAACTGTGTTGCCCACCTGACCTATGACAATGGGTTAGGATTTTCTGATGCTGATTTGACCCCTGCCAAGAGGGATCATAACAGGGCCTTGCATATCTCAATTGAATGCAGGGGCACTACCCTGTCACATGTACTGATAGACAATGGTTCCTCTCTGAATGTGTTGCCCAAGGAAGTCCTGAATAAGCTGAGCCCTGAAGATGCTGTGCTGAAGCCCAGTAACATTGTAGTGAAGGCTTTTGATGGTTCTAGAAGAGTAGTACATGGGGAAATTGATCTTCCAATCAAAGTTGGCTCCCAGGTTTTTACTGCTACATTTTATGTGATGGATATTCGTCCTTCATACTCTTGTCTGCTTGGTCGTCCCTGGATCCATGGGGAAGGTGCTGTAACCTCCACATTACATCAGAAGTTGAGATATCTGGTGGAAGGAAGGGTTGTTACTGTCTATGGAGAAGAAGAATACTTTGTCAGCCATGTGAATACTTTCAAGTATCTGGAAATGGAAGGTGAATACATTGAGACTCCGTGTCAGACGTTTGAAGTGGTTCCTTGGGTTGTTAATGATTATGTGGCTCCTCCTGCTGCGAAGAAAGTTCCTGTGGTCACCAGAAAACCTCCAACAATGGCAATAGCTTCCCTCAATGATGCTAGAGCTGTGGTGGATGAAGGTGGTTGTACTATTTGGGGTCATCTTCCTGATATTCCATACAAGTCTGACAAGTTTGGTTTGGGTTTCACTGCAGAGTCCCAGAAGGCTGTTCGTCGTGCTCGTGCTGTTCGTATCACCAATCAAGGGGTTATGAAAAATCAGATCAACGTTGTGGGAGACTATGATGAAGACTACAACTTGGATGCTTGGATTTTTCCTACTGAGGGTGCTGGACTCAATAATTGGAAAGCTGAAGATGTTATCCCTATCTCCTTTAGTCAGGAGTAAATACTATTACTGTGTTGTCATTTTTTTTAAGTTTGTAATTTCTTGAACAATTAAACTCTTAAGCCTTGTGCCTTACCCGGGGTACAATGGTGTGCTTGTTACGGGCTGTCATTTCATTTGCATACTTCATTCAATAAAATCAGTGGACGTTTCGTTTTCGTAAATATTGTGTTCCTTGTCTTTCTTTTCTTTTATTTTTGTTTTATCAGCTATGTGTTCTTACACACACCCACATCACTAAAATGCAGATCCTCATCCACTCTGGATCCTGTTGATAACAGTTCTACTATTGCCAATTATAATTTCGAGAATCCGATCTATCAAACTGAAGACGGAAATGAGGACGATTGTGAAGTACCTGTAGAGCTTGCTAGGTTGTTACAACAAGAAGAGAAAGCTATACAGCCACATGAAGAGCCAGTCGAAGTTGTGAATCTGGGAACTGAAGAAAACAGGAAAGAGGTCAAGATAGGGGCTGATTTAGAGGACAGTGTCAAGAGCAGGTTGATTCAGATGTTACGTGACTATGTAGAGATCTTTGCTTGGTCTTATGAAGATATGCCAGGGTTAGATACAAACATTGTGGTTCATCGTTTACCAGTAAAAGAAGATTTTCGTCCAAAGAAGCAGAAGGTTCGTCGTATGCGTCCTGAGATGTCAGAAAAGATCAAAGCAGAGGTAATGAAACAGTTTGATGCAGGGTTCTTAGCAGTGACTTCTTATCCTCAGTGGGTTGCAAATGTGGTACCAGTTCCTAAGAAAGATGGTAAGGTACGTATGTGTGTAGACTACAGGGATTTGAACAAGGCCAGCCCCAAAGATGACTTTCCACTTCCTCATATTGATGTTCTGGTAGACAACATTGCTCAGCATAAGGTATTCTCTTTTATGGATGGTTTCTCTGGTTACAATCAAATCAAGATGGCACCCGAAGATATGGAGAAGACAACCTTTGTGACACAGTGGGGCACCTTTTGCTATAAGGTAATGCCATTTGGTTTGAAGAATGCAGGGGCAACATATCAGCGTGCTATGGTGGCTTTGTTTCATGATATGATTCATCATGAGATAGAGGTATATGTGGATGATATGATAGCCAGGTCTCAAAATGAAGAGCAACATCTTGATCATTTGCATAAATTGTTTGAGAGGTTAAAGAAATACAAGTTGAGGTTGAACCCAAACAAATGTACTTTTGGAGTTAGATCTGGGAAGCTCCTGGGTTTTATTGTCAGTGGAAAAGGTATTGAAGTCGATCCTGCAATAGTGAAAGCTATACGAGAGATGCCAGCTCCCCGTACTGAGAAGGAGGTTAGAGGTTTCTTGGGACGATTAAACTACATTGCAAGATTTATTTCCCAATTAACTGCCATCTGTGAGCCAATCTTCAAGTTGTTGAAGAAAGATCAGGTGATGGAATGGAATGATGAGTGCCAGACTGCCTTTGATGAAATCAAGAGATATCTGCTAGAACCTCCAATTTTGATGCCACCAGTTGATGGAAGACCCTTGATTATGTACTTAACAGTGCTAGACAACTCAATGGGGTGTGTATTGGGGCAACATGACGAGTCTGGTCGAAAAGAGCAGGCAATATACTACCTTAGCAAAAAGTTTACCGACTGTGAAACAAGATACTCACTGCTCGAGAAAACTTGTTGCGCTTTGGCATGGGCTGCTCGCCGACTAAGACAGTATATGTTGACTCATACTACCTTATTGATCTCAAAGATGGATCCAATCAAGTACATATTTGAGAAACCTGCTCTCTCCGGAAGAATTGCAAGATGGCAGATGATCTTGACAGAATATGACATACAGTATACTACTCAGAAGGCCATCAAGGGAAGTGTTGTTGCTGATCATTTGGCTCATCAAGCAGTGGATGATTACCAATCAATGAATTTTGAGTTCCCTGATGAAGACATTATGATTATTACCAAAGAACCTGGACAATATGACGGACCTGAACAAGGATCCCGATGGACTATGGTTTTTGATGGCGCCTCCAATGCACTTGGTAATGGTATTGGTGTTGTGATTAGTTCCCCTGAAGGTTGTCATACCCCAATTACTGCCAGACTTTGTTTCTATTGTACCAATAATATGGCTGAGTACGAGGCATGTATCCTGGGTATTAAAGCTGCTATTGATATGAAGATTCAATTCCTTGATGTCTATGGAGATTCAGCCCTGGTAATCAGTCAGATCAAAGGAGATTGGGATACCAAGCATGATAATCTCATTCCTTACAGAGAGCATGTGTTGTCTTTGATCCCACATTTCAAAGAGATTACCTTCGGACATATTCCACGAAGAGAGAATCAGTTGGCAGATGCTTTGGCCACCATGGCATCCATGTTTGAGATCAGTTGGAATGATGAAGTTCCCAAGATTACTATTGATAGATTTGAAAAACCTGCATACTGCAATGAGATTGACACAGAAGGGGCAGAGGAGAAGCCTTGGTTCTATGAAGTAAAAAGATATCTTGAGGCTCAGGAGTTCCCTGAAGGGGCATCTGTCAAAGATAGGAAGTTTCTGAGAAGATTTTCTGCTAAGTTCTTTTTGAGTAATGGTATTCTGTATAAACGCAATCATGATTCAACTTTGCTTCGTTGTGTGGATAAAAAGGAAGCAACTGAGATTATGGAAGACATGCATGATGGGATCTTTGGCACTCATTCTAGTGGTCATACTATGGCAAAGAAGATATTGAGAGCAGGTTACTATTGGTCTACCATGGAAGCTGATTGCTATCAACACTCCAGAACATGTCACAAATGTCAAATCTATGCTGATAAAGTCCATGTACCTCCATCACCATTGAATGTGTTGACTGCTCCTTGGCCCTTTGCCATGTGGGGCATTGATATGATTGGTGAGATCAAGCCTACTGCTTCTAATGGACATCGTTTCATCCTGGTTGCTATTGATTATTTCACAAAGTGGGTGGAGGCAGCTTCATTTGCATCTGTTACTAAGAATGTTGTGGCTCGATTCATTAAGAACAATCTCATATGTAGGTATGGCATCCCTGAAAGGATTATCACTGACAATGGCTCTAATCTGAACAACACTATGATTACTGATCTTTGCACGCAGTTTAAGATTAAGCATCACAACTCTTCTCCGTATCGCCCAAAGATGAATGGGGCAGTGGAAGCTGCTAATAAGAACATTAAGAAGATTGTACAGAAGATGACTATTACTTACAAGGATTGGCATGAGATGTTACCATTTGCTCTTCATGGTTATCGTACTTCAATACGAACTTCAACAGGGGCAACCCCATTCTCCTTAGTCTATGGTATGGAAACAGTTCTGCCCATTGAAGTTCAGATTCCCTCCTTAAGAATTATGAAGGATGCAGGCTTGGAGGAAGATGAGTGGATTCAGACTCGACTTGACCAGATAAATTTGATTGATGAGAAGAGGTTAGCAGCAGTTTGTCATGGCCAGATGTACCAGAAACGAATGATCAAAGCTTTTAACAAGAAGGTTAAGCCAAAGGTATATCAGGCTGGTGACTTGGTAATCAAGCGTATTATATTACCACAGGGTGATCCTAGGGGCAAGTGGACTCCAACATATGAAGGACCATTTGTAGTCAAGACAGTGTTTTCAGGAGGTGCCATGATACTTACTACTATGGATGGTGAAGACTTCCCGCAGCCCGTAAACGCAGACATAGTTAAAAAATACTACGCATAAAAAGAGACTCGCTAGGTTGACAGGCCTAGGCAAAAATAAGGGCATCCCGGCAAACCAAAAGGGTTTGGGCAAAAATTAGGGATATATATAAAAAGATGTACACCCGGCAAGTCGAAAACCTGAAAAGGCGGCTTGGGCAAAAAAGGGTATCCCGGTGGATTGAAAACCTGAAAGGGCAATCCAGGCAAAAGTTAGGGATTAAAGCGTATGACTATGTCTCGTTTGGATCACCCATGAAAGTGCAATCAGTTGTACTACTTACGCAAGCTCGAACAGATAAAGCTCAATCTAATCGTTTCCGTCTCAACAGCAGAAGATGAGATACTTGAAGATAATGGCAATAGTAGAATTGAAACTCAATAGGATTATTTCCCACATAGCTGATTTTCCTTGTTTTGTAAAAATTTATGACAAAATCCTCTTACTAGGGTTTATGTCTCCTTGTACAAACTTACCCATGAATGGGTCACTCTTTGATATAAATAAAAATCCATTTTTGAATCCTGATTTACTTTTACCCTATTCACCTAAGCGAAACGTCCATTAGTTGTGTTTGAATGTATGTATGCTTTTGAATATGATTGATGTTTACTAGAAATGCATGTATGCTTAATATGATTGATGTTTACCAGAAATGCATGAAAATGCAGTAATAGTATTTACTAAGGATGAACGAGGGAAGGATTTCAACGAAGCTTCACCGGTTCATCTCCACAAGACATTTACAAACCCTCAGTAGGACGAATCCATCTTCATAAAGTCTCATCTCCCCTGGAATTTATATCCATCTCTTTTATCCTCATACGGATATACAGGAATTTACTTTCCAATAAGGGTACGACGAACGAAGATGGAGGTTATATCTACCCTACTATCAAACGAAGACGGGAGGTTATCTATACCTTGTTATCCCCAGCAGACGGGAGGTTATATACTTTGCCATCCCCAGCATACGGAAGGTTATGTATAATATATTATCAAGCAAGACGGGCACGAGTTCCTCATATTCTTCAACAACGAATCGGGATTTATTTTCCCTGGCCAGCAGTTGTTATATGAAGATATCCAGACGCTTCCGGCAGTGTCATATCATACATACATCATTTACATCATACCATAACATACATATCCATATATACAATAGTACATTACCTAAGTGCATCATATCATACATGCATACATAATACATAAACTAATATTATTATACAGAATGGTACCTTGTTTTCAGGTTAATTATCCAGCAAACAAACTTATGATTATCAGGATTGCTTTATCCTCCTGAAAGTTATCATCCCTCAGGATTTCTTTATCCTCCTGAAGACTTATTATCTCTCAAGACTGCTTCATCCTCTTGAAAACATTATTACCTCAGGATTGCTTTATCCTCCTGACAGCTTATTATTACCTCAGGACTGCTTTATCCTCCTGACAGACTATTATCACATCAGGATTGCTTTATCCTCCTGACAGCTTATTATTACCTCAGGACTGCTTTATCCTCCTGACAGACTATTATCACATCAGGATTGCTTTATCCTCCTGACAGACTATTATCACATCAGGATTGCTTTATCCTCCTGAAATCATATTGTTACCTCAGGGCTGCTTTATCCTCCTGATAGCTATTATCAATATCTCAGGACTGCTTTATCCTCCTGACAAATTCATTACCTCAGGATTGCTCCATCCTCCTGACTGCTTATTATTACCTCAGGATTGCTTTATCCTCCTGAAATCACATTATTACCTCAGGGCTGCTTTATCTTCCTGAGAGCTATCACCATTACCTCAGGATTGCTTCATCCTCCTGAAAGCATATTATCAATCTCTCAAGAATGCTTCATCCTCTTGAAAATATATCACTACATCAGGACTGCTCCATCCTCCTAAAAGCTTATTATCTCATCAGGACTGCTTCATCCTCCTGACAACTATCATCATTACTTCAGGACTGCTTTATCCTCCTGACAGCTATCATCATTACTTCAGGACTGCTTTATCCTCCTGAGAGTTATCATTACATCTTTACTTTGGACTGCTTTATCCTCCAAGAAATGTATCTGAAGAACTTTTCTCCAAATGGCATCTTTAAGCCCACTCAGTTATATTCAACTAGTCATCTGTATCACTTTATGCACTGGTGAGTGCAAATTTTTGGGCTTTTGTGTTCAATCCCCTTCAACCTTCCAGGTCACGACTGGCAAATATACCAATCTAACCCCTCAGGTTTCAGAAAATTGAACAGGGGCAGCTGTTGCACCCCAAAATTTGCCCTCACAATACAAGACTTTGTGTACTAAGAAGGTTCACAAGGTTCACAAGATTCATAACACTTACAAGACCTTTCATGAGGTTCATGAAGTCTACAAGCCACTTTATGAAGGTTCACAAGGTTCACAAGTTTCCCAATGCTTTCAATACCTTCCATGAGGCTCATGAAGTCTACAAGTCACTTCATGAAGGTTCACAAGGTTCACAAGGTTCACAATGCTTCCCATGAGGTTCACAAGACATTTTATGATGGTTCACAAGGTTCACAAAGTTCACAATTGGTCAGAAGAGTTGACAACTCCCTCAGACAATGCACCTCCTAAGCAGTGCATCCAAAACTAGGGTTTTGACTTTAATCAGGATAAATGAACTTCCAAGGCTTCAAGTGAGCTTCATAACATCTTATATGTGTGTAAGAACCCCCATGACAAGTTTCAAGACTTTTCTCAAAAGGTTGCTCAGTCAGATGATCAGATAAGTCAAAATCAGTCAATGTAGTTAAAAAGTCAAACTGAGGTCAACTGTGGTCAAACCAAAGTCAAACTTCATGATTTTTTGCCAACATCAAGTATATGAAGTAAAATTCATCATTTTATCAAGGGTTGATCATGAATCATCAAGGGGATTCCAGATCATCAAGAATAAGGAGTTTCTAAATTAGGGTTTCCTCAGTAAAAGTCAACTGAACTTTGACCAGCCATAACTTTCACATACTTCATCACCAAGTCTCCATCCAAAGCTCATTTTGAAGGAAATTGAATTCTCTACAACTTTGTGTCTCACAAGCCAAGCCCAAAAATGCTTCATTTGGAAGGTATGAGCTAAGACATTATAGGTCCTTTTGAAAGTCAACAAAAAGTCAACAACTTCAAAAGGGCATAACTTGATATTGGTAAATGATATGGACATGAAACCAGTGGGGTTGGTTAGAGGACTCTTCAAGCTTTCCAAAATGTCCAAGAACACCCTCATAGCATTAAAATTGAAGGATGTGTGCCCTTGCAAAGTTGGGAAATTTTGGGTTGGTTTATGGTGAAAATGGAGGTCTAAAACCAAATCCTTTCAAATGGGCTGAACTTTTTATGACCCAAGGTGTTCCATGACATCATGCACGAAATTTATTTGACATTTTCATAATTTTATTTTATTTATTTTATTTATTATGATTTTTTATATTAAAAATCATTTTAAATTCAAATAAAATATAAAATGTGAAGATTTAAAATATATTTTGATTCTAGAAAGTCATAAACCTTGATTAAATTAGATTGATATGAAAATTATGATGATTGTCTTAAAATAGCAATGTTATATCAAAAAATATTTGAATTTTAAGACATTATTTTTTTTTAATCTTCAATGATCAAAAAGTCCAAAGAATGATCACATATTTTGACCTAATTCTATTCACTATAAGTACATAAGCATATCACAAGCATTGGCACGAATTTTTGCAGCCATCAACCTCACTTTCAAACTCTCAAAATCATCAATTTTTCTCATTTTCGGATTCATTGATTCAGGGCATTTGAAGGTAAAATAAGAACATAGCAATGTTCCTTGGATCTTCTTGAAGCAAAACCATCACTCACATGCATCAAAACCATGCCATATTGTTCAAACCGAACCATGATTGTTCTTAAATATAATTTTTTCGATTGCACTAACTCACTGCATATTAATGAATTTTGTTTGCCTAATCTTGTTTGTGATGTTGTGTAGATTGTTTCTGGACAATTGAATTAAAGTTTCATGGCCTGAATCGTAATCCACCATAGTTAGGGTTTTATGGCCGTTTTAGGGTTCTTCGATTAATCAACTATAAATGAATTTTAAAGACATGGTTGAGTTGTATAGACCTTGTAGAATGTAATGCACTAATCAATTTCACAAAATGTTGTTGTTTTGTCAAGGTTTGAGTTTCGTAGGTATTGCTGGAATTTGGTATTCGCAGGAAAATTCGTGGCTGAATTCGCAGGTAAATTTGCAGGTCATGAGGTTGAAGAAGAAGCTGGTTCGCGCGCGTTTTTGAAATTCAAATGTTATTTTATATTATATAGTTTTTGTTTGTAATTAAGTTACAAATGTTGCCGTTGGTCTAGTGGTTAATACGCGTGGGAATGAATCCAAGGACCAGGGTTCGAACCCGTCCTTCATTATTTTTTGGTGAAAATTCAATGATATTGGCAGGTTTAATATATAATAAGCGTTGGTCATCCTTTGTTCACCAGTGGCATATAGCTCAGTTGGTTGTTGGTTGTGAATGGAAGCTGGGAGACCTGGGTTCGACCCCAGGCTCCAGCAGGTGAGTTTTTTCAATTTTTTTTGTTTTCTTAACTTAATTATTTTTATAATTCTTTTATTTTCTTTTAATTAAATATTCATAAAAAATAATAGATTAAAATTATGTAATTAAAATGTGTATAATATAGGAATTAGATTTAATTTTTGTTATATATAAAATTTATTTTATTTTAATCAAACCCTAATTTTATTTTACAAATTCATTAAACCTTAAAATATTTTTCTAAATAAACCTAATAGTTTACAAACCCTAATTTATTTTTCTCTAAACAATTATAAAATTACTAATTTTTATCTTATGATTTAAATTTCTAATTTTTGTAAATATAACTATTATGCACATATATAATTAATTTTTGTAAATATAATTATAAGCTATTTTCTTTATATAATATGTAAATATTTTCATAATTTGTTTGTAATCTAAATTATATGTATAAATAATTTTTTTTAAATATGTGTTTTAGAAATAATTGAACCTATGATAATTTAATTTTGTAATATGTTTAAAAATAATTTAATAATTTGTATATAAATTAAAATGTTATAATAATTATTTAATTGTTCATATTTCCTCTTATTCCTAAATAATTGTCTACATTAAAAATCTAATCTTTTGTTTACTATTTTAATTATGTTCTTATAATATTTTTGCTAACTCCATTTATTTTAATTATTGTTATTATTACTAATCATATTATTACTAATCCATTTATTTTATTATTATGCTTATTATTATTATTTCACTAACCTTATTTATTTTTTATTATTATTATTACTAACCCCTATTATAATTTATTGCCTATTTATTTATTTTACTTATTATTTATATCTTGCTTATTTTTTTATTTTTTTATTTTTTTTAATTGCTTATTATTATTATTGTAATTGCTCCTTGGTGTAATTTTGTAAATATTTAAATTATTTAATTTTTATGCTATGGTTAGTAAAATAGGGAGTGTAAACATGTATTATATTTAAAATTGAATTTAGACCATTTTAATTAAAAGATAAATTAAATTAAACACTCACACACGTAAGTCGATTTTTAATCGCCATCTCACTTTCTAAGGCTACCTCTCAATGTTGCCTAATCATAAGGTCAAGTGGGGTGTATAAAGCAAGTCCCTTAAAAGAAAAGTCATCAAGTCCCTTAATGGTTGCCTTTCACAAAGATCTTGTCCCTTTCGAATAATGATGACAGTCCCTCCTAATTGCTTAATACACCCTACAGTTGCCTTCATTAAACAGATGTCCCTCATATGTCCCTCACATCCAAGGTAATGACTACCTATTCCTTAATAATAGGGATAGTCTTACCATTTAAAGGATAAAGAACAGAAAGACTTAAAACTTTAGGGTAGGTTCCTCATAGTTGCTTGCTCACTTCATTTAAAAACTTTTCAAACATTTCACCATCTCAAACAATTTTCAAACACAAGTTTTTTACGCATCCGTACATGGATCATTATCAAACTCTTATGAAAAATTTTATCCACACACTTCACATTTTCAAAAACAATTCAAAGTGAGCTAAGTAACTAAGAGCCAATGGATAACCATGGATGTAAAGGGTGCTAACACCTTCCCTTTACATAACCTACCCCCCGGACCCAAAAATCTTTTTAAAAGGTCTTTCCTGTTCTTTTATGCCTTTCCTTTGGATAAAATAAAAGTCGGTGGCGACTCTTGCTATTCGCAACATAACTAAAGTCAGTTCTCCCACCGTGTTACAACTGTACCTCCGGGTTAGAAGTGTTTACACTTCTCATAACTGATCCAAGTCTGAGGATCCTTGTTTTAGAACATCACCTGTGAGGGGGTTGGGCTGTTTACAGGTTTGCAGGTACCCTTGGCCACATCATACCATGTCACCTATTGTGTTTAAGAATGCTTCCCTTTGGATAGTTCTTATGATTTTAACCCAGGACATGTGACTCTTTATTTGAGTCCCCCACCTTGGTTACTGGACTTCTGAACCTCCATCTGGACTTCTTAAACATACATGGGCCTTTTATATCAAGGAAGTAATCAGATCCAGCTTGATCACAAACCCTTGCATATCATTTGCATACATCATCATTGCATCATTTAACATTTGCTTATTTGTTTTTCAGGGTATCCATATTACATTTGGCTTGGTTTTGACCCCTTCATCTGCATAGACCCTTGTTCATCAGCTATCTGCTTCAGTTATCTTCATCAGTTGCCTGCTTCAGCTACCTCTAGCATCATCCTCAGCCCATCAGTGGTTTCTCTCCAGTGTCAGTCTTCATCATCAGCAGTAGTTTTCAGCTCTTCATCAGCAGTCATGGCACCCAAGAAGAGCAACATTTCATATCATTTCTTTGAGCCTATACTGGCTGGCATCAGGCAGGTCCAGGCACTTATCACTCCAGACCATATCCCATTATTCAGAGAACATTATGGAAGCATCCTTGATATGGTTATGGACTTGGACCCTTCTCAAAGGAGTTTGATTCACACTTGCCTACAGTTCTATGATCCTCCTTTGAGATGTTTTACTTTCCAGGATTTTCAGTTGGGACCTTTATTAGAGGAGTTTTCATCATTGGTTGGAGTGCCTGTCAGGGGTGGTATCCTCTTCAACCCAGAAATGGCTTCTCCTAGCAATGAAGAAGTGGCAAAGGCACTGTATTTGGAACCTATTCTGATTGAGCAGAACATGACTACAAAGGCTGGAATTCCTGGCCTACACTTGGACTTTCTAACTTCTCAGGCTATCCTGAAGGCCTCCTTGGGAGAATGGAAGGCAGTTTGTGCATTGTTAGCCCTCAGTATATATGGGGTTATACTTTTTGCAGATGAGCCTAAGTTTATTAGCAAGAATGCTATTCACCTCTTCCTTTTGAGGAACCCAGTGCCCACCTTGCTGGGAGACTTCTATTATTCTATTCACCAAAGGAATGAGAAGCAGAGAGGGAGATTGGTGAGATGTTGTGCTCCTCTATTTCATACCTGGCTGCTCAAACACTTACCCAAAACTGATGCCTTCCTGAACCCTCACCAACAGAAGAACTAGGCTAGAAGACTTACTGCTTTGACCTCAGATGACATCAGATGGTGCACCCAGAGCACCAAAGGCAGGGACATAATTACTAGTTGTGGGCAGTTCCCCAATGTACCTCTGATAGGAGTGAAGGGTTGCATCAACTACAACCCTTTGCTATTCAAAAGACAGTTGGGCTATGCTCTGGTTCACCCTCCTAAAGTGCAAGACTTGGCTGAAACCCTATATTGTGAGATAAAACCTAATCTAGCTGTTGTCAGACAAGCATCCTGGGCTTGGGACAACATCCAGACCAAAGGGATGGCCATTCTTGGGAGATGCAATAATGTGGCCTCAGCTCAGTATTATGATTGGTCTCATGCTAGGGCTCAAATTTCTGGGATGCCTTTCACCATTGAGGATGCACCTGGACCATCCACAGCACCCCCTCCAGCTACTGTCAGCCTAGAGGAATTTGAGAAACTGAAAGAGAGGAATGAGAATCTGACTCAAGCTCTGCAGAAGACCCTCTGGGAGAGGAGTGATGGTCGTCTAGACATTGAGAGGTTGGAAAATCTAAAGGTGGAGCACCTAGCCAGGATTGAGAAATCAGAGGACTACATCAAGAAATCAAGAGCTGGAGAGCAGATTTTGAAGAATGCCTGTAAAGAGGCCCAGTTTCAGAAGGCTAGGACTGATCTTTATCTGAAATAAAGTCAAGCTAGGTGGGTCAGGATCACTGAAGCTTGTACTCAAGAAGATAAGTGAACTCAAGACAGAATTGAGCAGTTGGAGGCAAATGAAAAGAAGCAACAGGAGGCTCTGCTAGCAGCCCAGAAGGAAATTTCAGAACTGAAGCTTAGGGCTGGTGTGAAGAGGTCAAAGGACCAGGACAAGCACAAGAAGCTGACTGTTGCTATTGCCACCATGAACCTTCTTATCAGAAGCATTACAGAGCATCCGGCTGATCCTATAACTGAAGCACTTTTGAAGGAAGTTAAGGAGGATGAGTTTGGTTTTGATGTTTGACTTATTTGCTTGTTGTTATTTCCATTTGATGTACTTTTCATTTTATGTTGTATTTTGACCCCTCAGGGGCATGTGTTGTAAAAACAAACTGTGCATTCATTCACCTTTTGTAATATATTTGTTAGTTTGTTTTATTAAGTTTTCTTCCTCTCAAGCAACATCAAAGCATCTTCCTCAGGGTCTGGAAAGGTCAAAACCAAGTGCCAAGCCGGATACCTTGGAAACAAATAAGCATGCTGCATTTCATGCTAACTTTGTTTTGTTTTGTAGGTTTTGTTTTGTTTATTACTAACTCTGTTGTGATTCAGGAATTATTGCTCGCCGTCGGGTGTTCCCTCTCAACCGTCCACACAGATATCCTACTCGCAACAATCTTCCTGGTATCCAGATGGACCAAGTACAACAAGAGCTGACAGAGGTCAGAACCCAGATGGTTAACGAAAGGCTGGAGATGAGAAACCAAATGACCCAGTTCATGGAAGTAATGAATGTCTTGGCTAAAAGCCAAGAAAGATTAAGGGCATTGGTAGAAAGACAGACCCCGGAAGAGCCCCATCTAGGGACTGGAGGAACAAGTAACAATGAGAGGGTTCAGCCTCATGTTAACCCACCAGTATATGGGCCTCATCTTCATCCAGAGATCAACATCCCTACTAATGTGCAAGGGAATGCTACTACAGGCAGAGTCTTACAGGAAGACCCCCAAGAGGATCAATTCACTGTAATGGGAGTTGGGGATGAAGCCTATGATAGGAGGCTTGATGAAATTGCTGAGAAATTAAGATCTCTGGAGTCTCAAAACTCCTTGGGTTTTGATGTCATGGACATGGGGTTAGTGGATGGGGTAAGGATTCCTCACAAGTTTAAGCCCCCGTGCTTCGAAAAGTACAACGGAACTTCCTGTCCACGAACTCACTTGCAGTCTTTTCTGGGAAGACTTAAGGCATACACCATGGATGAGAAACTGTGGATGTTTTACTTTGAAGATAGCTTGACTGGAGCTTCAAGAGAGTGGTACTCTCACTTGACCAGAGCTACTGTCAGGTGCTGGAAAGACCTAGCTGAAGCTTTTATCAGGCAGTACCAATACAATCTGGACATGGCTCCTAACAGAACCCTTCTGATGGGAATGTCTCAGTCATCCAGGGAAAGCTTCAGGGAATATGCCCAGAGGTGGAGACAGCTTGCTGCTGCTGTTCAGCCACCCATGTCGGAAAGAGAAATGGCCGACATGTTCATGAACACTCTACAAGGAACATATATTGATAGGCTAGCTGCCTTTTCTTCCACCAGCTTCGCTGACGTAGTTATAGCTAGAGAGAGAATTGAGAGCCTTCTGAAGATGGGTAAAATTTCGGATAATGGTGCAAGCTCGTCAAGTAATCCCAGGAAGCCTTTTGTGGGACCAAGAAGAACCGGTGAGGCAAATTCCATTTATGCCAACAGGGGCAGACCTCAGCATGTCCACAGATCAGTAGCAGCTGTCACTATTCCAGCTCCAATTCCTCAGCAACCAGCATATCAACCACAACAACAACCCCATTATCAGCAACAAGTTCAGTATCCGCCACAGAGAAACTACAACAATAACAACAACAACAGTCAACAGCAAAGACCCTTTCAACAAAGACCATCACAGGCAAATAGGGTGATTGACCCTATCCCTATGCCTTATGCCTCTTTATTGCCACAACTCCTGAAACTCAACCTGGTTGAGCTAAGGACATTGGCACCTCCAGATCCTGCCAGTCTTCCAAGAAATTATGATGTCAACGCCCGGTGTGCTTTTCATTCTAATGCACCAGGCCACAGTACAGAAAAATGCAGGGCTCTACAAATGAAAGTGCAGGATCTAGTGGACTCCAAGGCCCTCAACTTTGCACCCCCGCCCAATGTCAACAAGAATCCCATGCCCAATCATGGAGGACCAAGGATTAATGCTATTGAGGAAGATAAACCATCTTTCTTAATCACCAGTGTTGGGCAGATTCGGACACCTCTGGTAGAAATTAAAGCTCAGCTCCTAGAGTGCCAGATGTTCCCCGGGTGTGAGCTCGGTTGTGATTATTGCAACATTTCGGTTAACGGGTGTGATAATTTGAGAAGCGGCATAGATGGTCTTATCAAAAGTGGTATACTTCAGATCACAACATCAGTACCTGCAAATCCAGCAATCCCTCTGACAACGATTCCTGATTCTTCTACAACTGCAACAACAATCATTCCAACAAATTCATCAATATCATCAACAATGGCTTCATCTATCACTTCAACAAACCAGACGTCAACAACCATTTCTTCTACAACATCAGCACCCATTTATTCAGCAGAATCTTCTACAACGCTAATAGATATTTCAGCAGTCACCATTTACTATGATCCATCATATGTTCCTCCAAACAACAATTTTCAACAACAAACAGTGGCATCTCCTGCCAGATCACCAGTCACCATCTACTACGATCTGCACACCATTTCAGTACCCTCTTCTGCAGCAGTCAGTCCAGTTACCATCATGGTGCCTGGACCCGTTCCATATGAAAGCAGTAATGCCATCCCTTGGCATTATGGCTCTGACCTCTACTGCAACGGAGAGAAAATCACTTTGGATTCTTCAACTTCTTCTCCACAGATTGATAATGTTGGGGGAAGCGGAGGCTTCACCAGAAGCGGACGCCTCTTTGCCTCACAATTGCAAAGACCTAATGTCGAAGCAGAAACAACTGCCAAGGCAAAAGGAAAGAGTGTGGTAGTGGAAGAACCAGCTATCAAAGAAATTCAGAAGACGTCTTTTGAGCAAGATGTAGACGAGTTTATGAGGATTATAAAAAGAAGTGATTACAAGGTGGTGGATCAGCTTCACCAAACTCCCTCAAAGATCTCCATATTATCCCTGCTGATGTGTTCTGAAGCTCACAGGAATGCATTACTGAAAGTCCTGCACGCAGCATACGTGCCAGAAGAGATCACTGTTAATCAGCTGGAGACCGTGGTAGAAAATGTCAACACCAGTCATGGACTGGGCTTTACCAATGCTGACTTAACAACTGAGGGGCGTAACCACAACAAGGCTTTACACATCACTCTAGAATGCAAGGGTGCTGTTCTATCTCATGTACTGGTAGACACTGGGTCTTCGCTCAATGTTCTACCAAAGAAAGCCTTAGTGAAGCTGGAGTATGATGGCTTGGCATTACGTCCAAGTAATTTGGTGGTGAGAGCTTTCGATGGCTCTAAAAGATCAGTGCTAGGGGAGATTGATCTGCCTGTGATGATTGGCCCGCAGACCTTCAAAATTACCTTCTATGTGATGGACATTCAGCCGGCCCACAACTGTTTGTTGGGTAGACCTTGGATCCATGCCGCTGGCGCAGTTACGTCTACCCTTCACCAGAAGCTGAAATTCGAGTGGGAAGGCCAGATCATTACCATCTGTGGTGAAGAAGATATCTTTGTTAGCCATCTGGCTACATACAAGTACATTGAGATGGATGGAGAAATCCATGAAACCATGAGCCAGGGATTTAAGGCCCTGAACATAAATGAAGAATCTGCTGTACTGGGAACCTCCATAACATCTTATCAGCAAGCCAGGAAGGTTGTTGAAGAAGGGACTGCCCAAGGCTGGGGCAAGCTGCTGCCCGTGGAGAAGAAGGAGGACAAATTTGGGTTGGGTTACAAACCAACTCAACAAGACCAATCAGAGGCTGCTAAGAAGCCCAATTTTGTCAGCGGGGGGATGCTCACCCCGGATGCAGTGAACAACTTGGAAGATGAGTCGGAAGATGAGCGCAACCTGGAGAGCTGGATACGTCCAAGGATCCCGGGGAGCCGTATCTCAAACTGGTCTTCCCAGGAAATTATAAGGGTTACTCCTGCAGAGTAATTATTATTTCCTATATATTTTAAGCATGCATCAAGTCTTGCATCTTGCCCAAGATGACAAGACTCATTTTGTAATCGGGCCATCTTTGTAATTTTTGTGCAAACAGATCAATCAATGAATATCGGACATCTTTTGCAAATGAGTCTTTTTTCTTTTTCGCTCACTGCTTTTTCCATTTTTCTTTTTGTACAAAAATAAAATGGCAATGTTTTCAAAATGATAACTTTACTTCACTTTTTCTAAACAAAGATTAAAATCAATCACTAAAATGAACAATCTAAACCCTTGCAGAGAATGCCTTTCAGACTGCACCGACAACAACACCGCTATGACTTCGTATGACTTTGACAATCCAATCAATCAAGCCGATGAAGTGGTTGAAGAAGATTACGAGCTTCCTGAAGAGCTAGCCAGGTTGTTAAGGCAAGAGGAGAAGGTTATCACTCCTCATCAGGAGGAGGTCGAAACGGTTAATCTTGGTACGGATGAAGATGTGAAAGAGGTTAAGATCGGGGCCTGCTTACAAGACTCAGTAAAGAAACAACTGATTGACCTGCTTCGTGAATATGTGGATGTGTTTGCTTGGTCTTATCAGGATATGCCAGGGTTGGACATCGATATTGTTATGCACAAGCTGCCTTTGAGAGAAGATTGCCCACCGGTTAAACAGAAGCTACGCCGTACTCGCCCAGACATGGCAATGAAGATCAAAGAAGAGGTGCAAAAGCAGTGGGACGCCGGTTTCCTTGCTGTAACTAGCTATCCACCTTGGGTCGCTAATATTGTACCTGTGCCTAAGAAAGACGGCAAAGTGAGGATGTGTGTGGACTACCGGGATCTGAACAGAGCCAGCCCGAAAGATGATTTCCCTTTACCTCACATTGATGTATTGGTTGATAATACGGCTCAGTTCTCGGTATTCTCCTTCATGGACGGATTTTCAGGATACAATCAGATCAAAATGTCACCTGAAGACATGGAGAAGACAACTTTCATCACACCCTGGGGCACGTTCTGTTACAAGGTGATGCCATTCGGACTAAAGAATGCAGGTGCAACCTATCAACGAGCTATGGTAACATTATTCCATGACATGATCCATAAAGAAATTGAATGTTATGTGGATGACATGATTGCCAAGTCCCTCACAGAAGAAGACCACCTGGTAAATCTGTTGAAGTTATTCAAGCGTCTGAGGAAATACCAACTGAAATTGAACCCCAACAAGTGCACATTCGGGGTGAGATCTGGTAAGTTGCTGGGATTTATTGTGAGTGAGAAAGGGATTGAAGTTGACCCTGATAAAGTCAAAGCCATTCAAGAAATGCCTGCACCAAAGTCAGAAAAAGAAGTTCGGGGGTTCTTAGGTAGATTGAACTACATTTCACGGTTCATATCTCACCTTACAGCAACCTGTGAACCTTTGTTCAAGCTGTTAAGAAAAGAACAAACGGTCAGGTGGAACGAAGACTGCCAGAGGGCTTTTGACAAGATCAAGGAATACTTACAAGAGCCTCCAATCCTTATGCCTCCAGTTGAAGGAAGACCTCTAATCATGTACTTGACAGTATTAGAAGAGTCAATGGGGTGTGTGTTGGGCCAGCATGACGAGTCTGTTCGAAAAGAGTATGCAATATACTACCTAAGCAAAAAGTTTACCGACTGTGAACAACGTTATTCACTGCTCGAGAAAACTTGATGTGCTTTAGCGTGGGCTGCTCGCCGACTAAGGCAATATATGTTGACCCACACTACCTTATTGATATCAAAAATGGACCCAGTTAAGTACATATTTGAGAAGCCAGCACTTACCGGACGGGTTGCAAGATGGCAAATGATCCTTACAGAATACGACATTCAGTACACATCTCAGAAAGCCATCAAGGGCAGTGTATTGTCTGATTATCTTGCTGAGCAACCCATCGATGATTACCAGCCTATGAGATTTGACTTCCCTGATGAAGACATCATGTTCATAAAAGCAAAAGATCATGAAGAGCCTGTTCACACTGAAGGGCCTGACCCAGAAGAAGAATGGACTATGATGTTTGACGGGGCTGTTAATATGAATGGTCGTGGTGTTGGTGCAGTACTCATTACACCTAAAGGGGTTCACATGCCTTTCTCGGCAAAACTCACCTTTAACTGCACTAACAACGAAGTTGAATATGAAGCTTGCATTATGGGCCTTGAGGAAGCCATTGACCTCAGGATCAAGACTTTGACTGTATTCGGAGATTCAGCTCTGGTAATTAATCAAACCAACGGCAAATGGTACACACACCAGGATCATCTGATACCTTACAGGGATTATACAAGGAGGTTATTGAATTTCTTTACAACGGTCAAGCTTGAGTATATCCCTCGGGACGAGAATCAGTTTGCAGATGCTCTTGCCACCATTTCATCCATGATCAAAGTTCAAGCTGCCAACTTTGTGCCTCAGATTTCAGTGTCCAGACTCGACAGACCAGCATATGTATTCTCAGCAGATGTTGTTAAGGATGATAAGCCTTGGTTCCACGACATTAAGTGCTTCTTGGAGGATCAAACATACCCACCTGGGGCATCTTCCAATGATAAGAAGACATTAAGAAGGCTACCTGGTAGTTTCTTCCTGAATACTGATGGTTCCCTCTACAAGAGAAACTTTGATATGGTACTCCTCAGATGCGTTGATAGAACAGAAGCATACTTGTTGATGCACGAGGTGCACGAAGGATCCTTTGGTACCCATGCTGGAGGGCATGCCATGGCTAAAAAGTTGCTAAGATCAGGCTATTACTGGATCACAATGGATGCCAACTGTTGTGCTTATGCCAGAAAATGCCATAAATGCCAGATTTATGCGGACAAGGTGCATGTGCCTCCGAATCCTCTGAATGTGATGTCTTCACCCTGGCCCTTTGCCATGTGGGGCATTGATATGATTGGAAAGATTGAACCGACTGCTTCAAATGGCCACAGATTCATCCTGGTTGCCATTGACTATTTCACCAAGTGGGTCGAAGCAGCTTCCTATGCAAATGTTACAAGGCAAGTGGTAGCCCGATTTCTGAAGAGAGATATCATCTGTCGGTATGGAGTTCCCGAGCAAATCATTACTGATAATGGTTCCAACTTAAACAACAAAATGATGGCAGAACTATGTCGGGACTTCAAGATCCAACACCACAATTCTTCTCCTTACAGGCCAAAAATGAATGGCGTTGTTGAGGCGGCTAACAAGAATATCAAGAAGATTGTGCAAAAGATGGTAGTCACCTACAAAGACTGGCATGAAATGCTACCATTTGCCTTGCATGGGTACCGTACGTCAATCAGGACATCCACTGGGGCAACACCGTATCAACTTGTGTATGGTATGGAGGCAGTCCTACCTGTTGAAGTTGAATTACCCTCCTTACGGGTGTTAATGGATGTTAAGCTGAACGAAGCAGAGTGGGTCCGGTCCCGATATGAACAACTGAGTCTGATTGAAGAGAAGAGATTAGCTACAATCTGCCATGGGCAGCTGTATCAGAAAAGAATGAAGAAAGCCTTCGATCAGAAAGTCAGGCTCCGAGAATACCAAGTAGGAGATCTTGTGCTGAAAAGACTCCTCCCTCCTCATACAGACCACAGGGGCAAGTGGACTCCGAACTATGAAGGGCCATTCGTAGTAAAGAAAGTTTTCTCTGGTGGAGCACTCATGCTCAGTACTATGGATGGCGAAGACTTCCCGTCCCCTGTGAATTCAGATGCAGTTAAAAAATACTTCGCATAAAATGACCCGCTGGACATAAAAAAAAACAGAATGAAAGTCCAGGCAAAAATAGGACATCCAGGCGAGTCAAAAACAGAATAAAAGACTCGGGCAAAAATAAGGGAAAATAAATATAAAAAATGTGTACACCCGCTGAGTTGAAAAGCCGCATTGGACGACTCAGGCAAAAATGGGTATCCCGATGGATTGAAAACCCGAAAGGGCGATCCATGCAAAACAAGGGAATAAGCGAACAACTGTACTCTGAATTCGTCTGTATTACTTACAACTTGGTAAGCTTCAAAAAGATTCAAGCGCCGGTCAGAATCAACCTCCTTCAGAAAGCAAGACGAGAAGAACGTCAAATGTCATACGAGTCATAGCAAAAGGAAGCTCCCTGAAGCGTCATCAACATTGCCAGCATCTTTTGTTTCTCAATTTATAACAATCTCCTCATTCTAGGGGATTTGTTTCTTTGACTGTATCTTGCCAATTCAGGGCACATGAATTAATAAAATCAGATTTTTCAGTCACATTTCGTCTCATACACTTTACCTTCATTTGCAAAATGTCTGATATCCTTAAGATACTGATTGCATAAATACAGATACTCTTCTTCTAAAAATACACGCTTGCAGGAAATATACTTACTCCCGGGAGTGTCTGAACTCCTACGACGGAATCCGGTAAGGGATACCTCGGGATTACTTGTGCATTTCTTTGTCTTTTCGGGATTGCAGGTATTCAAAACACAACATGGGGCATGAAAACTTCACCCCAGCCAGCTGGCAAATCATTATCTACTCAGCCTTAGCACCGGAGATGGTTTCCCCCCAGCTGAGTTATCAAGTATCGTCCTCAGCAGGACCCCTACAGAAATCTCCAGGAAGACCTCCCCATGGTCTTTCTTCTTCCCCAGCCGAGTTGCCATTTATTTCCTCCGCAGCTAAGTGCAAAGACAGGGAACCACCTCCCCACAGAGCTTCAGCCTTTATCCGAAAGAGCAATGCCTGAGGATTCCACAACAGAGTGAAGAAAGCTTCTACAAACCCCAGCTGGGTCCCTCATTACCAGAAATAGGCCTACCAATGACCAAATCCCCAAGCAGAGTTCCCAAGGATCTCATCCCCAGCTGGGATGTCCACTGCAAGCAAATCATTCAGAAATCTCTTCAGCAACGGGATCCAAATCCCGGATCGGTATCTTTGCATAATCATGGCATTAGCATCATATTCTCCCCACAAAGCGTAGCATTCCGTCTAATACGGAGCATTACAACAAAAATCAAAACATATTGCATAATCATAAGCCATGATCTGAATCAAACACTTGTGAATACTGATAATCCATCAACAATATACAAAAGACTCCCCATATCCCCGGCAGAGAGCCCAGGCACTTTCCCTAAAGATACAGATGCTTCTTGGCACCCGTCCGTGTCATATCCCCAGCAAAAAGCCAAAGCGTCCCCTTTGCACTCACAGATACATCTTTATACAAATTCCCTGACACCCGTCCGTGTCGCATTCCCCAGCACAGTTGCCTAAACATTTTTGCAAACCATATACTTGTTTATATTATACTTTTCTCCCTTTGGAAACTCGTCCGTGTCACTCTCCCCAGCAAGTTAAACACTCATCTATACACCACTCATACCTATTACCCCTGTTTTACTCATACAAATGCTCGTCCATATCTTGTATATACCACTCATATCCCCTCGGATTCGACACTCGTCCGTGTTCTTTGTTAACCAGTTGATACTTGTCCGTATCATCATCTCAGAACATGTGTCAAGCGTTTGTTTCTGCCTGATACTCGTCCGTATCATAGCCTTAGGGATGCTCGTCCGCATCTTTAATCCATACAAACACTCATGTCTTCTTGAATGTAGACACTCGTCTGTGTCTATTATTCCCCAGAAGAGTCCCCTCAGAATCAACACTCGTCCGTGTTCCTTGTTAACCAGTTGGTACTCGTCCGTATCATCATCTCTGAACACGTGTCAGTATTTTTTTTCTACCCGATACTCGTCCGTATCGTGGTCTTAGGGATGCTCGTCCGCATCTTTAATCTATACACAACGCCAAAACACTTATACCTTTTATCTCTTGGATGTAAACACTCTTCCATGTTTACTATTCCCCAGTAGGTCGCCTGCAAAACTACCTTTTTTTTCTATCTGACATTCGTCCTATGTCATGATAAACCTTGAGAGCAGCCGTCCCCTGCTAGGTGATCGTCCTTCACCTTTTGATGATCGTCCTTCATCATTTTTATCCGATGGCCGTCCCCATCGTTGATCTTGTTATCTGACATTCATCCTATGTCATGATAAACCTTGAGAGCAGCCTTCCCCTGCTAGGTGATCGTCCTTCACCTCTTGATGATCGCCCTTCATCATGCTCATCCGATGGTCGTCCCCATCGTCGACCTTTTATCCGGCATTCGTCCTATGTCGCGATATTTTCGGCAGCCGTACCCTGCCAGGTGATCGTCCTTCACCTTAGATGACCGTCCCTCATCTTATCCCCAAGAGCAGCCGTCCCCTGCTAGGTGATCGTCCTTCACCTTTGATTATCGTCCCTCATCATTATTTCATTTATTCTTTAACCCGATGGTCGTCCCCGTCGTGGTCCCTTTTCCTTTTCCTGATGATCGTCCTTCATCAATTTAGCCCGATGGTCGTCCCCATCGTTGTTTACATTACTTTATGAACCTGATGGCCGTCCCCATCATTTTTACTAATCCCCAGAGAATCTTATAGCTTTACCTGATGGTCGTCCCCATCATAATCCCTTTATCCCCAGCATGTCGGCCGACCCCATCATTGCTCTTTCCTCAGCAGTCGTCCTCTGCTCGGCGGTCGTCCTCCGTCGCCTGCACTTTACAATATACTTTATTTTCTTTTACAATCTATATCCCTTTTCTTCTTCATTCTATGAGTGCAAATTTCGGACTGTCTTTGGTATTCAACCACAAGTTATCTTGTTTGCCTGTTAAGCCGTTGCTCACACCCTGCACAGCTAACTCATGTTTGAATAGGGGCAGCTGTAAACACCCCAAATTTGCCCTCACTCATTCACACCATGGCTTGTGATCTTTTCATGTGCATAAGTTCAATCATATCACCTCATATTGCATTTTTTGCTTCACTGCATTGTTTCTAAGTCATCTGCATCTAGGGTTTGTGATCTGAGCAATCCAAGGGCTTCTTGAGCCACTTCAAAAGTTTTCAATCACTTCAAAGGGGTCCATGTATGTTAAAGCATCATATTATATCCTATCAAAGTCAAGAATGTCAAAAAAAATCACAAGAACTGAGAATGGCATGGAAGCATAGCCAGGTTTGACTGCATAGATGACCTAGAATTAGGGTTTTGGTTTCAAAGGCCATAACTCCAAATTTTTTGGACATTCTTGTTTCTATTGGTCTCTATATGGTATAGGTATCATGCATATCAATTTTCATGAAGAAATTCCATGGGGAAGTCATCTGATCAAGAGTTGACTTTTTGAGCAAGTCAGTGTAAAATCAGGGCATCTGAGGCCCCCAATGACCCAACCAAGGGATGTTCATCATCATTTTGATTATGTATGATCTTTATTTGATCATATAAGATGTTAGAAGTTCACAAATTTGAAGAATTTCAAGCCATTCGCAAAGTTGACTTTTTGGGAAAATTGACTTATAATGAAATTGCCATTTTGGGAAACTTTATCAACCCTTGCTTTTTGATTCAAAAATGTTTCAAATGGGAAAACTTTGGTCATGAAAGTTGTAGAATGGATCATTCCCTTTTCAAAAATTACAAGAACTCATTCTAATTCATTTTGGATCAAAAGTTATGTCTTGTCAAAGTTGGGAAAAATCACATAATTTCAAGTTTTCCACCAAAGAGGCAAAGTTGCAAAATCACTTGCCAAGGCAAATTGTGCTATCAAATGGACTTCTAAACTTCATACAAACATGAACCAATGTCTAAAGATCAGAATTCACCAAGAGTTTGCTCATTTTTGTGACTTGTGGGGCAAGAAACTTCAAAAGGGCCAAAGATGAAGCAAGTTGCAAAACCTCACTCAAACCCTAATCCACTTGCTTGCTGACTTCAGAATTGATCCTAGGGCTCTCCACACTTCTTGCTGCGCAGGACACCCCATTTGTCCTTGGTTAGCTATGAGCCCATACCTCTCTTACACAAAGTTTGACATTTTGGCCAAAGACCCATACCAATCACAATAGGGCACACCAACTCCACAAACCTATCCATGAGTGATAAGTGGACCAAAGGCAAGCCATAGCACATAACCATTCATGCTGAAACACACTCCAAGCCCTAGTTCCAAGTTTATGATTCATTTGCAAAACCATTCGAAACTGACTCCACAAGCTTCAAACACACAAACAAACTTCACCATTGATCTCAACATGACTCACTGATCACAAACCAACTATTAAAACAGCCTGAAGGTCCTTGAAATCAAAACACGATTTCCTTCCCCCCTCGAACAGAACTCTGTCAATCTCCCAAACCAGCCATCCCCAAAGCTTTCTAAGCTTCATTTCATCATCAGAGGATTCAAAGGAGTGGACTTGCAGCAAAGGAAAGGCCAGAAAGCCCAGAACCAGGAGATTCCATCTCAGGTAGCCATCTCAAACTTTTTTCCAGAAACTCCATTTTAAGTTCTTAAACGATTCTATGTGCTCCCCTGATCATGGGGATGTGATTATTTTTTAAAATGGTTGAGAAACCAGGATGTATGAGTTGTCTGAAACTTTCTGCCCTAAATTTGTTTTGCTTCGATTTGCATGATTGATGAATTAAAAATGGTTTTTGTTTGGGGGTTTTGATTCAGTGATGTGTGGGGTTTGATTCTGGGCAGAGAGATGTTGTTTTAGATGCTTAGAGAGAGAGATAAGAAAATGGCTCGTCGGAGAAGACGACCGGAACCACTGTTCCGGCCGTCTGAAAGTCATTAGCCCTAATTTTGTCATAAATGAAGTTTGAATATGGAGCGTAGATTAGGCTGACTTAGTCAATCCCCCGCGCGTTTCAATGGCCCAGATTCCTCACTTAGCCCTAATCTCATTTATTTAAAATTAATTAGTTAAGATTAGTCAGTTTGAATTTCAACCACTGGATCACGCGCGCAGTCAACTCCCGCGCGTCCAGTTTGAATGCCAGTCCTCAGATCTGATTACTTCTCATTTTATTCTATTTTAGTTCATTTAATTTCATTTCTTTTGTACATTTATTTAAAAATAGTAAAAATCATTGAAAAATTCTGAAAATTTTTATCAAACCTTTTATTAATTTTCAGAAACCAAAAATATTTTTATTTTTATTTTTTGCATAAAAAATTATTTTTAAATCATTTAAAAGTTTATTTTTAATTAATTAATGAAAATTAATTAATTAAAAATACTTTTAGGTATTTAAAAATCACAAAAAAATTCATGTAACCTTTAAAAACATTTTAGAACATTTTCCAACCCTCAAAACAAATTTCTTTTTTGTTCTTGATCCCTTTTGATAATTTTCAATGGAATTAATTTCATTTCAAGGCATCATTTTGATTCAAACTTCAAAAATTCATTGCTGCCTAACCATTGAGAGTTGGACAATGATTCTTTTTGCATTGCATCTTGCATATCATGTAGTTTATAGGATTAAATTGGATTGAATTGATCTTGCATTTTCAATTTGTTTGACATTTTTCTTGACAAGGTACCTTAAAACCCTAGCAAACTTAGGAAATTCATAACTTACACTAGGTTAAGAATTGGATCCTCTCCTTTGGGCAGTGAGTTTGTATAGGTTTAGGGTTCCTTTGAATGCATTTTCAATTTTTCATCATGATGTTTGCTTCTGGTTTTGGATTTTGTTTTGTGCATTGATCATAAACCCTAATTCATGCCTTTCCTTTGCATCCATCTTCCATTTGCTTGCATACCATGACTTGCCATGACATTTTGTGCACCCATTTGATTCATAACACATATTAGGATATATTAGAATCATGTTTGATCATTGCATCTTTCATTTTCCATGATGTATGTCACTTGCATTTCATAACTTTTCATGTATGTTCATGGTTCTAAGCATGCTTCTCTTGCATCCATAAGTTTGTATGATCATTCTCATGTCTTGTCTCATGTGTGTATTATCTCTTAGCATCATTAACACCATACTCATGCTTCTGGTTTTGGGTTTGCATCATCACATTGCATCTCATTTTGCATTGCATTTCATTTCTTTACTAACTTTTCAGGTGGTAAGTTGTATTGAGAAGTGGATTTGCCTTCACTTCTCATAATCTCTTTTCATCTCTCTTTCACTTCATTGCTGCATTTTCGTATGTGTATTGGATTGAGCTTGCTCATTCTTGTTCATCTCACTTTTTTTCTTCAAGCAACTTGACTTCTTAAGTGAAGCAAGTTGTTTTGCTTCTCTTTGCTCCTTTCATCTGCTTCCTCCTTGGTGGTTTCCTTGAAGATTTCTTTCCTAAAACCTCACAAACCCTAGGAACAACTAAGAATGATGATAATTAGGTTTTGATTAGTCCCCCACTTAGCTTTTACCTTTGTGTCTCTTTGAGTCTTCTCATCTCATCTCACAATCAAGGACTAAACCCTAAAGGTTTTAAGGCTTTGTGATTAAGCTTATACCTATATCCTCCTATTAGGATGGAGTGTATAACTTTGATCCTAAGTGTTAAACCCTTAATGTGTTTAACTCCTTTAATCAATTCATCTTAATAACCATCAAGACATCAAGCTTGTAACTTGGGCCTTGCATTAGGGTTCTAATTCTTCCTTAATTGGTTAAGAAGGACTAACCCTAGTGTTAATGGACAAGTCCCCCTCAAGTTGTCTTACAAACCATAAAAATCATTTCTTCATCTTATCATTAACTAAAATCCATTTAATAAAGACTTTGTTTTGTCATGAGGTTAATCCCTAATCATGGATTAAGTTGAGGAGTTTTTCTCAACTTAAACATTCTCATCTATTATCCTTCTATTAGGATGGTGTAATGAGTCTGTTTAATCCCTGATTATGGCTTAATCTCATTACTTAACACTAAACAAAAACAACAAAAACATCTAACTAATCACAAGTAGGTTAATGATCTTAATCTTACACCATGGTGATTAAGTGTGAGATATTGACTTCACACTTAAGGTATTCTCATTACCCCTAATCAGAGGGAAGATGTGATGAGTTTACTAACCCATTGGTTTAGGCTTAAGCTCAGTAACTTATGACATATCCAAAAGAAATAAAAGATTGAAAACACAAAAGCAAACAATAATCGTCTCCTTCGGGATTCTTTTCTCATCTCATTCACTCATAAACGAGAACTTGCTTCTTCCGTCTAATGCAAGACAGTTTGCACCTGAGCCAGACAGGTCATACACTTGAGCATAGACAAGCAAGCAGTTCACAAGTCAATTTATCTTTCAGTCTCTTTGAGTCGAACTACGGTGTTCTGACTTCCTCATTGCACGAGAGGATACGTAGGCATAACTTAATAGTTATCGAACAAAAGTCTCTGTATATTCCCCCTTCTTCCCAGCCTCATTCTTTAGCCTCATTATCATGAGCATTTCACTCTGTCCTTACACTGACACTTCACTTAAACATTTCCTTTCTCTTACACTGATTCCTGTACATCCTTTTCCAGCTCTTTTATACACAAATTGCACTAACACTACCCCTTTAAAACACAAATCTTTTAAGCGTGGATCCCGTCGAGTACGGCGGACAATCTGGGTGCTAATACCTTCCCAGGTTGTAACTAACCCCCTTTCTCAGTCTCTCTGGTTCGCAACCGTTTTATCCATATCTTTCTAGGTCTATGCAGCATTACCTTTCCTCCGGGATAAAAATGCCTAGCTGGCGACTCTTTTCTTTTCTTGTGAGTTCACTCCTGTGTGTTCTCGCACCTCCTCTCGCCGACCGTTCGCGTCTGTACCCCATTTGACCTAGCTTCATTTGGTGGGAGCGACACCAGGACACAAGGTCATCCTATGTGATCCCCAGGTGGGCCCTCGGATGCGAATGGGTTTGCCACAAAATGTGGGCTGCCACTGTCATCACTAAAGAGGGATGTTTCCACAAGGTTCTCAATGATCGGTCCCCAGCTGCACATAACTGTCAGGGTTATGTAATGAGAGAGGAAGATCCCCAAATCAAGACATTTCCAAGACAATCGCAAGCTGGGTGTGGAACTCACTACTACCCCCATGACAAGATCTCATGAGGCCAAAGTGGAACCACTCTAAGTCCTATGGTGCACTCGAGCCGGGTACTTGGCTCATCTCTCAAGAACAAGTAACAACCATCCCACCAAACAGAAAACCAGTCCAGACAGTCCAATATATATACATGATGCAGAAAATAAAGACTGAAAACTGTAAATAAAGCTGTAAATAAAGCTATAAACAACAACAATAAAATACAACAAGCCACAGCAAATAAACATCACCCAATGAAACAGCAACACACAAGCGCTGGGAGAGACTCACAGGGGAACCAGAGATCTCTGGTGTGCACTCCCCAGCAGAGTCGCCAGCTGTCGCACCCCGGATTTCCATCCTGGTACAAACGCGAAAGTGGCGCGGAAAAAAGAATAGAGTCGCCAGCCATGCATTTTTATCCCGAAGAAAGGGAATGGTAATGCTGCACAAACCAGAAGAAAGAAATAGGAAGGACACAGGTCCTACGAACCAAAGAGACTGAGTTCGGGAGTCGGTTACGACCTGGGAAGGTATTAGCACCCAGATCATCCGCCGTACCCGACGGGATCCACGCTTGCAAAAGAAACTATTTCAAAGGGTGAGGGTATGAAAACTACAGCAAAGAAATGAAAATGAAAACTGGGACTGGAAAAGAACTGAAAGAGAAAACAAAGAGAAAAAATGTAGGGAAAATAACGATTGTGCTCGAACGGGCCCTACCCCGCTGCCTACGTACCTCATCAGGATAATGAGGATCAGAGACGCCGTAGTTCCCCTAAATAGGGGTACTAAAAGGAAATTGCTTGTGAATTAAGGCTTGAACTGCCTATGCCATTGCTCAGGTGTTGCAGACTCGGACGACGAGTGCGTAACCGTCTTGCAAAGTGACAAGTAGGAGCAAGTTCGCGTACGGAGCGAATGAGATGAGAAAAGAATTCCCGAAGGAAAGAAGCTTATTGTTTGATTGTTTTTTTGAAGCTTTTATGAGTGTGTCACAAGGAAGTGAACTCGAGCTCTTTTCTATGGAATGTGCACTTGTCACTACATTCCAAGATGGAATAATAGAACAAGCACACTCAAGTAAGGAGAAGATCCCCAAAACTTGAACCCAAATATTAGGGCCTAAGCTCACTAACTTGTTGAATTATTAAGTGTTTTTGGTATTTACAGATGAAGAAGTGTTTTTTATACTTTTCTTTTATGAAGAAAATACCTTGATCAGACTTGTGCATCACAAGGTAAACTTGTACTATCCCAAAATAGGAAGACTACAAGAATACCTCATGGGATAAGGCTATGGATCAAGACACCACTTCAAACTTATTAAAGTGTTTTTTAGAGTTATGAGATGAGAAGAGAAGAAGAACCAAAAGGATCTCAAAGGAAAAATTCTAAGGGGGACTGAATAATCCTAAGTGTTAACATGCATGGATGTCCTAAGGGTTAATGAGGTTTCTATCCTAATGAAGGAGGAAAGAAGAAGAAGAAGATAGAAGAAGGGATGAGAAAGGCCTAATCCCAACAACAAATGGTTAGTACAAGTAAACATAAGAGGAGAAGGTGAGAATTGGAGATGTGGAACTCAATTCCCACACCTCACACTTACCATAGCCCCTGCAAGGTTAGTATGCATACAAGTGAAACAAAATGAAACAAATGGCATGCTAATATCAAACAATCAGAAGTGAAATGGTATGAACATATGCACAATGCAAATGCAACTCAAAGAAATGAGGCGAAGAAGCTTATGAGACAAAATGATGCAACATGAACACCTATGAAAACAAATGAACACTTATGAAATATGCAAAGCAAAATGTACAAAATATGAACACAAGGCTCACAACCAGAACCAAAACAAGATGAAGAATGGCTTAGGAAGCCAACAAGATGAAGAGAGGAGAGGTACAAGACCAAACAATACCAAATTGGAAGCAAAAGAAACAATAAGATGAAGTGAAAGCATTTAAGCAAACAAAAGACTTAAAGAAGAAGCAAACACAAAAATTGAGAAGACACAAACCCTATCCTAGGACCAGGAAGGTACCCACACCCCAAAGGAACCCCAAATGAGAAGAAGAAATGGGCACAAGTTCCCTTCTAGGTTTATGGGAGACCAAAAGGTTCAAAGGAAGCAAAATGGGACAAGGTTCAAGATAAAATCCACAACAAATCAACCAATCATATAAAAATTCCACAATTGAAGCCAAATGATTCTCAAACATGTTATATTAACTAGACAAAAGGATTTGAAAAGATTCAGAAGTGAACTAGGCTTAATGGAGGCAAGAACACAAGTGAGGGTCACAAACTTACATCACAAGACACAAGACCAAGACCCAAGAAATAAGTTTCTAAAAATCCAGAGAAAAATCACATGAAAAGTAAAAGGTCTTAAGAATACAAATCAAAAAGAATGGGATCAAAACTCAAAATACTGAAACCTATGAAAAATGAACAAGGCAGAATGGTCAAAGAAGACTCAAAAAGAAGCTATGTGCAATGGTGAATTAATTCAGACACGTGGATAATGGAAAAAAATAAAATAAAAATATGACAAAATAATAGAGACATAAAATGAGGCACATGATTATTTTTGATTTTTTAAGTGAATGGAAGTATTTTAATTAAATGGAAATGGAAACTGAAAAATAAAAGAAAATAAGAGAAAAAGAAATTAAATGAAATTGAAGGGAGGTGAGGAAAGCAGGTGTTTGCGCGTGGAATTCCATTGGGCTTGGGGATGGTGGGGTGTAAAAATTAAATGCTGAAGGCCCAAGTACCAGGCGCTGATGTACATGGTTTATGGTGGGATTTATTGATTTAATGAGGAAATGCTGGAAAAAAGATGGAGCGCTAGATTAATCAAATGGCTGAGGGAGACCACCTCATTAATTGAGGTGGCGTTACAGCGCATATTGATTGGTTGGTACATCATAGCTACCGTGGACTGTAAAGCATGGCGTATTAAATGAAAACAGAATTGAATAAAGAAATGGAAGGCAAATTAGGGCTATGTGGCGAGCTTAGGAGCCTTGGATGAGGAAATCTGACGGTTCTAGTTCATCTTCCTCCTTAGAAACCCTAGATGGATCACAAAACAAATTCCGGTGACCGGAGCTAGGGCTCCGGCACCAGAGACCAAACCAGAAGCAAAAATTCACCAATAAACGCAAACAAATACTCCAGATCAACTAATTAGACATCACTGAACTCAAATATGGCATTAAAAACAGCTAAATCTCAATGGATTGGACGGATCGAAGCAAAACAACATTGATCATCAAACTTGAAATGCACATAACTCATGATATAATGCACCAAAATCAATTCTACAAAGTGCATAATCATCAGCAAACATCAAGGAACACAAAGCAACAATCTAATTTCATTTTTAGAACATGAGATCTCAAGCCATACCTGAGATGGAGATCTTGAAATATTGAGCTAGAAAACCAACCAATGCGTGAAAATCACTCCTCTTACTCCTTAGATGCAAAATAAATGCATCTAAGGTCTTGAAATGGACTGGATCTGAGGTTTCAAGACAAGTTGCTCCTCAATGGAAAGCTTCTAATTCTGTGTTTTCAGCTCAAATGAATGGTTGATTCTTGATCTATATGATTCACTGATCAAGAATATGGAAGAAGTTTGTGGAGAAAGTGAGAGAATAAAGAGATATGTGAAGAAATGCAAGGTTGCATGAAAGTTGAGAATGAGAGAATGAGAGAGATCTCAGATCTGATGCAACCCTAATTCTCTTTGTTATGGTCTCACAAAGCAATGCTGAAAGTGTGAGAGAAAGTGCACGAATTAGAAATGAGAAAAGTGTGAAGTTGCATAATTTGCACTTGGTGGAATAAGCATGCTATGCTCATGCTCTATTGGGCCTCTCAGCATGTGTGGCTTTCATTTTCCACCCTTGATTCAAATCCAGTCATTCCTGGCCCTTAGATTCAAGTGTCACACTTGTTTCATGATTTTTGCAAATTTGCATGTTTTGGAGGGATTTTTCAAAGTGCACGAAAATGACCATTTCTTTGGAGAAAATTGGTCCTAATGTAATGTATTTTAAGTTAGAAACAAGATTGGGCCTGTACCAAGTCACAAAATTCAGATTGGAAGCCTTTTGCATTTGGTGCATTTTTGGAAAGTGAAAATTTGCCCTAGAATGTTGATTTTTTCGAATGGCCCCTAGGGAGATTTACAAATCCAGTGAAAATGTACTTGTACTTTTTGAAAATGGGAGCCCTTACTCTTCAACTTTCATGTTTGACTTACGTCCATTTGAAGAATTTTTTATCATATTAAGGCCACTTGAAAATTAGGGCAAAACTTGCAAAATTTGGAAAACTTCAAAAACCAACTTTGTACCATTTTTGCAAAACCCCTCAAATCTCCATGATTCTTGAACTTTAGGCATTCCAAACCTCTTATAACATTGTAAGGACCCATATTGGCCAAAAAATATGGGTTAGACCCCTTGAAATTGCACAGTTGACTTTTTATGGGCTCTGTTGACTTTCTGCTTCATCTGCAAGCAACTGAGGCACTGACTGACTTCCACATGGAATTTTCTCATGAAATTTGACACATAGGATCCTCTTAACATATAGAAGACTTTTCCCAAAATAAATGGCCAAAGTTGTGAGATCTTGGTGCTTGAATCTCAAACCCTAATTTGGGTGCTTTGTATAGGAGCTTTGCCTTGTCCTGAGATCTCTGATGATCATGCAATCTTCTGAGCTTTTGCCAATGGACTTGAACTTGTAAATGGAGTGTAGACTCACCATAGAACTTGTAAAAACTCATTGGGACCCTTTTCATGGCTTGAAATGCTTCAAGGAACTCCACAGATGACCATATGCTTGATGCTAGGACATGAGGGATGTTATGCTTCATCTTTCCATGATATGATGCTGAGGAAATGATATGAGTGTGATGAATATGATATGATATGATGCCTAAAATGAAGAGGGAAAATTTGGGGTGTTACACCTGGCATATCTTCATAGGACCAAGCAAATATCTCCACATAATCACGTAACATCTGAATTAGTCTGCTCTTAACACCATCTTCTAGTTCAGCCCCTATCTTGACCTCTTTCCTGTTTTCTTCAGTTCCCAGATTTACAACTTCGATTGGCTCCTCATGTGGCTGTATAGCTTTCTCTTCTTATTGTAACAACCTAGCAAGCTCTACAGGTACTTCACAATCTTCCTCCTTTCCATCTTCAGCTTGATAGATTGGATTCTCTAAATTATAATGGGCAATAGTAGAACTGTTATCAACAGGATCCAGAGTGGACAAGGATCTGCATTTAGTGATGTGGGTATGTGTAAGAACGCATAGCTGATAAAACAAAAATAAAAAATAAAAATAAAAGAAAGACAAGGGGCACAATATTTACGAAAACGAAGCGTCCATTGATTTTCATTGAATGAAGTATGAAAATGAAATGACATCCCGAAACAAGCATACCATTGTGTCCCGGGCAAGACACAAGGCTTAAAAGTTTAATTGTTTGAAATTACAAACTTAAAATAAAAACACAGTAATAGTATTTACTCCTGACTAAAGGAGATAGGAATAACGTCTTCGGTCTTCCAGTTGTTAGGCCCATCACCCAAGGTAGGAAAAATCCAATCGTCCGAGTTGTAGTCTTCATGACAGTCATCCACAGCATTGATTTTATTTCTTATGACCCCTTGATTCGTGATACGAACAGTACGAGCACGACGAACAACCATCTGGGATTCTGCAGTGAAACCCAAACCAAACTTGTCAGACTTGTAATGGATGTCAGGAAGCTGACCCCAAATAGTATAACCACCTTCTTCAACCACAGCTCTAGCATCTTTGAGGGAGGCCATTGTAGGAGGTACTCTGGTAACCCCAGGAACTCTTTTAACAACAGGGGGAGCTTCAGTAGTAGGAATGACCCAAGGAACTACCTCAAATGTCTGGCAAGGAGTCTCAACAAATTCACCCTCCATCTCAACATATTTAAAAGTATTCACATGACTGACCATGTATTCTTCTTCACCATAAACAGTGACAATCTTTCCTTTCACCGGATATTTCAACTTCTGATGTAAAGTGGAAGTCACAGCACCTACCCCATGGATCCAGGGGCGCCCAAGCAAACAGGAGTACGCAGGACGAATATCCATTACATAGAAAGTAGAGTCGAAGACTTGAGAGCCTACTTTGATCAGGAGATTTACTTCTCCATGTACCACTCTTCTTGAGCCATCAAAGGCCCTCACCACTACATCACTTGGTCTTAACACAACATCTTCAGGACTGAGCTTGTCCAGAACCTCTTTGGGGAGCACATTTAATGAAGAACCATTGTCCACCAGCACATGAGACAAGGTAGTTCCCCTACATTCAATGGAGATATGCAAAGCTCTGTTATGGTTTCTCTTGGCAGGAGTCAAGTCAGCATCAGAAAAGCCTAACCCATTATCATAAGTCAGATGTGCAACACAATTCTCAAATTGATCCGCAGAAATTTCATTTGGTACGTGAGCAGTCTTCAGGAACTTGATTAAGGCTTTAGCATGAGCCTCAGAACACAGCAGTAAAGATAACATGGAAATTTTGGAGGGAGTATGCCCCAACTGGTCAACAATATCGTAATCACTCTTGTGAATGATCTTCAGCACTTCTTCCATCTGCTTAGAAAGATTTTCAACATTCGGTGCTTCAGCTTGCACAGGTTCAACCACAGGACCCTTACTCCGAGTATCAGTACTTGGCTTAGAAGTGGAGGTAGTAGTTGGAGTAACTGCACTTTTGGAGGTAGCCTGAGGAGAGAAAATTCTTCCACTTCTAGTGATCTTACTAGATCCAGCAATATTATCAACATCCAGATTAACTTCAGTATCAGGTGCATCAGTCAAAGGTTCTTGTTTAACACCATGAATGTAAACATCAGAACCATAATTCCAAGGTATAGCTTTATCAGAAGTATAAGGAACAGGACCGGGAGTGGTAATGATCATGGGAGCCACCTTAACCTTAGCAACAGTCTTCACAAGGCCTTCAGCAGTAATCCTGATAGGACCTTTAGAGGTGATCCTGACAGGGCCTTTGGAGGTAATCTTCACTGGCACTTTATCAACCATAGCCACATCTTCAAGCTTCGTACTTCGAGTTAGATGTTCACACATAATTTCCATAGAATGTGTCCTCTCAAACAATATAGTGTAATTGTCCATGAGGCGTTGAATACCATCTTTCAACTTCCAGCAGCTATCGGGTTTGTAGGCACAATAAAAACAGTCTTCATTACAACCTGGAAAGAAACCAGCCTGTACCAGCTTCTTCTTGATAATGGATAAGGAAGTAGTCACATCTGCTACTGAGGAAACATATGAAACTTCATCAAAAACTTTAACATTCTTCTCATGATTGGGCATGGGAGCAGTGATCACATTTGGAGTCCCAAGAGGGTCAAATTCAATCTCCCCAGCTTCAATCATGTCTTGAATCTTGTTTTTCAACACCCAGGAGTTGTTGGTGTCATGTCCTGGACTATTAGAATGATAGGCACATCTTGCATTAGGATTATATCGAGGAGAGGAGGTATTAGGATTCTGAGGAGGGTCCTTCAAAGTAATGAGTTCCCCTTTCAACATGTGTTGCAAGGCTTGGGCCAATGACATGTTGATCTTGGTGAATTGTATTCTAGGCTTTTGTTGATTGTTTTGTGGTGGCTCTGGTGTTGCAGGAGCAGGATTAGAGATGTGAACTTCTCCCACAGATTGATGACTTCTGTTACGACTATGTTGACTATACACAGCATTAGACTCCTTCTTCCCACTAGGGAGCTTCTTTGCAGTGTTTGATGAAGAGTCACCCACTTGTATTTTACCACTTCTTATACCACTTTCCACATGTTCTCCAGTCATTATCAGCTCAGTGAAATCAGACTCAGAATCCTCAATCTGCTCCTTAATCTTGATAGGACCCCTGAACCTTCTTCCCAGATTAATAAGGCCTCCTGATCTTCTAGTCTTCTTCTTCTTCTTAGCCAGCAGTGTCTTCAGCTCATCTTGTCCCTTGGACAAATTCAGAATCAATTCTTGGAATTGTGCATTCTGAGCCTGGAGATCTTTGACAGTCTGTTCAAGAGCCATTTCTGCTGAAATAAACAACGAGAAGATAAGATATCTGCTCATAAGAAACATGTGATGCAATGATATGGTATGTAAATGCGTATGCAATGTTTTCAAGGACCGCGGGATTTAAATTTGTTTAAACAACTAGAAAGTAAAATTTTATTAGTAATCAATAAACTTGTTGGCCCTTTGGGCTTACAACAAAAAATGAAATGAATACAAAGATGGGGTTTTAAGTCTTCCATGGACGTTTCCTCTTTGTGTTGAGGTATGAGTTGAGATTCCCCTCCTCATAAAGTTGTCTTGTTAGCTCCAGGATTCTTTCTTGACTAGCTTTGAAATGTTTCTCAAAAGTATCCCTTTGATCTTTCAACTGGATCCAGGACCTCTGTAATTCCTCCATGTCAATGGGCATTTCTGGATGAAGAATGATATAAGAAGTATCTCCTTCAGCAACAGGCTCCATGGTAACTGGCAGGATGGCAGGATATGGCATCATAAAAGTCTGAGGACGAGATCGCACCCATCTGAGATAAGGTTCCATAGGATTAGTGTACTTGGGTTCCAGAGTCTTGTTGTCAACCTTGTTCACTTTACCCCATGCTCGTATGAACCTTTGACGGTAACCTTGTAGATCATTGTCGTAGACGAACATAATACCCTGAATAAGCATGTCATGAGGACCATCACTCCGAGCATAACCAAACTGGCGTAGAGCTAAAGAAGGGTTGTAGGTAATTCCCCCACTTATGCCAAGGAGTGACACATTAGGGAACTCCACACAACGGTCAATGATAGTAACATTCTCCATAAATCTATAACACCAATGGATATCTGAATGTGAAAGTGACATAATTCTCTTAGACCACCTTAACCCTTGTTCATTATTCATCACTGATCGAGGAAGGTGAGAAATAAACCACCTAGACAATAGAGGTATACAACACATCAGAGTTCCTCGTGCCTTCGTAGTATGGGTATGAAGAGAGTGTAAGATGTCTCCAAGTAATGTAGGCACTAGATTGCGAGTTAGAAATATGTTGATGGCGTGTACGTCTATGAACTGGTCTGGATTAGGGAAAAACACTAAGCCATAGATCAATAGGGCTAAGATCTCCTCAAAAGCATCATAACTCATAGCCTTCAGGAACACTTGAGCTTTCTCCATCAATACCTTGGCAAGGATACCCTTAACTCCACTTCTCGTTTCTAGGACAATGTCTGATTTCTTCAAATGTAAGGCTGCAACAATGACTTCAGGTTTAGGCTCTTTTTCCAAGCCTGTGAAGGGTCTCTGATTGAGGATAGGTATACCCAACAGTTTGGAGAACTCTTCCATTGTAGGAACCAGCTGATAGTCGGGGAATGTGAAACAGTGATGTTTAGGGTCAAAGAACTGAAACAGGACACTCATCATGTCTTCATCAAATCCTGAGGTAACCAAGTCAAGTAGGTGACCATGCTTCTTGATGAACTGGGAGTTTTCAGAAACTTGAGAGACCAATTTCTTAAGCTTAGGAGGTATTCCTACAAAGTTGATCCGGATAGTGTTCCTACGAGCAGAAGCCATGACCTGCAACAAAGAACAAAGATAAATCCTTTGGTCCTTGAAATGGTTAGTGAAAATGCTATGCTTATGATGCATGATGATGCTATGATGTTATGCTCCATCACAAACATGTGGCACACACAAACAAGTCACACCATAGCCCTAGGTTTAGAGGCTTGCATGAGGTTTAAAGGTAAGTACCCTCCCCTGAAGTTAGTTGGTTCATCCTGTCCTACAAAAGTAATCGGGTTCTAAGGGATCTCAATATCATTGATCCTTCCCAAGGGTGGTTGTTCAGTAGGCAACTTACTTGCCAACCAAAACCCTCCAAGTTTAGGATCTCAATGAGTGTAGCATCGAGTATCAACCAACTTCAGTCTTCACCAAAGTCGGTTATCTCACTACTTTCTAAAGGCCAAGATGGGATGACTAAGGTTCTAAGAGTCAATTAGTGTATTGACAACATATGACAGCCTCATATTATCCTCAACTTACTTAAGGAACATAAGCACCAACCAAGAAGTCACACTAACTATGGCCATCAGATCAACCATATCGGTATACGCTGTACAGTTTCCTTGGTCTATTGCCATTTACCTAAGGTACACTAGATCCGTGTTAGGATCTTTCACACATAAATCCCAGCAAATAATATAAACCAAACAAGGCAAACAATTTAAGTGATCTAATTTATAAGGGTACCCCTCTTTTATTAAATCCCCAACAGAGTCGCCAGTTCTGTAACACGGTGGGAGAACTGACTTTAGTTAAATGTTGCGGATAGCAAGAGTCGCCACCGACTTTTATTTTATCCAAAAGGAAAGGACATAAAAGAACAGGAAAGACCTTAAAAAGATTTTGGATTCGGGGGGTAGGTTATATAAAGGGAAGGTGTTAGCACCCTTTATATCCATGGTTATCCATGGGCTCTTAGTTACTTAGCTCACTTTGAATTGTTTTGAGAAAGGTGTAGTGTGTGATTAGAAACTTTCTAAGTACTTTGTAATGATCCTCGTATGGATGTATACAAAGACTTGTTTTTGAAAATTTGTTTGAAAAGTGTGATATAAAAAGTATTTTGAAATGTGAGCAAGCAACTTAAGAGAAACCTACCCTAGATTAAGTCTTCACTGTTCTTATGTTCTTTCAATGGTAAGATTATCCCTATTATTAAGGAACAGGTAGTCATTACCTTGGATGTTAGAAGGGACATGTGAAGGGACATCTGAATTTAGGCAACTGCAAGGTGTCTTTAGCAATTCGTAGGGACTTATCATCTTTTATTCGAAGGGACAAGATCATTTATCGTAGGCAACTTCGAAGGGACTTGATCTTATAAACGGAAGGGACTTGATGATATCTGTGAAGGGACTTTTCTTAAGACACCTTACTTGACCTTTGGAAATAGGCAACATGAGAGGTAACCCTAGAAAGTGCAAGATGGCGATCAAAGATCGACTTACGTGTGTGAGTGTTTGTATTCAAATATTTATCTTTTTAAATTAATTATTCTAAGTTAATTTTTAATTACAAACATTTTATACACCCCCTATAATTACTAACCATGCAGTAAATATATTTATAATAAAAATAAAGCAAAAATATAAGCCTAAACTATTACAAAGCTTCGGGACAATTACAATATAATCGGGAAAATAATAATAATAACGATAAAATAGAAAATAAATAAGCAATAATTTAAATGTTAGTAATAATGAAATAATAATAATAATAAGAAAGGGTTAGTAAAAATATAAAGAAAATAAAAATTTAAGAGAGAATATTATTTTTAAGTTAAATAAACATTTAGAAAATTTTTTAGAAGAAAATATAACAAATTTGATAATAATAAACAAATAATAATTATTTACATATTAAAAGAAAAAGAAAAATTATAATTTATAAAGAAAATTAGGTTAAATTTGAAAATTAAGGAAATTAGGGTTAGGGTTAGGGTTAGAGAAAATTAGGGTTAGGGTGGTAATCATGAAAATTAGGGTTTTAAATATTAATTTACAAAATAAAACAATTTATTTACAATATATATATATATATATATATATATATATATATATATATATATATATATATATATATATATATATATATATATATATATATATATATATAATAATATGAACATATAATATAATAAATATAAATAATTAAGTTTTTTTTTAAAATAAAGTTTGAATTTTAAAAATATGAATTTTTTGGTATAAGAAATAATATAAACATTTATTTTAAAATTGATGATTTAAGAAATCAATTAAGTAAATATAAATAATATAAACAAAATAAGGAAAATAAGGAGAGAAAAAAACATACCTGGGGCTGGGATTCGAACCCAGGCCCTAGGCTTCCCACACACAAGACCAACAACATCACCACCAGGCCAAGCACGCGCTGGTGTAAATACCAGGAGTCCAATTCCTTTTGTTACAATCCTGCAAAATATCACAAAAATAAAGCAAAACAAAATGGTCTGGGGGGAATCGAACCCAGGACCATTCAATACACAGGCAAACACACAAACCAGCTGAGCCACATGGGACGCGTACAACATAGAATCAGCAAATAAACATTATATTTTAAAACAATTATTTGAATTGGATTTTTGGCGCCACTGACTTCATCTTCTTCCTTGGAATTTCCTGCGAATTCATCTGCAAAATCATCTATGAATTTTCCTACGAATTTTTCAATATCTATAACCTGCGAAAATCACATCTTATGGCTAAGCCTATTGTTTCATCAAATTGATCAGGTTAATGTGATCCTTAGGAGGTATACGGTCTAGCCATGGTCTTTGAATGGATTTATATTGCCTCATATGCAAAACCCTAAAACGAGCTTCAAACCCTAACAATGGTGAAACTCCAAACCTGCATCGAAACTCATAACAAACTACCCAGAATCTATCTACATCATTCAACAAACAATATTACAAGCTCAAATTTAATTAATCATGCATAAAACTTATGAATCGAAAAAATATATATTTGACATAAAACTGATTCAGTTTTCAACATTCATGAGGTTATGGATGCTTATGATCATATGGATAGCATCCTGAGAGTCCAAGGATCATCTCTATGTCTTTAAAATACCTTTAATTACCCTCCAACTATGAATCCGAAAATTGAAATTTCAATGAATTTTTTGAATGTCAAGAGTGTTCTTGGAGGCTGCAATTTTCGTCCCCTAGCATTGTGATTAGTTCATGGTCTTATAGTGAATGATTTTAGGTCATAAAACTTGTCTCTCCTTTGGGCTTTTGGATAACTTGAGATTGAAGAAAGATATGATTCCAAAAGTGAGAAAAATCAAATATTTTCATGCCTTAGAGACTTTACACGAAATTTGATCCTCTCAATCATCTTTAAATGATGTTTCAATCATTCTAGAAAAAAATCAGATTCTTAGATTGACTTTTTATATTTTATTTTGATTTAAAATGATTTTAAATGAATAAAATCAAAATAAACAAAATAAAATTAATAAAAATATAAATAAATGATTTTTGGTTCGTGCATGATGTCATGGTAGTGATTGGGTCATAAAAATGCAAGCCCATGTGGAAAGAATTGGTTTTAAGATCCCATTTGCTCAATAAACCCCTCAAAAATTTCTCAACTTTGCAAAGACACAAATCCCTCAATTTTAATGATATGTAGGTGTTCTTGGACATTTTAGAAAGCTTAAAGAGTCCTCAAACCAACATCTTTGGTCTCATGTCCATATCCTTTATCATTTTCAAGTTATGCCCTTTGGAAGATGTTGACTTTTAAAATGACCTATAATGTCTTAGCTCATACCTTCCAAATGAAGCATTTTTAGACTTGGCTTGTGAGACACAAAGTTGTAGAGAATTCAATTTCCTTCAAAATGATATTTGGATGGAAAAAATTTGATGAAGCATGTGAAAGTTATGACTGGTCAAAGTTCAGTTGACTTTTCCTATGAAAACCCTAATTTAGAAACTCCTGATTCTTGATGATCTGGAATCTCCTTGATGAATCATGATCAACCCTTGATCAAATGATTAATTTTACTTCATAAACTTGATGTTGGAAAAAAATCATGAAGTTTGACTTTGGTTTGACCACAGTTGACCTCAGTTTGACTTTTTAACTGCTTTGACTGATTTTTGCATATCTGATCATCTAACTGAGCAAACTTTTTGGGAAAGCTTTGAAACTTGACATAGGGATTCTTGAAGACATGTAGGATGTTATGAAGCTCAATTGAGGCCTTGGAAGTCCATTTATCCTGATGAAATCCAAAACCCTTGTTTAGGATGCATTGCTTAGGAGGATGCATTGTCTGAGGGGATTGTCAATCTTTCTGACTAATTGTGAATCTTGTGAACCTTTTGGGACACCTTGGTACACAATGCCTTGACTAGGGGAGGGCAAATTTTGGGGTGCAACAGTATGTACTAAGGTTTTTTCTTCATTGTACCTGCAGAAAACCAAAAGGGTGCTAACAGAGGTGCCCAAAGTTAGCAGCCATCCTTCGGATATCATTGGCACGTTGGACTACTCCCCAACCGATAATTTCCTCAAGAGGACCTCGTCCAAGTGTAATATCATGTGACAACCACCTCATGTTTACACCTAGATAGATTATGCACTACGTTCCTAAATTGGCTTGGATAGGTTAAGGGTTCTATGGTCCTCAGTATGATCAGCTTAAGGTCGGAAGCAATGCCATGATATGAATACTCGTCATGTCATTAGTAATCCGAGAGAGCCTAACCGAGTGGAGATTATCGACTTGATATCGCTTTGGACTAATCAGCTACTTATCACTTCGAATATCGTCATCCTATCATAAGTTCACTCAGGTCCGAGTATAGAATCTATCTAACTCACAGAGGATCACCAAAACTGAAATGGAACAAACAATAACAAACAAATCAAACCAAAGCAATAAATAAATCAAAGTAGGCTGAATCCACTTAGGGTCTAATCCCCAGCAGAGTCGCCACTTTTATGTAGCGGTAAAATCATGAGTGTAAGCTATTGGTTAACTTAACTCAAAGTAAACAGAGTCGCCACCGTGCTTTTATTGTATTCCAAATGGAAAAGTAAAAAAGAGAGAATAAATCCTAATGAATCTAAAATCAAAAAACTAAAGAAACAAATAGAGAACTGGGTAAGGGTATAGGTTACAAAATGGGAAGGTTTTACGCACCCAAAATGTCTGTGATACTCCACGGGAGCCCTTTGAAAAATTTATTGCTTTTGGTTTGAAAATGTTTGTAAAAGAGAATGGAGGGATGATAGAAGAATTAATTTTTTATTATTTTTGTGTTTGGAGAGATTTACCAACTCATGCCTACATACCCACAAAGTGCAATGCGAGATCAAAACCTCGTAGTTCGTGGTACAAATAATGAAAAATTAGTGTGTTGGATTGATTTTAAAATGTAAAGATAAGTCGTCATTCTTTAGCGAATAATTCCGCTAGAAAGAATGAATCATATCTAAACATGTAAAGAAAAGGTTAAAAGGAAAAGTGCACAAAGGCACAAAAATATTTGGTGAGTTTTGTATTTTTTATGGTCTTTTGAAAAATGTTTTAGTATACTTATATAGTTTAACATTTATTAAGAAAATAAAAGAAAAGGGAAAAATCATTTGACCTAAGTCAAAGTTTGATTATGAAAGCGATTTTAAGTTTGAAAATAAAGAAGTTTATTGAAAAGAGGGAGAAGTTTTGAAAATTTAAGACGGGGAGGAGATGAAAAGACTATCCTAAAAGGAAAATAAAAGAGATAAAGGAGGAAAGATCTAACCAAACTTGATGATGCCTCAAATTTTATGATCATAAGAGTCCCATCCTTATAAGCTAGCAAATGGCCAAATAAAGGCAAAGCTACCATTTCCATGAAGATCAAAGCAAAGGGAATGTGTCCTAGGATCTAAGTCCAAAACTCCAATTCCAATGCAAAAGATAGTAACCAATAGTCCAAAATCAAGATCACAAGTGTTTTAGAGATTTAATCCTTTATTAATATTTTTTGTGTCCAAATGGACAAAAGGAAAATCAACACAACAATATAATAACAAGAATATAAACATGATAATAGATGATAAAGCAATATAAAGCATAATAAAAATAAAGGAGATAAAGGTGCAAGAAGGAAATTAAAATGTTAGTATAATAATAGTAATAATATACATAATAGTGGTATGGTGAACTTAATCATCCACAACCAAAAGAGTAGCCAAGGTACTTAGTACCACAAATCGAAAAGGCAACCGATTCTGCTTAGTATCTTACACTATAGTGATTAATAAAGGCGATTAGAACCAAAATCAATGAAGTTTGAAAGAAGATTGGGAGACCCAAAGCAACTACGCATCAAACTTCATAAGTCTTAGATCTTAACGCAAAAAGATCAATCACTTTGGGATTACGCGACCAACACGAGGTCCGGTCCACGAAAGTGTAGGTATCCAATTGGATTTTTATTCCGAATTCGGGACACATTTAAGTCTATGTTAAGTAATCGCCGAGTAATTTAAGAAGTAATTACCTTACAAATCAGGTCGGCCAACACCAATTAAGGTGAACGATTTATGTGTTAATGCATGCGAGATAAACGATATGTAAATCGCCATCCGAAAGCAATACTGCATGAAACTAAAGATGAATACCAAATTGTATTTCATTTATGGTATTCTTTCATCTTTAAGTTCAATCACTCATCTTGGTGGATTCAAGTTTGAAAATATCTCACTAATACAAAGTACCTAAAGTGAATTAAATAATTCACTTAAAGGTAGATTTGGACTAATGAATATTAACCACTTTAATCTACACCCAAAGTTCATTGAAATTAAAGAGAAGTCAGTACCAAGAATGTCTCCCAAGGTAAAAATAAGAAGGAGGAAGAAGAAGAAGCAAGAGGAATCAAAAACAACTCAAAAATAAGCAAAAAATTCAATTCTGACTCAGAGTAACCGGTTACTACCTAAGTTGTAATCGGTTACTTGAACAAAAATAAAACATTTCTGGAAAAATTAACACAAGTAACTGATTACTATCTAAGAAGTAACAAATTACTCTGCGTGCAGAATAAAAAATCTGCTAAAATTCAGCATGATCCACTTTTTAAAACCTTTTTTCAAACACCTCATGATCATGAACTGAATTAGCACGAACATTACAATCAAAACATAGTGAAATTCCTGCAATCAAACAACAATTTATGATCTAGAAGATTAACAACCAAAAGCATCAACATCTTGAATATTGATAATGAAAGTAGAACCATGGAAAAAAGTGAATTACCAAGAACGCTCTTCAAATTGATCCAATATCAAGCTTGATCTACTGAATTTGATGAACAAAAAAGAATAGGATGAAGGTTTAGCTCAAAATTGATCAAGAATTCAAGGTGAATTCTTGTTAACTTTCGAAAGAGAAGAAGAGCTTTAGTGAATTTTTGGTTTGGGGGGATATTTTGCAAGAGATTTGTTGGCTATCAAAAGCTTCCAAGAAGATTTTGCAAGGTGAATTTGGCTATCAAAAGCTTCAAAAATGAATGAAATGAAGCCTCTATTTAAAGAGTTTAGGTATATGAATTTGGTGGAATGGAGCTTGCTTTATAAATTCAAATTAGTCTTGGTAATTCATAAATTGGTGGAAATCATGAAAAGAATGGTGATTAGTGAGGGTTTATGGTGGGAATTAATTTCAATGATGTATGTGAATTAAATGGAGATGGTCTAGAATATTCCAAGAGTGATCAAAAAAATGAAATTGGAGCCAAAATTCAAAACATGGGATTGCTGCCAAAATTTTCAAATTTTCACGCAAGTAACCGGTTACGCCCTAGGTAGTAACCGGTTACTCAGTGCAAAATTTGAAAATTTTGTTTTCCTTTTGCACTGCTATGATTTCGGCTCGATTCTTTTGTGCATCGAAGAAGGAATGGAAATAAACACATGAACCTTGGAATTCCTTGAATAAATCAATTAAATCAGAAAATCCTTTATCAGATAAATTTGAATTATTTGCAGATCAACTTCGACTTTTATTGGTGAAATTTATTTGAGCTGCAGGACTGCTATTTTTGGCATTTTTGACCTGGAAAATGATTAAAAAAAGAAAACAAATAATATTTTTGGATTTTAATTAATGGTTAGTAAACACAAACACATAAATGCAATTGGTGATCCCCTGTGAGGCATAAACCTACACCCGAGAAAAACCGAGAAACCAGTATGATCTTGTTTGTATTGCAAGATGCAGATGAAAAATGCGGAAAAATCTTAGGGCAAAAATTAGGGTGCTACAATCTGACTCTGTATTTTCTGTATATATTTGTTGGGGTGGAAGTACTGATGATAGGAATAACACATGAGGATGGTGCTTATTTGTGGAGAAAAATCTCAGATCATGGTTTAGAAAGAAGCAAAGTTATGTATCTTTATCTACTGATGAAGCAGGAAGCAATTACTCTCAAATGGTTCGGAGGAAACAAATGTTGACTGAATACAATGTCACACAAGATGTCATAACATTATATTGTGACAACATGGGTGTTATTCAACACAACAAAACCAAACACATTGGTATTGTAGCTCAATTTTTGTGGTCTTTAATCACTATCGCATTTTTGCTACTTTCTAATTTCTTTTTTTCCTGGCGAAGCTGGTTATGGAAGGGAAAATATATCTTAAACTCACCCCGCTTTTCATATTGTTATTTAACAGATGTCCACATGGTTTTGGGTTCTTCTTTAGCTTATTTCAACTCTTGGATTAGTGCAAAATATGTTCTTTTTGATATTGATGGGGGTTTCTTTGATATGGGTTTGTGTATGAGATACGTGTTGATTGATAGGGTGGTGTTGATGTTTTTATATTTTTGTATCATCATTATTTTTTGATGTTTTTCTTAGGTCTGAGAACCTAATTGTTATTTTTTGTTTGGTGTGCTCGCAAAGATCTTACGACCTTTTGCCTACGTACCCCCAAAAAGAGAATTGAGGGATTAGAGCATCGTAGTTCCTCCTAAAAGGCTAGATCTGGGAGGAAAGAGTTGATTTGTATCTTGGTTAATGCATGGAATATTGATTTTCAAAAGTTTGATTTGTGTCTTGATCAAAGCCCAAGATTGAAGTTGAAAAGTTTGTTTATTTCCTGATCAAAGCCCAGGATTGAAGCTCAAAAATAGATGTTTGTAACTTCTTGGTTGGTTGCGTGCTTGAATTGCATAGCTCAAGGAATAAGCTGAATGGTATATTGATTTGAATAGCTCAAGAAAGGTTGAATGGGTACCCTGAATTGCATAGCTCAAGGAGGACTTAATGGTTTACCTGAATTGCATAGCTCAGGAAAGCTAAATGGTTTATCTTGATTTGCATAGCCCAAGAAAGGCTGGATGTTTAGCTTAGTTAGAGTCCAAGACTATGACTGTATTGTGGGAAACTAGTTTTGTTAAAGTCCAAGATTATGACTGGTGTTAGCTTAGTTAAAGTCTGAGACTATAATTGTATTGATGTTGTTAGCTTAGTTAAAGTACAAGGCTATGAATGATTTTGAGTGATTGTAAAGTGTTTGATTGCATGTGCCTTAATTCAAGCCCAAGGTTGAAGCTAAAATGTGCTCAGTAGAGAGAATTTGTCATCTCTAAAGAGGGAAGATTTGATTTATATGTGCCTTGATCGAAGCCCAAGGTTGAAGGTAAACAAAGAAAATGACTTTGTTAGGAAAATTTTATCCGTGTCTGATTTGGAAGCCCATGTTTGAAGCTAATTTATGTGAGACTAACTCTTGATTTTATTTGTATCTTATATGAAGCCTGAGATGGGAGGCTGAAAAATTTGTTGGTAAACTGACTCTGTATGAAGAGGGTTTTGTCTGTTCAAAATTTATGATATATGGTCATCGGACATTCCATTGTCTGGGGGAATTCAATTTTATAAAGCCCAATAGGAGACTAGCTTGGTCATCCATCGGGGAGAGGGAGACTATTGTATTGTATTTGATTCTAAGGTATGTTCTTATGCTTTTAGGAAGTCTGATAGGGTCCTTGTGTTTAAGCCCAAGAAGAGGCTAGGTTACCTGTATGATTCCCATGGATCCTTGAACAAATCCCAAGAGGAGTTTGGGGATGGTTTACAAAGAAGCACTTCATCGGGAAACTTCTTATCTCTGTAAACCCCTAGTAAGTTGAAAAGATCCTAAGTGTTTTGAATGGTGTATATGTTGGATAAAGATAACCTACTACTTAGAGATTCTAGAAAGATGCAAATATATACAGATGAAATGCATGCAGACAAATAAAAGGTGTCAGTGAATGTGTTTAACAATTTTTAGTATGTCTTTACTATGGTTTGAGTATTCTTAAGTTGTTTTATTAAGAATGAAGTTGGGGGTTACACTGGGAAGCAGAGACCCAAAATCCCGAGGGAGAAAGATTACAGATATTTTTTACATTGTATTCTATTTTTCATTAAGAAGTATTTTATTATCTTTTCTTTAGTATGAGGTGAAGAAAGATAATGTTGGCAAACAGTTATATTTTAAGCAAGCAACAACATATTAAGAAAACAACGAGAAGTTAGAAAGAGGGAAGATGACTCAGAAGCCAATAATAGGGCTTAAACATAAGTATTCATATGGAATTATTTTGTTGATTAATTATCTTGATAATTTCATACATATGGTGGGGCTTTTAAGAAAAAGCTTATCTACCGCATAGAAAGATACTCCATCTGGTTGTGAAGCTCAGTCTACTGCAGGTGTATTAGATCTTTAATTTGATAAATATGAAAGATGAGATGGGTCTTGTAAACAAGGTCATAATCTCTGTATAAGAGATTCAAAACTGTTTAAGAAACAGTTGGTGGGTTCAGGACATATACAGAAGCCTGGAGGAGTTTAAAAACAGACCGGAGAAAGTTTAAAATAGAAAGAATGAGCCCATAAAGGATTCCTCATGACACATTTTGAAAATTCATTTTGGAAAATAAAATGGTTGTGTAAGGATATTCACAGAGAATGATTCACAGATGAAAATTTAATGCGGTGAAAAAGACGATCGCGTCGAGTTTTTGAAAATGAATCAGATAAACCCCAATGGTTCGTTTTTCAAAAAGGGATGGGTCTTAACTCTAATAGATGCCCAAGAGTGATAAAAATCAATTTGAGGGTGATTAAAATCAAAACCCTAGTTTTTGATATTTTTGATATTTTAAATATAAAAATATTTAAAATCTTTGATAAATTTCAAACATAATTGAAAACCAAGTTGAAACCTTGGATCAATGTTTGAAAAATTATGTTCTATCCAGGAGATAACTTGAATATCATTTATGCTAGAAAAATCAAGTGAAAGAAATGAATTTTAAAATGTTTAGAAACAAATAAAATTAATTCTTTATTAAAATAATAAATATATTAAAAATATATTTTTTGGTGATTTTTTCATGGAATAAAATATTTAAATATTTTTGAGAATTAAGGAAAAAAGGATCATTTTAAAACTCAAAATAATCAGAGAGAAATTAATTTTGGATTGAATTAAATAAAATCACAAAATTCAAATATTTGAAAATTTGAAAAAGGGCGCCAAGAACATGGTTAGAACACGCATGTGTTCTTCAGGTTGCCCATAAATGAGGATTTTGCAAAATCCCTCATATCTCACTGAATATGTAATGAAATGAAATGAAATTAACATTAATATTGCTCGTTTTGATCCCACGAACCCAATGGTACCAATTAATTTCATTTATTTTGTGTGTGGAGTCAAAAATCAATGATGAACATTGAAGAACCCTAATTTGGCCTAAGCCTCATGAAATTCTACATGATGATTGTTTTATGAAATTGATTGAGGGGAATCACTTAAAATATGATTACGCACATATGGTAAAAAGATAGTGCGAGGAAATATGCATGAATCATGATCTAGCCAATTTTGAGGCTTACCTGAACTTGAGCTTGCAGCCGGAGTTGTGATTTCAAGCTGGAGGTGTTACAAAGATGTTGTGATGATCAGAACAACTTCTCTACACCATATGGATTGTGTTTGAACACTTTTACTTGATTGCAAATGGCTGGATCAAGTTGTGGCTTTCAAGTTGCAGAAACAAAGCTTCTTTGTGGTTTTAAAGTGTGATTCTGGGTTGGAAGTGTTTCAAAGGTGATCTAAGTATTTGAACACCTCATAAACATCATATGAAGTGATGATTTGGACAGCTTCCCTACACCATATGGAGTGTGTTTGAACACTTGGACTTTATTGCAAATGGCTGGATCAAGTTGTGGCTTTCAAGTTGCAGAAACAAAGCTTCTTTGTGGTTTTAAAGTGTGATTTTGGGTTGGAAGTGTTTCAGAGGTGATCTAAGTATTTGAACACCTCATAAACATCATATGTGATGTATTTGAGAAATTGGTTTGAGCTTGTAGTGGCTCAAACTCAAAAACCGATTGTGATTGCTCAATATATCACTTAGCCCTTAAGTCTTGAAGAGTTAAGGTCACAATTATGAGTCATGGTTTATGAAAATATCTCTTACACATGTGATGATGAACTTCTCAAATAGTTCAGCTATTGCAGCAACAAATTTCACATTCCTCGGAAGTTTTACGCTTGGATTGTGTCCATTTATTTCTTGTTGAACAAGACATCCAAGAATATGCCATTTTGGAGCTTGGTGACCCTTGGGTCAAAATGCATAATGTTGAAATTCATGAATGCCATTTTGGTGAATTCCATGGTGTAATCATGAATTTTTAGGTTTGCTCAGGTTTGTAATGATTATTTAGATTCTTAAACCCACTTGACATTGTACTTTGATTCAAAAAATTAGATTTCACAAGTTTGTGAAAAATCTATTTTTTGTAAAACAACTTGAGATGATCACTTTGATCCATGATTTCTTCATGTATAAGAAAGATCTTTTCATGCCAATTGGTTATTTGAATTGTTGGAAACATTTGAAACAACAACGGTGTTTTGAAAAGGATTTAAATCAGCTTGGAATTAGGTGAAAAATCCTTCAACTTTTGGTGTTTTGCTGATTTTACACTTAGGCGGATTTATTCTAAGTGTTGAAAATCATTATTATTCTTGATTTTGATCCATTTTCAACTTAAAATCCATAATGAATTGGAGTTTCTTCTAGTTGAATCATTTGTAGTTTGTGATGAGATCTTTCATTTGAGCTTTAGTTCACCAAAATATGATGCTTGGATCACAAGTTATGATGCTTGGAAGTAGGCCACTTGAACACTTTTTCCCATAACTTAGAAAAATTTCTAAGTTTCAAAAGTTACCCCTTTTACAAATTATCTTCAAATTCTGATTTTTTTTGTGATTAAATGCATTCATGGACCATATATTCCTGTAATATAGGCCATGAGGATCATTTTGGGTGAAATAGTCAAACTTTGACTTTTTGGTCCCGGTGGAAATTACATTGGATATCCCTGGTTTTCTGATTTTTTTACTGGACATCCTCTGAGGTATTTTGACCTTATGAATGAAATACCATGATGTATATGAGCTATTTAAAATATTTCCTATGGTATAGGCTCTTGTCCAGATGAAAATCTTTATTTTTGGTTCTCCGATTAGTCTGAAACCCTAATTTGGGCACTATGAAACCCTAATCTTGCAGTCTTTGATCTCTGCACCTCTTGTACTTGTAAATGGCTTGTCAAAGTCATATCAAAATTCTTGATGATGTATGGAAGTCTTGGTTCCTTTCTCTATGAAAAAATTTCATCTGGAGGGCATCAGTTGACTAAAACCCTAATTAGTGATTGTGATGGCTCGGGGCCCAAATCACTGAAACTTTTGTCCAGTCCTTGAAATATTTTTCATCATTTGAGATTCCTTAACCCTTTGATAGTGATTGAAAGGTTGAAAATCTTATGTATTAATGATTGGTTATTTTCCTGAATCCTCTAAGGGACTCAAGAATCCTAATTCATTGTGGGGATAGTGTTCAAACCAGTCTGTACAGTCCTTTGGTCAGTGGATTTTCTCTAATGAGGTGTATATCTTAAGGTCAAAATTTAGGGTATGAATAATGCCCTTATTTATTCTTCTTGGACCCGAAGATACGAATGATAAAGCATTGGGAGATTCGAGGTACAAAGGATTAAATACCTTAGAATACCCGGAATTTTGATCCTAAGATGCCAGGTTGTTCATCTTGTTGACGATATTGAGGTTGCAAAGGTTTGGTTACATCGTTGTTGTATGGGTTCAAGTTACCCAAACTCGAAAACTGACGTTCTATCCAGGAAAGAACTAGAGAGAAAACTCTTTATCATGTGGGATAAATGTTATATGATTATTCAAATGTAAATGCAAACATAATTATGAATGTATGAATGAATGTGTATGCTGACAAAACAGACACGACACACAAATTTGACGAAACAACACATTACATTTACAGGTATAAACAACAATGTTATGTATCTATCACGACAACAACATCTCATAACAACAACAACAAAACCCCCAACATACCAATCTATTATTCATTTCCAAGTTATACTAATTATCCCTATAATCACATGTATAACTCCACTTTAACGGCCTTTAGCTACACCACTCTGATTCTTAAGCATTACTAAATTAATTAGATAATTTTAAAGAATTTTTCGGAATTAAATTACAACATTTTTCACTCCAGGTGTCGCTGAGCGAGTGGGATTGATCGCTAAGCGAGCAACTCACTGTATTCTGACTCTTCCAAGGTCCAACCTGCTCACTAGGCGAGCTCTAACTTGCTAAGCGAGCTCTGCGATTCTCGCAGTTCTCTCTTCCGCGCTCTGACACCACCTGCTACCAAAATATTCATCTAAAACTAGTTTTTCCAGCCATACAGTTCCATAATTACTCTTATTATCATCTAATTCATATAATCCTCACACAACAACAATCAATTACCAATAAATCAACATAATCCCTACTCAAACACCAAAATCCCAACTTCTAATCATCAATCTACCCAATTCCCATTATAAAACCCTTAATAGACGGAGGAATTCCACCCTTACCTTGGTTGTGACGAGAAAGTTCTTCTTCCTCGTGGGTTCTCTTCTTCAAGCCTTACCCATTTCTCTTCTCTATCAACTTTTCATGATTGTTTTTCGTTTCACAAAACACGATCGGTTTTTCTTCTTACCACTTAACCCATTAGACCAACTTATGAACTTCCACTTTTACCCTTACTAATTTCACCAAAAGACCACCTTACCCATTACCTCTTAATATTCCAATTATTTTATTATATCCAATAATAATATTATTCATTATAATATAATTCTTAAATTAATATTATACTCAATAATAGATTATTCTTCTACACACCAAAACACCATAATCCAATCAAAATAATTAAATAAAATTTGGGGTGTTACATCAAACTCTATCAACCAACTAGGCCATATCCCTTAAATATTGGGTGTCCATTTTCTTTCTAATAGATTAATCTAGGCCACCCGTGACCATTTTGACCAGTTCACGCTCTGGTACTTGGGTAAAATACCTAGCCTTAACCAACTGAAACCTATTGAGGTAATCATCTATTGGCTCAGAAAACTTTCGTTTGATACTGGCCAATTCCTTATGACTGATTTTGGTTTGTCCCATATAGAATTGCTCATGGAACAAGCGTTCTAGTTGAGTCCAATTATAAATTGAACCAGGTGGCAAGGTGGTGAACCATGTGAACGCATTCGTAGTAAGAGAACTAGGAAAATACTTAATCCTAAGGCTCTCATCATTTGCTATATCTCATGATTCAATCAGGTAACAGGCTACATAGTTCGACAGTAGAACCAGTAGTATCCCCTGAGAATTTGGTAAATTTTGGAACTTTAGTCCTATGGGGTAACTCTGACTGGAGTACATAGTCTACTATTGGTGATGTGAAATTAGGCCTAGCAAAGCCCATATTCATTCCATTTCGAGCCATTATCACCGAAGTTGGCATGCCATATATTGGATTCCTAGGCAACGCATGTGAGAACCCTAGGGGAGGAAAAGGCTTGTGCGTCAACGTGCTTGGTGGTGGAGTTTGAGGTTTTGTCCCAATGTATTCCAACATTGGCTGAGTGTAAGGTCATGTATACATCGCACCTGGTCCTTCCATCGAAGGTGTTGGTTCTAACACTATGGTTGACATTGTTGGTCCTCCTGTCGAAGGAATAGGGGGTGGTACCACATCACTCCTTGGTATATCCTGAGGATTGATGTTGCTATTTTGAGTGTTAGAATTGCTTGATTGAGGATTCTACCCAGTCACATGGGGATTTAAATCGTTTGGATTCACTTGGGTAGACGTCATTTTCCTCGTATTTCTTTTCTTTGGTCTATATTCTTTCGTAGCGACTACTTTTCCACTTCTTAAATGTATGCAACAAAATTTTACAATGCTCTTGACCAATGAAAATGCAAAAAAAAAAATTACGAAACTTGAAAACTTCTATTAATGGCTATAACACTGTCCCACTGGGCGTGCCAATTTATTTACCTTGAAAAATGGTAAACAATCAGTGGTCCTCTAAAACACTAAAAGTCCTCAATTACTCACACGATCGACCAGACTGATCATATGACATGTACTATAAATAATTTATTTAGTGTTTGGTAAACTATCATGAACACTTCGACAAAATTCATGATAGGGTTTGATATCAAAAGATAAAATAAAAAATGAAACAAGACTCAAAACATATTAAAGTCGAAGGAAATGCAAGAACATAAATGTGTAAAAGCAGTTAAAAGAAAGCAAGTAAATGAAAGCGGTTAAATTGCTAGAAAATGTAACTTGCGTAAAAGTGAATGCAGAAGATAAATTCTTTAAAGAAAAGACTCTTATGAAAAATTGCATTGAATATAAAGATGATGGTGTTTACATTACGTACATTCTCGCTTTCACTTGTTTCTCTACACACGGGTACTTTGAGTGGATATGCAGTAACTTGTACAATATGATTTTCACACACACATTCTAACACTAGAATTACTTATTTATAGCAATCGAAAATAACCAATATTATCTAGTTATTAATGGAAATATGACACGCATCACTTTGCATGTCTTCAACCTTTGGATGTGCGCCACTTGTCTCTTTTCAAATTAGGAGAAGGACAAACTTCCCTTCAATATTTGAATTTAAATGTCACGCGTCGAACACCTTTAGTAATGTTCGACTGAACCACGTTTCCTTATACTTAGAAATATTCTAAGTCCAGAAACTTGTCTTTCCTTTTTACACACAAGTCTTCGACTCAGGCTTTCAACAAGATTCAGTCGAAGCCTTCTTTCAGCCCTCTTAAAGAATATAATTCTTAAATTTTCATTCTTTAAAATAAGACGAGGGTCGAATTTAGAAGCTAATAGGTACTTTAACTAATAAACGGTTTTGAGGCATAGTAAGAACCATAAATAACCCCAGGATATAATTAAGGAAATTCAATTGTGAATCTTGAATATTTAGAAGTATCACATTAATAAACGATTTTGAGGCATAATAAGAACCATAAATAACCCCCATGACATAATTAAGGAAACTCAATTATGAATCTTGGATACTTAAAAGTATCCCATGATAGTGAATACAAGTTTAACATTGGTTCTGAAAGAATTAATTGAAATACATGTAAGGAATGTCAAGAATTTTTGTGCGCCTGAATGTATAACTCATAATCAGACAGGTAAATTCGGGCAAGGTAGTAGGTTGTATTGTAAATCCATACTCGAAGGAAGGACAAACGACTGGGTTTGATTCCTAAAAAAAATTGATCCAGGATGGACATTCTTCTTCAGGTGTTGATGGTGATAATAGATCTGGTGAAAAACTCTATAACGGTCTTCTGACATTGTTCGATGCTAAGGGTGATTATAAACACTATGATGCTCAAGTCAATGAATGTCATGGGTGTGAGATTTTAGGTTAAAACTATGAGTATCTAGGACTTTTTGCAGTATGCATTTTATAGTAAGGTTCTAGGGTTTCAAGACCTTACTCGTTATAGCTATCTTAGAGAACATGTGTCAGAAGATCCCTTAGAATACGATATGATGATATCTAACAATAATGAACCTAGCTATCTATCTCATCCAAACATCTTTGGTGCTTGACCGACCTCGATCTAATAGAATGTTAAGGTGTGACCATGAATGTCATCTACTATCTCATAGGATTGTTGAATAAGTGTAACCTCCTTCGCTTGTCATATGTCCTATGATGTTGAATTAGCTTATTTATATCATAAATATGACATCTGAGTGAGTTATCAAATACAAAATGGTTTAATATATCAAGCAAATCCAATGAACTTAGTTATACAAACCAAAACACACAAACAAAAGGGAGACAAAACTAAAAAAACATGAACAAAAAAAATTGAACTATAATCCTAGGAAACCAATTTAATGAAATCCTTAAAGTACTCAAATTACATAGGAAACAACAAATGCAAAAACAAAGACACCAATTGGAAAAACAGGAACATGGTATGCAGAAGATTTGGAATGAAGATCCTGAATCATGACTCTCACAATCATTTTTTGTCCTTTCTCACAATGTCCTGATGCACCACTTATGAAGTAGAATGTTCCTGAATGACCAAACTTGAACTCTGTGTCACCATTGTTTGAGAAAAATGTTGGTCGTGTTGCATTACAATCTTTGTAGCTTTCTTTTCCAACTTCCATCACTGAATCCTTCTTGTACTTGAAAACTACAAACATAACCAAAAAAAATGTCAATTTTTTTCTCGTAAATGTAAATATCTTGCGTAAAATCGATGTTTTTGATGTCTCTGCAACCAATTAAATATATACGTTTATATATTTAATTTATTTTCAAAAATAAAATAAAATAGTTTGTGGTTACGATTGACTGACTTCGTGATATCAGATTGTTTGATATCACTATAGTCACAAAATCACAGTAATCGAAGTTGTATCAATCGTAATCAGATACGATCTTTTACAGTGTGATCACGCACTATTAGAAAAAGTTGAAATAATGGAAATTAGAGAAAAATTATCTCTATTTCGATTTTTTCTAGTCGTGACGATTTAAAACCCTAATTATTGATGTATGCGTGAAGAGAAATTGAAGAGAGTGAGAAGTAGTGCATACTTATGGAGTCACCAACTTGGAACCTAAAGTTAGAAGCCCAAATATTGTAGATATCAGTGTCATTGGAAGGTGGAACAACCCAACCTTTTAAGTCACCAACTTGAAATTCATGAGAAGCTCCAATGGAAAATTGTAGGCAAGAGAAAAAAGCCAAGAGAAGCACAAGTAGGGTTGTGGAATTCAAAGAGAAAGTAAAAGAAGCCATTGGAGGTGCGAATAGTAATGTGAGTATGGAAGAGTTTTTTTTTTTTTTTTATGGTGAAATGAAATTTTAGAGAAATTAATTGGTTAGTTTAATTTATAGAAATGTTGATTGAGAAAGTGGAGAAGTTGGTTTTGCAATAGTGATGAGAAATGGAGATAATGGGTGGTTACATGAATATTTGGTAATTAATTTGAATTTATAAAAAAAAAAAATACATAGAAAATTTGGAGGGAAAATAATAGATATATATATAAAAAAATAGATAAAAAAAACAAAAAAAAAAAATATTTAACAAAATTTAATGGATCATGGACCATAGTAGTTTTAGTCACGTTCTCTTTTTTTTTTGTGTTATATAATATAATATGATAATAATACATTATATTTTTATTTTTATTTTTATTTAATGATAAATTACATACACATAACATGCATTATAAGAATATGATATGATATATTCTTATAATGAAGTTTCTGAATCTCTTCTATCTTCAGATTCTATATCAGAAATATTACTTTTGGTGACTTTGAATGATTTCAAACTAAAAATCTTAGGAAAAGCACTTTTTGATCTGATTATTGTTGAAGTTCCATGTTTATCAGCAAGCTCTTCGGATAATGTGTTCACGAGGACATCGAATCGCCGTTTGTATGTCGGAAATCTCGTGATAAATTTTGTGATTCCTTGAAGCCTTTGTAATAAAATATACAAGAGTTATTAAAAATAAGTAATGAGTTTAATTCAAATACGTTGTCGGCGTAAATTAAATTTATACAGACCTTCAATGAGAATTCATCGTATTGTAATATAAATTTTTATTGGATGTCAGTGTAAAAATAATTTATAATGATGATATGTTTGTAACTTGATTTGTTGTGTATGTACCTTCTAGCCAATGCATCGAGTTCGGCGAGTTTGTGGTCGGATTCGGGAGGAGGACCAAAAGTTAAATTTTTTACCCTTTCAGAATCGCCATTGAACAAAACTAATTTGCATAAGTAGTCCTCTTCCGAAACCGAAAGATTTTCAGCTTTGATTTGATCTTTTATGATCAAAAGTGGATTAAGGAACCATTCAAAAAACTTCTCCTTTGGTCTATTTGTTGTAGTTAGTTCAGTATCATCAGCTGCATTTGTGGAAGTGATCAACTTATGAATACATATAAGCAATTATATAACAAGTGCTTAAACTAATAATGCTTAATTAAGTTGTTTATTCAAAAGAGCTTCACTTACTTATCAATATACCGGGAGAATCGGCTTTAATGGAGCGCAAAAGCGCTTGAAGAAGACAATAAGCTGGCAAACCAATACTAATGACTTTACTCTCTTTGCCAAACATGGCTTCTTGTATGTCATCATGTGTTATTAGTCCTTGAGAAACCAATGTTTCTCCTACTTTGTGACATTCCTTGCACAAGCCATCCAATAACTATATATCTCATAATAGAGTAAAAATTTGAAAGTCTCACATTTTACGTAATTGTAATTTGTAGATTATGAGTTTATCGATCAAAATCAGATGAATCACATTTTAACAGTGTATTTTGATTTGAATCGCGTAGTTGAAATGTCAGTTGTTTGATTTTGATTAGATAAATCACAATCTATTACTACAACAAAAAACAAAAACAAGAAAATATTAATATTTCAAATTTAAATCCAAAAAACCTACCTCAAATGGTTTCAACTCGGCTATGTTATTAGTTAGAGTAATTGTACGTGAAATAGTCTTTGTTAAGGACTTAGTTCTTGAAATGGAATTTGAACGTGAAGTTGTCCGTGAAATTTCGATCTTTTTTCGTCGATATTTAGGCCTAAAAATCACAAGTCAAGAGCATCATTAGCCGAAAATCTCAAAACAAAATCTATTAGGAAGGAATGAAGAATGGAACCTTGGGAAGCAAGATCCTTCCGGCATGTCAAGAACATCATTACTATATTCATCGTAAAGAGACAAAGTTGCAACAATATATCGAAGGCCAAACAAAAAAGACGATTCCTGCATTGTCACTCACATACGTGTCAGGATTAATATCGTGTCTGATGTATGTATCAGTGATCTATACAACACAATACAAAAAGCTATAAATAACCTGATAAACAACAACCCCAGCACGAGCGCCAAGAAAGATACTTGCTATCACGGATGCAAGAAACGCACCGACAACAGCCAATGGCCATAGAAGAATAGCAAGTCCTGCAAAAGGCATACATATCGTCTCTAAGAAAGGTCCTTCGCGACCGATAAGGTCGCGAAACAACCGGTTCCAACCTTTGAAAAGCATGTATGGAACTTTACATAATGCAACCAATGATATAATTGGAACATCAACTATGATTCCGAGAATCGCAGCTACAATAGCATCAAGTAGATAATCTGGCCTGCATGAAAAAAACATCAATAAATTTCACAACATAGTAAATTAACAAAATGCGGTTTCATTGATTAAGAAATATCAAAAAATGATACCTGATCTCATAATATTTTCCATTTGATGGTTCATCTTGTCTCAGATCATCCATGATAGAGAAATAAGTATGGAAGCATGCATCTCTTACATCCTTCACAATATCAATGGTCTTCAAAATACCGCTCCATGTTCCGTCCTGCGACAACAAATTTCAAAAACGATTTGAATGGTTACGACCCATGAAACACAGACACCAGAAACACGACACCATCACTGACACGTCGACACCAGTAATAATTTATAAAAATGAATAAATTAAACATAATCACAAATATCTGTGTCAATTTCAGACTGACTCAGACACGCTTATTTTTTCTTGTTGTGAAAAATAAGGAAACAAAACATACAATAAAACAGTGGAAAATTTTGTTGTCTTCTGCTTCAATAGCTTCAAAAGTAGCAAACAATGGTGAAAGAAATCCATAGCAAACACCACCTACAACACTTCCAAAAATTCCAACAATTGGCCATAAAATCAACATCAATGGAAGTAGAATTGTGCACATCACAAACTTCAATAATGGCCCAAATTGTTTACATCTGAAAAAAGTTCGAAAAAATCAATAGAAAAAAAAAACACAAATATAAATAAATAAAAAATTATTCAGCCAAAAAATTTACCTCAGAACACAGTAATATGTCCAAATAATATGTATGCACCAAAGACCAAGTATGATAGTTGAGTTTGAAATTGTCATTATTAAGCATATTATTGGACAGAAAATAACACCTGAAAATTGTTTTAGTAAACAAATCTAAGTAATTAAAAAAAAAAACTTAAATCTTCAAATATATAATATATTTCAAAACGAAATACATGCCAGAAAAGAAACTGTTGATCTAGAGTTCAATATCTGACGACGGTAGTACCTTTAATGGTACCTAGAATGCAAAGGCTGATGAAATATGGGAGAAAGCAGACCATGCTCCATAATGAAGACCAAAAATCATCAGGAGGTTCCATTAAAATTTAAAACTATAAAAACTCAAATTTCATTTCATTTTGCATATAATAGCCATAGATATAGAAAAACAACAAAAGGGTCACTTTTGGATTGGAGACTTTAAAATATTTGAAATTTGTTTGTATGTAGTTTTGGTAAAAGAGTGGTTTAATCCCTTTTGTGGAGCTTTTGGATTGGAGACATTGAAATTTGTTTGTATAAAAAAGAATGAAGGAGTGTCACATAATATGCTTAGCCAAATCCTCATAAATTATGATATCTTTAATCTCTTTTTATCTTTCTTTGATGCTTATTTTTTGGATTAAAGCAAAGCAAGTGCGGTTTTATCGTGAGTTGTTGTGATGAGGTGCCATCTTTTTTGGATTTGGAAAAGGAAAAAGGACCACTTTGAAGGTGAGTTAGATTACAATAAGTATGTGTGTTACTCTAAAACACTCATTTCTTTGTTTTTCATATTAATTTAAGTCTATCAAAGTTAGGTATGCTTTGTAGCATACGTTTTTGTTAGAAAAAATGAAAAGTTTGAGGCAGAAGACACACGTCTACATAAGAGTTTTTCCCTTTAATAAATGAAATCTCAATCTAAATTGAATAAATGACACCATAAAAAGTGCTTGTGAATCAATAAAATTATTAATGATTTGATATGCGTAGTGCGTTGTTACTTACTTAGAAACATGGATACAAAGTAAGGTTCATTTATCACTTGGTGTATAAAGGGTCTTCTTTTAAACAAAAAAAGAAGAGGAGAAAATTAAAAGCAAGGGATCAACTTGTTGTTTATTAATGGGTCACTTTGTGTGTATGGTTAGGCATGATTTTTGTGTTTTGAAATTTCTATTTACTGAAAAAGAAAAGATATAGCTTTTGATTTGGACCAGGCTTCTAAAAGTAATTTTGTTAAATGAGATCAATACATTATTGTGTATGCTTTTCCAATTTGATTAGGAATTTGAGGTAGTTATTGTAAGAAGAATTCATTGTGCCTAAATTTGGATATGTAGCACACTATTGGCCATAGGAGTATGAACAATTGGTCTAAAGTTAGTAGGAGGGGTTCAGACACATTACACCAAGATGGATTATTTTTCGGTGGGATCGAAGCACAACGCAAGGAAGGAATCGTTGTCTACTTTGATTTACTTTTTAGAAATTTCGGATAAAGTGAAAGCAGTAGATATATATGAATTGTTCGATTGCATTGGAGATATTTCAGAGGTGGTGATTCCACCGAAACTCAACAAGGTTTGGAGGAGGTTTGATTTTGCTAGAGGGAAGAAGTTGGTGGGAACAATGGTTCTCTAATATTAGAAAGTGGAATGAACAAGATGTTGACGAGAGAGTTAAATGTTAGAGCTCATGGAATTCCTTGTCATGCATGGAGCGTTGATTTTTTCGTTGATTTAGCTAATACGGTGGGAGAGTATATTTGCTCAGATGAACAATCACTGAAGGTTGGGAATATGGATATTGCAAGATTTATGGTGAGAACATCTTGTGTATCTGTGATTGATAAGGTTATTTTGGTGAAGATTAATGACGTGGATTTTTCTATCAAATTATACGAAGATCTTATTTATGGCCCTCTTCTTATCATTATGCTCAAGGAGCAGAATCTGAACCAAACTGGGGAGTCTTTCCTCATCGGATTCTGATGTAGTCTGGAGGAATCTTCAACCAGATTCTCAGGATGAGGGGGTCAACGACGACGCTCCTCCTGACACCGAAGTTGAAGGTACCTAGAGAGATTTTGTTGATGATCCGTTAGACGATGTTTTTACCCAAAGTGCGAAAGGAGTGTATGCTGAGCCTACACTGAGAATTGCTAGCGACAAGACATGTGGTGTGTTTGACGAGGCATTAGGGGCAGAAAAGTTAGATTTAGTTTATAAGGATACAACTGTCGTGTCTCCAAGGATCCATTTTTCTTCTCATGGATCTGTTGATACTAGAGTCGGTTGCTCCCTTGATACTGATAAGGGTACGTGGAACTTGGGGCCAAAAGTTTACTTTTCAAGTGTATAAAAACGAAGAAAAAAAAGTGAAAAGCATTTATGGTATAAGTGGGTCGGTCTTGGTAAAGAAATGAAGGCCCAAGAAAAAATCCTTAAGGGTTGTTTCTCCTTTAGCCTCTTTTTCTAATACGGAGGAAGTTGGCCCAAACACTCATCTTGTGCATTTAAACAAATTCGAGGCACTCATGAGACATGCCCAAATTACACTGGTGATTGAGCAAGAGGAGGTAGAAGGATTTTTTACTGGTACCATTATGTGTTGTAACTCTACTACATATTTTGATGTGGTGTTTAGAAATTTCAAATTATGGGACAACCTAGAATCTAAGGTTGGTGATAAAGTTTGGAAAGCTATTGTGAATTTAGGAGTGGTAAACAAAGGGGTTGATAAGGATTACTTGAAGATAATTGACGAGGTGGAGAGGAGAGATAAAGAGAAGTTCAAGCTCGAAAGTTTTCTAATAGAGTGAATAAATTATTATAGGGTCATTAAATATAAGGGGGAGGCAGCTTGGTGAAAAGAAGAAGGATTAGTTAGATTATCTCTAAATGAATGGCATATATGTTCCTAACTCAACAATCCAAATTGTCTGGGGTGGATTATGCGATTGTGGGAAGCTTTAGGACAACTTATATATGATATATTGGATCTATTTGGATCATAAGTTGTGGTGGAATTGCTCTCTAAATCAAAATTCAATGGTGACTTACAGAATAAGGCCTTTATGGTTTTTGAGAGAGATTTTGAGTAAAGAAAGTGTTATGTAGCTTTGGTGTACTTAAACTGATCACAAATGATCTCTATTTATAATGCAACAAGTTTGTTTTGGCAGCAATAGTGAATGGTGGCTGGTACAGGCCTTTATCCAATGGGTTCATAAAGGGATCTCAAGTCTCCTCTAGCCATTGACTTGATATCATCTTTGCAGGTGTAGGTATTTTGTTGCAGGGATAAGACTTGACTCATTTAGTTGGATTTGCCTCAGAGTACGTCACCTCTGTGTATTCTTTGAATAATTTATGACAAAGTTGAATATTTTGGATTCCCATGTGCCTAAGGATGGAGTTTTGGACTTACAAGGCTCTATGGAATGATTCTTCTGTAGAGGAATGATGAATTACATCTAAGAAACCTCTCTCATATGGTGACAAGGCTTGCCAAGTCACAAAACCTCAATTTCAAGTCATTTTGCACAATCTGACTAGTGAGAAATTAGTGGTTGATGCCATTTTGCAAGGCTTGTATCTATTTGCTCACTTAGAATTTGGAGATGGTTTTGGAAATTTTGGAAAGCTGGTATTATGTACTAAAATGTTGATGTGCAACTTTGGTTCCAATTCCTTTGGATCATAGTGAAAAATTCCCCTACATTTTGATGTTTGGAGTGTTTTTGACTTAGGCAGACTTCACTAAGTGCCAAAGTGCAAACCTTATTTTTTGTGATTTACATCAATCCACAATTTAAAATCCATGAAGAATTGGAATGAGGTGTAGTTGAAGCTTTTGTAGTATGTAGTTAGATCTATCATTCAAGATTTGGATCACAAAAATCTGATGCTTGGATCACAAGTTATGCTGCTTGGAAGTTGGGTGCCTACACATTTTTTCTTCATGACTAAGAAAAATTTCCAATTTTCTAAGATTGCCCCTTTTATAAGTTATCTCAATTTCTTGTTTTTTCCATGTTAAAATGCAACAATGGACCATATATTCTTGGATTATAGGTCATGGGGATCATTTTGGGCTAAAAAGTCAAACTTTGACTTTTGGTTCCAGATGAATTTTACACTATGAAACCTTAATTCCCGATATTTGGCCAATGCATCTTCTAAGACATTGCTAAACTTGTGAATATACTTCAATTATTTATATGAGCTACTAAATACATGTCCTAGGGTATTGGATCATTCTTAGATGAAAGTTTCCCTCTGGAGGCCTCAGTCGACCAAAACCCTAATTTAGTGATATTGAGGGTCTTTAGGCTTGATTCTTTTGAAGTTGTGTAATCTTGTGATGAATTCTTGTTATTGAGGATCTTTTAGCTCCTATAGATGATTGAGGATATTGAGAGATTGAATATCATGCCAATTTTTGACTGATCCTTTGCTTGAATCCTCTTGTGAAGTTTAAAACCCTAGTTCATTGTAGGTGTAAAACAAGAAACAAACTTTGGTCTTCACCAATGGGTTAGTGATGTATAAAAAGTGCATGAAAATGATGTCAAATGTATGAAAATGACATAAGATCTTGAGATCAATATTTAGGGTATGATAGATGCCCCTATTTAATATTATTGGACCTGAATATATGAACGACGAAGGTGTTCGAATTTTCAAGGTAAAAGAGGATTAAATATCAGAATACCCGAAAGTTTGGTTGTGAATTCGAAGAGTGAGACTCCTGGCCTTAAATACCATAACGGACTGGAAAATTTGTGAGGCAAAGATCTGTCACTAGACTATGTTGAGAATATCATCGTTTGAATGGTTTGCAGACTACTCTGTTCGAGATTTCATCTGTTGGGGAAAATGTGCAAATTTCTCAATCGAGATGCCATTTGCTCTTGTAAAATTCTCGGATGAGATGCCATTTGCTTTGGATTTTGAAAAGGTGTAGACTTCTCAGTCGAGATGTCATTTGAGTTTGCAAACTTCTCGGATGAGATTCCATTTGCTTTAGAAAGATATCATATTTCTCTTTAGAGGTTCAAGTTATCAAAATGGTCTGAAGACCGACTTCAATCCAGGAATGAACTGGAGAGAGAACTTCTCATCCCTTGACGCAAGAAAGTGAAAATATGATATGCAATATGAGCATGAATATGTATATGCATGAATGCTTATGCTGACAAAACAAACATGACATATAATACGAGACACGACAATTGAATATTGGGCCAATCTGAGGATGGAAGTATCGTAGCTAGGCATGGTCAACATTGGTTTATTCATATAACCAATTCATATCCAATATAAATCCATTTACTCTAACAGGTTATTATAACCAATCCATATAATGGTTTTGTTTTTATAAAACCAGTTATAAACTGGTTATATCCATAACCAAATTTCATAACCGGTTATATATTTCATAACCGGTTTTCAACTTAAAACCGAATTTGGATATAAAAATCCGGTTTTTAAAAGTGGATATTAATTTTCTTACAACTGGTTTTTAAGCTAAAACCAGTTTTTGATTCAAAAATCCAGTTTTTATAAATGAATTTTACACTTTTTTCTTTCTTCATATTCTTGAAAAATGGAAGCTAGAGAATAATGAAACGAAAACTTGAGACTGTGATCAAGGAAGATAAATGTTTCTTTAGAGAAAGTAAAGAGAAAACAAAAAGTGATTATTGTAGATGTTAAGAATTGGCAGAATTTTTGACAAACAAGAAGTTAAGAACTTAGTTCAGGATGTCACACCAGATGTTGTGACATTGACAAATAAAGTAACTGTTAATGAATTTAGTTCAAGACATCAGGATGTCACACCAGATGTTGTGACATCGCAAACCTGCTGTCGCTCCCACCAAATGACACCCAGGTCAGAAGGGGTACAGACGCGAACGGTCGGCGAAAGGAGGAGAGTACACACAAGGGTGAACTCAGAAAGACAAGAGTCGCCAGCTAGGCATTTTTATCCCGGAGGAAAGGTAATGCTGCATAAACCTGAGAAAAGATATGGATAAGACGGTTGCGAACCAGAGAGACTGAGAAAGGGGGTTGGTTACAACCTGGGAAGGTATTAGCACCCAGATTGTCCGCCGTACTCGACGGGATCCACGCTTAAAAGATTTGTGTTTTAAAAGGGGTAGTGTCTGTGCAATTTGTGTATCAAAGCTGGAAAGAATGCAAGTGTCAGTGTAAAAAGAATGTGAGGTGTATAAGAGAAGTGTCAGTGTAAAAACAGGAGTAGGAAGTGCATAAGTGAAGTGTCAGTGTAAGAACAAGAATGAAGGAGCTCAGGACTATGAGGCTTAAAGAATGATACTGGAAGGAATGGGAATATACAGAGACTTTTGTTCGATAACTGTTAAGTTATGCCTACGTATCCTCTCGTGCAATGAGGAAGTCAGAACACCGTAGTTCGACTCAAAGAGACTGAAAGATAAATTGACTTGTGAACTGCTTACTTGCATATGCTCAAGTGTATGACCTGTCTGGCTCAGGTGCAAACTGTCTTGCATTAGACGGAAGAAGCAAGTTCCTGTTTATGAGTGAAGATGATGAGAAAAGAATCCCGGAGGAGACGATTATTGTTTGCTTTTGTGCTTTCAGTCTTTTATTGCTTTTTGGAGTTTGTCATAGGAAAATGAGCTTAAGCCTAAACTAATGGGTTAGTAAACTCATCACATCCTCCCTCTGATTAGGGGTAATGAGAATACCTTAAGTGTGAAGTAAGCACCTCACACTTAATCACCATGATGTAGGATTAAGATCATTAACCTACTTGTATTTATTTAGATGTTTTTGTTATTTTTGTTTAGTGTTAAGTAATGAGTTTAAGCCATAATCAAGGATTTAATGGACTCATTACACCATCCTAATAGAAGGATAACAGATGAGAACATTTAAGCTGAGAAAGACTCCTCAACTTAATCCATGATCAGGGATTAACCTCATGACAAAACAAAGCCTTTATTAAAGTGGATTTTAGTTAATGATAAGATGAAGAAGTGAATTTTAGGGTTTGTAAGACAACTTGAGGGGGACTTGTCCATTAACACTAGGGTTAGTCCTTCTTAACCAATTAAGGAAGAATTAGAACCCTAATGCAAGGCCCAAGTTACAAGCTTGATGTCTTGATGGTTATTATGTGAATTGATTAAAGAAGTTAAACACATTAAGGGTTTAACACTTAGGATTAAAGTTATACACTCCATCCTAATAGAAGGATGCAGGCATAAGCTTAATCACAAAGCCTTAAAGCCTTTAGGGTTTAGTCATTGATTATGAGATGAGAAGAGAAGACTCAAAGATGACACAAAGGTAAAAACTAAATGGGGGACTAATCAAACCCTAATTGTTATCATGCTTGGTTATTCCTAGGGTTAATGAGGTTTGCAAGAAGATCTTCAGAGAAACCACCAGGAAGGAAGCAGATGAAAGGAGCAAGAAGCAAAGAGAAGCAAAACAACTTGCTTCACTTAAGAAGACAAGTTGCTTGAAGAAAGATAGTAAGATGAACATGAATGAGCAAGCTCAATCCAATACACAAGATAAAATTCAGCAAAGATGCAAGAGAGATGAGAAGAGATTGTGAGAAGTTAAGGCAAATCCACTTCTCAAAACAACTTACCACCTGAAAAGTTAGCCCAAGGAAATGAAATGCAATGAGAATGGGATGAAATGTCATGATGCAAACCAAAGTCAGAATCATTTACATGATGTCAAGAGATGATACAAACATGAGGCAAGACATGAGAATGATCATACAAGGATATGGATGCAGATGAAGCATGCTTTGAACCATAAATGTACATGAAAAGTTATGGAATGCAAAGGACATATAACATGGCAAATGAAAGATGCAATGATTAAACATGATTCTAATATGCCCTAAGATGTATTATGAATCATGTGGATGCACAAAATGTCATGGCAAGTCATTGGATGCAAGCAAATGAGAAATGGATGCAAAGGAAGGCACAAATTAGGGTTACATGCATCATGCAAAGCAAAAATTCAAAACCAGAAGCAAATGACATGATAAAAATTTGAAAATGCAATCAAAGATACCCTAAACCTATACAAACTCACTGCCCAAAGGAGGGGATCCAACTCTTAACCTAGTGTAAGTTATGAATTTCCTAAGATTACTAGGGTTTTAAGGTACCTCATCAAGAAAAATGCAAAACAAATTGAAAGTGCAAGATCAATTCAAACCAAATTTATCCTATAAACTACATGCCATGAAGGATGCAATGCAAGAAGAATCATCATCCAACTCTCAAGGGTTAGGCAGAATGAAATTTTTAAAGTTTGAAACAAAATATTGCCTTAAAATGAATTTAATTCCAATGAAAATGATCAAAAGGCATCAAGAACAAAAAAGAAATTTGGTTTGAGAGTTGGATAATGTTTCTATATGTTTCTAAATGCAATGTGAATTTTTTGGTGATTTTTAAATACCTAAATGCATTTTTAATTAATTAATTTTCATTAACTAATTAAAAATAAACATTTAAATGATTTAAAAATAATTTTTAATGCAAAAAATAAAAATAAAAATATTTTTGGGTTTTAAAAATTAATGAAATCTTTGACAAAAAATTTCATAATTTTTAAATGATTTTTGCTATTTTAAATAATTCGTATAAATAAAATGAAAAGAAAATGAAATAAAAATGAAAAGTATGAAAAGTATGACAATCCAAAGGCTGAGATTCAAAGTTGGGTGGAGGGCGTTGACTGGCGCGTAAAGGAGTGGTCCAGATGCGTTCTGACTAATTAATTCAAATTAAGTTAATTAATTAAGGGTTAGGGTTTAATGACTGATCCTGACCATCCAAACGCGCGGGAGTCAATGGAGGTCAACAGAATCCAAGGTCCGAATTCAAAGTTGATTAATTACTCAGATTAGGGTTTAATGACCCTCAGGTGGCCGGAGAAGACTTCCGGTCGTCTTCTCCGGCGAGACCTTCAACCTATCTCTCTCAAAACCTCACTAAAACGTGCCAAAATCTCCAGATTCACTCAACCAAACATCCTAAACAAGAATCCAACAACAAAACCTATTTATTTTTCATGAATCACGAAGAACAAGCAAAAATCAATTTCACGGGCAAAGTTTCAGACAGACCATACATCCTCATTTCTTCATCATTTTCAAAAATTCAAAGCTTATTACATTCAGGGGAGCATGTAGATCATTTTAGTAACTTAAAACAAGGTTTCTGGAAAAAATAATTTTTGAAGCTACCTGAAGTGAAGCTTTCAGTTTGGAGCTTTCAGACTGCCTCCTTGCTTCAAAGCTTCTCCAATGGACCTCCTGAAGATGCTTTGAGGCTTGGTTGGAGTTTAAAGTGGCTGGTTTGGGAGATTGATCCAGTTCAGTTCAAGAGGGGGAAAAATCGTATTTGGTGTATGATGGCTTTTAAGGCAAAGTGAGGGGTGGTTTGTGATCAGTGATGCATTCTAAGATGAATGGTGGAAGAAGTTTCAAGTTTGAGTTGCTGAGTTGAGAGATTCGATAGAAAATGCAAAGGGAGGGATTTTTGTGTATGTTGACTTATGAGATGTTTCAGGCTTGTGTGTCCGTTGTGTTGAGTCTCTTTTGGTCCACTTATCACACTTGGAGAGGTCAGAGGAGTTGGTGTGGCACTGTGGGATTGGTATGGGCCATTTTGCATAAAGTCAAGTCTAGGTGTACTTGAGGTATGGGCAAGTGGGAGGCTGTGATAGGGGCATGGCTTGGCTCAGCTGAGATCAGGGAGAACCATGGAAAGGGATTAGAGGCAATGCAGCAAGTGGATTAGGGTTTATGAGAAGTTTTGCAACGTTGTGATCTTTTGGCCCTTTTGTGATTACTTGAAGCATAAGTCATGAAAATGGGCAAATCTTTGGTGCATTCTGATTTTTAGGCATTGGTTTATGTTTGTGCAAAGGTTAGAAGTCCATTTGAAGTCATAATTTGCCTTGGCAAGAGGTTTTGCAACTTTGCCTCTTTGGTGCAAAACTTGAAATTATATGATTTTTCCCAACTTTGACAAGCCATAACTTTTGATCCAAAATGAATTAGAATAAGTTCTTGTACTTTTCGAAAATGGAATGATCCATTCTACAACTTTCATGAACAAAGTTTTCTCATTTGAAACATTTTTGAATCAATTTGAGGAGGTTGAAAAACTTTCCCAAAATAGCAAGTTTACATTACAAGTCACTTTCCCAAAAAGGAAATTTTGCAAATGGCTTGAAATTCTTCAATTTTGTGAACTTCTAAAACCTTCTATGATCAAATAAAGATCATATACACTCAAAATGATGGAGAACACCCTTTGGTTGGGTCATTGGGGCCTCAGATGCCCTGATTTTCCACTGACTTGCTCAAGAAGTCATCCCTTGATCAGATGCCTTCCCCATTGAATTTCTTCATGAAAATTGATATGCATGATCCTCATATCATATAGAGACCAATAGAAACAAGAATGACCAAAAAATTGGAGTTATGGCCTTTGAAACCAAAACCCTAATTTTAGGTCATTTGTGCAGTTAAACCTGGCTCTGCTTCCATGCCTTTCTCAGTTCTTGTGATTCTTTGACTTTCTTGACTTTGTGAGGATGTAATATGATGCTTGAACATACATGGACCCCTTTGATGTGATTGATGACCTTTGGAGTGGCTCAAATGGCTCAGGGATGGCTCAGATCACAAACCCTAGATGCAGATGACTTTGAATCAATGCAGTGAATCAAAAATGTAATATGAGATGCTATGATTGACTTTATGCATATGAAAATATCACAAGCCATGGTGTGACTGGGTGAGGGCAAATTTGGGGTGTTTACAGCTGCCCCTATTCAAACATGAGTTAGCTGTGCAGGATGTAAGCGACGGCTTATCAGGCAAAAAAGATAACTTATGGTTGAATACCAAAGACAGTCCAAAATTTGCACTCACGGAATGAAGAAGAAAAGAGATATAGATTGTAAAAAGAAAATAAAGTATATTATAAAGGGCGGGCGACGGAGGACGACCGTCGGGCAGAGGACGACTGTCGGGGATAAAGCAATGATGGGGACGACCGACAAGTTGGGGAAAGATGCGGGAAATAAAGCAATGACGGGGACGGCCGACAAGCTGGGGATATAAGAGATTATGATGGGGATGGCCATCAAATAAAGATATAAGACTCTCTGGGGATTATAGGTAGATAATGGGGACGACCACCAGGTTCAAGGTATGAAATAAATGATGAGGTACGGTCATCAAAGGTGAAGGACGATCACCTAGCAGGGGACGGCTGCTCTGTTGGGGATAAGATGAGGGACGGTCAACTAAGGTGAAGGACGATCACCTGGCAAGGTATGGTTGCCCAAAAAGTATCACGACATAGGACGAATGTCTGATAGAAAAGGTCGACGATGGGGACGGTCATAGGATAAGCATGATGAAGGACGATCATCAAGAGGTGAAGGACGATCACCTAGCAGGGTACGGCTGCTCTGAAGGTATCATGACATAGGACGAATGCCAGATAACAAGATCAACGATGGGGACGGCCATCGGATAAAATGATGAAGGACGATCATCAAGAGGTGAAGGACGATCACCTAGCAGGGGACGGCTGCTGAAAATTTCATAACATAGGACGAATGTCGGATGGAAAAGGGGTTCTAATGAATAGAGACTCCACTGGGGGTGATGAAGGACGATCATCAAAAAGGTGAAGGACGATCACCTGGCAGGGTACGGCTGTCGAAAGGTATCATGACATAGGACGAATGTCAGATAAAAAGAAATAATTCACTGGGATTTGCTGAGACTCCTATGGGGAATAGCAGACACAGACGAGTGTCTTAATTCGAGAAGACATTAGTGTTTGACACTGTATACAGATTAAAGATGCGGACGAGCATCCTTAAGACTATGATACGGACGGATATCAGGTAGAAACAAACGCTTGACACATGTTCAGAGATGATGATACGGACGAGTATCAACTGGTTAACAAAGAACACGGACGAGTGTCAGATCTGAGGGGATTTAAGTGGTATATACAAGATACGGACAAGTATCTGTATAAGTGAAAGGTATGAGTGAGACACAGACGAGTGCTCAACTTGATGTGGAGAACACGACACGGATGGGTGTCGGAAAAGGTGTATTATAAACAAGTATTTTGATTTCCAAAGTGCATGAGTAACTATGTTGGGGAGGGTGACACGGACGGGTATCGAGGAGTTGTATATGTATGTACATATATGTTGTGAGTGCAAGGGGGACGCTTTGGTTTTTCGCTGGGGGTATGGCACAGACGGGTGTCAAGAAGTATTCGTTTGCTCGGGCAATTTACTGGGGAATGATGACATAGACTAGTGCCAAAGGGTATGTATATGTACTTGTGAGTGTAAGGCAAATGCTTTGGATCTCTGGTGGGGAATTGTGAAATATTCTGTGTACTGTTGACGGATGGTCAGTATTTACAAGTGTTCAGTTCGACCCATGGCTTATGATTATGCAACATGTTTGATTTTTGCCGTAATGCTCCGTATTAGACGGAATGCTACGCTCTGTGGGGAAAGTATGATGCGAATGCTATGATTATGCAAAGATACCGATCCGGGATTCGGATCCCGCTGCTGTGAAGATCTCTGGCTGATCTGTTTAAAGTGAAAGTCCCAGCTGGGAATGAGATCATTGGTAGATCTGACATATACGACTCTGCATGGGGGAAGTAGGTCATTGATAAACCTATCTTGGCAATGAGGGACCCAGCTGGGGTTTATAGAAGCTTTCGTCACTCTGTTGTGAGATCTTCAGGTATTGCTTTTCTGGATAGAGGTTGAAACTCTGTGGGGAGATGGTTCCCTGTCTAGCACTCGGCTGGGGAAGAAGAAAGATCACCGAAAGACCTTCCTAGAGATTTCTGCGGGGGATCCTGCTGAGGATGATACTTGACAACTCAGTTGGGGATATGAACAACCCCTGGTGCTGCCTTTTGAAGGAAATGTTGGAGAAGTGACGCCTGGCAACTCTGATGGGGAGATGGCATCTCTGGTTCTGTTTGGAAGGTGTGCTGGGGAAATAATGGTTTGGCAGCTTACTGGGGAGAAGCTTTCATGCCCCATGTTGCGCTTTGAATTACCTGCAATCCTGTAAAGACAAAGAAACGCACGAGTACCCCGAGGTATCCCTTACTGGATTCCATCATAGGAGTCTAGACACTCCCGGGAGTAAGCTTATTTCCTGCAAGCACGTTCTTTAGAAAGGAAGCATTTGTATTTATGCAAACAATACTTTAAAGACATCGGACATTTTTTGCAAACGAAACAAAATGTACGAGACGAATCATGACTGAAAATATGATTTTATTAATTCACGTGCCCTGAATTGGCAAGATACAGTCAAGGAAACGGATCTCTCGAAATGAGGAAATATTTACAAATTGAGAAACAAAAAGATGCTGGCAATGTTGATGACGCTTCAAGGAGTTTTCCCTTTGCTATGACTTGTATGACAATGACGTTCTTCTCATCTTGCTTTCTAAAGAAGGCTGATTCTGACCGATGCTCGATCCTTTTGAAACTTACCAAGTTGTAAGTGATACAGATGAATTCAGAATGCAGTTGTTCGCTTATTCCCTTATTTTGCATGGATCGCCCTTTCAGGTTTTCGATCCACCGGGATACCCATTTTTGCCTGAGTTGTCCAATGCGGCTTTTCAACTTAGCGGGTGTATTTTTTATTTATTTTCCCTTATTTTTGCCCGAGTCTTCTGTTTTTGACTCGCCGGGATGCCCTATTTTTGCCTGGACTTACATTCTGTTTTCATGTCCAGCGGGTCATTTTATGCGAAGTATTTTTTAACTGCATCTGAATTTACAGGGGACAGGAAGTCTTCACCATCCATAGTACTGAGCATCAGTGCTCCACCAGAGAAAACTTTCTTTACTACGAATGGCCCTTCATAATTCGGAGTCCACTTGCCCCTGTGGTCTGTATGAGGAGGGAGGAGTCTTTTCAGCACAAGATCTCCTACTTGGTACTCTCGGAGCCTGACTTTCTGATCGAAGGCTTTCTTCATCCTTTTCTGATATAACTGCCCATGACAGATTGCAGCTAATCTCTTTTCTTCGATTAGACTCAGTTGTTCGTATCGGGATCGGACCCATTATGCTTCATTCAACTTGACATCCATAAGTACCCGTAAGGAGGGTAGTTCAACTTCAACAGGTAGGACTGCTTCCATACCATACACAAGCTGATACGGTGTTGCCCCAGTGGATGTTCTGATTGACGTGCGGTACCCATGCAAGGCAAACGGTAGCATTTCATGCCAGTCTTTATAGGTAACCACCATCTTCTGCACAATCTTCTTGATGTTCTTGTTAGCTGCCTCAACAGCGCCAATCATCTTTGGCCTGTAAGGAGAAGAATTGTGGTGTTGGATCTTGAAGTCCCGGCACAGTTCTGCCATCATTTTATTGTTTAAGTTGGAACCATTATAAGTAATGATTCGCTCGGGCACTCCATACCGACAGATGATGTCTCTTTTCAGAAATCGGGCTACCACTTGCCTTGTGACATTTGCATATGAAGCTGCTTCAACCCACTTGGTGAAATAGTCGATGGCAACCAGGATGAATCTGTGGCCGTTTGAGGCAGTTGGTTCAATCTTGCCAATCATATCAATTCCCCACATGGCAAAGGTCCAGCGTGAAGACATCACATTCAAAGGATTCGGAGGCACATGCACTTTATCCGCATAAATCTGGCATTTATGGCACTTTCTGGCGTAAGCACAACAGTCTGCATCCATTGTGATCCAGTAGTAGCCTGATCTTAGCAACTTTTTAGCCATTGCATGCCCTCCAGCATGGGTACCAAAGGATCCTTCGTGCACCTCGTGCATCAATAAGTCTGATTCTTCCCTATCAACACATCTGAGGAGCACCATATCAAAGTTTCTCTTGTACAGAGAACCATCAGTATTCAGGAAGAAACTACCAGCTAGCCTCCTTAACGTCTTCTTATCATTGGAAGATGCCCCAGGTGGGTATGTTTGATCCTCCAAGAAGCACTTAATGTCATGGAACCAAGGCTTATCATCTTTGACAACATCTGCTGAGAATACATATGCTGGTCTGTCAAGTCTGGACACTGAAATCCGAGGCACAAAGTTGGCAGCTTGAACTTTGATCATGGATGAAATGGTAGCCAGGGCATCCGCAAACTAATTTTCATCTCGAGGGATATACTCAAGCTTGACTGTTGTGAAGAAAGTCAATAACCTTCTTGTATAGTCCCGATAAGGTATCAGATGATCTTGGTGGGTGTACCATTTGCCGTTGGTTTGATTGATTACCAAAGCTGAATCTCCGAACACAGTCAAAGTCTTGATCCTGAGGTCAATGGCTTCCTCAAGACCCATAATGCAAGCTTCGTATTCAACTTCGTTGTTAGTGCAGTTAAAGGTGAGTTTCGCCGAGAAAGGCATGTGAACTCCCTTGGGTGTAATGAGTACTGCAACAACACCACGACCATTTATATTGACAGCCTCGTCAAACATCATAGTCCATTCTTCTTCTGGGTCAGGCCCTTCTGTGTGAATAGGCTCTTCATGATCTTTTGCTTTTATGAACATGATATCTTCATCAGGGAAGTCAAATCTCATAGGCTGGTAATCATCAATGGGTTGCTCAGCAAGATAATCAGACAATACACTGCCTTTGATGGCCTTCTGAGATGTGTATTGAATGTCATACTCTGTGAGAATCATTTGCCATCTTGCAACCCGTCCGGTAAGTGCTGGCTTTTCAAAAATGTACTTAACTGGATCCATCTTTGAAATCAACAAGGTAGTGTGGGTCAACATATACTGCCTTAGTCGGCGAGCAGCCCACGCTAAAGCACAGCAAGTTTTCTCGAGCAGTGAATAACGTTGTTCACAGTCGGTAAACTTTTTGCTTAGGTAGTATATTACATACTCTTTTCGACCAGACTCGTCATGCTGGCCCAGCACACACCCCATTGACTCTTCTAATACTGTCAAGTACATGATTAGAGGTCTTCCTTCAACTGGAGGCATGAGGATTGGAGGTTCTTATAAGTATTCCTTGATTTTATCAAAAGCCCTTTGGCAGTCTTCGTTCTACCTGACCGTTTGTTCCTTTCTTAACAGCTTGAACAAGGGCTCACAAGTTGCTGTAAGGTGAGATATGAATCTTGAAATGTAGTTCAATCTGCCTAAGAACCCCCGAACTTCTTTTTCTGACTTCGGTGCAGGCATTTCTTGAATGGCTTTGACTTTGTCAGGGTCAACTTCAATCCCTTTCTCACTTACAATAAATCCCAGCAGCTTACCAGATCGCACCCCGAATGTGCATTTGTTGGGGTTTAACTTCAGTTGGTACTTCCTCAGACGTTTGAATAGCTTCAACAGATTTATCAGGTGGTCTTCTTCTGTGAGGGACTTGGCAATCATGTCATCCACATAACATTCGATTTCTTTGTGGATCATGTCGTGGAATAATGTTACCATAGCCCGTTGATAAGTTGCACCAGCATTCTTCAGTCCGAATGGCATCACCTTGTAACAGAATGTGCCCCAGGGTGTGATGAAAGTTGTCTTCTCCATGTCTTCAGGTGACATCTTGATTTGGTTGTATCCTGAAAATCCGTCCATGAAGGAGAATAACGAGAACTGAGCCGTATTATCAACCAATACATCAATGTGAGGTAAAGGGAAGTCATCTTTCGGGCTAGCTCTGTTCAGGTCCCGGTAATCCACACACATTCTCACCTTGTCGTCCTTCTTAGGCACAGGTACAATATTAGCAACCCACGGAGGATAGCTAGTCATAGCAAGGAACCCGGCGTCCCACTGCTTTTTCACCTCTTCTTTAATCTTCATTGCCATATCTGGGCGAGTACGGCGCAGCTTCTGTTTTACCGGTGGGCAGTCTTCTTTTAAAGGCAGCTTGTGCATGACAATGTCGGTATCCAACCCTGGCATATCCTGATAAGACCAAGCAAAGACATCCACATATTCCCGGAGCATATCAATCAGTTGTTCCTTTACTGAATCTTGCAAGCAGGCCCCGATCTTAACCTCTTTCACATCTTCTTCTGTACCAAGATTAACCGTTTCGACCTCCTCCTGATGAGGAGTGATAACCTTCTCCTCTTGCCTTAATAACCTGGCTAGCTCTTCAGGAAGCTCATAATCTTCTTCAACCCCTTCATCGGCTTGATTGATTGGATTGTCAAAGTCATACAAAGTCATAGCTGTGTTGTTGTCGGTACAGTCTGAAAGGCACTCTCTGCAAGGGTTTAGATTGTTCATTTTAGTGATCGATTTTAATCTTGTTTAGAAAAAGTGAAATGAAGTTATCATTTTGGAAAACATTGCCATTTTATTTTTGTACAAAAATAAAAATGAAAAACAGTGAGCGGAAAAGGAAAAGACTCATTTGCAAAAGATGTCCGATATTCATTGATTGATCTGTTTGCACAAAATTACAAGATGGCCCGATTACAAAATGAGTCTTGACATCTTGGACAAGATGCAAGACTTGATGCATGCTTAAAAATACAGGAAATAATAATTACTCTGTAGGAGTAACCCTTATAATTTCCTGGGAAGACCAGTTAAGGACTTGGCTCCCCGGGGTCCTTGGACGTATCCAGCTCTCCAGGTTGCGGTCGCTTTCTTCCTCGTCTTCCACATTGTTCACAGCATCCGGGGTGAGCATTCCCCCGCTGACAAAGTTGGGCTTCTTGGCAGCCTCTGATTGATCTTGTTGAGTTGGTCTGTAACCCAACCCAAATCTGTCCTTCTTCTTCTCCACGGGCAGCAGCTTGCCCCAGCCTTGGGCAGTACCCTCTTCAACAACCTTCCTGGCTTGCTGATATGACGTTATGGAGGTTCCCAGTACAGCAGATTCTTCATTAATGTTCAGGGCCTCAAACCCTTGGCTCATAGTTTCATGGATTTCTCCATCCATTTCTATGTACTTGTACATAGCCAGATGGCTAACAAAGATGTCTTCTTCCCCACAGATGGTGATGATCTGACCCTCCCACTCGAATTTCAGCTTCTGGTGAAGGGTAGACGTAACAGCGTCAGCGGCATGGATCCAGGGTCTACCCAACAAACAGCTGTAGGCCGGCTGAATGTCCATCACATAGAAGGTAATTTTAAAAGTCTGCGGGCCAATCATCACAGGCAGATCAATCTCCCCAAGCACTGACCTTTTAGAGCCATCAAATGCTCTCACTACCAAATTACTCGGACGCAATGCCAAGCCATCATACTCCAGCTTCACTAAGGCTTTCTTTGGTAGAACATTGAGTGACGACCCAGTGTACACTAGTACATGAGATTAAACACCACCCTTGCACTCTAGACTGATGTGTAAAGCCTTGTTGTGGTTACGTCCCTCAGTTGTTAAGTCAGCATTGGTAAAGCCCAGTCCATGACTGGTGTTGACATTTGCTACCACGGTTTCTAGCTGATTAACAGTGATCTCCTCTGGCACGTATGCTGCGTGCAGGACTTTCATTAATGTATTCCTGTGAGCTTCAAAACACATCAGTAAGGATAATATGGAGATCTTTGAGGGAGTTTGGTGAAGCTGATCCACCACCTTGTAATCACTTCTCTTTATGATTCTCATAAACTCATCTACCTCTTGTTCAAAAGATGTCATCTACCTCTTGAGGGAGTTTGCTTTGGCAGCAGCTTCTGCTTCGGCATTAGGTCTTTGCACTTGTGAGGCAAAAAGGCGTCCGCTTCTGGTGAAGCCTTCGCCTCCCCCAACATTATCAATTTGTGGAGAAGAGGTTGAAGAATCCAAAGTGATTTTCTCCCCGTTGCAGTAAAGGTCAGAGCCATAATGCCAAGGTATGGCATTACTGCTTTCATATGGAACTGGTCCAGGCACTGTAATGGTAACTGGACTGACTGTTGTAGAGAGGGGTACTGTGATGGTGTGTGGATCGTAGTAAATGGTGACTGGTGATCTGGCAAGAGGTGCCACTGTTTGTTGTTGAAAGTTGTTGTTTGGAGGAACATTTGATGGATCATAGTAGATGGTGACTGCGGAGATATCTTCATTAATTTCTGTTGGCGTTGTAGAAGGTTCTGCTGACACAATGGGTGCTGATGTTGTAGAAGAAAGAGTTGTTGACATTTGATTTGTTGAAGTGATGGGTGGAGCCATTGCTGATGATATTGATGAGTCGGTAGGAGTAATTGTTGCTGCAGTTGTAGGGAACTCAGGAATTGTTGTCAAAGGAATTGCTGGATTTGTAGGCGCCGTTGTTGTGATCTGAAGTATGCCACCTTTGATAAGACCATCTATGCCGCTTCTCAAGTTATCACACCCGTTGACTGCAATGTTGCAATACCCACAACCGAGCTCACACCCGGGGAACATCTGGTACTCTAGAAGTTGAGCTTTAATTTCAACCAGAGGTGTTCGAATCTGTCCAACACTGGTTATCAAGAAAGATGGCTTGTCTTCCTCAATGGCATTAATTCTTGGCCCTCCATGATTAGGCATGGGATTCTTGTTGACATTTGGAGGGGGTGCAAAGTTGAGGGCTTTGGAATCCACCAGATCTTGGACTTTCATTTGTAAAGCCCTGCATTTCTCAGTATTGTGGCCAGGTGCATTAGAGTGAAAAGCACATCTGGCGTTGACATCATAATTCCTTGGAAGATTGGAGGGATCTGGTGGTGCCAATGTCCTTAATTCAACCAAGTTGAGTTTTAGGAGTTGTGGCAATAAGGCAGCATAAGGCATAGGGATAGGGTCAATCACCCTATTTGCCTGTGACGGTCTTTGCTGAAAAGGTCTTTGTTGTTGATTGTTGTTGTTGTTGTTGTAGGTTCTTTGTGGCGGATACTGAACTTGCTGTTGATAATGTGGTTGTTGTGGTTGTTGATATGTTGGTTGCTGAGGGATCGGAGCTGGAATAGTGACAGCTGCCACTGATCTATGAACATACTGAGGTCTGCCCCTATTGGCATGAATGGCATTTGTCTCACCGGTTCTTCTAGGTCCCACAAAAGGCTTCCTGGGATTACTGGACGAACTTGCACCGTTATCAGAAATCTTACCCATCTTCAGAAGGCTCTCGATTCTTTCACCGGCTATGACTATGTCAGCAAAACTGGTGGAAGAAAAGGCAGCTAGCCTATCAATATATGTTCCTTGCAGAGTATTCATGAACATGTCGGACATTTCTCTTTCCGACATGGGTGGTTGGACAGCAGCAGCGAGCTGTCTCCACCTTTGGGCATATTCCCTGAAGCTTTCCCTGGAGGATTGAGACATTCCCATCAAGAGGGTCCTGTTAGGAGCCATATCTAGGTTATATTGGTACTGTCTGATGAAGGCTTCAGCTAAGTCCTTCCAGCATCTGATAGTAACTCTGGTCAAGTGTGAATACCACTCTCTTGAAGCTCCAGTCAAGCTATCTTCAAAGTAAAACATCCACAGTTTTTCATCCATGGTATATGCTTTAAGTCTTCCTAGAAAAGACTGCAGGTGAGTTCGTGGACAGGAAGTTCCATTGTATTTCTCAAAGCACGGGGGCTTGAACTTGTGGGGAATCCTTACCCCATCCACTAACCCCATGTCCATTACATCGAAGCCCAGAGAGTTTTGAGACTCCAGAGATCTCAACTTCTCAGCAATTTCATCAAACCTCCTATCATAAACTTCATCTCCAGCTCCCATTACAGTAAACTGCTCCTCTTGAGGATCTTCTTGCAAGATCCTGCCTGCAGCAGTGTTGCCCGGTACATTCCTTGGGATGTTGACTTCCGGATCCAGATGAGGTCCAAATACTGGTGGGTTAACATGAGGCTGACCTCCCTCATTATTACTAGTTCCTCCAGTCCCAGGATGAGGTTCCTCGGGGTTTTGTCTTTCTACCAATGCCCTTAACCTCTCTTGACTTTGGGCCAAGTTAGTCATTACAGTCATGAACTCGGCCATTTGGTTCCTCATCTCCACTCTTTCGTTAGCCATTTGAGTTCTGACCTCTGTCAGGTCCTGCTGTACTTGATCCATTTGGATACCAGGAAGGTTGTTGCGAGTAGGATACCGGTGCAGACGGTTGAGAGGGAACACCCGGCGGCGAGCAATAATTCCTGAGACACAACAGAGTTAGAGACAAACATAATAAAGGCAAAACCTACAAAACAAAACAAAAGTTAGTATGCAATGCAGTATGCTTATTTGTTTTCCAAGGTATCCGGCTTGGTTCTTGGTTTTGACCTTTCCAGACCCTAAGGAAGATGCTTTGATGTTGCTTGAGAAAGGAAATCCCAAAAATGGAAACAAACTAGAATATATTACAAATACTGAACAAATACATAGTTTGTTTTCTTACAACACATGCCCTTAAAGGGTCAAAATACAACACAAAGTGAAAAATACATCAAATGAAAGCAACAAAAATCAAATAGGTCAGACATCAAGTCCAAACTCATCCTCCTTAACCTCCTTCAGAAGTGCCTCAGTCACTGGTCCAGCTGGATGCTCTGTGATGTTCCTGATGAGGAGGTTTCTGGTGGCAATGGCAGTGGTCAGCTTCTTGTGCCTGTCCTGGTCCTTTGACCTCTTCAAACTAGCCCTAAGCTTCAACTCTGAAATCTCCTTCTGGGCTGCCAACAAAGCTTCCTGTTGCTTCTTTTCATTAGCCTCTAGCTGCTCAATCCTGGCCTGAGTTTTCTGATCTTCTTGTGTCTGGGCTTCAGTGATCCTGACCCACCTAGCCTGACTTTCTTGTAGATAGAGATCAGTCCTAGCCTTCTGAAACTGGGCCTCCTTGCAGGCATTCTTCACTATTTGCTCCCCAGCTCTTGCTTTTTTGATGTAGTCCTCTGTTTTCTCAATCTTGGCCAGATGCTCCACCTTAAGCTTTTCCAACCTCTCAATGTCCAGACGACCATCACTCCTTTCCCAAAGGGTCTTCTTCAGAGCTTGAGACAGATTCTCAATTCTTTCCTTCAGCTTCTCAAATTCTTCCAGGCTGAGAGTGGCTGCTGGCTGTGTTGTGGATGGTCCAGGTATATCTTCAATGGTGAAGGGCATTCCAGTAATCTGAGCCCTAGCATGAGACCAGTCATAGTACTGAGCTGAAGCAACATTATTACACCTTCCAAGAATAGCCATCCCTTTTGTCTGGATGTTCTCCCAAGCCCAGGATGCTTGTCTAACAGCAACTAGATTAGGTTTTATCTCACAATACAGGGTCTCAGCTAAATCTTGTACTTTAGGAGGGTGAACCAAAGCATAGCCCAGTTGTCTTTTAAACAGCAAAGGATTGTAGTTGATGCAACCCTTTACTCCTATCAGAGGTACATTTGGGTATTACCCACAGCTGGTGATTATGTCTTTGCCTTTGGTGCTCTGGGTGCACCATCTGATGTCATCTGAAGACAAAGCAATAAGTCTTTTAGCCCAATTCTTCTGTTGGTAGGGATTCAAGAAGGCATCTGTCTTGGGCAGGTGTTTGAGAAACCATGTATGAAACAAAGGAGCACAACATCTCACTAACTTCCCCCTTTGCTTTTCATTCCTCTGGTGAATGGAATAATAGAAATCTCCCAGCAATGTGGGTACTGGGTTCCTCAGAAGGAAAAGATGAATGGCATTCTTGCTGATAAACTTGGGCTCATCTGCAAATAGTATAACCCCATATATACTGAGGGCTAACAATGCACAAACTGCCCTCCATTCTCCCAAGGAGGCCTTCAGGATGGCCTGAGAAGTCAGAAAGTCTAAGTGCAAACCAGGGATCCCAGCCTTTGTTGTCATGTTCTGCTCAATCAATAAAGGCTCTAGGTACAGTGCTTTAGCCACTTCTCCATTGCTGGGAGAGGTCATTTCTGGGTTGAAGGGGACTCCACCCCTGATTGGTACCCCAATCAATGACGAAAACTCCTCCAAAAGAGGTCCTAGCTGAAAGTCTGGGAAAGTGAAGCATCTCAAAGGAGGGTCATAAAACTGTAGGCAAGTGTGGATCATGCTCCTCTGAGAAGGGTCCATGTCCATAACCATGTCAAGGATACCTCCATAATGCTCTCTGAATAATGGGATGTGGTCTGGAGTGATAAGTGACTGGACCTGCCTGATGCCAGTCAGCACAGGCTCAAAGAAATGGTATGAAATGTTGCCCTTCCGGGTGCCATGACTGCTGATGAAGAGTTGAAGACAAATGCTGATGAAGATCAAGACTGGTACTGGAGATGGGCCACTGATAGGCTGATGCTGGTGATGATGAAGATGACTGAAGAAGACAACCGAGGAAGGTAACTGAAGCAGATAGCTGATGAAACAGAGGTCTATGCAGATGAAGGGGTCAAAACCATGCCAAAGTAACTGTGGATACCCTGAAAAACAAATAAACAAATGTTAAATGATGCAATGATGATGTATGCAAATGATATGCAAGGGTTTGTAATCAAGCTGGATCTGATTTATCTGTCTTGATATAGACCCATGTATGTTCAAGAAGTCCAGATGGAGGTTCAGAAATCCAGTAACCAAGGTGGGGGACTCAAATAAAGAGTCACATGTCCAGGGTTAAATCACAAGAACTGTCCAAAGTGAAGCATTCTTAAACGCAACAAGTAACAGGGTATGATGTGGCCAATGGTACCTGCAAACCTGTAAACAGCCCAACCCCCTCACAGGTGGTGTTCTAGAACAAGGATCCTCAGACTTGGATCAGTTATGAGGAGTGTAAACACTTCTAACCCGGAGGTGCAGTGTTTACAATAACCATAAAAGATCCTTCTCTAATTCACCTCAGTTTCTGAAGGTCATAATAAAGGTCATCCAGACTTAGCAGGCTTCCCAGATAGCCCTAGCACTACAGGAAATCTGTAGCACAGAGTTCTCAAGAAGAAACCCACGTCTGAATCGTGTTTCATATTCCCGCACCAGACCGAAATGGAATGGGAAAGAACATGAACCACTCTAGCCTAGGTGTCTCTCAGGTCCCAGGTATAGGACCTTATACTCTCAATGAAACCCCCACCCACCAAGACAGAAAAACAGATCCAGCAATGATAATGACAGTATGAAATATGAAAAACTGTAAAGGAAAGCAATAAATAAAGTTGTACAGAAAGCAATAAATAAAGCAACTATATAAATACAATTAGCACATAACACCCCAGTAAACACAAATCAAACAAGCGCTAGGAGGAACCCACAAAAAGAACCAGAAGCCCTGGTTACAGTATAAGGGTCCCCAGCAGAGTCGCCAAGCTGTCGCTCCCACCAAATGACACCCAGGTCAGAAGGGGTACAGACGCGAACGGTCGGCGAAAGGAGGAGAGTACACACAAGGGTGAACTCATAAAGACAAGAGTCGCCAGCTAGGCATTTTTATCCCGGAGGAAAGGTAATGCTGCATAAACCTGAGAAAAGATATGGATAAGACGGTTGCGAACCAGAGAGACTGAGAAAGGGGGTTGGTTACAACCTGGGAAGGTATTAGCACCCAGATTGTCCGCCGTACTCGACGGGATCCAGGCTTAAAAGATTTGTGTTTTAAAAGGGGTAGTGTCTGTGCAATTTGTGTATCAAAGCTGGAAAGAATGCAAGTGTCAGTGTAAAAAGAATGTGAGGTGTATAAGAGAAGTGTCAGTGTAAAAACAGGAGTAGGAAGTGCATAAGTGAAGTGTCAGTGTAAGAACAAGAATGAAGGAGCTCAGGACTATGAGGCTTACAGAATGATACTGGAAGGAAGGGGAATATACAGAGACTTTTGTTCGATAACTGTTAAGTTATGCCTACGTATCCTCTCGTGCAATGAGGAAGTCAGAACACTGTAGTTCAACTCAAAGAGACTGAAAGATAAATTGACTTGTGAACTGCTTACTTTCCTATGCTCAAGTGTATGACCTGTCTGGCTCAGGTGCAAACTGTCTTGCATTAGACGGAAGAAGCAAGTTCCCGTTTATGAGTGAAGATGATGAGAAAAGAATCCCGGAGGAGACGATTATTGTTTGCTTTTGTGCTTTCAGTCTTTTATTGCTTTTTGGAGTTTGTCATAGGAAAATGAGCTTAAGCCTAAACCAATGGGTTAGTAAACTCATCACATCCTCCCTCTGATTAGGGGTAATGAGAATACCTTAAGTGTGAAGTAAGCACCTCACACTTAATCACCATGATGTAGGATTAAGATCATTAACCTACTTGTATTTATTTAGATGTTTTTGTTATTTTTTTTTAGTGTTAAGTAATGAGTTTAAGCCATAATCAAGGATTTAATGGACTCATTACACCATCCTAATAGAAGGATAACAGATGAGAACATTTAAGCTGAGAAAGACTCCTCAACTTAATCCATGATCAGGGATTAACCTCATGACAAAACAAAGCCTTTATTAAAGTGGATTTTAGTTAATGATAAGATGAAGAAGTGAATTTTAGGGTTTGTAAGACAACTTGAGGGGGACTTGTCCATTAACACTAGGGTTAGTCCTTCTTAACCAATTAAGGAAGAATTAGAACCCTAATGCAAGGCCCAAGTTACAAGCTTGATGTCTTGATGGTTATTATGTGAATTGATTAAAGAAGTTAAACACATTAAGGGTTTAACACTTAGGATTAAAGTTATACACTCCATCCTAATAGAAGGATGCAGACATAAGCTTAATCACAAAGTCTTAAAGCCTTTAGGGTTTAGTCCTTGATTATGAGATGAGAAGAGAAGACTCAAAGATGACACAAAGGTAAAAACTAAATGGGGGACTAATAAAACCCTAATTGTTATCATGCTTGGTTATTCCTAGGGTTAATGAGGTTTGCAAGAAGATCTTCAGAGAAACCACCAGGAAGGAAGACGATGAAAGGAGCAAGAAGCAAAGAGAAGCAAAACAACTTGTTTCACTTAAGAAGACAAGTTGCTTGAAGAAAGAAAGTAAGATGAACATGAATGAGCAAGCTCAATCCAATACACAAGATAAAATGCAGCAAAGATGCAAGAGAGATGAGAAGAGATTGTGAGAAGTGAAGGCAAATCCACTTCTCAAAACAACTTACCACCTGAAAAGTTAGCCCAAGGAAATGAAATGCAATGAGAATGGGATGAAATGTCATGATGCAAACCAAAGTCAGAATCATTTACATGATGTCAAGAGATGATACAAACATGAGGCAAGACATGAGAATGGTCATACAAGGATATGGATGCAGATGAAGCATGCTTTGAACCATAAATGTACATGAAAAGTTATGGAATGCAAAGGACATATAACATGGAAAATGAAAGATGCAATGATCAAACATGATTCTAATATGCCCTAAGATGTATTATGAATCATGTGGATGCACAAAATGTCATGGCAAGTCATTGGATGCAAGCAAATGAGAAATGGATGCAAAGGAAGGCACAAATTAGGGTTACATGCATCATGCAAAGCAAAAATTCAAAACCAGAAGCAAATAAAATGATAAAAATTTGAAAATGCAATCAAAGATACCCTAAACCTATACAAACTCACTGCCCAAAGGAGGGGATCCAACTCTTAACCTAGTGTAAGTTATGAATTTCCTAAGATTACTAGGGTTTTAAGGTACCTCATCAAGAAAAATGCAAAACAAATTGAAAGTGCAAGATCAATTCAAACCAAATTTATCCTATAAACTATATGCCATGAAGGATGCAATGCAAGAAGAATCATCATCCAACGCTCAAGGGTTAGGCAGAAAGAAATTTTTAAAGTTTGAAACAAAATATTGCCTTAAAATGAATTTAATTCCAATGAAAATGATCAAAAGGCATCAAGAACAAAAAAAAATTGGTTTGAGAGTTGGATAATGTTTCTAAATGTTTCTAAATGCAATGTGAATTTTTTGGTGATTTTTAAATACCTAAATGCATTTTTAATTAATTAATTTTCATTAACTAATTAAAAATAAACATTTAAATGATTTAAAAATAAGTTTTAATGCAAAAAATAAAAATAAAAATATTTTTAGGTTTTAAAAATTAATGAAATCTTTGACAAAAATTTTCATAATTTTTAAATGATTTTTGCTATTTTAAATAATTCGTATAAATAAAATGAAAAGAAAATGAAATAAAAATGAAAATAATGAAAAGTATGACAATCCAAAGGCTGAGATTCAAAGTTGGGTGGAGGGCGTTGACTGGCGCGTAAAGGAGTGGTCCAGATGCATTCTGACTAATTAATTCAAATTAAGTTAATTAATTAAGGGTTAGGGTTTAATGACTGATCCTGACCATCCAAACGCGCGGGAGTCAATGGAGGTCAACAGAATCCAAGGTCCAAATTCAAAGTTGATTAATTACTCAGATTAGGGTTTAATGACCCTCGGGTGGCCGGAGAAGACTTTCGGTCGTCTTCTCCGGCGAGACCTTCAACCTATCTCTCTCAAAACCTCACTAAAACGTGCCAAAATCTCCAGATTCACTCAACCAAACATCCTAAACAAGAATCCAACAACAAAACCTATTTATTTTTCATGAATCACGAAGAACAAGCAAAAATCAATTTCACGGGAAAAGTTTCAGACAGACCATACATCCTCATTTCTTCATCATTTTCAAAAATTCAAAGCTTATTACATTCAGGGGAGCATGTAGATCATTTTAGTAACTTAAAACAAGGTTTCTGGAAAAAATAATTTTTGAAGCTACCTGAAGTGAAGCTTTCAGTTTGGAGCTTTCAGGCTGCCTCCTTGCTTCAAAGCTTCTCCAATGGACCTCCTGAAGATGCTTTGAGGCTTGGTTGGAGTTTAAAGTGGCTGGTTTGGGAGATTGATCCAGTTCAGTTCAAGAGGGAAAAAAATCGTATTTGGTATATGATGGCTTTTAGGGCAAAGTGAGGGGTGGTTTGTGATCAGTGATGCATTCTAAGATGAATGGTGGAAGAAGTTTCAAGTTTGAGTTGCTGAGTTGAGAGATTCGATAGAAAATGCAAAGGGAGGGATTTTTTTGTATGCTGACTTATGAGATGTTTCAGGCTTGTGTGTCCGTTGTGTTGAGTCTCTTTTGGTCCATTTATCACACTTGGAGAGGTCAGAGGAGTTGGTGTGGCACTGTGGGATTGGTATGGGCCATTTTACATAAAGTCAAGTCTAGATGTACTTGAGGTATGGGCAAGTGGGAGGCTGTGATAGGGGCATGGCTTGGCTCAGCTGAGATCAGGGAGAACCATGGAAATGGATTAGAGGCAATGCAGCAAGTGGATTAGGGTTTATGAGAAGTTTTGCAACTTTGTGATCTTTTGGCCCTTTTGTGATTACTTGAAGCATAAGTCATGAAAATGGGCAAATCTTTGGTGCATTCTGATTTTTAGGCATTGGTTTATGTTTATGCAAAGGTTAGAAGTCCATTTGAAGTCACAATTTGCCTTGGTAAGAGGTTTTGCAACTTTGCCTCTTTGGTGCAAAACTTGAAATTATGTGATTTTTCCCAACTTTGACAAGCCATAACTTTTGATCCAAAATGAATTAGAATAAGTTCTTGTACTTTTTGAAAATGGAATGATCCATTCTACAACTTTCATGACCAAAGTTTTCTCATTTGAAACATTTTTGAATCAATTTGAGGAGGTTGAAAAACTTTCCCAAAATAGCAAGTTTACATTACAAGTCACTTTCCCAAAAAGGCAATTTTGCAAATGGCTTGAAATTCTTCAATTTTGTGAACTTCTAACACCTTCTATGATCAAATAAAGATCATATACACTCAAAATGATGGAGAACACCCTTTGGTTGGGTCATTGGGGCCTCAGATGCCCTGATTTTCCACTGACTTGCTCAAGAAGTCATCCCTTGATCAGATGTCTTCCCCATTGAATTTCTTCATGAAAATTGATATGCATGATCCTCATATCATATAGAGACCAATAGAAACAAGAATGACCAAAAAATTGGAGTTATGGCCTTTGAAACCAAAACCCTAATTTTAGGTCATCTGTGCAGTTAAACCTGGCTCTGCTTCCATGCCTTTCTCAGTTCTTGTGATTCTTTGACTTTCTTGACTTTGTGAGGATGTAATATGATGCTTGAACATACATGGACCCCTTTGAAGTGATTGATGACCTTTGTAGTGGCTCAAATGGCTCAGGGATGGCTCAGATCACAAACCCTAGATGCAGATGACTTTGAATCAATGCAGTGAATCAAAAATGTAATATGAGATGCTATGATTGACTTTATGCATATGAAAATATCACAAGCCATGGTGTGACTGGGTGAGGGAAAATTTGGGGTGTTTACACCTGCTATCTGACTTAAATGATGCATAACAGAACTGAGTAAATTCAGGGGAGTTTATCTGGAATTAATTAAAAAGAGATAAGTACTCCAAGGCGCATCTTTAGGGAGCTTAGTTATCTGATTTCAGTGTAACAGAATAACTAACTCACCTTGAATCAAGGAAGTAACAAATTAACTAACCCTAATTCAAGGTGATGAGTGTGGGATTTATCTGGTCTGGATAATTTGCAAAAAGCCCAAAAACCAAGCATCTATTTAAGGAACAGAAACTCTCAGAATAGAGTATGAATTTTAGAAGACCAAAAAGGGTGTTTGTGTTTTATAGTAGGTTTTAATTGTTTGTCACTTTATGAGCTTTTAAGCAAAAAGTGAATTGTATCTTGATTGAAACTTTTAAGTAAGATCAAGCTGTTGTGTTTGAAGTGTGACTTCAATTTTATTAATCATTGTAAAAGATCACTGTGTGATTGAGGGGGAGTGAGTAGGTACTCATATCTAAGTTGTTTATTAGGTAGAAGTTGCCTTGGGTAGATATTAAGTGAAGGATTAAACTGGTTGGTTTAATTCCAGAATTAATATTACTTATATTGGATTTCCTTCCTGGCTTGGTAGCCCCCAGATGTAAGTGTGGAGATACACTGAACTGGGTTAACAATTTCCTGTGTTATTTAATTTACCAGCACTTTAAGTTTTGTTTAAGTTTTCAATTGTTTAAACATCTGATTCGACATCACGTACCTGATCCCAGAATTTCAATTGGCATCAGAGCTGGCACCCTGCCTGTTCAACTGGGTGAGATCTAGGGACTGCAAATTTTGGGAACATGGACAGAGATGTAAGATCTGTGAATCGACCACCTATCTTGGATGGATCCAACTATGATTACTGGAAGCCAAGAATGGTAGCATTCTTAAAATCTCTTGATAGCAGGGCTTGGAAAGCAGTTAACAAAGGATGGGAGCACCCTGTCCAAGACAATAAGGATGGGGCAAAAGTGTTGAAGCCTGAAGAAGAGTTGAGCAAGGAGGAAGAAGATTCAGCACTTGGAAATTCCAAAGCCTTAAATGTCTTATTCAATGGCATTGACAGGAACATATTTAGACTTGTGCATCACTGTGAGCTGGCCAAGGATGTTTGGGACACTCTCAAAACCACCATGAAGGAACATCAAAGGTGAAGATGTCAAGACTTCAACTTCTCACCACCAAGTTTGAAACTTGAGGATGAAGGAAGATGAGACCATTCATGAGTTTTACATGAACATCCTGGAAATTGCTAATACTTCTGGTGCCTTGGGAGAGAAGATGAGTGATGAAAAGTTGGTAAGGAAGATTCTCAGATCACTGCCAAAAAGATTTGACATGAAGGTTACTGCCATAGAAGAAACTCAGGACATCTGCTCAATGAAGGTTGAAGAGCTCATTAGTTCCCTTCAAACCTTTGAGATGGGAATGAATGATACAATTGTGAAGAAAAACAAAAGCATAGCCCTGGTCTCAAACACTGATAAAGAAGAAGAAATTCATGAAGCAGACTCTGAAGACAACTTATCAGAAACAATTGCTATGCTTGGAAGACAATTCAACAAAATTCTCAAAAGAATGGAAAACAGGCCCAGATCAAGTGGAAGAAACTCAACCTCTGAGAATAAAAGACCTTATGACTCTAATAGAAGGTCAAACTATGATGAGAAGACTAATCAAGGAAAAGGGATCCAATGTCATGGATGTGAAGGGTATGGACACATCAGAAGTGAATGCCCAACCTACCTAAAGAAGCAAAAGAAAGGTCTCTATGTGTCCTGGTCAGATGAAGACTCAGGTTGTGAGTCAGAAGAAGAATCTGCAAAGCACATCACTTCTCTAGCTGGAGTATGTGAAACTGAAGGGGGATCCAGTGATGAGGAGCTGACATTTGAAGAGCTTGAAGCATCTTACAGGATGCTGTGTAAAAGGAGCACTGAAGTATGCATGGAGAATATACAGCAGAAGAAGCAGATTGAGGAATTAAAGGCTGAAAAGGCAAGTAATATAGAGATCATTGACACTTTGAAAAGTGAAGTCAGCCTACTCAACTCCAAAATGGAGCATATGTCCAAATCTGTCAGAATGCTGAACAGTAGCTCAAACACACTGGATGTCATTCTCAACAATAACAAGCACTCAGGGGAGAGGACTGGGCTGGGATTTAATAAAGCTCAAAACTTTGAGGCTAGCACAAGCAGACAACTCCAAATCCCATGAAGTCAACTAAGATGTTCAAGCAGATGTCTCAACATCATGACAAGAACATGATGAAAAAGAAATATCAAAGATGGAGGTGCCGTCATTGTGGAAGGTTTGGTCACATCAAACCTTTTTGCTACAAGCTGCATGGATATCCAAATCAGAGGTCTCATCAACCCCCTAAGAGAAGACAGAGATCACCAAGAAAGTTTGGATACCTAAAGCTAGTCTTCATGCTGATCAAAGCTACAAATACATGCCCAAGAACAAGTTCAACAGACAACCTTGGAACCCTAAAGATGGACACTACACAGGGCAGATGCATCAAAGGAAACCTCACAACAGGCACAAATGGTCCAAGAAGGTTGTTGCCTCTATAGCTCATACATCTCTCAGAGTATCTGCTAAGGAAGACTGGTATTTTGACAGTGGTTGCTCAAGGCACATGACTGGACTAAAGAATCTGCTAGTAGACTTAAAGTCACACTCATCCAGATATGTAACCTTTGGAGATGGAGCAAAGGGGGAAATCAAGGGAGTTGGGACCCTGGACTACTCAGGTGTACCAAGTCTAGATAATGTGTTGTTGGTAAAAGGATTAACTGCTAACTTGATCAGCATAAGTCAGTTATGTGACCAAGGTTACAGTGTCAACTTCACAAAAACTTTGTGCATAGTGTCTGATAAAGAACAGAAAGTTGTCATGAGGGGAGTCAGATCAAAAGACAACTGCTATATGTGGGAACCCCAAGATTCCAGCCTCACATCTACTTGTTCCTTAGCCAAAGAAGAAGAAGTGAAGCTGTGGCATCAAAGACTGGGTCATCTCCATCTTAGAGGAATAAAGAAGATCATATCCATGGAGGTTGTAAGAGGGATCCCAAGACTCAAGATTGATGAAAGTAAAGTGTGTGGTGAATGTCAAATAGGCAAGAAAACCAAGATGTCACACCCAAAGCTCCAACATCTGACAACTTCCAAAGTCTTGGAATTATTGCATATGGACCTTATGGGACCAATGCAGGTTGAGAGTCTTGGTGGAAAAAGATATGCCTATGTGGTTGTTGATGACTTTTCAAGATATACATGGATAAGTTTCATCAAAGAGAAGCTTGATGTGTTTGATGTATTCAAAGATCTGTGCCATAGAATCCAAATAGAAAAAGCAAGCCGTGTGGTCAGAATAAGAAGTGATCATGGAAAGGAGTTTGAGAATCAAAAATTCTCAGACTTCTGTTCTTCAGAAGGGATCAATCATGAGTATTCTTCTCCTATCACCCCTCAACAGAATGGGATTGTTGAGAGAAAAAACAGAACTATTCAGGAGTCAGCAAGAGCCATGATTCATGCCAAGAAGTTACCCCTGTACTTTTGGGCTGAAGCTATGAACACAGCATGCTATATCCACAATAGAGTCACACTAAGAAAGGGAACTTTGTCCACCATCTATGAAGTCTGGAAGGGCAGAAAACCTACAGTCAAGTACTTTCATGTGTTTGGAAGTAAGTGTTACATTCTGGCTGATAGGGATCAAAGAAGGAAGATGGACCCTAAGAGTGATGAAGGGATATTTCTTGGATACTCCATAAATAGCAGAGCTTACAGAGTATTTAACTCCAGAATCAAGGTTATAATGGAGTCAATAAATGTGATTATTGATGATGCCTATACAGATGTTACTGATGATGTTGGAACATCTGCTGACAATCAAACTGAAGTTAAAACAGAAAGTGATAATCTTGATTTCACTGAGGCAAGGTCAGAGCAATCCAACAAACCTCTCTCCATCAGAATCCAGAAAGATCATCCTAAAGATCTGATAATTGGTGATCCCAATAGTGGTGTCATCACTAGATCAAGAGAGATGATTTCAGGCTCCTGCTTTGTTTCAAAGATAGAACCTAAAAACATCAAGGAAGCTCTGAATGATGAGTATTGGATCTCTGCTATGCAAGAAGAATTAGGCCAGTTTACAAGGAATGAAGTATGGGATCTTGTTCCTAGGCCTGATGACATTAATGTGATTGGCACTAAGTGGGTGTACAAGAACAAGTCAAATGAGCAGGGAGTAGTTACAAAAAATAAGGCTAGACTTGTAGCTCAAGGTTATACACAAATTGAGGGATTAGATTTTGATGAAACCTTTGCACCAGTAGCAAGGCTTGAATCAATCAGACTACTCCTAGGAATTGCTTGCATCCTAAAGTTCAAGCTATTTTAGATGGATGTTAAAAGTGCCTTTCTAAATGGGTACCTTAATGAGGAAGTATATGTGGAGCAACCTAAGGGATTTATTGATCCAAGCTGTCCAGATCATGTATATAAGCTGAGGAAGGCTCTGTATGGTCTAAAGCAAGCTCCCAAAGCATGGTATGAAAGACTAACCACCTTTCTCATTAAACATGGATACAGAAAAGGAGGAATAGACAAAACCTTATTTGTAAAGGATGGAGAAGGAAAGTTTATGATTGCTCAGATATATGTGGATGACATAGTGTTTGGTGGGATGTCAGACAGGATGGTTAAACATTTTGTTACTCAAATGGAATCTGAGTTTGAGATGAGCCTAGTAGGAGAACTAACCTACTTCCTTGGACTGCAAATCAAGCAGATGGAGGACTCCATGTTCATATCCCAAAGCAAGTATGCAAAGAACACTGTCAAGAAGTTTGGGATGGACAATGCAAGTCACAAGAAAACACCTGCCCCCACTCATTTAAAGCTGACAAAGGATGACAAAGGTGAGAGTGTGGACCAAAGCTTGTACAAAAGCATGATTGGAAGCCTACTATATCTTACAGCTAGCAGACCAGATATAGCTTTTGCAGTAGGTGTATGTGCAAGGTATCAAGCTGAGCCAAAAGTAAGCCATCTAAACCAGGTTAAGAGGATTTTGAAATATGTCAATGGTACTTGTGACTATGGCATAATGTATTCTCATGGTTGTGAACCAATCCTCACTGGATTTTGTGATGTTGACTGGGCTGGAAGTGCTGATGATAGAAAGAGTACATCAGGAGGATGCTTCTTTCTAGGAAACAATTTAATTTCTTGGTTCAGTAAGAAACAAAATTGTGTGTCTTTATCCACTGCTGAAGTTGAATATATTGCAGCTGGTAGCAGTTGTTCTCAGCTGGTATGGATGAAACAAATGCTCACAGAATACAATGTCCCACAAGATGTCATGACATTGTACTGTGATAATTTAAGTGCAATTAACATCTCCAAAAATCATATCCAACACAGCAGAACTAAGCACATAGACATCAGACATCACTTCATCAGAGACCTTGTGGAAGAGAAGGTGATCACATTAGAGCATGTAGCCATAGAGCTGCAACTAGCTGACATATTTACTAAGGCCTTGGATGCTACCCAATTTGAAAACCTAAGGGGTAAATTGGGAATCTTTTTATGTGAAATATAGCAGTTATGGAGAAGTGCCAGCATGTCTCTGTAACACGGTGGGAGAACTGACTTTAGTTATGTTGCGGATAGCAAGAGTCGCCACCGACTTTTATTTTATCCAACGGAAAGGCATAAAAGAACAGGAAAGACCTTTTAAAAATATTTTTGGGTCCGGGGGGTAGGTTATGTAAAGGGAAGGTGTTAGCACCCTTTACATCCATGGTTATCCATGGGCTCTTAGTTACTTAGCTCACTTTGAATTGTTTTTGAAAATGTGAAGTGTGTGAATAAAAAATTTCATAAGAGTTTAATAATGATCCATGTACGGATGCGTAAAAAACTTGTGTTTGAAAATTGTTTGAAATTGTGAAATGTTTGAAATAGTTTTGAAGTAGTGAGCAAGTAACTATGAGGAACCTACCCTAAAGTTTAAGTCTTTCTGTTCTTTATCCTTTAAATGGTAAGACTATCCCTATTATTAAGGAATAGGTAGTCATTACCTTGGATGTGAGGGACATATGAGGGACATCTGTTTAATGAAGGCAACTGTAGGGTGTATTAAGCATTTTGGAGGGACTGTCATCATTATTCGAAAGGGACAAGATCATATTGAAAGGCAACCATTAAGGGACTTGATCTTTGATTATTTAAGGGACTAGATGACTTTTCTTTCATGGGACTTTGCTTTATACACCCCACTTGACCTTATGATTAGGCAACATTGAGAGGTAACCCTAGAAAGTGAGATGGCGATCAAAGATCGACTTACGTGTGTGAGTGTTCAATTTTGTATTTATCTTATAATTTAAATGACCTAAATTCAATTTTAAAATATAATACATGTTTACACTCCCTATTTTACTAACCATGGCATAAAATTAAATAATTTAAATATTTACAAAAATTACATCCAGGAGCAATTACAACAATGATATTAAACAATTAAAATAGATAGCAAAATAAATAAATAAATAAGCAAAATATAAATAATAAGTAAAATAAATAAATAAGCAATAAAAATTATAATAGGGGTTAGTAATAATAATAAATAAGGTTAGTGAAATAATAATAATAAGCATAATTAAAAAATAAATGGATTAGTAATAACATGATTAGTAATAATAATAATAAACAAAATAAATAGGGTTAGCAAAAATATTATAAGAACATAATTAAAATAATAAGCAAAAAGAGTAATATAATAATTAAAAAAATTAGATTTTTATATAGACAATTATAAAAGAAAATATGAACAATTAAGTAATTATAACATTTTGAATTATATACAAATTATTAAATTATTTTTAAACATATTATAATTAAAAGATTATATTAGCATAGATTCAAAAATTATTTATATATATAAAATTTAGATTATAAACAAATTATGGAAATAATTACATATTAAAAAAAAATTGATTATAATTATATTTACAAAAATTAATTATATTAAATAAATATGTACATAATAATTATATTTACAAAAATTAGAAAATAAAATTAGGTTTTTTTTTAGTTGTTTAGAAAATAATATATTAGGGTTTATAAGTTTGTAAAATATAATTAGGGTTTATTTTTAATAATTTGAATAAAAAGAACATGAATATAATAAATAAATTGAAAATAATAGAAAAATATGGAAAATTGATGAAATTGACTAAAAAAGTAAGGACCTGGGATTTGAACCCAGGTCCCTTACCTCAATCCACAAGATACAAAACCAGCCAGGCTACATGCGCGCAGGTGAAAGGAAAGAGAGAGTAATTCGTTTTATGTGTTCAACCTGAAAATCAGAAAAATAAGACAAAAAACAAAAGGCCTGGGGGAATCAAACCCAGGACCTTCATAGCAAACACACCAAACGTTACCGTCCCAGCTAGATGAGCGAACCTGTTATTATGGTGGCCATAAAGCATAATATATTAAGACTAAACATTAAACATAAAAATAAGAAAAAATTGGTTGAGTCCAGGATTCGATCCCTGGCCCTCAGCATCATACGCGTATCTGTCTTACCACCAGGCCATCAGTGTTTCTCAACATAAATAATACAAACATTAATATATAATATAAATTTAAATTCAAATTCTGGATTCGCGCGCAGCTTCATCTTCAACCTCCAGACCTGCCATTTTTCTTGCGAATTTTGCTTCCATTTTTCCTGTGATTTCTAAACTGCAGCAATACCTACGAAAATCAATAACCAACAAAACCATACAATTTCATAAAATTAAACCTATCAATATGATCCAGACATTCATGCGAATCATTCTATGGTTTTAGAATCCATTTATATTCCACAAATCAGAAAACCCTAATCTTTGGTCCAAACCCTAATAATGGTGTTTCACGGGTTAGTCATGATTTCTTTGCCTAGAAACGTTCTACACCACATTACAAACATGATTGAATAAACAAAACTCATTAGAATGCATTGAATTATTGTAATCGGAAAAAAATTATTCAAGAACAAACAAGCTTCGGTTTATGCATTGTGGAATGTTTGGGATGCATATGAGTATTGGTTTTCACTCAATGATGTTCAGTGATCATTGCTATGTGCTTAGTTTACCTTCTACTGCCTTGGAATGTCCAAACCGAATTTGATTTTTTTGCTTGAATTTTGAAATATGAAACTTACCTTTGAGGCTGTGAAAATTCGTGGCCTTTGTTAGGGTTATGTTTAGTACTTATAGGAGAATGAATTTAGGTTAAAAAATCCAGTCATTGTGTGGAAAATTTGATATGAAAAGATTCAAAATGATCATGCCTTAAAAATCCAATATTCTTGTATGAACACTTGCTATTTTGGCTAATCTTCATGATTTCTTTCCACTTCAATTCTAATCAAATTTATGATTTTCTAGAAGCTTGATCCAATTCAAATCTTACATTTTCATATTTTATTTTTATTTAAAATGATTTTTAATGAATTAAATCAAAATAAATAAAAATAAATTAATAAAAAATCTGATTTTTATTGATTTGGGTCGTGCATGAAGTTATTGTATGGATTGGGTCATTATTTGGCAAGCCCATTTGGAAGAAATTGGTTTTAGACCTCCATTTTCATCATAAACCAACCCAAAATTTCCCAACTTTGCAAGGGCACATATCCTTCAATTTTAATGCTATGAGGGTGTTCTTGGACATTTTGGAAAGCTTGAAGAGTAATCTAACCAACCCCACTGGTTTCATGTCCATATCATTTACCAATCTCAAGTTATGCCCTTTTGAAGTTGTTGACTTTTTGTTGACTTTCAAAAGGACCTATAATGTCTTAGCTCATACCTTCCAAATGAAGCATTTTTGGGCTTGGATTGTGAGACACAAAGTTGTAGAGAATTCAATTTCCTTCAAAATGAGATTTGTATGGAGACTTGGTGATGAAGTATGTGAAAGTTATGGCTGGTCAAAGTTCAGTTGACTTTTACTGAGGAAACCCTAATTTAGAAACTCCTGATTCTTGATGATTTGGAATCTCTTTGATGAATCATGATCAACCCTTGATCAAATTATGAATTTTACTTCATATACTTGATGTTGGCAAAAAATCATGAAGTTTGACTTTGGTTTGACCACAGTTGACCTCAGTTTGACTTTTTAACTGCTTTGACTGATTTTGACTTATCTGATCATCTGACTGAGCAAACTTTTGAGAAAAGTCTTGAAACTTTTCATGGGGATTCTTACACACATATAAGATGTTATGAAGCTCACTTGAAGTCTTGGAAGTCTATTTAGCCTGATTAAAGTCAAAACCCTAGTTTTGGATGCACTGCTTAGGAGGTGCATTGTCTGAGGGAATTGGCAACTCTTCTGACCAATTGTGAACTTTGTGAACCTTGTGAGCCATAATAAAATGTCTTGTGATACTCATGGGAGGTATTGTGAACCTTGTGAACCTTGTGAACCTCATAAAGATCTTGTAGACTTCATGAACCTCAGGAAAGGTCTTGTAAGCATTGTGAATCTTGTGAACCTTGTGAACCTTCATAAAGTGACTTGTAGACTTCATGAACCTCATGAAAGGTCTTGAAAGCATTGGGAAACTTGTGAACCTTGTGAACCTTCATAAAGTGACTTGTAGACTTCATGAACCTCATGAAAGGTCTTGTAAAGCATTGTGAACCTTGTGAACCTTCATGAAGTGACTTGGAGACTTCATGAACCTCATGAAAGGTCTTGTAAGTGTTGTGAATCTTGTGAACCTTGTGAACCTTCTTAGCACACAAAGTCTTGTATTGTGAGGGCAAATTTTGGGGTGCAACAGCTGCCCCTGTTCAATTTTCTGAAACCTGAGGGGTTAGATTGGTATATTTGCCAGTCGTGACCTGGAAGGTTGAAGGGGATTGAACACAAAAGCCCAAAAATTTGCACTCACCAGTGCATAAAGTGATACAGATGGCTAGTTGAATATGATTGAGTGGGCTTAAGGATGCCACTTGGAGAAAAATTCTTAGATACATTTCTTGGAGGATAAAGCAGTCCAAAATATGAAGATATAATGATAGCTTTCAGGAAGATGAAGCTTTCAGGAGGATGAAGCAGTCCTGATGTAGTGATATGTTTTCAAGAGGATGAAGCAGTCTTGAGAGGTTGATAATATGCTTTCAGGAGGATGAAGCAATCCTGATGTAGTAATATGATTTCAGGAGGATGAAGCAATCCTGAGGTAATGATGATAGCTGTCAGGAGGATAAAGCAGCCCTGAGGTAATAATATGATTTCAGGAGGATAAAGCAATCCTGAGGTATAAGAAGTTGTCAGGAGGATAAAGCAATCCTGAGGTAATAATAAGTTGTCAGGAGGATGAAGCAGTCCTGACGTAGTAATATGTTTTCAAGAGGATGAAGCAGTCTTGAGAGATAATAAGTTTTCAGGAGGATAAAGCAGTCCTGATGTATAATGCTTTCAGGAGGATAAAGCAGTCCTGATGTAGTAATAGTTTTCAGGAGGATGAAGCAGTCCTGATGGATGATATGCTTTCAGGAGGATAAAGCAATCCTGAGGGATGATAACTTTCAGGAGGATAAAGCAATCCTGATAATCATAAGTCTGTTTGCTGGATAATTAACCTGAAAACAAGGTAGCATTCTGTATGATAGTATTAGTTTATGTATCATGTATGCAGGTATGATATGATGCACTTAGGTAATGTAATATGTATCTATGGATATGTATGTTATGGTATGATGTAAATGATGTATGTATGATATGATGCTGCCTGAAGCGTCTGGATATCTTCGTATAACAACTGCTGGCCAGGGAAAATAAATCCCGATTCGTTGTTGAAGAATATGAGGAACTCGTTCCCGTCTTGTTTGATAATATATTATACATAACCTTCCGTATGTTGGGGATGGCAAGGTATATATAACCTCCCGTCTGCTGGGGATAGTAAGGTATATATAACTTCCCGTATGCTGGGGATAGTAATGTATACATAACCTTCTTCTTCGTTTGATAGTAGGGCAGATATAACCTCCCGTCTTCGTTCGTCGTACCCTTATTGGAGAGTAAATTCCCATATATCCGTATGAGGATAAAAGAGATGGATATAAATTCCAGGGGAGATGTGACTTTATGAAGATGGATTCGTCCTACTGAGGGCTTGTAGCTGTTTTGTAGAGATGAACCGGCGAAGCTTCGTTGAAATCCTTCCCTCGTTCGTCCTTAGTAAATACTATTACTGCATTTTCATGCATTTCTGGTAAACATCAATCATATTCAAAAGCATACATGCATTCAAACACAACCAATGGACGTTTCGCTTATGTAAATAGGGTAAAAGTAAATCAGGATTCAAAAATGGATTTTTATTTATATCAAAGAGTAACCCATACACGGGTAAGTTTGTACAAGGAGACATAAGTCCTAGTAAGAGGACTTTATCATAAAGTTTTTACAAAATAAAGGAAATCAGCTATGTGGGAAATAATCCTATTGAGTTTCAATTCTACTATTGCCATTATCTTCAAGTATCTCATCTTCTGCTGTTGAGATGGAAACGATTGGATTGATCTTTAACTGTTCGAGCTTGAGTAAGTAACACAACTGGTTGCAGTTTCATGGGTGATCCAAACGAGACATAGTCATACGCTTTAATCCCTAACTTTTGCCTGGATTGCCCTTTCAGGTTTTCAATCCACCGGGATACCCTTTTTTTCCCAAGCCGCCTTTTCAGGTTTTCGACTTGCCGGGTGTACATTTTTTTATATATATCCCTAATTTTTGCCCAAACCCTTTTGGTTTGCCGGGATGCCCTTATTTTTGCCTAGGCTTGTCAACCTAGCGGGTCTCTTTTTATGCGTAGTATTTTTTAACTATGTCTGCGTTTACAGGCTGTGGGAAGTCTTCACCATCCATAGTAGTGAGTATCATGGCACCTCCTGAGAGCACTGTCTTGACCACAAATGGTCCTTCATATGTTGGAGTCCACTTGCCCCTAGGATCACCCTATGGTAATATGATACGCTTGATTACCAAGTCACCAGCCTGATATACCTTTGGCTTAACCTTCTTGTTAAAAGCTTTGACCATTCGTTTCTGGTACATCTGGCCATGACAAACTGCTGCTAACCTCTTCTCATCAATCAAATTTATCTGGTCAAGTCGGGTCTGAATCCACTCATCTTCATTCAAGCCTGCATCCTTCATAATTCTTAAGGAGGGAATCTGAACTTCAATGGGCAGAACTGCTTCCATACCATAGACTAAGGAGAATGGGGTTGCCCTTGTTGAAGTACGTATCGTAGTACGATAACCATGAAGAGCAAATGGTAACATCTCATGCCAATCTTTGTAAGTAACAGTCATCTTCTGTACAATCTTCTTGATGTTCTTATTAGCAGCTTCAACTGCCCCATTCATCTTTGGACGATACGGAGAAGAGTTGTGATGCTTAATCTTGAACTGCGTGCAGAGATCAGTAATCATAATGTTGTTCAGATTAGAGCCATTGTCAGTAATAATCCTTTCAGGGATGCCATACCTACATATGAGATTATTCTTAATGAATCGAGCCACAACATTCTTAGTAACAGATGCAAATGAAGCTGCCTCTACCCACTTCGTGAAATAATCAATAGCAACCAGGATGAAACGATCCCCATTAGAAGCAGTAGGCTTGATCTCACCAATCATATCAATGCCCCACATGGCAAAGGGCCAAGGAGCAGTCAACACATTCAATGGTGATGGAGGTATATGTACTTTATCAGCATAAATTTGACACTTGTGACATGTTCTGGAGTGTTGATAACAATCAGCTTCCATGGTAGACCAATAGTAACCTGCTCTCAATATCTTCTTTGCCATAGTATGACCACTAGAATGAGTGCCAAAGATTCAATCATGCATATCTTCCATAATCTCAGATGCTTCCTTCTTATCCACACAACGAAGCAAAGTTGAATCATGATTGCGCTTGTACAAAATGCCATTACTCAAAAAGAACTTAGCAGAGAACCTTCTCAGAAACTTCCTATCTTTGACAGATGCCCCTTCAGGGAACTCTTGAGCTTCAAGATATCTTTTCACTTCATAGAACCAAGGCTTCTCCTCTACCCCTTCTGTGTCAATCTCATTGCAGTATGCCGGCTTTTCAAATCTATCAATGGTAATCTTGGGGGCTTCATCATCCCAACTGATCTCAAACATGGATGCCATGGTGGCCAAAGCATCTGCCAACTGATTCTCTCTTCGTGGAATATGTTCAAAGGTAATCTCTTTGAAATGTGGGATCAAAGACAGAACATGCTCTCTGTAAGGAATGAGATTATCATGTTTGGTATCCCAATCTCCTTTAATCTGACTAACTACCAGGGCTGAATCTCCATACACGTCAAGGAACTGAATCTTCATATCAATAGCAGCTTTAATACCCATGATACATGCCTCATACTCAGCCATATTATTGGTACAATAGAAACAAAGTCTGGCAGTAATCGGGGTATGACAACCTTCAGGGGAACTAATCAGAACGCCAACACCATTACCAAGTGCATTAGAGGCACCATCAAAAACCATAGTCCATCGGGATCCTTGTTCAGGTCCGTCATATTGTCCAGGTTCTTTGGTAATACTCATAATATCTTCATCAGGGAACTCAAAACTCATTGACTGGTAATCATCCACTGCTTGATGAGCCAGATGATCAGCAACAACACTTCCCTTAATGTCCTTCTGAGTAGTATACTGTATGTCATATTCTGTCAAGATCATTTGCCATATTGCAATTCTTCCGGAGAGAGCAGGTTTCTCAAATATGTACTTGATTGGATCCATCTTTGAGATCAACAAGGTAGTATGAGTCAACATATACTGTCTTAGTCGGCGAGCAGCCCATGTCAAAGCGCAGCAAGTTTTCTCGAGCAGTGAGTATCTTGTTTCACATTCGGTAAACTTTTTGCTAAGGTAGTATATTGCCTGCTCTTTTCGACCAGACTCGTCATGTTGCCCCAACACACACCCCATTGAGTTGTCTAACACTGTTAAGTACATAATCAAGGGTCTTCCATCAACTGGTGGCATCAAAATTGGAGGTTCTAGCAGATATCTCTTGATTTCATCAAAGGCAGTTTGGCATTCATCATTCCATTCCATCACCTGATCTTTCTTCAATAATTTGAAGATTGGCTCACAGATGGCAGTTAATTGGGAAATAAATCTTGCAATGCAATTCAATCGTCCCAAGAAACCTCTAACCTCCTTCTCAGTACGGGGAGCTGGCATCTCTCGTATAGCTTTCACTTTTGCAGGATCCACTTCAATACCTTTTCCACTGACAATGAAACCCAGGAGCTTTCCAGATCTAACTCCAAAAGTACACTTGTTTGGGTTCAATCTCAACTTGTATTTTTTCAGCCTCTCGAACAATTTATGTAAATGATCAAGATGTTGTTCTTCATTCTGAGACCTGGCTATCATATCATCCACATATACCTCTATCTCATGATGAATCATATCATGAAACAAAGCCACCATAGCACGCTGATATGTTGCCCCTGCATTCTTCAAACCAAATGGCATCACCTTATAGCAAAAGGTGCCCCATTGTGTAACAAAGGTTGTCTTCTCCATGTCTTCAGGTGCCATCTTGATTTGATTGTAACCAGAGAAACCATCCATAAAAGAGAATACCTTATGCTGAGCAGTGTTGTCTACCAGAACGTCAATATGAGGAAGTGGAAAATCATCTTTGGGGCTGGCCTTGTTCAAATCCCTGTAGTCTACACACATTCGTACCTTACCATCTTTCTTGGGAACCGGTACCACATTTGCAACCCACTGAGGATAAGAAGTCACTGCTAAGAACCCTGCATTGAACTGTTTCATTACCTCTGCCTTGATCTTCTCTGACATTTCAGGACGCATACGACGAACCTTCTGCTTCTTTGGACGACAATCTTCTTTTACTGGTAAACGATGAACCACAATGTCTGTATCCAACCCTGGCATATCTTCATAAGACCAAGCAAAGATCTCTACATAGTCACGTAACATTTGAACCAATCTGCTCTTGACACTATCCTCTAAATCAGCCCCTATCTTGACTTCTTTCCTGTTTTCTTCAGTTCCCAGATTCACAACTTCGACTGGCTCTTCATGTGGCTGTATAGCTTTTTCTTCTTGTTGTAACAACCTAGCAAGCTCTACAGGTACTTCACAATCGTCCTCATTTCCGTCTTCAGTTTGATAGATCGGATTCTCGAAATTATAATTGGCAATAGTAGAACTGTTATCAACAGGATCCAGAGTGGATGAAGATCTGCATTTTAGTGATGTGGGTGTGTGTAAGAACACATAGCTGATAAAGCAAAAATAAAAGAAAAGAAAGACAAGGAACACAATATTTACGAAAACGAAACGTCCACTGATTTTATTGAATGAAGTATGCAAATGAAATGACAGCCCGTAACAAGCACACCATTGTGCCCCGGGTAAGGCACAAGGCTTAAGAGTTCAATTGTTCAAGAAATTACAAACTTAAAAAAAAAAACACAGTAATAGTATTTACTCCTGACTAAAGGAGATAGGGATAACATCTTCAGCTTTCCAATTATTGAGTCCAGCACCCACAGTAGGAAAAATCCAAGCATCCAGATTGTAGTCTTCATCATAGTCTCCCATAGCATTGATCTGATCTTTCATAACCCCTTGATTGGTGATACGAACAGCACGAGCACGACGAACAGCCTTCTGGGACTCTGCAGTGAAACCCAAACCAAATTTGTCAGACTTGTATGGGATATCAGGAAGCTGACCCCAAATAGTACAACCACCTTCATCCACCACAGCTCTAGCGTCATTGAGGGAGGCCATTGCCATTGTTGGAGGTTTTCTGGTGACCACGGGAACTTTCTTCGCAACAGGAGGAGCTACATAATCATTAACAATCCAAGGAACCACTTCAAACGTCTGACACGGAGTTTCAATGTATTCACCTTCCATTTCCAGATACTTGAATGTATTCACATGGCTGACAAAATATTCTTCTTCTCCATAGACAGTAACAACCTTTCCTTCCACCGGATATCTTAGCTTCTGATGTAATGTAGAGGTTACAGCACCTGCCCCATGGATCCAGGGACGACCAAGCAGACAAGAGTACGAAGGACGGATATCCATCACATAAAATGTAGCAGTAAAAATCTGAGAGCCAACTTTGATTGGAAGATCAATTTCCCCATGCACTACTCTTCTAGAACCATCAAAAGCCTTTACCACAATATTGCTGGGCTTCAGCACAGTATCTTCAGGACTCAGCTTGTTCAGGACTTCCTTGGGCAACACATTCAGAGAGGAACCATTGTCTATCAATACATGTGACAGGGTAGTGCCCCTGCATTCAATTGAGATATGCAAGGCCCTGTTATGATCCCTCTTGGCAGGGGTCAAATCAGCATCAGAAAATCCTAACCCATTATCATAGGTCAGGTGGGCAACACAATTCTCAAATTGGTCAACAGAAATTGCATTGGGTACGTGAGCAGTCTTCAGGAACTTGATCAAGGCCTTGGCATGAGCCTCAGAACATAATAACAAGGACAACATAGAAATCTTTGAGGGAGTATGCCCCAACTGATCAACAATGTCATAATCACTCTTGCGAATGATTTTCAATACTTCTTCCATCTGCTTAGCAAGATCATCAGCAGCTGGCACATCATTAGATACAGGTTCAATAACAGGGCCTTTGCCCCGAGCATCAGTGGTGGAGGTAGCAGCAGGATTAGCTGCATTCTTGGAAGTAATTGGAGGAGAGAATACTCTTCCACTACGTGTGATCTTACTAGATCCAGCAATATTGTCAACATCAACAGGCACATCAGCTAAGGGATCTTGCTTAACACCATGGATATAAACATCAGATCCATAATGCCAAGGCACAACTTTATCAGACGTATACGGAATAGGACCAGGAGTGGTAATGACCATAGGAGCCACTCTAGCTTCAGCAACAACTTTCACAGGACCTTCAGCAGTAATTTTGATTGGACCCTGATGAGTGATTTTAATAGGACCTTTGGAAGTGATTCTTACCGGCACTTTATCAACCATATCAACCTCTTCAGTCTTCTTACCTTTAGTAATGCGCTCCACCATACTCTCCATAGATGGTGGTCTTCTTTCAAACACTATAGTATACTTATCCATGAGACGCTGAATTCCATCTCTCAATCTCCAGCAACTATCCGGCTTATAGGTACAGTACAAACAATCTTCACGACAACCTGGAAAGAACCCAGCTTGTACTAACTTCTTCTTGATAACAGACAATGGTGTGGTCAACTCCGCAACTGAATGGATATGCAGATCTTCATCAATGGCATTGACAGTCTTCTCGTGATTTGGCATTGGAGCAGTAATCACATTTGGGGTACCTGGAGGGTCAAACTCAATCTCTCCAGCATCAATCATATCTTGAATTTTGTTCTTCAAGACCCAGCAGTTATTAGTATCATGTCCCTGACAGTTTGAATGGTATGCACATCGTGCATTGGGATTGTACCTGGGAGAGGTAACATTGGGATTCTGAGGAGCCTCTTTCAAAGTAATAAGTTCAGCCTTCAACAAGTGTTGCAATGCCTGAGCCATTGACATGTTGATCTTCGTGAACTGCCTTCTAGCCCTCTGTTGATTGCCCTGTGGCTGCTCTGTTGTTGTCGGAGTTGGATTTGAAATATGAACTGCACTAACAGACTGATGCCTTCTGTTACGATCAGGTTGACCATAAACAACATTGGATTCTTTCTTCCCAGTGGGAGGCTTCTTTGCAGCACCTGATGAGGAAGTACCCACTTGGATCTTACCATTCTTTATACCATTTTCTACTCGCTCTCCTGTCATTATCAACTCAGTGAAGCCAGATGATGAGCTTCCAATGAGATGACTGTAAAACGGACCATTTAGCGTACACATGAACATATCAACCAATTCCATGTCAGTTAAAGGGGGTTGAACTCTTCCAGCTAAGTCTCTCCACTTCTGAGCATACTCTTTAAAACTTTCTTTGGCACCCATAGACATGCTCTGAAGCTGCATGCGAGTGGGGGCTAAGTCAGCATTATATTGATACTGCTTATAGAAAGCTTCAGCAAGATCATTCCAGTCCCTGATGTTGACACTCTCCAACTGATAATACCACTCCAGCTGAGCTCCAGATAAGCTCTCTTGAAAAAAATGGATCCACAATTTCTTATCAGCAGTGTGAGGTTGAATTCTTCTGACATAGGACCTCAGATGCAGCTTGGGACAAGAGACCCCATCATAAACAACAAAGGTAGGAACCTTGAAACCAATGGGTATGAATACCCCAGATATCAGACTCAAATCTTCAAAATCCAGCCCAGATGACTTCTGCAACTCCATGGCATCCATTCTATCCACCAGCATCTTGAATTTGTCTTCCTTAGGATCATGGTAGTAATTAGCCTCAGAATCAGAGTCCCCCATAGTGTTGTGGAGACTGCCTCCCTCTTTTTCAGATTCCTCAGATTCATAGTCTTCGACTGGTTCTTTGGTCTTGGCAAGACCTTTGAACCTTCTTCACATGTTGATCAAACCAGCTGACCTTCTAGTCTTCTTAGTTTTCTTGGCCAGCAGTGCCTTCAATTCATCCTGCCCCTTGGACAGGTTCAAGATCAGCTCTTGGAACTGTGCATTTTGTGCCTGGAGATCCTTAACTGATTGTTCAAGAGCCATTGCTGAAATAAACAGCGAGAAGATGAGAAACCTATGCACAATTATAAACCTGTGATGCAATGAGATGATATGTAAATGTATATGCAATGTTTTCAAGGACCTTAGGATTTAAATTTGCTTAAACAAACAAGAAGGTAAACTTTTATTAGCAATAAATTTGTGTTGCCTTTTAGGCTTACAAAAATGAAATGAAATAAGTACAAAAGATGGGGTTTTAAGTCTCCCATGGACGTTTCCTCTTTGTGTTGAGGTATGAGTTGAGGTTCCGTTCTTCATGAAGTTGCTTGGTTAGTTCTAGGACTCTTTCTCGGCTTGCTTTGTAATGAGCCTCGAAAGTATCCCTTTGCTCCTTCAGTTGGATCCATGATCTCTGCAAGTCTTCCATATCAGTAGGCATGTCTGGGTGAAGGATGGTATAAGTTGTGTCTCCTTCAGCAACAGGTTCCATGGTAACTGGTAGGACGGCAGGATATGGCATCATGAGAGTCTGAGCACGAGATCGTACCCATCTGAGATAAGATTCCATAGGAATAGTGTACTTAGGCTCCAGTGTCTTGCTGTCAACCCTGTTTACTTTTCCCCATGCTCGTATGAATCTCTGACGGTAACCTTGAAGATCGTTGTCGTAATCAAACACAATGCCCTGAATCAACATGTCATGTGGACCATCACTCCGAGCGTAACCAAATTGTCGTAAAGCTAGAGAGGGGTTGTAGGTGATGCCTCCTCTTATGCCTAGAAGTGGCACATTAGGAAACTCCCCACAACGGTCAATGATGGTGACATTCTCCATAGATCTGGAGCACCAATGGATATCTGAGTGAGAAAGTGACATGATCCTCTTGGACCATCTGAACCCTTGCTCATTCTTCATTACTGAGCGAGGAAGGTGAGAAATAAACCACCTAGAAAGCAAAGGTATGCAGCACATCAAAGTTCCTCTTGCCCTTGTAGTACGAGTATGAAGAGAATGTAGGATGTCTCCAAGCAATGTAGGCACTGGATTGTGACTCAGGAATATGTTGATGGCATGAACGTCTATGAACTGATCTGGATTGGGGAACAATACTAAGCCATAAATCAGTAAGGCTAAGATCTCCTCAAAAGCATCATAGCTCATGGCCTTCAAGAACACCTGAGCTTTCTCTATCAACACCTTAGCAAGAATACCCTTGACTCCGCTTCTCGTTTCTAGAACAATGTCAGACTTCTTCAGATGTAGAGCTGCAGCAATAACCTCAGGTTTAAGTTCCTTCTCCAAGCCTGTGAAGGGTCTTTGATCAAGAACAGGTATACCTAGAAGTTTAGAGAACTCCTCCATGGTTGGAACCAGTTGATAGTCAGGGAATGTAAAGAAGTGGTGCTTAGGATCAAAGAACTGAAATAGGACACTCATCATGTCTTCATTGAACCCTGAGGTGACTAGATCCAATAGATGAACATGTCTCTTGATGAACTGGGAATGATCAGACACTTGAGAAACCAACTCTTTAAGCTTAGCAGGTATCCCTACAAAGTTGATCCTGATAGTGTTTCTACGAGCAGAAGCCATGACCTACAACAAAGAACAAAGATAAATCCCTTGGTCCTTGAAATGGTTAGTGAAAATGCTATGCTTATGATGCATGATGATGTCATGATGTTATGCTCAATCACAAACATGTGGCACACACAAACAAGTCACACCATAGCCCTAGGTTTAAAGGCTTGCATGAAGTTCAAAGGTAAGTACCCTCCCCTGAAGTTTAGTTGGTTCATCCTGTCCTATAAAGTAACCAGGTTCTAAGGGATCTCAATATCATTGATCCTTCACAAGGGTGGTTGTTCAGTAGGCAACTTACTTGCCAACCAAAACCCCCCAAGTTTAGAATCTCCATGAGCGTAGTATCGAGTATCAACCAACTTCAGTCTGCACCAAAGCCGGTTATCTCACTACTTTTCTAAAGGCCAAGATGGGATAACTAGGGTTCTAAAAGTCAGTTAGTGTATTGACAACATATGGCAGCCTCATATTATCCTCAACTTGACTTAAGGAACATAAGCACCAACCAAGAAGTCACACTAACTATGGCCACCAGATCAACCATATCAATATACGTCATACAGTTTCCTTGGTCTATTGCCATTTACCTAAGGTACACTAGATCCGGGTTAGGATCTTTCACACATAAGAGCATCTCAACAAGATAATATAAAGCAAACAAGGCAAACAATTTAAAGTGATCTAATTCCTAAGGGTACCCCTCTTAAATTTAAATCCCCAGCAGAGTCGCCAGTTCTGTAACACGGTGGGAGAACTGACTTTAGTTATGTTGCGGATAGCAAGAGTCGCCACCGACTTTTATTTTATCCAACGGAAAGGCATAAAAGAACAGGAAAGACCTTTTAAAAATATTTTTGGGTCCGGGGGGTAGGTTATGTAAAGGGAAGGTGTTAGCACCCTTTACATCCATGGTTATCCATGGGCTCTTAGTTACTTAGCTCACTTTGAATTGTTTTTGAAAATGTGAAGTGTGTGAATAAAAAATTTCATAAGAGTTTAATAATGATCCATGTACGGATGCGTAAAAAACTTGTGTTTGAAAATTGTTTGAAATTGTGAAATGTTTGAAATAGTTTTGAAGTAGTGAGCAAGTAACTATGAGGAACCTACCCTAAAGTTTAAGTCTTTCTGTTCTTTATCCTTTAAATGGTAAGACTATCCCTATTATTAAGGAATAGGTAGTCATTACCTTGGATGTGAGGGACATATGAGGGACATCTGTTTAATGAAGGCAACTGTAGGGTGTATTAAGCATTTTGGAGGGACTGTCATCATTATTCGAAAGGGACAAGATCATATTGAAAGGCAACCATTAAGGGACTTGATCTTTGATTATTTAAGGGACTAGATGACTTTTCTTTCATGGGACTTTGCTTTATACACCCCACTTGACCTTATGATTAGGCAACATTGAGAGGTAACCCTAGAAAGTGAGATGGCGATCAAAGATCGACTTACGTGTGTGAGTGTTCAATTTTGTATTTATCTTATAATTTAAATGACCTAAATTCAATTTTAAAATATAATACATGTTTACACTCCCTATTTTACTAACCATGGCATAAAATTAAATAATTTAAATATTTACAAAAATTACATCCAGGAGCAATTACAACAATGATATTAAACAATTAAAATAGATAGCAAAATAAATAAATAAATAAGCAAAATATAAATAATAAGTAAAATAAATAAATAAGCAATAAAAATTATAATAGGGGTTAGTAATAATAATAAATAAGGTTAGTGAAATAATAATAATAAGCATAATTAAAAAATAAATGGATTAGTAATAACATGATTAGTAATAATAATAATAAACAAAATAAATAGGGTTAGCAAAAATATTATAAGAACATAATTAAAATAATAAGCAAAAAGAGTAATATAATAATTAAAAAAATTAGATTTTTATATAGACAATTATAAAAGAAAATATGAACAATTAAGTAATTATAACATTTTGAATTATATACAAATTATTAAATTATTTTTAAACATATTATAATTAAAAGATTATATTAGCATAGATTCAAAAATTATTTATATATATAAAATTTAGATTATAAACAAATTATGGAAATAATTACATATTAAAAAAAAATTGATTATAATTATATTTACAAAAATTAATTATATTAAATAAATATGTACATAATAATTATATTTACAAAAATTAGAAAATAAAATTAGGTTTTTTTTTAGTTGTTTAGAAAATAATATATTAGGGTTTATAAGTTTGTAAAATATAATTAGGGTTTATTTTTAATAATTTGAATAAAAAGAACATGAATATAATAAATAAATTGAAAATAATAGAAAAATATGGAAAATTGATGAAATTGACTAAAAAAGTAAGGACCTGGGATTTGAACCCAGGTCCCTTACCTCAATCCACAAGATACAAAACCAGCCAGGCTACATGCGCGCAGGTGAAAGGAAAGAGAGAGTAATTCGTTTTATGTGTTCAACCTGAAAATCAGAAAAATAAGACAAAAAACAAAAGGCCTGGGGGAATCGAACCCAGGACCTTCATAGCAAACACACCAAACGTTACCGTCCCAGCTAGATGAGAGAACCTGTTTTTATGGTGGCCATAAAGCATAATATATTAAGACTAAACATTAAACATAAAAATAAGAAAAAATTGGTTGAGTCCAGGATTCGATCCCTGGCCCTCAGCATCATACGCGTATCTGTCTTACCACCAGGCCATCAGTGTTTCTCAACATAAATAATACAAACATTAATATATAATATAAATTTAAATTCAAATTCTGGATTCGCGCGCAGCTTCATCTTCAACCTCCAGACCTGCCATTTTTCTTGCGAATTTTGCTTCCATTTTTCCTGTGATTTCTAAACTGCAGCAATACCTACGAAAATCAATAACCAACAAAACCATACAATTTCATAAAATTAAACCTATCAATATGATCCAGACATTCATGCGAATCATTCTATGGTTTTAGAATCCATTTATATTCCACAAATCAGAAAACCCTAATCTTTGGTCCAAACCCTAATAATGGTGTTTCACGGGTTAGTCATGATTTCTTTGCCTAGAAACGTTCTACACCACATTACAAACATGATTGAATAAACAAAACTCATTAGAATGCATTGAATTATTGTAATCGGAAAAAAATTATTCAAGAACAAACAAGCTTCGGTTTATGCATTGTGGAATGTTTGGGATGCATATGAGTATTGGTTTTCACTCAATGATGTTCAGTGATCATTGCTATGTGCTTAGTTTACCTTCTACTGCCTTGGAATGTCCAAACCGAATTTGATTTTTTTGCTTGAATTTTGAAATATGAAACTTACCTTTGAGGCTGTGAAAATTCGTGGCCTTTGTTAGGGTTATGTTTAGTACTTATAGGAGAATGAATTTAGGTTAAAAAATCCAGTCATTGTGTGGAAAATTTGATATGAAAAGATTCAAAATGATCATGCCTTAAAAATCCAATATTCTTGTATGAACACTTGCTATTTTGGCTAATCTTCATGATTTCTTTCCACTTCAATTCTAATCAAATTTATGATTTTCTAGAAGCTTGATCCAATTCAAATCTTACATTTTCATATTTTATTTTTATTTAAAATGATTTTTAATGAATTAAATCAAAATAAATAAAAATAAATTAATAAAAAATCTGATTTTTATTGATTTGGGTCGTGCATGAAGTTATTGTATGGATTGGGTCATTATTTGGCAAGCCCATTTGGAAGAAATTGGTTTTAGACCTCCATTTTCATCATAAACCAACCCAAAATTTCCCAACTTTGCAAGGGCACATATCCTTCAATTTTAATGCTATGAGGGTGTTCTTGGACATTTTGGAAAGCTTGAAGAGTAATCTAACCAACCCCACTGGTTTCATGTCCATATCATTTACCAATCTCAAGTTATGCCCTTTTGAAGTTGTTGACTTTTTGTTGACTTTCAAAAGGACCTATAATGTCTTAGCTCATACCTTCCAAATGAAGCATTTTTGGGCTTGGATTGTGAGACACAAAGTTGTAGAGAATTCAATTTCCTTCAAAATGAGATTTGTATGGAGACTTGGTGATGAAGTATGTGAAAGTTATGGCTGGTCAAAGTTCAGTTGACTTTTACTGAGGAAACCCTAATTTAGAAACTCCTGATTCTTGATGATTTGGAATCTCTTTGATGAATCATGATCAACCCTTGATCAAATTATGAATTTTACTTCATATACTTGATGTTGGCAAAAAATCATGAAGTTTGACTTTGGTTTGACCACAGTTGACCTCAGTTTGACTTTTTAACTGCTTTGACTGATTTTGACTTATCTGATCATCTGACTGAGCAAACTTTTGAGAAAAGTCTTGAAACTTTTCATGGGGATTCTTACACACATATAAGATGTTATGAAGCTCACTTGAAGTCTTGGAAGTCTATTTAGCCTGATTAAAGTCAAAACCCTAGTTTTGGATGCACTGCTTAGGAGGTGCATTGTCTGAGGGAATTGTCAACTCTTCTGACCAATTGTGAACTTTGTGAACCTTGTGAGCCATCATAAAATGTCTTGTGATACTCATGGGAGGTATTGTGAACCTTTTGAACCTTGTGAACCTCATAAAGATCTTGTAGACTTCATGAACCTCAGGAAAGGTCTTGTAAGCATTGTGAATCTTGTGAACCTTGTGAACCTTCATAAAGTGACTTGTAGACTTCATGAACCTCATGAAAGGTCTTGAAAGCATTGGGAAACTTGTGAACCTTCATAAAGTGACTTGTAAACTTCATGAACCTCATGAAAGGTCTTGTAAAGCATTGTGAACCTTGTGAACCTTCATGAAGTGACTTGGAGACTTCATGAACCTCATGAAAGGTCTTGTAAGTGTTGTGAATCTTGTGAACCTTGTGAACCTTATTAGCACACAAAGTCTTGTATTGTGAGGGCAAATTTTGGGGTGCAACAGTCTCATGACATCGTGTGGCATGATCACCAGATGGCAACACCAGTCAGGTCAATAACTCTGTATATTCCTCTCTTAAAAATTCCACTAGTAACGGATTCTATAAATGTTAAAACGTGCTCTCAGCTTCTCACATTCCCACTAGCTCCACTAAAATTTCTGCATGCTACAGCTGAATCTCTAAGCTCATCAAAATCGATCAAACCTAACTCCTCTTCCACTACATTCGAAAAATGTCTCAACATCAAAACCCTAACTTCATTCATGAGGGTCTCAATCAAGAAGATGTAGTGCACGCAACACCAATCTCTGTAGTACCAATGGATGCTACTCCTATAGATGAGATCAGAGGAAGCGTTCCTATTGCTTAAAAACCTAGAACTCCAAATGCAAGAAGAGCTAAGGAGCCTGTTTTCAGCAAAATCAAGGGAACATGTAAACATGATTCATCAAACAACTTGTAAACATGATTCTTTCTGAACAAAGAATTGTGCCTAGGGTGTCTGTTCCCCTGAACAGTATGCCTGCTCCTTAAGAAGAACCAAGCAATCAGGCTGAAGAGGACATACCTGCTCAATAGGATGTCCCAAGAAATGTTGAAGCATCTGAGGGCCATGACAAAGCCTCAAATGATCAAGCCACTGATGATAAAGCCACTGATGATCAAGCTTTTGTTGATCAAACTGCTGAAAAAGAGGCTTCCCAACCTCCACCTGCTGAAAACCTAGATGATGACTCTGACACTGAGATCATAGCATCTGTCAACCCTAGCATATCCAAGAGGCTTAGGGATAGGAAGGAGAAGAAGCATGCTGCACATGCAACTCCTGAAAAGAAACAGTCTACTCCCAAAAAGGACAAGGTAAAAGTTGCCTTTGGACCTACTAAGCAATGGAGCAAGGTAAGCACCCAGAAGAGGAAAGCTACAACTCCACCTGATTCAGATGTTGAGGAGGATGTCCCAACATCCCAACCAAGGAAGAAGCCAGCACCGCCCAGGTCTGCCTCTGCTGTTCCTGAAGCACCTCTTGACAATGTGTCCTTCCATCATGTCTCTAGTGTGAGCAAATGGAAGTATGTCTCCCAAAGAAGGGTGGCTCTGGAAAGAGAGCTGGGCAGTAATGCTTTAGAGTGCACTGAGGTAATAGACTTAATCTCCAATGCTGGCCTATTCAAAACTGTTTCCAATTTTTCTCCCTGTTATGAACTGCTGGTCAAAGAGTTCATAGTCAATCTGCAAGAGGGGTGTGCTGATAGGAAATCTGAGGATTTCAGGAAGGTTTATGTGAGGGGGAGATGTGTTGATTTTTCTCCTAGGGTTATAAATCACTACCTGGGGAGAGAATCTGATGGGCCAAATGAACTGGGCAAAACTGACAACCAAGTCTGCAAGATCATCACAACCAACCAGGTCAAATCATGGCCAGTCAAAGGAAAACTATCTGTCAGCTTGCTAACAAGAAAGTATGCTATGCTGCATAGAATTGGAACTGTCAACTGGGTCCCCATAAACCACACTTCTTCTATAGCTACTGGGATGGAAAGATTCATCTGTGTTGTAGGCACCCAAACAAAGTTGGACTATGGGGCTTATATCTTTGATCAAACACTAAAGCATGCAGGAACATCAGCAACCAAGCTTCCAATAACTTTTCCCTCACTGCTTTGTGGAATTATTCTCAACCAATATCCAGGCATCCTTACTGATAAGGATTCTGTCTGCAAGAGAGAGAGTCCAATGTCCTTTCACTACAAACTGTTTCTGAGCCATCATGCTGCAGATGTTGAAGCTCCAAGTGGAACATCTGCTGGACCATCCAATGTCAAGACTCCTATATCCAAGGCAGCCTTGATTGCAGAGCTCAAGACTACCTGCAAAGAGCTAGATGAAAGGAAGAAAAATCTTGAGGAAATAATTCAAAGGCTCGAGCTGGGAGAGGTGGCTAAGAATGTTGATGAATCTGATGTTGAGTCTGAGGATGAAGAAGATACAGAGTATGATGATTCTGAGTGAAGCTGGGTGTGATGGAAACTGTATTTCCTGTTCTGCATTGTAATTTTGAATGTTTTTCTCTCTGCTTATGTAATGTTTGGCCCCAAATTTCTGTCTAACAAGGGGGAGAAGTGATTGAACTGTTGTTGTTAATGAACAATGCCTGTTGATGTTAATTTTCTGACTTCTGAACTAAGTTTTTTTTAATGCTCATTGGTATATCAAAGTCTGTTGAACAAGTCATAGCAGTATACATACAGGTTTGAGGGGGAGAAAATTATTAGCTCTCACATGACTTAACAGAAAAGAACTCTGCTGCTCTCTGATAAAACCAGAAGATTGTGTTAGCCAAAAATTAGCCAAAGGGGGAGTTTGTAGATGTTAAGAATTGGCAGAATTTTTGACAAACAAGAAGTTAAGAACTTAGTTCAGGATGTCACACCAGATGTTGTGACATTGACAAATAAAGTAACTGTTAATGAATTTAGTTCAAGACATCAGGATGTCACACCAGATGTTGTGACATCGCAAACCTGCTATTTGACTTAAATGATGCATAACAGAACTGAGTAAATTCAGGGGAGTTTATCTGGAATTAATTAAAAAAAGATAAGCACTCTGTCGCTCCCAAAAGATGAGACTGGCTCAAATAAGGTACAGACGCGAACGGTCGGCGAAAGGATGAAATGAAAAGAGTCGCCAGCTAGGCATTTTTATCCCGAAGGAAAGGTAATGCTGCATAGACCTAGAAAGATATGGATAAGACGGTTGCGAACCAGAGAGACTGAGAAAGGGGGTTGGTTACAACCTGGGAAGGTATTAGCACCCAGATTGTCCGTCGTACTCGACGGGATCCACGCTTAAAAGATTTGTGTTTTAAAGGGGTAGTGTTAGTGCAATTTGTGTATCAAAACTGGAAAAGGATGTACAGGTGTCAGTGTAAAAGAAGTAAAGTGTGTAAATGTACAGTGTTAGTGTAGGAACAAGAATAATATGCTCAAGATTATGAGGCTAAAAGAATAATGCTGAAAGAGGGGGAATATACAAAGACTTTTGTTCGATAACTGTTAAGTTATGCCTACGTATCCTCTCGTGCAATGAGGAAGTCAGAACACCGTAGTTCGACCCAAAGAGACTGAAAGAATGAATTGACTTGTGAACTGCTTGCTTGTCTATGCTCAAGTGTATGATCTGTCTGGCACAGATGCAAACTGTCTTGCATTAGACGGAAGAAGCAAGTTCTCGTTTATGAGTGAAGATGATGAGAAAAGAATCCCGGAGGAGACGATTATTGTTTGTTTTTGTGTTTTCAGTCTTTTATTGTTTTTGAAGGTTTGTCATAAGAAAATGAGCTTAAACCTAAACCAATGGGTTAGTAAACTCATCACATCCTCCCTCTGATTAGGGGTAATGAGAATACCTTAAGTGTGAAGTCAGCTTCTCACACTTAAACACCATGGTGTAGGATTAAGATCATTAACCTACTTGTGGTTATTTAGATGTTTTTTTGTTGTTTTTGTTTAGTGTTGAGTAATGAGGTTAAGCCATAATCAGGGATTAAACAGACTCATTACACCATCCTAATAGAAGGATAATAGATGAGAATGTTTAAGCTGAGGAAAGCTCCTCAACTTAATCCATGATTAGGGATTAAACTCATGACAAAACAAAGCCTTTATTAGATGGATTTTAGATAATGATAAGATGAAGAAGTGAGTTTTATGGTTTGTAAGACAACTTGAGGGGGACTTGTCCATTAACATTAGGGTTAGTCCTTCTTAACCAATTAAGGAAGAATTAAAACCCTAATGCAAGGCCCAAGTTACAAGTTTGATGTCTTGATGATTATTAAGTGAATTGATTAAAGGATTTAAACAACATGAAGGGTTTAACACTTAGGATTAAAGTTATACACTCCATCCTAATAGAAGGATGCAAGCATAAGTTTAATCACAAAGCCTTAAAACCTTTAGGGTTTAGTCCTGGATTATGGGATGAGAAAAGAAAACTCAAAGATGACACAAAGGTAAGATCTAAATGGGGGACTAATCAAAACCCTAATCATTGTCATGCTTGGTTGTTCCTAAGGTTTGTGAGGTTTACAAGAGAGATCTTCAGAGGAACCACCAGGAAGCAGATGAAAGGAGCAAAGAGAAGCAAAGTAACTTGCTTCATTTAAGAAGACAAGTCACTTGGAGAAAGAAAGTGAGAAGAAGAAGAAATAGCAAGCTCAATCTCAAACACAAGACAAAATGCAGCAATGATGCATACGAGAGATGAAAAGAAATTGTGAGAAGTGATGGCAAATTCACTTCTCAAAGTAACTTACCACCTGAAAAGTTAGTGAAAGGAATGCAATGCAATGCAAAATGTGATGGAATGGCATGATGCAAACCAAAACCAGAAGCATAAGTATGATGTTAATTATGCTAGGAGATGATACAAACACATGACAAGAGATGAGAGTGAGCATACAAGGATGAGGATGCAAATGAGGCATGCTTTGAACCATAAAGATTCATGAATGTTTATGAAATGCAATGAACATATAACATGGCAAATGGAAGATGCAATGATCAAACATGATTCTAACATGTCCTAAGATGCATTATTAATCATGTGGATGCACAAAATGTGATGGCAAGTTATTGAATGCAAGCATATGAGAGATGGATGCAAAGGTAGGCACAAATTAGGGTTTACATACAACATACAATGCAAAAATTCAAAATCAGAAGAAAATGATGTGATAAAAAAATGAAAATGAGAACAAGGGAACCCTAGCCCTACACAAGTTCACTGCCCAAAGGGGAAGACCTAAATCTAAACCTAATGGAAGTTATGATTTTTCTAAGTTGGCTAGGGTTTTAAGGTACCTCACAATGAAAAATACAAAACAAATTGAAAATGCAAGATAAGTTCAAACCAATTTAATCCTATAAACTACATGCTATGAAGGATGCAATGCAAGAAGAACCATCATCAAACTCTCAATGGTTAGGCAGAATGGATTTTTCCAAGTTTGAACAAAAATATTGCCCTTAAACAAATTTAATTCCAATGAAAATTGTCAAAAGACATCAAGATCAAAAAATAAATTTGGTTTGAGGGTTGGACAATGTTTCTAAATGATTTTAAATGTTTCATGAATTTTTTTGTGATTTTTAAATACCTAAAAGTATTTTTAATTAATTAATTCTTATTAATTAATTAAAAATAATCTTTTAAATGATTTAAAAATATTTTTTAATGCAAAAAATAAAAATAAAAATGTTTTTGGTTTCTGAAAATTATTAAAAGCTTGTATAAAAATTTTCAGAATTTTTCAAAATGTTTTACTATTTTTAATAAATTGAACAAAACAAATGAATTTAAATGAAAATAAAATGAAATTAAACTGAAAAAAGGAAAAGTCAACACAATCAATGGCTGACATTCAAACTCACACGCGCGGGAGTGGACTTGGCGCGCATCTGGACGGCCAAGATTCAAAATTCACTAATTATGATTAGTGCCCTAATCTGAACCCTAAACAAAATCAGGTGACCGGAACAGTGTTCCGGTCATCTTCTCCGATCAACCAAAAACTCAATCTCACTCTCCAGGCCATTTCAAAGGCTCTAAATCTCCAGAATCAAACTATGAACAACCCTAAGCATAAACCCTAACTCAAACAACATTTATTTTCACTGAATCAAGAGAAACAAGCAAGAACATTTTTTCGGGCAAACTTTCAGATCAAGCATACAACCACAAAACTCAATCATTTTCAAAAATAAAATGTTCAGTGAACTCAGGGAAGCATGTAGATCAACTTAGAAACAAGAGAAAGGAGTTCTGGAAAAATGAATTTCCATGGCTACCTGAATCGAAGCTTTGATTTCTGGCACTTTCTGGCTGGTTTCTTGCTTCCAATCACCTCCAATGGACCTCCTGAGAAGCTTTCAATGCTTGTTTGAAGTTTACAATGGTTGGTTTGAAAGATAGCTGAAGTTCTGCTCAAAGAGGGGAAGGAATCGTATTTTGGTTTCAGTGAGTTTCAGGCTATGGTGATGGGTGGTTTTTGATCAGTGGAGCATGCTGAGTTTGTTTGTGAAGTTTGTTTGTGTGTTTGCAGCTTATGGAGAGTGTTTCGAAGAGTTTTGCAAATGGGGTGGAAAATGAGAGAGCTGTGTTCTTGTTGCTTTCAGGCTTGTGTATTGTGTGCTTTGGCTTGCTTTTGGTTTGTATAAACAAATGGGATTGGTCAGATGAGTTGATGTGTACTGCTGTGATTGGTATGGCTCAAGTTGCCAAAATGTCAAATTGGTGTAAGAGAGGCATGGGCTACTAGCTAGCCAAGGACAAATGGGGTGTCCTGCGCAGCAAGAAGTGTGGAGAGCCCTAGGATTGATTATGAAGTCAGCAAGCAAGTGGATTCAAACTTGAGTGAGTTTTTGCAACTTGCTTCACTTTTGTTTCTTTTGAAAATTCTTGCTCCATAAGTCATGAAAATGAGTGATCCTTTGGCCCATTCTGAATTTTAGAGGTCTTGTGATCATGTTGTGAAGCAATGGTACACATTTGAGGCCTTTAGAACACTTGATCAAACCATTTTGCAAAATGTCTCTTTGGTAGAAAACTTCAAATTTTGTGATTTTAGCCAACTTTGACAAGCCATAACTTTTGATCCAAAATGAATTAGGTCAAGTTCTTGTACTTTTTGAAAAGGGAATGATCCATTATACAACTTTCATGACCAAAGTTTTTCCATTTGAAGCATTTTTGAATCAAAAAGCAAGGGTTGAAAAAGTTTCCCAAAATGGCAATTTTCATTAAAAGTCAACTTTCCCAAAAAGTCAACTTTGCAAATGACTTGAAATTATTCAATTTTGTGAACTTCCAACATCTTCTATGATCAATTAAAGATAATACACAATCAAAATGATGAAGAACACCCTTTGGTTGGGTCATTGGGGGCCTCAGATGCCCTGATTTTACACTGACTTGCTTAGAAAGTCAACCCTTGATCAGATGACTTCCCCATTGAATTTCTTCATGAAAATTGATATGCATGATCCTTATACCATATAGAGACCAATAGAAACAATAATGACCAAAAAAAATTGGGGTTATGGACTTTGAAACCAAAACCCTAATTTTAGGTCATCTGTGCAGTTAAACTTGGCTCTGCTTCCATGCCAATCTCAGTTCTTGTGATTCTTTGACATTCTTGACTTTGAGAGGATATAATATGATGCTTGAACATACATGGACCCCTTTGAATTGTTTGATGACCTTTGGAGTGGCTCAAGAAGCTCTTGGATTGCTCAGATCACAAACCCTAGGTGCAGATGACTTTGAACCAATGTAATGTGTCAAAAATGTGATATGAGATGCTATGATTGAGTTTATGCATATGAGAAGATCACAAGCCATGGTGTGAATGGGTGAGGGCAAATTTGGGGTGTTTACAGCTGCCCCTATTCAAACATGAGTTAGCTGTGCAGGATGTAAGCAACGGCTTAACAGGCAAACAAGATAACTTGTGGTTGAATACCAAAGACAATCCAAAATTTGCACTCATAGAATGAAGAAGAAAAGGGATATAGATTGTAAAGGAAAATAAAGTATATTATAAAGTGTGGGCGACGGGGGACGACCGTCGAGCAGAGGACGATTGCTGGGGAATGAGCAATGACGGGGACGGCCGACATGCTGGGAAAAGTGCCGGAAATAAAGCAATGACGGGGACGGCCGACATGCTGGGGATAAAAGGGATTATGATGGGGGCGGCCATCAAGTGAAGCTATATGACTCTCTGGGGATTAATGAACAAATGATGGGGATGGCCATCAGGTTCATAAAGTAATGTAAACAACGATGGGGACGACCATCGGGCTAAACTGATGAAGGACGATCATCAGGAAAAGGAAAAGGGACCACGACGGGGACGGCCATCGGGTTAAAGAATAAATGAAATAATGATGAGGGACGGTCATCAAAGGTGAAGGACGATCACCTGGCAGGGTACGGCTGCCGAAAATATCGCGACATAGGACGAATGCCGGATAAAAGGTCAATGATGGGGACGGCCATCGGATGAGCATGATGAAGGACGATCATCAAGAGGTGAAGGACGATCACCTAGCAGGGGACGGCTGCTCTCAAGGTTTATCAGGACGTAGGACGAACGTCAGATAACAAGATCAACGATGGGGACGGCCATCGGATAAAATGATGAAGGACGATCATCAAAAGGTGAAGGACGATCACCTAGTAGGGGACGGCTGCTGAACATCACGACACAGGATGAATGTCGGATAGAAAAGGTCAACGATGGGGACGGCCATCGGATGAGCATGATGAAGGAAGATCATCAAGAGGTGAAGGACGATCACCTAGCAGGGTACGGCTGCTCTCAGGATTTATCATGACACAGGACGAATGTCAGATAGAAAAGAAATTTTGCTTTGCTGGCGATCTGCTGGGGAATAGTAAACATGGACGAGTGTTTATATCCAAGAAATAAAGGTATAAGTGTTTGGATGTTTGTGTATAGATTTAAAGATGCGGACGAGCATCCTTAAGACTACGATACGGACGAGTATCGGGTAGAAACAAATACTGACACGTGTTCGGAGATGATGATACGGACGAGTATCAACTGGTTAACAAGGAACACGGACGAGTGTCGAATCTGAGGGGACTCTTCCGGGGAATAGTAGACACAGACGAGCGTCTATATTCAAGAAGACAAGAGTGTTTGACACGTGTATGGATTAAAGATGCGGACGAGCATCCTTAAGACCATGATACGGACGAGTATCAGGTAGAAACAAACGCTTGACACATGTTCTGAGATGATGGTACGGACGAGTACCAACTAGTTAACAAAGAACATGGACTAGTGTCGAATCTGAGATGATATAAGTGGTGTATACATGATACGGAAGAGTATCTGTATAAGTGAAATATGAGTAATAAGTATGAGTAGTGTATAGACGGGTATCTAACCTGCTGGGGAGAATGACACAGACGAGTGTCGAAAGGAGAAAAGTAATATACACAAGTATCTGATATACAAAGTGTTTAGGTTACTGTGTTGGGGAAGGCGACATGGACGGATGTCAAGAAAATTCTATATATAAGTATCTGTGAGTGCAAAGAGGATGCTTTGGCTTTCCGCTGGGGATATGACACGGACGGGTGCCATAAGGAGTATATACTGATGTTCGTGAATGTAAAACAACTGCTTTAGCTTTAGCTCTCTGCTGGGGAATCTGGGGAGCATTCTGTATATCGTTGGTGGATTGTCATTATTCCCAAGTGCTTGATTCAGAGCATGGCTTATGATTATGCGATATGTTTGATTTTTGCCGTAATGCTCCGTTTTAGACGGAATGATACACTTTGTGGGGGCGAATATGATGCGAATGCTATGATTATGCAAGGATACCAATCCGGGATTCGGATCCCGTTGCTGTGAAGATTTCTGGTCGATCTGTTTGAAGTGGACATCCCAGCTGGGGATGAGATCATTGGTAGATCTAACGCATATGATTCTGCTTGGGGAAATGGGTCAATGATAGACCTATTCCAGTAAATAGAGGACCCAGCTGGGGTTTGTAGAAGCTCTCGTCACTCTGTTGTGATTCCTTCATGCGTTGCTCTTCTGGATAGAGGCTGAAACTCTGTGGGGAGATGGTCCCCTGGCTTTTGTACTTAGCTAAGAAGGAGGAATGATCGGTACCTCGGCTGGGGATAAAATAGCAAGTGGCAACTCAGCTGGGGAGAAAACACTTTGGGTGCTAAGACTGAGTGAGTGTTGATTTGCCAGCTTGCTGGGATGAAGCTTACATGCCCCATGTTGCACTTTTTGAATACCTGCAATCCTGCAAAGACAGAGGGACACACAAGTAATCCCGAGGTATCTCTTACCGGATTCCATCATAGGGGTCTAAATACTCCCGGGAGTAAATATATTTCCTGCAAGCACGTATTCTTTAGAAAAGAAACATCTGTGTTTATGCAATCAGTATCTTTAAAGACATTGGACATTTTGCAAATGAAAATAAAGTGTACGAGACGAGACATGACTGAAAATCTGATTTTATTAATTCACGTGCCCTGAACTGGCAAGATACAGTCAAAGAAACATATCTCCTAAAATGAGGAGATTGTTACAAATTGAGAAACAAAATGCTGGCAATGTTGACGACGCTTCAAGGAGCTTCCCTTCGCTACGACTCGTATGACATTTGACGTTCTTCTCGTCTTGCTTTCTGAAGAAGGCTGATTCTGATAGAAGCTTGATCCTTTCGAGGTTTACCAAGTTGTAGGTGATACAGACGAATTCAGAATGCAGTTGTTCGCTTATTCCCTTATTTTGCATGGACCGCCCTTTCGGGTTTTCAATCCATCAGGATACCCATTTTTGCCTGAGTTGTCCAATGCGGCTTTTCAACTCAGCGGGTGTACATTTTTTTGTGTTTATTTTCCCTCATTTTTGCCCGAGTCTTTTATTCTGTTTTTGACTCGCCGGGATGCCCTATTTTTGCCTGGACTTATCTTCTGTTTTTGTGTCCAGCGGGTCATTTTATGCAAAGTATTTTTTAACTGCATCTGAATTCACAGGGGACGGGAAGTCTTCACCATCCATAGTGTTGAGCATCAGTGTTCCACCCGAGAAAAATTTCTTTACTACAAATGGTCCTTCATAATTTGGAGTCCACTTGCCCCTGTGGTCTGTATGAGTAGGGAGGATTCTCTTCAGCACAAGATCTCCTACTTGGTACTCTCGGTGCCTGACTTTCTGATCGAAGGCTCTCTTCATTCTTTTCTGATACAACTGCCCATGACAGATTGCAGCCAATCTTTTCTTTTCGATCAGATTTAGTTGTTCGTATCGGGATCGGACCCATTCTGCTTCGTTCAGCTTAACATCCATCAGTACCCGTAAGGAGGGTAATTCAACTTCAACAGGTAGGATTGCCTCCATACCATACACAAGCTGATACGGTGTTGCCCCAGTGGATGTTCTGATTGACGTGCGGTACCCATGCAAGGCAAACGGTAGCATCTCATGCCAGTCTTTGTAGGTGACTACCATCTTCTGCATAATCTTCTTGATATTCTTATTAGCTGCCTCAACAGCGCCGTTCATCTTTGGCCTGTAAGGAGAAGAATTGTGGTGTTGGATCTTGAAGTCCCGGCATAACTCGGCCATCATTTTGTTGTTTAAGTTGGAACCATTATCAGTAATGATTCGCTCGGGAACTCCGTATCGACAGATGATATCTCTCTTCAGAAATCTGGCTACCACTTGCCTTGTAACATTGGCATAAGAAGTTGCTTCGACCCACTTGGTGAAATAGTCAATGGCAACCAGGATGAATCTGTGGCCATTTGAAGCGGTCGGTTCAATCTTTCCAATCATGTCAATGCCCCACATAGCAAAGGGCCAGGGTGAAGACATCACATTCAAAGGGTTGGGAGGCACATGCACCTTATCCGCATAAATCTGGCATTTATGGCATTTTCTAGCGTAGGCACAACAGTCGGTATCCATGGTGATCCAGTAATAACCTGATCTTAGCAATTTCTTAGCCATCGCATGTCCTCCAGCATGGGTACCAAAGGATCCTTCGTGCACTTCATGCATTAACAAGTCTGCTTCTGTTCTGTCAACGCATCTGAGGAGTACCATATCAAAGTTTCTCTTGTACAGGGAACCATCAGTGTTCAGAAAGAAACTACCAGCAAGCCTTCTCAAAGTCTTCTTATCATTGGAAGATGCCCCAGGTGGGTCTGTTTGATCCTCCAAGAAGCACTTAATGTCGTGGAACCAAGGCTTATCATCTTTGACAACATCTGCTGCGAACACATATGCTGGTCTGTCAAGTATGGACACTGAAATTTGAGGTACAAAATTGGCAGTTCGAACTTTGATCATGGATGAAATGGTAGCCAGAGCATCTGCAAACTGATTCTCGTCTCGGGGGATATACTCAAGCTTGACTGTTGTGAAGAAAGTCAATAACCTCCTTGTATAATCCCTGTAAGGTATCAGATGATCCTGGTGTGTGTACCACTTGTCGTTGGTTTGATTAACTACCAGAGTTGAATCTCCGAATACAGTCAATGTCTTGATCCTGAGGTCAATGGCTTCCTCAAGACCCATAATGCAAGCTTCGTATTCAGCTTCGTTGTTAGTGTAGTTGAAGGTGAGTTTGGCCGAGAAAGGCATGTGAACTCCTTTAGGTGTAATGAGTACTGCACCAACGCCACGGCCATTCATATTGACCGCCCCATCAAACATCATAGTCCATTCCTCTTCCGGGTCAGGCCCTTCAGTGTGAACGGGCTCTTCATGATCTTTTGCTTTTATGAACATGATGTCTTCATCGGGGAAGTCAAATCTCATAGGCTAGTAATCATCAATAGGTTGCTCAGCAAGATATTCAGACAATACACTGCCCTTGATGGCTTTCTGAGATGTGTATTGGATGTCATATTCGGTGAGGATCATTTGCCATCTTGCAACCCGTCCGGTAAGTGCTGGCTTCTCAAAAATGTACTTGACTGGGTCCATCTTTGAGATCAATAAGGTAGTGTGGGTCAACATATACTGTCTCAGTCGGCGAGCAGCCCACACTAAAGCACAACAAGTTTTCTCGAGCAGTGAATAACATTGTTCACAGTCGGTAAACGTTTTGCTTAGGTAGTATATTGCATACTCTTTTCGACCAGACTCGTCATGCTGGCCCAGCACACACCCCATTGACTCTTCTAATACTGTCAAGTATATTATCAGAGGTCTTCCTTCAACTGGAGGCATAAGGATTGGAGGCTCTTGTAAGTATTCCTTGATCTTGTCAAAAGCCCTTTGGCAGTCTTCATTCCACCTGACTGTCTGTTCTTTTCTTAACAGCTTGAACAAAGGTTCACAGGTTGCTGTAAGGTGAGATATGAACCTTGAAATGTAGTTCAATCTTCCTAGAAACCCCCGAACTTCTTTCTCTGTCTTCGGTGCAGGCATCTCTTGAATGGCTTTAACTTTATCAGGGTCAACTTCAATCCCTTTCTCGCTTACAATAAAGCCCAGCAGCTTACCAGATCGCACCCCGAATGTGCACTTGTTGGGGTTCAACTTCAGTTGGTACTTCCTCAGACGCTTGAATAACTTCAACAGATTTACCAGGTGGTCTTCTTCTGTGAGGGACTTGGCAATCATGTCATCCACATAGCACTCGATTTCTTTATGGATCATGTCGTGGAATAGTGTTACCATAGCCCGTTGATAGGTTGCTCCAGCATTCTTCAGTCCGAATGGCATCACCTTATAACAGAACGTGCCCCAGGGTGTGATGAAAGTTGTCTTCTCCATGTCTTCAGGTGACATCTTGATCTGATTGTATCCTGAAAATCCGTCCATGAAAGAGAACACCGAGAACTGAGCCGTATTATCAACCAATACGTCAATGTGAGGTAATGGAAAATCATCTTTCGGGCTGGCTCTGTTCAGATCCCGGTAGTCAACACACATTCTCACCTTGCCATCTTTCTTAGGCACAGGTACAATATTAGCCACCCATGGCGGATAGCTAGTCACAGCAAGGAACCCGGCGTCCCACTGCTTTTGTACCTCTTCTTTTATCTTCATTGGCATATCTGGGCGAGTACGGAGCAACTTCTGTTTTACTGGCGGGCAGTCTTCTTTTAATGGCAGCTTGTGCATGACAATATCGGTATCCAACCCTGGCATATCCTAATAAGACCAAGCAAACACATCCACATATTCACGAAGCAGGTCAATCAGTTGCTCTTTCACTAAGTCTTGTAAGCAGGCCCCGATCTTAACCTCTTTCACATCTTCATCCGTACCAAGATTAATCGTTTCGACCTCCTCCTGATGAGGAGTGATAACCTTCTCCTCTTGCCTTAACAACCTAGCTAGCTCTTCAGGAAGCTCATAATCTTCTTCAACCCCTTCATCAACTTGATTGATTGGATTGTCAAAGTCATACGAAGCCATAGTTGTGCTGTTGTCGGTGCAGTCGGAAAGGCACTCTCTGCAAGGGTTCAGATTTGTTCATTTTAGTGATTGATTTTAATCTTGTTTAGAAAGAGTGAAATGAAGTTGTCATTTTGAAAACATTGCCATTTATTTTTTGTACAAAAAGAAAAATGGAAAAACAGTGAGCGAAAAAAGAAAAAGACTCATTTGCAAAAGATGTCTGATTATCATTGATTGATCTATTTGCACAAAATTACAGATGGCCCGATTACAAAATGAGTCTTGTCATCTTGGGCAAGATGCAAGACTTGATGCATGCTTAAAAATACAGCAAATAATAATTACTCTGCAGGAGTAACTCTTATAATTTCCTGGGAAGACTAGTTTGAGATACTGCTCCCCGGGATCCTTGGACGTATCCAGCTCTCCAGGTTGCGGTCGCTTTCATCCTCGTCTTCCAGATTGTTCACTGCATCTGGGGTGAGCATCCCCCCACTGACAAAATTGGGCTTCTTAGCAGCCTCTGCTTGATCTTGTTGAGTTGGTTTGTAACCCAACCCAAATCTATCCTCCTTCTTCTCTACAGGCAGTAACTTGCCCCAGCCTTGGGCAGTCCCCTCTTCAACAACCTTTCGGGCTTGCTGATAAGATGTCATTGAGGTTCCAGGCACAGCGGATGCTTCATTTATGTTCAAGGCCTCAAACCCTTGACTCATAGTTTCATGGATCTCCCCATCCATCTCAATGTATTTGTATGTAGCCAGATGGCTAACAAAGATATCTTCCTCTCCACAAATAGTAACGACTTGGCCCTCCCACTCGAATTTTAACTTCTGGTGAAGGGTTGACGTCACGGCGCCAGCGGCGTGTATCCATGGTCTACCCAATAGACAGCTGTAGGCAGGCTGTATATCCATCACGAAGAAGGTCGTTTTGAAAGTCTGTGGGCCAATCGTTATAGGCAACTCAATTTCTCCCAGAACTGATCTCTTAGAACCGTCAAAGGCTCTCACTACCAAGTTACTTGGGCGTAATGCCAATCCTTCATACTCCAGCTTCACAAGGGCTTTCTTAGGTAGGACATTGAGGGATGACCCTGTGTCCACCAACACATGAGAAAGAACTGCACCCTTACACTCCAAGGTAATATGCAAAGCCTTGTTATGTTTGCGACCTTCCGTTGTCAAATCAGTGTTGGTAAATCCTAGTCCATGACTAGCATTGACATTTCCAACCACGGCCTCTAACTGATTGACGGTAATCTCCTCCGGCACATAAGCTGCGTGCAAGACTTTTAATAGTGCGTTCCGATGAGCCTCGGAGCACATTAGCAATGATAAAATGGAGATTTTGGAAGGTGTCTGGTGAAGCTGGTCTACTATCTTGTAATCACTTTTCTTTATGATTCTCATGAATTCATCAACCTCTTGATCAAAAGGGGTCTTTAAAGCTTCTTTAGTAACTTGTTCTTCTTGCACCATGCTCTTCCCTTTTGCCTTGGCAGCAGCTTCTGCTTCAGCAATGGGTCTTGGAATTTGCGGGGCAAAGAGACGTCCGCTTCGAGTGAAGCCTCCGCCTCCCCCCACATTGTCTATCTGTGGTGAAGAAGTTGATGATTCTAAAGTTATTTTATGCCCTTCGCAATATAGATCTGAGCCGTAATGCCAAGGGATGGCATTATTGCTTTCGTAAGGAACTGGCCCAGGCACTGTGATAGTGACTGGACTGATGGAAGCTGCAGAAGGGGCCACGATAGTGTGTGGATCATAGTATATTGTTACTGGTGCTCTGACAGGAGATGCCGCTGTTTGTTGTTGAAAATTGTTGTTCGGAGGAATACTTGACGGATCATAATAAATAGTGACTGCTGAGATATCTGTTGATGTTGTAGAAGGATCTGTTGAATGAATGGGTGTTGTTGTTGTAGAAGATTTTGAATAAAGGGGTGCTGATGTTATAGAAGAGATGTTTGTTGATATGATGGATGGGGCCATTGTTGATAGTGCTGATGAATTGTTCGGAATAATTGTTGTTGCAGTTGTAGGAGACTCGGGAATTGTTGTCAAAGAATTTGTTGGATTTGAAGGTGTTGATGTTGTGATTTGAAGTAGGCTACTCTGGATGAGACCATCTATGCTGCTTCTCAAGTTATCACACCCATTTACCGAAATGTTGCAATAACCGCACCCGAGCTCACATCCGGGGAATATCTGGCATTCAAGGAGTTGAGCTTTAATCTCTACCAGGGGTGTCCGGATTTGCCCAACACTGGTTATTAAGAAAGACGACTTATCTTCCTCAATAGCATTAATTCTGGGTCCTCCGTGGTTGGGCATGGGGTTCTTGTTAACATTTGGCGGGGGTGCAAAGTTTAGAGCTTTAGAATCTACCAGGTCTTGCACTTTCATGTGTAAAGCTCTTCATTTCTCTGTACTGTGGCCAGGTGCGTTGGAGTGAAAAGCACATCTGGCGCTGGCGTCATAATTTCTAGGCAGACTGGCAGGATCTGGAGGTGCCAACGTCCTTAGCTCAACCAGGTTGAGTTTCAGGAGTTGTGGCAATAATGCGGCATAAGGCATAGGGATCGGATCAATCACCCTATTGGCCTGAAATGGTCTCTGTTGAAAAGGTCTTTGCTGATTGTTGTTGCTGGTGTTGTTGTTGTTATAATTTCTCTGAGGTGGATATTGAGCTTGTTGCTGGTAGTGGGGTTGTTGCTGTGGTTGGTATGCTGGTTGTTGATGAATTGGAGCAGGAATAGTGACAGCTGCCACTGACCTATGAACATACTGGGGTCTGCCCCTGCTGGCCTGAATAGCATTAGTCTCCCCTGTTCTCCTTGGACCCACAAAATGCATTCTTGGGTTGCTGGACGAGCTCGCACCATTTTCGGAAATCTTACCCATCTTTAGAAGGCTCTCAATTCTTTCTCCAGCTATAACTACATCCGCGAAGCTGGTGGAAGAAAAGGCAGCTAGCCTATCAATGTATGTCCCTTGGAGGGTGTTCATAAACATGTCGGCCATCTCCCTTTCCGACATGGGTGGCTGGACAGCAGCAGCAAGCTGTCTCCACCTCTGGGCGTACTCCCGGAAGCTTTCTCTGGATGACTGGGACATTCCCATCAGGAGGGTCCTGTTGGGAGCCATATCCAGGTTGTACTGGTATTGTCTAATGAAGGCCTCAGCCAGGTCCTTCCAACATCTGATGGTTGCTCTGGTCAAATGAGAGTACCATTCCCTTGAAGCTCCTGTTAAACTGTCTTCGAAATAAAACATCCACAGTTTTTCATCCATGGTGTATGCCTTCAGCCTCCCCAGAAAGGATTGTAAGTGGGTTCGCGGACAAGAAGTTCCGTTGTACTTCTCAAAGCACGGAGGTTTAAACTTGTGAGGTATTCTTACCCCGTCCACTAAGCCCATGTCCATGACATCAAAACCCAAGGAGTTTTGAGACTCCAAGGATCTCAATTTTTCAGCAATTTCATCTAGCCTTCTGTCATAGGCTTCATCCCCAGCTCCCATCACAGTGAATTGATCCTCTTGGGGGTCTTCTTGTAATACTCTGCCTGTAGTAGCATTCCCTTGTACATTAGCAGGGATGTTGATTTCTAGGTGAAGGTGAGGCCCATATACTGGGGGATTAACATGAGGCTGAACCCTCTCATTGTTGCTTGTTCCACCAGTCCCTAGATGGGGTTCTTCCTAGGTCTTCCTTTCTACCAATGCTCTTAATCTTTCTTGGATTTGTGCCAATCCATTCATCACCTCCATAAACTGGGTCATCTGATTTCTCATTTCCAGTCTCTCATTGGCCATTTGAGCCCTGACCTCTGTAAGGTCCTGTTGTACCTGGTCCATCTGTATACCCGGAAGGTTGTTGCGGGTAGGATATCTGTGCGGACGGTTGAGTGGGAACACCCGACGTCGAGCAATAGTTCCTGAACCACAACAGAGTTAGTAACAAACGAAACAAAAGCCTACAAAACAAAACAAAAGGTTAGTATGCAATGCAGTATGCTTATTTGTTTCCAAGGTATCCGGCTTGGCATTTGGTTTTGACCTTTCCAGACCCTTAAGGAAGATGCTTTTGATGTTACTTTGAGAGAGAGATTCAAATGAAACAAACTAATGGATATATTACAAAAAGTGAATGATACATAGTTTGTTTTTTTACAAAACATGCCCCTGAGGGGTCAAAAATACAACATAAGAAAAGAAAAGTACATGAAATGAAAGCAACAACAAGCAAAAGTCAGACACTAAGACCAAACTCATCCTCCCTGACTTCCTTTAGAAGTGCTTCAGTCACAGGGTCAGCTGGATGTTCTGTGAGGTTCCTGATAAGGAGATTCCTGGTGGTGACAGCAGTAGTTAGCTTCTTGTGTCTGCTCTGGTCTTTTGACCTCTTCACACCAGCCCTGATCTTCAACTCTGAGATCTCCTTCTGGGCTGCTAGCAGGGCTTCCTGTTGCTCTTTTGCATTAGCCTCCACCTGCTCAATCTTGTCTTGAGTTCTCTTATCTTCCTGAGTGCGAGCTTCAGTGATTCTGACCCACCTAGCTTGACTCTCTTTCAGATAGAGATCAGTCATGGCCTTCTGAAACTGAGCCTCCTTACAGGCATTCTTCAAAATCTGCTCTCCTGCCCTTGACTTCTTGATGTAGTCCTCTGACTTCTCAATCCTGGCTAGATGCTCCACTTTAAGCTTTTCCAACCTTTCGATGTCCAGACGACCATCGCTCCTCTCCCAGAGGGTCTTCTGTAGAGCCTGAGTCAGATTCTCATTCCTCTCTTTCAGTTTCTCAAACTCTTCCAGGCTGACAGTGGCTGGAGGTGGTGCTGTGGATGGTCCCGGTGCATCCTCAATGGTAAAGGGCATCCCAGAAATTTGTGCCCTGGCATGAGACCACTCATAGTACTGAGCTGAGGCCACATTGTTGCATCTCCCGAGAATGGCCATCCCTTTGGTCTGGACATTGTCCCAAGCCCAGGATGCCTGCCTGACAACAGCTAGATTAGGCTTAACCTCACAATAAAGGGTTTCAGCCAAGTCTTGTGCTCTAGGAGGGTGGACCAATGCATAGCCCAATTGTCTTTTGAATAGCAGAGGGTTGTAGTTGATGCAACCCTTCATTCCTATCAGGGGTACATTGGGGAACTGCCCACAACTAGTAATGATGTCCCTGCCCTTGGTGCTCTGAGTGCACCACCTGATGTCAGCTGAGGTCAAAGCAATGAGTCTTCTAGCCCAATTCTTCTGCTGGTGAGGATTCAAGAATGCATCAGTCTTGGGCAAGTGTTTGAGCAACCAGGTATGGAACAGGGGAGCACAGCACCTCACAATTTCTTCCTCTTTGCTTTTCATTCCTTTGGTGAACAGAGTAGTAGAAATCTCCCAGTAAGGTGGGCACTGGGTTCCTCGGAATGAAAAGGTGAATGGCATTCTTGCTAATAAACTTAGGCTCGTCTGCAAAAAGTATAACCCCATATATGCTGAGGGCTAACAAAGCACAGACTGCCTTCCATTCTCCCAAGGAGGCCTTCAGGATGGCCTGAGAAGTCAAGAAATCCAAATGTAGACCAGAGATTCCTGCCTTGGTTGTCATGTTCTTCTCAATCAGATAAGGTTCCAGATACAATGCCTTTGCCACTTCTTCATTACTGGGAAAAGCCATCTCAGGGTTGAAGGGGACACCACCCCTGACAGGTACACCAATCAGTGATGAATACTCTTCCAACAAGGGTCCCAACTGAAAATCCTGGAAGGTGAAGCATCTCAAAGGAGGATCATAGAACTGTAGACAAGTGTGAATCAAGCTCCTCTGAGAAGGGTCCAAATCCATAACCACATCAAGGATGCCTCTATAATGTTCTCTGAATAGTGGTATATGGTCTGGAGTAATAAGGGCCTGAATCTTCCTGATGCCAGTCAGCTCAGGCTCAAAGAAATGATATGAGATGTTGCTCTTCTTGGGTGCCATGTTGCTGAAGAAGAGCTGAGACAGATGCTGATGATGGAGAATAATACTGAAGATGGGCCACTGACAGGCTGATGCTGGTGATGCAGGTGACTGAAGCAGGTAGCTGATGAGGATAGCTGAAGCAGATACTGATGAAGATAGGTCTATGCAGATGAAGGGGTCAAAACCAAGCCAAAATATAGTATGGATACCCTGAAAAACAAATAAGCAAATGTTAAATGATGCAATGATGATGTCTGCAAATGATATGCAAGGGTTTGTGATCAAGCTGGATCTGATTAACTACCTTGATATAGGTCCATGTATGTTCAAGAAATCCAGATGGAGGTTCATAAGTCCAGTAACCAAGGTGGGGACTCAAATAAAGAGTCACATGTCCAGGGTTAAAATCACAAGAATTGTCCCAAAATGGAGTACTCTTAATCAAAACAAAGTAACAGGGTATGCTGAGGTCAAGGGTACCTGCAAACCTGTAAACAGCCCAACCCCCTCACAGGTGGTGTTCTAAAACAAAGATCCTCAGACTTGGATCAGTTATGAGAAGTGTAAACACTTCTAACCCGGAGGTACAATGTTTACAATAACCATAAAAGATCCTCCTCTAATTCAACTCAGTTTCTGAAGGTCAATAATAAAGGTCATCCAGACTTAGCAGGCTTCCCAGATAGCCCTAGCACTACAGGAGATCTGTAGCACAAAGTTCTCAAGAAGAAACCCATATCTGAACCGTGTTTCATATTCCCGCACCAGACCGAAATGGAATGGGAAAGAACATGAACCACTGTAGCCTAGGTGTCACTCAGGTCCCAGGTATAGGACCTTAACTCTCAATAGAACCCCACCCACCAAAGCAACAAAACCAGATCCATCCAAAGCAGTATGACAGTATGATATATGTAAAGCTGTAAAGAAAGCAATAAACAAAACTGTACATAAAGCAATAACATAAATACATAAACACACATAACACCCTAGTAAACACAAATCAAACAAGCGCTAGGAGGAACCCACAAAAAGAACCAGAAGCCCTGGTTACAGTATAAGGGTCCCCAGCAGAGTCGCCAAGCTATCGCTCCCAAAAGATGAGACTGGCTCAAATAAGGTACAAACGCGAATGGTCGGCGAAATGATGAAATGAAAAGAGTCGCCAGCTAGGCATTTTTATCCCGAAGGAAAGGTAATGCTGCATAGACCTAGAAAGATATGGATAAGACGGTTGCGAACCAGAGAGACTGAGAAAGGGGGTTGGTTACAACCTGGGAAGGTATTAGCACCCAGATTGTCCGTCGTACTCGACGGGATCCACGCTTAAAAGATTTGTGTTTTAAAGGGGTAGTGTCAGTGCAATTTGTGTATCAAAACTAGAAAAGGATGTACAGGTGTCAGTGTAAAAGAAGTAAAGTGTGTAAATGTACAGTGTCAGTGTAGGAACAGGAATAAGATGCTCAAGATTATGAGGCTAAAAGAATAATGCTGAAAGAGGGGGAATATACAGAGACTTTTGTTCGATAACTGTTAAGTTATGCCTACGTATCCTCTCGTGCAATGAGGAAGTCAGAACACCGTAGTTCGACCCAAAGAGACTGAAAGAATGAATTGACTTGTGAACTGCTTGCTTGTCTATGCTCAAGTGTATGATCTGTCTGGCACAGATGCAAACTGTCTTGCATTAGACGGAAGAAGCAAGTTCTCGTTTATGAGTGAAGATGATGAGAAAAGAATCCCGGAGGAGACGATTATTGTTTGTTTTTGTGTTTTCAGTCTTTTATTGTTTTTGAAGGTTTGTCATAAGAAAATGAGCTTAAACCTAAACCAATGGGTTAGTAAACTCATCACATCCTCCCTCTGATTATGGGTAATGATAATACCTTAAGTGTGAAGTCAACTTCTCACACTTAAACACCATGGTGTAGGATTAAGATCATTAACCTACTTGTGGTTATTTAGATGTTTTTTTGTTGTTTTTGTTTAGTGTTGAGTAATGAGGTTAAGCAATAATCAGGGATTAAACAGACTCATTACACCATCCTAATAGAAGGATAATAGATGAGAATGTTTAAGCTGAGGAAAGCTCCTCAACTTAATCCATGATTAGGGATTAAACTCATGACAAAACAAAGCCTTTATTAGATGGATTTTAGATAATGATAAGATGAATAAGTGAGTTTTATGGTTTGTAAGACAACTTGAGGGGGACTTGTCCATTAACACTAGGGTTAGTCCTTCTTAACCAATTAAGGAAGAATTAAAACCCTAATGCAAGGCCCAAGTTACAAGTTTGATGTCTTGATGATTATTAAGTGAATTGATTAAAGGATTTAAACAACATTAAGGGTTTAACACTTAGGATTAAAGTTATACACTCCATCCTAATAGAAGGATGCAAGCATAAGTTTAATCACAAAGCCTTAAAACCTTTAGGGTTTAGTCCTGGATTATGGGATGAGAAAAGAAAACTCAAAGATGACACAAAGGTAAGATCTAAATGGGGGACTAATCAAAACCCTAATCATTGTCATGCTTGGTTGTTCCTAAGGTTTGTGATGTTTACAAGAGAGATCTTCAGAGGAACCACCAGGAAGCAGATGAAAGGAGCAAAGAGAAGCAAAGTAACTTGCTTCATTTAAGAAGACAAGTCACTTGGAGAAATAAAGTGAGAAGAAGAAGAAATAGCAAGCTCAATCTCAAACACAAGACAAAATTCAGCAATGATGCATAAGAGAGATGAAAAGAAATTGTGAGAAGTGATGGCAAATTCACTTCTCAAAGTAACTTACCACCTGAAAAGTTAGTGAAAGGAATGCAATGCAATGCAAAATGTGATGGAATGGCATGATGAAAACCAAAACCAGAAGCATAAGTATGATGTTAATGATGCTAGGAGATGATACAAACACATGACAAGAGATGAGAGTGAGCATACAAGGATGAGGATACAAATGAGGCATGCTTTGAACCATAAAGATTCATGAATGTTTATGAAATGCAATGAACATATAACATGGCAAATGGAAGATGCAATGATCAAACATGATTCTAACATGTCCTAAGATGCATTATGAATCATGTGGATGCACAAAATGTGATGGCAAGTTATTGAATGCAAGCATATGAGAGATGGATGCAAAGGTAGGCACAAATTAGGGTTTACATACAACATACAATGCAAAAATTCAAAATCAGAAGAAAATGATGTGATAAAAAAATGAAAATGAGAACAAGGGAACCCTAGCCCTACACAAGTTCACTGCCCAAAGGGGAAGACCTAAATCTAAACCTAATGGAAGTTATGATTTTTCTAAGTTGGCTAGGGTTTTAAGGTACCTCACAATGAAAAATACAAAACAAATTGAAAATGCAAGATAAGTTCAAACCAATTTAATCCTATAAACTACATGCTATGAAGGATGCAATGCAAGAAGAACCATCATCAAACTCTCAATGGTTAGGCAGAATGGATTTTTCCAAGTTTGAACAAAAATATTGCCCTTAAACAAATTTAATTCCAATGAAAATTGTCAAAAGACATCAAGATCAAAAAATAAATTTGGTTTGAGGGTTGGACAATGTTTCTAAATGATTTTAAATGTTTCATGAATTTTTTTGTGATTTTTAAATACCTAAAAGTATTTTTAATTAATTAATTCTTATTAATTAATTAAAAATAATCTTTTAAATGATTTAAAAATATTTTTTAATGCAAAAAATAAAAATAAAAATGTTTTTGGTTTCTGAAAATTATTAAAAGCTTGTATAAAAATTTTCAGAATTTTTCAAAATGTTTTACTATTTTTAATAAATTGAACAAAACAAATGAATTTAAATGAAAATAAAATGAAATTAAACTGAAAAAAGGAAAAGTCAACACAATCAATGGCTGACATTCAAACTCACACGCGCGGGAGTGGACTTGGCGCGCATCTGGACGGCCAAGATTCAAAATTCACTAATTATGATTAGTGCCCTAATTTGAACCCTAAACAAAATCAGGTGACCGGAACAGTGTTCCGGTCATCTTCTTCGATCAACCAAAAACTCAATCTCACTCTCCAGGCCATTTCAAAGGCTCTAAATCTCCAGAATCAAACTATGAACTACCCTAAGCATAAACCCTAACTCAAACAACATTTATTTTCACTGAATCAAGAGAAACAAGCAAGAACATTTTTTCGGGCAAACTTTCAGATCAAGCATACAACCACAAAACTCAATCATTTTCAAAAATAAAATGTTCAGTGAACTCAGGGAAGCATGTAGATCAACTTAGAAACAAGAGAAAGGAGTTCTGGAAAAATGAATTTCCATGGCTACCTGAATCGAAGTTTTGATTTCTGGCACTTTCTGGCTGGTTTCTTGCTTCCAATCACCTCCAATGGACCTCCTGAGAAGCTTTCAATGCTTGTTTGAAGTTTACAATGGTTGGTTTGAAAGATAGCTGAAGTTCTGCTCAAAGAGGGGCAGGAATCGTATTTTGGTTTCAGTGAGTTTCAGGCTATGGTGATGGGTGGTTTTTGATCAGTGGAGCATGCTGAGTTTGTTTGTGTGTTTGCAGCTTATGGAGAGTGTTTCGAAGAGTTTTGCAAATGGGGTGGAAAATGAGAGAGCTGTGTTCTTGGTGCTTTCAGGCTTGTGTATTGTGTGCTTTGGCTTGCTTTTGGTTTGTATAAACAAATGGGATTGGTCAGATGAGTTGATGTGTACTGCTGTGATTGGTATGGCTCAAGTTGCCAAAATGTCAAATTGGTGTAAGAGAGGCATGGGCTACTAGCTATCCAAGGACAAATGGGGTGTCCTGCGCAGCAAGAAGTGTGGAGATCCCTAGGATTGATTATGAAGTCAGCAAGCAAGTGGATTCAAACTTGAGTGAGTTTTTGCAACTTGCTTCACTTTTGTTTCTTTTGAAAATTCTTGCTCCATAAGTCATGAAAATGAGTGATCCTTTGGCCCATTCTGAATTTTAGAGGTCTTGTGATCATGTTGTGAAGCAATGGTACACATTTGAGGCCTTTAGAACACTTGATCAAACCATTTTGCAAAATGTCTCTTTGGTAGAAAACTTCAAATTTTGTGATTTTAGACAACTTTGACAAGCCATAACTTTTGATCCAAAATGAATTAGGTCAAGTTCTTGTACTTTTTGAAAAGGGAATGATCCATTCTACAACTTTCATGACCAAAGTTTTTCCATTTGAAGCATTTTTGAATCAAAAAGCAAGGGTTGAAAAAGTTTCCTAAAATGGCAATTTTCATTAAAAGTCAACTTTCCCAAAAAGTTAACTTTGCAAATGACTTGAAATTCTTCAATTTTGTGAACTTCCAACATCTTCTATGATCAAATAAAGATCATACACAATCAAAATGATGAAGAACACCCTTTGGTTGGGTCATTGGGGGCCTCAGATGCCCTGATTTTACACTGACTTGCTTAGAAAGTCAACCCTTGATCAGATGACTTCCCCATTGAATTTCTTCATGAAAATTGATATGCATGATCCTTATACCATATAGAGACCAATAGAAACAAGAATGACCAAAAAAATTGGGGTTATGGACTTTGAAACCAAAACCCTAATTTTAGGTCATCTGTGCAGTTAAACCTGGCTCTGCTTCCATGCCAATCTCAGTTCTTGTGATTCTTTGACATTCTTGACTTTGAGAGGATATAATATGATGCTTTAACATACATGGACCCCTTTGAATTGTTTGATGACCTTTGGAGTGGCTCAAGAAGCTCTTGGATTGCTCAGATCACAAACCCTAGGTGCAGATGACTTTGAACCAATGTAATGTGTCAAAAATGTGATATGAGATGCTATGATTGAGTTTATGCATATGAGGAGATAACAATCCATGGTGTGAATGGGTGAGGTCAAATTTGGGGTGTTTACACACTCCAAGGCGCATCTTTAGGGAGCTTAGTTATCTGATTTCAGTGTAACAGAATAACTAACTCACCTTGAATCAAGGAAGTAACAAATTAACAAACCTTAATTCAAGGTGATGACTGTGGGATTTATCAGGTCTGGATAATTTGCAAAAAGCCCAAAAACCAAGCATTTATTTAAGGAACAGAAACTCTCAGAATAGAGTACGAATTTTAGAAGACCAAAAAGGGTGTTTGTGTTTTATAGCAGGTTTTAATTGTTTGTCACTTTATGAGCTTTTAATCAAAAAGTGAATTGTGTCTTGATTGAAACTTTTAAGTAAGATCAAGCTGTTGTGTTTGAAGTGTGACTTCAATTTTATTAATCATTGTAAAAGATCACTGTGTGATTGAGGGGGAGTGAGTAGGTACTCATATCTAAGTTGTGTCTTAGGTAGAAATTGCCTTGGGTAGATATTAAGTGAAGGATTAAACTGGTTGGTTTAATTCCAGAAATAATATTACTTATATTGGATTTCTTTCCTGGCTTGGTAGCCCCCAGATGTAAGTGTGGAGATACACTGAACTGGGTTAACAATTTCCTGTGTTATTTAATTTACCAGCACTTTAAGTTTTGTTTAAGTTTTCAAGTGTTTAAACATCTGATTCGACATCACGTACCTGATCCCAGAATTTCAATTATGTTAAAGCAAGTAAGGAAGTCATTAAGCATGTTTTTCAAGGTTATAAAAATTTCTGATGTTAGTAAAAGAGAACACAGTCTCAAATATTTCCAACAAGTTCATTAATAAGCCAAAAACATATAATCTCTCAAAAAAACGTATTTGCAATAAGTCAATGACAAAATAGCCCAAGACATAAAATAAATCTAAGACAAACGTTAGGCTATAGAAACAACATAAACATGGGCTAGTTGAACCAGTATCACTCATACAATGGCATTGGCAGCACTTGCAATCCTTGACCATGGATGAGCACACTCCTTACCAGTGATGGCAGAACCTGTAATAAGAGACATAATAAAAACATTAAACAATAGAACCTCCCTGCTGCAAACAAAAGAAAACTTGCAGCTCAACTACAACAGCCACAAAAGAGGACCAAACAAACAATTGCACAACGGATACTCTCTCAATAGTAGAATATTTACAATCTAGTTAAAAAATACAGTGGAATAATGCATCTACAAGAACAAAGTGATACAATCAATGTAGGAGATTCATATATATACTAATGTAGTCTGCAACATTTCTGCTTTTTAAATAAAAACCATGTTAGAAAGTAACATATCAAGTTCCAACTGAGCCCAAATATTTTAAATACAGAGCCTCTAATAGTAGTAGCAGTAGTAGTAGTAATAGATGTCAATCATATTTAGCAATGTAATGAGCCAAATATTTGCTAAATCTTTTAGTTAGTATAGTTAAACAACACAAATTGGGGGAAATATACACCCAATATGTTATACAAACTACAAACATGTTTCTATAAGTGCAATACTTTTTGAGTAAACTTTGCAATACTTTTTGATAGACCAGACCGTGGGTCATATATGACCTGCGAGTTAATTTTTAACTTAAAGCTCGGGTTTTCCATACTAGGTTATATAGCTTATATCCTAATAGATTCAATTATAGTTTTATAAAATTATAGGGATTATATTTAAAATAATGGCAGTGTTTTTCATTCAGTTAAGTGCATGATAAAACCAAATCAGTTGTATTCAGATAACAATTTTCACTCACTTGGTGTAGAAATTGCCATTGGATGCCAAAATTACAGGAACAAAATGACCATAGTTTCATTAACTTTAACACACCCTATGAAGTTATACGAACAAGGAACAAAATGACCAATCCCAAAAACAACCTTAATTCTAGCTGAAACAGTGAAACAAAACCTCACAAGTAATAAAACAACACCATCAAAAGATAATTAACAAGAAAATACCTCACAGTTAGAAGTCTTCTTTATCTGTAATCCTCATCAAAAGTGTCATAAAAATTACCTCCGTTAGATTGATTTTGCAAAAAATACTCTGGAAAAAAAAGGGTAGAAGTCTTTAAAAAAATTTATGAAATAAATACCATCTTTAATCAACCTTGTTCAATTTAACCTTACCTCGCTCAATCTTCTCAAGCTCTTCAATATCATCTAGTGTGGGCAATGGTGAAGGTGATCTTCCAAGCCAATCTTCGGTGCATATAAGTGCTTCCACAAATTTAGCAGTTAGGCGACTATGATACTCATCAAGCAATCTTCCTCTGGTACTGAAGGCAGACTCAGATGCCACCGTTGAGAGAGGTATAACCAATAACTCTCTTGCTATATTAGATAGGATTGGAAGTCGACTTGAATACACCTTCCACCAATTTAAGATATTGAAGTTAAGAATATCATCTTCTAACCCATCTTCTAGGTACTTTGTTAATTCAGATTTCACTCCACTTGGTTTGACACCACTTGATTGCAAAAATACCCCATAATAATAGTCGAGATTTCCAATTCGTCAAACTAATGTGGGTGGTTCTGCAGAGTCACTTTGAGATCCACCTGTCCCACCACCGTTATACTTTTCAAATATGGTTTTCATATCTGATTCTAATTTTTCCTTCAAAAAACTAGCCTCTTTTTTGAAAAAGTTTTTTTCGATAAACCAACGAGCATACACCAATTTCTTCCTAGGATCTAACACAAAAGAAATTAACAACAACATGTTCAATTTCTCAGGACTTCCCCAATACTTATCATATTTCTCCTTCATCTTTAAAGCAATTTTTCTTGTATGAGCTAAAGATAGATCCTTAGAAGAACACATGTCTTTTATAGCCAAACCAATTGAAAATACCTCTGCTAAATACATATTACTTGTCACGTATGTTGAACCTGATATGCGCAAAGTGGAAGCCTTAAAAACTTCCAAAAACTTAGCAACCTCACGCGCTTTCTCCCAATCTAAAGGATTAGGAATGCCACTCCCACTCTCAAGTTCCTGACAATATTTTGTATCAATAATACCAAGCTCAACAAATGTCATTTCAAGTTGTAGAGCATCCTTCAACATGTCGTATGTTGAATTCTATCGAGTCTCACAATCTAATTGAACACTACCTTTGTATTCAATTTGTCTACTTCTAACATATGCCAAAAACTTATGTTCTCGACCCGGAGAAGACTTAACATACTTAACAGCCCCCCTGATTCTAGAAACAGAAATGTCAATTTCTTTTAAACCCTTTTTAACCACTAAATTCATGACATGTGCACAACATCTTGTATGAAAGTAATCACCATTCAAAACCAAATCGCTTCTTAACCTTAGCCTCCTTTTCAGATTTTCAATCTCGTAGTCATTTGATGCCGCATTATCAACAGTGACACTTAGAACATTATTCAACCCCCCATTGTCCAAGCATTTTGCAATTGTATTTGCTATTACTTCTCTCGAATGGCTTAAGACCCTAACAAAACTCAAAATCTTTTTGTGTAATTTCCAGTTGTTGTCTATAAAATATGTTGTTATGCACATGTAACTCATGTTTTGACATGAAGTCCAACCATTTGTGGTCAGACATACGCTTCGACAATGTTGGGAAAGAAAACTCTTCAATTTTTTCCTTTCGAAATCCCATAAAGCCAAAACATCATGTGCTACTGTGTTTCGGGAGATTGGAATATATCTTGGCTGCATTATACTCATACAACAACGAAAAGCTCTATGATCTGCATGCATATACGGAAGCTCCATTTCCACAATCATGTGAACCACTGTCTGCCTACATTTCTCTTGGTCAAATTTTCCTAACACAATTGTTGAAGGAGAAGTCACATTTGTTGTTGATGAAGGGGTTGTTTTCAATCTCTTATTTGCTTCGTTATTTGGGTTACTCTTGCATATCTTTGAATGTGCGGCCATGGAAGTCGTTCCATTATTGGACTTTAGCTTGGAGTCACAGTAGTTGCATCTAGCTATTCCAATCAAATCTGGATCAAGAGTGAAGTGATTCCAAACAGAAGATTTGTTTCTTCGATGGGGTAGTGCCCGAGTAGAATTCGTTCCTAAAATTTGTGTTGTCTCATCCGTCGTAAGATTATGCTTAGGCATTTCCTGGTTTTGATAGATCAACCAAATGTTAAATTAATTCAAAGAAATAAGAAAATAATAATAATAATAATAATAATAATAATAATAATAGATAGATAGATACGGATAATGACTCAGCTAAAAGGAAGAACAAACCTTCTGTCTAAAAGCAGTAAGTAAACTAATGAATGGGAAAGGGTATTAACCGACTAGTAATATTTACATTAAAGACACATTAGCAAGGAGATGAGTAGAATAATAGCTAGCATCCAAAATTGTCTTACATGTTTACATATTATTCATAATTTAATCAAACAAACTAGTCAAACTTTAAACTAATCAATCAACGTCAAAAACTCACAAATTTAACATCAAGAATCAATTACAACTTGCATCAAGAGTTAAACACAATTTACCAAAATAAATTAATAACAATAAAATCAAGCACTCCACCGAACCAAACAAAGAATATTATGTATCAAAAGGACATTTATTCTTGGAGTCATAACATCAATCACCTAGAGTCGCACTAATGTGAGTTCTTCCATGAATAATATAAGAATGATCTCAAAACAAAATAAAATCACATTACATCAATTTCAGCCTTTCCAAGAAACTAGTAGCAGACATCATGTGCACATATAGGATACCAATATTCCAGATTAATAAAAGTTGGTGCAATTTGCTCCTAATGACAACCTATTCAATTCTAAAATCATGACAATTCTTTTAGTATGCAATTCTGAAATCAACACATTCATTTTTGACACTAGTACAAATGGACATGTGTGCTATACTATAAAAAATTCCAATACTTGAAGAGAATCAACCGCGTGACTATCAAATTGTTCAATTAGCACTGAATCACTAATCTCACATAAACCTGAACCAAATACTTCAGCCAATACTACCATTTATCATCAATTTTGTCATATGATAATTTTACGGCGATGCGAGACATTATTGTTGGATTGGCTGAAAGTTGATCAAAATATAAGTATAACATATTTCAAATGATATTAACATAGGTACAGCAGAAACACATGTGAAACAACCATGGGCAGCAGTCTACTTTGAGAATAATGAACTTCAATTAATATAACAATGGTTTACGACGTACCTAATGTGTGACGCCAATGTAGAATGCATGACAGATTTCCCTTGACCATTCTGATTGCTAACGCCTTCAACGGTCTGCGTGATATTCATATCTAGATGTGGTACTCCCAATGAAGTCCTTGGTCGGCCACAAGGAGGTCTAGACGAATTCGGTGTGCTGCAGCATAAATTTGTAGGCTCATAAATAGAATATAATTGCATTAATCATTTTATGAAAGAGACAAACTATCGAAATGTATGCGGAGGCCTATCTACTTCCTCTGAATATGCTCATAATTCCGCTACAGATATCAAAGGATTATATTTGCACACCTCCGTGGGATTGAGCAAGAAGGTTCAATTGGCTCCAGAAGAGTTGTTTGAGTCATAGGTATGCTTGAGTCATAGGTGTTAACAAAGTTTTTAGCATAATCGTCCCATAAAGCTACCTCGATTACATTTCCATCTTCATCACGTAGAGTAATGTTTGCACATGATTTTTTTGCCTCCGCCATCCATTTGCGTCTTAACAACATCTTGGAGAACACCGATTACATCTGAAATTAAGATGCCGTATTCATGATTACGTGTTGATGATTATGTGTGCATAATTGAAAAAGATTAGAAGTGAAACTTTGTTGTCTACAAAACAGTTACAGAAAAATGAAAAACACATCACCATATAGGAGATCCTTGTTGAATTTTCCAGTGAGAAAATCAACAATAGGTTTAAACCGGAATTTGTGTGTTGGTATTTACGGAAGCGGCATTTTGGAAACCGTTATTCCTCCATTGAACACGAGTTTGAGTTTGAGTTTGTTTGGGCATACTTTGAAAGCACCATCAATCAAGACAGGATCTCCATTATGAAATATATATGTTTCATGCTCCGCTAGTTGTGAAAACTAATCCTTAAAGTCTCGATTCCAAGTTGTAACATGAATTTGATCACCCTACAATATTATAGGTGACGTAAATAAATGAGCATGGAAAGAAGTTACATAATATTGTTGGAAAGTATTACCTTTGAATCTTGAATGATCATTTCGAGATGTTGTAGTCCGCTTTTTTCTTTGACCACCCAAAGATCAACGACACGTATAAGCATTTTCCAAACCTGGTTTCCTTGCACCAGATCTTCAATCAGAATCGGCGGTCGTGACATTGTTGGCCAACAAACTGTCAAACAATATAATGCATATCACAACATAACAAAAGCATATTACTCAAAAACTTATAACTAAAACACACAAGGGATAAAATGTTTTTGATACTCATTATAGGCAAAAAAAATGTGTATCACAGCATAACAAAAGCATTTTACTCAAAAAGTTATACCTAAAACACAAGAGAGATCAAATGCACATCACATGATTTTCACACTAAAACTCAAAAACATATCACATGAGGATAACAAAAGCATTTTCGAAAAGCATATCACATGATTTTCGAACTAAAAATTAAATTTTTTTAGCTTATCCAACTAAAACTGATGCCTCGAAATTTTATATGGATACAAAAGCATATCACAGGGTTTTAAACATGTTTTTGATACAACACCATCTAAAACTGAAGCCTCGAAACATTTTTCAAACAATGTAGAAGAAGAAAGAGGCAAAGTTTGAAGAAAATAACAACAATGTAGAAGACGAAGGAAGCTATAAATGGACATTACCTTTGATTAGCAGTAGATGTAGTTGGCTCTTTACCCCAATGGACAAACTGATATGTTAGAGAAGGAGGAAGAATGAGTGTTTTGTGTGTTAGAAAGAAGAAGGAGATTGTGTGTTAGAAAGAAGAAGACATTATCTGTGTAAAGTCATGTGCAAAAAGGGGGGAAATATTGTGTTGTGTGTTAGGCAATGGGGTAATGACAAATCTACTATCAAGCCATTACAAAAAAGTTGGCCAAACTACCTTAATTGTCCTTGCTAAATATTTCACTTACCATGACTAAAGGACATAATAGTAACTAGCTAAATCATCTACTATCACTTTTTCCATTACCACAATATTGTGCCACGTGTCCCATCCCTCTCTTACAAGTCAAACACAAGCACCATTTCAACATCTCCAAAGCATTGAAGGGAAGCATCCGCAGAGAGAAAGCTATTTCAGGTAGTTTCAGATTTCCTGAGTTTTTCTCCATCTACATTGTTTTCACAGCAAGCTTTTCTTTGTCTTCACAATGATTCTGATAACATTCGTTTTCCAGATTTTTCGCAATCATCCATTCGACCATTGAAGCAGCAGAAATTTCAGGTTTGTATAACTAATCCATTTGTTTTCTTCAACATTCAAGACAATGTGTTTCATATTTTACTCATGAATCGAACATGGTTTCGTTGATCTGGTTTTTCGAAAATGGTTGCACAGTTTCAATGTCTCATTCACAAGGTCATACACTTTCTTTGTCTTCACAGAAAGCTTTTCATTGCACAGTTTTTCTCCATCTCCATTGTTTTCACAGAAATCTTTTCCATTCACAAGCATTCCTTCTGATTTGAAAATGACTTATATTCATTTTAGGCCTTTGTTTTGCTTCATCTTTCAAACTGGATTGTCTTACATAAATTGTTTTTCCATGTTTCCGATATGGAGCATCTGTCTTTCTATAAAATGTCATTTACCTTTCATTTGTTGCTCTAGAGTAGAATGTCAAGGCCTCCCATTCTGATCAAGGATCTCGTCAAAGGTAACCAAGTTTGGAAGATGCATATCAGGGTGGTTGACTTGTGGGTAGTTAAGGAGATTAATGGCCAACAGCACCTTGAAATGGTGATCCAGGATGAAAAGGTATGACACATTCACCCTCACAATAACACCATCATGTTATGCCTTTATGTATTTTCATGTCAACACTATTTCTACATCATGGAATTCCAACAAATTTAACATAACCTTGTGTTTATATTTGTCCTGAAATAGCTATCCATTTTAACAGTTTTAACATCAAATTTTATTAACTCATATGCCTCTGTTCTATTATTAAACAGTCAGACCAGATTCATGTAATTACACGCAGTAGGGACTTCAAAGATTGGCAAGAACAACTTAAGGAGAATGAAACTTACTATCTGTATAACGGTGAGCCGGTCATTAACGATGGCCCGTACAAAGTATGTTCTAACCCACTTAAGGTTGTATTCAATGGAGGCACTACCGTGACACAAGTAGCGATATCAGAAATACCTACGCAGAAGTTTAACTTCCACGCTATTCAGAATTTTCTCAATGGAAAGTTCAAACCTGATTTGTTGTATGGTGAGTATACTGCTTCTTAGTTTGTATCTGTTTTTTTAGAACATGTCACCATATTATTTGTTATGTAATTACAGATGTTATCGGTGTTTTACAAAATGTTGTGAAGACGCAAATGGGAGGCGGTGGCAAAAAGTCTTGCGCCAACATCACTTTACGTGACATTGAAGGCAATGTCATTGAACTTGTGTTGTGGGATGATTACGGCAAGCAGTTCATGAATTACAACAATCTGACCAAAGATGCAGGACCTACGGTTATTGTTTTGACTCATGCTTGGTGCAAGACAAATAAAGGTTTGTGTTTGCTTTGTACAGTTATATATTATAACACTATAATTAGTGACATACTGTTCATATTCATTAATCGAAAACTCAATAAATCCATACAGTTTCTGGATTACCAAGTTTGTCTAACGCATGGAACGGTTCAAAGTTATACATTAACTTGGATCATCCCCAAGTTGTGGAATTCAAGTCCAGGTTATTGTCTACCATTTCACATCGTAATAATTCATTTGGAAACCTTATTACACACACATGTTAATTGATATCTATATTAATTTCAGTCTTGGAACATGTGATTTGCCTAATGCATCTTCAATGTCAAACTCTTTAACTTGTGATTCATCCATTCAATCAAGTAACAAAAATTGGACCGGCCTCAATGAGGTTAAGAGCATCCGTGCCATCTGTGAACTTGGAAATGTGTGACTGTTTTTTTATTCAGTATTGTAGATCCATAGATTTTTGTTCAATTGTTGTCTTTAACCATAATCTGATGTCTATTTTACACTTTAGGATTGTTTTGCAACTACTATCGGCATTACCAAGCGTTTCAAAGCATCCAAGTTTGGTTGGTATTTTGAGACTTGCCCTGAGTGTAAGGCTTCTAACAAATCAATAGGTTCGAGATTTGTGTGTTCCTGTGGAGTCTCAGATGTGCAACCTATCACTAAGTAAGCCAGCCATGTCTATTATGGTTATTATATACTGATTTCAAGTATATTAAATTCTTTCTAACAGTCTATTCCTTTGTTTTCAAAGATTCAAGCTAGAAATTGAAGTTGAATATGATAACCACAAAGGAACCTTTGTTTTTTGGGATAAGGATTGTATTCCTTTCACTAACAAGACTGCTATGGAGATAAGACAAGTTATGAAGGAGGTGAATTTTTATGTTCTTATATGCAAACTATTCAGAATTGTTTAAAAACATCATTTGCTTGCCTGCCACATTACTTGATCAGTTTCTTTGTTTTGTAGGCAGGAGAGGACAATCCTAAGATCTGGCCTGCTCACCTAGACGTTCTTTTGAATAGAGAGATGGTGTTTCGTATCAAATATCAGTCGTTTTACGATCAATTCTCTATAGTGACAATTCTTAATGAGGAAAACCTTTACCAAAAATTTGACAATTACCTCACTCCAAATGAGGTACCACTTCTCTATTTTGAGCAACTATATGATTTCAGCCAACACTTCATACTAACTAGGTTAATGTTTGCCTTTTTACAGCATACTTCAAATGCTCCAGCTATGTTCATTGACTATACCTCTCCAACCAATGATCCAAACAAACTAGATGTATGCCATCTACTATTAAACCAAATCATCCTACTGTTAACCTTTATGACATCAAATCTATGGGTTTGTTTGTTGTTGTTGATGCTAACACATGAATTACACAGGTCTTACAAATTGCTGAACAGTCTCACTCAACTCAACCATCCTCTGCTGCAAACCATCCTTGGAGCCCTTCTGCAAGCTCTAACAGTACTCCTTCAAAGAGGGTTGCTATAACAAACTTGGCAAATGATGCTATTGATGTTGAAGAACTCACTCCGAAACAATCCGCCACTAAGGGGAAATCTGGTAAGAAGGTCAAGCATTTAAAGAAGGAGTAGAAAGAAAGGCCTGCTTCACGACCTTTAATTTTTTTGATGCATTATGCCTAAACAATTAATTTGTATGGATAGCCATTTTGTGGTTTGTATTCTGTGTTGTCCCATGATGCATGTTCCAATATTTGATCCCTACTACAAACATTAAATGATCTATTTCATGTTTTGTAATGACTAATTCGCGTTTATTTCCTACCCTTAACAAAATTATATGTATTCCACATTATATATATTGGTTGGATTCACATTTTTCATGATATAGGTTGTTGAATACTATTCAAACAGTATGCACATCACAGAAATTCAATTCTGTTATAAGATCATTCATATACAATCATGCTTCTTGTGGTTTTACTGTGTAACAGAATAGCCACACTTAATTTTTAGACACTTTGAGCAATTTCTAGACAGAATCCAAACAACATCTACAACCATAATGATATACACAGCTGCTCCATAGTTAACACTATCACACATAATCTATTATATTGTGCACACTATCAAACATTAACTAAGTAACCAATATTATATACCCAGGATATAATACTTTAAACATACTGCTGGCTTTGTTGTTAATATCACACATGAACTATTAAATTGTCTAAAACTTTTTATGACAACCATTTTGTTGACAACCATTATGTGTCATGTGTAATAAGTAATTTATGGATCAACTGTCAACTATTAAATTACATAATCTTCACATTACCAATATTGAAAAATAGCTCACTTTGTGATAGTTAACTGTTATTCTGGAATTAAACTCAAAGGATCAAGATACTTCACCATCCAAATGAAAAAAGTCTTTTGCTTTCCATTTTGCTTTCCATTTTCAGTCACACATACAAATGGATATGCATATTCAGGGAATCTATTTTTCTCACTTTTCTTTTGGCATACATTTTCTAATTGTTCAGCTAAACCTCCTCACCTTTTATGCAGATCACAAACACCACTTCCTATTTGGTTGTAATAAGCTGTTGTTAAAGTACATATGAATGACAATGACCTATAGCTTTTTAAAACAACTGATGTTGACTACTGCACTGTGCATAGCAGACCTATATCATCCACAGCCAGGTTCATATTGTTCTACTTTGTTGTTTACATAGCATATAAAATACAATTTTTATATTGTCTTACTTTACAGTTTTTCCATAAAATAGGGAGTGCTGACAAGTGATTTCAGCAGCTGCTACATTGCAAACTGAGCCACTCTACCATAGGCATCTCCATGAAACGGTTTCCAATGTATCTTACCCTGCAAATACACAGCAGGTACTACAAATGCAGTCTGCACACAGGTACCACAAGCATGATGACTTACATTTTTTTGGCTATCCTTTTATTAAATAACTTAGAATATTAAGCCTTTCACATCAAAATTTATTGTGAGCAGAATTAATACTTTGTTTAATTAGTAATTTGGTCCATCTTTCGATTTGTCACTGACCAAAAAATCATTTCCATAACAAGCAGGAACCTAACAATTACTTTTGTACTCTTAGAGTTGGATTCTAACCAAACTGTACTAATTTCTAACTAACTATGTGAATGACAATGCCTGTTTAGTTTTGCTAATCAACAAAACCATCTACATTTCAAAAAACACATAACAGTAATATGTTCTGTAAACCAACAGTAATATGTTCAATGGAAGAAATTTGATCAATTATCTTGCAACACAATCTACTACTTAGTCCTGCTAAACTAAATTTGCCCTAGATCAAGGTTAGTCTTTGCATTCCTTCTAACATGTAGTATAATTTTTGTAGTCTTGGGACAAATGATCTAGCTTTAGAAACAATTCACACATTAAGCAGATGCATATCATAAACCACAGAAGTTTTTGTCTGTTCTAAGCAGATAACATGTAAGTCATTGATTGTGGCAGATTACATGTAAGAGTTTTACTGTGGCAGAATGGCACTTCAATTAGAATGTTGCAGAATACCACAATTGAATTCCATGTTAATCTGTCTATGGTACTATAACCTTTGTAGAAAAACCTAGAAGTGAATGATGTTGGTTGCAATAAATTGTGAACATTGTCATATTAATTTGAGCTGGTGGGCTGAATGTTATTAATACAACCAATGTGCATGTCTTGATTCCATGTGCTGATGTTGCTTGGTAGGCCAAAATACCAATGAACCCATTGGTTCCTATTGTAAAATATCTTTCTGCTAATCATTGGTAGAAATATCTACACAGTTTTAGTTTTCAATTTGAATGCTAGGCAGACATGGTATGCAGATCATGTATCTTTAGCAGGGTATTATATGTTTGTGTCAACATATTCAAATGCTGCATTAGGTCATGGGTGGTTACCTTCTCCTAATTTTATGTTTACCTAATTGTTGTAAATCACCAAGTTAGAGCCAATTATGGACCATCCTGGCACAAATTCTCCCGGGAAAAAGGCAAGAGCCAGGAGATCATTGATACTGAAAGAAAATCGTTCTAAAAGACTGAGACATACATGTGAGCAACTTGCTCGATTCACTCCAAATGTGCACACAAGTAGACAGCCTTTGTTGGAAATCACTCAATCATTTCAAAATAGGAGGTCAGTGTCAAGTGATCCCGTAGACGGTCAAATTCTAAGTCCAACAATACTTGGTTCAGAGCCTAGCCAGCCAAGACATTGTATGCGATCTAATCTAAAGTCGTGCCAGATACAATCATTGGGAACAAATTTATTGTCAAAGTTTTCATCAACTGATAACGCCACCACAAATGAAAATCCGATGCCGATGGCCATCAGTATCCAACCTGCCCATATGCCTACACAACAAAACACCTTTGTCGAATTCGGAAGTTCTTCTAAAAAGGCCACGTAAGTTATTTTTATTCTTTCAAATTATTTATAAGACGGCATAATACCTTTAGATTATTTTTAAAATGAAACGTTGTTCCAATATATGTAAACTACATTACCTTATTGAAGTTGACCTTATATTACAATATAGAATGATACGATGTTCTAACTTGAAACACAACATGAATCCCAAATCTCATCGTTTTTTTTATGCTATTGAACATGCTGCTGTTAATTGGAACAAATGCAAAACAGTAAACAGACCACGTCGTGGAAGGCCACGGAAACAGTTGGGAGTTCCACATATGGCATTGAACTTGAGCAGAAAGTTTCCTATCGGGAATGTAAATCCAACGAATGCCTCGCCTAACGAATCTCCCGGTATATCAATACAGTCCAGGTACATGTTTAACTAGGGGTGATCGTATCCGAACCAATCCAAAAGTAAAACCGCAAACCGAACCAATCCAAACCGAAAACCGCAAAAAACCGCATTGGTTTGGATGTATTTGGATGAATTTTTCACTTAACCGCGCGGTTCGGTTCGGTTTGGGTTTTTGTTTCTCAAAACCGAGCCGAACCGAACCGAACCGCATATTAACCCATTTCCTAATTTTTAAAAAATGTCACTTTTTGCACTTAACTTCCAATGGTGGAAGTTAGTGTTATTTTAGGCTTTTTTTAAAAATGTCACATTTTGTACTTAACTTCCAATGGTGGAAGTTAGTGTTATTTTAGGCTTTTTTAAAAAATGTCACATTTTGTACTTAACTTCCAATGGTGGAAGTTATGTGTTATTTTTGACTTTTTTTCAAAAATGTCATTTTTTTCACTTGAACCACAACATGCTGCTGTTAGTTGATTAGTTTTTCAGTTTTATATTTTCATAATCAAGATGTTTGTAAACCGCAGTCACCGAACCAATTCTAACCGCATTGATTTGGTTTGGTTTGGTTTGGATAAATTTTTAAAAACCAACCAAACCAAACCGAACCGCATGTATTTTGATCTTGCGGTTCGGTTTGGGTTTTTGTTTCTCAAAACCGAGCCGAACCGAACCGAACCGCATATAAACCCATTTCCTAATTTTTAAAAAATGTCACTTTTTGCACTTAACTTCCAATGGTGGAAGTTAGTGTTATTTTAGGCTTTTTTAAAAAATGTCACATTTTGTACTTAACTTCCAATGGTGGAAGTTAGTGTTATTTTAGGCTTTTTTAAAAAGTGTCACATTTTGTACTTAACTTCCAATGGTGGAAGTTATGTGTTATTTTTGACTTTTTTTCATAAATGTCATTTTTTGCACTTGAACCACAACATGCTGTTGTTAGTTGATTAGTTTTTCAGTTTTATATTTTCATAGTCAAGATGTTTGTAAACCGCAGCCACCGAACCGATTCTAACCGCATTGGTTTGGTTTGGTTTGGTTTGGATAAATTTTTAAAAACCAACCAAACCAAACCAAACCGCATGTATTTTGATCTTGCGGTTCGGTTTGGGTTTTTGTTTCTCAAAACCGAGCCGAACCGAACCGAACCGCATATTAACCCATTTCCTAATTTTTAAAAAATGTCACTTTTTGCACTTAACTTCCAATGGTGGAAGTTAGTGTTATTTTAGGCTTTTTTAAAATATGTCACATTTTGTACTTAACTTCCAATGGTGGAAGTTAGTGTTATTTTAGGCTTTTTTAAAAAGTGTCACATTTTGTACTTAACTTCCAATGGTGGAAGTTATGTGTTATTTTTGACTTTTTTTCAAAAATGTCATTTTTTGCACTTGAACCACAACATGCTGCTGTTAGTTGATTAGTTTTTCAGTTTTATATTTTCATAGTCAAGATGTTTGTAAACCGCAGCCACCGAACCGATTCTAACCGCATTGGTTTGGTTTGGTTTGGTTTGGATAAATTTTTAAAAACCAACCAAACCAAACCGAACCGCATGTATTTTGATCTTGCGGTTCGGTTTGGGTTTTTGTTTCTCAAAACCGAGCCGAACCGAACCGAACCGCATATTAACCCATTTCCTAATTTTTAAAAAATGTCACTTTTTGCACTTAACTTCCAATGGTGGAAGTTAGTGTTATTTTAGGCTTTTTTAAAATATGTCACATTTTGTACTTAACTTCCAATGGTGGAAGTTAGTGTTATTTTAGGCTTTTTTAAAAATGTCACATTTTGTACTTAACTTCCAATGGTGGAAGTTATGTGTTATTTTTGACTTTTTTTCAAAAATGTCATTTTTTGCACTTGAACCACAACATGCTGCTGTCATTTTTTGTCTACCACCAGCAATGTTGTCTTCAAAGAAGTCTTCCAAAATATTTAAATGGTATGGTTATTACACTTCAACTTTAATTACCATGCAAAATAAAGCTTTTTTTTCATTTACATACAATCTTAGTATACTTTTATTTCCATCTCTTTCAGGTTCGGCAATTGGATTCATTTTGCAAATGTGTTTCACAATACAATGTCTTCATCATTTGTAACACATGTTAAATTATGTTATTCTTTGTAAACAATTCAAGTATTTTGACATTAACAATATTACTTTTTGTTATTTATGAATGACATCCTTAATATTTTCATTTTCTCATTTACTATTTAATGTATGTATAAAGTACGTCAATTCTATTAAGATTTCACCTGTGCGGAAGCACGGGTTTTTAACTAGTGTCCACATGGAAAGCATTAGAGAAGGGAAAAATAGTAGGATTTGTTAATTACTGTTTCATCCTTTAGGTAGTGTAATTTTCAATTGACAAAAGGGTATTTTGGAGAAGTCATGCACTATTGTTTTGAAAGGTACACTAGTAGAAGATCCGTGCGTCCATACGGGTATGAAAAAAATATAACATATAATATTAGAAATATTGATAGTTAAATTATATTCAAATGCATATTTTTGACATTATAAACCATTGAAAATGAGTGATAGTGCAACACCTACCAAATGGTTCTTCAATCATAATACAGTGAAAATATTAAAATATATAATAATCAAGATTTTAAATCTTTCAAAATAATATTTATGCATGTTATTTTTGTTTTGAATCTAACCAGTTGTATCCCGTGTCAATTCATGAAATAGGTAGAAAATAAAAATAAAATAGGCAAAAGAGAAATTGACATTAAAAAGAAACAAATAACATTAGGTAGAAAAATATATTATGGTGCTTCCTCACGGGTAAAAGTATTTATATCTTAAATTATCTACTTAAAATAAAATAAAAGTTAATGAAAAATTTAGACATGGAATGATCAGATTATAGTATGACAAATTACACTTCAAAAGAGAAGCAAATATCAAAGTTTTATATACATTATACACTCTAAAAATATTTAACTGAGGGATCAAAAGAGTGAGTTTCTTTTTGATATTTTATATATATTATACACTCTAAAAATATTTAACTGAGGGATCAAAAGACTGAGTTTTTTAAAAAGAGACTAAAACGTTAAAAATATTGAAAATGTAGACCAAAACTACATTTAAACCCTCTAAAACAACTATGGTAGTTGTCGAGGAGAATACTCTTTAATTAGATTTAATTGCAACTATTTTCCATTTTAGCACCCCCATAAAGTTTAGTCCAAATCTTCTCCTAACAAACTTAGAAATTTTGATTAGAGGGAAGTACTTGTTATTGGAAGAACAATAATATAGGAAGTTTTCATTCACTTTGAAATCCATTCATCACACCTAATTTAATATAGGTATGCTTCTTAAAAGTATAACTCAAAATTGAAAAGTTAATTATAGTAAACCATTCAACTTTAATTAAACATTTCCCAAAAAGATTGTACGTAAACACTTTTTAAATACAATTTCAATTTAAATTATGATATAGTCCCATATACAAAGTCATTATGTGACTAATGAAACCGAAGACACCGAATTATCCACCGCCACTGTATATACAAAACGAAAATAAGAAGAAATAGTAATATAGAAGGTCTAATAATCAAGATCTCAAAATAACAACCACCTTTGTGGTCAAATAATCATGTATATAACTCACAAGGGTTCTTAACAAAAGTATTTGATCATGTGAGCAGTGTTACCCGTTTCTTCCATAATTCTACAAGATCAAACTCTGTTCAAGTCCTAATACAACAATAAAATAAAACATGTCTAGTGTCTCTATCTCTACTCTCTAATTCAATCATTAGTTGCACATATTTTAAATGAAAATGATTAGAAACAACAAAGTACACATTATTTATACAAGAGGTACAAGCATCCATTCAAATTCGAAAAACAAATCAAACAGATACATCAAAGAGAGAGAACCGATTAAAAGCAATTCCAATTAAAACTTAACAACTTACTTGTCGAGTTGATAATAAAACAACATTATTTTTGCTGAGTTTAGGGTGCAGTAGTACAAAGTAAATCTTCCAAAAGTATTGCATTTCCGCTTTCCACCAGGCACTAATAGCCGGAGACAAAGATGAAAAATGGACGGTAGTTGACATGGTGGTGGCGACGACGGCGCTAGGGTTTCATGAAGAAAAAGGAAAAGAAAAGAGAGGAAATGAGAGATGAGAAAGAGAGAGAGACGGAGAATGAGGGAGAAAGAGAGAGAAGGTGAGGAAATGGTGTACAGGTTTTGTGGAAAGGAAACGAAACAATAAATTGCATACTGACATGTGGCATAAAGAAGTGATATTAGAGCTTTAGGGATGTTCATTTTGTGATTTATTTTTTTTTCATGTTTGAAAAATATATAAAATATTGATTAGTATTTTGGTTGCACATTATATTAATTAGTAGGTAATTCATAGTAAATATTTTTTCATTTCACTTGTCCTGTCTTCATCAGTAACATCTTTCAAATTCGGAAAAAGGTAAAAACTTTCCATTTCATTCTCTAACTCCTTTTAATCTTGCAACAAAAATTGCAAAGTTTCATTCACTCACTTTGATAACAAATAAAAAATCAAAACTTTAATAAAAATTCAAGAAAATTATTGCATATAGAAACATCTCATAAGATTATCAAGAACATACATTAAACGGAGACTCCAACAAAGTTAAGGGATCCAAATCTGTATCACCTTAGTCTGGTAGCATGAAGAAATTCGTAAAAAAAAAATGCTTTTAACCTTATTTATACTTTATTTTAACCTTATTTATACTTTATCACTTTGATTTTGTTTTTCTTTTTTTTTTTTTTAATTTTTTTTTCCTTCTTTCAATCACTTCTTTCCTCCTTACTTCAAAAACTTACATACTAATGCAGTAATGCTAATTCTCTCCATCACCAAACCTTTCTCATTAAACCCGGTTCACATATCCATAAAAAAACCCGGTTCACTCCTCTCTTTCTCCTCAACACCCCAATCCACCGTCGTTCCGATCATCCCCAAAACCCACCACGCGCTTCCCCACACCACTACAACAACCTCCAACAACTTCACCGGAATCCTATCCTCCTGCGCCGCCACAAAAAACCTTCGTTTAGGTCAAGCGATTCACGCTTCAATTCTCGTCAATGGATTCCACAAAACAACGCCATTCGCTCTCAATTCACTCATCAACATGTACTCTAAATGTAACCGAATCGAAACCGCGAGGTTTTTGTTTGATTCTTCTGATAATAATTTACTGGATGATGTTTCTTGGAATTCAATTATTAATGGTTATGTTAGGTTAGGTAGTAACGATAGTTATAACGAGGCTTTTAAGCTTTTCATTAGAATGCATCGATTTGGATTTGGTTTTAGTGATTATACTTTGAGTAGTGTTCTTACTGCTTGTTGTTGTGTAGATGATAATTGTTTTGGGAAATTGATTCATGGATTTGGAATTAAGCTTGGTTTGGATTTGAATGTTGTGGTTGGAACTGGTTTACTTGATATGTATGCGAAAACCGGATGTTTATTGGATGCTGTTAGGGTTTTTGAGAGGTTTAGTTGGAGGAATGATTTTATGTATAATGTTATGATTGCTGGATTTTTGCAAGAGAAGAGTGGTGTGTGTTATGGAAATGCACGGGAAGCGCTTGGTGTTTTTAGTGAGATGAGGAGGAAGGGATTGAGGTGTTCGAAGTTTACGTTCTCGAGTATTGTGAAGGCGTGTGTTGGTGTTGGAGATTTTGAGGTTGGGAGACAAATTCATGCTCTGATTTTTAAGTATGGTCTTCAAGGTGATGAGTTTGTTTGCAGTTCGTTGGTGGAGTTTTACTCATTTTTTGGTTCAATTGGAGATGGATTGAGGTGTTTTGAGATGACACGTAAATTGGATGTTGTCTTGTGGACGTCAGCGATTGCAGGTTGTGTTCAGAATGGACAATTTGAAAATGCTTTGTCTTTGTTCTATCGATTTTTGGCTAATGGGAAGAAACTGGATGAGTTCATTGTATCATGTGTGATGGGTGCTTGTGCAGATATGGCTGCCGTAAGGACTGGAGAGCAGATTCAGAGTTATGCATTGAAATTTGGTGTTGCAAATTTTACCATTGTTAAAAACTCCAAGATTTGCATGTATGCAAAGTCCGGGGACATTGATTCCGCTCGGATAACATTTCAAGAGACAGAGAATCCTGACGTGGTGTCCTGGTCTGTGATGATTTGCAGCTACGCACAACATGGTTTTGCTAAGGAAGCTCTTAGACTTTTTGAGTCGATGAGTATCTCTGGAATTGAGCCTAACCAGGTCACATTACTTGGGGTCCTAACTGCTTGTAGCCATGGAGGCTTCGTTGACGAAGGATTAAGATACTACGAAACCATGAAGAAAGATTATGGCATTACTGCTGATGTAAAGCACGGTGCTTGCATTGTTGACCTCTTAGGCCGTGCGGGAAGACTAGAGGAAGCTCAGAGATTTATTATTGATTCCGGTTTTGAGGATGACCCGGTAATGTGGCGGACCTTGCTCGGTGCTTGTAAGGTCCATAAGGACACTGACATGGGAAAGTGTATTGCTGATAGAGTAATAGAGCTTGAACCTCATGAAGCTGCATCTTATGTGCTTCTTTACAACATTTACAATGATGTGGGGAAAAAGAAGCGTGCTCTAGCTGTTCGGAAGCTCATGCAAGATCGAGGAGTTAAAAAGGAACCTGGTATAAGTTGGATTGAGGTAGGAAACACGGTTCATACGTTTTTGGTGGATGATCGTTCTCATCCAATGAGTGAATTGATTTATTCAAGGTTGGGAGAAATGTTGGTGAAGATAAAGAAAATTAGCATCAATGATGAGAAGCTTCCTTTGGTTATCGCTGAAACAGAACACAGTGGTGCCATCAAAATGAATCACCATAGTGAAAAGTTAGCTGTAACTTTCGGAATTATATCTTTACCAAAATCAGCACCAGTGAGGGTGATGAAGAATTTGAGGGTTTGTGTTGATTGCCATACAACAATGAAACTCATCTCCAAGTTGGAGAAGAGAGAAATAATTCTTCGAGATGCTATTCGTTTCCATCATTTCAAAGACGGATTATGTTCTTGTAAAGACTATTGGTAACAAAAAAATCATTTCCGTTGATAGCATATTTTTTGCAAAATAAACCCCCCTTGGTATCACATGAGGGCTATAAAAACCAATATCTGGCTGTATTAATAGAAAGAACACATTGCCAAGCTCCAAGCCATTATTCTCAAATCTGCTATGTTTTAACAAAAAGAATGGTGACTAAAAGTTGTTATTTTCTGTGTATGCGTAAAATTGCCCTAGTGCAAGTAGATGAAATCGAAGAATCTCTGCGGGAAGATTTTAGAATTGGCAGATTAAAGCATATATACTTTAAGACAAAATTGCTTTCTAATGAAGAAAGGTATTGATGATTGCCTTATTGTTTAATCATGTTCAATTATTCAGTTTACTTTTTTTGTATTTCCAATAAGTGTTAATAATGAGTACATTGACAGGCCTTAAAAAAGAAACGAGTACCTTGGCACAATGGTAGATGGTTCCAACAAAACAGACTTGTAAGGTGAGGGTTCCAACAAAACAGACTTGTAAGGTGAGGGTTCCAACAAAACAGACTTGTAAGGTGAGGAGTGTCCTCCCCCTATATAAACTCTTCAGGCTCTATCACCAATGCAAAAATTTGATTCTCTCAATACCCCTTATTTGCTGCATTAATTCTACCGACATATTTCTAAATTACTTTGCATGTTGTGCAGATAGCTGGATTTTTTTTTGTCTCAACACACTCATATTAACAACAGAACCGAGGTACTGGATATGCTCATCTAATGTAAGTTGTGCTTGTCTTACTTTATGTTTCTTATACAATGCTTCTTATGAGATGACTAGTATCTAGTGCTTGACTGACATGTTGAACTTCTAGAAATAATATGAGCATCCTCAATTAACACGACATTCACGAGACAATTCATTCGCAAACATGAACCACTTAACTAGAATTAGACATTGATGATAACGTAAACATGTTTAAACTTAACTGAATTCGTAGGTATCTTCATTATTATCTTTGATAGGTGTAGAGAGATCTTTTTGCTTAAAACCAAAATGCTTTGTGGCTTAATAGATGAGACTTTGAAATATTAAATTTATTTAATATTTTAATATCTCTAGCAAATAATGCAATAAATTTCTTAAATTTAAATGAATTTATAAATTTTATGGACTACGATTTCCTCCCAGTCATATTTCGACACATTTGATGCATTTGTAGTTGTTGTATTGAGATCACAAGAATTAAAGTTTTAGTATTTTTAAGAGTACCAAAATATTCTTAATTGAAAAATCTTCAATCAAAACTAATTAGATTTAAATGTAATTTTAATCTCACTATTTTAATTATTTTAACTTTTTAGTACCTTTAAAAAAAGAAGGTATTTGGTCCCTACTTTTCATTTTTCTTTGGGTGTTTTTAGTCTCACTAAAAAAAGGCATACTTGGTAGCTCCACTTATGATGGAGCAATGAATACGAGGATTATTTATAATTTGTTTTTAACACGTTAGATTTAATTCACTTATTTATTTATTAATAATATATTTATTAGATTTAATTCACTTTAGTTATTTATGAATTATCTTTCATTATATATAAATTGAGGAAACATTTTCATTATCTTTTCTTTAAATTGTTGAGAAAAGAAACGTTTGAGAAGAACCCTAATTCCTGAAGACAAAAGTTTGAAATGTAATTGTTCATCATCTACACTTGTTCGTTCTGAAACAGGTTCGTGAGTTCGTACTTCACTAGAGCAATCTTTCTGCATTGTGAGTTTGTGAGTTCACGAGTTCCTTCTGCTTCGTCAGTTCGCAAGTTTCACTTTAATAGCCAACCGGCCTGCATTATGGAACTCTAATGTAGATGTTAAATATTGTCTGAGGTATGTATTTATTTTGAGAACTCCTTACAAGTACCACAGTTTACACAAGAATAGTTATTTGCTGTCAAGAATAACTATTATGTAGCTTTTATGTTATGTTTATGTCATTTCAATATTTTGATGCCATGAACAATGTTGTATCTGTCATAAACAAGTTTAAGTAATTTCAATATTTTGCTGTCATGAAAATGTTGTATCTTTCATGAACAAGTTTAGGTAATTTCTATATTTTGATGTCATGAGAATTGTTGTACTGTCATGAACAAGTCTATGTAACTTCTATTTGCCTGTTACAAGCCATGAAAGTTTGCTATGTTGCTTACAAACCTATTAAATTCTATTTGTGTTACATGCCTTGACTGTTACAGGTCAAATGTTTCATGCATTTCAAATGTGTTACAGGTCAAACAAAATGTGTTAAATTGGTCATGATTGTGTAATTTTATTACAAACTTGTTAAGACATGTCAATTGTGCGAAAAGACCGTAAACCTTTGTTAAACTAAACAAATTGTTACAGGCCATGACTTTCAAAATATTGCCCATCACAATTCATTTCATTCAACAACAATATTACACATAACAATTCATTTAATTCAACAACATTAACTCTAACATTACATTGTAGGTAGCTTAAACTAATCACATTTTTCTAATAAACTAAATCTAATCAACTAATTGATTACATTTGATACAACTAAGTCTAATCAACTAATTGATTATATTTGATACAACTAAGTCTAATCAACTAATTGAATATATTTGATACAACTAAGTCAATTAACAATACAAATGTCATTGTCATAGTTAACTTATTCATCATCTTCAAAAATTTGATATGCAACTTCAATTCCTCCTCTTTTATTTTGGTATCATTCACCTATTTACAATGAAAAATGGTAAACAATCGTCAGTCCTCTAAAAATACGAGAAATTCTTAGTTACTCACAGGAATGACCAGATTGATCCTAAGATATGTGCTAATAGTTCTTTTATTTATTGTCTGGTAAAATGAAGTAAACACTTCGACAGTGTTCATGAAAATGTTTGATACCGAAAAGCTAACATAAAATGAAATGAAGACTCAAAAGTGTTTAAAATCAAAAGAGAGAAACAAAAGCAAGTAAATAAAAGCAAGTAAATTGCATAAAAGTAACTTGCATAAAAAGTAAAGAGAAAAGATAAATTCTTGATGAATAAAACTTAATAAAATTGCATTGAATAAAAGATTGGTGTTTACATCACGTATATTCTCACGCTCACTCGTTTCTCTACACAAATCATATCACTAGAACTCTTATTCATAACAATCGAAACTAACTTCCATTAATGGCTAAATACAAGAAATGCGACAAATGTCGTCTTGCATGTCATCAATCCTTGGATATGCACCACTTGTCTCTCTTCAAGAAAGGATAAGAACAAAGTTTCCTCCATTATTTGAAAGTTAAACTAGTTAAACAAATTATAAAATTTTATAAATAAACTTACATAATTCTAATTAAATTGTTCAAAAAAATTAATTTTAATAATTTAATTTATTATTTATTTAATTATGTTGTCTTGATAAAAAATAATATTGAATTTTTTAAATTTAAATTTATTATTATATACAAAATTTAATAATATAAAGTAATAGAATTAGATACAAATAATATTTTATTTTATTTTATCATAAAAGTTTAATAATAAATAAATTTATTATATGATAAATCTTTTAAATATCAATTAAATATAATTTATATATTAATACAAGGTGGTTTTTAGAAATATAAAAATATGAAATTGGAAAAGAATAATGTGCAAAATATCTTATGTAAGTGGTTTTACATCCTTTCTTTAAAATAAAAGTCAAAGTTGTTCAAACTTCCAACCATGATTAAGTTATAAAAAACTTGCATATCCCAAGGGTCGAACACACAACAATAAAGCTCAAAAACAACATTTACTACCATATGGCTACAACTATAATGTGTTAAAATTTTAGCAAAAACTATATTTATTACTTATAATTTATATAATGTAAGAATTTTTCCGATTTTGAGGCCCTGGACCTGTTTGTTTTGGGCCAAGGTCGGTCCTGACTCTAATAGAATTGAGTTTAATAGAATTGATTTTTAAATAATTGAATTTAGTAGAATTAATTTATTATACATTTATATAAATATGAGTTAGATAATAATTTTTAGTATAAAAATCACCCAGAATCAATTCTTGAGATAAAAACTACAAATTTTAACTTTAACTAGAATCAATTAAGATATGTGAATATTATTTAATTATATTTTTTCCTTATAATAAACCTATTTTTTCTTTAAAATTCAACACGAGGTCCCACTTTCCAAAAACGTTTGTGCAAAATTAATGACAGATTGATTTCTCCTGATGTAGTTTATTCAGATATTAATTTTCGTTGATATGATATGAGACATTCATCGCAAAATTCCCTTTAAAATCATTTCAAAAGAATACTTATTTAAAAGAGACACTGATTAAGTAGAATAAGAATAAAATCATAAGTAGATCCATGTTAGAAATCATTATTCGAAACATGCCACTTGCTTATTGTCAATTAGGAAGAAACTATTTGAATCAAAATAATTGTTTGGAAGAAACAATTAATCCATAAAATCATCATAAGATACGTAATTATCAAAGCATCATGGTTGCATGCATCTGACCAAACTGTTGAAAGAATAGATTTCTTCTTCTTACATGTTCCTACCACATGGAAGTGGACCCTTTTACTAAATTCACAAAATTATATTTACTGTTGTTTATTTATTTATATAACATGGATCAGTTTTAAATATAAGGGAAAAATTCTCAATATTTTAATACTATTTAAATTGAATCTTATGATTGTTAGAATGTCGGTATCTGCAGTTCCATAGCAGGTGCATTCTTCAGGAACATAACATGTGAAAATTATGTATGTGACGTTTGATTCATGAAAACGAACACAAGTCTAGTCTATTCAAACAAGAGTTTAATGGTCATATACATTATGGATAAAGATTGGCTACCTTTACCAACACTCATATTTGACCCTTTATCCTCCATTAATTTTGAAGAAAAAAATCTTATAGGATGACAGTGTCAAAATAATTTATAATGCACTATCTATACTCTCATTAATTTGGATCCAAAATTAAATAAAATATACATTTAAAATTAATATATAATAAACTAAAGGCATAATTAATCCATAAGGCTCCTAAAATAATTTTGAGTTTCGTTTTAGTCCCACAATAAAAAAAAGTGTCATGTTAGTCCCATAACATATCTTTCGTTAACAAGTTTAGTCCATTATGTTGATTTTTATGTTTTACCGTTTGTTTCTGCCACAGTGGTGTGCCATGTGGTCATTGAGTTATCCCATGTGTACAATATGACTTTATTTAATTGATTTGGTCAATGACTCATCCAATATTTCTCAATCCTTCTCCATCGTACCTCTATCATTTTCTTCAATGTCCCAGTTTTCAAATAATGCTTCTACTGGATCATCCTCGTCGGTTATTCGGAGAAACAAAAGGAGGGAATATCTTTGCCAAGAAGAATGCGTGCTTCATACAATGGGCGACACAAATAGTGTTAATTTTGGGAAAAAGGTTTGGGGTGCAGAAATTTCAGAAATCACATCAATAAGGGATGCAATTTCTTCAAATGGTTCAAGATGAAATTATTGATGAAAGGAACGTGAAGATCCTGAGGCAGAAGAAGAAGAAGATAAACAAATTGAAGTATCAGATCATAAGACAAATGGATGGTTGAAATTGGCTGTAATCATAAGAATATTTAGCTTAGTGTTTAATTTTATTTTTGTAACAATCATGTTTTAGGATGGTTAAAATGAGATGTATTTGGTGACAAGTTGAAGTAGGGTTACTGTTGTTTGTTTATGAAAATTGTATTCACAAATTGTGGTTTGATTATGAATGAAAAGTGAAACCTTTATAACACAAATTGTGTAATATTGTTGTTTATTTCACATAAATTGTTATTTCACATAAATTGAAACCTTTATAATATAACAGTAATATTTCATAGTTTGATTTGACCCAAAGTAGTAAATAACAACAATATTTCATAGTTTGCTTTGATCCAAAATGGGCATTATACAAAAGCAATACATATAAGTAGTACATAACAACATTAAACAACAACAGTACACAAAAGTAGTACATAACAGCAGTACACAAGAGTGACATTATTAGCCATTGTCAAATGTTATACAAAATGGGTATTGTATGTCTTAGTCATAAACTACATTAGCAAGCAAACATAAATATCATGGTTGGCTCGGAACTTATTTTGGACCCTTCTGAAGCCCCTTTCTCTTTTTGGCAACTGGTTGTGTTAAGCTTCCTTCTGGTGTTATAGTTCGTGCTTGAGTTGGTGTTGTAGTAGGTGCTTGAGTTGGTGTTGGAGTAGGTGCTTGAGTTTCTGGTGCAACATGTGCTTGAGTTGGTGTAGGCAGCTTGCATGTGGCCTTATTGTGGCCATCCTTATGGCACCTACTGCACTGATGCCAAATTTGGCCCTTTTGAGCTGAGTCTCATTTCTAACTTGTTCCCCAGTCTCTTTGTTCCTTTTCTTCTTGGTCGACCAGGTTGCCTTTTGATTGCTGGTGGTTGCAAATCAACAAAATCTGTTTTGGTCCAAAGAGCTTCCCCATTGACTGGGTAGATGACAGGTGAGTAACAATCTGCATAACATTCCTTTTTGTAATATTCAGGAACAAAATCATCCATCAATAAGTGTTGATCCTTCATATAAGCAAATGCATGACAACATGGTAGCCCAGTCAATATCCATCTTCTACAAGAACACTCTTTCTTTGATAGATTTACAGAATGTTTCTCTTCAATGAGTGATGTATGCCTAACCTCATAGTCTACCTCACCTGCACGCATGTATCAAGTATATAAATTCATATTTAGCAAACATTACCTAGCAATCCAATGGTTTGTTCTTTGAGATTCTTTTTCCAACTTCTTTCTTATATTTGGTAGAACATTGTCTGCATATTTAGCAATCTTCTGTCTGTTAGACTCCCACCTCTGCATGAGGTAGATTCTAATCTCTTCGAGCATGGTGACAATGTGCTTGGCCCTTGCAGCTACAAACACAGAGTTAAAGGCTTCTTACATATTGTTTACCAAAATGTCACACCTTGGACCATTGTTAAACCTAGATTTGCTCCAAAACCTAGGTGGGATCTTCTAAAGGTGCTTGAATGCTTCTTCATTAACCCTTTTCATTTCATGTATAATTTTCTCCCAAGCATTTGGATAACTTGCATTAGCAGCTTTCCACATCAACTCTTTCAATTTGACACCAAAAAACCACTTCCTGAAATTGCTATACAAGTGCCTAGAAACAACACAAATACAAAATACAAAACTCAAGCAAACACCAACTACAAACATAGAATACAAAATACAGAATACAAAACACAAGATAAGATTACCTAACACAAAACGTTTGATCAATTTCTGGTAAAAACTCATCAAGTGCAGGTAATAGACCCTATTACAACAGAAAACAAAGGTGTCAAAAAATCATATAATCATTACATATCATATATAATGGTATCATAAAATAAACTTAAAGATAACACACCTTTTGTTGGTCACTTATAAATGTATATCTCTTTCAAAGTCTGGCCCCTCCCAGATCAGTTGTCAAAAGATCCAAAAACCAACTCCATGAATCCTTGGTTTCTCCCTCAACTACAACAAATTCTATTGGTAGCATTTGGTCATTAGGTTCTCTACAAATTGCTGCAAGAATTTATCCACCATAATAGCCTTTCAAAAAACACCCATCCAAACCTATGATGGGTCTGCACTTAAAAAAACTATCTTTGCAAACCTTGAGGCAAACATAAATCCTCTAGAAATGTAGATTTAAATTCTCACTATTTTCTTATCCACCTTCATTGGGCTGACTTGGCTGACTAGTAATTTTCACAGTTGAACCAGGGGTTGCTCTTAACATCTCATTTCCATAATCATGGATCCTTGTGTATTGCTCACTAAATGATCCATCAACAATGTCAATAGCATGTGATTTAGCTATGTATGCAAGTGTCTTATTGATTCCAACATTCCACTTTTGTTTGGTTTTATCCATTATGTCACTCAACTTCAAATTGGGATTCTCTTTGACATTATTTTAAATTTTATTAGCCAACCATTTGGAATTAAGAAACCTTACCTTATAGTCCCTGTTGCATGTATTTTTGTCCACAATCTTTCTCAACTGCCATGTTTTCTTATCTTGTAGTACTGCACAGTAGGTTTCCCATGGACAACCTTTCTTACAAATTACTCTCATCCTCTTGTTGTCATTTTTCTTAAATTGGAGGTTTCTACCATCATGAATTGCATAAGTTCTAATTCCTTCTTTAAACTCCTCCTTAGAACCAAAAGTTCCTAATTCCCACTTATAGTCATCCATTCATTTTGGCAGCTTGAAAGTTGGAAAATCATCTTTTATAATCTCATCATCTTCATTATCATAATCAGGAGGAATCTCATCAGTATCATACTCCTCAACATCACTCAAACCTCTTAAGTTTTCCTTGGTAGCCTCATCTTCAGTATCATCTTCAAATACACCATTGCATTCACCTGTTTCTTTCACCACCTTATTTTTCCTTGGCTTCCCAGCTTTGGCTTTCACCTTGCCTTTCCCCTTAACTTTTTCTTTACCCTTTCCCTTCCCCTTAACTTTTTCTTTACCCTTGCCTTTCCCTTTTTCTTTCCCTGCATCTTTGTCAATAGCACCTTCATCTATGTCAACAGCACCCTCATCTATGTCAATAGAAATTCCATCATCACCTGAATCCTCAAATAAGTGTCTGAAAATACTATCATCTTCACTATTCTCAGAACCTTTTTTGTTACATCCATTTTCTTCCTTGTTACAGTCAGGTCCTTCAACACCTTCTTGGTTACATATGAGTCCCTCATCAATATTATCAGTTTGAACACTTACCAAGTAAGGTGTGCTATCAATTATGTCATCTTGTTCACACACTATAATTTCAGTGGTCCCATCTAAATTTATATCCACTTGTGGTTCCTCGGTCACACTGTCCCCCTCAAAGTTAACATTCTCAGTGGTCCCATCCACATTAATATCCTCAAAAGATCCTTCATGGTCAACTCCAACTGAATCGTCTACACCAGTGGGCCCTCATTCATCGAATTTAGTACCTAGATTATTCAATTCTTCTATGGTCCCCAAATCATCAAAAGTTCCTATTATATGTCCTTCTTCCAAGCTGTCATCTTCTACCACAGTATGACCTACATTGTTTTCAATAGGCAATATTTCTTCTTCCCCAAACACTGGATGTATTACAAACATATGCACATTCCCATTGATAAGTGCAATATTTCTCATTCTATATGTTCCTCTGTCATCTTGCAACATTACTAATTCATTATCATCCATTGCATCATAATACCACAAGCTCTCTACTTTTTGGTAACCTAAATCTTTTTTAACCCACCTAAAATCTCAAAATAACTCCTAAAGTTAGGGTCCACTTGCCAAGTCTCCTCTAACTCATTGTAACCTAATCTCTTAAACTCACCAAAGACACCCTCGTGATGGACAACACACTCAAACTTATCACTCATGACCTTAATACAACCAGTAAGAAAGAAATGAGACAATGCATGTTGAGAGCAGATGAAGATGGACGAAAATAATAACCTCATACATACACGTACCCTAGCGTAGCCCGATTGTTCTTTGCAACGTTCTTCTTCGCAGCTTCACGCACCACAAGATTGTTCTTCGCAATAGCTAAGGTTTTGGATTTTGTTCTTCGCACACTATCAAGCATCTAAACAACCGGGAAAATGGAATACCAAGAGTTCTTCACTTAGGTTACTAAAACAAAACAACAAACTATAACAATGCCACATAAATTATTCGTATACTGAAAAATATATCAAACTATTAGAACAAAATCCACATCAGACTAAGACAATACCACATCACCCATTGTTAACGTTTTTCACCTAAACTTAATAGAAAGGATCAAATACTCTAATAGAAGTTAAATAAAAGGACTACAATGTAACGTTTTTGAATTGCGGGATTAAATAGAAACAACAGATTAAGTTAAGGGACAAAAAGATGAATTAAGCCTAAACTAAATTAATTAGTAAAAAAACACTAGTAAGAAAATACTTTTTAATGAAGGTTTATAAGTCAATTGAATTGGTAACTGACTTAAGCATAAATAATACAAGGTGGTAATTTTATAATTAATTTTAACATTGCTAAGTTAAGTTCTTGTTTATCCAATCTAATATTAAATGTAAAATGATTAAATAGTCAATTAGTATATATATATATATATATATATATATATATATATATATATATATATATATATATATATATATATATATATATATATATATATATATATATATATATATATATATATATATAAGTTGGCATAGTTCTTAAATGTTCAAGATTTTTCTTTGGATTTTAACTTTAGAGATTAAAATCAAATGGATTTTATAATTAAGATATTATTTCAAAAAATATAAGAGATACAGAAACAAAAATAAAAAGCATGCAAACTTATAATGATTAATTGACTATTTAAGCCGATGAAAAAATTAGTTTCATTTTTTAATAGAATTATTGATTAACAATTTTAATAACTTTTTTTAAGTTAGGTTATTGACTACATAACCTAGGAGTTTTTTTCTATTATTTTTTAAAATTTATTCATAAAACCCAAATCTAGGGTTCTAATTACCTAAATCCTTTTAGAATGGATTTTTGTGTCTTAAATCTTTCATTATTTGCGATCTCCTTCTCTATATATCCACCATTTCTTTATTCTCTCCACACAACGATAACTCATCACCATTTTAACTCTCTTCACATGCAATCTTTATTTTCACTCGCTCATTGAGAAGGTATGTCCTCCACAATGTTATAATGATTGGTTCATTTTTCTCTAATGTATGTGTGCACAACTTTTAGTGCATAATTCTAAGTTGGTGTAGTAGTATTTGTATTGGTATATTTGTAAAGGGTTCACAAGGGGCGATATGGGAAGAAAATGACATAACATCTCTCCCAAAACACCTTCCAGGTCACCCGTTTACTAGATCAATTGCATGTTTGATGGGTGTGACACCCACTTCTAGGATAACTCGTCTAAGGCGTGAGAATGTGGGAAGGAGTCAGGGGAAAATTAACCATGCTCTCTAATTAACTGCTTCATTCACATGCTCAATTGGAGGCGATTGTTACATTTTAGGAGTCTGGGAAGTAGGCCCAATAATTGTTATCAATGCCTCAACCCTAAAGTTGAGTGACCAAGCTCATTATTATGTAAATACCACATATAAAGCTTTTCACCTTCCTGCTTGATCTAGCTTTAAACCTCATAACCAACCCTAAAATCCTCTAATGACCCTTAATCACTAGTGTTTTTCACATATTGTACTTTTAGCGAGTAAAATCAGGCATGAATCCTTGTTTTCTATGACAACATAAAAAATTTGTTCGAAGGAATACTCGTTAAAATAATGTAAAGCCATGTTATGAAGTAATCCATGTCTATAATATGAGAGTATACAAGCACATCATTTAATTAAAACCCACAAGGGGCACAAAAGAGTAACAAAGAACCTCTAAGGAAAAATATTTATAAAAGCCCATTTTGAGGTACTATTACAAAAAAAAACTGCTAAAAACATGAATAATTAAGTTATTAAACTCATTGATCCTCCAAAGTATCCCTGGGTGAACGTTTCCTTCTATCATCTAGTGATTAGTTGAGGCGACCTCCCCAATAGACGATACCTCCTCATTATCCACTAACTGGCCGTCACAGACCACCTTGAACAAGTCCATTTGAATCAAGTTTAACTTTGGGTAGAGGAAAACTATTTTCTCCTTATCGCAATCAAAGTACAAGTCAGAAGTTTCCACGAGGTCATCCTTGAGTTCAAACATTTCTCCCTCGAGTTTCTTCAAATAGTTGAGGCTCTTTTCTACAGTGGCATGAACCCATTCTTGTAGCGCCACAATTTTGAGTAGAATATTTAAATCTTATTTCTCTTTCATTAGGGTCCTCATTGTCTCCCAACGATGGGCTATGCTCCATTGGGCCATTGCAAGCTTAGATTTCAATTCACTAAATACTTGAATATACTTCTCTAGTTGGAGCCATTCCATTAGAAGGCCCCTTAGTAAGTGGTTTTCGTCCATCCTCGACGGCTCGAGGGGGGCTTATCATGAAAGCCCTTGTAATAAATGGAGAAATCCTTAGGAAAATGGAGAAGACTCCTGGTAAATTCGATGGTATCTGTAACACTTGTATTTAATTAATTGATTTAATTAAATATTATTGCGTATTTTTCCCAATTATTGGTTGTTGAGTGTTGTTTTGTCGTTTGTGTCGTTAAGTCGTTTAAGTTGTTTAAGTTGATTTTATGTTGCGAGTTAACATGTGTTTGGGTTGTTTAAGTTGAATAAGTCGGATTAATTAAGTCAAATAAATAAAATAAGTCTTATTAGTATAATATTAAGTTGGGCTAGTTTATGGTGTGTTGCACCCCAAAATTTTCCCTCCCACAATCAATACAATCTCTCTCAAGACTTCTAAATGATCATAAGGTCCTCAAGACTCCCAATTGGTCAAGAAGTGTGGGAGTTTCCTCAGACAATGCCTCTTCCTAAGCCAAGTGTCCAAAACTAGGGTTTTGTGTTTCTTCAGGTTAAAATGAGTTTAAAGGCCTCAAGTGAGCTTCATAATATCCCACATGTATTCAAGAATCCCCATGGCAAGTTTCAAGGCTTTCCCAATAAGTTTTCCCAGTCAGATGATCAAATATACAAAAATCAGTCAAAGCAGCTAAAAAGTCAAACTGAGGTCAACTGTGGTAAAATCAAAGTCAAACTTCAAGACTTTTTTCCAACATCAAGTTTATGAAGTAAAATTCATCATTTGATCAAGGGTTGATCATGATTCGTCAAGGAAGTTTCAGATCATCAAGAATCATGAGTTTCTAAATTAGGGTTTTCTAAGGAAAAGTCAACTGAACTTTGACCAGCCATAACTTTCACATGCTTCATCAAAAATTTCCCATCCAAAGCTCATTTTGAAGGAAATTGAATTCTCTACAACTTTATGTCTCACAAGCTAAGTCTAAAAATTCTTCATTTAGAAGGTATGAGCTAAAACATTATAGGTCATTTACAAAGTCAACAAAAAGTCAACATCTTCCAAAGGGCATAATTTGAAATTGGTAAAAGATATGGACATGATACCAAATAGGTTGGTTAGAGGACTCTTTAAGCTTTCCAAAGTGTCCATAACACCTTAATAGCCTTAAAATTGAAGGATTTGTGCCTTTGCAAAGTTGGGAAATTTTTTAGGGGTATATTGAGCAAATGAGGTCTTAAAACCAATTCTTTCCAAATGGGTTTGCAATTTTGTGATCCAATCTTTACCATGACATCATGCACGACCCAATTCTTATTTATTCAGATTTTTATAATTTATTTTATATTTATTTTGATTTTATTCATTAAAATTCAATTTAAATCAAAATAAAATATGAAAACTCAAATATTTGATGTGATTCTTCTTTTAGAAGCTCTTAAAGACCATTCAAGTTGATTTGATCCCATACAAATTCGTGCACACCCTTTGGAGTATGAAAAGATATGATTTTTCATCAATTTTATGGTTGATCTTTCTTCACACTCAAGGTATCCATAAGCCCACAAAGTGATAGGTTTTTTTGACCTAATTTGACTCTCCTATAACTAGACAACAAAAGCACAAAGTGAAGGGACGAAAATTGGGACAAAAGAGGCATTATCCAAACTCAAACTTTGCTAGAAAAATTGAAATTCGGTTTCATACTTTGAGGTGCATTCCAAGCTATTTAAAGGTTGAGACATTATCTTTGAAGCATGTAGAACGCAACTAAATCATTACATTGATCAAAAGCATCTCATATCATGGAATCCAAACCTTGTTCTTCTTGATTTTTTTGACTTTTCGATTCACTTAATTCATGCAGTATTTTTGTTTTTTAACTTTATAATATTGTTTGTGATAGTGTATAGATCGTTTCTGGATAAAAAACTTGCAGGTTCGTGACCAAATGTGTGAATGGCCATGATTAGGGTTTGGACCTTTAATTTGGGGTTTTGCCATTTACCTCATTTAAATGACTTCTAAGACCATGGCCAGAATGTATGAACCATGGGCAATCAATCTGGGCTATTAATTTTTAGGATTATTATGATTCTCATGGTGTTTCAAAAACCTAGGTTTCCTGTAAGTATTCGTGCGCAGGTAAATTCGTAGGAAAAATTGTGGATAAATTCGCAAGAATTTTCGCAGGTACGAGGAGGAAGATGAAGTTCACGCGCCAATTAGAATTCAAATTTTCATCTTTATATTTTATTCATTTGTTCTATATAATTATCAGAAACGCGCAGATGGCCTGATGGTGGGAAGTTTGGTTTGTAACGTTAAGGGCGTGGGTTCGAACCCAGCCTTCAACATTGTTTTTCTAACCTATTTTATTTTGTTGTTTTACAATATTATTATTGGATTTTAATTCATTAACAGGAAGACGCGCATGGCCTAGTGGCTAGGGACTAAGGCTGGAGAGGCAAGGGCGTGGGTTCAACTCCCAACCCTGGCATTTTTGGCAAAACTTGGTTTTATTTTCTTTTCTTTCTTCTTATTTTGTTTTATTTTTATTATTATATTATAACTAATTATTTTCTTAATCAATTAATTAACCAATAAATTTTATATTTTCTATTAAACTCATAATATTTATTTTTATACATATTTTTTATTATATATATTTTTGTAAATAAATGTTTAAAACCCTAATTATTTTCTAAAACCCTAATTCTTCCACTAACTTGAAAATTTAACCTAATTTGTTTTTTTTTCTAATCCTAAATATTTCTTTTATAATAAATTTCTTTTAATGTATTAACCTTTTATTATTATTATTATTATTATTATTATTATTATTCATCATTAAAACTTATTTTTCTTATAAAATCATAAAATTCTAACTTGTTTAACTTAAAATAATTTACTTTTAAAATTCTAATATTTCTTTATTATCTCATTATTATTTTCTTTTAATATTTATTGCGTTATTATTATTATTGCTTTATTTGCTTTGTCTATTATTATTGCTTATATTTGCTTTATTATTATTATTATCATTTATTATTTTTCTGATTATATTGTAATTGTCCCAAAGCCATGTAATAATTTTAGATTTATTTTCCGTCTTTACTATATTGTAATTGCCATGGTTAGTAATTTTAGGGTGTGTATAACCTAAATCTAATTAAAATTAACTTAGAAAATTAATTTTAAAAAGATAAATATTTGAATATAAACACTCACACACGTAAGTCGATCTAAGATCGTCGTCTGCACTTCCTAGGGTATCCCTCTTGGTTGCCTTCTTTAAGTGGTCAAGTCCCTCGAATATAGGGATGTCTTAAGCAAAGTCCCTTCAAGTATAAATCATCATAGTCCCTTCAGTTTAAAATATCAAGTCCCTTCGAGGTTGCTTACAGAATAATGATCTTGTCCCTTCGAATAAATGATGATAGTCCCAACGAATTGTTAAAGACACCCCTACCTGTTGCTTTCTATGACCATACGATGACCCTACGCCTGCCCCTCAAACACATCCAAGGTAATGACTACCTATTCCTTAATAATAGGAATAGTCTTACCATTGAAAGAACATACGAAAGCATGAAAGGCTTAATCTAGGGTAGGTACCTCTAAGTTGCTTGCTCACATTTCAAATTACTTTTTACACCTATCTTTCTTAAACATTTTTCAAAACAAGGCTTTGTATACATCCATACGAGGATCATTATAAAGTACTTAGAAAATTTCTAATCACACACTACACTTTCCAAAAACAATTTAAGGGAGCTAAGTAACTAAGAGCCCATGGATAACCATGGATATAAATGGTGCTAACACCTTCCCTTTGTACAACCTACCCCCCGAACTCAAGTCTTTTAAAATAGGTCTTTCCTGTTCTTTTATGTCCTTTCCATTTGGATAAAATAAAAGTCGATGACGACTCTTGCTATCCGCAACATGACTAAAAGTCAGTTCTCCCACCGTGTTACATGGTGTAAGAGTAGTAAGTTGGGGGTGCTAAGTTGGTTGATACTCGATACTACACTCATTGAGATCCTAAACTTGGAGGGTTTTGGTTGGCAAGTAAGTTGCCCACTGAACAACCACCCTTGGGAAGGATCAATGATATTGAGATCCCTTAGAACTTGGTTACTTTTGTAGGACAGGATGAACCAACTAAACTTCAGGGGAGGGTACTTACCTTTAAATCTCATGCAAGCCTTCAAACCTAGGGAAATTGTGTGACTTGTTTGTGTGTGCCACATGTTTGTGATTGAGCATAACATCATAACATCATGCATCATAAGCATAGCATTTTCACTAACCATTTCAAGGACCAAAGGATTTATCTTTGTTCTTTGTTGCAGGTCGTGGCTTCTGCTCGTAGGAATACTATCCGGATCAACTTTGTAGGGATACCTCCTAAGCTTAAGGAATTGGTCTCTCAAGTTTCTGAAAACTCCCAATTCATCAAGAAGCATGGTCACCTACTGGATCTAGTCACTTCAGGGTTCAATGAAGATATGATGAGTGTCCTATTTCAGTTCTTTGATCCTAAACATCATTGCTTCATATTCCCCGATTATCAGCTGGTTCCTACAATGGAAGAGTTCTCCAAACTACTGGGTATACCTATCCTTGATCAAAGACCCTTCACAGGCTTAGAGAAGGAGCCTAAACCTGAAGTCATTGTTGCAACCCTACATCTGAAGAAATCAGAAATTGTTCTAGAAAAGAGAAGCGGAGTTAAGGGTATTCTTGCTAAGGTATTGATGGATAAGGCTCAAGTGTTTTTGAAGGCTATGAGTTATGATGCTTTTGAGGAGATCCTAGCCCTATTGATCTATGGTTTAGTGTTGTTCCCTAATCCAGACCAATTCATAGACGTACACGCCATCAACATATTTCTGACTCACAATCCAGTGCCTACATTACTTGGAGATATCTTACATTCTTTTCACACTCGTACTACAAAGGCGAGGGGAACTCTGATGTGTTGCATACCTTTATTGGCTAGGTGGTTTATTTCTCACCTTCCTCGATCAGTGATGAAGAATGAACAAGGGTGTAAACACCCCAAATTTGCCCTCACCCATTCACACCATGGCTTGTGATCATTTCATATGCATAAGTTCAAATCATAGCATCTCATATTGCATTTTTGATTCACTGCATTGATTCTAAGTCATCTGCATCTAGGGTTTGTGATCTGAGCAAGCCAAGAGCTTCTTGAGCCACTCCAAAGGTCATAAATCACTTCAAAGGGGTCCATGTATGTTCAAAAATCATATTATATCCTCTCAAAGTCAATAAAATCAAAGAATCACAAGAACTGAGATTGGCATGGAAGCAGAGCCAGGTTTGATTGCACAGATGACCTAGAATTAGGGTTTTGGTTTCAGAGGCCATAACTCCAAATTTTTTGGTCATTCTTGTTTCTATTGGTCTCTATATAGTATAGGGATCATGCATATCAATTTTCATGAAGAAATTCCATGGGGAAGTCATCTGATCAAGAGTTGACTTTTTGAGCAAGTCAGTGCAAAATCAGGGCATCTGAGGCCCCCAATGACCCAACCAAAGGGTGTTCATCATCATTTTGATTGTGTATGATCTTTATTTGATCATAGAAGATGTTAGAAGTTCACAAAATCAAAGGATTTCAAGCCATTTGCAAAGTTGACTTTTTGGGAAAATGACTTGTAATGGAAAATTGCCATTTTGGGAAACTTTTTCAACCCTTGCTTTTTGATTAAAAAATGCTTCAAATGGGAAAACTTTGGTCATGAAAGTTGTATAATGGATCATTCCCTTTTCAAAAAGTACAAGAACTCATTCTAATTCATTTTGGATCAAAAGTTATGGCTTGTCAAAGTTGGGAAAAATCACAATTTCAAGTTTTCTACCAAAGAGGCAAAGTTGCAAAACCACTTGCCAAGGCAAATTGAACTTTCAAATGGACTTCTAAACTTCACACAAGCATGAACCAATGTCTAAAAGTCAGATTGCATCAAGAGTTTGCTCATTTTTATGACTTGTGGATCAAGAAACTTCAAAAGGGCCAAAGATGAACAAAGTTGCAAAACTTCACTCAAACCCTAATCCATTTGCTTGCTGACTTCAGAACTGATCCTAGGGCTCTCCACACTTCTTGCTGTGCAGGACACCCCTTTTTTCCTTGGCTAGCCATGAGCCCATACCTCTCTTACACAAAGCTTGACTTTTTTGCAAAAGACCCATACCAATCACAATAGGGCACACCAACTCCACAGACCTATCCATGAGTGATAAGTGGACCAGAACCAGCTCAACACATAACACAATTCATGCTGAAGCTCTCTCATAGCCATAGTTCCAAGTTTATGCTCCATATGCAAAACCATTCGAAACTGACTCCACAAGCATCAAACACACAAACAAACTTCACAAAACATCTCAGCACACTCCCCTGATCACATCCCTGCCCTCATTCATCCTTGAAACCCCCTGAAATCAAAACACGATCTCTCACCTCTCCTGAACAGAACTTGATCAAACTCCCAAATCAGCCAAAAGAAATTCTTTCCAAGCATAAAGACTTCATCAAGAGGACCATTGGGATCATTTTGAGGCAAAGAGGCAAGCAGAAAGCTCTTGGGTTGAAAGCTTCGATTCAGGTAGCCATGGAAATTCATTTTTCCAGAACTCTTATTTCTTGTTTCTAAAATGATCTACATGCTTCCCTGAGTTCACTGAACCTTTTATTTTTGAAAATGATTGAGTATTGAGTGTGTATTGCATCTCTGAAAGTTTGGCCATTCTTACATTTTTGTTTCGAATCATGGTTTTGAGCAAGAAGAAATGAGTTTTGAGGTTAGATTCAGGTTCAGGGAGGTGAAGAGAGTTGATCTGGAGCTTTAGAGCTCCAGAAATAACCTAGAAGTGAGGTTTTGGTTTTACTCAGGGGAGGTGTGGCCGGAGAAGACGACCGAAGGTCTTTTCTGGCCACCTAAAAGTGATTAGTGCATTAATGAGGATTAGGGTTCAGTTTGAATGTGGAGCGTAGGATGGGCTGACTTTGTTTGACCCGCGCGTGTTTGGATGGCCTGGATTGTTTCATTAAAACCCTAATCCACGTCATTAACCTAATTAATTGAGTTTTATATTAATCTGACCAGTTTGAATGAAAGCCCTTAGATCTGGCGCCAGTCTTTCCCTCCATTCCCAGTTTGAATCTCAGCCTTAGGATGCGCTGACTTTCTCTTTATTTGTATTTTTATTTCATTTTATTTCATTTGTTTTGCACATTTATTTTAAAATAGCAAAAAATGTTTTAAAATTATGAAAATATTTGTCAAGGTTTTCATTATTTTTCAGAACACAAAAATATTTTTATTTTTATTTTTTGCATTAAAAATTATTTTTAAATCATTTAAAAGTTTATTTTTAATTAGTTAATGAAAATTAATTAATTAAAAATACTTTTAGGTATTTAAAAATTACAAAAAAATTCATGTAACATTTAAAAACATTTAGAAACATTGTCCAACTCTCAAACCCAATTTCTTTTTTGTTCTTGATGCCTATTGATAATTTTCAAAGGAATTAAATTCATTTTGGGGCAATATTTTGGTTCAAACTTCAAAAATTCATTTCTGCCTAACCCTTGAGAGTTGGATCATGATTCTTCTTGCATTGTATCTTGTATAGCATGTAGTTTATAGGGTAAAATTGGCATGAATTGATCTTGTATTTTCAAATTGTTTTGCATTTTTCTTGGCAAGGTACCTTAAAACCCTAGCAATCTTAGGAAATTCACAACCCTCACTAGGTTAAGAGTTGAATCCCCTCCTTTGGGCAGTGAGTTTGTATAGGTTTAGGGTTCCTTTGAATGCATTTTCAAATTTTTATCATGATGTTTGCTTCTGGTTTTGAAGTTTGTTTTGTGCATTGATCATAAACCCTAATTTGGGCCTTCTTTTGCATCCATCTTCCATTTGCTTGCATACCATGACTTTCCATGACATTTTGTGCATTCATTTGATTCATAAGACATCTTAGGACATATTAGAATCATGTTTGATCATTGCATCCTTCATTTTCCATGTTGTGTGTTATTTGCATTTCATAACTTTTCATGAACATTCATGGTTCTAAGCATGCTTCTCTTGCATCCATATGTTTGTATGATCATCCTCATGCCTTGCTTCATGTTTGCATCATCTCTTAGCATCATTAGAATCATGTATTTGCTTTTGACTTTGTCTTACATCATGCCATTTCATCTCATTTGCATTGCATTTCATTTCTTTCACTAACTTTTCAGGTGGTAAGTTACTTTGAGAAGTGAATTTGCCTTCACTTCTCATGTTCTCTTTTCATCTCTTTCATAATCCCCTTGCTGCATTTTGTATGTGTATTGGATTGAGCTTGCTCATTCATGTTCTTCTCTTACTTTCTTTCTTCAAGAACTTGACTTCTTAAGTGAAGCAAGTTGTTTTGCTTCTCTTTGCTCCTTTCATCTGCTTCCTGGTGGTTTCTCTGAAGATCTTTCTCTTAAGCCTCATTAACCATAGGAACAACCAAGCATGACAATAGTTAGGGTTTTGTTTAGTCCCCCATTTAGCTTTTACCTTTGTGTCTCTTTGAGTCTTCACTCCTCACCTCATAATCAGGGACTAAACCCTAAAGGTTTTAAGGCTTTGTGATTAAGCTTATGCCTGCATCCTTCTATTAAGATGGAGTGTATAACTTTAATCCTAAGTGTGAAACCCTTAATGTGTTTAACTCCTTCAATCAATCCACTTAATAATCATCAAGACATCAAGCTTGTAACTTGGGCCTTGCATTAGGGTTCTAATTCTTCCTTAACTGGTTAAGAAGGACTAACCCTAGTGTTAATGGACAAGTCCCCCTCAAGTTGTCATACAAACCATAAAACTCACTTCTTCATCTTATCATTAACTAAAATCCATCTGATAAAGGCTTTGTTTTGTCATGAGGTTAATCCCTAATCATGGATTAAGTTGAGGAGTCTTCCTCAGCTTAAACATTCTCATCTATTATCCTTATATTAGGATGGTGTAATGAGTCTGTTTAATCCCTGATTATGGCTTAGTCTCATTACTTAACACTAAACAAAAACAACAAAAACATCTAAATAATCACAAGTAGGTTAATGATCTTAATCCTACATCAGGGTGATTAAGTGTGAGATGCTGACTTCACACTTAAGGTATTCTCATTACCCCTAATCAGAGGGAAGATGTGATGAGTTTACTAACCCATTGGTTTAGGCTTAAGCTCATTAACTTATGACACATTTCCAAAAACAATAAAAGACTGAAAACTCAAAAACAAACAATAATCGTCTCCTCCGGGATTCTTTTCTCATCTCATTCACTCACAAACGAGAACTTGCTTCTTCCGTCTAATGCAAGACAGTCAGCACCTGAGCCAGACAGGTCATACACTTGAGCATAGGCAAGCAAGCAGTTCACAAGTCAATTTATCTTTTCAGTCTCTTTGGGTCGAACTACGGTGTTCTGACTTCCTCATTGCACGAGAGGATACGTAGGCATAACTTAACAGTTATCGAACAAAAGTCTCTGTATATTCCCCCTCTTTTCAGCATCATTCTTTTAGCCTCATGATCATGAGCATTGCACTCTTATTCTTACACTGACACTGTACATATCTCACTTCACACTCCTTTTACACTGACACTTGCATTCTTTCCAGCTTTGATACATAAATTGCACTGACACTACCCCTTTAAAACACAAATCTTTTAAGCGTGGATCCCGTCGAGTACGACGGACAATCTGGGTGTTAATACCTTCCCAGGTTGTAACCAACCCCCTTTCATAGTCTCTCTGGTTCGCGACCGTCTTATCCATATCTTTCTAGGTCTATGCAGCATTACCTTTCCTCCGGGATAAAAATGCCTAGCTGGCGACTCTTTCTTTCTCTTGAGTTCACTCCTGTGTGTTCTCATCCCCCCTTTCGCCGACCGTTCGCGTCTATACCCCTTATGACCAGGTGTCATTTTGGTGGGAGCGACAGCTTGGCGACTCTGCTGGGGAAACTTATACTGTAACCATGGCTTCTGGTTCTTTTTGTGGGTTCCTCCTAGCGCTTGTTTAATTTGTGTTTACTGGGGTGTTATGTGCTATATGTGTTTATGTATTTATTTTACTGCTTTATGTACAGTTATTTATTGCTTTCTTTACAGCTTTATATACATCATACTGTCATACTGTTATCTGGATGGATCTGGTTTTGTTGCTTTGGTGGGTGGGGTTCTATTGAGAGTTTAAGGTCCTATACCTGGGACCTGAGTGACACCTAGGCTAGAGTGGTTCATGTTCTTTCCCATTCCATTTCAGTCTGGTGCGGGAATATGAAACACGGTTCAGATATGGGTTTCTTCTTGAGAACTCTGTGCTACAGATCTCCTGTAGTGCTAGGGCTATCTGGGAAGCCTGCTAAGTCTGGATGATCTTTATTATTGACCTTCAGAAACTGAGGTGAATTAGAGGAGGATCTTTTATGGTTATTGTAAACATTGTACCTCCGGGTTAGAAGTGTTTACACTTCTCATAACTGATCCAAGTCTGAGGATCCTTGTTTTAGAACACCACCTGTGAGGGGGTTGGGCTGTTTACAGGTTTGCAGGTACCCTTGACCACATCATACCCAGTTACTTATTGTGTTTAAGAATGCTTCACTTTGGACAGTTCTTGTGATTTGAACCCTGGACATGTGACTCTTTATTTGAGTCCCCCACCTTGGTTACTGGACTTCTAAACCTCCATCTGGACTTCTTAGACATACATGGACTTATATCAAGGCAGTAATCAGATCCAGCTTGATCACAAACCCTTGCATATCATTTGCATACATCATCATTGCATCATTTAACATTTGCTTATTTGTTTTTCAGGGTATCCACATTTCATTTGGCTTGGTTTTGACCCCTTCATCTGCATAAACCCCTGTTCATCAGTATCTGCTTCAGCTATCTTCATCAGCTACCTGCTTCAGTTACCTTCATCACCAGCATCAGCCTATCAGTGGCTCATCTCCAGTGTTAGTCTTCATCATCAGCACTTGTTTTCAGCTCTTCATCAGCACTCATGTCTACACCCAAGAAGAGCAACATCTCATACCACTTCTTTGAGCCTGTGCTGGCTGGCATCAGGAAGGTCCAGACACTCATCACTCCAGACCATATCCCATTATTCAGAGAGCATTATGGAGGCATCCTTGATATGGTTATGGACTTGGACCCTTCTCAGAGGAGTTTGATTCACACCTGCCTACAGTTCTATGACCCTCCTTTGAGATGTTTCACTTTCCAGAACTTTCAGCTAGGACCTCTGCTGGAGGAGTTCTCATCTTTGATTGGAGTACCTGTCAGGGGTGGTGTCCCATTCAACCCTGAGATGGCTTTTCCCAGCAATGAAGAAGTGGCAAAAGCACTGTGCCTGGAGCCTATTCTGATTGAGCAGAACATGACAACAAAGGCTGGAATCTCTGGTTTGCACTTGGACTTTCTGACTTCTCAGGCCATCCTGAAGGCCTCTCTGGGAGAATGGATGGCAGTTTGTGCCTTGTTAGTCCTCAGTGTTTATGGGGTGATATTATTTGCAGATGAGCCCAAGTTTATCAGCAGGAATGCCATTCATCTTTTCCTTCTGAGGAACCCAGTACCCACCTTGCTGGGAGATTTCTATTATTCTGTTCACCAAAGGAATGAGAAGCAGAGAGGAAGGTTGGTGAGATGTTGTGCTCCTTTGTTCCACACCTGGCTGCTTAAACACTTACCCAAGACTGATGCCTTCCTGAACCCTCACCAACAGAAGAATTGGGCTAGGAGACTCATAGCTTTGACTTCAGATGACATCAGATGGTACACCCAGAGCACCAAAGGCAGGGACATAATTACTAGCTGTGGGCAGTACCCCAATGTACCTCTAGTAGGAGTGAAGGGTTGCATCAACTACAATCCTTTGCTGTTTAAAAGACAATTGGGCTATGCTTTGGTTCACCCTCCTAGAGTACAAGACTTGGCTGAAACCCTGTATTGTGAGATAAAGCCTAATCTAGCTGTTGTCAGGCAAGCAGCCTGGGCTTGGGACAACATCCAGACCAAAGGGATGGCCATTCTTGGGAGATGCAATAATGTGGCTTCAGCTCAGTACTACGAATGGTCTCATGCTAGGGCTCAAATTTCTGGGATGCCTTTCACCATTGAGGATACACCTGGGCCTTCCACAGCACCACCTCCAGCCACTATCAGCCTGGAAGAATTTGAGAAGCTGAAGGAGAGGAATGAGAATCTGTCTCAAGCTCTAAAGAGGACCCTCTGGGAGAGGAGTGATGGTTGTCTAGACATTGAGAGGTTGGAAAAGCTTAAGGTGGAGCATCTAGCCAGGATTGAGAAAGCAGAGGACTACATCAAGAAATCAAGAGCTGGAGAGCAAATTTTGAAGAATGCCTGTAAAGAGGCCCAGTTTCAGAAGGCTAGGACTGATCTCTATCTGAAAGAAAGTCAAGCAAGGTGGGTCAGGATCACTGAAGCTCGCACTCAGGAAGATAAGAGAACTCAGGATAGGATTGAGCAGTTGGAGGCCAATGCAAAGAAACAATAGGAGGCTCTGCTAGCAGCCCAGAAGGAAATTTCAGAATTGAAGCTTAGGGCTGGTGTGAAGAGGTCAAAGGACCAAGACGGGCACAAGAAGCTGACCACTGCTATCACCACCAGGAATCTTCTTATCAGAAATATTACAGAGCATCCGGCTGGTCCTGTAACTGAAGCACTTCTGAAGGAGGTTAAAGAGGATGAGTTTGGTCTTGGTGTCTGACTTTTTGCTTGTTGTTGCTTTCATTTCATGTACTTTTCTTTCTTTATGTTGTATTTTGACCCCTCAGGGGCATGTGTTGTAAAAAAGCAAACTATGTATGATCTATCGTTTGTAATGTATCTATTAGTTTGTTTCATTTGGGTTTCTTTTCTCAAGCAACATCAAAGCATCTTCCTCAGGGTCTGGAAAGGTCAAAACCAAGTGCCAAGCCGGATACCTTGGAAGCAAATAAGCATACTGCATTGCATGCTAACTTTTGTTTTGTTTTGTAGGTTTTTGTTTTGTTTGTTACTAACTCTGTTGTGATTCAGGAATTATTGCTCGCCGTCGGGTGTTTCCTCTCAACCGTCCGCACAGATATCCTACTCGCAACAATCTTCCTGGTATACAGATGGACCAAGTACAGCAAGACCTGACAGAGGTTAGGACTCATATGGACAATGAAAGGCTGGAGATGAGAAACCAAATGACCCAGTTCATGGAGGTAATGAATGGCTTGGCTCAAAGTCAAGAAAGATTGAGGGCATTGGTAGAGAGGCAAACCTAGGAAGAACCCCATCTGGGAACTGGAGGAACAAGTAACAATGAAAGGGGTCAGCCCCATGTTAACCCACCAGTATATGGGCCTCATCTTCATCCGGAGATCAACATCCCAACTAATGTGCAAGGGAATACAACTGCAGGCAGAATCTTACAAGAAGACCCCCAGGAGGAGCAGTTCACTGTAATGGGAGCTGGGGATGAAGCCTATGATAGGAGGTTTGATGAAATTGCTGAGAAGTTGAGATCTCTGGAGTCTCAAAATTCCCTGGGTTTTGATGTCATGGACATGGGGCTAGTGGATGGGGTAAGAATCCCTCATAAGTTTAAACCCCCGTGCTTCGAGAAGTACAATGGAACTTCCTGTCCACGAACTCACTTACAATCCTTCCTGGGGAGACTCAAAGCATACACCATGGATGAAAAACTGTGGATGTTTTATTTTGAAGACAGTTTGACTGGGGCTTCAAGGGAGTGGTACTCACACTTGACCAGAGCTACTATCAGATGCTGGAAGGACCTAGCTGAGGCCTTCATCAGACAATACCAATACAATCTAGACATGGCTCCTAACAGGACCCTTTTGATGGGAATGTCTCAGTCCTCCAGAGAAAGCTTCAGGGAATACGCCCAGAGGTGGAGACAGCTTGCTGCTGCTGTCCAGCCACCCATGTCGGAAAGAGAAATGGCCGACATGTTTATGAATACTCTGCAAGGAACATATATTGATAGGCTAGCTGCCTTTTCTTCTACCAGTTTCGGAGACGTAGTCATAGCTGGAGAAAGAATTGAAAGCCTTCTGAAAATGGGCAAAATTTATGATAATGGTGCAAGTTCTTCCAGTAACTCCAGGAAGCCTTTTGTGGGACCTAGAAGAACTGGTGAGACAAATTCCATTCATCCTAGCAGGGGCAGACCTCAGTATGTCCACAGATCAGTGGCAGCTGTCACTATTCCAGCTCCGATTCCTCAGCAACCAGCATATCAACCACAACAACAACCACACTATCAACAACAAGTTCAGTATCCGCCACAAAGGACCTACAACAACAACAACAACAATCAACAGCAAAGACCCTTTCAGCAAAGACCATCACATGCCAATAGGGTGATTGATCCAATCCCTATGCCGTATGCCGCTTTATTGCCACAACTCCTGAAACTCAACTTGGTTGAATTAAGGATATTGGCACCACCAGATCCCTCCAATCTTCCAAGAAATTATGATGTCAACGCCAGATGTGCTTTCCATTCCAATGCACCTGTCCACAGTACGGAAAAATGCAGGGCTTTACAAATGAAGGTACAAGATTTGGTGGATTCTAAAGCTCTAAACTTTGCACCCCCACCAAATGTCAACAAGAATCCCATGCCCAATCATGGAGGACCAAGAATTAATGCCATTGAGGAAGATAAGCCATCTTTCTTAATCACCAGTGTTGGGCAGATTCGGACACCTCTGGTAGAAATTAAAGCTCAGCTCCTAGAATGCCAGATGTTCCCCGGGTGTGAGCTCGGTTGTGGTTATTGCAACATTTCGGTCAACGGGTGTGATAACTTGAGAAGCGGCATAGATGGTCTTATCAAAAGTGGTATACTTCAGATCACAACATCAGCTCCTACAAATCCATCAATCCCTTTGGCAACAATTCCTGACTCTTCTACAACTGCAACAACAATCATTCCGAACAATTCATCAATTTCATCAACAATGGCTTCATCTATCACTTCAACAAGTCAAATGTCAACAACCATCTCTTCTACAACATCAGCATCCATTTATTCAGCAGGATCTTCTACAACGACAACAGAGATTAATGAAGATATCTCAGCAGTCACCATCTACTATGATTCGTCAAGTGTTCCTCCAAACAACAACTTTCAACAACAAACAGTGGCACCTCCTGCCAGGTCACCAGTCACCATCTACTACGATCCGCACACTATTTCAGTACCCTCCTCTGCAGCAGTCAGTCCAGTTACCATCACGGTGCCTGGACCAGTTCCATATGAAAGCAGTAATTCCATACCTTGGCATTACGGCTCTGACCTCTACTGCAACGGGGAGAAAATCACTTCGGACTCTTCAACTTCTTCTCCACAGATTGATAATGTTGGAGGAGGCGGAGGCTTCACCAGAAGCGGACGCCTTTTTGCTTCACAATTGCAAAGACCTAATGCTGAAGCAGAAGCTGCTGCCAAAGCAAAGGGGAAGAGTGTAATACCTGAAGAACCAATTCTCAAGGAAACTCAGAAGGCATCTTTTGAACAAGATGTAGACGAATTCATGAGAATTATATAGAGAAGTGATTACAAAGTGGTGGATCAGCTTCACCAAACTCCCTTAAAGATCTCCATATTATCCTTGCTGATGTGTTCCAAAGCTCACAGGAATGCATTATTGAAAGTCCTGCACGCATCATACGTGCCAGAAGAGATCACTGTTAATCAGCTAGAAACTGTGGTGGGAAATGTCAACACCAGTCATGGACTGGGCTTTACCAATGCTGATTTAACAACTGAGGGGCGTAACCACAACAAGGCTTTACATATCACTCTAGAATGCAAGGGTGCTGTTTTATCCCATGTACTGGTAGACACTGGGTCTTCGCTCAATGTTCTACCAAAGAAAGCCTTGGTGAAGCTGGAGTATGATGGCTTGGCACTGCGTCCAAGTAATTTGGTGGTGAGAGCATTTGATGGCTCTAAAAGATCAGTGCTTGGGGAGATTGATCTGCCTGTGATGATTGGCCCGCAGACTTTTAAAATTACCTTCTATGTGATGGACATTCAGCCGGCCTACAGCTGTTTGTTGGGTAGACCTTGGATCCATGCCGCTGGCGCTGTTACGTCTACCCTTCACCAGAAGATGAAATTCGAGTGGGAAGGCCAGATCATCACCATCTGTGGTGAAGAAGATATCTTTGTTAGGCATCTGGCTACGTACAAGTATATTGAGATGGATGGAGAGATCCATGAAACCATGAGCCAGGGGTTTGAGGCCCTGAACGTTAATGAAGCATCTGCTGTACTTGGAACCTCCATGACATCTTATCAGCAAGCCAGGAAGGTTGTTGAAGAGGGTACTGCCCAAGGCTGGGGCAAGCTGTTGCCTATGGAGAAGAAGGAGGACAGATTTGGGTTGGGTTACAAACCAACTCAACAAGATCAATCAGAGGCTGCCAGGAAGCCCAGTTTTATCAGTGGGGGAATGCTCACCCCAGATGCAGTGAACAACTTGGAAGACGAGGATGAAAGCGACCGCAACCTGGAGAGCTGGATACGTCCAAGGATCCCAGGGAGCCAAGTCCTTAACTGGTCTTCCCAGGAAATTATAAGGGTTACTCCTGCAGAGTAATTATTATTTCCTGTATTTTTAAGCATGCATCAAGTCTTGCATCTTGCCCAAGATGACAAGACTCATTTTGTAATCGGGCCATCTTGTAATTTTGTGCAAACAGATCAATCAATGAATATCAGACATCTTTTGCAAATGAGTCTTTTCCGCTCACTGTTTTTCATCTTTCTTTTTGTACAAAAAATAAAATGGCAATGTTTTCCAAAATGATAAACTTCATTTCACTTTTTTCCTAAACAAGATTAAAATCAATCACTAAAATGAACAATCTAAACCCTTGCAGAGAGTGCCTTTCAGACTGCACCGACAACAACACTGCTATGGCTTCGTATGACTTTGATAATCCAATCAATCAAGCTAATGAAGGGGTTGAAGAAGATTATGAGCTACCTGAAGAGCTAGCCAGGTTGTTAAGGCAAGAGGAAAAGGTTATCACTCCTCATCAGGAGGAGATCGAAACGGTTAATCTTGGTATGGAAGAAGACGTGAAAGAGGTTAAGATCGGGGCCTGCCTGCAAGATTCAGTAAAAGAGCAACTGATTGACATGCTTCGGGAATATGTGGATGTTTTTGCTTGGTCTTACCAGGATATGCCAGGGTTGGACACCGATATTGTCATGCACAAGCTGCCTTTAAAAGGAGACTGCCCGCCGGTTAAACAGAAGCTGCGCCGTACTCGCCCAGACATGGCAATGAAGATTAAAGAAGAGGTACAAAAGCAGTGGGACGTCGGATTCCTCACTGTAACTAGCTATCCGCCGTGGGTCGCTAATATTGTACCTATGCCTAAGAAAGACGACAAGGTGAGGATGTGTGTGGACTACCGGGACCTGAACAGAGCCAGCCCGAAAGATGACTTCCCATTACCTCACATTGACGTATTGGTGGATAATACGGCTCAGTTCTCGGTATTCTCCTTCATGGACGGATTTTCAGGATACAATCAGATCAAGATGTCACCTGAAGACATGGAGAAGACAACTTTCATCACACCCTGGGGCACGTTCTGTTATAAGGTGATGCCATTCGGACTGAAGAATGCTGGTGCAACCTATCAACGGGCTATGGTAACATTATTCCACGACATGATCCATAAAGAAATTGAATGTTATGTGGATGACATGATTGCCAAGTCCCTCACAGAAGAAGACCACCTGGTAAATCTGTCGAAGCTATTCAAGCGTCTGAGGAAGTACCAACTGAAGTTGAACCCCAACAAGTGCACATTCGGGGTGCGATCTGGTAAGCTGCTGGGATTTATTGTAAGCGAGAAAGGGATTGAAGTTGACCCTGATAAAGTCAAAGCCATTCAAGAAATGCCTGCACCGAAAACAGAAAAAGAAGTTCGAGGGTTCTTAGGTAGATTGAACTACATTTCACGGTTCATATCTCACCTTACAGCAACCTGTGAACCCTTGTTCAAGCTGTTAAGAAAAGAACAAACGGTCAGGTGGAACGAAGACTGCCAGAGGGCTTTTGACAAGATCAAAGAATACTTACAAGAGCCTCCAATCCTTATGCCTCCAGTTGAAGGAAGACCTCTGATAATGTACTTGACAGTATTAGAAGAGTCAATGGGGTGTGTGTTGGGCCAGCATGACGAGTCTGGTCGAAAAGAGTATGCAATTTACTACCTAAGCAAAAAGTTTACCGACTGTGAACAACGTTATTCACTGCTCGAGAAAACTTGCTGTGCTTTAGCGTGGGCTGCTCGCCGACTGAGGCAGTATATGTTGACCCACACTACTTTATTGATATCAAAGATGGATCCAGTTAAGTACATTTTCGAGAAGCCAGCACTTACCGGACGGGTTGCAAGATGGCAAATGATCCTCACAGAATATGACATCCAGTACACATCTCAGAAAGCCATCAAGGGCAGTGTATTGTCTGATTATCTTGCTGAGCAACCCATTGATGATTACCAGCCTATGAGATTTGACTTCCCTGATGAAGACATCATGTTCATAAAAGCAAAAGATCATGAAGAGCCTGTTCACACTGAAGGGCCTGACCCGGAAGAGGAATGGACTATGATGTTTGATGGGGTTGTTAATATGAATGGTCGCGGTGTTGGTGCAGTACTCATTACACCTAAGGGAGTTCACATGCCTTTCTCGGCAAAACTCACCTTTAACTGCACTAACAACGAAGCTGAATACGAAGCTTGTATTATGGGCCTTGAGGAAGCCATTGACCTCAGGATCAAAACATTGACTGTGTTCGGAGATTCAGCTCTGGTAGTTAATCAAACCAACGACAAATGGTACACCCACCAAGATCATCTGATACCTTACAGGGATTATACAAGGAGGTTATTGACTTTCTTTACAACGGTCAAGCTTGAGTACATCCCTCGGGACGAGAATCAGTTTGCAGATGCTCTTGCCACCATTTCATCCATGATCAAAGTTCAAGCTGCCAACTTTGTGCCTCGGATTTCAGTGTCCAGACTGGACAGACCAGCATATGTATTTGCAGCAGATGTTGTTAAGGATGATAAGCCTTGGTTCCATGACATTAAGTGCTTCTTGGAGAATCAAACATACCCACCTGAGGCATCTTCCAATGACAAGAAGACATTAAGAAGGCTAGCTGGTAGTTTCTTCCTGAACACTGACGGTTCCCTGTACAAGAGAAACTTTGATATGGTACTTCTCCGGTGCGTTGATAAAACAGAAGCTGACTTGTTAATGCACGAAGTGCACGAAGGATCCTTTGGTACCCATGCAGGAGGGCATGCCATGGCCAAAAAGTTGCTAAGATCAGGCTATTACTGGATCACAATGGATGCTGACTGTTGTGCCTATGCCAGGAAATGCCATAAATGCCAGATTTATGCGGATAAAGTGCATGTGCCTCCCAATCCTCTGAATGTGATGTCTTCACCTTGGCCCTTTGCTATGTGGGGCATTGATATGATTGGCAAGATTGAACCGACTGCTTCAAACGGCCACAGATTCATCCTGGTAGCCATTGACTACTTTACCAAGTGGGTTGAAGCAGCTTCTTATGCAAATGTTACAAGGCAGGTGGTAACCCGATTTTTGAAGAGAGACATCATCTGTCGGTATGGAGTTCCCGAGCGAATCATTACTGATAATGGTTCCAACTTAAACAACAAAATGATGGCAGAGCTATGTCGGGACTTCAAAATCCAACACCACAATTCTTCTCCTTACAGGCCAAAGATGAATGGCCCTGTTGAGGCAGCTAATAAGAATATCAAGAAGATTGTGCAGAAGATGGTAGTCACCTACAAAGACTGGCATGAAATGCTACCGTTTGCCTTGCATGGGTACCGAACGTCAGTCAGAACATCCACTGGGGCAACACCGTATCAGCTTGTGTATGGTATGGAGGCAGTCCTACCTGTTGAAGTTGAATTACCCTCCCTGCGGGTACTAATGGATGTTAAGCTGAACGAAGCAGAATGGGTCCGATCCCGATACGAACAACTGAATCTGATTGAAGAGAAAAGATTGGCTGCAATCTCTCATGGGCAACTATATCAGAAAAGAATGAAGAAAGCCTTCGATCAGAAAGTTAGGCTCCGAGAGTACCAAGTAGGAGATCTTGTGCTGAAAAGACTCCTCCCTCCTCATACAGACCACATGGGCAAGTGGACTCCGAACTATGAAGGACCATTCGTAGTAAAGAAAGTTTTCTCGGGTGGAGCACTGATGCTCAGCACTATGGATGGTGAAGACTTCCCGTCCCCTGTGAATTCAGATGCAGTTAAAAAATACTTCGCATAAAATGACCCGCTGGACATAAAAACAGAATGTAAGTCCAGGAAAAAATAGGGCATCCCGGCGAGTCAGAAACAGAATAAGAGACTCGGGCAAAAATAAGGGAAATAAACAAAAAATGTACACCCGCTGAGTTGAAAAGCCGCATTGGACAACTCAGGCAAAAATGGGTATCCCGATGGATTGAAAACCCGAAAGGGCGATCCATGCAAAATAAGGGAATAAGCGAACAACTACATTCTGAATTCGTCTGTATCACTTACAACTTAGTAAGCTTCGAAAGGTTCGAACGTCAGTCAGAATCAGCCTCCTTCAGAAAGCAAGACGAGAAGAACGTCAAAATTCATACGAGTCATAGCAAAAGGGAAGCTCCGTGAAGCATCATCAACATTGCCAACATCTTGTTTCTCAATTTGTAACGATCTCCTCATTTTAGGGGATCTGTTTCTTTGACTGTATCTTGCCAATTCAGGGCACATGAATTAATAAAATCAGATTTTCAGTCATGTTTCGTCTTGTACATTCAATGTTTGTTTGCAAAATGTCCGATGTCTTTAAGATATTGATTGCATAAATACAGATGCTTCTCTAAAAATACGTGCTTGCAGGAAATATACCTACTCCCGGGAGTGTCTGAACTCTTATGATGGAATCCGGTAAGGGATGCCTCGGGATTACTTGTGCGTTTCTCTGTCTTTTCAGGATTGCAGGGATTCAAAGCACAATGTGGGGCATGAAAGCTTCACCCCAGCAGGTTGGCAAGTCATCATTTACCCACTCAGCACCGGAGGTGCTTTCTCCCCAGCTGAGTTGCCATCCATTATTCCTCCTCAACCAAGTACAAAAGCCAGGGAGCCATCTCCCCACAGAGTTTCAGCCTCTACCCGGAAGAGCAACGCGTGAAGAAATCACAACAGAATGACGAAAGCTTCTACAAACCCCAGTTGGGTCCCTCATTAATGAGATAGGTCTAACAGTGACCTATATCCCCAAGCAGAATCACATATGTCAGATCTACCAATGATCTTATCCCCAGTTGGGATGTCCACTTCAAGCAGATCAGCCAGAGATCTTCGCACCAACAGGATCCGAATCCCGGATCGGTATCTTTTGCATAATCATAGCATTCGCATCATATTCTCCCCACAGAGCGTAGCATTCCGTCTAAAACGGAGCATTACGGCAAAAATCAAACATATTGCATAATCATAAGCCATGTTCCGAATCAAACACTTGTGAATACTGACAATCCATCAAACGATATACAGAAAACTCCCCAAAATTCCCCGGCAGAGAGCCCAAACATTTCTCTTACAAATACGGATACTTCCTAACACCCGTCCGTGTCATTTCCCCACCAGAGAGCCAAAGCACTGGCCTTACACCCACAAATACAGCTACATGCTCCTTTTGGCACTCGTCCATGTCATCATTCCCCAGTAAAATTGCCCGAGCAAACAGATGCATATACATTACAGATACTTCTTGACACCCGTCCGTGTCATATCCCCAGCAGAAAGCCAAAGCGTCCCCTTTGCACTCACAAATACATACATATACAATTCCTTGACACCCGTCCGTGTCACCTTCCCCAGCATAGTTACCCGAACACTCGGTATATCAGATACTTGTTTATACTATACTTTTCTCCTTTTGACACTCGTCCGTGTCACCCTCCCCAGCAAGTTAAACACCCGTGTACACCGCTCATACTTATTACTCCTGTTTTCACTCATACAGATACTCGTCCGTATCTTGTATATACCACTTAAATCCCCTCAGAGTCGACACTCGTCCATGTTCTTTGTTAACCAGTTGGTACTCGTCTGTATCATCATCTCAGAACATATGCCAGTGTTTGTTTCTACCTGATACTCGTCCGTATCATAGTCTTAAAAGATGCTCGTCCGCATCTTTAATCCATACACTGTGTCAAACACTTATGTCTTCTCGAATTTAGACACTCGTCTGTGTCTACTATTCCCCAGAAGAGTCCCCTCAGATTCAACACTCGTCCGTGTTCTTTGTTAACCAGTTGATACTCGTCCGTATCATCATCTCTGAGCATGTGTCAGTTTTTGTTTCTACCTGATACTCGTCTGTATCATGGTCTTAAGGATGCTCGTCCGCATCTTTAATCTATACACAGTGCCAAAACACTTATACATTTCCTTTTATTGAATGTAAACACTCGTCCGTGTTTACTATTCCCCAGCGAAGTCCCCAACAAACTTGTTAGACTATTTCCTTTCTATCTGACATTCGTCCTATGTCATGATACCTCTTCGGCAGCCGTACCCTGCCAGGTGATTGTCCCTCATCTTTGGATGACCGTCCCTCATCCTTTCCCCAGCGGAGTCTCTATTATTGGAACCCTTTTCTATCCGGCATTCGTCCTATGTCGTGATTTTTAGCAGCCGTCCCCTGCTAGGTGATCGTCCTTCACCTCCTGATGATCGTCCTTCACCTCCTGATGATCGTCCTTCATCATTTTATCTGGTGGTCGTCCCCATCGTCGATCTTGTTATCTGACATTCGTCCTATGTCATGATAAACCCCGAGAGCAGCCGTACCCTGCTAGGTGATCGTCCTTCACCTCTTGATGATCGTCCTTCATCATGCTTATCCGATGGCCGTCCCCATCGTCGACCTTTTTATCCGGCATTCGTCCTATGTCGTGATACTTTTTGGCAACCGTACCTTGCCAGGTGATCGTCCTTCACCTTAGATGATTGTCCCTCATCTTATCCCCAACAGAGCAGCCGTCCCCTGCTAGGTGATCGTCCTTCACCTTTGATGACCGTACCTCATCATTTATTTCATTTACCTATAATCCCCAGAGAATCTTATATCTTTACTTGATGGCCGTCCCCATCATAATCTCTTGTATCCCCAGCATGTCGGTCGTCCCCGTCATTGCTCTTTCCCCAGCAGTCGTCCTCTGCTCGACGGTCGTCCTCCGTCACGCGCACTTTATAATTATACTTTATTTTCTTTTTACAATCTATATCCCTTTTCTTCTTCATTCTGTGCGTGCAAATTTTGGACTGTCTTTGGTATTCAACCACAAGTTATCTTGTTTGCCTGTTAAGCCGTCGCTTACATCCTGCACAGCTAACTCATGTTTGAATAGGGGCAGCTGTAAACACCCCAAATTTGCCCTCACCCATTCACACCATGGCATGTGATCATTTCATATGCATAAGTTCAAATCATAGCATCTCATATTGCATTTTTGATTCACTGCATTGATTCTAAGTCATCTGCATCTAGGGTTTGTGATCTGAGCAAGCCAAGAGCTTCTTGAGCCACTCCAAAGGTCATCAATCACTTAAAAGGGGTCCATGTATGTTCAAACATCATATTATATCCTCTCAAAGTCCAGAAAATCAAAGAATCACAAGAACTGAGATTGGCATGGAAGCAGAGCCAGGTTTGACTGCACAGATGACCTAGAATTAGGGTTTTGGTTTCAGAGGCCATAACTCCAAATTTTTTGGTCATTCTTGTTTCTATTGGTCTCTATATGGTATAGGGATCATGCATATCAATTTTCATGAAGAAATTCCATGAGGAAGTCATCTGATCAAGAGTTGACTTTTTGAGCAAGTCAGTGCAAAATCAGGGCATCTGAGGCCCCCAATGACCCAACCAAAGGGTGTTCATCATCATTTTGATTGTGTATGATCTTTATTTGATCATAGAAGATGTTATAAGTTCACAAAATCAAAGGATTTCAAGCCATTTGCAAAGTTGACTTTTTGGGAAAATGACTTGTAATGGAAAATTGCCATTTTGGGAAACTTTTTCAACCCTTGCTTTTTGATTAAAAAATGCTTCAAATGGGAAAACTTTGGTCATGAAAGTTGTAGAATGGATCATTCCCTTTTCAAAAAGTACAAGAACTCATTCTAATTCATTTTGGATTAAAAGTTATGGCTTGTCAAAGTTGGGAAAAATCACATAATTTCAAGTTTTCTACCAAAGAGGCAAAGTTGCAAAACCACTTGCCAAGGCAAATTGAACTTTCAAATGGACTTATAAACTTCACACAACCATGAACCAATGTCTAAAAGTCAGATTGCATCAAGAGTTTGCTCATTTTTATGACTTGTGGATCAAGAAACTTCAAAAGGGCCAAAGATGAACAAAGTTGCAAAACTTCACTCAAACCCTAATCCACTTGCTTGCTGACTTCAGAACTGATCCTAGGGCTCTCCACACTTCTTGCTGCGCAGGACACCCCTCTTGTCCTTGGCTAGCCATGAGCCCATACCTCTCTTACACAAAGCTTGACTTTTTTGCAAAAGACCCATACCAATCACAATAGGGCACACCAACTCCACAGACCTATCCATGAGTGATAAGTGGACCAAAACTAGCTCAACACATAACACAATTCATGCTGAAGCTCTCTCATAGCCATAGTTCCAAGTTTATGCTCCATATGCAAAACCATTCGAAACTGACTCCACAAGCATCAAACACACAAACAAACTTCACAAAACATCTCAGCACACTCACCTGATCACATCCCTGCCCTCATTCATCCTTGAAACCCCCTGAAATCAAAACACGATCTCTCACCTCTCCTGAACAGAACTTGATCAAACTCCCAAATCAGCCAAAAGAAATTCTTTCCAAGCATCAAGACTTCATCAATAGGACCATTGGGATCATTTTGAGGCAAAGAGGCAAGCAGAAAGCTCTTGGGTTGAAAGCTTCGATTCAGGTAGCCATGGAAATTCATTTTTCCAGAACTCTTATTTCTTGTTTCTAAAATGATCTACATGCTTCCCTGAGTTCACTGAACCTTTTATTTTTGAAAATGATTGAGTATTGAGTGTGTATTGCATCTCTGAAAGTTTGGCCATTCTTACATTTTTGTTTCGAATCATGGTTTTGAGCAAGAAGAAATGAGTTTTGAGGTTAGATTCAGGTTCAGGGAGGTGAAGAGAGTTGATCTGGAGCTTTAGAGCTCCAGAAATAACCTAGAAGTGAGGTTTTGGTTTTACTCAGGGGAGGTGTGGCCGGAGAAGACGACCAGAGGTCTTTTCCGGCCACCTGAAAGTGATTAGTGCATTAATGAGGATTAGGGTTCAGTTTGAATGTGGAGCGTAGGATGGGCTGACTTTGTTTGACCCGCGCGTGTTTGGATGGCCTGGATTGTTTCATTAAAACCCTAATCCACGTCATTAACCTAATTAATTGAGTTTTATATTAATCTGACCAGTTTGAATGAGAGCCCTTAGATCTGGCGCCAGTCTTTCCCTCCATTCCCAGTTTGAATCTCAGCCTTAGGATGCGCTGACTTTCTCTTTATTTGTATTTTTATTTCATTTGTTTTGCACATTTATTTTAAAATAGAAAAAAATGTTTTAAAATTATGAAAATATTTGTCAAGGTTTTCATTATTTTTCAGAACACAAAAATATTTTTATTTTTATTTTTTGCATTAAAAATTATTTTTAAATCATTTAAAGTTTATTTTTAATTAGTTAATGAAAATTAATTAATTAAAAATACTTTTAGGTATTTAAAATTACAAAACAATTCATGTAACATTTAAAAACATTTAGAAACATTGTCCAACTCTCAAACCCAATTTCTTTTTTGTTCTTGATGCCTATTGATAATTTTCAAAGGAATTAAATTCATTTTGGGGCAATATTTTGGTTCAAACTTCAAAAATTAATTTCTGCCTAACCCTTGAGAGTTGGATCATGATTCTTCTTGCATTGTATCTTGTATAGCATGTAGTTTATAGGGTAAAATTGGCATGAATTGATCTTGCATTTTCAAATTGTTTTGCATTTTTCTTGGCAAGGTACCTTAAAACCCTAGCAATCTTAGGAAATTCATAACCCTCACTAGGTTAAGAGTTGAATCCCCTCCTTTGGGCAGTGAGTTTGTATAGGTTTAGGGTTCCTTTGAATGCATTTTCAAATTTTTATCATGATGTTTGCTTCTGGTTTTGAAGTTTGTTTTGTGCATTGATCATAAACCCTAATTTGGGCCTTCTTTTGCATCCATCTTCCATTTGCTTGCATACCATGACTTGCCATGACATTTTGTGCATTCATTTGATTCATAAGACATCTTAGGACATATTAGAATCATTTTTAATCATTGCATCCTTCATTTGCCATGTTGTATGTCATTTGCATTTCATAACTTTTCATGAACATTCATGGTTCTAAGCATGCTTCTCTTGCATTCATATGTTTGTATGATCATCCTCATGCCTTGCTTCATGTTTGCATCATCTCTTAGCATCATTAGCATCATGTATTTGCTTTTGACTTTGTCTTGCATCATGCCATTTCATCTCATTTGCATTGCATTTCATTTCTTTCACTAACTTTTCAGGTGGTAAGTTACTTTGAGAAGTGAATTTGCCTTCACTTCTCATGTTCTCTTTTCATCTCTTTCATAATCCCCTTGCTGCATTTTGTATGTGTATTGGATTGAGCTTGCTCATTCATGTTCTTCTCTTACTTTCTTTCTTCAAGAAACTTGACTTCTTAAGTGAAGCAAGTTGTTTTGCTTCTCTTTGCTCCTTTCATCTGCTTCCTGGTGGTTTCTCTGAAGATCTTTCTCTTAAGCCTCATTAACCCTAGGAATAACCAAGCATGACAATAGTTAGGGTTTTATTTAGTCCCCCATTTAGCTTTTACCTTTGTGTCTCTTTGAGTCTTCACTCCTCACCTCATAATCAGGGACTAAACCCTAAAGGTTTTAAGGCTTTGTGATTAAGCTTATGCCTGCATCCTTCTATTAGGATGGAGTGTATAACTTTAATCCTAAGTGTTAAACCCTTAATGTGTTTAACTCCTTCAATCAATCCACTTAATAATCATCAAGACATCAAGCTTGTAACTTGGGCCTTGCATTAGGGTTCTAATTCTTCCTTAACTGGTTAAGAAGGACTAACCCTAGTGTTAATGGACAAGTCCCCCTCAAGTTGTCTTACAAACCATAAAACTCACTTCTTCATCTTATCATTAACTAAAATCCATCTGATAAAGGCTTTGTTTTGTCATGAGGTTAATCCCTAATCATGGATTAAGTTGAGGAGTCTTCCTCAGCTTAAACATTCTCATCTATTATCCTTCTATTAGGATGGTGTAATGAGTCTGTTTAATCCCTGATTATGGCTTAGTCTCATTACTTAACACTAAACAAAAACAACAAAAACATCTAAATAATCACAAGTAGGTTAATGATCTTAATCCTACATCAGGGTGATTAAGTGTGAGATGCTGACTTCACACTTAAGGTATTCTCATTACCCCTAATCAGAGGGAAGATGTGATGAGTTTACTAACCCATTGGTTTAGGCTTAAGCTCATTAACTTATGACACATTTCCAAAAACAATAAAAGACTGAAAACTCAAAAATAAACAATAATCGTCTCCTCCGGGATTCTTTTCTCATCTCATTCACTCACAAACGAGAACTTGCTTCTTCCGTCTAATGCAAGACAGTCAGCACCTGAGCCAGACAGGTCATACACTTGAGCATAGGCAAGCAAGCAGTTCACAAGTCAATTTATCTTTTCAGTCTCTTTGGGTCGAACTACGGTGTTCTGACTTCCTCATTGCACGAGAGGATACGTAGGCATAACTTAACAGTTATCGAACAAAAGTCTCTGTATATTCCCCCTCTTTTCAGCATCATTCTTTTAGCCTCATGATCATGAGCATTGCACTCTTATTCTTACACTGACACTGTACATATCTCACTTCACACTCCTTTTACACTGACACTTGCATTCTTTCCAGCTTTGATACATAAATTGCACTGACACTACCCCTTTAAAACACAAATCTTTTAAGCGTGGATCCCGTCGAGTACGACGGACAATCTGGGTGCTAATACCTTCCCAGGTTGTAACCAACCCCCTTTCTCAGTCTCTCTGGTTCGCGACCGTCTTATCCATATCTTTCTAGGTCTATGCAGCATTACCTTTCCTCCGGGATAAAAATGCCTAGCTGGCGACTCTTTCTTCTCTTGAGTTCACTCCTGTGTGTTCTCATCCCCCCTTTCGCCGACCGTTCGCGTCTGTACCCCTTCTAACCAGGTGTCATTTTGGTGGGAGCGACAAAGGGTTCAGGTGGTCTAAAAGGATCATTTCACTTTCTCATTCAGACATTCGTTGGTGCTCTCGATCTATGGAGAATGTTATTATCATTGACCGTTGTGGGGAATTCCCTAATGTGCCACTCCTTGGCATAAGAGGAGGAAATACCTATAATCCTTCTTTAGCACTACGTCAGTTTGGTTATGCTCGGAGTAATGGTCCTCATGACATGCTTATTCAGGGTATTATGTTCGACTACGACAACGATCTTCAGGGTTACCATCAAAGGTATATACGAGCTTGGAACAAGGTGAATAGGATTGACAGCAACACTTTGGAGCCAAAGTATTCTATTCCTATGGAACCTTATCTCAGACGGGTTCGATCTCGTGCTCAGACTCTTATGATGCCATATCCTGCTGTTTTACCAGTCACTATGGAGCTTATTGCTGAAGGAGATGTTCCTTATACCATCCTTCATCCAGACATGACCACTGATTTGGAAGAATTGCAAAAGTCCTGGATTCAGTTGAAGGATCAAAGGGATACTTTTGAGACTCATTTCAGAGCTGGTCAAGAAAGAATTCTGGAGCTAACAAGGCAACTTCACGAAGAGCAAAACCTCAACAAGTACCTCCACGCAAAGAGGAAGCGTCCATGGGAGACTTAAAACCCCATATATCTACCTTTTGTATTTTATTATCATTTCATTGTAAGCCCAAGGGGCAAAATTATATTAAACATTTACTAATAAAAATTTGTTTTTGTTTTTCTTTAAACAAATTTAAATCCTGCTGTCCTTGAAAACATTGCATATGCATCTACATACCATATCATTGCATCACAGGTTTCTTATAAACAGGTATCTTATCTTATCGCTGTTTATTTCAGAAGAAATGGCTCTGGAACAGACTATTAAGGATCTCCAGGCTCAGAATGCACAATTTCAAGAAATGATCCTGAACTTGTCCAAGGGACAAGATGAACTGAAGACACTTCTGACTAAGAAGAAGAAGGATAGAAAATCAGTGGGCCTTATCAACCTGGGTAGAAGATTCAGAGGACCTGTCAAGACAAAAGAAGATGTTGAGAACCTGGAATCTGAAAATTCTGAGGGAGAAGGAGGCAGTCTTCATGACACTATGGTAAATTCTGATTTTGAGGTGAATTATTATCATGATCCTGCTAGTGAGGAGAAGTATAAGATACTGGAGGACAAAATGAATGCTATGGAACTAAAGAAGAATTATGGGTTTGACTTTGAAGATTTGAGTTTGAATTTTGGAGTCTCCATTCCTATAGGTTTCAAGGTTCCTACTTTCGTGGTGTATGACGGTGTGTCTTGCCCAAACCTGCATTTAAGGTCTTATGTCAGAAGAATTCAACCCCATACTCCTGATAAGAAGTTATGGACATATTTCTTTCAAGAGAGTTTGTCTGGATCCCAACTGGAATGGTATTATCAACTTGAAAGTACCAACATTCGCAACTGGAATGATCTTGTTGAGGCTTTCTATAAGCAGTACCAATACAATTCTTATTTAGCACCAACTCACATGCAACTCCAAAGCATTTCTATGGATGTCAAAGAAAGTTTCAAGGAGTATGCTCAGAAATGGAAAGATCTGGCAAGTAGAGTTCAACCCCCTTTGACTGACAGGGAATTGGTTGATATGTTCATGAGTACGTTGACTGGTCCATTCTATAGCCATCTCATTGGAAGCTCATCATCTGGCTTCACTGAGCTGATAATGACTGGAGAGCGTGTAGAAAGTGGGATACGAAGTGGAAAGATTCAGATGGTTGCTTCTTCAAGTATTGCCAAGAAGCCCCCTCATGGGAAGAAGGAATCCAATGCTGTGTATAGCCAGCGTAGTCGTAATGATCGTAACTAATCCGTGGGAGTTGTTTTGATTTCTAATACTACACCTTCACCACAAGAGCAACAACATAATAATCATCCCAAGCCCAGGAGGCAGTTTACCAAGCTCAATATGTCATTGGCTCAGGCTTTGCATCATATGTTGAAAGGAGAATTAATTACTTTGAAGGACCCACCACAAAATATCAATACTTCCTCTTCTCGTTACAATCCCAATGCAAGGTGTGCATACCATTCGAATAGCCCTTGCCATGATACTAACAGTTGCTGGTCGTTGAAGAACAAGATCCAGGATATGATTGAGAATGGAGAGATTGAATTTGACCCTCCAGAGACTCCTAATGTGATTACTGCTCCCATGCCTAAACATGAGAAGACTGTTAATGTTGTTGATGAGGTTGTTTATGTTCGTACTGTGGCTGAAATAACTACTCCTCTAGCTATTGTCAAGAAGAAGCTTGTGCAAGCCAGTTTATTTCCGGGTTGCAGGGAAGATTGTTTTTACTGTGCCTATAAACCTGATAGTTGTTGGAGGTTGAGGTCAGGTATTCAACGCCTGATAGATAACTATATTATACTATTTGAGAGGACCTCTTCTATGGGGAGTCTGTGTGGAGGTTTGGTTCAAGATGTGAAATTTGAAGATGTGGCTATGGTTAACAAGATCCCTATGAAGATTACTTCCAGTGGTCCAGTAAGGATCACTTCTAAAGGTCCTGTGAAGATTACTGCCGAGCCAAAGGTGGCTCCAATGATTATTACTACTCCTGGTCCTATCCCATACACTTCTGATAAAGTTATACCCTGGAATTATGGTTCTGATGTTTATATCCATGGTGTCAAACAAGAGCCTTTGACTGATGCACCTGTTACTGATGGTAATCTTGATGTGGAAAATATTGCTGGATCCAGTAAGATACCAGGAGTGGAAGAATTTTCTCTCCAGAAGACACCTCAAAAGCTGCTGCTACTCCAGTTCATATCTCTAACTCTGGGCCAAATATTGAGGCTCGGGGAAAAGAACCATTGATTGGACCTATTCAAGCTGAAGCACTAGTTAATGAAGATCTCTCTAAGCAGATGGAAGAAGTGCTGAAGATTATCCGCAAGAGTGATTATGATGTTGTTGACCAGTTGGGGCATACTCCCTCCAAAATCTCCATGCTATCTCTGCTATTATGTTCTGAAGCCAATGCCAAGGCTTTAATTAAATTCCTGAAGACTGCTCATGTGCCACATGAAATCTCTGTGGATCAATTTGAAAATTGTGTTGCTCATCTAACTAGTGTTAATGGTTTGGGTTTTAATGATGCCGATTTGACTCCTGCCAGCAGAAACCATAATAAAGCTCTGCACGTCTCCATTGAGTGTAGGGGCACTACTTTGTCTCATGTATTGGTGGATAATGGTTCTTCATTAAATTTATTACCTAAGGAGGTTCTAGAAAAACTCAATTTGAATGATGTAGTGTTAAGGCCAAGTAATGTGGTGGCGAAGGCCTTTGATGGTTCAAGAAGAATGGTGCATGGAGAGGTGGATCTTCCAATTAAAGTAGGCTCTCAAGTTTTTGATTCCACTTTCTATGTGATGGATATTCGTCTTGCGTACTCCTGTTTGCTTGGGCGCCCCTGGATCCATGGGGCAGGTGCTGTGACTTCCACTTTACATCAGAAGTTGAAATATCCGGTGAAAGGAAAGGTTGTCAATGTTTATGGGTGAAGAAGAATACATGGTCAGTCATGTGAACACTTTTAAATATGTTGAGATGGAGGGTGAATTTGTTGAGACCCCTTGCCAGATATTTGAAGTTGTTCCTTGGGTCGTTCCTACTACTGAAGCTCCCCCTGTTGTCAAAAGAGTTCCTATGATTACTAGAGTGCCTCCTACAATGGCCTCCCTCAAAGATGCTAGAGCTGTGGTTGAAGAAGGTGGTTGTACTATTTGGGGTCAGCTTCCTGACATTCCTTACAAGTCTGACAAGTTTGGTTTGGGTTTTACTGCAGAATCTCAGAAGGTTGTTCGTCGTGCTTGTAACACCCCAAATTTGATTATGAGTATTTGTTGCTTATTTGAGGATATATGAATGAATTGACAATTGGTGGTTATGTGACCCGATGCATGGTGGTGAAATTATTTTAATAATATTAATAATAAGAATAATCATGTAGTATTATTCAGATTATTGGTTATTATTTAAAATAATAGAAGTGGAAGTATGAATGTTATGTTGGTTATCTTGGAGTATAAGAGTAATTTATATAATAAGGATAAATAGTGTTTTATTAAACTATTTTATTATTATTATTGAAATTATATTAAAGAAAAGGGTAAGGTGGTCTTTTCGTGAAAATTATGAGGGTAAAGTGGGAAAAGACATAACTGGGATAGTTTTGATCAAAAGGAATTATACGATCAAAATGCTCATTTTATCGTGTTTAGTGAAGTGCTCTGAAGAAGAGGGAGAAAGAGGAATCTCAGAGTCAGGAGGCTGTGGAGAACCCCAAAGAAGAGAGTCAATCGGAGAAATTCTCTAAGGTATGGGGAGTTTTCATAATCTATTATAATTTTATAGGAATTGGTTTATGAATAGATTAGGTTTGATATGATTTTGGTTATTGTTAGGTTTGATGACATAGATTGAGTTATAAGGGTATGAATTGGTGAATTAGGATTGATAAGATGATTTAGAATGGTGTGTTTGATGTTTTAATTGATGCATTGTTGTTGTATGTGATTAATTATTGATTGGTAAGAAGTTTTGGGTTGCATTAGGATGAATTCGTGTGAAAAATTAGGGTATTTTTGTGTAGAATTCGTAAAAACAGCAGAAAACTGCTTATGTACATGTGTTAACCGGTTAACCATAGGTGTTAACCGATTAACCACTGAAAAATATGCGTTTTGGGCAAACAAATGAGGCGTTAACCGGTTAACGCTATGGGTTAACCGGTTAACACTGTAACAATGACACTTTTAGTTTTGAAAAATTCATAACTTTTGATCCGTAACTCCGATTTAGGTCCCGTTTGAAGCGTCAGAAAGCTAATGAGATGAACTTTAATTTGATGAAATAAAATGAGTGAAATGATACATTTTTAAATGATGAATATTTAGAAAAAGTTGAGTTGGTTTTATGATTATAAATAGGATTCTATTGTAAGTTGACGATTTGTTGTTGTTGATGAAGGAAGTCGTCTGCTTTGTTGTTAAAAATTGGTTTTATGATTATAAACATGATGTTATTGTGAATTGGAGTTTTGTTGTTGTTGATGAGGGGATTTGTTTGGTTGTCTCGTTGATTCGAATAAGTTGTTTTGTTGTATGATTGATAAAAGAAGTATGGTTGGTGTGTTGTCGTGATGAAATACATGATTTTATGATGATTATCTGTTGAACATAAAAATGATGGGTTATGTCTTGATAAGTTGAGATAATTAATGAAATGAGTTTTTGGTGTGTTGTTACGATGAGATTATATGATTATTTGATGTTTGAACAGTTAGATATGAAATGGATGATGCACATTTGATTTCTCGATGAATTTTTACGATGTAACGCATCATTGCATTTCATGACATTCACGATGGGGCTTCGGCCTATTTATAGCTTCAATCCCATTGTGTGGATTGGAGTTTCTCAATGATTACGATGTGCTTCCTTGTGGGGGGTTGATGGTCATATATCCATCTCACGATGAAATTGGTACCACATGCATAATTGCATATCATGATAGTTGGAATTGCATATGTCTGGATGAATTCACGATTGAGTTGTTGTTGCTGAATTTTTATAATGTGTTCATGATTGAGTTGTTGTTTCTGAATTATATGGTTGAAGATGTTATGACATGCTTATGCTAATTTATTTATATTCCATATTCTAATATATTTATGATAAATTATGATTACTCACCCTGCCTGCTTGGAAATGTTGCCTCCTATGTGGGTAACTTGCAGATGATAAAGAATAGTCTCGCACTGCAAGAAGAGTTGTTCAGAGTCTCGAAGCGTACCTTATATTACTTTAGGAGTTGTCTGGAGTCTTGTGTCCTGCTCTGTGTCATGTAACATCGGGATGGGGTTTTATTTATTAGACTTGTTCCAGCGATATTATTATTTGAAGAATATTTCCTTTATTTTATGATGTTAAAACTCTGGATGATTAATGCTATGTGCATGAAATAAAATATTGACTTTTGAATTATGGAGTTGATTCCGCTGCAAAATGATTATATATTATATTTTGATGCTAATTAACCCGTATTCCAGGACAGGACACTGTTATTTTGATGTTTTCCGAAGAAATGTATTACCCTTCTTGTTGATTACTCTGATATTATTCTAAATATTTTGTTTTGGGTAGAAGGGTGTTACAGTGCTCGTGCTGCTCGTATCACTCATGGAGGAATCATAAAAGACCAAGTCAATGCTGTGGAAGACTATGATGAAGGTTACAACCTGGACGATTGGATTTTTCCTACCATGGGGGATGGACTCAACAATTGGAAAGCTGAAGACGTTATTCCTATCTCCTTTAGCTAGGAGTAAATGCTATTTCATTTTTTTAAATTTATTTTTGTAACTTTGAACAATTAATTACTTTTAAGCCTTGTGTCTTGCCCGGGGCACAATGGTATGCTTGTTAGAGTTGTCATTTCATTCGCATATTTTCATTCAATAAAATCAATGGACGTTTCTCGTTTTCGTAAATATTGTGCTCTTTGTCTTTCTTTTATTTTCATTTTTATTTCTTTTGTAAAAAAAAAGAAGCTATGTGTTCTTACACACACCCACATCACTAAATGCAGATATTCATCCACTCTGGATCCTATTGATAACGATTCTGCTATTGCCAATTATGACTTCGAAAATCCGATCTATCAAGCCGATGATGGAAAGGAGGAAGTTTTTGAAGTACCTATAGAGTTGGCTAGATTACTACAGCAAGAAGAGAAAACTATACAACCACATGAGGAACCGATTGAAGTCGTGAACCTGGGAACCAAGAAAAATAGGAAAAAAGTCAAGATAGGTGCTGAATTAAAAGATAATATCAAGGACAAGTTGATTCAGATGTTAAATAAATATGTGGAAGTTTTTGCTTGGTCTTACGAAGATATGCCAGGGTTGGATACAGATATTGTGGTTCACCGTCTACCAGTGAAAGAGGATTGTCGTCCAATAAAACAGAAAGTTCGTCGTATGCGTCCTGATATGTCAGAAAAGATTAAGGCAGAGGTGATGAAACAATTCAATGCAGGGTTTTTAGCTGTTACTTCTTATCCACAATGGGTTGCAAACGTGGTGTCGGTGCCTAAGAAAGATGGTAAAGTACGCATGTGTGTAGATTATAGGGATTTGAATAGAGCCAGTCCAAAAGATGATTTTCCACTTCCACATATTGATGTTCTGGTAGACAACACTACTCAACATAAAGTATTCTCTTTTATGGATGGTTTCTCTGGGTATAATCAGATCAAGATAGCACCTAAAGACATGGAGAAGACTATATTTGTTACACAATGAGGCACTTTCTGCTATAAGGTGATGCCATTTGGTTTGAAGAATGCTGGGGCAACATATCAACATGCTATGGTAGCTTTGTTCCATGATATGATTCACCATGAGATAGAGGTATATGTGGATGATATGATAGCCAGATCTCAGAATGAAGAAGAACACCTTGACCACCTGCACAAGTTGTTTGAGAGGTTGAAGAAATACAAGTTGAGGTTAAATCCAAACAAATGTACTTTTGGAGTTAGATCTGGTAAACTTCTTGGTTTTATTGTCAGTGGTAAAGGTATTGAAGTAGATCCTGCAAAGGTAAACGCTATACAAGAGATGCCTGCTCCTCGTACTGAGAAAGAAGTTAGAGGTTTCCTGGGACGACTGAATTACATTGAAAGATTTATTTTCCAGTTGACTGCTACTTGTGAACCAATCTTCAAGTTGTTGAAGAAAGATCAAGTATTAGAATGGAATGACGAATGCCAGGTAACTTTTGATGAGATCAAAAGGTACCTACAGGAACCTCCTATATTGATGCCACCAGTTGAAGGAAGACCCTTGATTATGTACTTGACAATATTGGATAACTCAATGGGGTGTGTGTTGGGGCAACATGACGAGTCTGGTCGAAAAGAGCAGTCAATATACTACCTTAGCAAAAAGTTTACCGACTGTGAAACAAGATACTCACTGCTCGAGAAAACTTGCTGCGTTTTGGCATGGGTTGCTCGCCGACTAAGATAGTATATGTTGACTCATACCACTTTATTGATTTAAAAAATGGATCCAATCAAGTATATATTCGAGAAACCTGCTCTCTCCGGACGAATAGCAAGATGGAAAATGATCTTGACAGAATATGACATACAATATACAACTCAGAAAGCAATTAAGGGAAGTGTGGTAGCTGACCATTTGGTTCATCAAGCAGTGGATGACTACCAATCTATGACTTTTGAGTTTCCGGATGAAGATATTATGATTGTTACTAAAGAACCTAGACAATATGAAGGACCTGGACAAGGATCCCAATGGACTATGGTTTTTGATGGAGCTTCTAATGTGCTTGGTAATGGTGTTGGTCTTGTGATTATCTCTCCTAAAGGCTGTTATACACCAGTTACTACAAAGCTTTGTTTTAAATATACCAATAATATGGTAGAGTATGAAGCGTGCATCATGGGTATCAAAGTTGCTATTAAAATGAAGATTCAATTTTTGGATGTGTATGGAGATTCAGCCTTAGTAGTCAGTCAAGTTAAAGGGGATTGGGATACCAAGCATCCTAATCTCATCCCTTAAAAAGAGCATGTGTTGTCTTTGATCCCGTACTTTGAAGATATTACCTTTGGACATATTCCACGAGAAGAGAATCAATTGGCAGATGCATTAGCTACCATGGCATTTATGTTTGAAATCAGTTGGGAGCATGAAGCTCCGAGAATTATTATTGATCGATTTAACAAACCTGCATACTGCAATGAAGTGGGTACTGAAGGAGTAGAAGAAAAGCCTTGGTTCCATGAAGTGAAGAGGTACCTTAAAGCTCAGGAGTTCCCTGAAGGGGCATCTGTCAATGATAAGAAGTTTCTAAGGAGGTTTTCTGCTAAATTCTTCCTGAGTAATGGAGTTTTGTACAAGCGCAACCATGATTCAACTTTGCTTCACTGTGTGGATAAGAAAGAAGCAGTAGAGATTATGGAAGACATGCATGATGGGATCTTTGGTATTCACTCTAGTGGGCATACAATGGCTAAGAAGATTCTAAGAGCAGGTTATTATTAGTCTACCATGGAAGCTTACTGCTATCAACACTCCAAAACTTGTCACAAATGCCAGATTTATGCTGATAAGGTTCACGTGCCTCCAGTTCCGTTGAATGTTCTAACTACTACATGGCCTTTTTCCATGTGGGGCATCGATATGATTGGTGAAATCAAACCTACTGCCTCTAATGGACATCGTTTCATCCTTGTAGCTATTGATTACTTCACAAAATGGGTGGAGGCAGCTTCATTTGCTTCTGTTACTAAGAATATTGTGGCTCGATTCATCAAATATAATCTTATATGCAGATATGGCATCCCTGAAAGGATTATCACAAATAATGGTACTAATTTGAACAACATCATGATTACTGATCTCTGCACGCAGTTCAAGATTAAACATCACAATTCTTCTCTATATCGTCCAAAGATGAATGGCGCAGTGGAAGCCGCCAACAAGAATATTAAGAAGATCTTGCAAAAGATGACAATTACATATAAGGATTGGCATGAGATGTTACCATTTTCTCTTCATGGTTATCGTACCACTATGCGTACTTCAACAGGGGCAACCCCATTTTCCCTTGTCTATGGTGTGGAAGCAGTTTTACCCATTGAAGTTCAGATTCCCTCTTTGAGAATTATGAAGGATGCAGGCTTGGATGAAGATGAATGGATTCAGACTCGACTTGACCAGATAAACCTGATTGATGAGAAAAGACTAGCAGTTGTTTGTCATGGTCAGATGTATCAGAAGCGAATGATCAAAGCCTTCAATAAGAAAGTTAGGCAGCAGGTGTATCATACTGGTGATTTGGTAATCAAGCGTATTATATTACCACAGGGTGTTCCCAGGGGCAAATGAACTCCCACCTATGAAGGACCATTTGTTGTTAAGAGAATATTTTCTGGAGGTGCCATGATGCTTACCACTATGGATGGTGAAGATTTCCCACAGCCTGTGAATGCAGACATAGTTAAAAATACTACGCATGAAAAGAGACCCGCTAGGTTGACTGGCCTAGGAAAAAATAAGGGCATCCTGGCGAACCAAAAGGGTTTGGGCAAATATTAGGGATATATAACAAAAAATGTACACCCGGCAAGTCGAAAACCTGAAAAGGCGGCTTGGGCAAAAAAGGGTATCCTGGTGGATTGAAAACCTGAAAGGGAAATCCAGGCAAAAGTTAGGGATTAAAGCGTATGACTATGTCTCGTTGGATCACCCATGCAAACTCTACTAGTTGTATTATTTACGTCAAGTTCAACAGATATCGATCAGTCCAATTGTTTCCTCTCTAATAGCTGAAGATGAGATAATTGAAGATAATGGCAATAACAATATTGGAATTCAATAGGGTTATTTACACATAGCTACTTCTCCTTGTAAAAATTTCTTTGACGAATTCCTCTTACTAGGATTTCCGTCTCCGTATTAAAACATGTCTAGTTATAAGTTTATTTCTAAGAATAAGAAAAATTCCATTTTTTATATTCAGCTTTACTATTCCTCCTTTATTCAGCTTTACCTTTCCTCCTTTATTCGGCTTTACCTTTCCCTCTTTATTCAGCTTTACTTTTCCCCTTTTACTAAGCGAAAAACGTCCATTGATTATGTTTGAATGAATATATGCCTTTGAATATGATTGATGTTTACCAAAAATGCATAAAATACAATAATAGCATTACTAAGAACGAACGGAGGTAGGAATTCAACGAAGCTTCGCCGGTTCATCCCCATAGGGTAATCTTTATGAATATCTATACAGAATTCTTCAAGTAATATCTCATACTTTCCACTCGACGAAGTCTTCAAGCATTTTCATATCCTCCGAAGAATTAAGTCCTCCGGATCTATGTCTATCTCTTTTATCCTCAGTCAGAATATTCAGGAACTTATTCCTTCAATAAGAAGTACGACGAACGAAAACGAAAAGGTTCTAAGTACAATATTCATAAAAAAGAAGGAAACGAAGTCTTCATACTCCTCAGCAACAAATCAGGATTTATTTTCCCCATCCAGCAGTTGTTATATGAAGCTACTGATCAGCTTCCCGAAATAATTCATTCGTACATACATCATATCATATCATATCATATCATATCATATCATATCATATCATATCATATCATATCATATCATATCATATCATATCATATCATATCATATCATATCATATCATATCATATCATATCATACGCATTCTCATAAAATATTATCTTGCAAATTGTTATATATATCATTATATTTTGCACCCAACTAACCTTGTTTTTCAGGTAAATTCTCTAGCAGACAAACTTCATCAACAACTTACCTTGGGACGTCGTTCATTCTTCCCAATGGTTATCCTATTACCTCGGGCCGTCTTTTATTCTTCCCGCAGGTTATCTCATTTTTGGGCCGTCGTTTATTCTTCCCAGAAATCAACTTACCTTGGGCCGTTGTTTATTCTTCCCAATGGTTATCCTGTTACCTCGGGCCATCGTTTATTCTTCCCGCAGGTTATCTCATTTTTGGGTCTTCGTTTATTCTTCCCAGAAATCAACTTACCTTGGGTCGTCGTTCATTTTTCCCAATGGTTATCTTGTTACCTCAGGCCGTCGTTTATTCTTCCCGCAGGTTATCTCATTTTTGGGCCATCGTTTATTCTTCCCAGAAATCAACTTACCTTGGGCCATCGTTCATTCTTCCCAATGGTTATCTTGTTACCTCAGGCCGCCGTTTATTCTTCCCGCAGGTTATCTCATTTTTGGGCCATCGTTTATTCTTCCCAAAAATGTCATCTCCATATTCAAGAAACATATCAGAAGACTCTTTATTCAAATGGCATCTTTAAGCCCATTCAAGCATCACAGTCAACCAACATTATCATTCTACACATCAGCAAGTGCAAAGTTTTGGGTTCTTGTGTTCAATCCTCTTCAATCTTCAAGTCACGAATGGCGTACATGCCAATCTAACTCCTCAGATTCCAGAAAATTGAACAAGGGGCAGCTGTTGCACCCCAAAATTTGCCCTCCCACAATCAAGAAAATCTCTCTCAAGACTTCTAAATGATCATAAGGTCCTCAAGACTCCCAATTGGTCAAGAAGTATGGGAGTTTCCTCAGACAATGCCTTCTCCTAAGCCAAGTATCCAAAACTTGGGTTTTGTGTTTCTTCAAGTTAAAATGAGTTTCAAGGCCTCAAGTGAGCTTCATAATATCTTAAATGTATTCAAGAATCCCCATGGCAAGTTTCAAGGCTTTCCCAATAAGTTTTCCCAGTCAGATGATCAGATATACAAAAATCAGTCAAAGCAGCTAAAAAGTCAAATTGAGGTCAATTGTGGTCAAATCAAAGTCAAACTTCAAGATTTTTTGCCAACATCAAGTTTATGAAGTAAAATTCATCATTTGATCAAGGGTTGTTCATGATTCCTCAAGGAAGTTTCAGATCATCAAGAATCAGGAGTTTCTAAATTAGGGTTTTCTGAGGAAAAGTCAACTAAACTTTGACCAGCCATAACTTTCACATGCTTCATCAAACATTTCCCATCCAAAGCTCATTTTGAAGGAAATTTAATTCTCTACAACTTTGTGTCTCACAAGCTAAGTCTAAAACTGCTTCATTTAGAAGGTATGAGCTAAAACATTATAGGTCATTTCAAAAGTCAATAAAAAGTCAACATCTTCCAAAGGACATAATTTGAAATTGGTAAAAGATATGGACATGAGACCAAAGAGGTTGGTTAGAGGACTCTTTAAGCTTTAAAAAATATCCAATAACACCTTCATATCCTTAAAATTGAAGGATTTGTGCCTTTGCAAAGTTGGGAAATTTTTGAGGGGTATATTGAGCAAATGAGGTCTTAAAACCAATTCTTTCCAAATGGGCTTGCAATTTTGTGATACAATCTTTACCATGACATCATGCACGAACCAATTATTATTTATTCAGATTTTTATAATTTATTTTATATTTATTTTGATTTTATTCATTAAAATTCAATTTAAATCAAAATAAAATATGAAAACTCAAATATTTGATGTGATTCTTCTTCTAGAAGCTCTTAAAGACCATTCAAGTTGATTTGATCACATACAAATTCGTGCACACCCTTTGGAGTATGAAAAGATATGATTTTCATCAAATTTATGGTTGATCTTTCTTCACACTCAAGGTATCCATAAGCCCACAAAGTGATAGGTTTTTTTGACCTAATTTGACTCTCCTATAACTAGACAACAAAAGCACAAAGTGAAGGGACGAAAATTGGGACAAGAGAGGCATTATCCAAACTCAAACTTTGCTAGAAAAATTGAAATTTGGTTTCATACTTTGAGGTGCATTCCAAGCCATTTAAAGGTTGATACATTATCTTTGAAGCATGTAGAACGCAACTGAATCATTACATTGATCAAAAGCATCTCATATCATGGAATCCGAACCTTGTTCTTCTTGATTTTTTTGACTTTTCGATTCACTTAATTCATGCAGTATTGTTGTTTTTTAACTTTATAATATTGTTTATGATAGTGTATAGATCGTTTCTGGATAAAAAAACTAACATGTTCGTGACCAAATGCGTGAATGGCCATGATTAGTGTTTGGACCTTTAATTTGGGGTTTTGCCATTTACCTCATTTAAATGACTTCTAAGACCATGGCCAGAATGTATGAACCATGGGCAATCAATCCGGGCTGTTAATTTTTAGGATTATTATGATTCTCATGGTGTTTCAAAAACCTAGGTTTCCTGTAAGTATTCGTGCGCAGATAAATTCGTAGGAAAAATTGTGGATAAATTCGCAGGAATTTTCGCAGGTACGAGGAAGAAGATGAAGTTCGCGCGCCAATAGAAATTTAAATTTTCATATTTATATTTTATTCATTTGTTCTATATAATTATCAGAAACGCGCAGATGGCCTGATGGTGGGAAGTTTGGTTTGTAACGTTAAAGGCGTGGGTTCGAACCCAGCCTTCAACATTTTTTTTCTAACATATTTTATTCTGTTGTTTTACAATATTATTATTGGATTTTAATTCATTAACAGGAAGACGCGCATGACTTAGTGGCTAGGGACTAAGACTGGAGAGGCAAGGGCGTGGGTTCAACTCCCAACCCTGGCATTTTTGGCAAAACTTGGTTTTATTTTATTTTCTTTCTTCTTATTTTGTTTTATTTTTATTATTATATTATAACTAATTATTTTCTTAATCAATTAATTAACCAATAAATTTTATATTTTCTATTAAACTCATAATTTTCAATTTTTCTTAATATTTAGTTTAATTAAACTTGTTTTCCTAATATTTATTTTTGTACATATTTTTTATTATATATATTTTTTTGTAAATAAATGTTTAAAACCCTAATTCTTCCACTAACTTTAAAATTTAACCTAATTTGTTTTTTTTCTAATCCTAAATATTTTTTTTATAATAAATTTCTTTTAATGTATTAACCTTTTATTATTATTATTATTATTCATCATTAAAACTTATTTTTCTTATAAAATCATAAAATTCTAACTTGTTTAACTTAAAATAATTTTCTTTTAAAATTCTAATATTTCTATATTATGTCATTATTATTTTCTTTTAATATTTATTGCGTTATTATTATTGCTTTATTTGCTTTGTCTATTATTATTGCTTATATTTGCTTTATTATTATTATTATTATCATTTATTATTTTTCTGATTATATTGTAATTGTCCCAAAGCCATGTAATAATTTTAGATTTATTTTCCGTCTTTACTATATTGTAATTGTTATGGTTAGTAATTTTAGGGTGTGTATAACCTAAATGTAATTAAAATTAACTTAGAAAATTAATTTAAAAAAGATAAATATTTGAATATAAACACTCACACACGTAAGTCGATCTAAGATCGCCGTCTGCACTTCCTAGGGTATCCCTCTTGGTTGCCTTCTTTAAGTGGTCAAGTCCCTCGAATATAGGGATGTCTTAAGCAAAGTCCCTTCAAGTATAAATCATCATAGTCCTTTCAGTTTAAAAGATCAAGTCCCTTCGAGGTTGCTTATAGAATAATGATCTTGTCCCTTCAAATAAATGATGATAGTCCCTACGAATTGTTAAAGACACCCCTACCTGTTGCTTTCTATGACCATACGATGACCATACGCCTGCCCCTCAAACACATCCAAGGTAATGACTACCTACTCCTTAATAATAGGGATAGTCTTACCATTGAAAGAACATACGAGATCATGAAAGACTTAATCTAGGGTAGGTACCTCTTAGTTGCTTGCTCACATTTCAAATCACTTTTTACACCTCACTTTCTTAAACATTTTTCAAAACAAGGCTTTGTATACATCCATACGAGGATAATTACAAAGTACTTAGAAAATTTCTAATCACACACTACACTTTCCAAAAACAATTTAAGTGAGCTAAGTAACTAAGAGCCCATGGATAACCATGGATATAAAGGGTGCTAACACCTTCCCTTTGTATACCTACCCCCCGAACTCAAGTCTTTTAAAATAGGTCTTTCCTATTCTTTTATGTTCTTTCCATTTGGATAAAATAAAAGTCGGTGGCGACTCTTGCTATCCGCAACATGACTAAAAGTCAGTTCTCCCACCGTGTTACATGGTGTAAGAGTAGTAAGTTGGGGTGCTAAGTTAGGCCCTTTAGTAATTAGGTTGATTAGTGAGAGTTTAGTAAAAACAATGCTGAAAACCTAATTTGGAGAATAATCAGATTTTTGGTAAGAGAAGGAAGAACAAGTCTTAGAGGAGATCAAGAGGAGGCTAGGTTGAGTATTTTCGCAGGATTTCTACAGTGAATTCGAGCTGCCTTCAATCCAAGGTAAGGGTGGGGTTCGAATTCCATAACCGAGACTAGATGATCGTATGTAGGTTGGGATTTTCGTGTGATTTCATTGGTGTGTTTTGATATGATATGTTGTTGTTGATTTCGTGTTGATATTTGATGAAGAAGCATGTTGTTTTTGTTGTATTGCTGATATAACCGTTGTTGTATTTCGTTGGTTGTGTTGTTGTTCGACTGTTGTTGCAGAATTCGTGTAAAAGAAGTTATGGTTCGTAAAATTGATCATAGAATTTGATAGATGAATAGATACATATGTTTTTTAGAGTAAAATCAATGTAGAAACCCAATTAAGATTGAATAGAACGATTAAATTGTGAGATATCGTAGCAGAGTTGGAATTGTAGGCTTTTTGGTGATTTGCGTAACAGATCTGGTGTTACGGGTATCAAGCAAGGCAATACGCGTAACAACATCCCAATACGCGGGCCTTACGCGTAACAGTTAAGGGAAATACGCGTAACATGAGAGTCATATGTAACACTCCGAAAATCTAAATTTAATTATTTAATTATTTATTTAATTAATTTAGAAAAAGTGGAGAGTTTGGATTAATTAGAGAATTTTGGAGAAAAAGAGTATTTTTACATAATAAGGATAAATAGTGTTTTATTATACTATTTTATTATTATTATTAAAAATATATTAAAGAAAAAGGTAAGGTGGTCCTTTTGTGAAAATTATGAGGGTAAAGTGGGAAAAGACTAAACTGGGATAATATATCCAAAGAGGAGAATACGATTAGTTTTCTAACATTATCGTGTTTTGGGAAAAGAGGTGCTCTGAAGGAAAAATGGAGAGAAAGGAGAAGCTCAGAGTCAGGAGGTTGTGGAGAACCCCAGAGAAGAGTGTAAAGCGGCGAAATTCTCTAAGGTATGGGGAGTTTTTATAATCTATGGTAAATGTGTAGGAATTGGATTATGAATAGGTTAAGATTGTATGAGTTTTTGGGGTTTTGAGTTAGGTTGAGTTTATGAGAAAATCTTGATGAAATAGAGTTAGAAAAATGTGTTGAATCCTATAAATGATGGTATAAATGATTGTTCTGATGTTATGATGTTTTATTTGATGTATTGGAACGATTTTGAGGTGAAATAAGATGAACCTGTATTGGAAAAATTGGAATTTTGGGGGTTTTGGAACAGTCTGTACGAAGCAGCAAATTGCTGCTATAAAACGTGCGTTAATCGGTTAAAGTTTTGGTTAACCGGTTAACCATTGAAAATTTTGGGCATTTTTCTGAAGTTGCGCAGGCATTAACCGGTTAACGCTTTGGTTAACCGGTTAACACTATTTGGATGACAAATTTTATTTCTTTAAAAATCCATAACTTTCAAATCGTAAGTCCGTTTCGCATTCCGTTTGAAGCGTCGGAAAGAGCATAAACTGAACTTTGTTTTTGATGAATAAAAATGAGAAAAATGAAATATTTTTGATAAATGAATTTATGAAACAACCTTGTATTTACCTCATAATTTACCGGGTACGGGTCAATTCTTGATGTGTCAGAGTGGTTATAGAACCAATGTTCTGGGTGTAATGTCATGATGATATATATGATTATTTGATGATTGTTTTGCTGATTGAAATGAATGATGCGAATTATTTTGATGAATTTACAATGTAGCGCATCATTTCATTTCATAACATTCACGATGGGGCTTCGGCCTATTTATTTACTTCAATCCCATTGTGTGGATTGAAGTGTCTCGACGATTTACGATGTGCTCCTTTGTGGAGGGTTGATGGTCATGTATCCATCTCACGATGAAAATGGTACCACATGCATATTGCATATCAGGATGTTAGAATTGCATATTCTGAATGAATTTCATGATTGTGTTGGTGTTGCTTGAATTCATGATCATGTTGTTGTTGTTGCTGAATTATATAGTCGATGATGTCATAAGATGCTGTACTAATTTATTTATGATTCTATATTCTTGTACGTTTATGATATATTATGATTACTCACCCTGCCTGCTTAGAAATGTTGCCTCCTTCGTGGGTAACTTGCAGATGTCGAGGAATAGTCCTGCAGTGCAATAGGAGTAATTCATGAGTCTCGGAGCATGCTTAGTGTTCCTTAGAAGTGGTTCTGGTCTATGTGTCCTGCTTTGTGTCATGTAACACTGGGATGAGTTTTCTTCTGTTGAACTGTTTGTAGTTATGTTGTTATTTGGATAATTGTTTTCCATTTTTCGATGTTAAATACAGGATGGTGAAAATCATGTTTAGAGAGTTTTGAATTATGAAGTTCAAATTACGCTGCGAAATGATTTTTGATGTTCTTGATGTTGATTAACCCGTGTTACGGGACAAGACATTGTTTGTGTTGAATTATGATGAAATGTGATACCCTGTCTCGATGATTACTGTGATATTATTTAATTATTTAATTTTGGGGTAGAAGGGTGTTTCATTAGTGGTATCAGAGCAGGTCGGTCTGTCCGGCCAAGTCTTGTTGTTGTCAGTCAGTTGTCAAGTTGTTATTTACTTAACGATTATTCTTTTCTAATGTGGTAAGTGTTGTGCAGAATGGCTGGAAACAACACGCGTGCTCTCGCTGATGCTATTGCATATCTTGCTCAGACTGCTGCTCGAAACAATGTGCATGATGAGTTTCGTGCATTGGAGAAATTCCAGAGGAATAATCCACCTGTGTTTGAAGGAACTCATGACCCGGCGAGCGCACATAAGTGGCTCAAGGCAATTGAGAAGATTTTCAGAGTGATGGCGTGTGCTGACGCACAAAAAGTTCAATTCAGGACCTATATGTTGTCTGAGGAAGCTGAAGACTGGTGGGATAATACTCGTCAGCGTCTAGAGGTTGAGGGTGTTGTGGTGACTTGGACTGTGTTTAAGGCGGAGTTCCTTAAGAAGTATTTTCCGGAAGATGCTCGTGGTAAGTTGGAGGTAGAATTCCTTGAGCTGAAGCAAGGAAACATGACAGTGGCAGAGTATGCTGCCAAATTTGAAAGACTTGTGAAATTTTGTCCTCACTACAACAGGGCAGATGCTGAACTTTCCAAGTGCCTTAAGTTTGAGAATGGGTTGAGACCTGAAAATAAGCAGGGAATTGGATGCCAACAAATTCGCAAGTATGCAGAGTTGGTCGATAAGAGCCGTATTTATGACGAGGACAGTCGAGCTTGGTCAGCTCACTATAAACAGCTGAGCGAGAAGAAAGACAAGAGTCAGTATAGAGGGAAACCTTATGTGACTACTGGTGATAGAGGGAAGCAGAAGGCATCTGATGAGAAGAAGCAAAGTAGGGGAGCTGCTAATGTACCTGTTAAGTGTTACAAGTGTGGAGAGGCAGGTCATAAGGCCGATGTATGTACCACAAGAGTTATGAAATGTTATCGTTGTGGCAAGCTTGGGCATAAGAAGAGTGATTGTCCTAATGAGGGCCCAACCTGTTACAATTATGGTGAGCAGGGGCATATCAGCGCCCAATGCCAGAAACCAAAGAAGAACGCTGCTATTGCTCAGAATGCTGGGAGAGTTTTTGCGTTAGCTGGTTCAGAAGCTCCAAAGAAGGACAACTTGATCAGAGGTACCTGTTTTATTAATAATACTGAATTGATTGCTATTATTGACACTGGATCTACACATTCATTTATTTCTCTCGAGTGTGCTAATAGATTGGGTTTAAAGTTGTCTAATATGAACGGTAATATGATAATAAAGACTCCTGCTAATGGTTTTGTGACTACCATGCTTGTTTGTTTGAAGTGTTCTTTGACAATTTTTGAGAAGAATTTTGTGATGGATTTGGTGTGCCTACCATTACACCAAATCGATGTTATCCTTGGTATGAACTGGTTGGAATTCAATTATGTTCATATTAACTGTTATAGTAAGACAGTGAAGTTCCCTGAAGTGAACGTGAATGGTGAGTTGATGTTTTTATCTGCTAGGCAAGTGGATGAACTTGTTTTAGATGAAGCTTTGATGTTCGCAGTGTCTGCCTCATTGCAAGTTGATGATAAGACTGTCAGTGCAGAGTTTCCTGTGGTTTGTGAATTTCAAGATGTGTTTCCTGGTGATATAAGTGATTTACCACCGGAACGTGAAATTGACTTTTCTGTGGACTTAGTACCGGGTACGAGTCCTGTCTCGATGGCTCCTTATAGAATGTCGGCTTCAGAGTTGAATGAGTTGAAGAAACAATTAGAAGAATTGTTAGAGAAGAAGTTCATTAGACCCAGTGTTTCTCCTTGGGGTGCTCCGGTGTTGCTCGTTAAGAAGAAAGATGGTAGTATGAGATTGTGTGTCGATTACCGACAGTTGAATAAATTGACTATCAAGAATAAGTACCCACTTCCGAGGATCGATGATTTGATGGATCAGCTAGTAGGTGCTTGTGTCTTTAGTAAAATTGATCTGAGGTCTGGTTATCATCAGATTCGGGTTAAAGCTGATGATATTCCGAAGATAGCTTTCAGGATGAGATATGGGCATTACGAGTATACGGTGATTCCGTTTGGGGTTTCTAATGCACCTGGTGTGTTAATGGAATATATGAATAGGATCTTTCATGAGTACCTTGATAAATTCGCGGTGGTTTTCATAGATGATATCTTGGTATATTCTAAATCAGAAGAGGAACATGCCGAGCATTTGAGGGTTGTGTTGCAAGGGTTGAGGGAAAAGAAATTGTTTGCTAAATTATCTAAGTGTGAGTTCTGGTTAAAGGAAGTGAGTTTCCTTGGCCATGTAATTTCAAGTGGTGGAATTTCGGTGGATCCTTCAAAGATTGATGCGGTATTGCAGTGGGAGACTCCGAAGTCAGCTACAGAAATTCGTAGTTTTCTTGGGTTGGCTGGTTACTATCGTAAGTTCTTTGAAGGTTTTTCTAAGATAGCTTTACCGTTGACGCAATTGACTAGGAAGGGTCAAGCGTATGTGTGGGATGTTGCTTGTGAAGAGACTTTCATAGAACTGAAGAAAAGATTAACGACCGTGCCAATGTTGGTCTTACCGAATCCAGATGAGTCCTTTGTAGTTTATTGTGACGCTTCCAAGATGGGTCTTGGTGGAGTTTTGATGCAGGAAAATAAGGTGGTTGCTTATGCTTCTAGACAATTAAGAGTTCATGAGAGGAACTATCCTACTCACGATTTAGAGTTAGCAGCTGTGGTGTTTGTGCTTAAGATTTGGAGGCACTATTTGTTTGGCTCGAAATTTGAAGTATTCAGTGATCACAAAAGTGTAAGGTACTTGTTTGATCAGAAAGAGTTAAATATGAGACAGAGGCGGTGGCTTGAATTATTGAAAGATTTTGATTTTGATTTGAATTACCATTCGGGTAAGGCAAATATTGTGGCTGATGCTTTGAGTAGGAAGTCGTTGCATATTTCAATGCTTATGGTGAAAGAATTGGAAATGATCGAGTATTTCAGAGACATGAGCTTGTTGTGTGAAACTACTACTGATAGTGTGAAATTGGGAATGTTAAAGCTGACCAGTGAGATTTTGGAAGAGATTCGTAAGGGTCAGAAATCTGATTTGAAATTAGTTGATCAATTGATGTTGGTTTATCAAGGTAATGCAGGTGACTTTCGAGTTGATGAAGATGGAGTTTTGAGATTTCGAGATAGAGTATGTGTTCCAGATATTATAGGAATTAAAAAGAGTATTTTAGAAGAGGGGCACACGAGTCGACTGAGTATTCATCCTGGCGCTACGAAGATGTATCAGGATTTACGCAGGTTGTTTTGGTGGTCGGGTATGAAAAGAGACATTGCTGAATTTGTATATGCTTGTTTGACATATCAGAAGTTAAAGATAGAGCATCAGAGACCTTCAGGTATGATGCAACCATTGAATGTTCCTGAGTGGAAATGGGATAGTATTTCCATGGATTTCGTGACTGGGTTACCTAAGACTGCTAGAGGTAATGATTCGATTTGGGTAGTTGTTGACCGGTTAACTAAGTCGACACATTTCTTGCCGATGAGGATTAATCATCCCATGCAAAGGTTAGCTGAGATTTATATTGAGGAAATTGTGAAGTTGCATGGTGTACCTTCAAGTATTGTATCGGATAGAGACCCGCGATTTACGTCGAGGTTTTGGAAGAGTTTGCAGGAGGCCTTCGGTACTAAGTTGAGGATGAGTTCTGCTTATCACCCGCAAACGGATGGCCAGACGGAAAGAAAAATCCAATCTTTAGAAGATTTGTTGAGAGCTTGTGTATTAGATCAAGGAGGGTCTTGGGATAGTCATTTGTCGTTGGTCGAGTTTTTGTACAATAACAATTTTCATGCTAGTATCGGGATGGCTCCATATGAGGCGTTGTATGGTAGACGTTGTCGTACTCCATTATGTTGGTATGAGTCAGGAGAGAATTTGGTGCTTGGGCCAGAGATTGTCCAAGAAACAACTGAAAAGATAAAAATGATTCAAGAAAGGATGAAAACGTCGCAAAGTCGTGTAACACGGTGGGAGAACTGACTTTAGTTAAATGTTGCGGATAGCAAGAGTCGCCACCGACTTTTATTTTATCCAAAAGGAAAGGACATAAAAGAACAGGAAAGACCTTAAAAAGATTTTGAGTTTGGGGGGTAGGTTATACAAAGGGAAGGTGTTAGCACCCTTTATATCCATGGTTATCCATGGGCTCTTAGTTACTTAGCTCACTTTAAATTATTTTGAAAAGAAATGTAGTGTGTGATTAAAAATTTTCTAAGTACTTTATAATGATCCTCGTATGGATGTATATAAAGACTTTGTTTTGAAAATTTGTTTGAAATGTGAAGTGTAAAAGAGTATTTTGAAAAGGTGAGCAAGTAATTAAGAGGAACCTACCCTATATTAAGTCTTTACTGTTCTTATATTCTTTCAATGGTAAGACTATCCCTATCATTAAGGAATAGGTAGTCATTACCTTGGATGTAATAAGGGACATGTGAAGGAACATCTTAATTTAGGCAACTGCAAGGTGTCTTTAGCAATTCGTAGGGACTTATCATCTTTTATTCGAAGGGACAAGATCATTTATCGTAGGCAACCTCGAAGGGACTTGATCTTATAAACTGAAGGGACTTGATGATATTTATGAAGGGACTTTGCTTAAGACACCTTACTTGACCTTAGAAATAGGCAACATGAGAGGTAACCCTAGAAAGTGCAAGATGACGATCAAAGATCGACTTACGTGTGTGAGTGATTATATTCAAGTATTTATCTTATTTAATTAGTTTTCTAAATCAATTTTAATCACAAACATGTTATGCACACCCTAAAATTACTAACCATGGCAATAAAAATATTTACAAAAATAGAGACAAAAATAAATCTACGACTATTACATGGCTTTCGCAATTACATAATAATAGAAACAATTAATGATAAATATAATGAATAAAAAATAATTTAAAGGTTAGTAATAATGAAATAATAATAATAATAATAAAAAGGTTAGTAAAAATATAAAGAAGATAAAAATTAAGAGAAAATATTATTTTTAAGGTAAATGAACATTTAGAAATTTTTTTAGAATAAAATAGAACAATTAATAATAATAATAAACAAATACTAATTATTTACATATTAAACAAATAATAAATAATTAATGATATTTTATTATGAAAAATTAGGATTAGGAAAATTAGGGTTTAGAAAATTAGGGTTTAGAAAATTAGGGTTTAGATTTTTTATTTAAGAAAAATTAGGGTTTAGATTTTTTAAACAATTAATATAAATTTACATAAATTATTTACAAATTATAAACAATAAAATTATATACAAAATTATTTAAAAAAAAAACATATTATGATATTTGTAAAAATATAATTTTGGATTAACATTTAAATTGAGTTTTTAATTTAATTAAAACAAATTAATTAATTAGTTAATAATATATAATTAAATAATTAAGAAAAATAACAAAAAACAAGTTCTAAAAAAAATGGGGGAGGCCTGGATTTGAACCCAGGACCTCCCCATTACCAGCAAGGGACCAATACCACTGGGTTGCGCAAGCTTAGCTGATGGGGAATGAACCCAAGCCCTTATATGATAAATCTGAAAAATAAGAAAATTAATGAACAAAAAGATGAAACCTGGGGATCGAACCCAGGTCTTGAACATTACCAGCGCATACTGCCACCACCAGACCAAACAGCATTAGTTGAAACAAAATAGAAAACAATTCTAAAAATATTAAATCAATTTTTTAAATTTCCAGATGGCGCCAAGGAGGTCATCTTCTTCCTTGAGACCTGCGAAAATTGCTATGAGTTTTCTTGCGAATTTAGTTTCGCAGACTTTCCTATATTTCTTCAATCATCACTAAACCTGTAAAATTTTGACAAATTGAATACACCATATTGATCCTCAGGTTATATAACATTCAACCATGCCATTAGAATCTATTTAAGTTATTTAAATCACAAAACCCCAATTTGGAGCTTAGAACCCTAGCTATGGCCGATTGTAATATAAGGCATGAAGCTTCACGAAAACTATCCAGAAAGCATCTATGGATCATAACAAACACAAATCAGGCATTAAATTCAAACAATAGTGGTTAATTAGACGAAAACGAAAAAATGTAAAAGAAGGTGAAAACGTGATTCGGTTTGTGCATTTCATGGCACTATGAATGATGATAATGGTTGCTACATGATCAATGAATCATCAAGAAGCTATTGCAATCCTTAAATTGTCCTGAAAGTACCTCTAGCTTCAAAACCGAATCAAGCTTTTGTATGAATTTTTTGAAGTTTGAATATGATGCTCTTGGCTGCCAAAATCGTGTCCTTGTATTCCTTTATGTTATACATATATAATAGAACTTATTTAGGTCAAACAAACACATCCTACTTTGGACTTTTGGATCATTTGAGATTGAAAAAGATATGCTTTCAAAATATTGAAATTTTTTGATATATCCTTGCTATTTTTGGTTGATCTGATTTTCCATGATCTCAATCACTTTTAATTGACCTTTAAGACTTTCTAGAACCAAAATCCTATCAAATATTGAAACTTTTATATTTTATTTTGATTTAAAATGATTTTTAATGTATAAAATCATAATAAATAAAATAAAATGAATAAAAATTTGAATAAATGATTTTTAATTCGTGCATGATGTCATGGTTGTGTTTGGGTGATAAAAATGCAAGCCCATTTGGAGAAATTTGGTTCTAAGATCCCATTTGCTTCATAAACCTCTCAAAATTTCCCAACTTTGCAAAGGCACAAATCCCTCAATTTTAAGGCTATGAATGTGTTCTTGGATATTTTGGAAATCTTAAAGAGTACTCTAACCAACCTCTTTGGTCTCATGTCCATATCGTTTACCATTCTCAAGTTATGCTCTTTGGAAGTTGTTGACTTTTTGTTGACTTTTAAAATGACATATAATGTCTTAGCTCATACCTTCCAAATGAAGCATTTTTGGGCTTGGCTTGTGAGACACAAAGTTGTAGAGAATTAAATTTCCTTCAAAATGAGCTTTGGATGGGAAATTTTTGATGAAGCATGTGAAAGTTATGGCTGGTGAAAGTTCAGTTGACTTTTCCTATGAAAACCCTAATTTAGAAACTCCTGATTCTTAATGATCTGAAATCTCCTTGATGAACCATGATCAACCCTTGATCAAATGATGAATTTTACTTCATATACTTGATGTTGGCAAAAAATCATGAAGTTTGACTTTGGTTTGACCACAGTTGACATTAGTTTGACTTTTTGACTGCTTTGACTGATTTTAGCCTATCTGATCATCTGACTGAGCAAACCTTTTGGGAAAGCCTTGAAACTTGATATAGGGATTCTTGAAGACATATAGGGTGTTATGAAGCTCACTTGAAGCCTTGGAAGTCCATTTAGCCTGATGAAAGTCAAAACCCTAGTTTAGGATGCATTGCTTAGGAGGATGCATTGTCTGAAGGAATTGTCAAACTTTCTGACTAATTGTGAACCTTGTGAACCTTGTGAATCTTGTGAACCTTGTGAACCTATTTGGACACCTTAATACACAATGTCTTGTCTTGGTGAGGGCAAATTTTGGGGTGCAACAGCTTCCCCTGTTCAATTTTCTGAAACCTGAGGGGTTAGAATGGCATACGTGCCATTCGTGACCTGGAAGGTTGAAGGGGATTGAACACAAAAGCCCAAAAATTTTCACTCGCCGGTGCGTAAAGTAAAACTGATGATTAGTTGTATATGCTTAAGTGGACTTGAAGATGCCACTTGGAAGAACTTGGAGATGTGCTTATAGATGCCATCTATAATATCAGGAGGTGATAATATCTTGATGTTGATACTGGATATCAGTACTAGGTCTTCGTATAGGCCGTCTCTGAATCGTTTATGCAACATGGTTTGAGTTGAATGCTAGCACTAGATCTTCGTATAGATTGTCTCTGCATTATCTATGGGGAAAAATAATATCCTTCATTAAGTGTCAGGGCTTAGATCTTCGTATAGATCGTCTCTGAACCATATCCAAGGACATACTTTAATTTAAGTGTCAGAACCAAATCTTCGTGGCGATCATTTTCTGAATTAAGTATCAGCACTAGACCTTTGTATAGATCGTCTCTGAACTGTTTTGAGTTGTTGAATAGACCAGTAGAAATAAATCTTCGTAACGATTATCTCTTCTAGAAATATCCTGGATTAGGTAATAGATCTTCGTATAGACCGTTTACCTACCATCCAGGATAAAAGAAAATCACGATTAAATCTTCGTGGCGATTATATCCCTTGGGAACATCCTGGATTAAGTACCAGATCTTCTTATAGATCCTTTACGTACTCTTCCAAGGACAACTTGAGTTTTGATCATACAAAATAAATCTTCGTAGCGATTATCTCTGAATTAAGTATCAGCACTAGACCTTCGTATAGATCGTCTCTGAACTGTTGTGAATTGTTGATAGTATTTTATCTGCATATAACCATCCTTCAAGGAAAAGGTTAGTTTATGCAATATGTATTCATGCATGGCATGGTGCATCTAAGTAAATGTATTATGAATTTATGGATATGTTATGGTATGATGTAAATGATGTATGTAGGAATCATGCAGCCTGAAGCGTCTGGATATCTTTGTATAACAACTAATGGCCAGGGAAAATTAATCCCGATTCGTTGCTGAAGAATATGAGGACCTCGTTCCCGTTTTGTTTGATAGTATGGTATTTATAACCTCCCGTTTTCGTTCGTCGAACCTCCATTGAAGGAATAAGTTCTTGAGTATCCCGACTGAGGATAAAAGAGATGGACATAAATTCAAGGGGAGATGTAACTCGAAGTATCTATAAAGATAGGCTTGCTCTGCTGTGGATTTGTAGTTATCTTGTGGGGATGAACCGGCGAAGCTTCGTTGAATTCCTACCTTCGTTCGTCCTTAGTAAATACTATTACTGCATTTTATGCATTTCTGGTAAACATCAATCATATTCAAAAACATACATATATTCAAACACAACCAATGGACGTTTTCGCTTAGGTAAATAGGGTAAAAGTAAATCTGGATTCAAAGATGAAATTTTATTTATATTATAAAGTGACCTATACACAAGCAAGTTTGTACAAGGAGAAAGAAATCCTAGTAAGAGGAATTCGTCGTAAAAGTTTTACAAAACAAAGAAAACAGCTATGTGAGAAATAATCCTATTGAGTTTCAATTCTACTATTGCCATTATCTCATCTTCTGCTGTTGAGACAGAAATGATTGGATTGATCTTTATCTGTTCGATCTTGAGTTAGGTAGTACTGACAGTTGGAGTTATATGGATGATCCAACGAGACATAGTCATACGCTTTAATCCCTAACTTTTGCCTGGATTGCCTTTTCAGGTTTTCAATTCACCGGGATACCCTTTTTTGCCCAAGCTGCCCTTTCAGGTTTTCGACTTGCCGGGTGTACATTTTATATATATATATATATATATATATATATATATATGTATATATATATATATATATATATATATATATATATATATATATATCCCTAATTTTTGCCCGAACCCTTTTGGTTCGCCGGGATGCCCTTATTTTTGCCTAGGCCAGTCAACCTAGCGGGTATCTTTTTATGCGTAGTATTTTTTAACTATGCCTGCGTTTACAGGTTGTGGGAAGTCTTCACCATCCATAGTAGTAAGCATCATGGCGCCTCCTGAAAATACTCTCTTGACTACAAATGGTCCTTCGTATGTAGGAGTCCACTTGCCCCTAGGATCACCCTGTGGTAATATGATACGCTTGATTACCAAGTCACCAACCTGATATACCTTTTGCTTAACCTTCTTATTAAAAGCTTTGATCATCCGTTTCTGGTACATCTGGCCATGACAAACAGCTGCCAACCTTTTCTCATCAATCAAATTTATCTGGTCAAGTCGAGTCTGAATCCACTCATCTTCATCCAAGTCTGCATCCTTCATGATTCTTAAGGAGGGGATCTGAACTTCAATGGGCATAATTGCTTCCATACCATAGACTAAGGAGAATGGGGTTGCCCCTGTTGAAGTACGTATTGTAGTACGATAACCATGAAGAGCAAATGGTAACATCTCATGCCAATCTTTGTAAGTAACAGTCATCTTCTGTAGAATCTTCTTAATGTTCTTGTTAGCAGCTTCTACTTCCCCATTCATTTTCGGACGATACGGAGAAGAGTTGTGATGCTTAATCTTGAACTGCGTGCAGAGATCAGTAATCATGGTGTTGTTTAGATTAGAGCCATTATCTGTGATAACCCTTTCAGGGATGCCATACCTGCATATGAGATTATTCTTAATGAATCGAGCCACAACATTCTTCGTAACAGATGCAAATGAATATGCCTCCACCCATTTTGTAAAGTAATCAATAGCAACCAGGATGAAACGATGCCCATTAGAAGCAGTAAGCTTGATCTCACCAATCATATCAATGCCCCACATGGCAAAAGGCCAAGGAGCAGTCAACACATTCAATGGAGCTGGAGGTAAATGCACCTTATCAACATAGATTTGACACTTGTGACATGTTCTGGAATGTTGATAGCAGTCAGCTTCCATGGTAGACCAATAGTAACCTGCTCTCAATATCTTCTTTGCCATGGTATGACCACTAGAATGAGTGCCAAAGATCCCATCATGCATGTCTTCCATAATCTCTGTTGCTTCCTTCTTATCCACACAACGAAGCAAAGTCGAATCATGACTGCGCTTGTACAAAATTCCATTTCTCAAGAAAAATTTAGCAGAAAACCTCCTCAGAAACTTCTTATATTTGACAGATGCCCCTTCAGGGAACTCCTGAGTTTCAAGATATCTTTTCACCTCATAGAACCAAGGCTTCTCCTCTCCTCCTTCAGTATTAATCTCATTACAGTATGCAGGCTTCTCAAATCTAACAATAGTAATCTTGGGAGCTTCATCATCCCAGCTAATCTCAAACATAGATGCCATGGTGGCTAATGCATCTGCCAACTGATTCTCTCCTCGTGGAATATGTCCAAAGGTAATCGCTTCAAAATATGGGATCAAAGACAACACATGCTCTCTGTAAGGAATACGATTTTCATGCTTGGTATACTAATCTCCTTTAATCTAACTCACTACCAGGGCTGAATCTCCATATACGTCCAGGAACTGAATCTTCATATCAATGAAAGCTTTGATACCCAGGATACATGCCTCAAACTCAGCCATGTTATTTGTACAATAGAAACAAATTCTTTCAGTAATCGGGGTATGACAACCTTTAGGGGAAATAATCACAACACCAACACCATTGCCGAGCGCATTAGAAGCTCCATCAAAAACCATAGTCCATCGGGATCCTTGTTCAGGTCCGTCATATTGTCCAGGTTCTTTGGTAATAATCATAATGTCTTCATCAGGGAACTCAAAACTCATTGACTGGTAATCATCCACTACTTGATGATCCAAATGATCAGCTACAACACTTCCTTTAATGGCCTTCTGAGTAGTGTATTGTATATCATATTCTGTTAAGATCATTTGCCATCTCGCTATTCGTCCGGAGAGAGCAGGTTTCTCGAATATGTACTTGATTGGATCCATCTTTGAAATCAACAAGGTAGTATGAGTCAACATATACTGTCTTAGTCGGCGAGCAGCCCATGCCAAAGCGCAGCAAGTTTTCTCGAGCAGTGAGTATCTTGTTTCACAGTCGGTAAACTTTTTGCTAAGGTTGTATATTGCCTGCTCTTTTCGACCAGACTCGTCATGCTGCCCCAATACACACCCCATTGAGTTGTCTAATACTGTTAAGTACATAATCAAAGGTCTTCCATCAACTGGTGGCATCAAAATTAGAGGTTCTAGGAGATATCTTTTGATTTCATCAAAGGCTATCTGGCACTCGTCATTACATTCCATTACCTGATCTTTCTTTAACAACTTGAAGATTGGCTCACAGGTAGCAGTTAACTGGGAAATAAATCTTGCAATGTAATTCAATCGTCCCAAGAAACCTCTAACTTCCTTCTCAGTACGGGGAGCAAGCATCTCTTGTATAGCCTTTACTTTTGCAGGATCCACTTCAATACCTTTTCCACTGACAATGAAACCCAGGAGTTTACCAGACCTAACTCCAAAAGTACACTTGTTTGGGTTCAATCTGAGCTTGTATTTCTTCAACCTTTCAAACAGCTTATACAGATGATCAAGATGTTGTTCTTCATTCTGGGACCTGGCTATCATATCATCCACATATACCTCTATCTCATGGTGAATCATATCGTGAAACAAATCCACCATAGCACGCTGATATGTTGCCCCAGCGTTCTTCAAACCAAATGACATCACTTTATAGCAAAAGGTGCCCCACTGTGTAACAAACGTAGTCTTCTCCATATCTTCAGGTGCCATCTTGATTTGATTGTAACCAGAGAAACCATCCATGAAAGAGAATACCTTGTGCTGAGCAGTGTTGTATACCAAAACATCAATATGTGGAAGTGGAAAGTCATCTTTAGGGCTGACCTTATTCAAATCTCTGTAATCTATACACATGCGTACCTTTCCATCTTTCTTAGCTACTGGTACCACATTTGCAACCCATTGAGGATAAGAAGTCACAACTAAGAACCCTGCATCAAATTGTTTCATTACCTCCGCTTTAATCTTTTCTGACATTTCAAGACGCATGCGACGAACCTTCTGTTTCTTTGGACGAAAATCTTCTTTTACTGGTAAACGGTGAACCACAATGTCTGTATCCAACCCTGGCATATCTTCATAGGACCAAGCAAAGATCTCCACATAATCACGTAACATCTGAATTAGTCTGCTCTTAACACCATCTTCTAGTTCAGCCCCTATCTTGACCTCTTTCCTGTTTTCTTCAGTTCCCAGATTCACAACTTCGTTTGGCTCTTCATGTGGCTGTATAGCTTTCTCTTCTTGTTGTAATAACCTAGCAAGCTCTGCAGGTACTTCACAATCTTCCTCCTTTCCATCTTCAGCTTGATAGATCGGATTCTCGAAATTATAATTGGCAATAGTAGAACTGTTATCAACAGGATCCAGAGTGGATGAGGATATGCATTTTAGTGATGTGGGTGTGTGTAAGAACACATAGCTGATAAACAAAAATAAAAATAAAAGAAAGACAAGGAGCACAATATTTACGAAAACGAAACGTCAATTGATTTTTATTGAATGAAGTATGCGAATGAAATGACATCCCGAAACAAGCATACCATTGTGCCTCGGGTAAGACACAAGGCTTAAAAGTTTAATTGTTCAAAATTACAAACTTAAAATAAAAACACAGTAATAGTATTTACTCCTGACTAAAGGAGATAGAAATAACGTCTTCGGTTTTCCAATTGTTGAGCCCATCACCCCTGGTAGGAAAGATCCAGTCATCTAGGTTGTAGTCTTCACTATAGTCACCCACATCATTGATTTGATCTCTTATGACCCCTTGATTGGTGATACGAACAGCACGAGCACGACGAACAACCTTCTGGGATTCTGCAGTGAAACCCAAACCAAATTTGTCAGACTTATAAGGGATGTCAGGAAGCTGACCCCAAATAGTACAACCACCTTCTTCAACCGCAACTCTAGCATCTTTGAGGGAGGCCATTGTAGGAGGCACTCTGGTAACCACAAGAACTCTTTTAACAAAAGGGGGAGCTTTAGTAGTAGGAATGACCCAAGGAACTACTTCAAATGTCTGGCAAGGAGTCTCAACATATTCACCTTCCACCTCAACATATTTAAAAGTATTCACATGACTGACCATATATTCTTCCTCACCATAAACAGTGACGATCTTTCCCTTCACCGGATATTTCTTTTTCTGATGTAAAGTGGAAGTCACAGCACCTGCCCCATGGATCCAGGGGCACCCAAGCAAACAGGAGTACGCATGACGAATATCCATTACATAGAAAGTAGAGTTGAAGACTTGAGAGCCTACTTTGATCGGGAGATCTACTTCTCCATGTACCACTCTTCTTGAGCCATCAAAGGCCCTCAGTACTACATTACTTGGTCTTAACACCACATCCTCAGGATTGAGCTTGTCCATAACTTTTTTGGGGAGCACATTTAATGAAGATCCATTGTCCACCAGCACATGAGACAAGGTAGTGCCCCTACATTCAATGGAGATATGCAAAGCTCTGTTATGGTTTCTCTTCGCAGGAGTCAAGTCAGCATCAGAAAAGCCCAACCCGTTATCATAAGTCAGATGTGCAACACAATTCTCAAATTGATCCACAGAAATCTCATTTGGCACATGAGCAATCTTCAGGAACTTAATTAAGGCTTTAGCATGAGCCTCAGAACACAGTAACAAAGATAACATGGAGATTTTGGAGGGAGTATGCCCCAACTGGTCAACAATGTCATAATCACTCTTGCGAATGATCTTCAGCACTTCTTCCATCTGTTTAGAGAGATTTTCAGAATTCAGTGCCTCAACTTGCACAGGTTCAACCATAGGACCTTTGCCCAGAGCATCAGTACTGGGCTCAGAAGTGGAGGTAGTAGTTGGAGTAACTGCATCTTTGGAGGTAGCCTGAGGAGAGAAAATTCTTCCACTTCTGGTGATCTTACTAGATCCAGCAATATTATCAACATCAAAGTTATTATCAGTAACAGGTGCATCAATCAGAGGTTCTTGCTTGACACCATGGATGTAAACATCAGAACCGTAATTCCAGGGTATAGCTTTATCAGAAGTATAAGGAACATGGCCAAGAGTGATAATAATCATGGGAGCCACTCTAGCTTCAGCAACAGACTTCACAGGGCCTTCAACAGTAATTCTGATAGGACCCTTAGAGGTGATCCTGACAGGGCCTTATGAGGTAATCTTCACTGGCACTTTATCAACCATAGCTACATCTTCCCGCTTCGTACCTCGAGTTAGATGTTCACACATACTTTCCACAGAAGGTGTCCTCTCAAACAATATAGTGTAATTGTCCATGAGGCGTTAAATACCATCTTTCAACTTCCAGCAGCTATCAGGTTTGTAGGCACAATAAAAACAGTCTTCGTTGCAACCTGGAAAGAATCCAGCCTGCACCAACTTCTTCTTGATAATGGATAGGGGAGTAGTCACATCTGCTACTGAGGAAACATATAAAACTTCATCAACAACATTAACAATCTTCTCATGATTGGGCATGGGAGCAATGATTACATTTGGAGTCCCAGGAGGGTCAAATTCAATCTCCCCAGCTTCAATTATATCTTGAATCTTCTTTTTCAACACCCAGCAGTTGTTGGTGTCATGTCCCGGACTATTAGAATGATAGGCACATCGTGCATTAGGATTGTATCGAGGAGAGGAAGTATTAGGATTCTGAGGAGGGTCTTTCAAAGTAATGAGTTCCCCTTTCAACATGTGTTGCAAGGCTTGGGCCAGTGACATATTGATCTTGGTGAATTGTCTTCTAGGCTTTTGTTGATTGTTTTGTTGTTGTTCTGGTGCCGCAGGAGTAGGATTGGAGATGTGAACTGCTCCCATAGATTGGTGACTCCTGCTATGACTATGTTGACCATACACATCATTAGACTCCTTCTTTCCACTAGGGGGCTTCTTAGCAGTGCTTGCTGAAGAGACACCCACCTGTATCTTACCACTTCTTATACCACTTTCCACACGTTCTCCAGTCATTATCAGTTCGGTGAAACCAGATGATGAACTTCCAATGAGGTGACTATAGAAAGGACCATTCAGCGTACTCATAAACATATCTACTAGCTCCCTGTCAGACAGAGGAGGTTGAACTCTGCCAGCCAGGTCTCTCCATTTTTGGGCATACTCCTTGAAACTCTCCTTAGCACCCATTGACATGCTTTGGAGCTACATGCGAGTAGGTGCTAAATCAGCATTATATTGGTATTGTCTGTAGAAGGCCTCAGCAAGATCATTCCAGTCACGAATATTAACACTCTCCAGTATGTAATACCATTCCAATTGAGATCCAGACAAGCTCTCTTGGAAGAAATGAATCCATAACTTCTTGTCAGTAGTATGTGGTTGAATCCTCCGGACATAGGACCTTAGATGCAGCTTAGGACATTAAACACCATCGTATACCAGAAAAATAGGAACCTTGAAACCAATAGGTATAACCACTCCAGAAACTAAACTCAGATCTTCGAAATCAAGCCCAGAAGATTTTTGTAGTTCCATAGCATTCATTCTGTCTACCAGCATCTTGTACTTATCTTCGCTAGCAGGATCATGATAATAATTTGCCTTAGAATCAGAATCTCCCATAGTATCATAGAGACTACCTCCCTCCTTCTCAGAGTTTTCAGACTCAGAATCCATAATCTGTTCCTTTGTCTTGATAGGACCTCTGAACTTTCTTCCCAAATTGATAAGGCCTCCTGATCTTCTAGCCTTCTTCTTCTTCTTAGCCAGCAGTGTCTTCAACTCATCTTGTCCCTTGGACAAGTTCAGAATCAACTCTTGGAATTGTGCATTCTGAGCCTGGAGATCTTTGACAGTCTGTTCAAGAGCCATTTTCTGCCGAAATAAACAGCGAGAAGATAAGATACTTGTTCATAAGAAACCTGTGATGCAATGATATGGTATGTAAATGCGTATGCAATGTTTTCAAGGACCGCAGGATTTAAATTTGTTTAAACAACCATAAAGTAAACTTTTATTAGTAAGCGAATAAACTTGTTTGCCCCTTGGGCTTACAACAAAAATGAAATGAATACAAAAAATGGGGTTTTAAGTCTCCCATGGACGTTTCCTCTTTGTGTTGAGGTATGAGTTGAGATTCCGCTCCTCGTGAAGTTGTTTCGTTAGCTCCAGGATTCTTTCTTGACTTTCTTTGTAATGAGTCTCAAAAGTATCTCTTTGCTCCTTCAACTGGATCCAGGACCTTTGTAAATCCTCCATGTCAGTGGGCATGTCTGGATGAAGAATGATATAAGAAGTATCTCCTTCAGCAACAGGCTCCATGGTAACTGGCAGGATGGCATGATATGGCATCATAAGAGTCTGAGCACGAGATCTCACCCATCTGAGATAAGGTTCCATAGGAATAACGTACTTTGGTTCCAGAGTCTTGCTGTCAACCTTGTTCACTTTACCCCATGCTCGTATAAACCTTTGATGGTAACCTTGCAGATCGTTATCATAATCGAACATAATACCCTGGATAAGCATGTCATGAGGACCATCACTCCGAGCATAACCAAACTAACGTAGAGCTAAAGAAGGATTGTAGGTAATGCCTCCTCTTATGCCAAGGAGTGGCACATTAGGGAATTCCTCACAACGGTCAATGATAGTAACATTCTCCATAGATCTAGAGCACCAATGAATATCTGAATGGGAAAGTGACATAATCCTCTTGGACCACCTGAACCCTTGTTCATTCTTCATCACTGATCAAGGAAGGTGAGAAATAAACCACCTGGACAATAGAGGTATACAACACATCATAGTTCCTCGTGCCTTCGTAGAACGGGTATGAAGAGAGTGTAAGATGTCTCCAAGTAATGTAGGCATTGGATTGCGAGTCAGAAATATGTTGATGGCGTGTACGTCTATGAACTGATCTGGATTGGGGAACAACACTAAGCGATAGATCAATAGGGCTAAGATCTTTTCAAAAGCATCATAACTCATAGCTTTCAGGAACACTTGAGCTTTCTCCATCAATACTTTGGCATGAATACCCTTAACTCCACTTCTTGTTTCTAGGACAATGTCTGATTTCTTCAAATGTAGGGCTGCAGCAATGACTTCAGGTTTAGGCTCTTTCTCTAAGCCTGTGAAGAGTCTCTGATCAAGGATAGGTATACCCAACAGTTTGGAGAACTCCTCCATTGTAGAAACCAGCTGATAATCGGGGAATGTGAAACAAAGATGTTTAGGATCAAAGAACTGAAACATAACACTCATCATGTCTTCATTGAACCCTGAAGTGACTAGATCCAGTAGGTGACCATGCCTCTTGATGAATTGGGAGTTTTCAGAAACTTGAGAGACTAATTCCTTAAGCTTGGAAGGTATTCCTACAAAGTTGATCCGGATAGTATTCCTACGAGCAGAAGCCATGACCTGCAACAAAGAATAAAGATAAATCCTTTGGTCCTTGAAATAGTTAGTGAGAATGATATGCTTATGATGCATGATGATGTTATGATGTTATGCTCAATCACAAACATGTGGCACACACAAACAAGTCACACAATAGCCCTAGGTTTGAAGGCTTGCATGAGGTTTAAAGGTAAGTACCCTCCCGTGAAGTTTAGTAGGTTCATCCTGTCCTACAAAGTAACCAGGTTCTAAGGGATCTCAATATCATTGATCCTTCACAAGGGTGGTTGTTCAGTAGGCAACTTACTTGCAATCCTTAAATTGTCCTGAAAGTACCTCTAGCTTCAAAACCGAATCAAGCTTTTGTATGAATTTTTTGAAGTTTGAATATGATGCTCTTGGCTGCCAAAATCGTGTCCTTGTATTCCTTTATGTTATACATATATAATAGAACTTATTTAGGTCAAAAAAACACATCCTACTTTGGACTTTTGGATCATTTGAGATTGAAAAAGATATGCTTTCAAAATATTGAATTTTTTTTATATATCCTTGCTATTTTTGGTTGATCTGATTTTCCATGATCTCAATCACTTTTAATTGACCTTTATGACTTTCTAGAACCAAAATCCTATCAAATATTGAAACTTTTATATTTTATTTTGATTTAAAATGATTTTTAATGTATAAAATCATAATAAATAAAATAAAATGAATAAAAATTTGAATAAATGATTTTTAATTCGTGCATGATGTCATGGTAGTGTTTGGGTGATAAAAATGCAAGCCCATTTGGAGAAATTTGGTTCTAAGATCCCATTTGCTTCATAAACCTCTCAAAAATTTCCCAACTTTGCAAAGGCACAAATCCCTCAATTTTAAGGCTATGAAGGTGTTCTTGGATATTTTGGAAATCTTAAAGAGTACTCTAACCAACCTCTTTGGTCTCATGTCCATATTTTTTACCATTCTCAAGTTATGCTCTTTGGAAGTTGTTGACTTTTTGTTGACTTTTAAAATGACCAATAATGTCTTAGCTCATACCTTCCAAATGAAGCATTTTTGGGCTTGGCTTGTGAGACACAAAGTTGTAGAGAATTAAATTTCCTTCAAAATGATCTTTGGATGGGAAATTTTTGATGAAGCATGTAAAAGTTATGGCTGGTCAAAGTTCAGTTGACTTTTCCTATGAAAACCCTAATTTAGAAACTCCTGATTCTTGATGATCTGAAATCTCCTTGATGAACCATGATCAACCCTTGATAAAATGATGAATTTTACTTCATATACTTGATGTTGGAAAAATATCATGAAGTTTGACTTTGGTTTGACCACAGTTGACATTAGTTTGACTTTTTGACTGCTTTGACTGATTTTAGCCTATCTGATCATCTGACTGAGCAAACCTTTTGGGAAAACCTTGAAACTTGATATAGGGATTCTTGAAGACATATAGGGTGTTATGAAGCTCACTTGAAGCCTTGGAAGTCCATTTAGCCTGATGAAAGTCAAAACCCTAGTTTAGGATGCATTGCTTAGGAGGATGCATTGTCTGAAGGAATTGTCAAACTTTCTGACTAATTGTGAACCTTGTGAACCTTGTGAATCTTGTGAGCCTTGTGAACCTCTTTGGACACCTTAGTACACAGTGTCTTGTCTTGGTGAGGGCAAATTTTTGGGTGCAACAGCTGCCCCTATTCAATTTTCTGAAACCTGAGGGGTTAGATTGACATACGTGCCATTCGTGACCTGGATGGTTGAAGGGGATTGAACACAAAAGCCCAAAAATTTGCACTCGCCGATGCGTAAAGTAACACTTATGATTAGTTGTATATGCTTAAGTGGGCTTGAAGATGCCACTTGGAAGAACTTGGAGATGGGCTTATAGATGCCATCCATAATATCAGGAGGTGATAATATCTTGATGTTGATACTGGATATCAGTACTAAGTCTTCGTATAGGCCGTCTCTGAATCGTTTATACAACATGGTTTGAGTTGAATGCTAGCACTAGATCTTCGTATAGATTGTCTCTGCATTATCTCTGGGGAAAAATAATATCCTTCATTAAGTGTCAGGGCTTAGATCTTCGTATAGATCGTCTCTGAACCATATCTAAGGACATACTTAAATTTAAGTGTCAGAACCAAATCTTCGTGGCGATCTTTTTCTGAATTAAGTATCAGCACTAGACCTTCGTATAGATCGTCTCTGAACTGTTTTGAGTTGTTGAATAGACCAGTAGAAATAAATCTTCGTAACGATTATCTCTTTTGGAAATATCCTGGATTAGGTAATAGATATTTGTGTAGACCGTTTACCTACCATCCAAGGATAAAAGAATATCAGTATTAAATCTTCGTGGAGGTTATATCCCTTGGGAATATCCTAGATTAAGTACCAGATCTTCATATAGATCCTTTACGTACTCTTCCAAGGACAAATTGAGTTTTGATCATCAAAAATAAATCTTCGTAGCGATTATCTCTGAATTAAGTATCAGCACTAGACCTTCGTATAGATCGTCTCTGAACTGTTGTGAATTGTTAATAGTATTTTATCTGCATATAACCATCCTGCAAGGAAAAGGTTAGTTTATGCAATATGTATGCATGCATGGCATGGTGCATCTAAGTAAATGTATTATACATTTATGGATATGTTATGGTATGATGTAAATGAAGTATGTAGGAATCATGCAGCCTGAAGCGTCTGGATATCTTTGTATAACAACTACTGGCCAGGGAAAATAAATCCCGATTCGTTGCTGAAGAATATGAGGACCTCGTTCCTATTTTGTTTTATAGTATGGTATTTATAACCTCCCATCTTCGTTCGTCGTACCTCCATTGAAGGAATAAGTTCCTGAGTATCCCGACTGAGGATAAAAGAGATGGACATAAATTCAAGGGGAGATGTAACTCGAAGTATCTATAAAGATAGGTTTGCTCTGCTGTGGATTTGTAGTTATCTTGTGGGGATTAACCGGCGAAGCTTCGTTAAATTCCTACCTTCGTTCGTCCTTAGTAAATACTATTACTGCATTTTATGCATTTCTGGTAAACATCAATCATATTCAAAAACATACATACATTCAAACACAACCAATGGACGTTTTCGCTTAGGTAAATAGGGTAAAAGTAAATCTGGATTCAAAGATGAAATTTTATTTATATTATAAAGTGACCTATACACAAGCAAGTTTGTACAAGGAGACAAAAATCCTAGTAAGAGGAATTCGTCGTAAAAGTTTTACAAAACAAAGAAAACAGTTATGTGAGAAATAATCCTATTGAGTTTCAATTCTACTATTGCCATTATCTCATCTTCTGCTGTTGAGACAGAAATGATTGGATTGATCTTTATCTGTTTGAACTTGAGTTAGGTAGTACTGACAGTTGGAGTTATATGAATGATCCAACGAGACATAGTCATACGCTTTAATCCCTAACTTTTGCCTGGATTGCCTTTTCAGGTTTTCAATTCACCGGGATACCCTTTTTTGCCCAAGCCGCCCTTTCAGGTTTTCGACTTGCCGGGTGTACATTTTTTTTATATATACATCCCTAATTTTTGCCCGAACCCTTTTGGTTCGCCGGGATGCCCTTATTTTTGCCTAGGCCAGTTAACCTAGCGAGTCTCTTTTTATGTGTAGTATTTTTTAACTATGTTTGCGTTTACAGGTTTTGGGAAGTCTTCACCATCCATAGTAGTAAGCACGATGACGCCTCCTGAAAATACTCTCTTGACTACAAATGATCCTTCGTATGTAGGAGTCCACTTGCCCCTAGGATCACCCTGTGGTAATATGATACGCTTGATTACCAAGTCACCAACCTGATATACCTTTTGCTTAACCTTCTTATTAAAAGCTTTGATCATCCGTTTCTGGTACATCTGGCCATGACAAACAGCTTCCAGCCTTTTCTCATCAATCAAATTTATCTGGCCATGACGAAAATTCTTTAAGTAGGGGAGAGTTCTAACACCCCGAAAATCTAAATTTAATTATTTAATTATTTATTTAATTAATTTAGAAAAAGTGGAGAGTTTGGATTAATTAGAGAATTTTGGAGAAAAAGAGTATTTTTACATAATAAGGATAAATAGTGTTTTATTATACTATTTTATTATTATTATTATTAAAAATATATTAAAGAAAAAGGTAAGGTGGTCCTTTTGTGAAAATTATGAGGGTAAAGTGGGAAAAGACTAAACTGGGATAATATATCCAAAAAGGAGAATACGATTAGTTTTCTAACATTATCGTGTTTTGGGAAAAGAGGTGCTCTGAAGGAAAAAGGGAGAGAAAGGAGAAGCTAAGAGTCAGAAGGCTGTGGAGAACCCCGGAGAAGAGTGTAAAGCGGCGAAATTCTCTAAGATATGGGGAGTTTTTATAATCTATGGTAAATGTGTAGGAATTGGATTATGAATAGGTTAAGATTGTAAGAGTTTTATGAGTTTTTGGGGTTTTGAGTTAGGTTGAGTTTATGAGAAAATCTTGATGAAATAGAGTTAGAAAAATGCGTTGAATCCTATAAATGATGGTGTAAATGATTGTTCTGATGTTATGATGTTTTATTTGATGTATTGGAATGATTTTGAGGTGAAATAAGATGAACCCGTATTGGAAAAATTGGAATTTTGGGGTTTTTGGAACAGTCTGTACAAAGTATCAAATTGTTGTTGTAAAACGTGCGTTAACCGGTTAACGTTTTGGTTAACCGGTTAACCATTGAAAATTTTGGGCATTTTTCTGAAGTTGCGCAGGCGTTAACCGGTTAACGCTTTGGTTAACCGGTTAACACTGTTTGGATGACAAATTTTATTTCTTTAAAAATCCATAACTTTCAAATCGTAAGTCCGTTTCGCATTCCGTTTGAAGCGTCGAAAAGAGCATAAACTGAACTTTGTTTTTGATAAATAAAAATGAGAAAAATGCAATAGTTTTGATAAATGAATTTATGAAACAACCTTTTATTTACCTCATAATTTACCGGGTACGGGTCAATTCTTGATGTGTCAGAGTGGTTATAGAACCAGTGTTCTGGGTGTAATGTCATGATGATATATATGATTATTTGATGATTGTTTTGCTGATTGAAATGAATGATGCGAATTATTTTGATGAATTTACGATGTAGCGCATCATTGCATTTCATAACATTCACGATGGGGATTCGGCCTATTTATTTACTTCAATCCCATTGTGTGGATTGAAGTGTCTCGACGATTTACGATATGCTCCTTTGTGGAGGGTTGATGGTCATGTATCCATCTCACGATGAAAATGGTACCACATGCATATTGCATATCAGGATGTTAGAATTGCATATTCTGGATGAATTTCATGATTGTGTTGGTGTTGCTTGAATTCATGATCGTGTTGTTGTTGCTGCTGAATTATATAGTCGATGATGTCATAAGATGTTGTACTAATTTATTTATGATTCTATATTCTTGTACGTTTATGATATATTATGATTACTCACCATGCCTGCTTGGAAATGTTGCCTCCTTCGTGGGTAACTTGCAGATGTCGAAGAATAGTCCTGCAGCAATAGGAGTAATTCATGAGTCTCGGAGCGTGCTTAGTGTTCCTTAGAAGTGGTTCTGGTCTATGTGTCCTGCTCTGTGTCATGTAACACTGGGATGGGTTTTCTTCTGTTGAACTGTTTGCAGTTATGTTGTTATTTGGATAATTGTTTTCCATTTTTCGATGTTAAATTCAGGATGGTGAAAATCATGTTTAGAGAGTTTTGAATTATGAAGTTTAAATTCCGCTGCGAAATGATTTTTGATGTTCTTGATGTTGATTAACCCGTGTTACGGGACAAGACACTTGTTTGTGTTAAATTATGATGAAATGTGATACCCTTTCTCGATGATTACTCTGATATTATTTAAATATTTAATTTTGGGGTAGAAGGGTGTTACATCATACACATATGGGCAGGTGAAAAAAAATGTAGTTTTTGGCGATTCGTCCGGTTTTCGCATTCGTTTCGAGTTGGATTGATTTTAGACTTAAAGTAGGGATGAAATAAGTTAACTATAGTAGATTGGAAGGTTTAAAAATGATAATTTAGTAATCTAATCAATTAAGTCATAAATTGGTTGTTTTCGCGTTGAAGTCGTTATAAGCTGTGTTGTCCCAATCTTTGGGAAGATTAATATGTTGTAGGTCCTATGACCAATGTTGATTCATGTTACTGAGTTGTTCAAGTTGTTGTTGTTAAGTTGTTGATTATGTTGTTGTTGTTGTATGCCATTCATAGTTGTATACAAGTGCAAATTTCAAGTTGGAGTATATGCTCGATTCAAGTTGGCCTGGATTGGAAAATAAGTCGATGATGCCTCGATAACATGGCAATGTTTTAAGTTGGGAGTTTACTCCAAATGGTACCACATGCATATAAATTAAGTCGCATCGAGTTGCATAATATTTATGTTGTTTGTTGGATGTAAGTTGTATGTTGATGTTACTTGTTGTGTGAAGTGGTGTGATTATATGATTGTCGTTTTTACATTTTGATTATCATAATGCTATTTTTGTTATTCGATATCTCACCCCTTTTATTTGAATGTTGCCCTTTGTTGGTAACGTGTAGGTAACAAAGAGTCCAATACTTAGTAGCTTTGAGTTGGTTTTTGTCGCTCTGATACGTAGCACTTCGGGGGGATGAACACGTGTTGTGTCTTTGTTGCTTTTGTTTAAGTTATTATGTTGAAGAACCAAATTGAGATTATTTTAATGTTTATTTATTGGAGTTGAACTAAAGTTGAAACTTATTGATCCGATGCGTTGTTTTTCAAAGGAATTTCATTAATGAAGTTTGTTATTTGATTTTAAAGTTGGAAAATGTGATATCCCATGTTTGTTGATGAGATTTTATAACTCTGATTTAAATTATAAAGTCGGGTAGAAATGGGGTATTACATTAATGGTATCAGAGCAAGTCGTTCAGTTTAACCAAGTGTTGAGTCGTAGTTATTTAGCAATCGAGTATTGTTATGTGGTTCTAACTTTTGTTGTGTTGTAGTTTTAAGTTGAGATGACTGGAAGGAATGATACTGCAATGGCTACTGCAATGAAAGTAATAGCTCAAGCTATGCAGAATTTACTGAATGCTGGCGGGAATAACGATTCTCGTACTTTTGCGACTTTTCAGAGGGAGAAGCCACCTACCTTAAAGGGAAAGTATGACCCTGATGTTGTGTTGGTCTGGTTGAAAGAGATTGAGAGGATTTTCCGTGTGATGGATTGCACTCCAGCATAGAAAGTTCGTTATGGGACGCACATGTTAGCAGTTAAGGCTGATGACTGGTGGTTGGAAACCAAAGAGAGGTTAGAAGCTACAAGTGAATAGATCAATTGGGTTGTTTTTCGTAGGGAGTTTATGAGGAAGTATTACCCTGAAGATGTGTGCGGTAAGAAAGAGATTGAATTCCTTGCGCTGAAACAGGGGAATATGTCAGTGACAGATTATGCTGCGAAGTTCATGGAGCTGTAGAAGTTTTATACGCACCATGATGCATCGACTGCTGAATTTTCGAAGTGTATCAAGTTTGAGAACAGGTTGCGCTCCGAGATTAAGAAAGTTAAAGGGTACCGGAAGATTCGTGTTTTTGCTGATCTGGTGGATAGTTGCAGAATCTTCAAGGAAGATAACAATGCTCACTACAAAATTGTTACTGATCGGATGGGTAAGAACCATCATAACCGTGGCAAGCCGTATGATACTCCAGCTGGTAAGGGTAAGCAGAAAGTTGCTTCGGGTCAGAGGACTAGTGAGGGAGATGCTCCTGCTGGTATTGTGTGTTTCAAGTGCGGGCAGGATGGACACAAGAGTAATGTATGTACCGCTGAGGTGAATCGTTGTTTCCGTTGTGGAAAAGCTGGGCATGCGATATCTGATTGCACGCATAAAGAGATGATCTATTTTAACTGTGGTGAAGAAGGGAATATTGGTAACCAGTGCCAGAAGCCGAAGAAAGCAAAGTCAGGAGGAAAAATGTTCGCTTTAGTTGGGACTCAGATATCAAATGAGGACAAGCTCGCCAGAGGTATGTGTTTCATTAATAGTATTCCTTTAATTACTATTATTGACACGAGTGATTCCCATTGTTTTATTGCTGCTGATTGTGTTAAGAAGTTGGGCCTTAAGTTGTCCGAGATGAAAGGAGAAATGGTTGTAGAGGTTCTGGCTAAGGGATCGATGACTACTTCTCTAGTGTGTTTGAGTTTTCTGTTGTTTATCTTTGATAGAGACTTTTATGTTGATTTGGTGTGTTTGTCGTTGACTGGGATGGATGTAATCCTAGGTATGAACTGGTTAGAGTATAATTATATTCATATAAATTTTTCCGTAAGTCAGTGAGGTTTTCTACTCCAGAAGAGGAAGGAGTTGCGTTGTTGTCGTTTAGAGAGTTACAAAAATTGATGAAAGAAGAAGCCCATATGTTCACATTAATGGCATCGTTGTCAGTAAAGAGTAAATCTAAGATTGAAGAATTGCAAGTGGTGAATGAATTTCCTAAAGTTTTCCCTGATGAAATTCCCGATGTGCCGCCTGAAAGAGAAGTTAAATTTGCGATTGATCTTATACCTGGTACTAGACCTGTTTTTGGGGCACCGCATAGGATGTCCGCGTCCGAACTAGTTGAATTAAATAAGCAGTTGGAAGAGTTGCTTGAGAAAAAGTCTGTAAGACCAAGTGTATCGTCGTGGGAAGCTCTAGTGTTACTAGTTAAGAAGAAAGATGGAAGTATGAGGCTTTGCATGGATTATAGACAGTTGAATAAGGTGAGAATTAAGAACAAGTATCCGTTACCCAGAATATATGATTTGATGGATCGGTTAGTAGGTGCTCGGGTGTTTAGCAAGATCGATTTGATATCGGGCTATCATCATATTAAGGTGAAAGATGAAGATATTCAGAAGACGATGTTCAGAACACAGTATTGACATTACGATTATTCGGTGATGCCTTTAGGTGTGACTAATGCACCAGGTGTATTCATGGAATACATGAACCATATTTTGCATGCTTATCTGGATCGTTTTGTGCTTGTGTTTATAGATGATATTTTGGTTTATTCTAAGTCAAAAGAAGAGCATGCAGAACATTTGAGAACAACGTTGGAAGTTTTGAAGGATAAGAAGTTGTATGCAAAGTTGGCTAAGAGTGAATTTTGGTTGAAGGAAGTCAGTTTTCTTGGTCATGTGATTTCAGGAAGTCACATTGTTGTAGATCCTTCTAAGATAGATGTTGTGTTACAGTGGAAAACTCCAAAGTCGGCTAAGGAGATTAGGAGTTTCTTGGGATTGGCCGGTTATTACCAAAGGTTTATTGAAGGATTTTCTAAGTTAGCACTTCCGTTGACTCAGTTGACTTGTAAGAGTAAAGCATTTGTGTGGGATGTCTAGTATGAAGAAAGTTTTGTAGAGTTGAAGAAGAGATTGATGTCGGCTCCGGTTTTGACTTTATCGAATTTAGAAGAACCATTCGTTGTGTATTATGATGCTTCATTCATGGGTTTAAGAGGTGTCCTTATGCAAAATGGTAAGGTGATTGCTTATGCGTCCAGACAGTTGAGGGTTCATGAAAAGAATTATCCTACGCATGATTTGGAACTTGCTGCAGTTGTTTTTGTATTGAAGATCTGGAGACATTATCTTTATGGTTCTAGATCTGAAGTGTTTAGAGATCATAAGAGTTTGAAGTATTTGTTTGATCAGAAAGAGTTGAATATGAGGCAACGAAGATGGTTGGAGCTATTGAAGGACTATGATTTTGGTTTGAATTACCATCCGAGTAAAGCTAATGTTTTAGCAGATGCCTTGAGCCAGAAGACATTGCATATGTCAGCAATGATGGTTAAGGAGTTAGAGTTGATTGAGTAATTCTGAGATATGAGTTTAGTCTGCAAAGTGACGGTGGAGAGTGTCATGTTGGGTATGCTGAATATTAATAATGATTTTCTGGACAATATTAGAGAAGCTAAAAAATTGGATGTGAAACTAGTGGATATAATAGTTGATTATGGTGAATATGAGAAGAATGGTTTAAGTTGGATGCGCATGGTGTTTTGATATTTCAGGATAGGATTTGTATACCTGATGATGCTGATATGAAAATAATGATTCTTGAGGAAAGTCATAAAAGTAATTTGAGTATTCATACAGGAGAGACTAAGATCTATCAGGACTTGAAGAAGTTATTTTGGTGGCCGAGGATGAAGAATGATGTAACACGCTTTGTATATGCTTGTTTGGTTTTCTAGAAGTCGAAAGTTGAACATCAGAAGCCTGCTGGTCTGATGCAACCGTTGGAAATTCCATAATGGAAATGGGATAGCATTTCTATGGACTTTGTAATGAGATTGCCTAATACCTCAAGAGGACATGATTTGATTGGGTGATTGTTGATAGGCTTACTAAGTCGGCTCATTTTATTCCTATTAACATCAGTTTTCCAGTATCGAAGTTGGTTGAGATTTATATCAGAGTAATTGTGAAATTGCATGGTGTTCCCTTGCGTATTGTGCCAGACAGAGATCCAAGATTTACGTCAGAATTTTGGAAGAGTTTGCAAGAAGCGTTGGGTTCTAAGTTGAGGTTGATTTCAGCATATCATCCTCAGACAGATGGTCAAACGGAAAGGACGATTCAATCGTTAGAGGAATTGTTGAGAGTTTGTGTACTTAATCAGGGAGGTTCGTGGGATACTTATCTTCCATTGATCGAGTTCACGTATAATAACAGTTACCATTCTAGTATCGGAATGGAACCTTTTGAGGCGTTATATGGTCAGAGATTTAGGACTCTGATGTGTTGGTATGAATTTGAATAGAGTGTAATGCTTGGACCAAAGATAGTTCGAGAGACTACCGAGAAGGTGAAGTTGATTCGAGAGAAGATGAAGGCTTCTCAAAGTCGGCAGAAAGGTTATCAAGATAAGCGAAGGAAAGATTTAGAATTTCAAGATGGTGATCATGTATTTTTGAGAGTTACGCATGTGACAGGTGTTGGGCGAGCATTGAAATCTAAGAAGCTTACTCATCGTTTTATTGGTCCGTATCAGATTTCAGATAGAGTTGGGAATGTTGCTTATAGAGTGGCTTTACTGCCAAACTTGTCGAATTTGCACGATGTGTTCCACGTGTCACAACTTCGAAAGTATATTTCAGATCCTTCTCATGTGATTAGAATGGATGATGTGCAAGTACGGGATAATCTCACGGTGGAGACTATGCCAGTACGTCTTGAGGGCCGTGAAATGAAGACTTTAAGAGGTAAAGAGATTAGTGAATTGTTTGGTTGGGTGCTGCCGGAGAAAGTATGACTTGGGAGTTGGAGAGCAAGATGCAGGAATCATATCCTGAGTTACTTGAGCGAGGTAAGATTTTCGAGGACACAAATGTTCTAAGTGGGGGAGAGTTGTAATGCCCTTATTTAATAAATTTATTTAATTAAATATTATTGTGTATTTTTCCCGATTATTGGTTGTTCAGTGTTGTTTTATCGTTTGTGTCGTTAAGTCATTTAAGCTGTTTAAGTTGAATTCATGTTGCGAGTTAAGATGTGTTTGGGTTGTTTAAGTTGAATAAGTCGGATTAATTAAGTCAAATAAAAAAAAGTCTTATTAGTATAATATTAAGTTGGGCTAGTTTATGGTGTAAGAGTAGTAAGTTGGGGGTTCTAAGTTAGGCCCATTAGTAATTAGGTTGATTAGTGAGAGTTTAGTAAAAACAATGCTGAAAACCTAATTAGGAGAATAATCAATTTTTTGGTAAGAGAAGGAAGAACAAGTATTAAAGGAGATCAAGAGGAGGATAGGTTGAGGATTTTCGCGGGATTTCTACGGTGAATTCGAGCTGCCTTCAATCCAAGGTAAGGGTGGGGTTCGAATTCCATAACCGGGACTAGATAATCGTATGTAGGTTGGGATTTTCGTGTGATTTCATTGCTGTGTTTTGATATGATTTGTTGTTGTTGATTTTGTGTTGATATTTGATAAAGAATCATGTTGTTTTTGTTGTATTACTGATATAATCGTTGTTGTATTCCGTTGGTTGTACTATTGTTGCAGAATTCGTGTAGAAGAAGTTATGGTTCGTAAAATCGATCATAGAATTTGATAGATGAATAGATACATATGTTTTTGAGAGTAAAATCAATGTAGAAACCCAATTAAGATTGAACAGAACGATGAAATTGTGAGAAATCGTAGCAGAGTTGGAATTGTAGGCTTTCTGGTGATTTGCGTAACAGATTTGGTGTTACGCGTATCAAGCAAGGAAATACGGGTAACAAATTCCCAATGCGTAGGCCTTACGCGTAACAGTTAAGGGCAATACACGTAACATAAGGGTCATACGTGTATGGACAGGGCAAGTGCAGAAAAATGTAGTATTTGGAGATTCGTCCTGTTTTTGCATCCGTTTCGACTTGGATAGATTTTAGACTTAAAGTAGGGATGAAATAAGTTAACTATAGTAGATTGGAAGGCTTAAAAAATGATAATTTAGCAATCTAATCGATTAAGTTGTAAATTGGTCGTTTCTGCGTTGAAGTCATTATAAGCTTTGTTGTCCCGATCTTTGGGAAGATTAATATGTTGTAGGTCCTATGACCAATGTTGATTCATGTTGCTGAGTTGTTCAAGTTATTTTGTTGTTAAGTTGTTGATTATGTTGTTGTTGTATGCCATTCATAGTAGCATACATATGCATATTTCAAGTTGGAGCATATGCTCGATTCAAGTTGGCCTGGATTGGCAAATAAGTTGATGATGCCTCAATAACTTGGAAATGTTTTAAATTGGTATTTTACTCCAAATGGTACCACATATATATAAGTTAAGTCACATCGATTTGCATAATATTTATGTTGTTTGTTGGATGTAAGTTGTATGCTCATGTCGCTTGTTGTGTGAAGTGGTGTGATTATATGATTGTCTTGTTTACATATTGATCATCATAATTTTGTTTATGTTATTTGATATCTCACCCCTTCTATTTGAATGTTGTCCTTTGTTGGTAACGTACAGGTAACAAAGATTCCAATACTTAGTAGCTTTGAGTTGGTGTTTGTCGCTCTGATACGTAGCACTTCGGGGGGATGAATGTGTGTTATGTCTTTGTGGCTTTTGCTTAGGTTGTTTTATGTTGAAGAACCAAGTTGAGATTATTTTGATGTTGATTTATTGGAGTTGAACTAAAGTTGAAACTTGTTGATCTGTTGCGTTGTTTTTCAAAGTAATTTCATTAATGAAGTTTGTTATTTGATTTTAAAGTTGGAAAATGTGATATCCCATGTTTGTTGATGAGATTTTATAACTCTGATTTAAATTATAAAGTCGGGTAGAAATGGGGTGTTACACCATCGAACAGAGGATCACTCCATAAAGAAGGTTGGAGGCGAGAACTATAATTCATTGGCAAGAACTCCCCCTTAGCATTACTTTCTTCAAAATTCGTTATCAGACTATCCTTCAGAACCTATGAAGGACCTTCTCAATGTTTTTTATTTTAGGGGGACACATACCACCCATGACATGGTCCTCGATATACCTTTTTCCATCCACTGTCATTAGGATATCTAGGAGACTCTTAAGGTTATTCTTCGATTAACGTTCAAATGTCTTCCTTTCTATACACTCATTTCTCTTAGCTAAAGGAATTGTATACATTTTTTCAACAAGAAAGTCATTGGAAAAATATAAAACAATGTAATGAATAAATGACCTCAAAGCTAGGATTTTCTCGACCACAAATTCACCTAAGTATTCATCTATCACATTATCATCTCTTTGATCTAGAGTGATCATGGCACGAGAATCATATATTTTAAATTGTTCAATACTTGATATACTTCTTGCTCATTGGGGTAAGGTCATAAAAATCACAACCAGTGATGATCTTTAGGTCACTTGTCCAAGACAGGGAAAAGCGAGGGGTGTCAGTGGCCATTGTGGTACAATCTCACCCTGTGACTCTCACAAATGTATCTTTCCAATCTTTGTAAGGTTTTGAATGATGTTTCAATATTTTTCTTCCAAAAAGACTACACAGGGTTACCTATCCACTTTTGGCATTGAGACCATCATCCTTCTTGGGATTACCATGCCCATACTGAACCAAAACCTTCCCTTAAACCCTCTTTAATTGAATCAAACCAAAATGACATATCACTTGATTCATCACCACAAGACACTATTTTTTATTCTAATATTTTACCTCATGATGTAGCACATAACCAACCTGTTTCAATCCTTACTCATACATATCCCATCAATGATGAACAAACTGAACAACACTTAGACACTATAGATGATGCATAACCTGCAAATGAGCCTTCTATATATTCTATGCATGTTAGAATAAAGCAAACACCCATTTATCTTTCTGATTATGTATACAACTCATCATTCAATTCAGTTGATAAGGCATCCTCAGGTAATAATAACATACTCTATATATTTCCTCATTTGATTATATGTCACAACCATGGCAAATCCACCTCCACATCTACCTCCACTTTCAACACCATGTGTAAATAGCCCTCGTAACATGGCTTAATTTGCCAACAATGCTCACAATGGCCGACAAGCTGAGATGAAGACCGGAACTCTTAATTTATTGTACGGGAGTCCATTCACGGGAATGGACCATGAAGACCCATTTGCTTTTCTCACAAATTTCTATGAGATAGCATTGGTGGCCGGAGTTGATCAAAATCAAGAGTTAGCTTTGTTTCGAAGACTTTTTCCTCATGCTTTGCTTGGCAAAGCAAACGATTGGTATCTAGATCAAACTCCCGCGATGATGACGGATTGGAATGTTCTAGAAGAGAAGTTCATTGAGAGATTCTTTTCACACAACCGTTTTATGGAATCAAAGACCGTGATCTCCGTGTTCTCTCAAGGTGCTAATGAGTCCTTGAATGAAGCATGAGAGAGATTCAAATCCATGTTACGAAAGTGTAAGGGCCACGAATTCGATGAATTGACACAAATCCATATCTTTTGAAATGGTCTCCAACCTAATTGTAAAACCTTGTTGGATGCTACTCCGGGTGGAGCTTTGTTGTCAAAAAGTGCAGAAGAAGCGACGAATATTATCAACCATATGGCTCTTAATGACTTGCAAAGTCAAAATCGTGGAAATTCTATGAAGAAACCTGGAGTGCTTGAGTTAGGAACAAATGATGTGATCCTTTCACAAAATAAGCTTCTTTCTCATCATATGGAGCTTTTGAAGCAACAAATGTCGAAACTCCCACAAATATTTAAGGAGATGCAAGAGTATCCGGGCAAGAACAAACAAGTCGCTAGTTGTGCGTTATGCAAGGGAGATCATGAAACCGGATATTGTCCACCTCCGGGCATTGAAGAATTAAATTACATGCACAATAATCAAGGATTCCAAAGACACAACAACCTTATCAATAACAACATCCTTACCAACAACAACCTTCTTAACAACACCATTACCAACATCAACAACATAAAGGATATCAACCTAGGAGCAATTACCAAAATAACCAAGGTTATGGCGGTAGTTCATCTAATCGACAAAATCCTTATGTTGCTCCACCACCACCGGTTGCAAATACTAAGTTGGAAGACACATTGAATCAATTCATTAAAATTTCTATGGCCAACAAAAAGTCAAATGATGCGGCGATAAAAAACCTTGAAAATAAAGTGTGGCAACTTGCAAAACAAATTGCCGAGAATCAATCGGGACCTTCTTTTTCCGCTAACACTCAAGTTAATCCTAAAGAGCATTGCAAAGTTATTGTTACTAGGAGTGGGAAGGAGATGGCTCAACCTAAAGAAAATAAAGTGGTGGAAGAGAAGATTGATGGTGTAGTAGAGGAAGTCAGTGATGAGGAGGAAGTTGAAAAGAAGAAAAAAATTGATGAATTAGTTGAAAATAAAAAGATGATTTGGTTGAAGTTGAAAATACAAAAGTGGAGGATGAAAAGAGAAAATAAGTAAATAGGAGAGTGAAGAAGGGAAAAGAAGTGATGAAGCAAATTCCTACAAACATGCCATATCCTCATGTGCCATCAAAGAAAGACAATGAAAGGCAATACACTCGGTTCATGGACATTTTCAAACAACTTCAAATTAATTTGCCATTTTCCGAAGCCCTTGAGAAAATACCAAAATATGCTAAATTCTTGAAGGACATTCTCTTAAAAAGACGGAAGTATATGGAACCGAAGACATTTATTCTTGCGGCTAATTATAGTGCCATAATTCAACGCACTCTTCCTAAGAACGAAGCTGATCCGGGACGTGTCACTTTACCGATCACCATTGGAAACATGTTTGTAGGAAATGGTCTCATTGATTTGGGTTCAAGCATCAACCTTATCCCTCTCTCTATTGTAAAAAGGCTTGATAACATTGATATAAAAGGAATAAGAATGACTTTATAACTTGCTGACAAATCTACCACTCACCCAATTGGAGTGGCAAGAGACGTTTTGGTAAAGGTTGACATGTTCTTCTTTCTGGTCGATTTCATTGTTATTGACATGGAAGAAGATGATGACTCTCCTTTGATTCTTGGTCGCCCTTTCATGAAGACGGCTTGAATGATGATAGATGTTGATGATGGTCTCATGAAAGTGAGGGTAATAAATGAGGAGGTCACTTTTAATTTGTTTGAGGCAATGAAACATTCAAAAGAAAGACATAATAGTTTCCGCATTGATGCCTCTGATATGGCTATTATGGAAGTTGCAAAACATATTCATGTGGAAACTCCTTTAGAGCTAGCGCTAGGTGAGGAAATTGACACACTCATTAGTGATGAAGAAAGAGAGCTTGATGAATGTTTGAAAGAGTTAGAAATCTTGAAAGAATTACAACCACGGGAAGTTGAGTTAGAAGAATTGAAGAGAGAAAAAAGTAATGAGAAAGTTGAAGTAGAATTGAATGTGCTACCTTTGAACCTCAAGTATGCATTTTTGGATGATAGTGGAAGAAAACCAGTGATTATAAGCAATGCATTGTCTACCAATGAAGAGCTTCGTTTGGTTAATGTGCTCAAGAAAAATCAAGAGGCTTTAGGATGGGTTCTTTCCCATCTCAAAGGAATAAGTCCATCTTATTGCGTGCACAAGATTCTTATGGAAGATGACTTCAAAGTGGTAGCACAACCTCAACGCCGTTTGAATCTAACTATGAAAGAAGTGGTTCGGAAGGAAGTAGTGAAACTACTTGATGCGAGAATGATTTATCTGATTTCCGATAGTCCTTGGGTGAGTCCCGTTCATGTGGTACCTAAGAAAGGTGGAATTACCGTGATCCAAAATGAGAAAAATGAGCTCATACCGACAAATGTTGTGACGGGATGGCGAATGTGTATAGACTATAGGCGTTTGAACACGACTACTAGAAAAGATCATTTCCCACTACCGTTCATGGATCAAATGCTAGAAAGGTTATCCGGTCAAGAATTTTATTGTTTTTTGGATGGGTATTCGGGGTACAACCAAATTGCGGTTGACCCGGCGGACCATGAGAAGACGACATTCACATGTCCGTTTGGAATTTTTGCGTATCGAAAAATGCCCTTTGGGTTGTGCAATGCACCTGCAAATTTCCAACGATGTGTGCAAGCTATCTTTTCCGATCTAATTGAAAAGACAATGGAAGTTTTTATGGATGATTTTTCGGTGTTTGGAGCTTCATTCAATATTTGTTTGAAAAACTTGGAAACAATGTTAGAGAGGTGTGGGAAAACAAACTTGGTGCTAAATTGGGAAAAATGCTATTTCATGGTAAAATAAGGAATTGTTCTTGGTCACAAAGTGTCTTCAAGAGGTCTTGAGGTGGATAAAGCAAAAGTGGAAGCTATTTCAAAGTTGCCTCCTCCATCAAACATCAAAGGAATTTGAAGCTTTTTGGGGCATGCGGGCTTTTATCGGCGATTCATCAAAGATTTTGCCAAAGTGGCGAGGCCACTTAGCAATTTTCTAAACAAAGATCATGTATTTCTCTTTGAAGAACCTTGTCTTTTATCTTTCCAAGCTCTTAAAGAAAACCTTGTTACTGCTCCAATAATTATCGCACCAAATTGGAATTTTGATTTTGAACTCATGTGTGATGCGAGTGACTATGCCGTTGGAGTGGTACTAGGACAAAGGAAAAACAAAGTTTTTCATGCAATACACTACGCTAGCAAAGTGCTGAATGAAGCACAAGTGAATTGTGCAACAATGGAAAAAGAGTTGCTAGCGATAGTGTATGCGCTTGAAAAGTTTTGTTCCTACTTCATCGATTCAAAAGTTATCGTTTACACTGACCATGCCGCGATAAAATATTTGCTCACCAAACCGGATTCTAAGTAAAGGCTTATCCGATGGATCCTTCTTCTTCAAGAATTTGATTTGGAAATTAAAGATAAGAAGGGGTCGGAAAAATTGGTAGCGGATCATTTATCGCGATTGGTAAATGTAGACATAACTAAAAATGAAATTGAGATCCAAGAAGAATTTCCGGATGAAAAACTATTTATGGTGCAAGTTAGGCCATGGTTTTCCGATTTTGCAAATCACGAGGTAATATGATGGATACCCGAGGACCTAACTTGGAACCAAAAACAGAAGTTCTTGGAGGATTCTCAATACTATGTTTGGGATGAACCGTATCTTTTCAAAATCTGTGTGGATAATTTGCTAAGAAGGTGTGTTACTAGTGATGAAGCGAATAATATCCTTTGGCATTGTCATAACTCTCCGTATGGAGTCCATTTTAACGGATCTAGGATGGCCACACAAATCCTTCAATCGGGATTTTATTGGCCTACTATTTTCAAAGATGCCAACCTCCATGCGAGGAGTTGTGACATTTGTCAAAGATCGGGTGGAATAAGCAAGCGGGATGAAATACCCCTCCAGAATATTCAAGAGGTTGAAATCTTTGATTGCTGGGGCATTGATTTCGTTGGCCCATTTCCACCATCTTTCACAAATGAGTACATCTTGGTTGCGATTGACTATGTTTCTAAATGGGTGGAAGTTATTTCTTCACCGAGGGCGGATGGCAAAACGGTGATTAAATTTCTCAAGAAAAGCATTTTTGCCCGTTTTGGAACCCCTCGTGTGTTGATTAGCAATGGTGGGTCGCACTTTTGTAATGCAATGCTTGAAAGCATTTTGAAGAATTACGGAGTGTCACATAAGGTTGTGACCCCCTATCATCCCCAATCAAATGGTAAAGCCAAGGTGTCAAATAGGGAGGTGAAAAAGATTTTGGAAAAAACTGTTTCGGCATCTATGAAGGATTGGTCTCAAAATCTAGATGAAGCTTTATGGGCTTACCGCGCCGCTTACAAAGCTCTGATAGGCTTAACTCCTTTCCAATTGGTTTATGGAAAAACATGCCATTTACCGGTTGAAATGGAGCACAAGGCTCTATGGGCTTTAAAGTTTTTAAATTTTGATCCAACCTTGGCCGAGACAAAGAGAAAAGTACAGTTGAGCGAGTTAGAGGAAATGAGAAACGCGGAATATCATTCGAGCTGGTTGTACAAAGAAAAAGTAAAAAAGTACCATGACAAGAAAATCAAGCTTAAAGAGTTTAAGGTCGGACAACTTGTTTTGCTTTTCAACTCCCGATTAAAACTTTTTTTGGGGAAGTTGAAAAGCAAATGGTCCGGACCTTTCCGGGTAAAAGAAGTGAAATAATATGGAACTGTTGTGATTGAAGACATAGAGAAAAAAGGCAATTGGTCGGTCAACGGTCAACGTCTCAAAATCTACATAGGAGGTAGCTTCGATCGGGAAAATCAATCAGTTGTCCTCGATGATTGTTGATTATCATGGACCGTCGATCTTATCCGACGTTAAACAAGTGCTCGTTGGGAGGAATCCCAATTTTGTAAGTATTTACTGTTTTTTATGTTAAAAATGTGTAGTAGGGGTGTTATGGAGACCAGCCATGGAAAACGTTTGCTGTTAGAAGTGTTTTTGGATTTTCTGCACTCGCTGAGCGAGCTCCTGCTTGCTGAGCGAGACTTTTAAATTAAAAACTTCCAGGATTCAGATGGTTGCTCGTTGAGCGAGCTTTGCAAAAATTTTTTAAAAAAAAAATGTTGCTGAACTGGGCCCATCTAGCCAGACCCGACCCAGTTCAGAATTCAGAAGAGGGAAAAGCATTAGGGTTTCCTCATTTGGTGTAAGTTCATAAAATTTCAAATTTTCAAAAAGCTTCAATATTGCTCTTCCTTTCCATCCTTCTCTTTCTCCATTGTTATCAATTTTCGTAGCTTCATCATCCTAATCTCCGAGGTAAGTTGTTTTTATCTACTTTTTAGTGTTTGTTCGTAATTTTCGTAATACCCATTTTTGAGAATTTTTTTTATTTTCTTCATGAAACAAAGCTTGTCCTAGGTATATATCCTCTTCTACAATCACCCTTTGATATTCTTGAGCTAAAAATTAGTTTGCATTTGGTTTACAGTTGAGGATTGTGGATTTAGGGCAAGTTTGCATAATGTTTTGAAATCTATTATTTAATTAGGGTTTAATTCGTGTGGTGAACTTATATTTGTAAAGTGTGTGTTAGTAGAGTGTTTCTGTTTGACGATATTGCCCCTAAAGAAATTGGGGAGTTTTTCTGCAATTAGCAGAGCTCGCTGAGCGAGACCTGGGAATTAGAGAAAAACTCCCAATTTTCCAAAACTATTTTAAGAGCTTATGGGGCAGTTCCTGTTAATTATTTAGCAATTTTGAGAATTTTCATTTTTGTTTTTTTTTACTAATTTAATCGGTTTGCTTGCGTTTCAAATTTGTTTGTTTTGTTCTTTTTCAGATGTCCAACTGTTCAAAGAGAGGTCGTGCAGGAACTTTTGCTAGTAGGCATTCTGTAACACCCACTTTTGACAGAGCATGTTTTTTTACTCCTGTCCACCACGAGCGTTATTTTCTTCTTGAGAAAAGGAGTATGTGGGCTGATAGGCTGGTTAGGTTGAATCCAGAAGGGTCGTACAGGTTTGTTCAGCAGACAATGGAGGAGGGTGACTATGTGGTCCTTTGCGAGCCTCATCTTGAGTATCATCTGGAAATCGTTAGGGAGTTCTCTGCAAATGCCCTTCCGACGGGTTCTGAAGGTGAAACGCTTTCCTACACCACCTGGGTAAGAGGCAAAGTGATTAACTTCTCGAGGGACAACATAAGTACTTACCTGGGGGGTCATGTACAATTATTTGAGGATGGTGTGCGTGATTTTGGTAGGATGAAGGCTAGGAGGACATGGGATATTCAGCCCATTAAGGAGAGTCTCTGTGATCGGGACCATTCTTTCGAGGTGAGCGCTACGGGAGTATCGTTATGTTTCAAGAGAGGACCTTTGTACAACCATGCTCAGGTGATTATGACGATTGTTCTGCACAACTTGATACACATGAGCCATGTTTCAGATATCACAATTGAAGTGGTTGCTCTCATTCACTGTATCATTGTAGAGAAGATGATATATCTTGCTCGGATTATCTCTTTTGAGCTTCAGAGGATTGCCACAAGTGGTATTGTGCATGGTTCCAGGGAAGCTTGTGCACTCACACACCATGGGTTGATTATGGCTCTTTGTAGGAAGGTTGGTATTGTTCTTCCCTCTCATGGGAATGTAAAGCTGAGGAAGATTAATGATGAGTATTGTAGGACGTTTTATGAGCCTCCCATTTTGACTACACCTGTTGCTTCTGCTCCTCCTCCTGGAGGTCTTCCTTTTGGCAGAGGAAGTGGTATGAATGTTGATGCAACAACAAACTGGGCAATGCATGCATCTCATCATCGTTCTCTTTATTTTGTTTATGATTCCATGCTTCAGCTGCAAGTTATGATTCGAGAGCCTCATGCGAGCCACTCTTTGAGATCCATGGATGCTTTCAGGGTCTATTCTGCTTGGCCTGGAGACATGCAATCCTCTTCAGGGGGTGCAGGTGTTGAGGGCGCTGATGATGACGTTGAGGGTGCTGATGATGATGCTAGTTCTAGTTCTTCTGAGTGACTTCTGGACGGTTTGATTGTCCATCTTTTGTTTTTTATGTTTTTAGAATATTTCTAGGATTGTGATGTAGTAGTTTTTGGATTTTTACCATCCGGGCGGATGCATAGTTTCTTTTGATGTTTACTTGGATATTTGGTATTGTTGATATTATGGAATTGTAAGTCACCTTCTGGGCGGATGGTTCAATTTTGTTTCTTTAACACTTATACTAGTTAACATCCGAGCGGTTGCTTTTGGTATATTTATGTTTAGTTAACATCCGGGCGGATGCTTTTGTTCCTATTATTTTGTGGTACAAATTTTGTGTTTGTTCTTGATTTTAAGGTGATTTTATTGAGGAATAAAGTGCTATTTTGTTGATCAAAGCATTTTGTGCTTCACCTCTTTTTGGTGGTGATGATATAATTCCTTAAGTTTGCGCGAAAAAGGTACTCAGTTCGTGCTTTATAGAAAATAACATGTACATGAACTATTTACTTTCCGCAAATTTCAAGCTTTATTCATTTTGCATAAGTGTTCACATGAGAATCATTTAGGACAAACCACATAGTGAGTGACTTCCATAAATGCATATGGAATGTTTTCAAGGACCTTGTGGGATTTAAATATATTAGAGAAAAACATAAACAAAGCTTTTATTAGTAAGTTCAAAATATAACTGCCCCTTGGGCTTACAATGAAGGAAAAACAAGAAAAATTTACAAAAAAATAAAAAAAAATGTGAGACTTAAGACTCAAGTATCCCATGGACGTTTCCTCTTTGTGTTGAAATATGTATTGAGGTTCCGCTTTTCGTGAAGTCGCCTTGTCAGCTCCAACACTTTCTCCTTGCTAGCATATACATGTTTGGATGAAGAATGGTGTAAGGAACATCTCTTTCAACAATAGGCTCAAAGATCACCGATAGAACAACAGGATATGGCATCATAAAAGTTTGAGCACGAGATTGCACCCATCTGAGGTAAGGCTCCATAAGGATGGAGTATTTTGGTTCTAGAGTGTTGCTATTAATCTTATTCACCATGCCTCAAGCATGTATAAACCTTTGACGGTAACCTTGAGGATCATTGTCATAATCGAACATAATACCTTGAATAATCATATCATGAGGACCGTCACTTCGAGCATAACCAAATTGACGTAGTGCCAAAGAAGGATTATAAGTAATGCCTCCCCTTATGCCAAGGAGTGGCACATTAGGGAACTCCCCACAACAGTCAATGATAGTGATGTTTTCCATGGATCGGGAACACCAACGGATATCTGAATGAGAGAGTGACATTATCCTTCTAGACCACCTCAAACCTTATTCATTCTTCATCACAGATCAAGGAAGGTGTGAAATAAACCATCTTGATAGTAGAGGTATGCAACACATCAGAGTCCCTCGCGCCTTCGTAGTTCGAGTGTGAAGAGAGTGCAAAATATCTCCAAGCAAAGTAGGCACAGGATTATGAGTCAGAAATATTTTAATTGCATGCACATCTATGAATTGGTTCAGATTAGGGAACAACACCAAACCATAAATCAACAGGGCCAAAATCTCCTCAAAAGCGTAGTAATTCATAACATCTAAAAACAACTGAGCTTTCTCTATCAATATTTTATCAAGAAGACCTTTAACTCCACTTCTTGTTTCCCAATTGGATACAATATTTGACTTCTTTAAATGCAAAGTTGCTGCAATAATTTCAAGTTTAAGCTCCTTCTCTAGACCGGTGAAAAGTTTTTGATCAAGAATAAGTACACCAAGTAGTTTAGAGAATTCTTCCATTGTGGGCACCAACTGGTAATTGGGAAATGTGAAACAGTGATGTTTAGGGTCAAAGAACTGGAACAAAACTCTCATCATGTCTTCATTAAACCCCGAGGTAACCAAACCAAGTAGACAACTATGCCTTTTGGTGAATTGAGAGTTCTCATGAAATTTTGAGACTAATTCCTTAAGCTTGGAAGGTATCCTTACAAAGTTGATTCAGATAGTGTTTCTGTGAGCGGAAGCCATAACCTGCAGCAAAGAACAAAGATAAATCCCTTGGTCCTTGAAATGGTTAGTGAAAATTCTATGTTATGATGTCATGATGTTATGAGGTTATGTTCATGTTTAATGAAAGTAAATGGAAAGCACATGCAAGTCACACAAGAGCCTTAGGTTTAATAGCTTGCATGAAGTCCATAGGTAAGTACCCTCCCCACTGAAGTTTAGTTGGTTCAACCTGTCCTAGCAATAGTAATCGGGTTCTAAGGAATCTCAATATCACTGATTTTTCTCAATGGCTTTATTTCAGTGTGGCAACTGTTTCACCAACCAAAATATCCTAAGATTAGAATCTCAATGAATGTAGCATCGAGTATCAACCAACTTTAGATTGCACCAAAGTCGGCTATCTCACTACTTTCTACTGGCCAAGATGCGTCAATTAGGGTTCTAAAGGGAAGTTAATGTAAATGACACCATATGGCAGCCTGATATTATCCTCAACTAACTTGAAGAATATCAGTACTAACCAAAGTGTCACACTAACTGTAGCTACCATATTAACCATAGCGGTATACGTTATACAATTTCCTTGGTCTATTGCCACTTACCTAAGGTACACTAGATCCGGGTATAGCATCTTTCACACGAGTATCTCCCAAGACAAATACCCTTTAAAAGTAAAGCATACAATTTAAACAAGTTAAAGCAAGTAGTAAAGTGATCTAACTCTAAGGTAACCACTCTTTTTAAGAGATAAATTCTCCCCAGCAGAGTCGCCAATTCTGTAACACGGTGGTAGAACTGACTTTTAGTTTTTTGTCGCAAAATATGTTGCGGTAAGCAAGAGTCGCCACCGACTTTTATTTCATCAAATTAGGAAAGGCATAAAAGAACAGGAAAGACCTTTTAAAAGATTTTGAGTTCAGGGGGTAAGTTATACAAAGGGAAGTTGTTAGTACCCTTTGTATCCATGGTTATCCATGGGCTCTTAAATGCTTAGCTCACTTCTTACTTGCTTTGTTTGAAAAGTGTAGTGTGTGATTAAAATATTTTCGTAAAGATTTAACTTTGTAATGATTCTCGTATGAATGTATACAAAGTGTTCACTTGTTTGAAAGTATTTTGAAAAAGAGTGAGAGGTGTAAAAAGCGTTTGTTTTGAAAGTTGTGAGTAAGCATTTAAAAGTTACTTACCCTAAGTTGTAAGGTCTTTCTTGTCATTTTAGTTTCCTTAGGGATATAATTGTCCTTACTATTAGTTAGTAAGTAGTGTTATCCTTTGATTTGGAGGGACAAGCGTATGGTTATCGTTATGGTCATAGAAGGAAACATGTAGAGATATCTTAACAATTTGAAGGGACTATCATCATTTTCATAGGGGCAAGATCATTTATTTGAAGGCAACTCGAAGGGTCATCGAGGCACTATAATCTTTTTCATAGGGACAAGATCATTCATTCGAAGGCAACTTTGAAGGGACAACGAGGGACTATGATCTTTTTCTCGAAAGGAAACTGTTATGATTTATTTCTTTAAGCAAAAAGTTACGGTATCCCTATGTTTGAGGGACTTGACCATTTATTGTAAGGCAACAAAGAGATATTACCCTAAAGGTGTAAGTGTGCAAGTGTGTTCAGTTCAGTTATTTTAATCTTGGAAATTAAGGTTATCTAACGGTTGATTTTAGTCTTGCCATACAATCCTATTAAGCATGCGTCTAACAATTTATAATATGCGGAAAATAAACCCTAATTACTATTACAAGGCTTTGAGACAGATACATAATAATAAAACCCCTTGCAGAAAATATAAAGTGCAGAAAGTAAACCTAACTATTACAAGGCTTTAACAGTTACATTATTTTAGAAAAAAAACCAGGCGAGAAAAATAAATCTAACTAGTACAAGTTTCGTGCAGCCTATACAATTATCCTAAGAATAAAAAATAACAAAGGAAATAAAATCGGGGAGAAAGAATGGAGGAGATAGAAGTATCGGCTATTCATTTTATGAAATCGATTAATTGATTTTTTTTAGAAAAGATAATTGTATTTAATGATTGATTTTAAAGAAATTTAATTTAAGAAAATAAATCTAATATTTTTAATATTTTAGGATTTTATAAAAAAAAAGGTTATTAAATTTTCCTATTTTTTATTGGTTAAAAAAATATTAATTGAATTAAGTAATTAATTTAAAATAAATAAAATAAAATAAAAAAGAAATAAATAAATAAAAAGAAAGAAGAAAAAGGTCAAAAATAAGGGAGAGATGCTGGAAATAGTCCTTTGAGTTCATTGGTGCCCTCAATTTGGTCTGAAAGTTCCTGTAGAAGGAGATACGAAGCTTGGCTTCTCTTATGCCCTAATAATGGCAACCCACTGTTCCTGTGTGAAAGCCTGCAAAAAATGGATCTAAACAATCCTAAACATGATATTAAGCATGAATATGAATAAGAAACATATTAAAACATCATGTGATGCAAGATTCGAAAATTGGAAAAGAAGCAAAACGACCATGGTTCATATAACACTATTCATGATGCTTCAACCTTCAATGATGATATGAATGATCTCCTGGAATGTTGTATAGTGTATTTGAACGTATGGAAGTGGCTGAAACTTGCTGCAAATTGTTTTATAATTTGCCCTAGTTTTCACACTTTTTTGGAATTTCTCTTAGGGTTTTTAGAGTATGGATTTTCGTACCTATGGTTTGTGGAGGTTATGAGTTTATATAAGGGATCATTTTAGGTCATAAAACTCCATGGGCTTGGGTCAAGTTGATTCACTTTTGAATGACATTGAAAACTTTCTATTTGGTGCATATCTTGCTATCATGAATTTCTCCTCTTGTATGCACGAATTTGGGATCATATATTATGGAGATATCTTCAACATTTGATCCTAAAATAGACCTAATATCAAATCTTTTGATTTTTCAATATTTATTTTGATTAAAATTGAATTTAAATGAATTAAATCCAATAAAATATGAAATAAATAAAGAAAAACAAAAGATATGGCTTAGGGGTCGTGGACCAACTTAGGACTAAGTTTGGATTGTGAAAAGATACACCCGTTTGGCAAAAACTCAAGTTCTGGTCATTGTTTGCCTTATACACCTCCTCAATTTTGCTCAACTTTAACAATGCACAACTCTCTCAATTCTTATCCCATGAATGTGCTCTTGGACTTTTTAGAAATCTTAAAGTGTCCTTTAATCACTCCTTTTGGTACCATATCAACTTAATCTCCCATGTTCAAGTTATGAGCTTTTGAAAAAGTTGACTTTTTGTTGACGTTTTAGAGAACCTGTAATATCTTGGCACATATCTCTCAAACGAAGCATTGCTGGCCTTGGCCTTAGAGAGACAAAGTTGTAGATAATTGAATTTCCTTCAAGCTAGGCTTTAGTTGGGAAATTTATAATTAAGTATGTGAAAGTTAGGTATGGTAAGAGTTCAATTGACTTTCTCCTTAAGAAACCCTAATTTAGCAACTTTTGCCTTGTGATGAATTTGAGGTTTTGTTGATGAATCTTGATTAAGCCTTAATCAAATGATGAATATTACTTCATAATCTTGATGTTGACCAAATGTTTTGAATTTTGATTGTATGTTGACCATGGTTGACTTTTTATCCAAGTTAATTGATTATTGATTATCTGAGCATCTGACTGACCAAACTTGTAGGGCAAGTCTTAAAACTTGAAATGAGGATCCTTTGAAGTATATGGGATACCATGAAGTCCAATTGAGGCTTTTGAAGTCCAATTTACTTTGAGAAACACAAAACCCTAATTTGAGATCCATTGCTTAGAAGGAGGCTCTGTCTAATGAAACCTTGAGTTCCTTTGAGAAATTGAGAATCTTATGAACATTATGAGACCTCTTGAGACATATTGTCTTGAAGATATGAGGGAAAATTTTGGGGTACAACACTAAGACAATCCTCAAGAACAACCATCTACCACACTCTGATTATCTTGATTCTTCGAATCCACTGTAGAGATCAACCAATTGCCACACTTTGATCACCTCCTTTATGAATCCATATTTGAAAAAGCCAATTTCCACACTTCTCTTCTTTACATTTATCAGAAATATTCCAAAGATATTCTAACCAATAAAGTTGAGCTTCATCAAGCTATCAAGATAACAATCCTTTTGAAGCATTCACCAATTCATGTGGCACTTCACCAATTAGATCATTCTATCTTAAATTGATGTGGCACTTCACCAATTAGATTCTGATATTGAACTAGATGTTTGAACATTGTTCATCCACATCCAACTGTTAATTCATCTCCTTCTTCTACCACTTGAAAGAACCTCATTCCTTTATAGAACAAGAGTTCCATGCTCTCATAAACTTGATTCATAAACCATGTTTGAGTAAACAACCTCCATTATGTTGGTTTTGTGGAGTATCCTACCAATATCACATATTGATGAGAAACTTCCACTGTTTTCCCCAAAGTCTTCAAACCTACCATTGTCTGAATCTTCAGAAGGAATAGTTCAGAACTACACCTTGCAGCAATACAAAGGATGACATTTCTCCCTGAGTAAAGAAATCTTCACAAAGTCCTGATGATTGATCAATAATAACTTCATGATTATAACCACCTTCCTTGTCAAGGGAAGAACAAAACTCCAACTGCATCCACCAAAACCAGTCTGCACTCTTGCACCAAAACACCACAGATGGCACTACTTAACTCCCATTTCATGAACAACCAAAGCTCTTTCTGAAGATGAGCATAGGTTACTCAATACACCTTTTGAACCATAAGATTCAGACTGTAGATATGCATACTTCCAGATAAACACTAAGTCTCCCGTCTAAGTATCCATCTATATGCATCATAAAAACAATAGAGAAATACCAAGTCTCCCGTCAAGGTATTTACTAATGGTTAGATAAGATTACCTTCTCACACAAGGTTGAACATGTAATCTGACTTCTTCTTCTTTTGTTGTAGAGAACTGAACCTTTCTGAGATGATGTTCTAACATTTTTTCAGACATCAGTATCAGTTACATAAGCCTCCATATCAACCATATGTATGGGCATACAGGGGAATCAACCATCAACACTTGATCAGGCTACCAAGACACACACAAAGAAACAACTGGGACACTCCAACAAACCTCTCCTCCAGGCCTATAAATAGACTGAATTAAGATGTTCTCACACAAAATATAGCTATTAATCAGCTATATCCACAATAGTAAACTCCACCAGTTGACACAGCTTGACCTTCATGTACAAAGAGTCTCTCTGAAATAATACTCCTTGAAGCTAGGGTACTTCACTCCTGTATCAAGGACCATAAATAAACTGTCCTCAGGAGAAAACACGTGTCGATCACTCCTTGATCAACACCCATAGCTAAGAAAAGTTCCAGGGCCAAAACCTTCTTAGAGACACCATACAAATGCCTCCTCTTCCAGATCAGGAGTAGGTTCCAAACACTTGTGAAATAAAACACAGCAGTTTAGCACCCAAGCATCTATATAGCCATTCCTTGGTGTTGCACCCCAAAATTTGCCCTCACCAAGACAAGACATTGTGTACTAAGAGGTTCACAAGGTTCACAAGACATCTCATGAGGTTCACAAGGTTCACAATTAGTCAGAAAGTTTGGCAATTCCCTCAGACAATGCATCCTCCTAAGCAATGCATCTTAAACTAGGGTTTTGACTTTCATCAGGCTAAATGGACTTCCAAGACTTCAAGTGAGCTTCATAGCATCCTATATGTGTTCAAGAATCCCCATGTCAAGTTTCAAGACTTTCCCAAAAGATTTGCTCAGTCAGATGATCAGATAGGTTAAAATCAGTCAAGGCAGTCAAAAACTCAAACTGAGGTCAAACCAAAGTCAAACTTCATGATTTTTTGCCAACATCAAGTATATGAAGTAAAATTCATCATTTGATCAAGGGTTGATCATGATTCATCAAGGAGATTTCAGATCATCAAGAATCAGGAGTTTCTAAATTAGGGTTTTCACAGGAAAAGTCAACTGAACTTTGACCAGCCATAACTTTCACATGCTTCATCAAAAATTTTCCATCCAAATCTCATTTTGAAGTAAATTGAATTCTCTACAACTTTGTGTCTCACAAGCCAAGCCCAAAAATGCTTCATTTGGAAGGTAGGAGCTAAGACATTATAGGTCCTTTTAAAAGTCAACAAAAAGTCAACAACTTCCAAAGAGCATAACTTGAGAATGGTAAAAGATATGGACATTAGACCAAAGAGGTTGGTTAGAGGACTCTCTAAGCTTTCTAAAATGTCCACGAACACCTTCATAGCATTAAAATTGAGGGATTTGTGCCCTTGCAAAGTTGGGAAATTTTTGAGAGGTTTATGAAGTAAATGGGGTCTTAAAACCAAAATCCACCAAATGGGCTTGCTTTTTTATGATCCAAACACTTCCATGACATCATGCACGAATTAAAAATTATTTATTCATATTTTTATTCATTATATTTTATTTATTATGATTTTTTATATTAAAAATCATTTTAAATTAAAATAAAATATAAAAGGATGAATATTTGATTTGATTTTGGTTCTAGAAGGTTTTAATACTTATTTAGAAGTGATTGGTACCATATAAAATCAGATTATACAAATATAGCAAGGTGAGATCAAAATATTTCAATTTTTAAAGATGAATCTTTTTCAATCTCCATAGGTCCAAAAGTCCAAAGGATTGAACTATTTTTTGACCTAATTCTGATGTATGATATAAACAACATAAGAGAAGCATTGCACACGAAATTGGTAGCCTCAAGAACACCTTTCAAATTTCAAAAATTCATCCAAAAGTGAAATTCGGATTCTTCAAATTTGTGGCTTTTAACGTGATTTGAAGGTGGCAAATCATTCCTGGACTATCACTGAACATGTTTGCATCATTATAATCATCCAAATCATGCTCAAATGACCAACCCGAATCCTCTTTGTTCTTGAAATTGCAAACTTTCGATTTCAATTATTCATGCATTATTAATGATTTTTGATATTTTTTTCTTGTTTGTGATGAACTTTAGATCGTACCTGGATCAATTGATTGGAGTTTCACGGCCTAAAACGAATTCGGCCATAGCTAGGGTTTATGGACCTCATTTAGGGTTTTACGATTTACCACATATAAATGAATTTAGAGGACATGGTTAGATTGTATGGACCTCAAGGATCGCATTGTACTAACTAATTTGAAGAAATTTTGTTGTTTGATTGGTGTTTGAGAAATCGCAGGTTACCGTACGCAGGAAAAATCGCAAGAGAATTCGCAGGAAAATTCGCAGGAAAACCTGCGAATTTCAGAGGAAGAAGATGAAGTCTTGGCGCCATCTGGAAATTTGAAATTGTGACTTAATATTTTTAGAATTTGTTTCCATTATATTTCAACTAACATGGTTTGGCTCAGTTGGCAAGGATGCGCGTGTGGGAGGCCAATGACCAGGGTTCGAATCCTGGCTTGGTGAATTCTTTTTTGGCAATTTTCTTTTGTTTTCCAGGCTTGCTATATGATGATCCTGGGCCATTCCCTATCAGCTAGCGCGCGCCAGCCCAGTGGTTTTGATCCCCTCCAGGTAAATGGGAGGTCATGGGTTCAAATCCAGGCCTCCCCATTTTTTTTAGAACTTTTGTTTTCTTATTTTTTTAATTATTATTTTCTATTATATATTATTATTATTATTATTGAATTTGTTTTATATTTAATTAACAAAAATCTATCTTAAACTTAATTAAAATTTTATTTTCATAAATTTCATAATATATTTACATATAATTTTAATTTTCATTTATAATTTGTAAATAAGTCAATTAATATTTATATTAAACATTCAAACCCTAATTTTATTTTCTTAAATTTCTAACCCTAATTTTTTATTTTACTTTAAATATTAAACTTAATTAATTTTTTCTGATATATAATTAAATAATTAATCTTGTTTTGTAAATAATTATTATTGTTTATTATCATTATTCTAATTACTTTATTATTTTCTTCATAAAAATTCTTCAAAATTGTTTGTTTAAAAATATTCTCTTAAATTATATATATTTTTGTATATTTGTGCTAATCTCTTCTTCTTATAATTATTTTATTACTAACCATTTTAATTATAATTTCTTTATTATATATATTTATTATTTCTATTATAATGTAATTGTGAAAGCCTTGTAATAGTCGTAGTTTTATTTTTGTCTTTATTTTATTATTGATAAATATTTTTGCCATGGTTAGTAATTATAGGGAGTGATAACATGCTTGTGATTTAAAATTAATTTAGTATAACTAATTTAATAAGATAAATATATGAACATGAACACTCACACACGTAAGTCGATCTTTGATCGCCATCTCACACTTTCTAAGGTTATCCCTCATGTTGCCTAATTATAAGGTCAAGTAAGGTGTCTTAAAGCAAAGTCCCTTCATTAATATCATCAAGTCCCTTTAAGATTATAAGATCAAGTCCCTTCGATGTTGCCTACGGTAAATGATCTTGTCCCTTCGAATAAAAGATGATAAGTCCCTACGAATTGCTAAAGACACCTTACAGTTGCCTAAATACAGATGTCCCTTCACATGTCCCTTATCACATCCAAGGTAATGACTACATATTCCTTAATAATAGGGATAGTCTTACCATTGAAAGAACATACAAGAACAGTAAAGATTTAGTATAGGGTAGGTTCCTCTTAAGTACTTGCTCACCTCTTCAAAATACTTCATTACACTTCACATTTCAAACAAATTTTCAAAACAAAGTCTTTATATACATCCATACGAGGATCATTATAAAGTACTTAGAGAATTTTAATCACACACTACACTTTTCAAAACAATCTAAAGTGAGCTAAGTAACTAAGAGCCCATGGATAACCATGGATATAAAGGGTGCTAACACCTTCCCTTTGTATAACCTACCCCCCGAACTCAAAATCTTTTAAGGTCTTTCCTGTTCTATTATGCCCTTTCCTTTTGGATAAAATAAAAGTCGGTGGCAACTCTTGTTATCCGCAACACTTAACTAAAGTCAGTTCTCCCACCGTGTTACACTTGGACAACAAAATCATGCTTAATTCTGATGTGATGTTCTATCATGGGATAAGACATCATTCCAAGGATCACAAAGAGATCTACAGACAGAAGGCAAGTATGTTAATAGCAGTCTTAAGATCTCCAAACAACCATTTCTCTTCACAGTGCCTTGAGTGGACTTGAAAAATAGTCTTCAAGTATCATTAGCACAGTTGACAGAAGCAGATAGACATCTATCCCCAACACCATAGGATATATCTCTAGATAAGAGCAACCTTCTCACACAAAGGAGTTATCATATAGATAAGCACCAGATAACAAATTCCTTAGAAGCTTCAAGTGTCACAAATTAGCCCTAGCAATTATCTCTAGGTGACACTAGCAGCCATAAGTTTGAAAAGAAATAAAACCTATCACAATAGCAGTGCGAACCCCATGCTACAACAACAGAACAATCCATCCTCCAATTCTAGGGACCATTCACACGTCTAAACAACTCTTCAGTAGAACCCTTCTACCTTGACCATGAACCAGAAAGTATCCCCCTTGGGTCTCATCCAGAAACAGACTAGGATGACTACACTGATACCAATTAAAACTCTGGTATGATAGACTCAGATGTCGAATATGATGTTGAGACATCTTATCTGTTACTTATAAACATGGTAAGGCATACACATCAGTACTTAAAAATTATGATATATCAGAGTCAAACATGCTTCAGGATGTTGTGACATTTGATAGGACATTCAGTTCAGGTACTACATAAAATAAAGACAGAAAAGTTATAAAGAACATAACATAATTGTTAACCCAGTTCGATCAAACCAATCTACTCCGGGGGCTACCAAGCCATGAAGGAAATCCATTATGTAGTATCAATTCAAAGACTTCTCAGCAAACACCTATAGTTTACAGTCTTCTCACTTAATCACTACCAATACAACTTCTACTTAGGAACTCCTAAATATGAGAAACTCATCCTCACTTACAATCACCTCGGTGATGTCTCACAATCCTCAACAGTCAGTTGTTGTTATTGACAGCTTATTACCTACACAACAATCCAAAACAGAAGCTAAACTTCCATTACAAACAATTTAACCTTGCTTAGCAGCTTCGGTTAAGTACAACACTTTTCTTTCTTACAAGTGTAAACACCCCAAATTTTCCCTCACCCATTCATACCATGGCTTGTGATCTCTTCATGTGCATAAGTTCAATCATAGCATCTCATATTGCATTTTTGCTTCACTGCATTGTTTCTAAGTCATCTGCATCTAGGGTTTGTGATCTGAGCCATCCCTGAGCCATTTGAGCCACTACAAAGGTCATTAGTCACTTAAAAGGGGTCCATGTATGTTCAAGCATCATATTATATCCTCACAAGGTCAAAGGAGTCAAAGGATCACAAGAACTGAGAAAGGCATGGAAGCAGAGCCAGGTTTAACTGCACAGGTGACCTGAAATTAGGGTTTTGGTTTCAGGGACCATAACTCCAAATTTTTTGGTCATTCTTGTTTCTATTGGTCTCTATATGTTATAAGGATCATGCATATCAATTTTCATGAAGAGATTCCATGGGGAAGGCATCTGATCAAGGGATGACTTCTTGAGCAAGTCAGTGGAAAATCAGGGCATCTGAGGCCCCCAATGACCCAACCAAAGGGTGTTCTCCATCATTTTGAATGTATATGATCTTTATTTGATCATAGAAGGTGTTAGAAGTTCACAAAATTGGAAAATTTCAAGTCATTTGCAAAGTTGCCTTTTTGGGAAAGTGACTTGTAATGAAAACTTGCCATTTTGGGAAAGTTTTTCAACCTTCTCTTTTTGATTCAAAAATGCTTCAAATGAGAAAACTTTGGTCATGAAAGTTGTAGAATGGATCCTCCCATTTTCAAAAAGTACAAGAACTCATTCTAATTCATTTTGGATCAAAAGTTATGGTTTGTCAAAGTTGGATAAAATCATTGAATTTTCACTTTTGCACTAAAGGGAAAAGTTGCAAAACCTCATACCAAGGCAAAATGTGACTTCAATGTGACCTCTAAGCATTATACAAACATAAGTCATGACCTAAAACTCAGAATTGAACAAGAATTTCTCAAGTTTCATGCCATGAACTTCATAAATTTCAAAAGGGGCCAAACCTCCTCAAAATTGCAAAATGGATCAAAGCTTCTCCTCCACTTGTGCCAGCTGCCAAAAGTAACTTCCATGGACCTCCTTGAAGCATGCTGATCCAAGCCATGCCCTTGTACCATGACTGAACCAGCCCATACCTCCTCTTACACAAAAGTTGACTTTATGCAAGTTGAGCCATACCAATCAAGCTAGGCCAGCAACAACTCTCTGACCAATCACAGCTTCACATACATGCCTCATGGATCATTTTCATACAATCTTGGAGCCTGAAACCACAGCATTGCCATAGTTCCCAAAAACTCTCCCCCTTGCATTTTCATTCAAAACTCAGCACTCAAGTCTCAAACATCAAAACAAACTTCACAAAACCACTCACCATGATCCTCTGATCATTTCCCAATCCTCATTTGACCTTGAAACCACCCCAAGCAGAAACACGATTTTCCACCCCTTCTGAACAGAACTTCATCAATCTCTTAAACCAGCCATAAGAAATTCCAAACAAGCATTGCAAACTTCTCAAGGGGTTCATTAAAGGCATCTTGGACCAAAGAAGCATCCAGAAAGCTCCAAAGATCAAAGCTCCAGTTCAGGTGAGCTCAAGAACAATTTTTCCAGAAACGTGTTTTTAAGTTACTAATTGATTCTCTATGATTCACTGATTATGCTGATGTGTTTGGTTTTGAAAATAGTCAAGTATTAAGCATGTATGAGCTCTCTGAAATTTTTTGACCTAGAACTAATTTGCTTCGATTCAGCTTGAATATGTGAAATAAATTTGTTTTAGTGAGTGATTCTTGTTGAGTGATGTATGGGGTTGGATTCTGGGCAGAGAGATTAAGTTTTAGAAGCTTGGGGAGAGAGATAGCAAAATCTCAGGGGAGGTGTGGCCGGAGAAGATGACCGGAGGTCATTTCCGGCCACCTGAAGGTCATTAGTGCATTAATTGTGATTAGGGCTCAGTTTGAATGTGAGCCATAGATCCTGTTGACTTGGGTTGACCCGCGCGTGAATGAATGGACCAGATTCACCATTAAAACCCTAATCCTGATTTATTAAATTAATTAATTAGGTTTAATTCAAATCCAGCCAGTTTGAATCTGGGCCACAGGATCTGGCGCCAGTCAATTCCCTCCAAATTCGTTTAAACCTCAGCCTCAGGATTTGCATACTTCTCCATAATTTCATTTTTATTTCATTTATTTTATAATTAACTTCTACGAATTTTTTTAAAAATAGCAAAACACATTTAAAAATTCTGAAAATTTTTGTCAAACATTTCATTAATTTTCAGAACCCAAAAATATTTTTATTTTTATTTTTTGCATTAAAAATTATTTTTAAATCATTTAAATGTTTATTTTTAATTAGTTAATGAAAATTAATTAATTAAAAATGCATTTAGGTATTTAAAAATCACAAAAAAAGTTCACATTGCATTTTAAAACATTTAGAAACATTATCAAACTCTCAAAACAAATTTCTTTTTGGTTCTTGATGCATTTTGACAATTTTTATTGGAATTAAATTTGTTTAAAGGCAATATTTTGATCCTAACTTGAAAAAATCCATTATGCCTAACCATGAAGAGTTTGATAATGGTTCTTATTGCATTGCATCCTTCATAGCATGTAGTTTCTAGGTTTAAATTGGTTTGAATTTATCTTCCATTTTCAATTTGATGAGCATTTTTCCTTTTGAGGTGCCTTGAAACCCTAGTTGACTTAGAAAAATCATAACTTCCATTAGGTTTAGGGTTAGGTCCCCTCCTTTGGGCAGTGAACTTGTGTAGGATTAGGTTTCCTTTGATCCCATTTTCAAATTTTTGTCATGTCATTTGCTTCTGGTTTTGAGTTTTTGTGATGCATGTTGTTCATAAACCCTAATTCTTGCCTTCCTTTGCACCCATCTCTCATATGCTTGCATACATGAACTTGCCATGACATTTTGTGCATCAACATGACATATGAGACATCCTAGGACACATTAGAGTCATGTTTGATCATTGCATCATTCATTTGCCATGTTATGCATTCATATCATTTCATAAGCTTTCATGAACTTTCATGGTTCAAGGCATGCTTCACTTGCATCCTCACCCTTGTATGATCATCCACAACTCTGGACATGTGTTTGCATCATCTCTTAGCATCATTAACATCATGTTTATGCTTCTGACTTTGGTTTGCATCATGAAATTTCATCTCATTTGCATGGCATTTCATTTCTTTTGCTAACTTTTCAGGTGGTAAGTTGTTTTGAGAAGTGAATTTGCCTTCACTTCTCACAATCTCTTTTCATCTCTCTTATGCATCATTGCTGCATTTTATCTTTGTATTAGAGTGAGCTTGATCATTCATGCTCTTTCCCACTTTCTTCCTTCAGGCAACTTGTCTTCTTAAGTGAAGCAAGTTGTCTTGTTTCTCTCTGCTTCTTGCTCCTTTCATCTGCTTCTTTCCTTGGTGGATCTTTGAAGATTCTTTCTCTCTTAAGCCTCACAAGCCCTAGGATACCCAAGCATGATCATAATTAGGGTTTGATTAGTCCCCCCACTTAGCTTTTACCTTTGTGTCATCTTTGAGTCTTCTCTTCTCATCTCATAATCAAGGACTAAACCCTAAAGGTTTTAAGGCTTTGTGATTAAGCTTATGCCCGCATCCTTCTATTAGGATGGAGTGTATAACTTTGATCCTAAGTGTTAAACCCTTAATGTGTTTAAATCCTCTAATCAATTCATTTAATAATCACTAAGACATCAAGCTTGTAACTTGGGCCTTGCATTAGGGTTCTAATTCTTCCTTAATTGGTTAAGAAGGACTAACCCTAGTGTTAATGGACAAGTCCCCCTCAGGTTGTCTTGCAAACCATAAAATCCACTTCTTAACCATATCATTAACTAAAATCCACTTAATAAAGGCTTTGTTTTGTCATGAGGTTAATCCCTAATCATGGATTAAGTTGAGGAGTCTTCCTCAGCTTAAGTGTTCTCATCTATTATCCTTCTATTAGGATGGTGTAATGGGTCCATTAAATCCTTGATTATGGCTTAAACTCATTACTTAACACTAAACAAAAATACAAAAACATATAAATAATCACAAGTAGGTTAGTGATCTTAATCCTACATCATGGTGATTAAGTGTGAGGTGTTTACTTCATACTTAAGGTATTCTCATTACCCCTAATCAGAGGGAGGATGTGATGAGCTTACTAACCTTTGGTTTAGGCTTAAGCTCATTTTCTTATGACAAACTTTCAAAAGCAATGAAAGACTGAAAACACAAAAACAAATAATAATCGTCTCCTCGAGATTCTTTTCTCATCTCATTCACTCATAAACGAGAACTTGCTTCTTCCGTCTAATGCAAGACAGTTTGCACCTAAGCCAGACAGGTTATACACTTGAGCATAGACAAGTAAGCAGTTCACAAGTCAATTTATCTTTCAGTCTCTTTAAGTCGAACTACGGTGTTCTGACTTCCTCATTGCACGAGAGGATACGTAGGCATAACTTAACAGTTATCGAACAAAAGTCTCTGTATATTCCCCCTCCTTCCAGCATTATTCTTCAAGCCTCATAGTCTTGAGCTTCCCATTCTTTCTTACACTGACACCTCACATATTTCACTTCACATTTCTTTTACACTGACACTTGCATTCTTTTCCAGCTTCGATACACAGATTGCACTGACACTACCCCTTTAAAACACAAATCTTTTAAGCGTGGATCCCGTCGAGTACGGCGGACAATCTGGGTGCTAATACCTTCCCAGGTTGTAACCAACCCCCTTTCTCAGTCTCTCTGGTTCGCGACCGTCTTATCCATATCTTTTCTCAGGTCTATGCAGCATTACCTTTCCTCCGGGATAAAAATGCCTAGCTGGCGACTCTTTTCTCTTGAGTTCACCCTTGTGTGTTCTCTCTTCTCTTTCGCTGACCGTTCGCGTCTGTACCCCATTTGACTTAGCCTCATTTGGTGGGAGCGACAGCTTGGCGACTCTGCTGGGGACCCTTATACTGTAACAAGGGCTTCTGGTTCTTTTGTGGGTTCCTCCTAGCGCTTGTTTGATTTGTGTTTACTGGGGTGTTATGTGTTATGTGTTTTTATTTATTTTGCTTTATTTACTGCTTTATGTACAGCTTTATTTATTACTTTCCTTTACAGCTTTTCATATTTCATACTGTCATTATCATTGCTGGATCTGGTTCCTGTCTTGGTGGGTGGGGTTCCATTGAGAGTTTAAGGTCCTATACCTGGGACCCGAGTGACACCTAGGCTAGAGTGGTTCATGTTCTTTCCCATTCCATTTCGGTCTGGTGCGGGAATGTGAAACACGGTTCAGATGTGGGTTTCTTCTTGAGAACTCTGTGCTACAGATTTCCTGTAGTGCTAGGGTTATCTGGGAAGCCTGCTAAGTCTGAATGACCTTTATTATGACCTTCAGAAACTGAGGTGAATTAGAGGAGGATCTTTTATGGTTATTATAAACACTGTACCTCCGGGTTAGAAGTGTTTACACTTCTCATAACTGATCCAAGTCTGAGGATCCTTGTTTTAGAACACTACCTGTGGGGGGGTTGGGCTGTTTACAGGTTTGCAGGTACCATTGGCCACATCATACCCTGTTACTTGTTTTGGTTAAGAGTACCTCATTTTGGACAGTTCTTGTGATTTAACCCTGGACATGTGACTCTTTATTTGAGTCCCCCTCCTTGGTTACTGGATTTCTGAACCTCCATCTGGACTTCTTGAACATACATAGACCTATATCAAGACAGATAATCAGATCCAACTTGATCACAAACCCTTGCATATCATTTGCATACATCATCATTACATCATTTGACATTTGTTTATTTTCTTTTCAGGGTATCCACATCATATCTGGTTTGGTTTTGACCCCTTCTTCTGCATAGACCTCAGCTTCAGCTATCCTCATCAGTTGTCTGCTTCAGCTATCTTCATCATCACCAGCACTAGCCTATCAGTGGCTCATCTCCAGTATCAGTCTTGATCCTCATCAGCACTTGTCTTCAGCTCTTCATCATCACTCATGACTACTCCCAGGAAGAGCAACATATATTACCACTTCTTTGAGCTTGTATTGACTGGTATCAGGCAGGTCCAGTCACTTATCACCCCTGACCACATCCCATTATTCAGAGAGCGTTATGGAGGTATCCTGGATATGGTTATGGACTTGGACCCTTCTCAGAGGAGCATGATCCACACATGCTTGCAGTTTTATGACCCTCCTTTGAGATGCTTCACATTTTCAGACTTTCAGATAGGACCTCTGTTGGAGGGGTTTTCATCATTGATTGGAGTACCTGTCAGGGGTGGAATCCCCTTCAACCTAGAGATGACTTCTCCCAGCAATGGAGAAGTAGCAAAAGCATTATACCTGGATCCTACTTTGATTGAGCAAAATATGACAACAAAGGCTGGGATCCCTGGTTTACATTTAGAATTCTTGATTTCTCAGGCCATCCTGAAGGCCTCTTTGGGAGAATGGAGGGCAGTTTGTGCACTGTTAGCCCTCTGCATATATGGGGTTATACTGTTTGCAGATGAGCCCAAATTTATCAGCAAGAATGCCATTCATGTTTTCCTTCTGAGGAACCCAGTACCCACATTGCTGGGAGATTTCTATTACTCCATTCATCAGAGGAATGAGAAGCAAAGAGGAAAGTTGGTGAGATGCTGTGCTCCTCTGTTTCACACCTGGCTGCTCAAACACCTGCCTAAGTCAGATGCATTCCTGAATCCCCACCAACAGAAGAATTGGGCCAAGAGGCTCATTGCTTTGACTCCAGATGACATCAGATGGTGCACCCAGAGCACCAAAGGCAAGGACATAATCACTAGATGTGGGCAATACCCAAATGTACCTCTAATAGGAGTGAAGGGTTGCATCAACTACAATCCTTTGTTGTTTAAGAGACAACTGGGCTATGCTTTGGTTCACCCTCCTAGAGTGCAAGATTTAGCTGAGACCTTGTATTGTGAAATAAAGCCTAATCTAGCTGCTGTCAGACAAGCATCCTGGGCTTGGGACAACATCCAGACAAAAGGGATGGCTATTCTTGGAAGGTGTAATAATGTTGCTTCAGCTCAGTACTATGACTGGTCTCATGCTAGAGCTCAGGTTACTGGAATGCCCTTCACCTTGGAGGACATACCTGGACCCTCTACAGTACAACCTGCAGCAACTGTCAGCCTAGAAGAATTTGAGAAACTGAAGGAAAGGAATGAGAATCTGTCTCAAGCTTTGAAGAAGACCCTTTGGGAAAGGAGTGATGGTCGGCTGGACATTGAGAGGTTGGATAAGCTTAGGGTGGAGCATCTAGCCAAGATTGAGAAAACAGAGGACTACATCAGGAAAGCAAGGGCTGGGGAACAAATATTGAAGAATGCATGTAAAGAGGCTAAGCTTCAGAAGGCTAGGACTGAGCTCTATCTGCAAGAAAGTCAGGCTAGGTGGGTAAGGATCACTGAAGCCCGGACACAAGAAGATCAGAGAACTCATGCCAAGATTGAGCAGTTAGAGGCAAATGAAAGGAAGCAACAGGAAGCTTTGCTGGCAGCCCAGAAGGAGATTTCAGAATTGAAGCTTAGGTCTGGATTGAAGAGATCAAAGGATCAGGACAGGCACAAGAAGCTGACCACTGCTATTGCCACCAGAAACCTCCTCATCAGGACTATTACAGAGCATCCAGCTGGTCCAGTGACTGAGGCACTTCTGAAGGAGGTTAAGGAGGATGAGTTTGGACTAGGTGTCTAGCTTTTTGTTTGTTGTTGTTTCCATTTGATGTACTTTTCTTTTTTGTTGTATTTTGACCCTTCAGGGGCATGTGTTGTAAAAAACAGACTATGTATTCGTCATTTGTAATATATTTTAGTTTGCTTCCATTTGGGTTTTCTTTTCTCAACAACATCAAAGCATCTTCCTCGAGGTCTGGAAAGGTCAAAACCAAGAACCAAGCCGGATACCTTGGAAAACAAATAAGCATACTGCATTGCATGCTAACTTTTGTTTTGTTTTGTAGGTTTTGTTATTATTTTGTTTGTTTCTAACTCTGTTGTGGTTCAGGAAATATTGCTCGCAGAAGAGTGTTCCCTATCAACCGTGCACACCGGTATCCTACTCATAACAACCTTCCGGGTATTCTAATGGAGCAAGTACAGCAAGACCTGACTGAGGTCAAAACCCAGATGGCTAATGAAAGAGTGGAGATGAGGAACCAAATGACCCAATTCATGAATGTAATGACTGGCTTGGCCCAGAGTCAAGAGAGGCTAAGGGCATTGGTAGAAAGACAAACTCCCGAGGAACCTTATCCTGGAACTGGAGGAACAAGTAATAATGAGAGGGGCCAGCCTCATGTTAATCCACCAGTATTTGGACCTCATCTAGATCCGGAAGTCCACGTCCCGGGAAATGTGCAAGGAAATACTGTTGGGGGAAGAATTTTACAAGAAGATCCCCAAGAAGAGCAATTCACTGTTATGGGAGCAGGAGACGAAGTCTATGACCGGAGATTAGATGAAATTGCTGAGAAGTTGAGGTCTTTGGAGTCTCAAAATTCCTTAGGATTCGATGTAATGGATATGGGGCTAGTGGATGGGGTGAGAATTCCCCACAAATTCAAACCCCCGTACTTTGAGAAATACAATGGAACCTCTTGTCCACGAACTCACCTGCAGTCTTTCCTGGGGAGACTTAAAGCATATACCATGGATAAAAAGCTGTGGATGTTCTATTTTGAAGATAGTTTGACTGGGGATTCAAGAGAGTGGTATTCACACTTGACCAGAGCTACTATCAGATGCTGGAAGGACCTAGCTGAAGCTTTCATCAGGCAGTATCAATACAATCTGGACATGGCTCCTAACAGAACCCTTCTGATGGGGATGTCTCAATCTTCCAGAGAAAGCTTCAGAGAATATGCCCAGAGGTGGAGACAGCTTGCTGCTGCTGTCCAACCACCCATGTCAGAAAGAGAAATGGCCGACATGTTCATGAATACTTTGCAAGGAACATATATTGATAGATTGACTGCCTTTTCTTCCACCAGTTTTGCTGACGTAGTTATAGCTGGAGAAAGGATTGAAAGCCTGCTAAAAATGGGCAAAATTTCTGATAACGGTGCAAGTTCATCTAGTAATCCCAGGAAGCCTTTTGTGGGACCCCGAAGGACCGGAGAGACAAATGCCATTCATGCCAGCAGGGGCAGACCTCAGTATGTTCACAGATCAGTAGCAGCTGTCACTATTCCAGCTCCGATTCCTCAGCAATCAACATATCAACAACCACAACAACCACATTATCAACAGCAAGTTCAGTATCCGCCACAGAGAACCTACAACAACAGCATTAACAATCAATAACAACGACCCTTTCAGCAAAGACCATCATAGTCAAATTGGGTGATTGACCTTATCCCTATGCCTTATGCTGCCTTATTGCCACAACTCCTGAAGCTTAACTTGGTTGAGTTAAGGACATTGGCACCTCCAGATCCCTCCAATCTTCCAAGGAATTATGATGCCAACGCCAGGTGTGCTTTCCACTCCAATGCACCTGGTCACAACACTGAGAAGTGCAGGGCCCTGCAAATGAAGGTCCAAGATCTGGTGGATTCTAAAGCACTCAACTTTGCACCACCTCCAAATGTCAACAAGAATCCTATGCCTAATCATGGCGGGCCGAGGATTAATGCCATTGAGGAAGACAAACCATCTACTTTGATCACCAGTGTTGCGCAAATTCGAACACCTTTGGTCGAAATTAAAGCTCAGCTTCTAGAGTGCCAGGTGTTCCCCGGGTGTGAACTCGGTTGTGGGTATTGCAACATTGCAGTCAACGGGTGTGATAATTTGAGAAGCGGCATAGATGGTCTTATCAAGGATGGAATCCTTCAGATCTCAACAACGGCGCTTACAAATCCAGCAATTCCTTTGACAACAATTCCTGATTCTTCTACAACAGCAGCAACAATCATTCCAACCGATTCATCAATATCATCAGTAATTGCTTCATCCATCACTTCAACAAATCAGACTTCAACAACCATTTCTTCTACAACATCAGCATCCATTTCATTAGCAGAATCTTCTACAACGCCAACAGAAATTAATGAAGATGTCTCAGCAGTCACCATCTACTATGATCCATCAGATGTTCCTCCAAACAACAATTTCCAACAACAAACAGTGGCACCCCCTGCCAGATCACCAGTCACAATCTACTATGATCCGCACACTATTATAGCACCCTCCTCTGCAGCAGTCAGTCTAGTTACCATTACGGTACCTGGACCAGTTCCTTATGAAAGCAGTAATGCCATACCTTGGCATTATGGCTCTGATCTCTACCGCAACGGGGAGAAAATCACTCTGGATTCTTCAACCTCTTATCCACAAGTTGATAATATTGGGGGAGGCGGAGGCTTCACCAGAAGCGGACGCCTTTTTGCCTCACAAAATCAAAGACCTAATGTCGAAACAGAAGCTGCTGCCAAAGCAAAAGGAAAGAGTGTGGTATTTGAAGAGCCAACTGTCAAAGAAACTCAGAAGACATCTTTTGAACAAGATGTAGACGAGTTTATGAGAATCATAAAAAGGAGTGATTACAAGGTGGTGGATCAGCTTCACCAAACTCCCTCAAAAATCTCCATATTATCTCTGTTGATGTGTTCTGAAGCTCACAGGAATGCGTTATTGAAAGTCCTGCACGCAGCATACGTGCCAGAGGAGATTACTGTTAACCAGCTAGAAACTGTGGTGGCAAATGTCAATACCAGTCATGGACTGGGCTTCACCAATGCTGACTTAACAACAGAGGGACGTAACCACAATAAGGCTTTACATATCACCTTGGAATGCAAGGGTGCTGTTCTATCTCATGTACTGGTGGACACTGGGTCATCGCTCAATGTTCTACCAAAGAAAGCCTTAGTGAAGCTGGAGTATGATGGCTTAGCACTGCGTCCGAGTAATTTAGTGGTGAGAGCATTTGATGGCTCTAAAAGATCAGTACTTGGGGAGATTGATCTGCCTGTGATGATTGGCCCGCAGACTTTTAAAACTACCTTCTATGTGATGGACATTCAGCCGGCCTACAGCTGTTTGTTGGGTAGACCCTGGATCCACGCCGCTGGCGCTGTTACGTCTACCCTTCACCGGACGCTGAAATTCGAGTGGGAAGGCCAGATCATCACCATCTGTGGGGAGGAAGACATCTTTGTTAGCCATCTGGCTACGTATAAGTACATAGAAATGGATGGAGAAATCCATGAAACCATGAGCCAGGGGTTTGAGGCCCTGAACATTAATGAAGCATCTGCTGTACTGGGAACCTCCATAACGTCATATCGGCAAGCCCTGAAGGTTGTTGAAGAGGGTACTGCCCAATGCTGGGATAAGCTGCTGCCCGTGGAAAAGAAAGAAGACAGATTTGGGTTGGGTTACAGACCAACTCAACAAGATCAATCAGAGGCTGCAAAGGAGCCCAATTTTGTCAGCGGGGGAATGCTCACCCCGGATGCTGTGAACAATTTGGAAAACGAGGAGGAAAGCGACCGCAACCTGGAGAGCTGGATACGTCCAAGGATCCCGGGGAGCCAAGTCCTTAACTGGTCTTCCTAGGAAATTATAAGGGTTACTCCTGCAGAGTAATTATTATTTCCTGTATTTTAAAGCATGCATCAAGTCTTGCATCTTGCCCAAGATAACAAGACTCATTTTGTAATCGGGCCATCTTGTAATTTTGTGCAAATGGATTAATCAATGAATATCAGACATCTTTTGCAAACGAGTCTCTTTTTCGCTCACTGTCTTTTCATTTTTTCTTTTTGTACAAAAATAAAATGGCAATGTTTTTCAAAATAAACAACTTCATTTCCACTTTTTCTAAGCAAGATTAAAATTGATCACTAAAATAAACCAATCTAAACCCTTGCAGAGAGTGCCTTTCAGACTGCACCGACAACAACACAGCTGTGACTTCGTATGACTTTGACAATCCAATCAATCAAGCTGATGAAAGGGTTGAAGAAGATTATGAGCTACCTGAAGAGCTAGCCAGGTTGCTAAGGCAAGAGGAGAAGGTTATCACTCCTCATCAGGAGGAGATTGAAACAGTTAATCTTGGTACGGAAGAAGACGTGAAAGAAGTTAAGATCGGGGCCTGCTTACAAGATTCAGTGAAAGAGCAACTGATTGATATGCTTCGGGAGTACGTGGATGTTTTCGCTTGGTCTTATCAGGATATGCCAGGGTTGGACACCGATATTGTCATGCACAAGCTGCCTTTGAAAGAAGATTGCCCGCCAGTAAAACAGAAGTTGCGCCGTACTCGCCCAGATATGGCAATGAAGATAAAGGAGGAGGTACAAAAGCAGTGGGACGCCGGGTTCCTTGCTGTGACTAGCTATTCGCCGTGGGTTGCTAATATTGTACCTGTACCTAAGAAAGACGGCAAAGTAAGGATGTGTGTGGATTACCGGGATCTGAACAGAGCCAGCCCGAAAGATGACTTCCCTTTACCTCACATTGATGTATTGGTTGATAATACGGCTCAGTTCTCGGTATTCTCCTTCATGGACGGATTTTCAGGATACAATCAGATCAAGATGTCACCTGAAGACATGGAGAAGACAACTTTCATCACACCCTGGGGCACATTCTGTTATAAGGTGATGCCATTCGGACTGAAGAATGTTGGTGCCACTTATCAACGGGCTATGGTAACATTATTCCATGACATGATTCACAAAGAAATTGAATGTTATGTGGATGACATGATTGCCAAGTCCCTCACAGAAGAAGACCACCTGGTGAATCTGCTGAAGTTATTCAAGCGTCTGAGGAAGTATCAACTGAAGTTAAACCCCAACAAGTGCACATTCGGGGTGCGATCTGGTAAGCTGCTGGGATTTATTGTAAGTGAAAAAGGGATTGAAGTTGACCCTGATAAAGTTAAAGCCATTCAAGAAATGCCTGCACCGAAAACTGAAAAAGAAGTTCGGGGGTTTCTAGGTAGATTGAACTACATTTCAAGGTTCATATCTCATCTTACAGCAACCTGTGAGCCTTTGTTCAAATTGTTAAGGAAAGAACAAACAGTCAGGTGGAATGAAGACTGCCAGAGGGCTTTTGACAAAATCAAGGAATACTTACAAGAGCCTTCAATCCTTATGCCTCCAGTTGAAGGAAGACCTCTACTAATGTACTTGACAGTATTAGAAGAGTCAATGGGGTGTGTGATGGGCCAGCATGACGAGTCTGGTCGAAAAGAGTATGCAATATACTACCTAAGCAAAAAGTTTACCGACTGTGAACAACGTTATTCACTGCTCGAGAAAACTTGTTGTGCTTTAGCGTGGGCTGCTCGCCGACTAAGGCAGTATATGTTGACCCACACTACTTTATTGATTTCAAAGATGGACCCAGTTAAGTACATTTTTAAGAAGCCAGCACTTACCGAACGGGTTGCAAGATGGCAAATGATTCTCACAGAATATGACATTCAGTACACATCTCAGAAAGCCATCAAGGGCAGTGTATTGTCTGATTATCTTGCTGAGCAACCCATTGATGATTACCAGCCTATGAGATTTGACTTCCCTGATGAAGACATCATGTTCATAAAAGCAAAAGATCATGAAGAGCCTGTTCACACTGAAGGGCCCGACCCAGAAGAAGAATGGACTATGATGTTTGACGGGGCTGTCAATATGAATGGTCGTGGTGTTGGTGCAGTACTCATTACACCTAAAGGAGTTCACATGCCTTTCTCGGCAAAGCTCACCTTCAACTGCACTAACAACGAAGCTGAATACGAAGCTTGCATTATGGGTCTTGAGGAAGCCATTGACCTCAGGATCAAGACTTTAACTGTATTCGGAGATTCAGCTCTGGTAATTAATCAAACCAACGGCAAATGGTACACACACCAAGATCATCTGATACCTTACCGGGATTATACAAGGAGGTTGTTGACTTTATTCACAACGGTCAAGCTTGAGTATATCCCTCGAGACGAAAATCAATTTGCAGATGCTCTGGCTACCATTTCATCCATGATTAAAGTTCAAGATGCCAACTTTGTGCCTCGGATTTCAGTATCCAGACTCGACAGACCAGTATATGTATTCTCAGCAGATGTCGTTAAAGATGATAAGCCTTGGTTCCATGATATCAAATTCTTCTTGGAGGATCAAACATACCCACCTGGGGCATCTTCCAATGACAAGAAGACATTAAGAAGGCTAGCTGGTAGTTTCTTCCTGAACACTGATGGTTCCCTGTACAAGAGAAACTTTGATATGGTGCTCCTCATATGCGTTGATAAGGCAGAAGCAGACTTGTTGATGCATGAAGTGCACGAAGGATCCTTTGGTACCCATGCTGGAGGGCATGCAATGGCTAAAAAGTTGTTGAGATCAGGCTACTACTGGATCACAATGGATGCAGACTGTTGTGCCTATGCCAGAAAATGCCATAAATGCCAGATTTATGCGGATAAAGTGCATGTGCCTCTGAATCCTCTGAATGTGATGTCTTCACCTTGGCCCTTCGCCATGTGGGGCATTGATATGATTGGCAAGATTGAACCGACTGCTTCAAATGGCCACAGATTCATCCTGGTTGCCATTGACTATTTTACCAAGTGGGTTGAAGCAGCTTCCTATGCAAATGTTACAAGGCAAGTGGTCGCCCGATTTCTTAAGAGAGACATCATCTGCCGGTATGGAGTTCCCGAGCGAATCATTACTGATAATGGTTCCAACTTAAACAATAAAATGATGGCAGAACTATGTCGGGACTTCAAGATCCAACACCATAATTCCTCTCCTTACAGGCCAAAGATGAATGGCGCTGTAGAGGCGGCCAACAAGAATATCAAGAAGATTGTGCAGAAGATGGTGGTTACTTACAAAGACTGGCATGAAATGCTACCATTTGCCTTGCATGGGTACCGTACGTCAATCAGAACATCCACTGGGGCAACACCGTATCAGCTTGTGTATGGTATGGAAGCAGTCCTACCTGTTGAAGTTGAATTACCCTCCTTGCGGGTACTAATGGATGTTAAGCTAAATGAAGCAGAGTGGGTCCGATCCCGATACGAACAACTGAATCTGATTGAAGAAAAGAGGTTAGCTGCAATCTGTCATGGGCAGCTGTATCAGAAAAGAATGAAGAAAGCCTTCGATCAGAAAGTCAGGCTCCGAGAGTACCAAGTAGGAGATCTTGTGCTGAAAAGACTCCTCCCTCCTCATACAGACCACAGGGGCAAGTGGACTCCAAACTACGATGGCCCGTTCATAGTAAAGAAAGTTTTCTCTGGTGGAGCACTGATGCTCAGTACTATGGATGGTGAAGACTTCCTGTCCCCTGTGAATTCAGATGCAGTTAAAAAATACTTCGCATAAAAATGACCCGCTGGACATAAAAACAGAATGTAAGTCCAAGCAAAAATAGGGCTTCCCGGCGAGTCAAAAACAGAATAAAAGACTCGGGCAAAAATAAGGGAAAATAAATAAAAATGTACACCCGCTGAGTTGAAAAGCCGCATCGGACAACTCAGGCAAAAATGGGTATCCCGGTGGATTGAAAACCCGAAAGGGCGATTCACGCAAAATAAGGGAATAAGCAAACAACTGCATTCTGAATTCATCTGTATTACTTACAACATGGTAAGCTCCGAAAGGTTCAAGCACTGGTCAGAATCAGCCTCCTTCAAAAGCAAGATGAGAAGAACGACAAAAGTCATACGAGTCACAGCAAAAGGGAAGCTCCTTGAAGCGTCATCAACATCGCCAACATCTTTTGTTTGTCTCTCAATTTGTAACGATCTCCTCATTTCAGGGGATCCGTTTCTTCGACTGTATTTTGCCAATTCAGGGCACATAAATTAATAAAATCAGATTTTCAGTCATATTCTGTCTCGTATATTTTATTTTCATTTGCAAAATGTCCGATGTCCTTAAGATATTGATTGCATAAATACATATCTTTCCCTTCTAAAATACGTGCTTACGGGAAATATACTTACTCCCGGGAGTGTCTAAACTCCTATGATGGGATCCAGTAAGGGATACCCTGGGATACTTGTACGTTTCTTTGTCATGATAGGATTGCAGGTATTCAAAGCACAGCATGGAGCATGAAAGTTCCTCCTCAGCAAGCTGTCAAATCACCATTTCCACAGCACATATTCCAAACAAAGTCGGGGCTGCTTTCTCCCCAGCTGAGTTGCCGGTCATCATTCCTCCTCAGCCAAGTGCAAAAACAGGGAACCATCTCCCCGTAGAGTTTCAGTCTCTATCCAGAAGAGCAACGCCTGAAGATCTCACAACAGAGTGACAGAAAGCTCACACAAACCCCAGCTGGGTCTCTCATTACCAAAATAGGTTTATCAATGACCTACTTCCCCATGCAGAGTCATATATGTCAGATCTATCAATGATCTTATCCCCAGCTGGGACATCCACTTCAAGCAAATTAGCCAGGGATCCCCACAGCAATGGGACCCGAATCCCGGAGCGGTATCTTTGCATAATCATAGCATTCGCATCATATTTTCCCCACAGAGCGTAGCATTCCGTCTAATACGGAGCATTACGGCAAAAATCAGATATACTGCATAATCATAAGCCATGTTCTGAAACAAACACTTGTAAATACTGAAAATCCATCAACAATATACAGAATATTTCCCAATCACTACAACAAACAAGACCTTAGACAACGCTTTTTTAAGCCTTAGACAGCGCTTTAAAGCGCTGTCTAAACCTCCGCTGCTAAAGGTTTAGACAGCGCTTTTGAAAATGTTAAAAGCGCTGTCTAATCCCCCCCCCCCCTTTGACAGCGCTTTGGCCAAAAGCGCTTTAAAAGACCCTCTTAATTTTAATTTTTTAGGTACACCTTAGACAGCGCTTTTCAAAAGCGCTGTCTAAGCCCCCTACCTTAGACAGCGCTTTGGCCAAAAGCGCTGTCTAAGCCCCTCCTATTTTAATTTTTTTAGGTATACCTTAGACAGCGCTTTGGCCAAAAGCGCTGTCTAAGCCCCTCCTATTTTAATTTTTTAGGTATACCTTAGACAGCGCTTTGGCCAAAAGCGCTGTCTAAGCCCCCCCATTAGACAGCGCTTTTGCCTTAAGCGCTTTCTAATCTCCCCCTTAGACAGCGCTTTTGGCATAAGCGCTGTCTAAGGTATACGAAATTTTTTGTAGGATTTGTTTGTAACCACATTTTTTCCAGGTTTATAAACCAGAATTGGTACCTGTTTTCAACCAGATTTTTGCAGTCAATTATCACATTTTATATATCCATTTTGGCCTTTTTTTACCAAAATTTGGCTAACCAATTCAAACCAAATTTGCCATAAATGTATCAAAATATATACAAATTTATGTTTACATTTATAAGTCATTACATATACTACTACAAATGTACACATTAATTACACACTTTGAGCTCTATCATGTATTGACACCACTCCTCTTTGATTTCGTCCACTTGATCCTTTGTATAAGATGCACACTTGAATTCATCAAAGTACTACATAATAATATAACATATTTTGAATTAATTCCAACTATTTAATTATATAAGATATGTGTAAATATAAAAGTAACTCATAAGTTTGAAATACATACATCGGTGGGAATCTCTAATCGGCCCAACATGAGAGTATCTCGCATAAACCTCAACATGAAATACCCGCAATCTATTTGATTACGTTGAAGAGGACACTACATATGAAAAAAAAATATGAATTATAAATCCTAAGTTTTATCAAGTGTAGTCATCACTAATATAATAAAAAACGCGGTAATTAAAAATATACCGCCACTTTAATCCATGAAATGGAGTTGGCGCCCCTCCTTGAGGTCTGGATAACTCGTTGGGCACGAAAAGCTTGTAGGACGCTAATAAAATAAAAATGAAGCAATTAGAACAATTCACATAAACTAAGAAAAATTTTGAACATTCTCACTTACGTGTCAATTAGGTCCTTCATATCCGGGTATGTTGTCCAATCATTTCCTAACGAGTCAAGATAATACACGATTTCTCGGATAGGATTGATTGCGAGCAACAACCAATGTCCACTGTAATGATTAGGCAAATGTTAGATGGTAACTTGGAAAATAATTATAATAGATGAATTTAGAAAGAAATGCTAACCCGGTATTAAACGGTACAAAAAACAACTTCTCCGCATTTTTATTCTCCACGAGGATCCGAAGAACGTACTCCGTCACGGTATCTGGTCTACTTATCATTAAACCTAAGTTGACGGTCGCGGGTGCTAAGAATCCGAATGACACGTCCAAACCATTGGGGCGCATAAATTTGTCATACAAAAACCTAATATAAAAACATCATTAACATAAAGTAAACATCATTAAAATAAGTTGTTTAATTAATAAAACAAAGTAGTCCGAATTTACCTAACATATGTATTGACAACGGTGACGCCGATTTCTTCATGACCAAAAACTTGCATGAAGTCCTCATTACCAATCATTTGTTCGTAATCAAAGCCGAAAATCCCTACCTCCATAGGTATAATCCGAGCACCTCCGGTCGGTATATCGGTCATCTCTAGAAATGTCCTGAGGCACGACCTATACTTGGTGGTAGGTTTTTTCCTAGCTACGGACTTCTTAGCACCAGAACTTTGTACCCGTGCGGAGGCGTTGCTAACCTCCTTTTTTTGTTGTGCGGAGGCATTGCTAGCCTCATTTTCTTGAACCTACATGTCATATAAATAGTTAGATCAAATTAAGAATGTAACAACTTCCATGAATATATGTCATATAATTGTATATTACCTCTTTTCTTGAAACCGTGGACTCGGTATGCCGTGGAATCGCAGCTTCTTTTGATTTGGATTGTGTGGGAGTCTATTTAACATAGGAAAATATGTAAGTAAAATTTTAAGCATAAATTTTAAACTTTGAATATACCAAGGAAAGTTAACATAAGTTTTAATCATACCTCATATCCTACGCATATGAGGTTTGTCGGCCATGCAACAAACGAACCTACTGCTTCGTGCACCGTTGTTGCATCCGAATCATCGCTAGGATATGGTAATGCTGCATTCGGCTCAACTGCAATATCAACTGATACCTTCAAACATCCAGCAGGGAGCTCTCTAGTGTGGAGTAATACTCCGCTAACGTTATGCACTTTTCCCTTGCCAACCATCCGATAGTATGGTGACGACAAATACAGCTGACAATGGGAAATGCCCTAAAACCAATAATAACAAGAAATCGTTAATGTGTATATATGTCAAATACATAATTTAAGAAAATAGTTCAATTTAAGACAATTATATGTAATTACCTCTGGAATGTTCGGCTGAAAGGTACAGTTGATACTGTCTTTGTCCGAAGCATCTCTGTATACTGTTGAGGCGCTAGCCTCTCTTTCTCTCCTCAATGCATCAAGCTCAGCTTGCATGGCTTCCATTCTTGCATGAAGCTCCCGATTACTAGGAGCCTTTCCTTTTTTAATACTCATGGAGGTCGGAGTGACTCCAAATCCCTTACCCCTCACCCGACCAGAGTACTCAGGGACATCTAATGCCCGACCAAGTATGCTCCTAGTATCATCGGGAGATAAAGACTGAGATAGCTCCTCCTGAAAAATCAGATGAATATCGTACACTTGTCAAATATTTGTGTATAAAAATGTTATTCAATTAATGAAAAAATGTTATACTTACACATTTCTGGTATACTTGTAAAACTTCTTCTTGAGCAACTCCAGATTTGCCCACACGGGCTTCCTTCCACAAAACATGTGCAGGAAGAGATGATTCTGAACTTTCCTCCTTCTGCAGCTACACATTAAGTCATACAATTTTATCAGATAAAACTAATATATGATGAACAAATTTGTTATCGCAATTTAAAAATACTTACCATGGATTGTTCTAAACGTCCATATCCGACACGTCCTTTTCGGTACGGATATGCGGGACTTGATGCTCTTTCCCGATTTGTAGCACTTATTCTTTGAAAAACCGGGTCTTGTCTTTTGGATTTGAACGCTTCCCATTCTTCAGCCGATATCAAACTTTCATATTTTTTGGGAAGCTCCGCATCCACAAAATTACCATCCGCATCCTTAAGGAACTTGGATGATAAAAATGTCCGAAACCCTCTTAGAAGCTTTCCGGCCAATTTCATACAAAAGCCTCTTCTTTCGTCTTCGATGTTAAAACATCGCTAAGAAAAACATACAGATTGATAGTTAGTATCGGTAATTGAAAAAACATAATTGAAAAAACATGATTGTACCTTTATCTCACTCCAAATTTTATCTTTGGACTCTTTCAGCTCTTTGTTTCTCCAATCATCACATGTAATGGGAATTTCATTCCTTACTAGTGCACCGATAAAACTAGTTAAGGTATGCCCATTAGGTTCTATAAGCTGTCCCTGGGTGCTCCAATAGACATCTAGTATGATGCCTCGAGATCTTCCTTGGACCACCCTTCTCATTACTGTGATGCCTCTTCGAATTTCTTCTTCCGCGGATACTTTTTTAGGAACTTCCTCAGGTTGGTCATCAGCCATGTCTAACCTGTAATAAACCAAGGAAACCATCAAATATCAAATATAACTTATAATCAAAACAATCGAAAAAATAAAATAAAGAAACCATGGATAATTTACCTAAGTCACTAACATCTCTTTCTTTTCTTTGTTGGAATATTAATCACTTGTTTCTTAGCAATGCGTACGGATGAATTGATCCAAATTCCCTCATTATGATCGTTTCTTATATATGACTCATCCGGTATAAGATCCTCAACTTCATCATTTCTATTCAACTCATTCCGTCTAATGCATGACTCATTCTCAACATCAATATCACATTGATCGACACCGCTATCATCAGTCACTTTGTTAGAGAAAAGCACTATAGACCATTTTGTACTCTTCGGGTCATTCACATAGAACACTTGTTTAGCCTGAGATGCTAGAATAAAAGGTTCATCTTTGTACCCCACCCTAGTAAGATCAACTTGCAAAAATCCAGACTTATCCATTCGTATGCCACTACTATTCACCCACTTGCAACCAAAGATGGGAATCTGAAACTTCTCGTAATCAAACACCCAAATGTGCTCAATAACTCCAAAATACGACAGATTTGCATATTTGGGGTTTAAGTCCTTCATGCTTGATATATGCATTGCTTCAGCTAGCACGGTGACACCACTATTTTGCATAGTACTCTTATCATCTTGTTCTTTGGTATAAAATGTGTATCCATTAATTGAATATGCGCTATGAGAAAACACATGCAAACTTGGACCATATGCCAAACATCTCAACCTTTCTGTTACCGAAGAAGGATCTGAAGAGCGCTTCAAGTAAATATGATCCTTCAACCATTGTATGAAACTTTGATTGTGCTCTATAACTATCCAATTTTCATTTCTGTTCGGATTTAACCTTCGGAGTACATCCTTGTGCATTTCAACATATGGCTCAACCTCATTATTATTGTGCAGAACATACAAATGAACTTGATCCCGTTCATCCCTTGATATTGTCACAATTTTATTCCCAATTAATTTTTTACCTTCCATTTTGTCGAAAATCTGAGCTCTGGGGAGTCCAATCGATTGAACGTTAGACAAATATTCAGTACAAAACTCAACAGCTTCTTCAACAATGTATCGTTCAACAATACAACCCTCTGGTCGACTTCGGGATTTCACGTACCCTTTTAATATTTTCATATACCGTTCAGCAGGGTACATCCATCTCATATAAGCTGGTCCACACAACTGTGTCTCTTTCACAAGATGAACAACTAAATGAACCATTATGTCAAAAAAAGACGGAGGAAAATACATTTCAAGCTCACACAAGGTAATTACAATCTCTTTTTGTAGTGTTGGTAACATCTCGGGATCGATCACCTTACCACAAATTGACCTAAAGAAAAAACACAATTTAGTTATGGAACTTCTTACTTTTTCTGGCAAAATAGAACGTATACCGATCGGTAGAAAATGTTCCATTATAACGTGACAATCATGTGTCTTCAAATTCTTCAACTTGAGGTCTTTCATAGAAACAAGTCTTCTGATATCAGATGAGTATCCTTCTGGAACCTTAACTTCACTCAGAGACTTACACAAAATTTTTTTCTCCTTTCTAGATAAAGTAAAAGCAGCAGGTGGTAGATATGTTCGTCTTCCTTTCTTCACGGGTGCTAATTCAGTTCTCATTCCCATTTTTAACATGTCCTCCCTTGCTTTAAGGCCATCCTTAGACTTGCCTTTTATATTGAGTAATGTACCGATAACACTTTCAAATACGTTTTTTTCAATATGCATAACATCGAGAAAATGTCTCACGTACAAAGACTTCCAATATGGCAATTCAAAAAATATCGACCTTTTCTTCCACCCACCTTTCACAATCTTATGTGCAAAAGGCTTGCCAAACTCAGTACGCACATCTTTCACCTTTTCAAAAACTTGTTCACCTGACAATGCGGGTGGAGCTCTACGATGTTCGGTGTCTCCATTGAATGCTTTTCTCCACCCACGGTAATGATGTTTAGAATGTAAGAATCTACGATGACCGAGAAACACATTCTTCTGGCAAAGTTCCAATCGGATCGTATCGGTTCCGTCTTCACAAACAGGACACGCACGTTGACCCTTGATGCTATACCCAGATAGATTCCCGTATGCTGGAAAATCATTAATTGTGCCAAACAACATCGCCCTCAGATTGAAACTTTCTTTCCTATATCCATCATAAACCTCCACACCGTTCTCCCACAAAATCTTTAAATCTTCGATCAGAGGTGTCAAGTATACGTCTATGTCATTACCTGGTTGTTTAGGCCCAGAGATTAACATAGATAACATCATGTACTTACGCTTCATACATAGCCACGGAGGTAGGTTATAAATCATAAGAATCACAGGCCATGTGGTATGTGAAATACTTTGAAGACCATGTGGGTTCATTCCATCAGTAGATAATGCCAATCGAAGGTTTCTTGCTTCTGATCCAAACTCAGGATAATCATTATCAATCTTCGACCACTGTGGTGAATCAGCCGGATGCCGATACTTTCCATCGGTGATTCTTTCATCTGCATGCCAAGTAAGATGTCTTGCATCGGTTTCACTACGAAACATGCGCCTAAATCTCGGAATTATCGGAAAATACCATAAGACTTTTGCGGGAGATAATTTTTTCTTATATCGAGACAAACCGCATTTGGGGCACTCAGTTAACGTTGCATATTCGTTACGAAACAAAATGCAATCGTTAGGACAAGCATGTATCTTATCATAGCTCATGCCAATAGAGCACAACATTTTTTTTGCCTCATAGGTTCGATTAGGAAGAACATTATCATCCGGTAGCATTTCTCTCATAAGGGCCAACAACTCTGTGAAACTTTTATCCGACCATCCATTGCCCGCCTTTAAGTTGTACAACTTTAATACCGCAGAAAGTCTTGAGAATTTAGTGCAACCTTTGTACAACGGTTTCTCTGCATCGCTTACCATCCTCTCAAACATTTCAGGACAATCATGAAGATCTTCTTCCAATGCTTCTACAATCTCTTCAACTCGATCACAATCATATGTTTCCGTGTCTTTGTCGTATGAAGCATAGGTCGTATTACTTTTTCCACTCGATTCAACATTCCCGTTAATTTTCTCACCATGAAATATCCAACACTGATAACTTTGATCAATTCCATGCCTCAGCAAATGCGATTTCAATCCATGTGCGTCAACCTTACCAATATAACAACAACGCAAGCAAGGACAATGCATTCGTCTGGGGTTTTCAGCGTGTTGAACAGCATACTTAACGAATTCCGCAACCCCACTCTCGTACTCTTTGGTCATTCGATCGGCACAGATCCATGTTTTATCCATGGTTTTCCTACTTATTAAAGTAAACAATCAATCCAGACGAAAATACATAACTAAGGTAGTATCATTGAATATCCTAACAATTTTAAAGTTCAATTCATTTTAAACTTCAAAAACCTATACATAACCAATGTTAATATAAACGCCAATAACGTATCCGATACGCCAATATACCAACTTATAATTATTTTGTGCAGAGGAAAGGAGAATCATTTTCATACTAGTTTAATAGGATGGTATGAACTGAAGAATAATGCAAATAAATTTTATCTAGTTGGAGAAGAAAGTGCCACGTTAGAACCATTACAATTCGACTGGTTTGTAATTGAAGGAGCAAGTAACAACTTTTCTAAAGATAATTACATTGGCAAAGGCGGATTTGGAGAGGTTTACAAGGTGAGAAAATAAAAGAAAATTTAGTGTCTATTTTACTTATATGATAATTCTTATGTTTATTACCGTTGATAAAATAAGCATTCAAGAAGATATTATATTAGTTTATGAAAAATAGGTTACTTACTTTTGGAAATCCACAACCCAATGTGATTAAATAAATATTTAAAAGTAAATAATTCTATGCAATTTTTTGAATATATTTTAGGGTATCCTTGTTGATGGACGGGAAATAGCTATAAAGAGACTTTCAAGAAGTTCTAATCAAGGTGTAGAGGAGTTTAAGAATGAAGTTTTATTGATAGCCAAACTTCAACATAGAAATCTAGTTACATTTATTGGATTTTGCCTTGAAGAAGATGAGAAAATACTTATTTATGAATATGTGCCTAACAAGAGTCTTGATTACTTTTTATTTGGTGAGACACTAGTCACCCTATGGTTCTTCTTTTAACAATTTTTAGATTGATGCATTATATATATTAATTGATTTTATTACATGAACAATTCAAACCTTAGAACAAGAATTTTTATTACTCATTCAGTTAGGATTGGCAATTGAGCATCAACAGTGTATTTTACAAACAAAAAGCAAGCATCAACAGTGTATTTTACAAATACTGATATTTCCCTAAATAACAGAGCATGAAAAAATGAAAAAATACAGAACATACCGAAATGAAGGATTCTTCAAACACTTTCAGAAATGAAATATTCTCTAAAAACCCTTGCAATGCCTGAAACCATATGCAAAAAGAAATGAAGAACAAAATCTGAAATGGCTTGAAGAACAAAACGCAGAAGAGAAACGAAAAACAAAACGCAGAATGAGATGAACATACCGCAGTAGAACTGAAGAACTGAGACCGATTCTTCAAACACAAACACTTTCTGGTATTGAAACCGAATGCTTTCAATGTACTCTCGTTCGCAGTTAGGGTTCGCTGGAGAGGTTTAATCGCTGGAGAGGGAAAACAGAAAGAACAGGAACGAAAATAGAAGTCTGAATTTTAATTTTAATAACACCTTAGACAGCGCTTTTGTGGAAAGCGCTTTCTAAGATATACCTTAGACAGCGCTTTCCAAAAGCGCTTTCTAAACCCCCCCTTAGACAGCGCTTTTGGTTTTAAATATTTTTTTAATTGAAATACATTAAACAGCGCTTTCTCAAAAGCGCTGACTAAGGTCTATATTTAAAAGCGCTTTCTAAAAGCGCTGTCTAAGGGGGGGTTTTAGACAGCGCTTTTAGAAAGCGCTGTCTAAGACCCCCCCCCTTAGACAGCGCTTTCGTTATATTTTTTTAACATTTTCCGTGTTTTATTTTTATTTTAACCTTAGACAGCGCTTTCTTTTAAAAGCGCTGTCTAAGATGCGCTGTTAAAAAGCCTTTTTGGCGTAGTGAATCCCTCAGCAGAAAGCCAAAGCGTCCCCTTTGCACTCACAACACAGATACATATATATACAAATCCTTGACACTCGTCCGTGTCACCTTCCCCAACATAGTCACCTGAACACTTTGTAAACCAAATACTTGTGTATAATATACTTTTTCTGACACTCGTCCGTGTCACCCTCCCCAGCAAGTTGGACACTCGTCTGTGTCTCACTCATACTTGTTACTCATCACTTTCTACTCATACAGATACTCGTCTGTATCTTGTATATACCACTTATATCCCCTCAGATTCGACACCCGTCCGTGTTCTTTGTTAACTAGTTGGTACTCGTCCGTATCATCATCTCTGAACATGCGTCAAGCGTTTGTTTCTACTGATACTCTTCCGTATCATCTTCTTAAGGATGCCCGTCCGCATCTTTAATCTATACATAGTGTCAAACACTTATACCTTCATCTCTTGAATTTAGACACTCGTCTGTGTCTACCCTTCCCCAGAAGAGTCCCCAACAAAACTTGTTAAACTATTTCCTTTCTATCTGACATTCGTCCTATGTCATGATACCTTTCGGCAGCCGTGCCCTGCCAGGTGATCGTCCTTCACCTTTTTGATGATCGTCCTTCATCACCCCCAGTGGAGTCTCTATTCATTAGAACCCCTTCCTATCTGACATTCGTCCTATGTCGTGATATTTTTAGCAGCCGTCCCCTGCTAGGTGATCGTCCTTCACCTCTTGGTGATCGTCCTTCACCTCTTGATGATTGTCCTTCATCATGCTTATCCGATGGCCGTCCCCATCGTCAACCTTTTCTATCCGGAATTCGTCCTATGTCGCGATACCTTTTGGCAACCATACCTTGCCAGGTGATCGTCCTTCACCTTGGATGACCGTCCCTCATCCCTATCCCCAACAGAGCAGCCGTACCCTGCTAGGTGATCGTCCTTCACCTCTTGATGATTGTCCTTCATCATGCTGATCCGATGGCCGTCCCCATCGTCGACCTTCTCTATCCGGCATTCGTCCTATGTCGTGATGTTTTTGGCAACCGTACCGTGCCAGGTGATCGTCCTTCACCAATAGATGACCGTCCCTCATCTTATCCCCAACAAAGCAGCCGTCCTCTGCTAGGTGATCGTCCTTCACCTTTGATGACCGTACCTCATCATTTATTTCATTCATACCTTGAACTTGATGGTCCTCCCCATCATTTACCTATAATCCCCAGAGAGTCTTAAAGCTTTACCTGATGGCCGTTCCCATCATAATCCCTTGTATCCCCAGCTTGTCGGTCGTCCCCGCCATTGCTTTATTCCCTGCATTTTTCCCAGCATGTCGGTCGTCCCCGTCATTGCTTTATCCCCAGCAGTCGTCCTCCGTCGCCCGCACTTTATAATTATACTTTATTTCCTTTTACAATCTATATCCCTTTTCTTCTTCATTCTGTGAGTGCAAATTTTGGACTGTCTTTGGTATTCAACCACAAGTTATCTTGTTTGCCTGTTAAGCCGTTGCTTACATCCTGCACAGCTAACTCATGTTTGAATAGGGGAAGCTGTAAACACCCAAAATTTGCCCTCACCCATTCATACCATGGCTTGTGATCTCTTCATGTGCATAAGTTCAATCATAGCATCTCATATTGCATTTTTGCTTCACTGCATTGTTTCTAAGTCATCTGCATATAGGGTTTGTGATCTGAGCCATCCCTGAGCCATTTGAGACACTACAAAGGTCATTAATCACTTCAAAGGGGTCCATGTATGTTCAAGCATCATATTATATCCTCACAAGGTCAAAGGAGTCAAAGGATCACAAGAACTGAGAAAGGCATGGAAGCAGAGCCAGGTTTAACTGCACATGTGACCTGAAATTAGGGTTTTGGTTTCAGGGACCATAACTCCAAATTTTTTGGTCATTCTTGTTTCTATTGGTCTCTATATGTTATAAGGATCATGCATATCAATTTTCATGAAGATATTCCATGGGGAAGGCATCTAATCAAGGGATGACTTCTTGAGCAAGTCAGTGGAAAATCAGGGCATCTGAGGCCCCCAATGACCCAACCAAAGGGTGTTCTCCATCATTTTGAATGTATATGATCTTTATTTGATCATAGAAGGTGTTAGAAGTTCACAAAATTGGAAAATTTCAAGTCATTTGCAAAGTTGCCTTTTTGGGAAAGTGACTTGTAATGAAAACTTGCCATTTTGGGAAAGTTTTTCAACCTTCTCTTTTTGATTCAAAAATGCTTCAAATGAGAAAACTTTGGTCATGAAAGTTGTAGAATGGATCCTCCCATTTTCAAAAAGTACAAGAACTCATTCTAATTCATTTTGGATCAAAAGTTATGGTTTGTCAAAGTTGGATAAAATCATTGAATTTTCACTTTTGCACTAAAGGGAAAAGTTGCAAAACCTCATACCAAGGCAAAATGTGACTTCAATGTGACCTCTAAGCATTATACAAACATAAGTCATGACCTAAAACTCATAATTGCACAAGAATTTCTCAAGTTTCATGCCATGAACTTCATAAATTTCAAAAGGGTCCAAACCTCCTCAAAATTGCAAAATGGATCAAAGCTTCTCCTCCACTTGTGCCAGCTGCCAAAAGTAACTTCCATGGACCTCCTTGAAGCATGCTGATCCAAGTCATGCCCTTGTACCATGACTGAACCATCCCATACCTCCTCTTACACAAAAGTTGACTTTATGCAAGTTGAGCCATATCAATCAAGCTAGGCCAGCAACAACTCTCTGACCAATCACAACTTCACATACATGCCTCATGGATCATTTTCATACAATCTTGGAGCCTGAAACCACAGCATTTCCATAGTTCCCAAAAACTCTCCCCCTTGCATTTTCATTCAAAACTCAGCACTCAAGTCTCAAACATCAAAACAAACTTCACAAAACCACTCACCATGATCCTCTGATCATTTCCCAATCCTCATTTGACCCTGAAACCACCCCAAGCAGAAACACGATTTTCCACCCCTTCTGAACAGAACTTCATCAATCTCTTAAACCAGCCATAAGAAATTCCAAACAAGCATTGCAAACTTCTCAGGGGGTTCATTAAAGGCATCTTGGACCAAAGAAGCAGCCAGAAAGCTCCAAATATCAAAGCTCCAGTTCAGGTGAGCTCAAGAACAATTTTTCCAGAAACGTGTTTTTAAGTTACTAATTGATTCTCCATGATTCACTGATAATGCTGATGTGTTTGGTTTTGAAAATAGTCAAGTATTAAGCATGTATGAGCTCTCTGAAATTTTTTGACCTAGAACTAATTTGCTTCGATTCAGCTTGAATATGTGAAATAAATTTGTTTTAGTGAGTGATTCTTGTTGAGTGATGTATGGGGTTGGATTCTGGGCAGAGAGATTAAGTTTTAGAAGCTTGGGGAGAGAATTAGCAAAATCTCAGGGGAGGTGTGGCCGGAGAAGATGACCGGAGGTCATTTCCGGCCACCTGAAGGTCATTAGTGCATTAATTGTGATTAGGGCTCAGTTTGAATGTGAGCCATAGATCCTGTTGACTTGGGTTGACCCGCGCGTGAATGAATGGACCAGATTCACCATTAAAACCCTAATCCTGATTTATTAAATTAATTAATTAGGTTTAATTCAAATCCAGCCAGTTTGAATCTGGGCCATAGGATCTGGCGCCAGTCAATTCCCTCCAAATTCGTTTAAACCTCAGCCTCAGGATTTGCATACTTCTCCATAATTTCATTTTTATTTCATTTATTTTATAATTAACTTCTACGAATTTTTTTAAAAATAGCAAAACACATTTAAAAATTCTGAAAATTTTTGTCAAACATTTCATTAATTTTCAGAACCCAAAAATATTTTTATTTTTATTTTTTGCATTAAAAATTATTTTTAAATCATTTAAATGTTTATTTTTAATTAGTTAATGAAAATTAATTAATTAAAAATGCATTTAGGTATTTAAAAATCACAAAAAAAATTCACATTGCATTTTAAAACATTTAGAAACATTATCAAACTCTCAAAAAAAATTTCTTTTTGGTTCTTGATGCATTTTGACAATTTTTATTGGAATTAAATTTGTTTAAAGGCAATATTTTGATCCTAACTTGAAAAAATCCATTCTGCCTAACCATGAAGAGTTTGATAATGGTTCTTATTGCATTGCATCCTTCATAGCATGTAGTTTCTAGGTTTAAATTGGTTTGAATTTATCTTCCATTTTCAATTTGATGAGCATTTTTCCTTTTGAGGTGCCTTGAAACCCTAGTTGACTTAGAAAAATCATAACTTCCATTAGGTTTAGGGTTAGGTACCCTCCTTTGGGCAATGAACTTGTGTAGGATTAGGTTTCCTTTGATCCCATTTTCAAATTTTTGTCATGTAATTTGCTTCTGGTTTTGAGTTTTTGTGATGCATGTTGTTCATAAACCCTAATTCTTGCCTTCCTTTGCATCCATCTCTCATATGCTTGCATACATGAACTTGCCATGACATTTTGTGCATCAACATGACATATGAGACATCCTAGGACACATTAGAGTCATGTTTGATCATTGCATCATTCATTTGCCATGTTATGCATTCATATCATTTCATAAGCTTTCATGAACTTTCATGGTTCAAGGCATGCTTCACTTGCATCCTCGCCCTTGTATGATCATCCACAAATCTTGACATGTGTTTGCATCATCTCTTAGCATCATTAACATCATGTTTATGCTTCTGACTTTGGTTTGCATCATGACATTTCATCTCATTTGCATGGCATTTCATTTCTTTTGCTAACTTTTCAGGTGGTAAGTTGTTTTGAGAAGTGAATTTTCCTTCACTTCTCACAATCTCTTTTCATCTCTCTTATGCATCATTGCTGCATTTTATCTTTGTATTAGAGTGAGCTTGCTCATTCATGCTCTTTCCCACTTTCTTCCTTCAGGCAACTTGTCTTCTTAAGTGAAGCAAGTTGTCTTGTTTCTCTCTGCTTCTTGCTCCTTTCATCTGCTTCTTTCCTTGGTGGCTCTTTGAAGATTCTTTCTCTCTTAAGCCTCATAAGCCCTAGGATACCCAAGCATGATCATAATTAGGGTTTGATTAGTCCCCCCACTTAGCTTTTACCTTTGTGTCATCTTTGAGTTTTCTCTTCTCATTTCATAATCAAGGACTAAACCCTAAAGGTTTTAAGGCTTTGTGATTAAGTTTATGCCTGCATCCTTCTATTAGGATGGAGTGTATAAATTTGATCCTAAGTTTTAAACCCTTAATGTGTTTAAATCCTCTAATCAATTCATTTAATAATCACTAAGACATCAAGCTTGTAACTTGGGCCTTGCATTAGGGTTCTAATTCTTCCTTAATTGGTTAAGAAGGACTAACCCTAGTGTTAATGGACAAGTCCCCCTCAGGTTGTCTTGCAAACCATAAAATCCACTTCTTAACCATATCATTAACTAAAATCCACTTAATAAAGGCTTTGTTTTGTCATGAGGTTAATCCCTAATCATGGATTAAGTTGAGGAGCCTTCCTCAACTTAAGTGTTCTCATCTATTATCCTTCTATTAGGATGGTGTAATGGGTCCATTAAATCCTTGATTATGGCTTAAACTCATTACTTAACACTAAACAAAAATACAAAAACATCTAAATAATCACAAGTAGGTTAGTGATCTTAATCCTACATCATGGTGATTAAGTGTGAGGTGTTTACTTCATACTTAAGGTATTCTCATTACCCCTAATCAGAGGGAGGATGTGATGAGCTTACTAACCTTTGGTTTAGGCTTAAGCTTATTTTCTTATGACAAACTTTCAAAAGCAATGAAAGACTGAAAACACAAAAACAAACAATAATCGTCTCCTCCGAGATTCTTTTCTCATCTCATTCACTCATAAACGAGAACTTGCTTCTTCCGTCTAATGCAAGACAGTTTGCACCTGAGCCAGACAGGTCATACACTTGAGCATAGACAAGTAAGCAGTTCACAAGTCAATTTATCTTTCAGTCTCTTTAAGTCGAACTACGGTGTTCTGACTTCCTCATTGCACGAGAGGATACGTAGGCATAACTTAACAGTTATCGAACAAAAGTCTTTGTATATTCCCCCTCCTTCCAGCATTATTCTTCAAGCTTCATAGTCTTGAGCTTCCCATTCTTTCTTACACTGACACCTCACATATTTCACTTCACATTTCTTTTACACTGACACTTGCATTCTTTTCCAGCTTCGATACACAGATTGCACTGACACTACCCCTTTAAAACACAAATCCTTTAAGCGTGGATCCCGTCGAGTACGGAGGACAATCTGGGTGCTAATACCTTCCCAGGTTGTAACCAACCCCCTTTCTCAGTCTCTCTGGTTCGCGACCGTCTTATCCATATCTTTTCTCAGGTCTATGCAGCATTACCTTTCCTCCGGGATAAAAATGCCTAGCTGGCGACTCTTTTCTCTTGAGTTCACCCTTGTGTGTTCTCTCTTCTCTTTCGCCGACCGTTCGCGTCTGTACCCCATTTGACTTAGCCTCATTTGGTGGGAGCGACAACAAGCTTCGAGAATCACAAATACACAACCACAATAGGGTTCCTTGTTGTGTACGGTTGCACAATAACACAACCCTAGTGATGTTTACATTTTTATCGATTGGTTGGTTCTAAACTAAGTTACAAGGTTTCTTTTATAACCTATTCCCAAGTGGATTTGGGCCTAAACAATCACAACAATAGCTGCTACAAATATGCAGAAAAATCTGCTTACAAATATACTAAAAGATCTTCAAATCTAAAAACTCCTAAAATATCTCTAAATATAGAAACTCTATATTTTTCAATATTTGTCTTCAATGTAAATTTGAATCTTCAAGATCTTTTACAATCAGCTTCATTGGATTGATTTAAATCTTCAAATAAATTGTTTATGTTGAAACTAAAACAGAAACTTCAATCCATCTTCAGCAGTTTATGATGTTGAATGAACTGTCTTGACATCTTCTTCGACATGTTGTTCCAGATGTTGAAACATTTCAACACAACATGTTTGGTCGCACACAAAGGACTCCTTGATTTATATTTTCTGTGTTTTGCAAAGATCATGTACATACGCACTGCTGTTATATTTGTTTTACAAAATTCATGCCAATTTTACAGAAGTTACAACTATTATTTGGTTTAATTAAAAATAAGGGAGATTTAGTAAAACTTGATGGTGAGGGTTTTTATAGAGAGGTTAAATTAATAAAAAAAATTAGTGAGGAATTAGTCTTGTAATCTTGTGAAAGAACTGGGGAAGGCTAGGAAGAGGAAGAACACCTAGGGCATCTCCATAACTAGATTTCGCAGGAAATTCGTCCACTTTCGAGGTAAGGGGGATAAAGGAATTCTAAATAGGTGATCTAACATGATGGTGTAGTGAGGGTTCCTTCCTTCGTAGGATTTTCTGTTGTTTTGATGAATCTATGATTAATACTTGAGTATATGATTGTTGTTGCGAATTTGTAATTATGCTCATCGGATTTTGTGAATTATTAGTGCTATATTGTTGTGGTTATTTTGTCGTATGAACACTTGGTGCAGATTTTTGTTGTTGCAGTGAAAAAAATGTGAATCTAGATACAAAAAGATAATAAAACTTGATTTAGTAATTTAGATGAAAGAAGGATATGAGGGAGAGTGTAAAACTGGTGTAGAAACAATCCTAAGTCTGGTAAATTGGCTTGAGATGAAATCATGAGGAAGTTACAGAAACAAAGGAAAAAGGAAAGAAACAGAGAACGTACAGTTTGGTTGTGGGACGACCGTCCCTTAAGCCAGACGGTTGTCTGGGATTGCTGACGACCGTCACATCCCTAGGACGACCGTCACACATGTGACGATGGTCACCCAGCTGTGACGATAGTCACACGGGTCTAGGGGGATTTTGGTTGTTTTTGGCTAATGTTCTCGTGTCTGAGATGTTGTCTGATCATGCTCCTTTTCCAGTAGCATAAATTAAGTTGAGGAATACCAATTAAAGTTGAGTAGGCTTTTTAATTAGGTGACAAAAGATTAATAAATAATGTTGGTGATGAGTTAGTGAAAGGAAATTAAGTAACAATAAGATAACATTAGTAACAATTATGGATGAATTCCTTATTACGGTAATGCAGGGATAAGACAGGCGTATAGTAATAAGCTAGTAGTAAGTAGTATTAGCAGTCCATGTTAATTAGTCTAATTAATTAGTTTAATCGGGACTGACCAATTGAAATCATAGTGTAATTGTTATCCTTGAGTGGTATTGTTTTGCGGCAAGTTGTAAAGTTGTTGTATGTGGTTATGTCGTTATGTTGTTATGTTGTATATTGATTGGATGGATCGTGTAGATGTATAATATGGTGGTTATACATGTTGTATTCATATTCATGGTCTTGCATACATTGTTATATTATTGTTGGGATGATCGTTGTCGGATGGGTGTATATGATGCATTTGTACTCCGTTATAGAGAATGGTGGGATAATCATTGTCGGATGGGCGTATGTGATTTATCTGTGTTCGATTGAATGAACAAAAACTGGTACCATATGCATAGTGTCATTATTGAGTCACATTGCATAATTATTGATGTTTTCGTTGTTGCATGACTATTGGTGTGAATTATTGGGTATGTTGTTGTGAATGAGAAACTACCCTTAAAGATGTTTTATGCACCGTTAATGTTTGAATTTGTTTCTCACCCCTTTGTTGTTTGTTATTGTGTTTGTGCTACTTTGGAAGTACAGATAATCTAGGTACTTAAGAGTATGTGGATGTGTGTTGCTTGTTCGAGGATATTTTGTCGTTTATTTACTTTTTGTTACATATCTTTAACTATTGTTGGAACCTTTATCTAACCAGAATTTTTAAGGGTATATTGATGATTGTTGGCATGTTGCCTAAGTTGAACGAATTATGTTTTTCCGATGTTTTTAATAAAGAAGTTTATATTGGTTAATATTGTTGAAATGTGGCATTCCACTTGTTTTTCTCTGATTATTCGTTTAATTTACTATTTTATAAATTGGGAAAAGTGGGGTGTTACAATTAGTATCAGAGCAGATCGGTCCAACCGGCCAGATGTTGTTGTTGAGTTAGTCCTTAGAATAGTTGTTGTCGTGTTCTAACCTGAGGTAGTTGTTGTATCAGAATGTCATAAAGGAATGAGGTTGCACTTGTTGATGCTCTGCAAGCCATGACACAAGTTGTTGAGAACATTGGTCCAGCTGTTGGGAATGCTAAGTTTCATGATCTAAATCAGTTCAGAAGTATCAAGTCGCCTACTTATGAAGGGGGTATTATGGATCCAGAGGCTGCACAGAAATGGCTGAAGGCGGTGTTGCACCCCAAAATTTGCTCTCCACAAGACAAGACATTGTGTACTAAGAGGTTCACAAGGTTCACAATGTTCACAAGACATCTTATGAGGTTCACAAGGTTCACAAGATTCACAATTAGTCAGAAAGTTTGACAATTCCCTCAGACAATGCATCCTCCTAAGCAATGCATCCTAAACTAGGGTTTTGACTTTCATCAGGCTAAATGGACTTACAAGACTTCAAGTGAGCTTCATAGCCTCTTATATATGTTCAAGAATCCCCATGTCAAGTTTCAAAACTTTCCCAAAAGATTGGCTCAGTCAGATGATCAGATAGGTCAAAATCAGTCAAAGTAGTTAAAAAGTCAAACTGAGGTCAACTGTGGTCAAACCAAAGTCAAACTTCATTATTTTTTGCCAACATCAATTATATGAAGTAAAATTCATTATTTTATAAAGGGTTGATCATGATTCATCAAGGAGATTTCAGATCATCAAGAATCAAGAGTTTCTAAATTAGGGTTTTCATAGGAAAAGTCAACTGAACTTTGACCAGCCATAACTTTCACATGCTTCATCAAAATTTTTCCATCCAAAGCTCATTTTGAAGGAAATTGAATTCTCTACAACTTTGTGTCTCACAAGCCAAGCCCAAAAATGCTTCATTTGGAAGGTATGAGCTAAGACATTATAGGTCCTTTTAAAAGTCAACAAAAAGTCAACAACTTCAAAAGAGCATAACTTGAGAATGGTAAAAGATATGGACATGAGACCAAAGAGGTTGGTTAGAGGACTCTTTAAGCTTTCCAAAATGTCCAAGAACACCTTCATAGCATTAAAATTGAGAGATTTGTGCCCTTGCAAAGTTGGGAAATTTTTGAGAGGTTTATGAAGCAAATGGGATCTTAAAACCATAATTCACCAAATGGGATTGCTTTCTTGTGATCCAATTAGTTCCATGACATCATGAACCAAATTAAATTAATATTTTCATAATTTTATTCATTTTAGTTTTATTTATTATGACGTTCAACTGGAGCCACCGTGCAGAATCACAATGGACAACAAACCTAAAACCCTAAACACCGCAACGGTGACGGTGTTGACATAGTAACCACCGTATAGAGGCAGAAAATGTCGTATCATAACCCTAAAAGTTCAAAATATAGATCCTATTGACTCCAAATTCCTTCCTAACCACATGCAATAACTCTATCTAAAATAATCAGTAACTTAAGTAGACAAGTAATGACGAACTTACGAGTTTCAGAAGAGTTCTTGCGTGCTCGGTTGATCTTCCTCAGAAGGTGCGGCGGTTGACGGTTGTTGACGGTGGAGTTCGAGGACTTGATCACAACAGGCAGCAAAATGAAGAGCGAAAAGTATAAAACTGAAACTCAACGCCTTATTTATAGTCTCCACCAACATGTGTCTGAGCACGTGAGACCTATACATATAAACGGCGCACTAATTACCTAGGGACGGCCGTAGAGTAGCCATTATTACACATTAAATGCACACGCTTCCCTAGGCGCAGACGTGACGCAACATCTCAACATAACATTTGGGATCCTCGTATAACAGTCACATTTTAACGACCAAATAGACACGGGTTAGGCCGCACCGAGCCAGGGAATGACAACATCTTTAGTCTCAACTTCACCTCGTACACAGCCGGCCACCCTTAAGTCATCACTTCTACGAACAGAAGTAACGACTTGGGGGGCTCCTGTTCTGGACTGCCCCAATGAGTAGGCATGACCCAATCCCCTCATGCTCATGAAACAACCCAATAGCCTAACGTCAAAGGGACCCACCAGACTCATGCCCCTTGACCGGCCAAAACTCATCGACCACATCTGATTGTGGTCGGTTCTCTCTATTCGTTCTCCATTTCTGCTCGACATCGACGGAAGACACCCAGATTCGACCAAGGCGTCTCCTGCTCGGATATTCATGTGCTCGACGTACCCTTATAACGACCAGGATTGCTCGGCTAAAGGTTAGCTTCTGACAGTTACCTATTTTCAGGGGATCCGCGATCCAGACCCAAAATATGATCAGTTAGCCACGTGCTGAGGGCTCTCTATATAAACCCTCTCACTTGAGAGGGTCAGATATCAAATATTCACTCCCTGAACTTTTTACTCGTACTAGCTTACTCTCTTGTCCGTTTCTGACTTAGGCATCGGAGTACCTTGCAGATACAATCCCCTGTTCTCCTCAACAACCGAGCACAAACTTCAGGATCCACATCAACATCAGCAGCCATTAAAGATTCTGATAATTGTTACAATCAAATCAATTACTTGATTTCCAAATATAATTTTATGTAGATGAACCTTAAAATAAATCGTAGTTCTATGTTAAAAGGTTCAATTTAATTTCTAAATTTTTTTAAATACAAAATAAAAAATCGCTTCAAACATTTATTTTTGGGTACAAATTACAAGACATGATAGAGCAATATTAAAAAGATAATATTTTGAAAAATTGCTAATACACCGTTACATTAAAAATTAATAATATCATTCAATTTTCAAAAATTAATTTATTAAAATTAGAAGAAAACCGACCAAAAACCTATTGATTCCCACTAATCAAGCACCAACTACCCATGTGCCATAGCCTTTCCCAAGATCAAGAGAAAAGACAAATGCCCATATCTCCTTCCATTGGCTATGTTTGTTCCCACAACTCTCACCTTTTTGTAACACTAGGTCGGCTTCTATTATTTTCATGTTTTCCACTTTACTCATTTTTTATGTTTTCAACTATTATATAACTCCTAATCCACATAAACTTCTCTTACTAGTTCCTCCATCTTCTATTCTTCTAAAAACAAAATGATGAAGTTGAAGTCAAAGAGGTTTTGTAGAAGCATATCAAAGCTTGGAAATATTGGAAACAAAGTAGTAGCATCATCTCCAATTGAAATTGAAAAGGATTGTGGTGAAATCAAATGGGAACTTAGGCCTGGTGGTATGCTTGTACAAAAAAGAGAGAGCAATAAAAGTGATCAAGAGATGATCACAATTAGAGTTTCAACAATGTCAAAGTGGCATGATATTTCCATTGAAGCCACTTCAACTTTTGGTTAGTCTAATCACACCCCACCTTTTCCATTTGCTATGAATTTTGAACCTAAAAAATATCATATTTTTGTGCATTATTATAGAACTAAAGTTTGTGAATAAATTTCAGGAGAATTGAAGATGGCTTTGTCAATGGTAACAAGTTTGGAGCCAAAAGAACAAAGGGTTATCTACAAAGGTAAAGAGAGGGATGATAATGAATTTCTTCACATGATTGGTGTTAGGGACAAAGATAAGGTTCTTCTTCTAGAAGATCCGGCTATTAAGGAAATGAAGCTATTTGGTTTGGCAAGAGGAGAATCTATTAACAATCCTTGTTGTACAATTAGTGTGTAATATACAACATTTTCTGATTTTGATTGAACGGTCACTGATGTTTCAAATATGTGAATGTGTGATCTCCTGACTGTAGCGAATTTAAACTCAGTTGATTTCTAAAACTCGTAGTTAATTAGTACTAACAAGAAAAGAAAAAGTGAAGTTAAGTTTAATGTAATGTAATTGTTGGTCATTCTTCTCTTTTTTGTTTTTTAATTTCTTAGAAAAGAGGAACATAATCATGCACTCATCTTGTTGTTTGATTTGGAAATGTATAAGCTGATGTAATGCCATGTTATGTGTTTTAATCTATATTAATTGTCTTGTTGCTTCTTTTTGTATGTACTAATTTTATATTGCTTTGTTGTTTAGTTATGATTGTTCTGTTCTTGATCCCATGCGTGCACACAGACGCTTAAAAGCTTAGTTAGCTATGTTAATGTTGGGACCATATCTCAGAAGAAAAGGACAGATTTTTATGTTGTGAAATATGTTTTTTCCAATTGTTACAAGATCTCAAAATTGGATGAGAATAGTTAGGCATGTTTTAGTTTGACCTACTTAATAAAAAAATGTTAAGCTTAGACTTTTAAAACATCTACTTAATAAAAAATGTTTTGCTTTTTTACCCTTGGACACTTTCTGGAAATTATGAAATTAATAGAATTATATCGGAAATTTTTCATTTGAAATTTTTATTGAAAGTTTCTTTATAATTTTTTTTCCACAAAATATTATATTATAAAAATTATTTAAGAAAAAAAACAAATAAATGGGTCCACAATAGATACACATTGTCCACAACATAAAATAGCAAATTAGAATGACTTCCTAACTTCATCCTCTGAGTACATAATTTGTGAAGATGTTCATCATCTATCTTAGTTTAGTTTTGGTGAAGACAAACATTTCAAAGAAGAAATAATTTGGAATAAAGAATTAAGAATGGTTAAACTTATGAATATTAATGATAAGGTAATTAATTGTAATTCATTATGTATAAACTTTAGACGCTAAAAAAAATAATACTCTTATTCATCTCTAATGTTTTCAAAATATCATGCATAAAAATATTTGAAACAAATGCATAAAAAGTCTTCTTTTTTTTTAAACTGTCGACACTTTTTAAGTCAGGTCTTGTTAACCAACTTAACAAAATTTGTTTATATTTGAAATTTAAATTTCGTATTGCACTTGATAAGTCAGGTATCTATTAAACCGATTTAACAAGTCTTGGACAAAATTCAAAATTATGTCTTTTCATGTACCATTGTCATTCTAAACTATTGCAAGTCTTCATGAAAATGTTTCAAACTTTTGCATCAATTCATAGGATTTTGTACAATGTATTTAAAGCAAAATACATTAGTTTTCAAACTACCTCTTTTATTATTAATTTTTCACATCAATTCAAAGAATTTTATAAGTGTTCATTTTTTTTCAAAAATGTTGAAACTTTGTGCATAACTTTAAAATCATTTATCAAAGTTTCATAATATTTTTTGAGCACTTAAGTTTCATATATTATTGAATTATACATTGAAAGAGAAGATCAATTGTCTATCAAAATTGATTCGAGAACAACTTCATATTTTCAAATTTGGTCAAGTATTGTAATTGATCACCAAGTGTGTGGTGACTTAATTTGTACAAAAAGTGTGTACTTTCTACGGTATTTACAAACAGAAAGTGGTTATTTTTATATTTTTTTGAAGAAAGGTCCTTTGAATTGGTTTGATTCAAAGTCCACCATAGTTATTGGTGTATTTTGTGGAATCAAGGAAGTGGTGTGATTCTTTGTTGTTGTTAGAAGATTGTAGGAGAAGTCTTGGTATTAGGCGTGTACAAAGATCTAACAATAATGGAAATCTCTCACGGGGTGTGAGGGGACTGGAGTACTATCGGATTGTGAGGGGAATCAAGATACATCATTGTGTTCTTTACTTTCCGTATTTTACAGCTTTCATCACTTAGTATCTTTAGGAAAGTAAAAATAAAAAATTAGTGATAAATCGATAAAAATTTAATATCCTAATTCACCCCCTTCTTAGGCATGTCTCTAACTAACATAATTCGTCATGCATATGTTGATTCTCATACTCTTGCATCTTAAGTATAATTTTGTCTCTAATGGTCAGTGACAAGAGACAATTGACTATCAGATTTTAACTTTACCAGAACCCAATGGTTGTTGTTGACAAAATCAATAACAATGATTTTATGCTTGTTCATATACATAGGTGGAGCTATGGTAAGAGGGAAAAAGGTAATGTACAACACCGTACCTACATGCAATAAGGTAACCCATATTAGGAATTGTCATCCGTTTTTCTCGATCCTTTTCACCTAAGTGTTCTACTTTTAATGAATTCCTAACTTCAAAGATTGTGGCGTATAAGAAATTGGAAAATAATTTAGGGTGTTTATAAACCTGAGTATTTAATTGTGTGTGGACCAACGACCATGACTCTTCGCCCCATCCAAGTAAAGATGCAATAGTCCGAAAACCATAATTTCCACCGTCACCCACATCCACAATGTCATTATTGTATGGATGCAAGAAACTAGGAAACTAAGACAAGTAAATATACC